>JAPDVR010000002.1:32843194-34222361 GCA_026230005.1 Gila orcuttii
GTGTGTGTGTGTACCAATGTAGCCCCCATCAGTAAGTGTCTCTCAGTTAAATGTATGTTAATGAGAGAGAGAGAGAGAGAGAGAGAGAGAGAGAGAGAGAGAGAGAGATAGAGAGAGCACACGCATGATATGAGTAGCCTAGCAGATTTGGGGAGGGCCCATTCACTGGACCTTTTCAGGGGCCCAGTCATTTCTGTGGGCAGGCCTGCATACACCTAAATACTCGCATATACATATAAACTTCCATGCATATACACCTATAAACACTCGCACATACATATAAACTTCCATGCATATACACCTATAAACACTCGCACATACATATACAGGTCCTTCTCAAAAAATTAGCATATTGTGATAAAGTTCATTATTTTCCATAATTTAATGATAAAAATTAAACTTTCATATATTTTAGATTCATTGCACACCAACTGAAATATTTCAGGTCTTTTATTGTTTTAATACCGATGATTTTGGCCTACAGCTCATGAAAACCCAAAATTCCTGTCTCAAAAAATTAGCATATCATGAAAAGGGTCTCTAAACGAGCTATGAACCTAATCATCTGAATCAACTAATTAACTCTAAACACCTGCAAAAGATTCCTGAGGCTTTTAAAAACTCCCAGCCTGTTTCATTACTCAAAACCGCAATCATGGGTAAGACTGCCGACCTGACTGCTGTCCAGAAGGCCATCATTGACATCCTCAAGCAAGAGGGTAAGACAGAAAGAAATTTCTGAACAAATAGGCTGTTCCCAGAGTGCTGTATCAAGGCACCTCAGTGGGAAGTCTGTGGGAAGGAAAAAGTGTGGCAAAAAATGCTGCACAACGAGAAGAGGTGACCGGACCCTGAGGAAGATTGTGGAGAAGGACCGATTCCAGACCTTGGGGGACCTGCGGAAGCAGTGGACTGAGTCTGGAGTAGAAACATCCAGAGCCACCGTGTACAGGCGTGTGCAGGAAATGGGCTACAGGTGCCGCATTCCTCAGGTCAAGCCACTTTTGAACCAGAAACAGCGGCAGAAGCGCCTGACCTGGGCTACAGAGAAGCAGCACTGGAGTACCCACAGTCAGTGATGGTCTGGGGTGCCATGTCAGCTGCTGGTGTTGGTCCACTGTGTTTTATCAAGGGCAGGGTCAATGCAGCTAGCTATCAGGAGATTTTGGAGCACTTCATGCTTCCATCTGCTGAAAAGCTTTATGGAGATGAAGATTTCATTTTTCAGCACGACCTGGCACCTGCTCACAGTGCCAAAACCACTGGTAAATGGTTTACTGACCATGGTATTACTGTGCTCAATTGGCCTGCCAACTCTCCTGACCTGAACCCCATAGAGAATCTGTGGGATATTGTGAAGAGAAAGTTGAGAGACGCAAGACCCAACACTCTGGATGAGCTTAAGGCCGCTATCGAAGCATCCTGGGCCTCCATAACACCTCAGCAGTGCCACAGGCTGATTGCCTCCATGCCACGCCGCATTGAAGCAGTCATTTCTGCAAAAGGATTCCCGACCAAGTATTGACTCTAGTATGCAGAGTGCATAACTGAACATAATTATTTGAAGGTTGACTTTTTTTTTGTATTAAAAACACTTCTTTTATTGGTCGGATGAAATATGCTAATTTTTTGAGACAGGAATTTTGGGTTTTCATGAGCTGTATGCCAAAATCATCAGTATTGAAACAATAAAATACCTGAAATACTTCAGTTGGTGTGCAATGAATCTAAAATATATGAAAGTTTAATTTTTATCATTACATTATGGAAAATAATGAACTTTATCACAATATGCTAATTTTTTTAGAAGGACCTGTACACTCGCTGCACGCAGACACACCTATAAACACTCATACATACATACTGTATACACTTCCATGCATATACACCTATAAACACTCGCACATACATATAAACCCGATGCGCGCATACACATCCATAAAACACTCGCGCATACATACAAAATAAAACGTGGATGCATGCTTTAGTTGTGTATATATGTATATGCGAGTGATTTCATATGTGGATGTGCGTGAACTTTTCAGTGCAAACGGAAGGCATTTCAGTGTAAAATGAAGTCATTTCAGTGTAAAAGGAAGTAATTTGTGCGTTCACAGAACAATATTCCCCCTCTGTGGGGGGAAAAAAACAATCCGTGGCGACGGTTTTGCAGTCCGTCCCCTCAGTTTATAAACTGTAGGCTACTCACGATTTCTTAAACTGTTCCCTTGGTTAAACAAATCGTGCCCACGATGATTCAACCTGGCCACCTGTTTATGAGGGATGCTTTGCATTGTGTTTAAACTTCATTTTTTAATGAATAATTAAAAAATGAATGGATAATTTCTTGAATTTTCTAAAAAACCACATTTAGGCTCGTACCTTTAAAGTCCATTTTTTGGGAGGAAAAAGCTCAGTATAATAGAATAAGCAAAAAAAAAAAAAAAATGACTTCACATGTGAATATGTATATAAAAAAGTATATATGTATATATACATGTATATAAAAAAGAAATATAACACAAACACAAGGTTAGGTTTTATTATATAAAAATAAAACATTAATAAATTATTTTATGATTAACATATTACTGTCTTCAGTGAACTCATTTATAGTTATAATTATAAACCCATTAGTAATACATTTAGGCTACATATTTAGAAGCCGCTTTTATCAAAAAAAGGAACAAAGCAATTCGTCAAATGTCAGTCATAATACAGGTTAGACAGTAATAATACAGGGCTAAGATTATCATAAATAAACACAAGATTTTGACGCATAGGCCTATCCAAGTGTTTGTGCGGAGTGTGGAGGCGCGGGCGCGGACACTTGCATTTTCCTATCAACAGTGGAAACAAATTAAAATACTCTATCATTTCTGGTCATACAGAAAAGAATAATACATCATTCGCAACTACTTTTATTTGTGCAAAAACGAATGGACGCATAAGTACACGGACCCAAGACTATCAAACTTTTTCTACAAATACATTATTTGAAATATTTAATAATATAAGGTCCGTGTACTTTAGCGTCCATTCGTTTTTCTTTTTTTAACCCGTAGCCTAATTGAAAAACGAAAAATGAAAGGTTGTTAGGCTATTTTTAAAACGCAAAGTTGAGCACCAAAATTTGAATTTGAACTGCTGGCTACACACCAAATGCTGCGAAAAAAAAAAATATATTGACGTATTTTCAGATTTTTGTTTATGACTTTTTTCCCCTTTATTAAATATTTGAAATATTCACAAATTAATATGGAAAAAATGTCGATTTTACTGGTTTTCTAAGGCCAAATTAGAACCTGGAAATTATATTCGAATTTGTTCGTTTAAAAGTGGACATTTTAAGCTTTGTATAGGTAGGCTATATTTTGTTTCAGTTCATTTTTGAGGCCTGATTGTTTTCTTTTATTTTACAAAAGCACAAAGTTTTCTTGTTATTGTGAGTGTACACAAATAAAATTGTGTATTTTTATACATGTATGTTTACACATAAAAAATATTGTGAGTAGGGGCCTACAGTTTATAAACTGAAGGGACGGATTGCACAACCTTCGCCACGGATTGTTTTGGTTTTTTCCCTCCATAATACGGGGTTGAAATATATATTTACCACATTCATCATTTATATTGTCCATTTATGCTACATAATAAAAATAATACACTAGCCTACAAAATCGAATCAAGGTAAGACATAAGTGAATATTTGAACCTTTATATGCAGGCCTATGTTTTCTTTTCTTTTCATTACATTATTTACATAAATTAACACCCAATACTTGAACAGTTTAAAGTGTAATATGGAAATTCATGAAGCAGCTTCTGAATTGGTACGCAGCAAACCAGCTCTGGCCATGGTCTTGGCTATTAAAGCCGAAAATACATGACTGAAACATCCTCACCATGTCCTCCAGTAAAATATAAAACAAAAATGACAATAGCCAATTCTGGATCCATAGCTGTTTATTCAATTATAACAAATGAATGATCAGGATGGCAGCTGTACTCTCGCACCGTTGATTGGCGCCAGGAGCGGTAATCGGGAACGTCCTTCGAAGGATGAATAGGCTGCATCCTTCGAAGTCCGCGGCCTTCGGAGGATGCAGCCTTCACATTGGGACACAGCTCATGATTGCAAATGCGGTAAATAGACAGGTTACGCACAAATGACTTCCGGTTACACTGAAATGCCTTCCGTTTGCACTGAAAAGTTCACGCACATCCACATATGAAATCACTGCATATAGGCTACATATATACACAACTAAAGCATATATGCATGGAAGTTTATATGTATGTGCCAGTGTTTATAGGCGTGTCTGCGTGCAGCGAGTGTATATGTGCGAGTGTTTATAGGTGTATATGCATGGAAGTTTACATGTATGTGCGAGTATTTATAGGTGTATATGCATGGAAGTTTATATGTATATGCGAGTATTTATAGGTGTATATGCATGGAAGTTTATATGTATGTGCGAGTGTTTATAGGTGTATATGCATGGAAGTTTATATGTATATGCGAGTATTTATAGGTGTATATGCATGGAAGTTTATATGTATATGCGAGTATTTATAGGTGTATGCGTGCGTCAAGTTTATATGTATATGCAAGTTATTCACAAGTGTATATGCATTCATTACTAACATAATATGTATTGGTATGAATTTCATATTAGTGTGCACGTGTATTTCATATATGTATTTTGAACATCCAATAGTATACATGTATATGCGAGTATTTTATAGGTGTATATGCACGTGTGTTATGTATGTATTGATAAGCGAAGTTTGATTTAAATCCTACGTGGCGCCTCATATTTTTTTTGGCAATATTCCCACACACTGACATGGGAGTTTTGAGAAAATGTTGACTTAGCCTGAAAATTTGAACAAGCACAACTTCCAGGTCCAACCCCCTTGCTCTCTGCTGGTACGCGCTCGCGCTGTGCAAGAGAGGGGTGATCAGCGCGTACACGAGCGTGATTGACACTGCTAAGACATTCCTCCTGGCTCTGATTGGTTGTTTCTGACCGGGAGCGGTGTATTTCTGCAAATGGCAATAGGACCACAGGGAGGAGCCAGAGGAGCTTGATTTTTTCCACAGATTATCTGTCTCATATTCTACTGTCAGGACATAATGACAGTTTTAACAAATATTTGTTTACAAAAGTGACCTACTGGAGCTTTAAGACTACATTTGAAATGCACTACAGATTTTTTAATGTGTGTGTGTGTGTGTGTGTGTGTGTGTGTGTGTGTGTGTGTGTGTGTGTGTGTGTGTGTGAGTGTGTGTGTGTGTGTGTTAGAGATGCATGGTTGGCGGTTACAGCCGCGGACTAACATACACAGATAAACCGCGGATGACGGGACGAAAAATAATATTTGAATTAAATTCGGGCGGGTGGCGGTTGAACCAATCAAATGAAAAAAATATAAACATTGTTAAAAATTGTTACCTACATCCGAAAAGTACATCTGTATGCTTTCTAGAACAGGCAAGAGCTTTCTAGCCTCGCGGCTCACGTCAGCAGCGCCTTGCATCGCCCATAGACCTTAAAACACTCAGCGGATGGCGGGCGGGTGTGTTTTTAAAAAAATTGGTCAAAAAACGTATGTGTGGATGGATGGCGGACGGATGATGAGTTTTGTGATGCGGCTGCGGGTGAAATAATAGCCCATCCGCACATCTCTAGTGTGTGTGTGTGTGTGTGTGTGTATGTGGGTGTGTAAAAGTCCTTACTGTCACTTTGAATCAATGTAATGCATCCTTGCTGAATAAATTAATCTGTTTAAAAAAAAGGAAAAGAAAAAGTCCTTGTCCATATTAACATTGACTCACATTAACATGTCTACATAATATGCTTTAACAGGGTTGTTTTTTTTTTTTTTTTTTTTTACAATTTTTTATAGTCTGTGTGTATTTGTTTTGGTGCACCTGTGTCGTTAGGTTTTTTCACAGACTCTAGGTGTGTATGTTTTGGATTACATGCAGCAGATGCCTGATGCTCATTGTAAACACAAGTAATCACAAGCAGCTGGTCAGGAGGACTGATTCTCTGAGTCTCTGTGTGGCTGTGTGTCTCTGTGTGTGTGTGTGTGTGTGTGTGTGTGTGTGTGTGTGTGTGTGTGTGTGTGTGTGTGTGTGTGTGTGTGTGTGTGTGTGTGTGTGTGTGTGTGTGAGTGATGTTCTCTGTCTAGAACATTGGAAGCTACGGAAGATGGAAGTGCGGGAGAACGTATAGTTCAACAAACTGCCAGTTTTGTTCCAAAAAAATCGAATAATTCTGTATTAAGAATTAATTTTGAGCTCAGATTTATTTATTGTCTCTGCAATAGAAAAAAAGATAATCTCTGTTTTTGCAGGCAAATACTGAAGATTACACCCTCCTAGATTTTTTAATCTGCGTATTCAAATATCTGCACCTTCATTAACTTTTCCTGAGACAGGCCCCAAAACCCTTCAAGGGCCTCACCATTGCTTGTTTTGTGATTATTTCCATAAGGGAAGTAACTCAACAGTAAGCACATGGAGGCATCATTAATTTCATTTTAAGGAGAAACGAGACTTCCGATTTTCCATAATCCCCTCCCCCAACCCCTGCTGACGGGAATGTGGAAATTACTCCACGGTGTCTAACCACTATAAAGACCAGAGCTAAACGCACAGACTAAACACCTAGACCACAGCTGCTTACTGGCAGCCGCACCTTCGTCTGGGAAATATAAAGCTTGCCTATCGCTACTGTTTTATATCCGACTGTCAGGCTAGAACACTTTTAATGCCTTTATTGGGGAAAAAGAGAGAAAACAAATAGTCTTATCTTAGATTAATAATTCATTGGAGATGTTGTAGTGTGTGAGAAAAAGAAGTGTACACTGGGATTGGTGCTATCAAGCCAACAAATGCTTCTCAGAAGTTGGCGTCTCTTCCTCTCACACACACCTGCCGGTGGTCTCTGTCTCAGGGGAGGTTGGCCTGAGGAAAAGGGAACTGCTGTGTTACCTGCAGGGGGTTACAGAACATGCCATGAGCACAAACATTTATGACTGACATTAAAGTAGCAATAAAGAGGAATGAGTTTCCAGTAGAACTGGGAAAATCTGAAGCATAATTTCTGTGTAGTTATTTTAACTTTTAAAAGTTGTTTTTATCAATATTTTGCATGAGCAAAAGCACAAAAAAGTAAACAATATTGGCTATTTCGGAAAAGGAGAGGATTGTAAAGTAATTGTACTGGAATATAAAAAGGCCAAAACCTTTTACGTTTGAAAAATAATTGTTTTCTTTGTTAAAAATATATATGACCAAAAGAGGGTTGCAAATTTATCCTGAATTAACATGAACTCAAAAGGAGTTATCTAGTACCAAATGTTAGTTCATAGTTATTAATAAAGTTATATTTGCCATAAATAAAGAAAAAAGTTTGATAATGTTTCTTTAACTTTTGGGTCACTGAGCTAAATGTTTAAGACTGATAAATTCAGTTCAAAACATAATTAAAATAAAAATAAGAAAATTTAGATTATTATGTTTGTGCCATAATGCCAACCCAAAATGTTTTATGGGTGTCACAATTAGGAATGTTACATTTTTATTTGTATTGGGTGAAAATCATACAGTAACAGGGCATGCAAAGTGTGGGATGCAGTTAAATATTAAGTTTTTGCTCTTTTTTTATATTTAAAAGATAAGTTCAAAATTATGACATTGTTACACGATTCTGGACAAGACCAGACTCAGACTCATGTCTGCCTCAAGTCCAAGACCATATTTTCTGTGACTAGCCGAGACCAGCTAATTTGAGTCCAAATGCACCTGAAACTCACTTCACTTCTGCTCACTTCTGATGTAGTAAAGGCCAGAATAACTAATCATTTAACTCCCTGCTTTTCATGTAAGGTTGATTTATATAGTTTATTTAACATACTGTATCTGTTCGGTCTTACAACCCATAAAAAAAACATGGTATTTTAAGTAACAAGTAAAAAGTAACAAGGCAGGGTGTACTATATTCATGGACTGTGCCATTATCAAAAACATGTAAGACATTGTTTAAGCAGAATCCTTATTCAGCTCAAACAATATAATGTGATAATCAGCATGTAAAAATCTTCACACTTCATTCTAGCAGCAGGCTACATTGTATACTTTTTGTTGCTGTTTCTCATTTGAATCCTTTCCAGGTGTTGTGTTGTTTTGTTGCTCTCCATGACATTTTACGCAACAGTTTTGTGCCCAAATTTGTACCAAGATCCCTGTTGTGTTTGGATTTATCCAGCAGAGGACTTGGCTCCTTCCCAGCCCTGTCATTAGACTTCTTTTGTTTCCTTTCCTCAGCGTTCAGCTTGTTTTGTTTCTCCTTTTTTATTAAACACTAAATATTTATACAATTTGCAACTTCCTGTCAAAATCATTTACACTCCCACAATAGCTCAGGCTCAAGCTCACAATGGTAACTGCTGCGGGGGGATATTTTAAAATGGCGCGTTTCCAATTTCTTTTAGCCCTTGGATCTTTTGTTTTAGGTAAATAAAGATTGAAAGCTCTTCGTGAGTGATATCGGCCACCATGTGTTTCAGAAATGGGCCTCAGTGGCACTGTGGTGTTAGCAGACGCAAGCGGATCACATTGTTATTCTTTTTTGCAGCAGAAGCTGAGACGTAGGCCCCTTGAGATACGGATGAAGGGTGACGGATGTTGATGCATTTGGCTGAGTTCCAGTCTCATTCAAAAGTGTCTTTTTGAATGGGGAGGGGGTTTAGTGTTTCCTTGCCACTTTGGCCCTTTCCCGAATGTGCTTAGAAGGCCAGATATTGCTCCTATCAGCATTTTCTAGCATAATATGGCCGTTTAAATTCCACTTGAAAAGGCGAATGTGCGGATGGCACTATCGTTTTATCTTTAAGAATATTAGTGATGGCCTACTGAGAAAGACGGAGCAGCTTGCATGTTCTTGGCATGTGCTTGCGCTTGGCTCAGATCCCTCCTTCCATCCATACATCAATCCCTTCAACACTCAATTCCTTTCTTTGATCTCCCTTTCACTTCCTTTCTGTCGCCCGATCACCTTGACTGATCTGCGTGTCATCTGTTTCAGGAAAATCAGGGGCTTTTTTTATCCGTTCTGTTCCCTCTCTGGCTAAAAATGTCATGACGACAGGGAGGGGGACTCGGGTGGAACTTTCATTTGTAAGTCTCTGTGACTGAGAGGTGACCTCTGACCCCCAGAGCTGCCTGGTATTTGGCTGAAAAGCAGAGGGTTTTGAAAACGATCACCTCCAAAGGGCTCATCATCTCCTGGCCTTCCTTCTCATCATCTCCCGACCACGGCTCCGCTACTACCGCGGGTATCAACCCAAGTGAATCCATTACCACAAGGCCAACACAGTTCAGGAACGTCTCTTAAGGCGACTGATGGAAAATGAAAAAGTCTTTGAGAGAAACTGCCGAAATGTCCTCTCTCTCTCTCTTTCATCCTTCACTTTCAAAGTGGCGGTGGAGTACAGGCGGCCGTAGAGTGGCTGACTGTAACCTTATGCCCTGACCTGTTCAGTTGTGAGAGGATCCATTTCCTTTTTCTGCTGTTATTCCTCTCTGGAGAATATCTGCTCACATTCCTATAAAGCATAACACTGTTAGAGTGCTGCGAGGGATTGGATCAGCACACTAAAACAAGCAAAACACCGATCACACAGCAGGCGTATGTACTGAAGTCTTGCTGTCACGTAGCTTGTCGTGCTACAAATAGAGTGTGTGGTCTAATTTATCATGGGGTTGTTATGTATGAAGACATTTGCAGCAGTCTGAGAAGTGTGCTAATTGGTTTGAGGTGCAGACTCCAGCAGCTCTAGTTATACTTGTAGACATGCTGTGCCATAATGGCATGTCTTTAAAAAGAGCTCAAACAAAGCAGAAACTGATTTCATAACATGAAGCATCATAATTTGAAAATATTTACATCTTTTCCCATTCAATGTGATGAGTGTTTCTTAATATTCTCAAATTGTTGGTACAGCATGTATTTTAATGACCTTGCTTTTTGTAATGCAATTTTTTTTTAAGTTTAAATGCATTGCAATAGAGCGTTTATGCAGAAATTGTCAGGGTTGAGTGAAGGGAGTGAGTGAGGACTCAAGTGCAGGAAACAATAATGGGCTTTATTTAATAAAAAAAAACAAGATCACAGACACAGAAGGTACATTCAACAACGATCCAGCACAGGACTGCAAACACAAGGAGAATAAATAGGGAGTAATCAAATAATCAGGTATTAAGATGGGAGGGGCTAGACAATCGACAGGAGAGCACATGGCACAAGGAAACATACATCATCACCAGCCATGTGCTCACACAAAACAGGACTAGAACACAAGCACACAGCTTGTGGAAAACACAAGCTTTGTGCTACACAACACAAGACAAAACATGACATGAAAGCACGCTGCTGATGTAAACACGAACCACGTGCTACACATAACACAACACATGTGGACAGAAGAGCGTACGGCCCGAGCGAACTTGAAACCGAATGCTCACACGACAAGACAGAGCGCACGAGAACGAGTGTAAGCTCATCCTGTTCGCTCACAACAGAGGACAAACATGTGGAGCATGAATGTCCGAATCCCAACACAGAACCGAAACCAAACTAGACAGATGTGCCGGGATCCAAACACCACGCCCCGCACATGTAACAAGACATACAGACAAGAGAGCGCACGGCTCGAGAACGCTCGAAGCCGCGCGCCCACACAAAGACATGACATAACAGGAGTGTCAGAGCTCTGTCACAAAACCAAGAAATAAACTAGACAGAAGTGACAGAATCCTGACAGAAATATGTACTGTTTTGGGTGATTAATGAGCATTTATTGTTATGTTTCTTTCCAGATAGAATGATTTTGTGTTTCAATGCTTTTCTGTACAGGTTTGGAACTGCCATTCATGATGATGCCACATCCCTTGATTCCAGTCAGTCTGCCTCCTGCCTCGGTCACCATGGCAATGAACCAGATGAACCATCTCAACACTATTGCCAATATGGCAGCTGCTGCTCAGGTCAAGTGTGTCCCGTCCAGAATGATGACGTCAGTTATAAAGGTATAAGGACACAAATTATACATATGGTTCCTAAGATGATTTAAAGAGAAAGTTCGTTAAAAAATGAAAACTTCTCATGCTCATGTCATTCCAAACCCATAAGATTTTTGCTTATCTTCGACAGACAAATGAAGGATATTTTTCCTGAAAGCTGAGAGATTCTGTCCCTTCATTGAAAGTACAATCCACTAAAACGTTCAAGGTTAAAAAATTTCATAAAGACATTTTAACATTAATCCGTATGAATCAAGCAGTTTAATCTTGATTTAGTCTTCAGAAGAGAAACGGTTGCTTTATATGATGAACAAATTTCATTTTCTTTTCTTCACAAATATACACGTACAATATATAGAGCACATCAAATATGATAAACAACACCTCAACCATACGTGCTTGACGACAAACCTCATTGGTTCTTGTGGAAATTCAAACGTGCTTGCATGAAACACAAGAACAAACCATGCGCATTTTTTCTATGGAACAGTTTTTTCAAATATTTTCTGTTCAACAACTGTGTAGTGAAGTTGTATAAACTACTTTTGTGGCCGTTCTGGAGCTTATATGTAAAAATTGTATGAAAAAGATCAATGTGAAGCTCTCCTAAAAATTATTTTGTTGTGTTCCGCTAAAAAACAACAGCATACTGGTTTGGACTGATGCTATTATCATTGCTCGAATGGTCAGATTTTTCACGTTTTGGGTGAATTATTCTATTAACTTATTTTTTTTATCCCTTACACTGTAACATTTTATGTCACAACTGAGAAATCTCTTCTGCAATGATTTAGCATTTATTATGGTTTTATAAAATATTACAGATTATGGGGACTAATGTGTGTGTTCACGATCAGGAGCGAGTTCCAGACAGCCCGTCACCCGTCCCCTCTTTGGATGATGGCCGCAGGTCAGTTAGCCACTTATCGTCCAGACAGAGCAGCAGCGTGTCCAGCTCTCCTGCCCACACAGAGAGCTCTTCTGACCGGCCACGTACGTCTGCCCCACCTCATAAAAGTCATTTCTTTTATTTTGTTGTTTTATTCCTCAGTGTCTTTTTCTAAGATTTTAGTTGTCATCAGTGTCATGTTTGCTGTAATATTACGTATACTTTTACGTTTTTATTTCTCTCTGTATCCTGTCGTATGGCAAAAAACAAACATACTAATTTAGCAACACTGAGTTTGGTCCCTGAGCACTTAGCACTATGCTCTTACCATAATGTGAAACAGCACATATAACCTTACAAATGTGCTTTTAGAATTAAGAATAAGGTGATATCACAGAATCTACTAAAAGCAAAGCCATCAGAGTTGTTCATGTGCAATGCTTTAACCGGAACTAAAACTATGCAATTACAGATAATGCTCTCTTTTTCAGTCTATCATCAGACGCATTAAAAATCTTACCCAAGATATCAGATATCAGTGGTATGATATAATTTGGGACAGAATATGTGTTTTAAATCCTATTTTTGAAAAAACTGAGGTTCAACCCTTGTAATCATTTTTACGCTTTTGAAATTGCTTCTATAATATTATTTAGTTGCCTTCTTGTTACGAGTTTCTAAAGCTTGTTCAGTACAAGATGTACTTAATGTTCACATCTAGGATATAAGTGAACCTTACATTATTAAATTAAAACATCATACACTACATTTGGGGTTGGTAAGGTATTTTAATGGTTTTGAAAGAAGTCGTATGTTGACTAAGGCTGCATTTATCAAGATACAGTGAAAACTGTTTAATATATTTTTAAAAAGTAATTTATTCATGTGATGTCAATCAGTCTTCAGTGTCACATGATCCTTCAGAAATCATTCAGATATGCTGATTTGGTGCTCAGGAAACATTTATTATTATAAATTTAGGGAAAAAGTTATTAAATATTTTGAACTTTAAAATGTCTTAACTGTCACTGTTGATCAATGTAATGTGACCTTGCTGAATAAAAGTATTAATTTCTTTCTAAAAATTTTTTTTTTTTTAAATATTTTATACCTACTATATAAGAACATTGGGCTTCAAGGATCTGTCTTTGTATGTATGTCCTTTGTTTGTAAAATCTGTTTATATGCCCCTCCTTTCCCTTTAGATTTACATCAGAATGGTTTTTCTCTTGGCCATGCCTTGTTAGGCCTGTCTCCAAGTGCACCACCAGGACCAAAAGAGGGGGATCTGGCAACCCATGACACAAGCCATGAAACAAAGAGGCCTTCTACAGAAAAAGGTTAGATGCTAATATTGTATTCTGTGTTGAATAGCATTTGCAAGGGAAAGCCATTATACAAGATAGGCCTACTGTATCTAAAATACACTTAAATTAAATAATATCAAGATGTAACTACACTTAGCCTACGTAGTTTTCATAACATAATATTTTGTCATTATAAATAAAACATAGTTAATGTGGCTTGTATAAGCTGTTTATTTTAAAAATAAATGATTGATCCATATTTATGCATTAGGAAATAATTACTCGGGTGCATTCTGTCTAATACTGGTGAACAACTTAGATTATCACATTGTTTAAACAGTTAAAAATTGCTTATCTCAGATTCTCAGAAAAACAAATTCATTACTGTGCAGTTCAACAAGGTCAAAAAGTCTAGCAATGACTGCACTTTTACCATTCTTCTAATGCTATAAAAATACGTTTTGAATTACATAAAAAAAGGTCATGGAAAATGCAAGCATTTTTCCTAAACATTTGAAATATTTTTCCTTCAGCTTAGCAGATCATTTATCAGCAATGGTTTAGATTGACTGCAGGAAATGATTGCTGATCCTGCTGATGTGTCACTTAATACTCAGCATATTTCCTTTCTGTTCATACATGAGTCTTGATGTGCGTATTCTGAGAAATCAATGAATACTCTCATTTACAATTCTGTGAAAATTATCCATAGAGGTAGAAATGGCACGGTAGTGGGGCTGCATTAGTTAGCGATTTGCAGACCGTGAAGTAATGAGCAAGACCCCCCCCCCCCCCCCTTCTACCAACTCCCTTACCCTGGCCCTCCTGGAGGTGTAATTTTCCTAATAACCTCCCAGAACCCTTGTTTGGTTTCTGTGTTTGAAGGCTTTCATTAGGCTAATGAGGACTTTGCAAGGACGAGTAGTCAGCACAATTTACTCATTGTACCGAGGAGAAAAAGACAGTGCACCCGAAATCGGAAAAGGGGGCTTTAGTGTGACTGAATACAGCCTGTCAGGATTTGATGAAATCGTGGAGATCACACAGGTGCTAAAACCTCAAATTTCAAAGGATTTTTACCACTGATGCCACTACATCAAACGTGGTGACATTGATGATGAGGTATACTGTGACTATAGAGGATTATATACACTACCGTTCAAAAGTTTGGGGTCAATACGATTTTGTTGTTGTTGTTGTTGTTGTTGTTGTTGTGTGTGTGTGTGTGTGTGTGTGTGTGTGTGTGTGTGTGTGTGTGTGTGTGTGTGTGTGTGTGTGTGTGTGTGTGTGTGTGTGTGTGTGTGTGTGTGTGTGTGTGTGAAATAAATTGATACTTTTATTCAGCAAGAATGCATTGATCAAAAGTGATAGTAAAGACTATTTATAGAAATAGGAATAGACTGTTCAATTTAAACTAAATGCTATTTTGTTTTGAACATTCTATTCACCAAAGAATATTATGGTTTCTACAAAAATATTAAAGGGTTAGGTCACCCAAAAATTAAATTTCTGTCATTAATTACTCACCCTCATGTCGTTCCAAACCCGTAAAACCTTTGTTCATCTTCGGAACACAAATGAAGATATTTTTAAAGAGATTCGAGAGCTTTCTGTCCCCCCTATAGACAGGAAGGTTATTACCAGAAAGATAGTGAAGATAAAATAGTCTATGTCACTACAGTGGTTCAAACTTAATGTTATGAAGTGATGAGAATACTTTGTATGCGCAAAAACAAAACAAAAATAATGACTTCATTCAACAATTTCTTCTCTTCCGTGTGAGTCTCTGACTCCGTTCACGTGAGCATCATGACGCATGTATGTGGTGCTGATGCAGGAGCCGGCCAATACTGAGCCAGCGTTCAGACGTATTCTCGTCACTTCATAACATTAAGGTTGAACCACTGGAGTCACGTGGACTATTTTAATGATGTCTTTACTACCTTTCTGGGCCATGAAATTGTTTATAATGTTGCAGTCTATAGGGGGGTCAGAAAGCTCTCGGATTTCATTAAAAATATCTTCATTTGTGTTCGAAGATGAACGAAGGTCTTACGGGTTTGGAATGACATGAGGGTGAATAATTAACGACAGAAATGTAATTTTTGGGTGGACTAACCCTTTAAGCAGCACAAGCACCAAATCAGCATTTTAGAGTGATTATGAAGGATCATGTGATACTGAAGCATCAAAAAGCAAATTGCATTTACATTTTTTTAAAGTAAATAATGGCTAAATTTAAAAGACAATTTCATCAAATGTCAAGACTATGACTAAAGCAAAAAACGGTGTAATCAACACTAACCATTTGAATTGCCATGCATGTCAATATGTTAATGACAGTTGTTTGACTGGCACAGGACTTGACAAAAAAATTAGTTTACTCTGAATTCTTCACAGCTATTTTAGAATGTCTGTCAGTGCGGAAAGATTCTTTTTGGAACCAGATTATGCAGTTTTGGCATCAAGCAGCAAGGTACAAGGGAGTTATGCTCACCATGTAGCCAAATCATGAACTCTTTACCATACCATTTTTTTGTCAAATACGAGCATGGAATTAATGCAATCTGTCACAAAAGAATGAAGTGTGTCATTTTGGTTCAAGTTGGGTCAAATGCTTCTTGAAATGTACTTTTAACTGATATTCTTCATTTGTGTTTAAAAATAAATTTTACAGAAGGCTGCATAAATTTGAACAGTTAAGCTGACTGTCATAAATAAATATGTCCTGTCCTTTAACTAGTTTTTATTTTGAAGTTAGCCCCATGGCACATTTCAGTCCTGCAGAGCTCTAGTGAAGTTTTTGACAAAATTTTTATGCATGCTTATTTTTTAAAACTTCAAAAATTAATGGATCTCCCTTTGTAGAACGTCATTCTAGACTCCCAGTCACTGTCAGGACACCTTTACTAGTCACTAGACTGAAGGATAACTTCCACCTTCATGTTCCTGAAATTAATCTTTAGGGGCAGAGCTGAAAAGTGGGAAGATCAGAAGTTGTATCTCTTCTTTATGGCTTGTCAAAGACAGAAGAGTTCAAAGACGATTCCTTTATCCATCTCAGAGCTTTTCAACCTTCATTCACTCTCCAGTCGCTCTCTTATGCTGACTGTAGAGGACTTTTGCAATGGACGTAGGGGTTCATTAGCCCAGGGAATCCACAACAAGAGGGGGAAAAAGTGACCTTGGTTGAGGAGATGCATTTATGATCTAAGAGGCTGCCAGGATTTTTTTTTTGCTGGAAAGCAAGTACATAGACCATAATAATTCAATGGTGGATCAATCAGATTGGAAGGCACTGGGAGAGATGGAGAAGAGAAAAGAGAGTAGTGCTAACTCAGCACTGATTGTCCCTCCGGGGCACCGTAGTTCAGCGGCATGGACCAAGCTTCCTCCCGCTGAGTGCTCCAGCGGCCAACACTAATCACATTCCAGCAGACACCGTGCTTTTAGGAACCCAAGAGGAGAGGAGAAGGAGGGAGGAAGACTGGCAAGGAGAAGTAGATCGACAGTGAGGGGAGCTGACAGTGAGCGAGAGCCAGCGGAAGCTGGAGACCGATTGTTTTTCCTCTTTGAAACACCTTGAATGTGACACAGGCATCTCTTTTTCTGCCAAGATGTGAAGATCAGATAGTGTGAGATTAAGATGCTTTGGTCAGCTAAGTGAATCCGCAGAGATAAGGGAGGGGTGAGTAAATCTAATCAGACCTTATCAGGCGCAGGGGAAGGTGAGATTTTGAGCACCTACTTGTTTAAATGGATCCTGAGTTTTATATATACTTAAAATACAGTATGGCCAAAGAGCTGTGCATAGCTTTTTAATGCATTTTTCAAAGTGAAGGTCATTCAAAAACAAAAAAAGAAGAGATGCTTTTTGGGGTTAAATTATGAAAATGGAGCATACAGAAAGAAATAGATACAGACAGAAGAATGGTCCGAACGAAAGACTGAGAAAGACGACAAGGTTGAGCTCATAAACTTTAAAATATCTGCTTAATATATCTGTGGCATCATCTAAAGCATGGCTGTGTGAGTGTGTGTGACCTCACCACACCGGCTCAGTCGAATCAGACCCAAAAATGTAAATTGTTTCATGTTTAATGGCATTAAAACAATTCAAGAAATGTAAGATATGTTAAATTAATCAAAAGTGACTTTATTTCGAGAAAAAAAAAATCTATTTCAAATAAATTCTTCTATTAATTCTAATACTTTCTATTCAACAAAAAAATCCTGGTAAGAAATCATAGTTTTTACAAAAATATTAAGCAGCACAACATTGATTGGCTGCATAAAATTAGCTTTGCCATTACAGGAATACATCTCTTTGCGAAATATAGTCTTTATAAATTGCAATAATATTGCACGATATTTCTTATTTTTACTTCATTTTTTATAAAATAAATGCAGCCTTGGAGAGCACAAGAGACTTTTTTAAAAAACATTAAAAAAATCTTACAGGCCCCAAAGTTTTCAACTTTTTTTAATCCATCAAACCTTTTGAATCTATACAATAGCTTTGTATAAGGAACAGATGAAAATTTCATTTGTTATTCAGTCAAAATTTTGACAACCCCAACCCTCACCGTGAATAATTAAAGGGAGTATCCCTCTGGAGAAACCAAGGGGACAATGGCGATTGCACGTGTCTTGCACTTTGGTGGAATCATACCAGCAACCTTTCAACCTGAGCATTAACACTTACAGCACACCGCAACAAATTTATTAAACAAAACCGTTTAGCATTAAAGTGTAGAATATCCAGCTGACTATGTAGTCAATCTGTAGATAGGCAGCCTTAGTGATTTTAAGTTTTTCTTTTGATGCAGTCTTGCTGATTATAAGACTATTGTTACACTAGTACAATAATTTTGAACTTCCATGCCCTACCCTACAGTATATAATTGTAATGCTAACACCATATGGCAGGTCAGTATTATGCTAATAGATCAGCTGTGTTAGAACAGAAAGTCACCTTTCTCTGGCTTCCCTGCTGACATTTTTTATTAGCATACACAGATTACCACTACAGAACTATGGATACCTGCATAAACCCCATGCTTTAATACAGCCCTACAAAACGAACAGAGCCCATCTGGTCTCACTGTGCAAATGTATTAAAACAGCTTTGATAGGTACAATAGTGCCCTAGGCTGAAGAAATAGTCTAATAGTTTTACTGGAGAAAATCTGCATAGGTATAGATATGAAAATTAAGAAATCTTGAATAGCTTATATATACAGTATTCATTGGCAATTACCGTTGCACTAAAAAAATATTACCTTAAAATGGCATCTTAAGTAACTGGTTTTATTCAAGTAAAAAATATTATTTAACATCACTGAATCATCCTAAATACATTAATTTATACCAACAAAACTCATTTTTAATGGGTTAAATCAAGTAAAAACAGCTCTTTAATGTAACAGTTGCAGGTTACAGTGTGCGAACTGTACTGCCAGTTTAAAGTAAAATACGCGTAATGCCACAGTTTTAATTTTACCACTATTCTTTTTTCCATAATATTTAGTATTAAATATTCTATAAATGTTCTTTATTTAAAGCAATGATGTGCAGAGGTAGTGAACATAGGCAAGGTTGACTGTTTGCACAGTGTAAATAACCAACTATTAAAACAGCAAAGTTCATGTAAATGATGTAGTACTGAATTTAAGACTGTAATTTTCCACTAAATTAAGATAAAAATCAAAAATTACAATATTAAATGGTGTGTTATTCATAAAGCTTAGACTAAGGCATATTAAAGATTAAGATCATATTGGTAAAGTGGCAGAGATGAGAGGAGGAGTAAGATGAAATTGTCTGATCGAGACACTGGTGTTTCTGTTAGTTCTGGATAGCAGGAGGCCTAATACATTAGCAAACTCTTTGAAGTGAGTGACAATGACAAGATCAAGGCTTCGGCCCTGATCAAAAACAACATTTCTTGGTGCTCTGTATCTTAAAGCATCTTCCTGTGCTTTAAGTGCTCTCAGATTTTTCTTCGTTCTAAGCCTTCTGATGACATGGAATTGTTAGATAAGGTCCCATTGAGAAGTTTTACAGAATTGTCACAAGGGATACTTACAAAAGTTTGTATGCTAGATACATATTAATACATCATATGATAATCCTTTATATCTCAGCAGTCCTAGGATCCGCCTTATGAATGTCATAATACAGCTGTGACTAAAACCTGAGAGCAGATGTAGAACTGTTGGATAGCGGGAGTATCTGCTGTGGCATAAGTTAACTTCCCCTTAGAGAGATTTACTTCCCCTTAGACCATAAAACTGAACCAGAACGTCTTGGTTACGTATGTAACCCTCGTTCCCTAAAGGAGGGAACGGAGATGTAGTCGACGGATGAGTCAACTGATTGGGATCACGCTTAGGGAGCCTGTCATCTTCGAGTACGTTAAAACGAGCCAATGCAAATTGGCGTGTGAGATTTCACACTCCGCCCCACGGCACGGGTATAAATACGGAAGTGGATGCACGCACCAGATGTTTTTCACTGAGGAGCCGAGTGGAGCCCGGAGTCAGCGGTGGTCCAGTAATTGTGGTGATGGGACTACGAGGGTTACATACGTAACCGAGACGTTCCCTTTCAGTCACTCACATTCGAGGTAGTCGACGTGTCGACTGAGTAGGATCCCAATTAAAACGCCACTAGTGCGGCCACCTTCTAGTGCCTCCAGTGGAAGATACACATATGGACTGGGCGTTACCGGTCAGTACAATATATGGAATGTCACTGAGGTGGCTCCAGCCTATAACGGGGGGAGACTCAACCGGTCAGCAACGGCAGAGCAAGCTTTGCCAAGGGAAAGACACGGGCTCGCCGCAGGGAGGCGTACCGTGGAAGAATACACATATGGGATCGCCGTAGGGATCACAACATATGGACCCAGTCTAGCACAAGTTCCACCAGTGCATACGAGTGGTAGGACTAGCATCGGATGCTCCGCCAAGTCCAATAGCGAAGAGGTGAGGAGGAACTTAACCGGGTTCGGCTAAAGGGGAACTCAACTGGAGCAAGAATGGCGCACATATCCAGTCAATAGGAGGGGAATGGCGCAGCAAGCCGACACTTCGAGCGGGACTTACGGTGTTAACTGGCTTCTATGTGAAGAGAGCACACGGGAAGCAACCGGCTCTACACGTAGGCTATAGAATCTAGCGAACGTGTTAGGTGTCGCCCAGCCCGCAGCTCTACAAACATCTGTCAGCGAGGCACCCTGCGCCAATGCCCAGGAAGCAGCTACACTCTGAGTGGAGTGAGCTCGCAGTCCCGGGGGACAAGGTGCATCTTGGGAATCAAACGCCAAGATGATGGCATCCACTATCCAGTGGGCTAACTTCTGCTTGGAGACAGCCTTTCCCTTCTGCTGGCCACCGTAACAGACGAAAAGCTGGTCTGAAGTCCTGAGGCTTTGCGTTCTGTCCACATATAACCGCAAGGAGCAGATGGGACATAGAAAAGCCAGGGCTGGGTCTGCCTCCTCCGGGGGCAGCGCTTGTAGGTTCACCACCTGGTCCTGAAAGGGAGTGGTAGGAACCTTGGGCACATATCCAGGCCGGGGTCTCAGGATAATGTGAGAGTTAGCTGGCCCGAATTCCAAGCACGATTCATCGACTGAAAATGCGTGCAGGTCCCCTACCCTCTTGATGGAGGCCAAAGCAAACAGGAGAACTGTTTTTAAAGACAGGATTTTTAACTCGGCTGCCTGCAGTGGCTCAAAGGGAGGTTTCTGTAGTGTGGTCAGCACCAGAGATAAGTCCCAAGAGGGTAAAGAGGGGGTGCGAGGCAGATTCAGTCTCCTCACTCCCCTCAGAAACCTGACAATAAGGTCGTGCTTTCCCACGGATCTCCCATCCACTGCATACACTTTGAAGGTGGAGGGAGACAGCCCTCGCTCCAACCCAACTTGCAGGAAAGAAAGCACGGAAGAACACCACTCAACAAACAGGTTCCACTTCAGGGTGTAAGCATGCCTCATAGAGGATGCTCTTGCAGAAGTGATGGTGTCTATGACCGATTGTGGAAGATCACCTAGAACCTCCGCGTCCCGTCCAGGGACCAGACATGGAGTTTCCAGAGGTCTGGACGCGGGTGCCATACGGTGCCCCGTCCCTGAGAGAGAAGGTCCTCCCTCAGAGGAATGGGCCAGGGAGAGGCTGTCGAGAGGAGCACAAGTTCGGGGAACCAGGTCCGGTTGGGCTAATAAGGGGCAACTAGCAAGACCTGCTCCTCTTCCTCCCTGACTTTGCACAGTGTCTGTGCAAGAAGGCTCACTGGGGGAAACACATACTTGCGGAGGCACCGGGGCCAGATGTGTGCCAATGCATCCGTGCCGAGGGTCTCCTCGGGCAAGGAGTAAAACAACTGGCAATGGGATGAGAGGCAAACAGATCTATCTGTGCGGCCCCGAAGTGGTCTTAAATCAGCTGGACCGCCCTGGGATGGAGTCTCCACTCTCCCTGGGCCACAGGCTGTCGTGAGAGCTCGTCGGCGGCACGATTGAGCAGGCACGAAGTGGCACAAAGCGACCTCAGATGCTTCTGACTCCATAGGAGGAGGTGGCGGGCGAGTTGCGACATGCGACGGGAGTGTAGACCACCTTGGAGGTTGATTTTCTCAAAATGACTTTTCTCTCATACTCCAAGTCCAAAATCTCCACTTCAGTAGCACCTATATACACCAAACTTTCCAGTCTTTTACCTAATTATATTATGAAGATATTTACAGAGGGATTTGTAAATATATTATACCTAGCCTGATTTATATAACATTTTATTCCAAAAAACATGGCGAAAATACATTTTTAAGGCTATTGACAGTATATTCTGATTTACAGGATAACAAAAGTAGATATCCATAAATCCCTCTGTAATTTTTTTCCCATCTAATATGTGAACACAATGAAAAAATTACTTTGAACCTGGCTTTATCCAATACTCAGATTTGTTTTTTTTAAATATATGCAAATTAGCGCATATTTAATTAGATAATGCCTAATTTGCATATTTAAACATTAAATTACAGAAAACTTGTAATACATTTTTTCTCATCTTAATGTAGGTAATCAACTGGGAAAGTTTCATAATGATATCTGCTAGTTAAAAATTTTACCCTATTCACCTGTAGTGTCTCGCCTTAAGACTGAGGTCTGGCAACAGGTCTGATTTACCTGTAACGTTAGATGGGTTACGGTAGCGTTTTTGAGACGTCGTCCTTTGGATGAGACATTAAACCGAGGTCCTGACTCTCTGTGGTCATTAAAAATCCCAGGATGTCCTTCGAAAAAGCGTAGGGGTGTAACCCCGGCATCCTGGCCAAATTTGCCCCTTGGCCTCTGTCCATCATGGCCTCCTAATCATGCCCATATACTGATTGGCTTTATCACTGTCTCCTCTCCACCAGTAAGCTGGTGTGTAGTGGGCGTTCTGGCACAATATGATTGCCTTCGCATCATCCAGGTGGATGCTGCACATTGGTGGTGGTTGAGGAGATTCCTCCTTCCATGTAAAGCGCTTTGAGTACCCAGAAAAGCACTATATAAATATAACAAATTATTATTATTATTGGAGATACAAGGATTCCGCCTGACACCGGCAATATCAGAAACAATGTAGGAGGAGAAGGTCCCCTTGTAGAAATATGAATGGGAGAAATCATAACACAGCTTGATATAGCAGTTTAATGACCGTCTCACCTTATAGTTAAAAGAAATTTCTTTGAAAATTTTTTAACCTATAAAGAAAAAATTTACTCGGTTACGTACGTAACCTCGGTTCTCTCTAGAAGATGGTCCAGTTGACCGTGAGAGGAGCACTGTTCTGTGAGATAAAAGTTCTATCTCTGACTGTGCCAGAATCAGCCAATCGTCCAAATAGTTCAGAATCCGCATGCCCTGATTTCTCAGGGGAGCGAGAGCCGCATCCATGCACTTCGTAAATGTACGGGGTGCTAAAGACAGGCCGAACGGGAGGACGGTGTATTGATATACCTGACCGTCGAAGGCGAAATCTCAAGAATGGCCTGTGACGGGGTATTATCTGAATCTGAAAATAAGCATCTTTTAGATCAAGAGATATAAACCAGTCCCTCGGGCGAATTTGCGCGAGGATTTGTCTGGTCGTAATCATTTTGAACGGTCTTCTCATGAGAGCTTTGTTCAAATGTCTCAGATCTAAGATTGGTCTTAGAGCTCCGTCCTTCTTGGGTACAAGAAAATAGCGGCTGTAAAAGCCTGACTCGCTCAGAGAAGGAGGTACTCGTTCTATAGCCCCTTTGCACAGCAGTTTGGCTATTTCTGCGCGGAGTAGATGCGCTACTTCCGCTTTCACTTTCGTCTCGGTCCGTGCTCGAAAGCGAGGGGGACGGCGAGCGAACTGTAGTGAATAGCCCTGTCTTATTGTGCTTAGCACCCATTCCGACACCCCTGGAATACCTTCCCATGCTTTCACATGCATAGCTAGGGGCAGAATGGACTCCGGGACCCGATCGCCGCACTTCATGGGCTCGGGAGACTGAACCGGAGGTGTGGGCGCGGCGCGCGCTCTCTCGGTGCTCGAATACGGCGGCTCGCTGACAGCGGTAGCTGGCTGTTTCATATGTGATGTCCCGATTGCTTTGAATGGGGAACGTCTTGTGATAGCTTTGTGATACATGAGCGGCGCCCGGGGCAAAAAGTTTGTTAGTAAGTGTGAGCGCTCTTGAGCGGGCACGTAACTTACATTCATATGTGACGTCCCGATTGCTTTGAATGGGGAACGTTTTGTGATCACTTTGTGATGCGCGAGCAGCGCCTGGGGCGAGGTGTTTGTTAGTAAGTGTGAGTGCTCGTGAGCGGGCACATAACTTATTCATAACCTGACCGATATGAGGCTGCTTTGGCCGTGCAACAGAGCGGGCAGAGAGTAGGCTTGGGCACGTGGTTGTGGGCACGTTTCCTACATCTAACACTCGAGCGGCATTCGCCAGCTTTAAGAGAGTGGGCTCTGTGAGAGCGAGACACACGGATATAGTGCTTGTGTGTAGGGGTGAACACTGAGATGTGGGCACCTTTTCTATACTTATGACACCATCGGCCTGAGCCGGATAACCAGACATTATACCATTCTTTGTGATGCGCGAGCAGAGCCAGGCGTTTATTAGTAAGCGTGAGCGCTCATAAGCGGGCACGTAACTTACATTCATAGCCATGGGCAGAATAGCCTCCGGGTTCCGATCGCCACACTTCGTGGGCTCGGAAAACTGAACCGGAGGTATGGGCGCGTCGTGCGCGCCCTCGGTGCTTGAATACGGCGGCTCGCTGACAGCGATGGCTGGCCGTTTCACATGTGACGTCCCGATTGCTTTGAACGGAGAACGTTAGAGATAACTTTGTGATGCGCGAGCAGTGCCAGGCGTTTATTAGTAAGCGTGAGCGCTCGTGAGCGGGCACGTATCGTACATTCATAGAATAGCCTCCGGGTTCCGATCGCCACACTTCGTGGGCTCGGAAAACTGAACCGTAGGTATGGGCGCGGCGTGCACGCCCTCGGTGCTTGAATACGGCGGCTCGCTGACAGCGATGGCTGGCTGTTTCACATGTGACGTCCCGGTTGCTTTGAACGGGGAAGGTTTAAGATAACTTTGTGATGCGCGAGCAGCGTCGGGCGTTTACTAGCAAGCGTGAGCGCTCGTAAGAGGGCACATAACTTACATTCGTAACCTGACCGATATGAGGCTGTTTTGGCCGTGTGACAGAGCGGGCAGGGAGTAGGCGTGAGCACAGAGTTGTGGGCACATTTCCTACATCTAGCACTCGAGCGGCATTTGCCAGCTTTATGAGAGTGGGCTCTGTGAGTGTGAGAGACACGGGGGTATCGTGCTTGCGTGTAGGGGTGAACACTGAGATGTGGGCACATTTTCTACACTTAGAGCATCACGGCGTGAGCGGTTTTTGCAGGCGAGCGGGTTGCATTACCGGCTCGTTGGCTGCCGAATACACCGCTGCAGTAGCCTTTTCTAAGGGGACTGACAGGGCGAGATGTTTCAATGGTGGTCCGGCCGCGGCGGTACTCAACCGTCTTTTGAGAGATTTGTCTGGGTCGCTGTAGCAACGGCGGTTGTGTGCAGGCGAGCGGTTTGCATTACCGGCTCGTTGGCTGTCGAATACACCGCTGCAGTAGCCTTTTCTAAGGGGTCTGACAGGGCAAGATGTTTCAATGGTGGTCCGGCCGCGGTGGGACTCAACTGTCTTTTGAGAGATTTGTCTGGGTCGCCGTAGCAACGGCGGTTTTGTGCAGGCGAGCGGGTTGCATTACCGGCTCGTTGGCTGCTGAATACACCGCTGCAGTAGCCTTTCTAAGGGGACTGGCGGGGCGAGGTATTTCAATGGTGGTCCGGCCACGGCAGGACTCAACCGTCTTTTCCTCCTCGCTGCATCTCCTTCCGCCTCCGGTGTCTGTGACCGACGCTTCTTATTGATCGCGGTCCAGCAGAGGGCGGAGTGACAGCTTCGGCGTTGAACACCTCGAGTCGAGCCTGCAGGGTCGACATCAGGAGTCCTTCGCAGTGGACGCAGGCTCCCGACAAAGAGCGAGGGCTGCGTGGTCCGGGCCCAGGCGGAGAGCGCAGATCACGTGGCAGTCTCCGGCGCTGGGCGGGGCTCGGCACGAGCCCCAGGAAGTGCGAGGCATTTTTATAAAAACGCCTCGCGCTCTTTTAGGAAAATGTGTGTGTCGCGGCGAACACGCACAGCAAGCAAAAGAGCAAAAGGATACTGTTGCCGGATAGCGTAGCAGGCACGGATGGCTGAAGGCGGCGAAGTCGACCGGCTTCCTCAGACGCTTTCCTCTGCTTGCAGTCGCTGGTTTCAACGGCGGCGGCTTCTCTCAGGATCAAGCGAGCAGGATCATCCAATGAGCACGCTAGATAGCCTGCTCTAGGTCTGCTAGCTGCTGCACTGCGTTGACAATAAATACAAAATTAAGGATAATTTTTGGCTTCAATATCTCGAGAAAAGATGACTTTACCCGTAGCGTAAGCAACTTGCGCAATACGAGAGAACCTCTCGTAAGAGAACTGTTTATTTGCATGCTTTGAGCTGAAGAACTAAAATTTATAGTCACTGTTGTCAGATTTTATTGAACATTTATTTTATTAAAAATATACTAAGACATTACACATTGAATAAATAGTCCATACGAGTTTTTAGCAAAGGCAATTACTACTGTTTAAAACTTTGTGGGCGGTGAGATTTTTCAGTGTTTTTTGAAAAAGTATCTATGCTCATCAAGGCTGCATTTATTTGATAAAAAATGAAATATAAACATGAAGAGACATGGCAATGCAAAAAATATTAAATGAAAGAAAAAAGCTTTGCGTTCCCCAAGAAACTCTGCATTCATTCACAATACCTTGTAAAACGTTTGCAATTGCTTGCAGAGAACGCAATGGTTTTGTGAGCTAAAAGCAGAGAGAATTTTTCCTCCCCTCTCAGTTGTTTTTTCCCCATCACCATGTCACTTTAGGGCCTCAATAAAACACTAATATTGTGAAATATTATTACAGTTTAAAATAACTGGTTTCTATTTTAATATATTTTAAAATGTAATGTATTCCTGTGATGGCAAAGCTTTTTTTTCCAGCATCATTACTCTTCAGTGTCACATGAGCCTTCAGAAATTTGATGCTCAAGAAACATTTCTTATTATCAATGTCAAAAACAACTGTGCTGCTTAATATGTTTGTGGAAACTGATTCTTTGAAAAGTAGAAAGAAAAAAAAACATTTACGTGTAATACACATCATCATTATAAATGTCTTTACTGTCACTTTTATGTCAGTTCATCCTTGCTGAGTAAAAATATTAATTTAAAAAAATCTTACTGGCCCCAAACTTACTAAAGTGTAAGTACTAATAAAAATGTATTTAAAGTTTTATTTTACTTTCTTTGTAATATAAAGTTTTGGAAAGTTGTATTGCTAAAAAAAAATGGTTATTAATGTGCCGTGTTCTCTTGTTATAGAAGAGAATGTCCTTTGCACCCCCACGTCCCGAGACAGCTATGAGAGAGTGTCTCATTCCGGGCCAACATTACCCCCAGGATTCCCTGCTCCGCTGCTCTTTCCTGAGGGCCTGTCCTCTATAGAAACCCTCCTCACCAACATACAGGTATATAAAGCTATTAAAAACTATACATTTAAGTATAGTTTGAACAAAATTAGAGTAAAGATTCACCCTGATAAATGTATAGCTCAAATTTCAAGCCTATTTCCTCTTTTCCAGGGTCTGTTAAAGGTAGCTATTGATAATGCACGGACGCAGGAGAAGCAGGTGCAGCTGGAGCGCACAGAGCTGAAGATGGAGCTGTACAGGGAGAGAGAACTACGTGAGACGCTGGAGAGGCAGCTCTGCGTCGAGCAGAAAAACAGAGGTGAATAGCTGATCTGAGACCATCCTGCAGAAAATGCTCTGTTTAAGAAGTGGGTTTTTGTGTCGAATCCTGGTCAGGTCAGGTCTGTCACCTTTTTAAAATCTTTGCCCATCTACGATACAATGCTAAATGTCTAATTGCAGATGTTTGATGGACATTTGAAAACTGTATCCTTGATGTTTAAAGGAATAGTGGTAACACTTTACAATAAGGTTCATTAGTTAACATTAGTTACTTCTACAATAGTTAGTTACTGTAAGTTAATTACTTCTACAGCATTAATTAATCTTAGCTAATATTAATTTCAACATTTACTAATACATTATTCAAATCAAAGGTTGTATTTGTTAACATAAGTTAATGCACCATGAACTAACATGAACAAACAATGAACAGCTGGATTTTTATTTACTAACATTAACAAAGATGAATAAATACTGTAACAAATGGATTGCTCATTGTTAGTTCATACATTAACTAATGAACCTTATAGTAAATGGACTGCATTTATATAGCGCTTTCACAGACCCAATGGCCACCAAGGCGCTTTACATATTTGCCTCACATTCACCCATTCACTCACTCATTCATACACCGACGGCGGTGTCAGCCATGCAAGGCGCCATCCAGCTGGTCGGGAGCAGCTGGGGTTAGGTGTCTTGCTCATGTCACCTCAACACTTGGTCAGGTGGAACCGGGGATAGAACCACCAACCTTTCGGTTTGTAGACAACCTACATGAACCACTATGCCACTGCCGCCCCCTTTATAGTAAAGGTATAGTTCACCAAAATAACTATGAACTGTTGTTGTACTGTCTGCAAGAGCCATGTACAACAGCATATAGGTTTGGATTGACATGAGGGTGAACAAACAATGATTAACTTTTGAGAGAACTGTCCCTTTAAGGTTTGAAATATAGGTCAATGACATGTAGCAGATTTTTTGGTCACACTTTATATTAGGTGTCATTAACTACTATTCACTTACATAAAAAATGTTTGGTACAATGTAATTATTGTTTTTATGTTGTATTGCGAAACACTGCTATTGAGGTGGGATACGGGTAAGGTTAGGCACAGGTTTGGTGTTATGGTTTGGTTTAAGGGTGGGTTAAGGGGTAAGGGAAATGTCAACAGTGTAATTATAGTTGTAATTACACAAATTAAAAACATGTACACGTTAAGTGCATTGTATTAAATGATTCATTTTAATGTTATTACATAGTAGTTAAAGACACTTAATATACAGTGGGACATTTTTGTCAGATCTATTATTAAAACTAAAACATCCATTTTTTTCCTATTTATTTAAGAAAAACATATAAATGCAATTAAAGATATAATGACAAAGTTTGTGTAAAACTGAAAAAACAAAAATGGGAAATGTATCACAGGTCGAGTCACCTTTATTTATATAACACTTTTTACAATACAGATTGTTTCAAAGCAGCTTTACAGAGATAACAGGAAAATAATGTTGTAATAATATTGTTAAATATAAAATGAAATGTCCATAACTAAGCAAGCCAAAAGCCAATGGCGTAGAGAGGCGAAAAAGGCGACAGTGGCAAGGAACCAAAACTCCATCAGGTGACAGAATGGAGAAAAAAACCTTGGGAGAACCCAGGCTCAGTCAAGGGGCCAGTTCTCCTCTGGCCAACCAACGAACAGTGTATGATTATGATTTAGCCAGCATTACAGGTCAGAAGTCAGATTGGATCGGAACATTATATTATGAAGTTCATCTGTTTAAAGACCGGAGTCATTGCGCGTGTATGGAAACGATTTTGTTGAGGATCAGTGCCGATGGCTGTCGTGTCGATGAGGCCTTTACAGGGGAGAGTCTAGTTGACACAATCTCCGCTGACACTTCAGGAATGCATTGTGGTCATGTCCAGGCGCAAGGCCACCATCTGATCTGGATACGGCCCGGGTCCGGCTGATTACAGTTAACCTCGGAATAAACAGAAAGACTAAAATTAGCGTAGATGCCATTCTTTTTATGATGTAGCCGAGTATATCAGGTGTTATAGGAAGTGTTCCCGGTTCCGGCTGACCTAATTTATGCAGCCTAATAATAATTTATATGTATACCAGGTTGAAGAGATGTGTTTTTAATCTAGATTTGAACTGACAGATTGTGTCTGCTTCCCGGACAATGTTAGGAAGACTGTTCCAAAGTTTAGGTGCTAAATAGGAAAAGGATCTACCACCAGCAGTCGATTTTGATATTCTAGGATGTATTCTAGGTATTATCAACTGGCCGGAATTTGGAGATCGCAATAGACGTGAAGGACTTTAATGTGTTAAGAGCTTGCTCAAGTACTGGGGAGCTAAACCATTTAGTGCTTTGTAAGTAATCAGCAACATTTTAAAATTTATATGATGTTTAATAGGGAGCCAATGCAGTTTTGACAGAACCGGCTAATATGGTCATACTTCCTGGTTCTGGTAAGAACTCTAGTTGCTGTGTTTTGAACGCATTAACTAATTGTTCTGCATTTGTTATTGAGAGCATATGACGGAATTTAGATATATTTTTAAGATGGAAAAATGCGGTTTTACAGATACTAGACACGTGACTTTCAAATGAAAGATTGGTATCAAAGAGCACACCCAGGTTCCTAACTGACGACGAAGACTTGACAGAGCAGCCATCAAGTGTTAGACAGTATTCTAGGTTATTACGTGAGGAAGTTTTTTGTCCAATAATTAGAACCTCTGTTTTTTTCAGAATTAAGTAGTAGGAAATTACTAATCATCCAGTTTTTTTATATCAGCTATGCATTCCTTTAATTTTGTGAATTGGTAAGTTTTGTCAGGGCGTGAAGAAATATAGAGATGAGTATCGTCAGCATAACAGTGAAAACTAATGCCATGCTTCCTAATAATATCTCCTAAGGGTAGCATGTACAGAGTGAACAGCAGCGGTCCTAGGACTGAGCCTTGTGGCACTCCATACTGAACTTGTGATCGATAAGACATCTCTTCATTTCTCTTCAAGGTTGATATATTTCCTAAAATAGATCATTTAAGGCGAGACACGGCAGGCAAAAACATCGTTTTTTTTTCACTGGTCAATTTTGAGATTTTGGGATATTTGTCTTCAATAACATGTCTTCTTTCAGACTTATGGTGAAAAAAAGTCCGAAATACACATTTAGGTCTTTATTTTACTACACTTTGTCTGTTTGCGTCTGTAGATTTCTCATAAATTCATCAAAAGTTGTCGTTATAAATCATCCCTCTGCTCCTCGATCGCGATCTGCACCCTGTCATCACACACACCGATAGAAAGCTCTCTCTCTCCTGAACAAGACTGCTGGATCCAAATATGGTCATTTCCTTTTTATCAGCAACCAATCGCGAAAGTAAAAGGGGGGATTTTACTCTAAATGCGCAATCTCATTGGCTGATGCTAAATCTTTAAAGCACGTTTTCTCAAAATGTCTTTTCTCTAATACTCCAAGTCCGAAATCTCCACTTCAGTTGCACCTATATACACCAAACTTTCCAGTCTTGTACCTAGTTATATTATGAAGACATTTACAGAGGGATTTGTAAATATATTATTCCTAGCCTGATTTATTTAACATTTTATTCCCAAAAACATGACGAAAATCATTTTTTTGGCAGTATATTTTGATTTACAGGATAACAAAAGTAGATATCCATAAATCCCTCTGTAATTTTTTCCCCATCTAATATGTGAACACAATGAAAAAATAATTTTGAACCTGGCTTTGTCCAATACTCAGATTTCGTTTTTTAAAATATATGCAAAATAGCGCATATTTAATTAGACAATGCCTCATTTGTATATTTAAACATTAAATTACAGAAAACTTGTAATCCATTTTTTTCTCATCTTAATGCAGGTAATCAACTGTCAAAGTTTCATGGTGATATCTGATAGTTAAAAAAATTACCCTATTCACCTTAACAGATTATCAAATGAATAATGGAGTAGCCTAATAACTCCCCAAAAATGTAATATTTATGAATTAATAATGCATGATATTTGAAGGAAAAAATACCTCGAAAAATATATTTAAAATGTAAATTGTTGTGAGCATTCACATCTATTCAGAGTGTAAGGAAATATATTATAACTTTTTACTTGATGGTAACGCCAAATGTCCATAATTCAAACTTTTCTTCACCATGGTATAATAAATGCTTTCCAAACCATATGAAACATGAATACAGAGAGTGAATTTAAAAAATAAAATAAAAACTTGTCCTTTTCTTTATCATGGACACTCAGTCCATGTTCGCTGGATGTTTGCGCAAAACAAAATGCAGTGCCTTGGCAACATACAGCAACATACTTGCTATTAGCAAGTTCTCATGTGCATCATGCATGACTGATGATTGACAACACATCTGCAAGATAAGCTCTTGTGAAGTTGAAGTGATTACACTCAAAATAAGGATTTAATAGGAAAAAGAGCTTTGTGCTTTCACAGTTGAAATCATATGTGTATTATAAAAAGAGCTTATCTTCAGTTACATGTAATGTTTTCTGCCCACATCACAAAAACAAGTAAAACAGGTTCTCACATTTAACTGTCCGGCATTTGATCTTTCACGTTTACTAACAAATAAATTTACTCTCAATTTAATCTCTTAATCTTCTGTTCTCCAGAATGTACGTAGTCGTTGTCTACATAAATCAGAAACCTCCGAGGCAGCCGTCATAAAACGGCGGAATCATTAAAGAAGGTGACAGGGCAGCATGCACCATTAATGAATGTTGTTTAATTAGAGAGCCCCTCATCTCGTATTCTCCTGTCGCCCGCATTGTGCTCCAGCTACTCATGTTACTGCAAATTCAGCACTTTCCTTCAGCCACACACACAAACACACACATATACAGACACAGAGAATTACCCTTTGTAATTACAAGTACATATTATGATATTAGTGTGAATGATTTATTATCAGCGTAAACAGAATTGCTGTGTTAATATTCACCGCATCACATTTGATGAGGATAATGAATCTCCTGCATAATTCATCAAATCATCCGGTTCTTCCATTAGTGAGAGATGTCTTTATACTCCAGCCAACTGACTTAGAGTCAGTTTCTGTGTTTTATACCCAGTGGTCAGGGGAAAGATTAAGAAAAAAAAGGTTGGTCCTAGATCACTCAAAGAGGAAAGCTATCGGACAGAAAGCAGGTTTTTTTTCTGTTCTTTCTTTCTTTTTTTTTCCTGCTGACTGTGCCGTCTGAATTAAGCTCTTACTGCAAACTGGAAAATTAACATGTTCCACAGGGCTCCAGCCTAGTTTCACATTAGATGTGCATTATATTAGACACAGTATTTAAGGCTGAATAAGGGCATGTGGAACAGCTTTTCATGATTTGCTATAATTACTGTTTGCTGTGATGTGGGATTTGATGTAATAATTTTTCTATTATCCAGTGGCCTAAAGTTTTTACAAAGTCATTTTTCAAAGTTTAATGTTTTACAGCAGGTATATACGGTATCAGATATATACTATAACACACTACCAAAACACTTTTTTTTTTTTTTTTGGTCACAAAAATTATATTTCAAATGAATGCTGTTCTTTTGAACTTTCTATTCTTCAAAGAATTATTAAGCAGCACAATTGTTTTCAACATTGACAATCGGAAGAAATGTTTCTTCAGCATCAAATCAGCATATTAGAATGATTTCTGAAAGGTCATGTGAAGACTGTAATAATGGCTGCTGAAAATTCAGCTTTATCACATGAACAAAATACATTTTAAAATGTATTAAAATAAAATAAAAACATTTCTGTCATGACAACTCTCTGATTGTTTTGTTTAGCATGGTAATGGATATGACAATGGGAATATATTTGGTCTTGGCAGAATAGATCTGCTATGCTGTTGCTGCAGAGCTAGTACGGGATTTGCTATTGCCTATATACAGTTTACATGACACGCTGCTGTGAGCAAGTAAGACATGCTGCTGCTGTACAGTATAGCATACATGAATTACCCCCAGCAGATACAGGTGGATCTGGGGAAGGAGGAGGGTTTCTGAAAGTGTGCTGCAAATTGCTAAAGCAAATGCTGACCCAGAGTCTTGCACGCAGGCAGGTACCTGACGGGTGAACCACTAATATTTGATGTAATGATTGGAATAATATTTACCATGTCATTTGCGTTGCATGTTCAAGCTCTGTAGTTTGAAGAACATCAAAGTTGTCTAATTACAATGCGGTTTGCAGTGTTGAGTATTGTAGCCAATCATGCTGCAACAAAAGTGATTGACAGCTTTAGTCATTATGAAGGGAGCGCTCTTTGCTTGCTGTCTGTATATAATCAATTCACATTTTGAATGTTTTTTTTCATGCTGCTAAGAGGACCAACGGCCATGTAGTTTACACTGCAGAGTTTTAGGAGAGACAACCGCATTTAAATGCAGAGTGAATCCGCTAAAATATTCCCGATATTATAATGACAGTAAAGGCTCATATTTGGCTATATGTTCATTTAATTTATGGATACTTCTAAGTGTCTGTATAGCCTATGGTGTGATTGTACATTATGCACATTTGTTAAAAATATCCGGTATGTACAGGCTGCTCACATGATGTAGGCAAAGGCTTTGTATTGTTTACACGATGGATGAACATCTTTTTTTCTGTTAATCATCACCAATTTGGGTTGTGTGTATATTTTTCTTAAATGAACTCAGGATGCCTAATGTTGGTTTGATTGCTTGTGTTACATGAGAAAATAAATAATTTTTATCTCCCTGATGCAGATTTAATGCGGGGGCGGTTTGGGTCGTGGTCTTTGTCAAATAGGTCGGGTCGGGTACGAAATTAAATTAGTGCTGCTGTCGGATAATGGGCCGGGTGTTCTGTTAAGTACTGCGGGTGCGGGTTTACCAAACTGAACAAGTATTTGAAGGTTGAGCAGTGAGCTCATCGGCTACTGATACAGCAGGAACCAATCAGCTGTGCCAAGCAGGTTGAGTTAACCTATCAGCCTGCGCCATCTAGAGTTTCATGACAGAACTTTGTATTTATTTTAAATTGCAATAATATTTCACAGTATTACTTTGTTTACTGCATTTTCGCTGAGCATAAAGGATTCTTTCAAAAACATTTAAAAATGTTACCGATCCCAAACTTTTTAACAGTAGTGCATTCCTATCAGGAACTCTATAATTTAATTTTCCCTGTGCTTTTCTTAGCACTGATCCAGAAGCGACTGAAGAAAGAGAAGAAGACCAAGAGAAAATTGCAGGAGGCTCTGGAGGTCGAGTCTAAGAGAAGAGACCAGGCCGAGCAGACACTGCAGAGGACAGCCTCCAGTGAAAGATCACCTATTCAAAACGGTTAGAATGCTCATCTGCCAAAATGCTAAGGCTTAAATCGATTTGTACAGACAATTTTCTGCATGTTGTAATGAAATCCTTATGGTGTCACTGCCACTTAAAAAGGCATTACCACACAACCAAGACTGAAGAGAATACACTGTAAAGCCTAATTAGTTAGCCTCAAAAAACATGCAGATTGCCTAAAAAAAACTAAGTTAAGTGAAATAGCAATACAGTGTAGTATGTTGTACAGTTCTTTATAGCTACTCAGAATTAAAATTTTTGATAAGTCAATTTCAAGTTTTTACTACTTTTGGCTTTATTGGCCAATTTTATTTGTCTTGTGTCAGTATAGCACAACAAAGACAGCAAATTGTTTTGTAACGGTCAGAGTCTTATTAAAATTAATTTAATTGTTACCCTGGTTGTGTTCTGCATTCTGAATGTTGATGTCTGTGTTTGACTGATGCAAGGTCAATTGCAAGATATTGTCACAATTAAAGGGGGTTTATATCAAACCAATTAAGGTTTGATGTTTCACAAGGTGTTTATGACAAAATTGCAATACAGTTTTAATAGATCATACTTCTACATGAAAGGTAGACTATAATGATCTAGTTAGAAGTTAGGTCACCTTTTAAAAGCCTTTTTTATTACTTCTCTTCCTTTAAAAAATACAATTAACTGTGATTTTTGTTGCACCACTGCATCAATTGTAAGGGAATTATAGTAATATAATTATAGTTACAATTATTCCAGGTCTGCCCTATCTGCCACATCATTATGTCAAGTACAATTGCTGCTATGACAGCAGTATTGTAAACTTTAAAATGTGTTTTACTTGTAGCAAATCATTTGTAGCCACATTGATAACTGTTTTCATGTTAACAGAACCTCCTCAACATGAAATGGAGACAAACCATAACAGCAGCAAAACAGACACTGACAGAACAATACAAGGTACAGATTTCTGAATGGACATTTAATCCGTCCTTGTTCTGTTGCATTGTTTCTTTATGGATCTATATTTAAATGTCTCTTTCTAGTGTAATGTTCAGTCTTGAAAGAAACAGAACACAATGTCTCCTTCTTTTATACATATACTGTGTGTGTGTGTGTGTGTATATATATATATATATATATATATATATATATATATATATATATATATATATATATATATATATATGTAGGCCTATATTATGTAGACAGAACAACAATGTATCACAAACCTTTGTTAGAATATTAAACATTTAAAATATTGACATTGAAATGAAATTAAATGCCACTGACGCAAAAAGGAAAGAAAGAATAAAGACAAAAAGAGGAGCAGTAATTAATGGTCCCTTAATTGTCCTCATGAAATATTTGCATGGGCATAATTTACGTAATCTACGTGTTGTAATTAATCTTTCAAAGGGTTTGCTTTCCCTTTTTGTCTAGGTTAAGAGGAAAGGAAGAGCTCTTTTTTGTTTTCTTTGACATTTATTCAAATACTGCATCTTCTCCTTTAACAATCCTTTCATCTCCCTCTCAGTCCGCACGTTAGAACATTATGGATTAGTCTGTTCATTATATGCTGCTTGTAACATCAGCCAAGCTTCATTCACACCATTTTTTTTTTTTTTTTGTCCACAGATGGAAGGCTCTTTCTAAAGTCCACAATGATGTACTGAAGAACAAAGACAAGGAGTAAATGCATTCATACTGTATAGAAGAGACTGTAGTCAATTGCCTGGTAAATAACGTCTGCAATTTTGCTGGAGGACTGATGGAAGACAATGAGGCAATGTTATAGGCTGTTGTCAGTGTGTTGCAGCACAAGGACTTGACAAGATTATTATGGCCATCGAAAGTCAGTATTCAGTAGAATGAAGCGTGAGCCAAGCTAACATGATCAGATGGCAGAGAAGAATTACCATGGACCTTGGATAACCATGTTTCTAAGGGACTTTTCGCAACGCTCAGAAATGAAAAACATTTTATAAAGCATTTAAATCTGCTTGACTACATTGACAGATTAAATATTCAAATCAAACTTTGCCATTTAATGCCCTTCTATCATTTCACATTTTAAGTCAATTTCAAAGCATCCTTTCCTCAAGGGAGGTGTCCGAAGAGAGATTTCAATTTATTTAGTTATTTATCAAATATAGACACTGCACTTAAATGCGTACTGTGTATCTGTCTGTTATTTCAAAAAGAAGGTATAGATGTTCAGATTTTTTTGTCATTGTTGTACATGGAATCATAGCAGAAATTTCTCAAATCATCAAATATGTACATAAAAGTGTAGACATGCTACTGTGCATTGTACGCTGTAGAGTTATTTTTTGTTCAGTTGCCGTTTATTATCCTACGCGACATGGAGAGCATGCTGGCATGTCGTTACTTCTGTCCTGTCCATCTGGAATACAATAAAGATTTTTCCCACATGCTTTACAAGGGAGACGTTTCAAAACACTGACTGACCGATTTGTGTGACTACAGCAACACAAAATCAAAATAGTCAAATGCAACTAGATTGAAGTCTACCCTACCACTCTTGTTTTTTGTTTACCACTGGTAAAGCATGCAATGCATCATTGTTTTGTATTGTTTATTATTTATTTTAATAATTTTTTTAAATCTATTTTACTCTTGATTTATTTAATTTTACTTCCAAAACATAAAGACACACTTGTTCTTGTTTACCTCTGGTAAAAATTCACAATGCTTCATTATTTTATTTTATTTCATTATTTTTATTTTATTCTTTTTTTTTTTTTACTTGACTTTTTAGTTATTTATTTTACTTTTAAGACATAAAGATACTCTTGTTTACCACTGTTAAAAGTTTGCCATGCTTTTTTTAGATTTTATTTTATTTTAAACTTCCAAGACAGAGAGTCATAGAGATAGACACTTTTACTTTTCTCAAGAGCACATGCACTAAATGTGTTGACGCAGCATTTAGCCAATCACTCAAGCTGTACTGTTTAGCGGTATGCTCTCTCTTTCTCTCTCTGAACATAATAAGAAGCCAGGAGAGATGAATAATTGACTGATTGTTGCATTATTCAGGCCCCTATTGTGGAAAAAAGCCCAGTCTCTGGCACTTTCCAGGTCTCTCTGGCATATTGAATATGAGGTTAAAGTTTCAATCAACCTTGAAAGGGAGAGGCATTTTTCATCGCCTAGCTAGTGTATCAAGTTGGTGCACTCAGAGTTACTGTATAGTTAATAATGTGTCTGATGTACACTATAGCCTATGTAAAGGATTACACTAGACCAAAGTTGCATTATCAACTCAATCTGACATGATTGGTAAAATTATTATTTATTATGCAAGTCCAATTATACTTATTGTGGTGATCCTTAACCCTGATTGTGGCAAACTGGAATTAGCATACTTAGATTGCAGTCATACACAGACAACAGTGGGTGGTAGATATTTTCCCCATCTGTGATCATTTTTATCTATGGGTCCATTATGAACCAAAATGACTCTAACAAGACTGTTGAATGGTTCATCACAGTCTATAAGACATCCAGCCACGATGGAGTAGCACAAATGTATAATCTAATCAGAGAATGCCTATTAGCACAGACAGTGGAAGAGGTGCAGGACAAGTTATCCAAATGAGTGTTAGAGCAAGATGAGAGTCAGGCCGTGGACGGGTAATGAAAGGGCAAGAGAGTAGCGCTCAGCTTTTCAAACCTTTCACTGTCATTACTAATTCATGTTGCTCCTTCTTGCTCCTAATGAGAGAGAGAGTCGGGGGAAAGGGAGAATGGTGCAGGGATAATGTGCCGTGAAATTGACTCATTCTCGAGAAGAGGAAAGGGAGAGGAGATCAACTTTTGATTTTAAACTGCCCTCTGAGGAAATGATGGTGAATTTAGTGATCCTGACAAAAGAGGGGATTGTTTATTTAGTTCAGCTTTTCATGACAGAGAAAAAAGGAATTTAAGGACAGAAAAAAAGGAAGTTAACAGCGATGCAGCAGCCCCAAAAAGCATGTGGACACTTAAGTCACACTTAAAACTTTATGAATGACTTTCCATTATCAAAATATCAAACAAGAAATACAGTACAATCACTTCTCAAAAACAAGTGCATTATTTTCAAAAGATACATTGTTCAAAATGAAGACACAAAGTAGGACACTTTCTTGCTGTGAAATGTCAGTGTTTAATGTGAAGAATTGCACCCGTGGTTACTCTGCTGACACCAGTGTGAACCTGAAGGTAAATGACTTCATTCATCCACTAAAAATGACATTGGGACCAGCCGGTGAAAGGTATTTTGGTAGCATTTTACAAAAAGATTTCAATAATATTATGGACGAACAATGAACAACATGCATATATTAAAGGCAGGGTAGGCATGTTTGTCATAAACACTATTTGCTATACTGGTTGAAACACTCTTTGTTATACTGGTTGAAACTCTCTTCAAATTCTGATAGCAATAGCAGTTAGTATTACAAATATTAAATAATGTATTAAATAATCTTCTGTGGAAGTCTCAGGACCAAACTGTCCATCCAATCATTGCATTCGGTCCGAATGGATGGGTGGGATATTATGCTTTCAAAGCTAGCTTGCTGTCGCTTGCCTCACCAAAATTGCCTATCATACCTTTAATTGACAGGTTAAAAATATAATAAAGAGAATCAATTATAAATTTATTCATTTTAAAATATAAATGGAGTATGGAGTACCATGCACGTTGACAAAATGACACTAAAGTTAAAAAATGATGCCGAGGAGTCCTGACCAAGTGTCAATATGTGTTGAGAGTGAGAACTTGTGGCAATATAAAATAAAATTGATCTAAAAATTTCTAAATACCTTTTGGAGCAATATAATCTCGGGTAACATCCCAATTACACATTTATTTTTATATAAGCCTAAGTACACATATCTGAAATCATATACACCAACAATATTATTATGATACAAAACAGTGGTTCTCAACTAGGGGGGCAGGGCATATTAGGGGGTTCAGCAAACTTTCAAGGGGGCCTCATGTGAAGCATACCCAGTATGTGAAGCATACTGAAAATGTGAAGCATACCCAGCGGAAGTATTATTGATGCAGAGACCATGAGGCCCAACATCCTCGAAAGGTTCCGACGGGTCTCTTGTTCCCCACCCTGAACGAGCCCTCGAGTCTGGCTGTCGTCTGACAGCCACGCCCTCATTTGGGCCGATTCTAAAACCGCACCCAGGAAGTAAATCCTCTGCTTGGGAAGCAGAGAGCTCTTGGCTGTATTTATTCTGAGTCCTAGGTATTCTAAATGGCTGAGGAGCACAGATTTGTGATGGTTCAGTTCCTCCGACGACCGGGCCAGAACGAGCCAGTCGTCGAGGTAGTTCAAGATGCGTATTCCTATTTGTTTCAAAGTGGAAAGCGCTGCATCCATACACTTCGTAAAAGTGCGGGGGGCCAGGGACAGTCCGGATGTTAGTACTGTATACTGATAGGCCGTCCCGTCGAACATGAACCTCAAAAACGGTCTGTGACGGGGAATTATTGGGATATGAAAGTAAGCACCTTTCAGATCCACTGAGAAAAACCAGTCCATCGGGCGAACCTGCTCGAGGATCTGTTTTAGAGTTAACATCCTGAAAGGCCGTTTGATAAGGGCTTTGTTTAGGTATTTGAGATCTAGGATGGGCCTGAGGCCGCCGTCCTTTTTGGGAACAAGGAAATAGCGGCTGTAGAAGCCTGACTCGCTGTGGGCTGGTGGCACCGCCTCTATAGCCCCTTTTTCCAATAAGCTCATCGCTTCGGCACGGAGGACGTGAGACACGTTGCTCTTCACCGAAGTGTGGGTTATGCCTGCGAAGCGGGGTGGATTGCGAGCGAATTGGAGCAAGTAGCCCTGTTCTATTGTGTTTAAAACCCAACGTGACAAACCAGGGATGGCTTTCCAAGCCTCGACCCGTTTGGCTAGGGGTTTTATAGTGCCGAGAAGCGGCGCGCTGCATTTGAGCAGGGAGCCGACCCTCGTGTGGTGTGGAAGACGAAAAGTGCTCTTTAACTGAGTTTTTTTTTTTTATTATTATGTTCGCTATAACAGCGGTCGAGTGCAAGGGGGCGCGAACCTGAACGGCCCACCATTTACACCCGCAACATTTACTCCATTGGCACTGTGTGGGCCTGAGTAGCTGCAGGTGCTGGTTTTGTCTGCTGCTGAGCCGGCGTGGATTTATGGTGGCTAGAGGCTGCAGAGCTGGAGTGTTTGGGCAGGAAGTGTCGCATAGCCTGCAATGCCTTCTGTGTCGTCGTGAAGCTTTCAGCGAATCCATCCACTGCGGGGCAGGAGAGACCGGTGGAGGAGATTGGAGAATCTAAGAAGGCGGTCCTGTCCGCGTCTTTGATCTCCGTCAAGTTCAACCACAAGTGGCGCACCAGGACCGCTAGGCTGGCCATGGCTCTGCAAATGGCCTGGGCAGTGGCTTTTGTGGCATGCAGGGCCAGGTCTGTGGCGCAGCGGAGGTCACGGAATGCATCTGGGTCGGGTCCAGTCTCGTCCATAGAGCGGAGGAGCTTAGCTTGGAACACCTAGAGGACAGCCATCGAGTGGAGGGTGGAGCCTGCCTGGCCAGCGGACGCGTAGGCCCTACCCTCCTAACCCCCATATTGACTGATTGGCTTCATCACTGTCTCTTCTCCACCAGTAAGCTGGTGTGTGTTGGGCGTTCTGGCGCAATATGGCTGCCGTCGCATCATCCAGGTGGATGCTGCACATTGGTGTTGGTTGAGGAGATTCCCCCTTCCATGAAAAGCGCTTTGAGTGCCCAGAAAAGCGCTATATAAATCTAATGAATTAATTACCCGCTAGGGCTGAGGTCGTCCTGCAGGGCTTAGAGGGATGGGAAACCTTAGCTTTCCAGCCAATAGCCGAGGGTGGGCAGAGGTGCGCAGCCATGGCTTCCTCTAGGGGGGCAGTTTCTCATAGCCCTTTTCCTCTGCGCCGTCAATGGTCGAGAGTGCTGCAGAGGTTGACGGTCGCAGGCGGGCAGAGTAGGGGACGCACCAGGATTTGGTTAGTTCTTCGTGGACTTCCGGGAAGAATGGGGCGGCTCTCTGGCGAGGGGCCTGCTGACGCTCCGGCAGAAACCACTCATCCAAGTGGCTGCGAGTAGACTCCTTAGGCGAGGCCCAGTCGAGACCGAGCTCGCTGACAGCTCTGGTAAGGACGCAGATGAGTTAGGCATCGAGTTAGGCTCTGGAGTCGCTGCGCTGCTGAGACGGTAAGGGGGCGGGGTCATCTACGGAGCCCGGCCATTCCTCCGCGCCTGAGGCCGCCAATGACACTGAGTCATCGTGCGTGACCTCATGTGGATCTTCTTCCGATCCACCAAACAAGACGAGACCACAGGCGTCGAGCAGGGGGTTGCTGGTATGAGTGCAAGAACATCACAGATGAGACATCTCTCTGTGGAGACTGTGAGGCACGCGGGGTTTGAGCCGGCGTGAGCTCACAAGTCACTGTATACTCAGCCGTCTGACTCAGAGCCCAGAGAGGAGAGCGGCATACTCTCGCAGAGAGAGCAGCTGGACTCTGTGAGAGCGGCATCCACGTGGGCCTTGCCCAGGCAGGCGACACACTCGCTGTGAGTGTACTCATCATGCAGAGGGGCTCTGCATTTGCCACAGTTGTGGCGTGGCATTTGAATCAACGCCGCTGCTCTTTTATGAATAAGAGTGAAAAGGATATGCCGGAGCTCGCAGGGGAAACAACGCGACAGCTTGCTTCGAGATCACTGGCGGGAGAGCGCGCTGGATCAGGCTGGCCGCTGGCTCGCTTGCTGTTCTGCTGCAGGCTCCTCTAGTCACGGCGATGAAGGCGCAGGCTTCGTAGATCGTCAGTGAAGAATAGGATTCGTCGCTGAAGGAGATTAAATCTGAATCCATGGCAAAATCAAGCGTCTTTTATAGGCAGATGCCCTGCCCCTTCTGGCGGGCTTCGCACAATTGGTTCGCGCAGTTACGCCACTCTGCCATTGGTTTGTGCAGTTCCCATTGACCAGCCAATAGCGTGCGAGTAAGCCTCAGCACTGTTATCTCTGTGCAGTAGCACTGCGTTATTTTATAAAAGGCTTCAGTATTTCGGACAAAAGGAGTTTTCCCCATAGCGTATAGCTACGCAATACCGTTCGAAAGGGAACCTGGTTATATGAAGAAGCCTAATTTTAAGTGTGTGATTTCTAGACCTGGAAAGCTCATGTAAATTAATAAAATCTTAAAACTTCATAGGCATTTTTATAATGAAAACACAATTTTGTTGCTGTAAAATATTTTGGCAGTTATAAATTGTGAGTAAAAATCGCTATCCTTACTCCAGTATTCATAAAAAACTGAAAAGTCATGTAAATTCATAAGTAAAAAAGAGTGGAAATGTTGGAATATGCCTTTGAATGTTAATGTGGACAATCAAAACATATACAGTTTGGGTTACCCTGATGCTCAAAAGTTTGATGCATTTTAAAAGTAGTCAACATTAAAGTAGTCAGAGGCCCAGGGCCTTGAGCTTAAAGGCCTGTATTCACCTAAAACACAAAAACAAGGCACTGCCAAAGTCAAATTGATATTGAACAGTGCTTGAATTTGTTCCAGTTACTGTTGGCACAATGTGAAATAAATAAGGAAATGAGAAATGTTATTCATCCCAGTCCAGGAACCTCCTCAGCATTAAAAGTGGCATCTGAAATCATTATAACAGCTTTGACGTTGTACATGATTGTTGACATGTGTTAAACACTTGTTCATTTTTATAAGTGTGACTTCATTTCTCACATATGCTACTTTATTTCTTATATTTATGACAATTTCTTGTATTTTGGACATTGCATCTTGCAATTAAAATACTGCAGGAAGATAATTTTGATATTTATCAGTCAAGTTAAAAATGAGAGGCTAAATATCTTAGTAACAGTGGTTTTCATTACACAGGAGAAAGTCATACAGGTTTGGAATGACATGAGGGTGAGTGAGTTTTGGTCGATCTATCCCTTTAATTTACAATTGCACCTAGCTGGACAACAACTCACTGTAAGACTTTTTTTAAAGTCTACCCTTTGCTGTAAAGATTTCTGTATAATGAGAATATATTGTTTGTTTGTTTTGTCTGTTTTTGCCATTTCCTTGTCACAGATATGTGTGAGTGTGTGCGTGCTCTCACTCAAGCTGCTTGACAGGGGCACTGGGTGCTTGAGAGGACTTATGTCCCTTTGCTGGACTTCTGACAGCTGGATTGGCTTGTTTTCCCTCCCTCTCCCTGGGGGCTTCGCTGTCAGCTCTATACTCAGGCAGATTGTGAAGAGAGAGATTAATGGACAATGAGGATGGCAGAAAGGAAGAGACATCGAGAGAGGGAGAAGAGAAAAAAGGATGAGAGGAGGCCAACTGCCATCTGCTCATTTCCTTTTAATGGACAAAGCAAACAGCAGGAGACAGTGCTGCCGACAAATCTGGATTTTCTTTATTACAAGAATACACACTAATTTGTTGAGGTTGACAAAGACAGAAACAAAAGACAAAACTACTTTTTCTTATATTCAGGTCTTTTACTCTCCATTCTTCTGTTCTTTTTTCATGTAAACAAGTGTGATTTGGTCATTATCTGTCTGGCTTTCAGACACAATATTGGTTCTTTTCTATTTAGCTTCCATTTTTGAAAAATGCATGTTATATATGAGCAGACAAAAAAACATGATGTACATCAGAAAAATAATGACTATATTGGTTCAGTTTCAATTTGACATTGGATGTTATGTTATGTACAATTAGCTACTTCCAGTAAATAAACATGACTGTCACAAAATTCTGTGGTTTCTCATCTTTATGACTAACACCAGGCATTTCCCTTCACTTATCTGTTGGCTCCTTTCACCACCATCTGTGAAAGCCTTACTTCCTTTATAAATATCATATTAATTATAGCTTCAAGAAAAGTCAAAATGGTTTTATTTAGCAACAGTGAAAAATTAGATTGGAGAGGTAGGAAAGAAAAACAAGTGGTTAAGAATTAATTATATTGCCTGTTTAGCTTCCTATTAGCACACATTTCAATAAAACTAAAATGAGACATGAGTAAAACAATATGTAGACTGATAAATTCACGGTTAATCTGGGATCTATTTTCCATCTCTTCCACGCACATGTGAGATTTGACTGCTCTGAGATTACGTTCAAAGAGCAGTTTGTACTTGTACTACAAAGTCCTTGCATGATAGACCCATTTAGGCTAATTAAGCTTGGTCATAGAAAAATAATTAGACTTATGTATTTTCCATCATAATGGGAATCATCTCATTATGGGTTATATGTCATGTCAAAATAATACAGTCCTGTCATTTGGTTAATGACATGATTAAAATGATGATAATGCAATGACAGGAAAAGACTGTTTGCTGTGGATGTAAAGGTTTTATTTGTTGCCTGTTACCCAGCTAACAACAACAACAAAAAAAATCTTCTGAAATGTTTTGCTAACATTCCCATTAAGTTATGAATACATTATTTCTAAATGATCTCTGAGCATGCAGTTGAAAAAAAAGTGTACAAAAATGTCTCAGGTTATGACTGTAACCATTGCTCCCTGAGAAGGGAACGAGAGGCTGCATCAGCGTAGCAATGCTAAGGGAGTGCCTCTGCGTGATTGCGTTGTGAAGCAGGTGATGGGGGTGATTGAACGTCATAGGTGGGTGGTCGTCATGACCAGGAAGCTATAAATCAGTACGCCGTACTGACAAGTGCCTGTCTAGTGTGAAGTGGTTAGAAAAAGAAAAACAAGTGGTTAAGAATTAATTATATTGCCTGTTTAGCTTCCTATTAGCACACATTTCAATAAAACTAAAATGAGACATGAGTAAAACAATATGTAGACTGATAAATTCACAGTTAATCTGGGATCTATTTTCCATCTCTTCCACGCACATGTGAGATTTGACTGCTCTGAGATTTCAATAAAAATTGAAAATACATCCAAGATGGCGCCGCAGACGGCTGCCTCTGTGTGGGGCTCTCCAGCTATTGTGTTGTTTTTGTTTGTTTGTTCTGCGTTTAGTCATTCTTTTCCTATCAGTTTCACCAAAGACGAACTACTGGACATTAGGAAACACACACCAGATAACTTTTCTACAGTTTTTGATTATTCGGACGTCTTGCAGGACATTCTCGTCGGAGGGGCAGCGTTGTTGTTCAAACGCGCGGTCAGACGCAAACCCGGGAAGCGAGCCGGCGCGCTGGTTAAACTCCGCGAGCGCGGCCTGCGCACTGCACTCCCCAGTATTCATCTCGCGAATCTCCGATCCCTTCCTAACAAAACGGACGAACTTCTCCTCCTCACCCGCACTAACAAGGATTTTTTAAACTCTTGCTGCTCTGTGCTTCACTGAAACCTGGCTGAGTGAAGCCATACCGGACAACGCAATACATCTGCCGGGCTTCCAGCTGTTCCGAGCGGATCGCATCGTGGAGCTAACGGGGAAAACAAGAGGTGGTGGATTGTGTTTCTACATTAACGAAAGTTGGTGTTCAGATGTAACAACACTGAAGATGATGTGCTCTCCTAATTTAGAGGCACATTTCATAAACTGTAAACCTTTCTACTCGCCTCGGGAGTTTTCCTCTTTCATTCTCGTGAATGTTTACATCCCTCCAGACGCGTGCGTGAGCGCGGCACTACAACAGCTGGCTGAACAAATAGCTGAAACAGAACAAAGGTATCCTGACTCTATTTTAATCATTCTTGGGGATTTTAACAAAGCAAATCTTTCCCATGAACTACCAAAATACAGACAGCACGTTACATGTCCCACCAGAGACAGTAATATACTGGACCACTTTTACACCACAATAAAAGATGCGTATCACTCCATTTCACGAGCAGCTTTGGGGCTCTCTGATCACTGTTTGGTTCATCTCATACCGACCTACAGGCAGAAACTGAAATCAGCTAAACCTGTAATAAGGACTGTAAAAAGATGGACTAATGAAGCAGAGCAGAATCTACAGGCCTGCTTTGATTGCACTGATTGGACTGTTTTTGAAGCTGCTACCAACTATCTGGATGAGCTCACAGATACTGTAACATCATATATAAGTTTCTGTGAGGATACATGCATTCCTACCAGGACATTCTTATCATTTACTAATGATAAACCATGGTTTACTGGGAAACTCAAACACCTTCGTCATGCCAAAGAGGATGCCTACAGAAGTGGGGATAAAATCTTGTATAACCAGGCCAGAAACAGACTGACAAAGGAGATCAGAGTTGCTAAAAGAAGCTACTCTGATAAACTGGAAAAACAGTTTTCATCCAACGACCCATCATCAGTCTGGAATGGCCTGAGGAACATCACCAACTACAAGTCACCATCCCCCCGATCTGTGGACAATCAACACCTGGCTGATGATTTAAACTCATTTTATTGCAGGTTTGAAAAGCCCTCATTCACACCACACACCGGCTCTGACCTGCACTTCACACATTCACCATCACCTCCTGCACTCCCATTACACCCCCCTCCTGCCATCCAACCTGAGCTTAAGGTCTGTGTGGAGGACGTGAGCCGAGTCTTCAAAAAACTGAAGACTAGTAAAGCCTCAGGCCCAGACGGCATCTCATCTGCTTGTTTAAAAGCCTGCGCTGACCAACTGGCCCCGGTCTTCACGCAGATCTTCAACAGATCATTGGAGCAGTGTGAAGTTCCCTGCTGCTTCAAACGCTCCACTATCATTCCTGTCCCCAAAAAACCCAAAATCACTGGACTTAATGACTACAGACTTGTCGCTCTCACGTCTGTGGTCATGAAGTCGTTTGAAAGACTGCTGCTGGCCCACCTGAAGGACATCACTGGACCCCTGCTGGATCCCTTTCAGTTTGCTTACAGAGCAAACAGGTCTGTGGATGATGCACTCAACATGGGACTGCATTATATCCTGCAACATCTCGACAGACCAGGGACTTATGCAAGGATCCTCTTTGCGGACTTCAGTTCGGCCTTCAATACCATTATGCCTGGTCTTCTCACAGCCAAACTGACCCAGCTCTCCATACCATCCTCGATCTGTCAGTGGATCACCGGCAGCAGCGAGTGAGACTGGGGAAACTCACATCCAGGACTCTCACCACCAGCACTGGCGCCCCTCAAGGGTGCGTTCTCTCCCCACTGCTCTTCTCCCTGTACACTAATGACTGCACTTCTAAAGACCCCACTGTCAAGCTCCTGAAATTTGCAGACGACACCACTGTCATCGGTCTCATCCGAAACGGTGACGAGTCTGCTTACAGACTGGAGGTTGAACAGCTGGCTGTCTGGTGCAGTTATAACAACCTTGAGCTGAACACGCTCAAAACAGTGGAGATGATCGTAGACTTAAGGAGGAACAGCCCAGCACTCCCCCCACTCACCATCATGAACAGCACTGTGGAAGCAGTGGAGTCATTCAGGTTCCTGGGCACTTCCATCTCTCAGGACCTGAAGTGGGACAATCACATTGACTCCATTGTGAAAAAGGCCCAGCAGAGACTGTACTTCCTTCGCCAGCTGAGGAAGTTCAACTTGCCACAGGAGCTGCTGATTCAATTCTACTCAGCCGTCATTGAGTCTGTCTTATGCACTTCCATCACTGTCTGGTTTGGTTCAGCTACCAAATCAGACATCAGGAGACTACAACGGACAGTCCGGACTGCAGGGAGGATCATTGGTGCCCACCTGCCAAACCTCCAGGACCTGTACTCTTCCAGAGTGAGGAAGAGAGCAGGTAAAATCATCACAGACTCCACTCAGCCTGGACACCCCCTGTTTGAACTGTTACCGTCAAAACGGAGACTCAGATCACTGGCCACAAGAACATCTCGGCACAGGAACAGTTTCTTCCCACAGGCCATTTCCCTCCTGAACAGTTAACACTCCTCCCAAGGCATATGCCTTAAGTGCAATACTCCCACTGTTTATAGTGCAATACCCTACAACTCAGGTGATACTTATATGTAGATTTATTTATTTATAATATTCAAAACACTGTAAATATGTTCATAATCTGTAAATCTGAAAATGTCTATTCTGACTAAACCCAACTGTGATACTTTTATTCTCATATATTTATATTTTTATTTTTTATTCTTAGGATTCTTAGGGCAAATTCCTTGTGTGTGCAAGCACACTTGGCAATAAAGCTCTTTCTGATTCTAATTCTGATTCTGATTCTGAAGTCATAGTGAGCACAACTAAGACATCAGCACCTGGGAGTCTGCCACATCACAAACATCTGATGATGCAGCTGCCATCAGATCTAACAGTCCTGAAACTGTTTGACAGTGAGTGACTGGCTTAGCTTTATCTTGTTCACGGCTGTGAGGATTGAATCGATACGGGTGTGGCAAGGGGGGCGTGGTTTAGCGAAGTCTGTAGTGGGAGAGAGAGGAAGGAGCCGTGTCTCTCTTCCTTCCTCTCGTTCCAGCAGGCTTTATAAGCGGTCTCTCCACGCCAATTACAGCAATCAGACACAGGTGTTCGTCATTTGCACTTGATCTACTTACGTAGGCTACCACTCGGCTCCTTCCTCTCTCTCCCGCTACAGATTTCGCTAAACCACGCCCCCCTCGCCACAACGGGTAAAAGAAAGATATGCCTGCATTGTCATCAAATCCCAAATCACCCCTAGAAAAGTGGTTCTCAGTAATGGAGAAAGCACAGATTTCTTTGCATTCAGCCTTAACCCCAATTCTTTCATGTATGAGGACGACATCTCTGCCATCTGCTCCAATTGAGCCAAAATCGACCAAACGTGACAAGTACGCCGTGAAAAGGCTAGGCCGTAAGAAAGAACCCAATACATTTACATTTATTCATTTAGCAGACGCTTTAATCCAAAGCGACTTACAAATTAGAACAATAGAAGCAGTGAAACTAACAATAGGACAACAACATGCAACAGCTATGACCCTTCCCAGTTTAATCTAACGGAGTACATGTACTTTTTTAATTTTTTTTAAAGATAATATAGAATAGAATAGAAGATAAAGTGTTAGTATTCATGGATCAGGTGTTGCCGAAAAAGATTCTTGAAAATCAGAAGCTCGGGTTGAGTTAGGCAGATTATTCCACCAGCAGGGAACAGACCAGGAAAAGGTCAGAGAAAGAGATCAATCAATCAATCAATCAAATTTATTTATAAAGCACTTTAAAATCCAAACATGGACACAAAGTGCTGTACAGTAAAAACAATACATGAATACATAAAAAGCCAAAACAAATAGAACAAATACACAGCCATACAATGAACCAATAAAACCAATACAACCAAACCTGGATTTCAATTTCACTTACCAAAGGCCAAAGAATGAAGATAGGTTTTAAGAAGAGACTTAAAAACAGACAATGATGATGACTGTCTAATGTTCAAAGGTAGGTTGTTCCACAATGTCGGACCTGCTACAGCAAAAGCACGGTCACCTTTTAGCTTGCGCTTTGTTTTAGGCACACTTAGGAGCAGTTGGTCAGCTGACCTGAGAGAACGGGTGGGCCTATAGGGGTGTAGCAACTCAGAGATGTAAGGATTTTGTGCCTCTTTGAGATGGCACCACAAGATGGCGTTCACTTGCAGAGCGCAAGTTTCTGGATAGCACGTAAGTCTGAAGTAATGAGTTTAGGTAAAAGGGAGCAGAGCCAGTGGTTGTTCTGTAGGCAAAAGTCAGTGACTTGAATTTGATGCGAGCGGCAACTGCCAACCAGTGCAATTTTGTGAGGAGAGGAGTGACGTGTGCTCGTTAAAGACCACTCTAGTCTAGCTGCAGCATTTTGGATCAGTTGCAGAGGTTTGACAGTGCAAGCTGGAAGACCTGCCAGGAGAGCATTACAATAGTCCAGTCTGGATAGAACAAGTGCGTGGCCAAGGAGTTGCCTAGCATGCTCTGATAGGAAGGGCCTGATCCTCCTAATGTTGTACAAGGCAAATTTGCAGGACCGGGCAGTTCTAGCAATGTGGTCTGTAAAGTTCAACTGATCATCAATCACAACTCCAATGTTCCTGGCTGTCCTTGATGGAGTTATGGATGACAAACCTAGCTGAATGGAGAAGTTGTGGTGTATTGTTGGGTTGGCCGGGACCACAAGCAGCTCTGTCTTTGCAAGGTTTACTTGAAGGTGTGGTCCTTCATCCAGCCAGAAATGTCTGTCAGGCAGGCTGAGATGCGAGCAGCTACTGTCGGATCATCACATCAATACCAGTAAGCTTTGCTCTCAAAAGCAAACCTGAGGGACTTCCTGAGTCGAGGAAGGATGTATATATGGAAGTATGCATCCTTAAGATCTATCGTGACAAACCAGTCCTCAGATCTGATTTGTGTCACGTTCCGCCTCAGCGTGCAGACCTAGAATTGAATACAGCTCTGAGGGGGTCGAGTACGACCGGTTACAAAAGGCTGAATGACAGGCTGAAGATTCATATTAGAATAGGCATAAAATGAATCATAAAATCATAGCTTGCAAACACAAACAATTAGTTTGCACGAGGTCATAGAAACACGAGAGAAAGGGATTCTTCCATCTGGTCAGTTCCCTCTGCATTATAAATATTTTTTGGCGGGTCTATGTGTTGGCTAGGCAAACGCAAGATCCGAGTTTTTGCTCAGCTCCTGCTCAACTGCCCGATAGTGCATTTGCCTGTACACATATATGCTTGTGACAAACAAACAATAAATAGAGAGAGACAATTTCACAAAGGCACAGAAGCTAACATTGTTTGGTTCAGGTGTGCTTAGGCTTCCTGTTCATGAAATCACCCACCTATGACATTACGTCACGCCATTTGACTGATTTCACACGTTCTTCACAAAGCAATCACGCAGAGGCGTTCCCATTTTCTTGGTCATGTGAATTTTGTAAACATTATGGGAGTTAGGCTACTTCTGAATATTTTCGAAACCTCTGAAATTAGACTGGTTAGTAACGTTTAAAAAAAAAGTTAGACGAACACCCAACAATGTTTCAGAAAGAATTTCCATGAGCAATGTATAAATAATATTTTTTGTGGTAATGTTTTTAATGAAAAATAAGTTTAAACGAACATTCTGTTAAAGTTACTGGTTTCATAAATTTCAGAGAACCTTACCAGAAAGTTTGCCACAGTTCCGAGAACATTCCCAGTTAGAGTATTTATTCCACCGTGGTGGATACATTTCATTTTAGGCTATACTTGTTAGCTCAAGAAAGGTGTAGGCATAACACAGATTAGGGTAACACTTTATTTTACAGTGTCCAATGCTACACTACACTATGTAGGCTACTTATAATAACTGTAAAGGATGCATAATTACAAAACTGCACTTAATTATATAGTAAGTACATGTTGTTAATTGATATTAATCAGACTTATTTGTATGATTACAATGTAACAAGGGCACCTTGACCCAGATGAGCTATTTCTCACTCTCTTACACTTTTCAGACAACCCAAGCACCCCAGGAACCTCCATTAGTTGGCGATAGTTGGGACACAGAAGCTGATGTCTTTCTTTATCTCCATTAGTCATGACTACTGTGTCCTATTTCATGATTATCTTATGAAAACCAATAACTCCCCCTAAGCATCGCCACCGCCAGCCTGCGCAACACGTCTAAAACACCCAACAGATGGTCATTACACAAACAGGCTAATTTATCTCAAAGCCAGCAGAGGGGAACAAACAAAAGTATTTTACTTAATGTAGCAGCTTGACGTTGACTTGCAGCTGAGCTTTCAAACCGGTTCAAATGAAAGATGTCTTGTTTTCATTAACTCTCCAGCAGAGAAAGCTCTTGTTTGTGAAATTGAAGTCAGACGATAGCACTGATCATTTATCAAAAGCCAAACGGCCCGTTTCATCATTGGAAACTGGTTACAGCCATATTGTCTTAATTTATTGTGTATATGGTAGCAATATGTAACTTAATTCTTCCCTATTCATTGTATATCTTAATATAATCACAATCAATTTGTACAATAAAAAAATAGATCATTATATTTAAATATGAATTAAGAATTTAAAATGAGTAAAAAAACTACAGCTTAATAAACTTAAGCATTTTGTATACATCTTAATAACTGGGAATGATTAATAAAACTTTTAAAAAGTACACAGAGGTGCAGTATTAAGTATAAATAACTTAATATTTGTTAGTCTATTTTTATTTTTTTATTTACATATAACCAGGGCTTTACTATAACTTTTTTTGCACATATTGTAGCACTGGTGCTATAGAGGTGAACGTTTTATAGCACATGTCACACAATTGCAGCACAAGCAGGGGTTAAATTGGGATTTATTATGTGTATGTGCAAAGAAATGGAGAAATTGAGTATTAGCCTACATGATATGTGAAAAACTGCTAGGTTAAGAGCATACTTTGCATTGTTGTAGTATCAACAGGTATTAGGACAAAGCTAAAATTATAATAGCTAAAAGTAGGTCTAGCAAGTCTTATATTTCTGTAATTCACACAGATCAAATACAAATATGCTGACTGAATAGATTGCTAGTTTATTTTGAGTAGCCAGCTAGCAGTTCTCTTGGCAGTTTGCTGATAATCCGGTGTCTGAAGTAAAATGCTCAGAACATCTCCTGAGAAAAATCACATGGGCAACCTAGTCTTGGTTATTTAATTTTGATTTAGTCTTATTTTCCTTACCTTCCTATTCAAGGCCAGGGCACTTTTTGTACATTTCTGGAACTTTTGCGCGCTTCCACATCCCGCGCAACTACGGCATACATTTATCCGTGTCACCCAGATGCGTATGCGCGAGCGGTGCGCGATCATGGTCGACTGACAACGAGATTAAGCAGCAGAACAAGAATACGGCCGTGTTCCGATTTTTCGCATCTCAGTTCCGCCGAGACAAAATAGACATGCCATTTCAAAAAATCTTTCATTTATTGTCAGAAATATTTTTTCAAAAGCATCACTTTCATCAACTTTTATGTGACATAATTTCCAGTAGGCAACTGACTGCAAACAGGCACATCAGGACACAAACGAGCAGATTTATGTGCCGGGCCCAATTTAACCACTGAGCACAAGTATAACATTTCTGTTACAATCTAAACACCCACAAGTAGTGCAGTTCATCACATAAACAGGCATGTGACTGACAAAAAAACATTAAAGGTACAATCTGTAATTTTTCCCTGCCAGAGGTCGCATTTTCAAAACAATAACAAAGACGAAGCTTGATGATGCTATGAGAGTGGAACGATGGGAGATGTCGTTTTCACCATCCAGAGATGTGTGGAATTCACGAATCATACATTATATCAACTAATAAATTAGTTTTTGTATTACCTGAATGTTTGATCAAACAATTTTATGTCATCGTAATGAATTAGCTGCAAGGAACGTGAATGCTATATTAGCCTGTTACTATGTGACTATTTGTCAAATTATTTGGTGGGTTAATGCTGCACAGTTTAAAACAATCGTACTAAAAGTGCATTTTAACAAACCCACACTATTTGCAAGTAATGGCTAAATATTTTTGTGCAACACATAGGCTACTGTATTTAATTTCACTGCCATATACATGGTCACCAGACTTAATAAAAAGTGTTGGTTACACTTTATTTCGATAGTCCACTTTAGACATTCTACTAACTATAAGTAACGTCCGGTTAAGTATGTAACCCTTGTTCCCTGAAGGAGGGAATGGAGACGTAGTCGGACGTAGCGTACTGACTGGGATCACGCTTAGGGAGCCTGTCATCTTGCAGTATTGAAAAAATGAGCCAATGCACATTGGCGTGCGAGATTTGCATCTTGCACTCCGCCTCGCAGTGCGGGTATAAATACGGAAGCGGATGCATGCATCACTTGTTTTTCACTGAGGATCCGAGCGGAGCTCGGGTTCAGTGGTGATCCAGCACTAGTAGCGACAAGACTACGTCTCCGTTCCCTCCTTCAGGGAACGAGGGTTACATACGTAACTGAGAAGTTCCCTTTCAGTTCGGTCACGTTCAACGTAGTCAGATTGGGATCCCAATTAACACGCCACGAGTGCTGCCACCTTCCAGTGCCTAACGAAAGCCTCCTGATCCCCCCGCATTTATTGAGGCGGAGATGGGACAGGGCTTAGGCCAGGGAAGTCCACTGCTGTTACGCATGACCCACTCAGACAGACTTGGATAACACTGGGAAAGCGTGCCCTTTCGGTGGAAAGGGAGACGCTGCGGAAGCCACATCCTGCCCGTAGGGAGGTATCATGTGGAGGTTATACATGTGGACTGGGCGTTTCTGGGCAGTACAAAATATGGAATGTCACTGAGGTGGCTCCGGCCTATAGCAGGGGGGAGACAACACCGGTCAGAGACGGCAGAAGGAGCTCTGCCAAGGGAAAGACACGGGCTCGCCGCAGGGAGCAGTACCGTGGAAGAATACACATATGGGATCGCTGTAGGGATCACAACATATGGGACCCAGTCTAGCACAGGTTCAACCAATGCATACGAATGTTAGGCCTGGCATCGGACGCTCTGCCACATCTGTTGCCGAGGGGTGCGGAGGAACTCAACAGGGTTCGGCTAAAGAGGAACTCTACTGGAGCAAGAATGACGCACGTATCCAGTCCATTCATAGATGCCACCTACATCACTACCAATAGAACGCCGCCATATTTACGACGATCTTGCCCGGTATGGCCGCCCAAACTGCCCATTTGAATGAGAGGGAGAGACAGAGATACCTGGAGAAATTTTAAATTTTAGGCTCCGATCCTTATTTGTTACCCCAAGTTTTCTTTTGTCCATTATTATCTGTCCCAGACTTGCCCCAATTTGCCTTCCATGATAAATATCATGTATATATATATCTTGTCCATAACCCCTCCCATACAGTGGGGATCGCTTGAAGGCTTTCAAGAGTACCGATGCATATCAATATGCTGTGGCTGGATGGGTAAAAGACGTAAAAGTAAAATAGTAATAAAAAATAATTTGATTTTGTTGGTAGTTTGCTCTGACTAGGCAGTGAGTTGTTAGCTAGCTAAGTGGTAGCTTGCCACGGCTCACGGCTAGCTGTCATTAATCTGGATTAGGCATGTCGCGATAGTCATGTGGCGAGGGACGGCCGAGGGACGTGAGAGAACGGCGCGAGGCCGGTGGTGCGATTGCTAATGAGCAACACCTGTGAAGCACACCGGTCTCGCATCTCTCATGGAGGAGCGGAAGCATAAAGGAGGAGCGACGACGTTGATGATCGAGAGAGGAACAGGCCTGTGTTTTAGTTGTGTTTTGGTTTTTGTATTTGTGTTTTATTTTAGCCAGCAGTCGTCCGCGAGGGGCTGCTGGCAGTTATGTTTATTTTCGGTAGCCAGCAGTCGTCCGCGAGGGGCTGCTGGCGGTATTTTGGTTTGTTTGTTTTATTTTAATAAAGTTTATTTGATTGTTCGCCGGTTCCCGCCTCCTCCTTCCCTGAACATTGCTACACTGGTGCCGAAACCCGGGAAGAGGGAGGAACGCGCTGTCAGAGAGTCCTCGCCGCTGTGGGGAATCCGCGGTGCCATCGAGCATGGTGCGCGAGTCGCCGCCGCTCGCCGTGGGCCGGAGCCTGCTGCCATCCGCCGGACAGGGGAGGAGCAGGGAGCGGGGGACTCGCGGTCATGGACGCTCGAGGCGGTGCGCTGGAGTGAGTTGCCGGGGAACGGTCGAGCTCGCTGCCGGCCGCATGGGAGTTGGAGGGGCGGCTGCCGTCCGGGAGGGAGCGGAGGAGTCGCCGCCGCTCGCCGTGGGCCGGAGCCTGCTGCCGTCCACCAGAAAAGGGGAGGAGCAGGGAGCGGGGGACTCCTACCGTCTGCCCTAGAGCCCAAGGAGCCGTCACCGTCCACCGGGCGGTGGAGGAGCGTCGAACCGTCCACCGAGGGCTACCCAGTGTCACCGCCAGGCACCGCGGAGGAGATCGCCCAGCTGGTGGGGGACCAGATGGCACCGCGTTGTGGGAACCGGACCAAGTTTTTTTTTTTTTTTTTTTTTTCTCTCTCCCCTCTCTCGATCTGTTGCTCCTCATGCTTCCGTCTCCGTTTCCCTCGGCTTGTCGGTCCATACCCCCCAGATATCGCCGCCGCCGGGGGGGGGGGTAGGCACAGGCTCGTGGGTACCCCCCGGCCTGTGAGGGGCGATGGGGGTATGTGGCGAGGGACGGCCGAGGGACGTGAGAGAACGGTGCGAGGCCGGTGGTGCGAACACCTGTGAAGCACACCGGTCTCGCATCTCTCACGGAGGAGCGGAAGCATAAAGGAGGAGCGACGACGTTGATGATCGAGAGAGGAACAGGCCTGTGTTTTAGTTGTGTTTTGGTTTTTGTATTTGTGTTTTATTTTAGCCAGCAGTCGTCCGCGAGGGGCTGCTGGCAGTTATGTTTATTTTCGGTAGCCAGCAGTCGTCCACGAGGGGCTGCTGGCGGTATTTTGGTTTGTTTGTTTTATTTTAATAAAGTTTATTTGATTGTTCGCCGGTTCCCGCCTCCTTCTTCCCTGAACATTGCTACAAGTCAATAAATCAATTAATCGCACAATAAAAAAATGAGCTCGATATTTTTTTCCGGCCGCGATAATTTCCATTTGCATGCTTGTTTGTTTTCCTCCTCTCTCTCTCTCTCTCTCTCTCTCTCTCTCTCTACCAAAGAGACTGGATGACAACTCTGTTTAAGACATAACCGACATATTTTACGTGAATACTCTCCAAAACGGACATTTAAACATAATGTTGTGTGTATTTGTCCATTCAGACACGAGAGACAACAGACAACAGAGCTAAATTCATTACTCGCGTGCTGTTTAGGGGTCTATGGCTGCACGCTTCGGGTCAGGTGTGTGGGCACAGAAAGATGAGACATACAGTATGAGACATGCAGTGCATGCCAACACTTCTTTCTTCTATCCTTTTCTTTTGGTATAGAATAAAATACCAGTTCGGGGTTCCTCTTTCGGCTGTTGTTGCAGCCAACTGCACAACATATTGCAGGCATTACTGAGACCGTCGGTCGTAAAGATGGTGGCGCAAAGCTACAGTGACGTCATGTGACCCTAACGAATAGGAGGGGAATGGCGCAGCAAGCCAACCCTTCGAGCGGGGCTTATGGTGTTGACTGGTTTCTATGCGAAGAGAGCACACGGGAAGCTACCAGCTCGATACGTAGGCTATAGAATCTAGCGAACATGTTTGGTGTCGCCCAGCCCCCAGCTCTACAAATATCTGTCAGGGAGGCACCCTGTGCCAGCGCCCAGGAAGAAGCTACACTTCAAGTGGAGTGGGCTCGCAATCTGGGGGGACATGGTGCTTCTTGGAATTGATACGCCAATACGATGGCATCCACTATCCAGTGGGCCAACCTCTGGTTGGTGACAGCCTTTCCCTTCTGCTGGCCTCCGTAACAGATGAAGAGCTGATCTGAGGTACTGAGGCTTTGCTTTTTGTCCACACAAAGGCGCAGAGCGCGGACGGGACAGATAAAAGCCAGGGCTGGGTCTGCCTCCTCTGGGGGCAGCACAAGGTTCAACACCTGGTCCCGAAAGGGAGTGGTAGGAACCTTGGGCACATATCCAGGCCAGGGTCTCAGGATGACGTTGGCCGGCCTGAATTCCAGGCAAGATTCGTCGACCGAAAATGCGTGCAGCTCCCCTACCCTCTTTATAGAGGCCAAAGCAAGCAGGAGAACTGTTTTTATAGAAAGGACTTTTAACTCTGCTGCCTGCAATGGCTCAAAGGGAGGTCTCTGCAGTGCTGTCAGCACCAAGTCCCAAGAGGGTACAGAGGGGGGACGAGGCGAATTCAGTCTCCTCGCTCCCCTCAGGAACCTGATGATCAGGTCATGCTTCCCCACGGATCTCCCGTCAACTGCATCATGATGTGCGGCAATAGAGGCGACATACACTTTGAGGGTGGAGGGAGACAGCCCACGCTCCACCCCATCTTGCAGGAAGGAAAGCACAGTACTGATCGAACATCTTCGGAGGTCTTCTCGGTAAGGAGAACACCACTCAACGAACAGGTTCCACTTCAGGGCGTAAGCATGCCTCGTAGAGGGTGCTCTCGCAGAAGTGATGGTATATACGACAGCTTGGGGAGCCAGCCCGTCCAGGGACCAGACATGGAGTTTCCAGAGGTCTGGACGTGGATGCCATAAGGTGCCCCGTCCCTGAGAGAGAAGGTCCTCCCTCAGAGGAATGGGCCAGGGAGGGGCTGTCGAGAGGAGCATCAGTTCGGGAAACCAGGTCCGGTTGGGCCAATAAGGGGCAACTAGCAAGACCTGCTCCTCTTCCTCCCTGACTTTGCGCAGTGTCTGTGCGAGAAGGCTCACTGGGGGAAACGCATACTGCGGAGACCCCGGGGCCAGCTGTGTGCCAGTGCATCCGTGCCGAGGTCCCCTTGAGAACAACTGGCAGTAGGTGTTAAGCTAAATTTGAAATTGAAGAAAAAAAAAAAAAAGAAAAGGAAAAAAATATACGCCATATATAACGATTCATCATCGTTAAATAAAGAGATTTGACATCAAAATGAGTGGGGCCTATTGGTTGGGAGCACATAGTGCAACCTGGCAGAATGCAGAAAGATCTTTGTTAGCAGTGGATGTGCTTCTCCTACCCAAGTTGATGTTTTTGATGTTTATAAAACCAAAGGAGAAAGATTGTTAATCGGCATTGTGACGATTGAGTTTGGAGTATACCACATGCTGAGTTTGTTCAAAGACTGCTGGGAAAAGCCACAATGTGTTCATCAACTTGGAGATGCTACTGGTAGGACAAAGACTAATTTCTTTAGTGACTACAGACTACAGATGTTCTGTATGTTTGGAAGTTGTTTGTTGTTGCTAGCAGTTTCAGCATCTAACATAACTGGACATGTGCACTAAGTGCATTTGATTTTACATTGCTGTTACTGTAAGTTATGTAAACTGTGAATATTTTAACAATGTTGTTTGTACTTTAAATATCATTGAATGTACATTGATCTCAATACTGTGTGTAGTGTGTATATATGAATTCTGTAAAGGTTATTAAGCTAACCATCTAAAATAATAATTGAAAACTAGTAGAAGAAGATCAAGTCATTGCTGAAAGATTTTCAATAAATTGCTTTGATGATGAAGAATCAGATTTTTTTGGTTATTCCATGCACCAGAGTTCCAGAGTTATGCATCACCTTTTATGTCAAATACTAACATTCAAATTATACAGTAATTATCCTTATTTATACAATAATACTTAATTATACAATAATTATACAGTACCACTGTTACCAGTCAAATTAAATAATTCAATCAAAATCCATCTTTGCAGTGCAGAGGTGACACAGAAGCGGCATTAATATATTTACTCTCCATTTACAATTGCATAAATAAAGCTATGAGATGTATTTTTAAATAAATATTTAAATATGAAATGATTTCTAATTTTGACATTTTAATTAAAGGGTACTTTAAATATGAATCTAAAACCGCCAGTAGGCGGCGGCAAGTCCCTGTCTTAAGTGATTTGAGGGAGTCATTCATTCAACCGATTCGTTCAAACGGCTGATTCATTCAGGAAAGAAGAAAGTGATTCGTTCAAAACGTGGATTTCAGTCAATAAATCATCGCTGTCTGTTGCATTGAGACTCTGCTACGGTTTCATTTTGAAATTCTAGTCGGCGAAATAAAGGGAAAACAAACAATATTTACAATATTGTGTCTAAAAAGTAACTCCCAATGTTAACTTATTGTTAATTTAACTGCTGTAGGCCCTATAACATCAATATCACAGTTGCAATTGTGCACGGAAAACGGCACTCTTGCTGATGTGATATTCTAATATAAGAACATAATATGATATAAATATAAGACAAAAACTAATTTGGGTACCTATGAACTGCACACAGCAGTGAAAGGACAATAGAGGGAATGCGCATGACGTCACAGTAAGCGGAAGTCGCTGCTGTTCCGCTCACTGAGTGGCAGAAAGACTGAGCGGCAGCATTGGTTTTCAGTGTGAATGCTGCGGAAAAACACACAGAACGCGTCTAAAACGGGAAAGAGCTTTGAGACTGACTGTACTACTAGATTTGACAAGAAATATGAGGTATATTTTTACAGACTACCTAAACAGAGAAGCAAATAGATAGTTGCAATTCATAGAAACAACTGGACTCCAGGCAGCGAAAGGTGGATTTGCAGTTATCATTTTTGTGTCAAAAACATTTTACGAACCTTAATTTGATTACGTTCATCCTCTGTTATTATGGGACATTGTGTCAATGTTTTATAAAAGATCATTCTACAAACTTTTACCTCAACAACATCCTGAAAATGTTACATATAAAATGTTCTTGCTTTGTTAACACGTCACATTACAAGAACGTTTTATAAAAAACACTCCGTCATCTCAGGCCTCAATGATATCCTTAAAACATTTTGCGAACGTTGATATGATAATGTTTGCAATCATTTTTGTGTCAATATGCTGAATTTAGTGGTAAAATCATTCTCTATATATTGTATTGTTATATATTGCAGTGACAACTCATCAATCAAATATTTACCACTGTATATTCTGTATAATTTGACATTTTTAAATAAACACTGACAAAAAACTATACAAGTTTTAAGTCTAGACGATATGATGATATATATAACATTGATATAAGTGATCACCTGGATTTAGACCTGCCTATATTGTATTTATATAAAGCGTTCACAGGCAAATTTGCTGTATGTATTTCCCCGGTGTCGAAATCAGGCACATATAAATGTCAGGAAACACGATTTCTGGCTGCATGTCAATATCCATGGATCACTGGATCTTTAGTAAGTTGTAAGGAACACTATATTGAGTCCAATCTTTAGTTTAAACTGATAATCGTTTGTTTTACTTGCGTTTTCGCAGTTTCCCCTATTAAATCCAGTCACGCAGCTGCTCCTCTGCCACTCAGTCCGGCTGAGGGGGCGTGTTCCGGCGGGAAAGTGACGTTAATGCATTCCCTCTATTATCAGTTTAAAGTAAAGATTGGACTCAATAGTGTTCTTATGATTATTTGATTATTGGTTTTACAACTTACTAAAGATCCAGTGATCCATGGATATTGACATTCAGCCAGGAATCGTGTTTCCTGACATTTATATGTGCCTGATTTTGACACCGGGTAAATACATACAGCAAATTTGCCTGTGAACGCTTTATATAAATACAATATAGGCAGGTCTAAATCCAGGTGATCACTTATATCAATGTTATATATATCATCATATCGTCTAGACTTAAAACTTGTATAGTTTTTTGTCAGTGTTTATTTAAAAATGTCAAATTATACAGAATACAGTGGTAAATATTTGATTGATGAGTTGTCACTGCAATATATAACAATACAATATATAGAGAATGATCTTACCACTAAATTCAGCATATTGACACAAAAATGATAACTGCAAATGTTCTGTAGCTTTAGGTAGTCTGTAAAAATATACCTCATATTTCTTGTCAAATCTAGTTGTACAGTCAGTCTCAAAGCTCTTTCCCGTTTTAGACGCGTTTTGTGTGTTTTTCCGCAGCATTCACGCTGAAAACCAATGCTGCCGCTCAGTCTTTTTGCCACTTGTGGGCGTAACCGCAGTCACTCCGGCCAACGTTGACGTCACATGCATACCCAGACCCGGTGTCGTGCCAAGGTACTTACCCCTGATAGGAAGTGTATCCCCGGTCGCGGGAGCGCGCTCGCATTCAGCAGAACGTGTGCCATTGGTTTGACCAAGGTAAATGAAACGATAATACGTGAATTGTTTAAGTTATCGTTTTACTATTGTTGTTTTATCAACGAGGTTTAGCAAAGACAGCTATCACGTGGCCCATCTATCAAAATTAATTATTTTATTCTTCTGAAGGCTAACGATCGAACTTCATTGCACTGAATTGAGAATGTCTAGTTACTGAAAAACCAAGACGACCATACCGTTTCACTTATAAAGCAAACTGCCTTTGGATATTAAATTGTTCTGAAACAATTTACATATTTTGGCAGGTCGAAAATAGTCTGAAAAAATCTGTATCCTAGTATAACTTTTGTCAGGAAACAAGAAATGTGTCCATATTCACTGCTATTATTAGATATGATGTAAAGTATTCACAAAATAAAACACTTGATGATAGGCCATTATCTGTAGATTTTAGAGGGGGGGGGATACATATTTTGGCAGGTCAAAAATACGGTCTTGAAAAAATCTGTATCCTAGTATAACTTTTGTTGGGAAACAAGAAATGTGTCCATATTCACTGCTGTTATTAGACATGATGTAAAGTATTCAAAAAATAAAACACTTGATGATAGGCCATTATCTGTAGATTTTAGAGGGGGGGATACATATTTTGGCAGGTCGAAAATACAGTCTGAAAAAATCTGTATCCCACTACAACTTTTGTTGGGAAACAAGAAATGTGTCCATATTCACTGCTATTATTAGATATGATGTAAAGTATTCACAAAATAAAACACTTGATGATAGGCCATTATCTGTAGATTTTAGAGGGGGGATACATATTTTGGCAGGTCGAAAATACGGTCTTGAAAAAATCTGTATCCCACTACAACTTTTGTCAGGAAACAAGAAATGTGTCCATATTCACTGCTATTATTAGATATGATGTAAAGTATTCAAAAAATAAAACACTTGATGATAGGCCATTATCTGTAGATTTTAGAGGGGGGGATACATATTTTGGCAGGTCGAAAATACAGTCTGAAAAAATCTGTATCCCACTACAACTTTTGTTGGGAAACAAAAAAATGTTTCCATATTCACTGCTGTTATTAGATATGATGTAAAGTATTCACAAAATAAAACACTTGATGATATTTTATTCTTCTGAAGGCTAACGATCGAACTTCATTGCACTGAATTGAGAATGTCTAGTTACTGAAAAACCAAGACGACCATACCGTTTCACTTATAAAGCAAACTGCCTTTGGATATTAAATTGTTCTGAAACCCCCTTTCCATGGTGAATTATTATCAAAATGATTTAAAAATGCATTGCACTTAAATAGTAGGCTGGTCAATGTCATACAAAAAAAGTGATTGTACAGCTACAGATGATGGCCTATCATCAAGTGTTTTATTTTGTGAATACTTTACATCATGTCTAATAACAGCAGTGAATATGGACACATTTCTTGTTTCCTGACAAAAGTTATACTAGGATACAGATTTTTTCAAGACCGTATTTTTGACCTGCCAAAATATGTATCCCCCCTCTAAAATCTACAGATAATGGCCTATCATCACGTGTTTTATTTTGTGAATACTTTACATCATATCTAATAATAGCAGTGAATATGGAAACATTTCTTGTTTCCCAACAAAAGTTGTAGTGGGATACAGATTTTTTCAGACCGTATTTTCGACCTGCCAAAATATGTATCCCCCCCTCTAAAATCTACAGATAATGGCCTATCATCAATTGTTTTATTTTGTGAATACTTTACATCATATCTAATAATAGCAGTGAATATGGACACATTTTTTGTTTACTGACAAATGTTTTAGTGGGATACAGATTTTTTCAGACCGTTTTCAAACCTGCAATAAAAGGTACCCCCTCTCCATATTGCACAGATGATGGCATATCAAAGTCTCCTATTCCTGTGGCGCCAAGAAAGCAAGGAAAGCCCCCCACCATCCATCCTCGCCACATTCTACAGAGATACTATAGAGAGTGTTTCAGTCAGGGCCTCCGACCGCAGTGAATAGTGAAGACAACTAGTAAGATCATAGGAACTGCACTCCCACCAATCTATGACATCTACAATGCTCAGTGTATTTGGAGGGTCGTCAGCATCATGAAGGACTTCACACACACACTTCACCATTCTACCCTCTGGCCAGGAGGTACCAGAGCATCTGCGCTGCCACCACCAGACTATGAAACAGTTTCAGTTTCTCCTCAACACTCTAAACACCAAAGCTCCTGCAAAATTAACATCAAACACTTCCACACACCAGAACACTTGTACTCCCCTTTTGCATCTAGGAATTCTTAAAGCTTAGGCCTGAACTTGAAGTGAGTCTCCAGTGCACTTTCAGTTTTAATGTATAATAGGATACACACAGCAGATCCAGTGTCCACTTTCTTCATCACTTGAATGTACAAAATATACAGTAAGACAATAACCTTGGCAACTGTTTTTGACGTGCTGTATACATACTAGGTATTAGTTTATTAATCAATTAAAAGATAGTTAATCTGCAATTCTTTTATTAATCAATATATTGTAAGCCATTTTTCAAGCAAAAAAATAATAGTTTTAAGATAAGAAGATGTAATACAACAAGATTTAATGAATACATTTCTCCAAAACAATAATGTACACAAAACTAAGGAGTACAAGTAGTACACAGGAAGGCCTCCTCCATTGGTGGGCCTTGAACGCACATATGGTGGAACCACCGCAAACAAATGTCACACTGAATCTGTGTAAGGAACCTAGCTATATTAAATATTAATAATCAATAATAACTTGTTATTATTAATTATGAATATTTGGGTCAGTTAATTGGATTAACTTGATGTGGCTGTATTAATATTAGAATCAATTAATCAGTTCGTCCAACAAACTCTTTTGATTATTAATTTATTCTAAGAAAAGGGTATCTTCCATGGCCACAGAAGAATAATTATTTCTTAGCATGTACAGCACTTTGAGCAAGTAGCAAAAACCGCGATCGTAAAAGTGACTTTGTATTGCAAACAAAACAGAACCAAATACATATTATGTACAAGTTTTATTAACTAAATATAGATATTTATATGAATATAAATAAACTAAACAACATACACACATGAATACATATAGGTGAGTGATAGAACGAAACCGAAAACGGAACTATTGAGAAGTTCCATATAACTATATGAGAAGAACATCAGCATTTCATTTTCAAAGCATCAAATTAAAAGTATACTTGCATGCCTGGGTAGCGTACACTATTATCAAAGTTGTTGAAAACTGAAGTTGTTGATGATTCTGCGAGTGTCAGATGTTGAAGTCTCAATCAATTTCTTCTTTGTTGGATGAAGAAGATATGATGAACTTGCATGGTGGGTTAGAGTCGTTGTTACAAACTCCTGAGATTGTCCTTGGTTCTTTGTGAGAGAGTCTCCTCTCTCTTCCATGAGGCCGGATCTGGTTGGAATCCAGGCCTGCTGGGAGGCCTCTGGGCCCCCATGGAGGGGGGAGGGGGTTCCCCCGTATCACCTGAAACAATGTTTGCGGCAGGATGAAAACTACCAAGAGAGGGCGGTCACTGTTGCCTGCCTCTGATATAGCCTGAGAAAGAACCAACCCCTAAGGTTTGAATGGACCAATGAGTAAGGTGACATGTCCGAGAGGGGAACCGGCTCTTAGTTGATGTATGGTCTTTGTCCCCAGCGTGCTTAGACTGTTCATTCAAGCTCAAATAGACATAACAAATTCACATTGCATTCTAAGAGAAGGTGATGTACATCAAAGTGTGTGTCATTAAATGAGGATTAATTAGGTAGGAAGAATGATACAGGTGAGGTTATATTGACCGTTGGGTGGTTGTGCAACCACATACACCCCAATCAAACATACCATGTTGTTATACATGATAGTACACAAGACAGTAAATCATCACAGTTTCTGTGAGGCATGTTCCTTCATAGATAAGAGTAATACCGCAAAGTTTATTTAATTAAAGATTGTCTCTCTCTCTTGAGCATGTGGCGCATGTGGCCACATTCCTTTGAGGTCGTAAAAGTCTGTTATCAGTCTTAAAGTGTTCTGTAAACGGACACCAGGCTGACAAAGTAACTTCATTTGTGAGGTTAGTTTTGGGGGAGAGTTTCATAGACCTTTATATTCATTAAATATAATGAATATGAATAATTAGTGTGTGTCTGATTGGTCCAGACCCTACACTGGAAAACAAATTATTTGGATTTGTGGGTCTTCAGTAAGAGGCAGCAAATTTTCATTCCTGTGTAATTGATGTTATATTTTTAATATACTGTAATTTATGTGGAGATAAAAGAACAATGAAATGTTTGTTAGTCCTGGGTAAAATAGAAGAACTAGAATAGAAATATCCTACATAAAACTGTCACAGTCATCGTCTGCACCAGTCTGTCTTCGTCTTCACTACACTACCCAGAATCCCTCATCTCTCCACACCCTGAACTCACTCCCTCATTACCCATCTGTTCTTCATCATCATCATCATCTGTGTCACCTGTGCTCACCTCGTTAGTGTTCATTTGTATCTGTATTTAGTCTCCTTCTGTTCAGTTAGTCTTGGTCGGTTCTCGATTATGGTCTTGTTATTTGTCTGTTAATGTTGCTTCTTGTGAGTGTTCCTGCCCGTCATCCTGCCTATCTGTACCTGTGAGAGTTATTTAAGTAAACTGTTTGAATTGAAGCCTTTGATTCAGCCTTCTCCTTCAACCCGCACACAACACCTTGACAAATACAAGAAAATTCTTAATAACTTTATCACAAAACATATTTCATTTCACATTTCTTAAGTTTGATTTACCCATCTCAAATCTGCCTCAGGCCCTTCTGATCCACAGAAGTGACATATCAGTCAGGTCATCTTAGAAACAAAATAAAAAACACAGAGTATGCATCTATAATTCATTATTTTTCACACATGATGTAAAGTATTCACAAAATAAAACACTTGATGATAGGCCATTATCTGTAGATTTTAGAGGGGGGATACATATTTTGGCAGGTCGAAAATACAGTCTGAAAAAATCTGTATCCCACTACAACTTTTGTCAGGAAACAAGAAATGTTTCCATATTCACTGTTATTAGATATGATGTAAAGTATTCACAAAATAAAACACTTGATGATAGGCCATTATCTGTAGATATTAGAGGGGGGATACATATTTTGGCAGGTCGAAAATACAGTCTGAAAAAATCTGTATCCCACTACAACTTTTGTTGGGAAACAAGAAATGTGTCCATATTCACTGCTATTATTAGAAATGATGTAAAGTATTCACAAAATAAAACACGTGATGATAGGCCATTATCTGTAGATTTTAGAGGGGGGGGGGGGGGGGGGTACATATTTTGGCAGGTCGAAAATACAGTCTGAAAAAATCTGTATCCTAGTATAACTTTTGTCAGGAAACAAGAAATGTGTCCATATTCACTGCTGTTATTAGATATGATGTAAAGTATTCACAAAATAAAACACTTGATGATAGGCCATTATCTGTAGATTTTAGAGGGGGGGATACATATTTTGGCAGGTCAAAAATACGGTCTTGAAAAAATCTGTATCCTAGTATAACTTTTGTTGGGAAACAAGAAATGTGTCCATATTCACTGCTGTTATTAGACATGATGTAAAGTATTCAAAAAATAAAACACTTGATGATAGACATTATCTGTAGATTTTAGAGGGGGGGATACATATTTTGGCAGGTCGAAAATACAGTCTGAAAAAATCTGTATCCCACTACAACTTTTGTTGGGAAACAAGAAATGTGTCCATATTCACTGCTATTATTAGATATGATGTAAAGTATTCACAAAATAAAACACTTGATGATAGGCCATTATCTGTAGATTTTAGAGGGGGGATACATATTTTGGCAGGTCGAAAATACAGTCTGAAAAAATCTGTATCCCACTACAACTTTTGTTGATAAACAAAAAAATGTTTCCATATTCACTGCTGTTATTAGATATGATGTAAAGTATTCACAAAATAAAACACTTGATGATAGGCCATTATCTGTAGATTTTAGAGGGGGGATACATATTTTGGCAGGTCGAAAATACAGTCTGAAAAAATCTGTATCCTAGTATAACTTTTGTCAGGAAACAAGAAATGTGTCCATATTCACTGCTATTATTAGATATGATGTAAAGTATTCACGAAATAAAACACTTGATGATAGGCCATCATCTGTAGCTGTACAATCACTTTTTTTTGTATGACATTGACCAGCCTACTATTTAAGTACAATGCATTTTTAAATCATTTTGATAATAATTCACCATGGAAAGGGGGTTTCAGAACAATTTAATATCCAAAGGCAGTTTGCTTTATAAGTGAAACGGTATGGTCGTCTTGGTTTTTCAGTAACTAGACATTCTCAATTCAGTGCAATGAAGTTCGATCGTTAGCCTTCAGAAGAATAAAATAATTAATTTTGATAGATGGGCCACGTGATAGCTGTCTTTGCCAAACCTCGTTGATAAAACAACAATAGGAAAACGATAACTTAAACAATTCACGTATTATCGTTTCATTTACCTTGGTCAAACCAATGCACGTTATGCTGAATGCGAGCGCGCTCCCGCGACCGGGGATACACTTCCTATCAGGGGTAAGTACCTTGGCACGACACCGGCGCCAGACACAAATTCACGGACGTGCATTCATTTTTTTTCAGGGGGACACAAATGAAAACAACCTCATTGCATCATAATAGAATCGATTATGATACTATGCAATGATCGATAGAGCATAATAATTATATAATAGGCTACTGACGCTAAAGGTTCGATCTTGCAGTCCGAAATTCTCACATATAAAATAGGCTACGACCTCAAGTTGTGTCAATCACGTTTACACACTGCCTCCGCAAATTTCGTCCGTCATAAACAATTTTTTTAAGTAGGTTTGAGAGGTGTTTTCAGGGCCGCTGGAAGTAATTGTGATCAGTGGGTGCTGTGAATTATTATTAAAAAAAAAAAAAAAATTGGGCATTCTGTGTGGACCTCTGTCCCTAGGGGGGTTCGGGGGCATTGTCCCCTGCAAGAAAATTTTGTACATTTTAAGTTTAAATGCATCAATCTGGTGCACCAGGGGCGTAGCACAAGATCCCGGGCCCTATGTATAGTCAGTCCTGATGGGCCCCTATGTTCCTAAGATTTTAACTAATTTGCGGGCATCAGGGAGACGCTATCAAACTTCCGGGAGAATTGGGATGTCTGTATTCCAGACTTTTCAAGGGCCCTTCATCCCCTTGGGGCCCTGGTAATCAGTACTGGTTTTACCCCCAGTCCGACGCCCCTGTGGTGCACATTGAGAGCTCAAAATTAAGAGCTTCAACCCATGAACTGTGCACATTGAACAAAGAAAAAGCATTGACTTGTACCTAAAGAGGACTCAAACATCTTGTTAATTATAGCCTCAGTCTACATTACATTGTATATTATATTAAGCTATAGACTAGGAAAATTACACTAGTTTTGTCCTAATTTCTTCACTTGTAAGAAATAAACCCTTGAGTTTTTATTTAGGAGAAAACACAAGATCACCATGCTGATCGTGTGAGCAAGAGCGCACTTTTCTTTAAATCACGCAGCACAAACAGAATGGCTGACGTTACTTAAAGTCTTGTGCTGTTTAGCCAAAAAAACGAAATATACCGAAAACACTCGACATGTCAACAAAACATCTTCCCAAACACATATCAAGCTTATTTAAAAACCTCGAAAGCATAAACACTCATTCAAAGTAATACAACGTATTACGTATTCAGAATACAAATTATGAGTAGGCTAACAGTAGTCTCCACAGAGCATAAAATATTCATTTCATTTTATTTTTCGTGTTCGCATTTATGAGGAAAAAACAATGTTACGGACGTGAGCGCTCTGAAAGCGGCACTAAAAGATGCTTTAAAACTTTCACAGAGACATCAAACAGAAAGCAAAACCTTTCTTTAAAGTGAATTTCGTTTTGTATTAATTGTATCTTAATTTTAATCAATGTTTCATCAACCAATTGCCTGGATTTAATAAATAAGTAAATATAGCAGACGATAATGATGAACCGGAGGCGCCAGCGCGTGAACTGGAGCTCGTCGCAATTGAACCGAAACTCAGTGTAGGCCTATAAGATAGCCTACTCGCCTCACAGACATGTCTAGTTTTAAACAGAACAATTCAAAACGAAAGAAAACAGACTATAGACTGCTCCCTGCTCATGTAATCCGTATGAAATGTGCATTTCTCTATGGCGTTTGAACGAAACGTTTGAATTAATGACTCAAAGACTCGCTTAATAAGACCGCTATCACATGCATTTCCGCGCTCACTATCGACAAACCAATCAATCCGTTAACAATTAAAAAAAAAATCAGACCAAACACATTTTATTCAGGAGTTATGTATATTCAAAAGGATAACTTTTGATAAAAGTAGCTTATTGATAAAAAAAGATATTGTGCAAACAAGCAAGGACTGGTGGGACTTGAAGTGGCGTTGGTGATGGGAGAGACTCGCTCAGGGCGGGCACTAGTGACTCACAGGGCGGGCCAGGCCCCCCAATGCCCGCCCATGGCGCCGGGACTGTGCATACCATCTATAGACAAATGCGATGTCAGCTCACAGTGCCTTCATAGTTTTGATTACAATATCATAATAGACAATACACATAGCACACCTCTACGAACATAAAGAATGAACTTACAACTGAACTGACATTTACCAACTTTCTCCTTCTCTCCTCTCTCGCGTGCAGGAGACAGACGTTATTCTGCCGCGATTCCGTGAATGTGATGCGAATTGTCACGTGAACAAGCAAATCCACAAAGATAGAATAATAAAAAATAATACGCATACAACGATAACAACAATAAAAAACGATAAAAAACAGTTTTGTAAAAATTATTACACACTCCACATTTAGGGGGGCCACAAGGGGGGCCAAGCTTGTTGTCACAGGGGCACTGGCCCCCCCTGGCCACCCCCTAGAACCGCCACTGGCTATATAAGACTTATGCATTATTATTATTATTATAATTAGAATCTCTGTTTTTTCAGAATTAAGTAGTAGGAAATTAATAGTCATCCAGTTGTTTTATATCAGCTATGCATTCTGTTAATTTTGTGAATTGGTAAGTTTCGTCAGGGCGTGAAGAAATATAGAGCTGGGTATCATCAGCAGTGAAAACTAATGCCATGCTTCTTAATGATAGAGAGATACAACCACGATCGGATGATAAGTCGCAAATCATTTGTGACTCTGATGAGAGCTGTCTCAGTACTATGGTACTGTAACGATGAGGCAGGAATGAAGCGGAGAGAGAATCCAATTGCAAGCACTACTTTAATGACACTAACAGGTAATCCAGGGTGAACAATAGTACATGGAACTCAGAACAAGAACAAGAACAGCAAAACAACTACAACGACCGACAAAACACAACTGAAACACAGAGGTATAAATACACAAGCAGACAAGCTAAACAAGATAACAAGGGGGCGTGGTTAATCCAAGACACCTGAGGAGACTAATAAACAAGACAAGGAACACCTGTGGACAATGAGCAAACAATTAACAAAATGACAAGACACATGGCAGGATCACATGACAAACAGGGAATCACGTGACAGAAAAGACAAAACCCACACCGTGACAGGTATGGTCTAAATCCTGACTGAATTCCCTTGCAGATACCATTTCTTTCTAAAAAGGAACATAGTTGTGAGGATACTGCCTTTTCTAGTATCTTTGACAGAAAAGGTAGATTTGAGATTGTCCTGTAATTGACTAATTCTGTAGGATCAAGTTGCGTTTTTTTAACAAGCGGTTTAATCATAGCCAGCTTAAAAGTTTTTGGTACGTATACTAATAACAAAGATGAATTAATGATATTAAGAAGAGGATCTATGACCTCTGGAAGCATCTCTTTCAATAGCTTAGTCGGTATAGGGTCTAACATACGTACATGTTGTCGATTTAGATGATTTAAGGAGTTTAGAAAATTCTTCCTCTCCTATAGCAATGAAAGAATTGAATTTTTCCTCAGAGAGACTACAATGCACTGCCTGATGCGATACTGCAGTAGTAGACGGTTGCATAGTTATAATTTTCTCCCTGATATTATCAATCTTGTAAGTAAAGAAGTTCATAAAGTCATTACTGTTGTGCTGCTTGGAAATGTCTGGGGTTGAAGCTTTATTTTTCGTTAATTTAGCCACTGTTTCAAATAAATACCTATAGGGTTTTGTTTATTTTCTTCTAATAGGGTTGAAAAATAAGCAGATCTAGCAGCTCTCTTCACGCAATCGTGCACTCTTCCCATGAAATGCGAAAAAACTCTAGAAAAAAACCTTTTCTGGCAGCTCTCTTAAGGGCCTGAGTGTGCTCGCTGTACCACGGAGTTGGACTATTTTCTTTAATCTTCTTTAAGCGCAAAGGAGCAACTGTGTCTACAGTGCTGGAAAAGAGAGAGTCAAAAGTTTCTGTCGCAATATTGAGTTCTTCTAAGCTATCAGGGATGTTGAGAAGATGAAACTGATCAGGAATATTATTAATAAAGCAATTTTTAGTGGCAGAAGTGATAGGTCTAGTATATTTGTAATAAGGAGTCGACTTTGCACCCTTGGCTAAATGAAGTATACACGAGACTAGATAATGATCTATGTCATCGCTCCGCTGTAGAATTTCAACGGCATCAACATTGATTGATTCCATGTGATAATATTAGATCTAGAGTATGATTATGACAATGAGTAGGTCCTGACACGTGTTGTCAAACACTAATAGAGTTCAGAATGTCTTTAAATGCCAGTCCCAATGCATCTTTTTCGTTATCTACATGTATATTAAAATCACCAATAATTAGGACTTTATCTGCAGCCAGTATAACTATGATAGAAAATCAGCAATTTCTTTGATAAATTCTGTATGATGCCCTGGTATACAGTAGCCAGCACAAATCTCAAATGTGATTTATCATTTACACTAGATAGTGAACATTAAGCACCAACACTTTAAAACTAGATTTCTCAGTAATTCTGAAGATATTACTATAAATTACAGCAACACCTCCGCCTTTGCCTTTCAGACGAGGCTCATGTTTATAACAGTAATCTTGGGGTGTTGACTCATTTAAAGTAGTGTAATGGTTTTAGCAAGGTTTCTGTCAAACACAGCACATCTAGGTTATAATATGTAATCTATCATTAACAATAAGTGCTTTTGAGTAAGGGATCGAATATTCAACTCAAGCTTTATAATTTTTCACCCATATTATATCTGCTTTTTTTTTGTTGAACATCAATTAAATGTTTACCCTTAAATGGGTTAAGGAGTTTTTTGTATGTCCCTATTCGGGGAACAGACACAGTCTCTATATGATGATATCTAGGTGAAAGAGTGTCAAAGTTGTTTGTTAATCATCTCTGTGTATTTAGTTCCTGCTTGTGCTCTGTCTGTTTTCCGGTATTGTTTGCATCACCCTTATGTGTGCGTGCGTGTTCCATTCGTGTTCTGGAATAAACTGCTATTATTTGGATTTGCTTGCCTTTGTCAACTCTTTTGAACTTGCCACACGCAGCATTGTGACAGAATACCGGACCAAACAAAGAACGCGTTTGTATATTTTCCTTTTTTTCCGCGTTTTCGTGTTCAGTGTTTTCACCCCTGCTTACACCATGGACTTCCCAGCAGTAAGACTCATGTGCCTTGAGCAGGGAGAACGCTCCCTCGAGGAACACTTGGAAGAGTTTTTGGATCTCGCCCATCAGACCACCTTCCCAGATGACTGCCTGTTCCACGTCCCAACCTCCCTCTCCCACCACCTCTCCAAAATATCCCAAACACTATATATTTTTTTGGTTTCTGCATTGGACTTCAGTCTCTTCCCCAGTCTCCAGCCATCTGTACCACCCAGTCATCTCTGTCACCCTTCAGTCCCTCGGTACCACTTCTGCCTCTCAGTCGCGGGGTACCACCTCGGACCTGTCGGGAGCCATCTTCTCCTGAGCAAGAGGAGCCCGAAGCTCCGCCTGCAGCCTCGGTGCACTACGCTCCGCTTCGACACGTCGCCCTGGCTCCCGAACCTGCGCTCCTTCCACCCTCGACCTCGGCGTGTGCCATTTGGTCTCGCCAGACTCCCTCTGCACGCCGGCTCCACCGAGGTCAAACATCGTTCACCTCCGCTGCGGACTTGCGAACTGTCCGCTGCTCTCTGGTTCTCCACCCCTTCTGCTACGGCTTGCTCCGCCCTACCTCAGGCTCCACCTCTGTCCTCGGTCGCTCCAACTCGCCCTCAGACCTCCGGATCCCCACCTCATTGTCGGGAGGTCATCGCCGCGGCTCCGTCGTGGTCACCAGGATCTTCACCATCTCTCCACTACCTCGGCTCATCGACTGCGCGGTGGGCTTCATCCTCGCCGTTGTCGCCTCCGGTCACCCTCATGGCGGCCCTCTTCACTATTCCTCCATGGCTCCTCCCTCTTTCGACGCCGCCGTGGGGCACCACTCTGGCTGTGGCCTGGGCACCTTCCATCACGCCCCTGCCCAAGGCCCTTCACTGGCTCTCACCACGATCTGCACCACCCTGGACCCTTCAGTTCTGTCTCCGCCCTGTCATCCGTCCTCCGCCCGAAACTCCTCCAGCTTCCTCTGCCTACGTTGCCTACCCTTGGCCATCCCTTCGCCATCTCCTGGCTCCTTGCCTGCGGCATCGCCTCGCCCACCTTCTAGACCCCCTCAAACCTTCCCTCTATTCTTCTGTTACGGCGCGAGGTCGTGCCTACCAAGAGGTGTTATGTCACAGTTTCACTCCTCACATGTGTTTCCCGCCACTGATCAGTCACCATGGACACAATCACTTTCATCACAGCTGTTAGTCGTTTGTTAATCATCTTTATGTATTTTGTTCCTGCTTGTGCTCTGTCTGTTGTCCAGTATTGTTTGTATCACCCTTATGTGTGCATGTTCCCTTCAACTTCTGGAATAAACTGCTATTATTTGGATTTGCTTGCCTTCGTGAACTCTTTTGAATTTGCCACATGCAGCATCGTGACAAGAGTCTCTATGTGATGGGATTTATCTGACCTCAGTGACGTGAGACAGCTAGCAGACGGTCGGTTTAGCCAGTTTGTCTGCTTCCTGACCTGAGCCCCAATTCATGTTTGAGCTCTAAGACTATGTGCCATATTACTAGAGAGAAGAGCAGCACCATCCCAGGAGGGATGAATACCAATACTTTTCAACAGGTCAGGTCTGCCCCAAAAACTTTTTCCAATTGTCTATGAATTCTATATTATTTTGCGGACACCACTTAGACAGCCAGACATTGAGTGAGGGCAGTCTACTAAGTATCTCATCACTCCTGCGAACAGGAAGGGGGCCAGAGGAAATTACAGTGCCTGACATCGTACTTGCGAGTTCACACACCTTTTTAACGTTAATTTTGGTGATCTCCGACTGGCGAAGTCGAACATCATTAGTGCCGACGTGAATAATAATCTTAGAGAATTTACGATTAGCATTAGCCAGCACTTTTAAATTTGCTTTGATGTCAGGCGCTCTGGCTCCCGGCAAACATGTGACTATGGTGGCTGGTGTCTCTATTTTCACGTTCCGTGTAATACAATCGTCAATAACTAGGACACATTCAACAGGATTCTCAGTGGGTGTTTCACTGAGTGGGGAGAACCTGTTTAATGTTGTTATCGGAATGGAAGGGCGGTGTTTTGTCCTGCGACTACAGCGTCTCACGGTCACCCAATTGCCCTGCAGTATCTAAAGCCCTTGCACTCTTACTATCCTCGATTAAAGTTTGGATGCATGTCCCTAGTTCTGAAATCTTCTCCGTCAGTCTGACTGTCTCCCTGCATTTATCACATGTAAATCCTTCATTGCTGACAGAGAATGCTGTACTATACATGTGACACGAAGGCTTAATTATTAGCAATTATTAATAGGCTATTTAAGTGCAGTTTATTGTTTATTGGGGTCTATGGTGTTTAAACTACAGTGATGTTTAATATGTTTTTATGGATGCATTATAAGCATATTAAATGTAGTGATTGTTAACAGATGTTCAGAAATAGGTGTACTAAGATACAGCACAAGCATTTTCAACGAGATATAAATCATAATTTGGAGCGCTTTTTGCTGGATTTCTGCCATGCCAAATCATACAGTAGTTTTATATGGTTTGCGAAGGTATAGGTGCTTACAAGTTATGTATTTCTGGGATGTGCAATGACACGTAACTTTGAAACTATTTCTACAATTTATTTCCTCACTTGCTACAATAGACTTTAATTATGTTTATGCTATAGCCTATTAGGGCTATATGTGTTCCGAAACAGACGTGCGTCTTTGGCTAAATAAACAAAGCCAAATTTTCAAAGTCTATTTTTGGCCTAAATTTGGACCAAATCAGATGGACCAAACAAAGCCCATATTTCAATGTCTATTCTTGGGCTACATGAAGGCTATGACGGGCCGACTTGATTTAGCCCAACTAGAGGCCCACAGAGAAGGAAATGAATAGTTGAAATAAACTCGTTATTTTTGTTTGTTTTTGCGCACAAAAAGTATTCTCGTCGCTTGATAAACTTAAGATTGAGCCACTGTCACTTGGACTATTTTAACAATATCTTTAATAACTTTTCGGGGCTGGCAATGTCAATCCCTTAGAAGCCTATGGAGGAGTGATCCAGCTCTCAGATTTAATCAACAATATCTTAATTTGTGTTACGAAGATGAACGAAGGTCTTACGGGGTTGGAACAACATGAGGGTGAGTAATAGCCTACTGACAGAATTTTCATTTTTGGGTGAACTATCCCTTTAATGAAGTCTGGTGCTGGGTGGGTGACTTGTAGTTGCCAAGTTACTTATAGTCAGTAGAATGTCTGTTGGGGTACCAACAAAAAGTGTTAGCAAATATTAAGCAGACAGTCTACTAATCCTCTAATGACAGTTAGTTGACATGTAGCTGCAAAGTTACTTATAGTAAATAGAATTGTCTAAAGTGGACTATCGAAATAAAGTGTCACCAAAGTGTTACTGTTTGTTTACAAACAAATGCAATATGTATGTGTACAATAAATAATACATGCTTACCTGTCTATTAAAACACATGTAAGAGCGGAGTCTCTGTGGACAGATCAAGTCCAAGTTGGTTGCGAAGCTCTCCATCTCATAAACGCCACGCCGATATTGATGTTTTATTTCTCTGTTTGTCCCAAAGCCTGCTTGCCTCGGTTGATCTACGTTTATGTCTTTTTGGATTATCTGTACTCGCAATCAATAATCATGGACCAGGATGACTGAACGACACAACAGCGGCGTGCAAGATATGTATATGTATATGTAGAAACCATATGGTTTCTATAAGCGGAAAACCGAGGATAGCGTGGATATTACTTAATTAATATGCGGGGGGTCTATTTAATGACAAGGGATGAGCCATTATTTAAAACGGGAGTTTCTCTGGATTTACATCTTGGGAACTTTTGGTGTACTTGTAAGTACACGACAACTGCATGAAATATATCACACTAATCGTACGCATGTAACTTTAATGTTCCATACAGGACACACAAAATACAAACCTTAACAAGAAATGTTTTCATACAAACATTTTTTTTTTATTTGCCAAAAAATGTCAGACAGCAGGAAAGTGACACCACTTGCTTAACATTAAGTCAATTGTGTTTATATAGCCCAATATCACTAATCATAATCCAAACAACATCCATTGTGGTTGAGCACTTGTAAAAATAGAGCTTCATTTTCAAATAAATAATTAATATTAAAGTATGAAATTATTATGAAAAATTATTTTGACTTTAATTTCTTAACTTCTGTCAGGAAATCTCATGCATCCATTGGGAGAATAAAAAGTATCTTCTATACACTGGAGAAATACTTATGGATTTGCTTACTTCAAATTTCTTTAGAGAGAAGTATTATTTTTCCTATTTTAACCCAAAATAGGGTGTTGTGAGCATGTGTACGCACATGCAATGTCTGTTTCATTCACAGTCATAGACGGAGGTAGCCTGGTCCCACCAGACTCTCGTACGAAGGAAAATGAAAATTGAGCAGAAGTACGTAGGAGGCGTCCTCGCACAGAAAGTCCACAAGTGAGTCTCATAGAAGTCATAAAACATATGACGTTCCAGGAAATCCCGTATATGGACAAAAACAGTCAGAGATTGCTGTAGCAGAATAAAACGCAGATAGAAACGTTATGACGGATGAAATATGAACAGTGTTCGGGGAAGAGCAAGCTACCCTTGCGTTAGATCATTGCGAGTGCAAGCACTGCAGTTGTTTGACATTAAAGTGCTTCACTCTGGTCTGGCATATTTTCAAAAGCTCCCACATTAAGATTGTGAGTCGCGAATCGATCCATGAGTGTCAACAATATCCACGATCCAACTTCTTAACTTTAGATAACTTTCTAAACGGCTCTCTTGTGCAAGAGGAGTGCAACGATCAAAGATGTCCGTCTAGTTCATGTTTACAAACGATGGAAAAGCAATGCAGAAAATGCGTTCTGTGTGAACAGCTTAGTTACGGTTTTGATGTTAACCAAGATCGTCGGCATATAGCTTATCTATTTCTGCAATGTTTAGAGTGAACAATGCAGCAGTGCCACATAGTTGGTTAAACCAGATGGTATTATTATTGGGAGATACGATCTGAGGTCAGGTCTTTAGTTGTCAGACAGTGGCGCCTCCAGAAATTTTTCATAGGGGTGGCCAGATGGGGCCATAGATATCCATAATAAAGGCTAGATGTCTTACGGCGGAGCCTCTATCGTCATCACCGTCGGCCATCTTGTCACAGGCAAGCTTTCTGACGGGCTCTGTGGTACCTGATGTAAGATGAGTGATCATCACGAACACAAATAGTCTTATCTCGTTGAAATCTTGACGGATTTACAAACGGTTTGGTTTCTTACAAACGTTATTAACGTGGCTATAATTCTGGATGATTATTTATTTATACACTTATTATTCATAAGTATACAGTGTGATAACTACATCTCTTACGTTTATAACAAACCAAACCGTTTGAAAATCGGTAGAAAATTTAGCAAGTTATGGTTATTTTAAAAGTGCATGCACCATTAAAACACAATGTTACGACTGAGCGAGCTGCCTGTGACAAGATGGCCGCCAGGTGCGGACGTCGACCTCCATTGGCCAGCAGCGCGGACGAGACATCTAGCCTTTATTATGGATATCTATGGATGGGGCCACTTAAAATCCTGGGGTGGCACACCAAAACTATAAACCATAATTTCAGAATTGTATTCTACTGTTGTAGTAAACCGGCCTGTAGAAATCAGAAAGACTTAAGGAAACTCCTACTGATATACTTATGATGTTACTAATGATATTAGTAGGGCCCTACTAATATATATTATATTATATATAATGATATATATTATATAGATATGATATATATAAGGGCCCTCGCCCCGCGGCAAATTTCCCGATACTTACATAATTGTGATGAATTTAATCCTTTTTAAGTTATTATTTTGCAGTGTAAGATTACAGTTAACACCTTTAAATATTACATAAATGTATTATGAATTTAATAAACTTAGTGAGTGTATAAATCAGCAGCAAAAAGTAATTCTTGAAAAAATCTGCACAGTAATTTTATAAAATCTAAATATGTTAATAAAAACAAATTACTATTAGTTCTCTTATAAAATTCAATCAGGCAATGATACATTTCACAATTTTATATTTATATATGAATGTCAAGAATTCAGAAGTGCATATCCTACATTACAAAGAGATAATATAGGCCTACAATTAAATTATTCTTATTTTAAATGTATTGAGCAGGCTAGGTATAACAAAATATATTGGCTTTTAATAACATTTCAGTGCGCAAACCCATGATAACATGAAAAACAGAGCGCACACAGCGTGTATGCGCATCGCGGGATTCGCGGGTGCAGAATGTGCTCAAAGCAACATGGAGTCACATGCTGCGTCCCAATTCGCCTACTTATACTACGCCCTAAAAGTATGTACTCTTTTTGTGAAGAAAAAGTACATACTTTTGAGTGTGTAGCAAAAGAGTAGGCAAGCTTTGGGACACACTACTTCGTCATCTTTAACGGACAGCTCTGTCGCGTGCATCACCGTAAACTGCCCTGTCAATCATCTCGTCACAGTTAAAATCCTCCATTCAATCTAGTGCTCGAAGTGGGGCGGTACTCACCGGTACGCAATACCGGCACTTCGACATTTTACTCTTCAGCGTACCTGTACTTTTTCTTGCGTACCGCTACTTCTCGCATGTAGCCGGTGCTCTACCACTGACAGGAAAACCGTCAGTGTCAAGCCCGTTTCACACATACTCGTTTGCAGTGCGTATTTTTTTCCGCACACGTTAACAGTAGTGGAGGGCAGATCGAGGCTTCGTGAAACACTGAAACAGTTGAATCAAATGTGCCATATTGTGCCGAGGCTTCGAAACAATCCGACACCCGTCTCCACGGTGACCCCTAGTGGTCAGAACTGTGTAAATGCAACAAAAACCCAGGCCAAACATGCATAAAAACACCTTTTACAATCTATTGCAAATTTTTTACTGAAAGTAAAATCTTTCAAATGCAATCATTTAATAATCTAATAAGATTATCATGTGTAAACATGTTCTTTTATCAATTGTTAGGGTTTGTTTTGTTTGTCCTATGAATGGCTCAGCTAAACATGCCAATAAGATTATTAACTACCTCATTTTAATTATACTAATAATGTCTAATTAAATAGTCTACAAATGTATAAAACTGATCAGAGATCAGGTAAAACCCACAGACACTTGTTCATTGGTTCTCAGTGACTCCTCATGATTCATGGGTTGGCAGAGATCATCACCCCCAGCGGTGAACCACTGAAATTTCAAAGTGTTTCGAAACAGTTGTGATGTAATGAAGCCTCGTTTACTGAAATCACGTGACTCTGGCAGTTTAATACACGCTCCGAACCATTGATTCGGAACACAAGATTCGTAAAGGCTTCGAAGCTTCATGAAGCAGTGTTTTGAAATTGCCATCACTAGTTAACAGGTTAGAGCTTGCATACTGCACGCGGATGCGGTCCGGCAATGCGCTCCAGGTGCGGTGTGTAGGCCTATAGCCTGTGTTATACTCCAGTTTGGGCGCGTACAAAAACAGCTGCGGACAGCGCGGACACGGACTACTTGTGTTTATACTGTCTGCTGAGGTCCGCGACAGTGAACGCGTTCCACACATGCGCAGTAGATCGGCTGGGACAGTAGCAAAGACGCGCATGCGCTGTTAGCCTAGTAGTGCCGCAGTAGCAAACATGGCAACGTGTGTTTACGAAGTCGGACAACCAGCTCAAGAGGGAAACAATACGGGGAACATACATTCCACCACCTGCTGCACCGCTCCTTCCCTTCAGCCTCTTCTTTGCCTTGACAAAACGGTCTCTCAGATACTTCCACTTCTGCCGACACAGACTTTCTTCTTTTCCTAAACTCTGGCCAATTTCCCTCCAGGAATTATTACACATCTGGCTATCTTTGTGCTCTTTTAACGACGGATTGTAGAGGTGCAGGTAGTGACGCACTTCTTCGCACAGCCTCTCTTCAAATTCGACGTCCATTTTTTCCAGCGATTTCGCGGTTTAATTAACCTAGTGACCGTGCGTACTTTGACCGCGCGGTCACAAAAAATGGGAGGCACACGGACGTCCGCAAGGAACCTCCGGGCAGACCCTCCGATGATGATTTTTACGTCACGCGGACCCTAGCGGACCCTCGCGCAATTGCGGATGCGGAAAGTATAACGCAGGCTTATTGCAGCTATTGTTCCGAGTCTATTTTTGCTGTGCTGCACGCACTGAATTAAAGTTACAGCACATGGATCGTGGTCAAAACACAGATTGACATGAAAATAATAGTCTCACAATAAATGCATTTAATTAAATAAAATAGTAATCTCACCATAAGTGTATTTTTGGACTTGCAGACTTCTGTTTTTACACGCACGCACGCACGTACACACACACACACACACACACACACACACACACACACACACACACACACACACACACACACACGACTTGTTTTAATACATTTATGTTGTTAATAAATACTTGTTGTACCAGCAATTGTTCCAAGTTTTCTTTTTCACTGTAGAAATCTCAAATGTCATTATTTGCCAATGCAAGAGAGTACCAGCACCTTTCTTTTCCCACTTCAAGCACTGGTTTCGGAGAGAAATGTTGTAGCTCGTTCATCTGCCAGTCGTGGGTCTTTCATGCAGAGACTCTCACTCTCCTCATGTGTTTGCAATTTGAATGTAATGATGCATTTAAAATTTAATGGCTATAAACGTATCTTCACAAAAGTTCACAATGCTGCTGCAGATGCAATATAACGTAGCCAACATTGAATAAATAAATTTTCGTCAGGTTCGATACTAATAATTAATCACTTAAACCCCTTTATCTAAACCTCTCTACACAACCGCCGGACTCGCGCGCGTCCTCCATGTCTGTAGTTTTTTAACACTTTTCACTCGTGTTTGTAGTTCTAACCGAATCCTCGTCCAACGCGCGATGGGTTGTGGGCAATATCAGCCGTTAGAGTATGCATCGATCTGCACTTCGGATTCTGACCGGATATAGTAGACCATCCGGGTCTCTTTGGAACACTCATTTCAACATACTACGATTTGGGACGTACTAATTCTATTTTCGAATACTATTTAGGACGGATAGTATGCGAATTGGGACGCAGCAACAGTGTGCAGCGCTGCGCTGCATAAGTGCGCATTTCGTCACAAAGCGAAGAAATATCGAGCGCACAAATCCTAGTGCGATTTGTTCCTTTGTTTCACAGTTTTAAATTCCAGTTATTGTGCGTTTGATGCCGATTCATAGTCCTTGTGATGTGTGTGGTCTAACAAGCACACGGTAGTGAGTCGTTTAAAAACAGCAACAAACTCCAACAAAATAAAGTAATTTTATGCAAATCTACAGCCTTTTATCTACAGATCATGCATTATAATGTGAATATATCATATTGGAGAGCAGGGGCGTGTCTAGGGGAAGGCTGGGGGAGGCAGTACCTCCCCTAGGATAAGCCCTGCCTCCCCTGAGAAGTTATCTGTCCATCTGATGATAAATTAAGATAAAAGTGGATTGTTTTGTGCATATTTTCCCATCGCTAGCGGAAGGGTCTGACCCAACAAAAATCCAGTTTGGCGCTGTTTGACAGTGTGCGCGTGCTTCGGACGTATACCCAGATAGCACATTTCTATTTGATGTGATATTTACATCTGAAAGACGTATTTTTAAGAGTGTTTGCTCATCTGCAATACGTCTATAGGACGTTTCCTGTCAGATGTAAAATAGACGTTTAGAAGATGTCTTCAAGATGTAATGATTTAGAATGCATGTTAAACTGACATCTTCTAAACGTCTATTTGACATCTGACAGGAAACGTCCTATAGACGTATTGCAGATGAGCAAACACTCTTAAAAATAGTCCAGATGTAAATATCACATCAAATAGAAGTGTGCTATCTGGGTACGCACTCAGAAAAAGTGCATAATAATGTGAGAACAGAACGCCAATGAAATGTTTACCTGTCAAAGCTTTAAAGCACGAGCAAATAATGAACTTTTGTGATTGCGAATAAGTGCAGTGTCCTGTGAGTTTAACTCTACCGCTGCATTAACATGTGATGTGAATGTACGTCGAGTATTGGGACTGCAGCTGATAGAATGTGCCCTGTAGCACGATACTATCATATTATACTATATCATATTTTAGTTTCCATGCGCTTAATGTGTTTCCACAACAATGTTAGTGAGTAAATCTACTGAAATGGCCAAATGATGAATGAGAGAAAGCCGTGTGCAGTGCGTATGCTATATATAGAATATATTTAGTTGCTCAAGCAAGTGGTAACCCAGATAGCACACTTCTATTTGATGTGATATTTACATCTGGAAGACGTATTTTTAAGGGTGTTTGCTCATCTGCAATACGTCTATAGGACGTTTCCTGTCAGATGTCAAATAGACGTTTTGAAGATGTCAGTTTAACATGCATTCTAAATCATTACATCTTGAAGACATCTTCTAAACGTCTATTTGACATCTGACAGGAAACGTCCTATAGACGTATTGCAGATGAGCAAACACTCTTAAAAATACGTCTTCCAGATGTAAATATCACATAAAATAGAAGTGTGCTATCTGGGAAAATATTTAACCATGTATTTATTAAAATCTGATTAGCAAACATTTTAAATTAAAACTTAAAATTGACAAAAACAGCAGACTCATACCTTTTCTTTTGCATTTAAATTTTAATACAATAAATCCTGCATTTCACAAAGAACTTGTTTTTCCACCTCCACGAATGAGACTAGTATCGTTCATTATATCGCCTTGTTGAGGTAAATTGTAGTCTTCCTTGCTTTACCCCGGTCTTAAAGTAAAAAGATGACTGTGAAAAATATAAGTATGCAATTAAATACATTTATCTAAGTCTATTTTGACTATAGATCTCAAAACTCCTCCAGTAGCCCCTTAAATAAAAAACGAACAGTCCTAACCAGAACGTTCATTAATTTTTTTTTAACCTATTGCTTTTCTATTGGCCGTTATTGGGGGTGTGTCAGTCTGCTGCCGGATCACTTTAACAACCAGAGAGCGCAGCAGTCACAGTCACGCTGCACACAGACGATATAGATTTTGAATCTGTTGGCAGCTCTTGTTAAAAGTCTCACTGATCACAACTTTGTTCTTTTTTCATTTAATGCTTTTCCTGAAATTCTTGTGGTTGAACAGTTAAGTTTTGTGTGCACTTTTTTGTCATTTTAGCAGGCTATTAATTTGTTGGGTAGCTCAGGCTGCTTAGCTAGCTGCTAGTCACTCACTTAAGTTGCTAGTCTCTAGTCACTGAAGTTGGCACTGACTGACTGAAGTCAATGAAGTAGGCTTTTGGATTTAATAATTAGACCAGTTTTTATTAAACATAAAAAATGCATAAGTGGCTCATTAAAAAACAGGCACCTTGTCCTTCGCCCTCCATACAAGCTGTCTCTGTTGAGCTCAGCTCACCTGCTAGCAACAGTGAACATGCTGCCTTTGACAAGCCCAGTACCTCTGCTTCCGACACCGAGCAGAGCCTTGTTGCATCCACAACGGTATCCTCCAAACGCATGTCCTCCACAAAATCCACATGCACCATCCTCCAGCTCTGCATCTGTGTCGGAGCCAGCAACATTCTGCCCTCCCCAAAACAGACAATCCTCCTCCAGCTCTAGCGTGTCTGTTCCCCTGACTTGTATAGCCCATCCCAGCCCAAGCTAAGTAGCTATCCTAAGCGCCCATTTGGACAGGCTCTCAGGTGTTTCAATGCGGGCTGGTATCAGTCTCGACCATGGCTCGAATATGCTCTCTTACGTGATGCCAGCTTTTGCTTTCCCTGCCGTAAATTTAGTGTCTCCAATTCAGAAAGAGATGACGCATTCACAAAAGTAGGCTACACCAATTGGAAAAAAGCGCTGATAAAAAACAGTGGTTTTCAGAAACATGCCTCCGGCACTGCGCATGTCAGAGCCATGTCTGCGTGGCAGGAATACCAGTGCCGGACGGAGACCGATAATACCATTGTTCACCAGCTTGGTCAAACTCACATAGAAAAAAACAGATATTATGTAAAAAGTATTGGGGAAGTTATTCAGTTTCTGGCGGTTAATGAACTTGCTCTACGTGGGCACCATCACGGGGGTGGGGATGAGGAAGGTAATTTAATTCGGCTATTTGATTACACCCTCCAAAAAGACCCTAAACTCGCAGAGATTGCAAAAAGCATTCCCGAAAACGCAAAATACACGTCCAATTTGATTCAGAACGAGATAATTCAAACTCTTGCCAAAATGGTACTAAAAGACATCCAGACCAAATATGAGGAGGCCGACTCTCCTGGCCTATGTATTAAAAGTGATGGTACCAGGGATCGGTGTAACATTGAGAATTTGTCAGTCATCATTAGATTTGTCCGCAACTCAATCCCAGAGGAACACCTAATCGGCCTCATTGAATTGAATCAGCTTGATGCTGAGTATGTGTGTGACCAATCTGTCTAATCTGTCTGACCTGGGTTACAATGGTGACAATTTAGTGTCTCAGTGTTATGATGGTGCTTCTGTCATGTCAGGAGTGAGGGGCAGTGTGCAGGCTTTGCTGCAAAACAAAGTGGGTAAAGATATCCCATATGTGCACTGCTACAACCACCAACTCCATTTGGCAGTGGTACATGCAATGCATGCAGAACCTGTGGCAAAGAAGTTCTTTGACTGGTCCAGTTCACTAAACACATTTTGTCACAGACATTATGTTGCAAATAGATACAGTACACCCACACTGAAAAGACTATTAGAAATTCGCTGGACCAGTCATTATGATGTCACCAAGTCTATTGTTCACAATGAGGATGTCATCAGGAGGCTTCTGTCTGAGATAGCAGAGGATGACAGTGCTCCATTTGACATTAACACAGAGGCATGTGGTCTTTTGACCCAGCTTAACAGACAGAACTTCTTTGACACTGGCAAATTTCTTCTGCATGTGCTTGGTGCGCTGAAGCCAGCCAATTCAATTCTGCAGTCCCAAACAGTGGATTTGTGCACTGCAGGGGAAGTGGTGACAACTTCCCTGGGCACACTGAAGGAGATGCGATGCGACTCACTCTGGGAGGAGCATTTCTCTCAGTGTGGAAGTAGGCCTACCAACCCACCTAAAAGAAGACGGATAGTTAATTCACAACTTGTCCGTAGTGTTATCTTGTCTACAATAGGGCATGGTGGTGACTCTGATGACCAAACTGCTCCTAATCAGACTTTTAAAAGGGCTATTGTTCACATCCTTGATAGGGCTATTGTGGAGATGGAGACGAGATTCTCTCAAAGAAATGTTGATTTAATGAGGGCAACATCATTTCTCCTATCAAAATCAGCGTCTTTCCTTGACCCTTCTCTCCTGAAGCCACTTCAAGTGCTTAAAGGCACAGAGCAAAATAGTATGACCTTGCAAAATGAAATTGCTGTGGCAAAAGCAATGTTGCTCAATAAACTGTCCACTGATGCTAACCTCTCTGAAGTATGCAAGTGCATTCAGCAGTACAAAGAGGCCTTCCCCATTTTGCATAAGCTGTATGTCACAGCACTCATCATGAGTGATGAGCTGTGTGTCCTCAGCTGCATGTGAAAGTTCTTTTTCTACCTTGAGCCGCATTCTCACCCCTCTCCGAAGATCAATGCTGCATTCAAGGAAGAGAGATTTGGTCATTTTGGCACACGAAAAGAAAATCACAAAAGGTCTGGACATGAATCGATTTGTTTCTGAATTTGCCAAGACTAGTCGCAGACTGGTCCTGTAGATAGGATACACTGGATGTATCAGGGACCTGATTAAATCCATGAATAAGTACCACTAATAAAAAAAAAAAAATAAAAAAAAAATTATATATATATGTACAAAAAAAAGTTATGTTGCATCTGCTAATCATATCATAATTTCAATTCTTATAGTTTCTCAAAAAATAGCTTTTATTTCAACTCTCTAGGTCTCCTGACCCCCTGCATGTAGCCTAATGTTTCCTTTTATCTAGGCCTACATTTTTACATATATTCATTTAGCAGACACTTTTATCCAAAGCCACCAGAGAATAACATTCAAATACTGTTCTCATACTGTTCAAATGAGCATATCAAAATTGTTTACCTGGGGCTGCATTCAGAAAAGAATCTTATAAGAGGCTACAAGTAGCTCCTAACTGGCGAAACTCCTAAAAATAATGGGCGTGTGACTCATAACTTTAGACTCCTAATGTGTTTTACTAAGAGTACTTCACGAAACATTTAAGCCCTAAAAGTAGCACCTACGTCTGGGACAGTTTAGAAGAAGAAACAAATTAATTTACCTCTTGTCTACAAACGTGACTTCAGATTCATTTAAAAAACTCTCATCCTTCTCGGTAGCTTACTCGTGTAGGACGTCTTCTCACAAGCAAACACAGGCAATCACCGTGATCTGATATATATGAATCTGTCAATAATAATAATATCATCATCATATTATTAATGTTGACCTGGTTTGATTAACTTTTATGTGATAGCCCTATAGTCTAATAGGGGCCCTGTGCCTATCTCTGGGTTCCTGGCTTAGAAAAAGATCTGCACTAAAACAGATTGTGTGTAGTATAGCTTAATTTTGCGCCGATTTTTTCAATTGTTTATGTTGCCCCCCCAAACAAGCCAAATGCCCCCCCAAACATGACATCCTGGTACCCCCTCTGTTGGAGAGAGTTTTACCGTGCATCCAAGAGGCGCGCGCTGTTTGAATATGAATGGAGAATGATTGACAGCCGCAGAGGAGGGAAAACGAGTTCCCCAGGGCCGGCCCGAGGCATAAGCGAACTAAGCGGCTGCTTGGGGCCCCTCGAAAAAAAAATTTTTTTTAGATGACTTAAACAAGTGACATAAATGAATGAATTAATATAAAAAAATGAATGAATGAATAATTAAAGACAAGAAAATTCTGATTTCATGATCAATATACCTGTCTACAACTGCTGCTGTGTCTGCCAGCGTTTAAGTCAGGTCCTGGAGGGCCACTGTCCTGCAGAGTTTAGCTCCAACCCCAATTAAACACACCTGAAACAGCTAATTAGGCATGCTAAAAACTTACAAGCAGGTGTGTTGAGGCAAGTTGGAACTAAACTCTGCAGGACAGTGGCCCTCCAGGACCGAGTTTGGACACCCCTGGTTTAAGTCATGCGCATAATCTAGACACGTCGCGCGTGCAAAGACAATTCGTGCGCAACTGCGCATTGTCACCGTAATGTTAAGCCATGTCACAAAAAAGGACGTATCCCTCTGGTGCCGAAAATAGAAAGAAGAAAATGACAGAGGAGGAGAAAAAAAGAGCAAGATAAAAGTATGTTTGCATGATTATTTACGGTATGTTTTGTGCAGCAATTGACCCATTTCTATCTACGGCAAGCCCCGAGGGGAAAAATACATTGCATACACACATATACAACGAGCGCCAGTACATCATTACCGGTATTATAGTAAAAGACTTTGTTGGATTCTGTCATGTACAATCCAACAAAGTCTGTTACAATAATAATAATAATAATAAAAGATTTTGAGTACAATTACACTGTATTGAGACAGTTGAGAAATAATAATATTTTTACAGTTTTCAACAATAATTGTCATTGTTGAACCCTTGCTCTTATTATGTTTCTGATTTGTCAGTTTTGTCATTATTTTAGCAAATAATTTATTTGAAATGTTTTGAGACAGTTTGTTTTAAGAAGTTTCAGAGAGTTAGTAAAAGAGTAAAGTAAAAGTTAAAACTTTTTTATTGAAGTAGGCTATCTATTTTTTATTAAGTATTTATTTTGTATTAATACAGAACCTCACTGTATTAATTTATAATGTATCATTATTGCGTGATATTTGTGTCAATAATCGTCAAGCACAGGTGACTCCTCGTAGTGGGAGGGGGCCCCCAAATCAAATTCTGCTTAGGGCCCCCAAAAGGCTCGGGCCGGCTCTGGAGTTCCCGTATACTTTAATGATGTAAATAGACTTCTGTCCCTCACATTAAGCTATGGAATGACTTCAGATGACTTTGTCACACAAACTGATGTGAAAAAAGCGGGAGGCGCCGAAAAGCGCGCTCTTTGCATCCCTGCTTGTCAAAACGTGGCAAATACACATCAAAAAGCTGCTGTAACAGTATACTGAACCATTTGGCACTTAAAAAGCACGTCACGAAACATAATTCCCCGTCTTCTTTTACTAAAGAATATTTTTGACTTATTTATTAAATGCATAACTGATGCTACTAAAATTTATACTGGCCATTGGGGTGGCCAGTGGGGTGGCCAGGAGTCGGCCACCCCTGCTGGCGCCATTGTTGTCAGATGACAGTCAAAATTACATCTGACAGATGTGAATGCAAGAACTCGCTTTGTTGTTGCTGCAGCTAGAACACAACTGAGATATTCAGCTCAGTGAAGAAAGTATGTGCATAATTTTCTAGGATCTGTGTGCCACATTTTGATTAATAATCATTGATTAATAGTGCACTTATAGTGTGAGTAAATAATGACTGAATTTTCATTTTTTGGGTTCAAAACACATACTACATGGATTAACTGACTGAACAATGGTAGGGGTGAAAACAAGTTTGTATTTTGATGAAATTTTGACATAGTGGTACTGTCAATTATTCAAGGAGACACCATGCAGGTTCTGAAAAACTCAAGACACACAGGAAGGCCAAGAAGAAAAGTGGATTGGCCCATTGTGGATGCTGTGTAATTTCTATTAAAAAAAGTGTAGGCCTATAAGGCTACCGTTGACTGTGAAGTTACCCGAACAAGCATGATTTTGAACATTTCAATTAAAATATATACACAAATAAGTGTTCACATATCTTTAATGCAATCAGAATAGTAAAATAGCAAAAACTAAATATTAAAAAGTCAGAATATCATAATAGCAAAAACAAAGTGGATTACTTTCAGCGATGATCAATGTTAAATATTGTAAAAGTCTTTACCATTCATTGATGTGGCTCTGTTGAAAGGTTTCTCTCTAAAACTAAAAGGAAAGACATCAAGAACACAGTGAAACTGTATTTCCACAGTGGGTCATTTCATCAAGTCATAAAATTACTTATTTTGTAAAAAAATGTTTAAAGATCTGGTCAATATTGCTCCAAAGATCATCATTAAAAAATTTGAAGTAGGCCAGCCTATTTAGCTATAGGCTACATTTTATGAGGAGAATGAACTTTAAAAACTCAGTAAACATGATTCATAACTTTAAAGCAATGCAGTCTTTTAAATGACAAAGCAAGTATATTTACTTTGGAATTAAATAAACTCATTTCATCCTTTGACAAATATAGCTAGTTTAAATAGAATTAATTTAAATTTACTTTTTTTTTTTTTTTGGAGTGATATGCAAAGTTGCATAATAGTTTACGGACAGAAAATGCATGCTTTGTAAGTGATAGATAACAACTTTGGTTTAACCTTGGTTTAATCAATCTTGTTTTTGGTATTTGTCACTATATGACTAGTCAATCAAACCGGCAGTGTGCGCTGCCACCGTGTGGTCATTAAGCTACAGTGAAGTAGGATAGAATATGTAGGCCCAACACAATTCTCAAATGTAGAATTTTAAAGGTAAATGCATAGACTGTAAAAATCTTGGACTTCATACTATTTTCTTCGAGAGACGGGGACAGTGATCCAGTGTTTCATTACGCTTTATTTCACATCTCATTAAGTAATATGCTGCTGCATATAGTAAAAAAAAAAAAAAAAAAAAAAAATATATATATATATATATATATATATATATATATATATATATATATATATATATATATATATATATATATATATGATATGATATTATACTACTACTACGACTACTACTAAGGATAAATAAACAAACAAATAAATGAATCATTTTTTTGTCTTATTATAATGCGCCTAAATAAAATTATTGGGCAGAAATGAAAAAAAAATGTTTGCACTTTTGTTGGTTTGCGATATGTTTCTATTTGGTACATCATTCCCATTTTTATCTGCTTCAAATTAAAGAAAGCTCATATCCATAAACTGTGTACATTGTACATTGATGTCAAGTGCAAAGGCTGCTGTTACAACCTATGCTTGGACAAGGACATATTTTCATTTTGCGAATTAATTTATTGTGGTAATTAAATTTACTTGTTCAAAATAAATTGTGCCATCCCCCATCACCAACAAATGTAAACAAAATGTAGGCCTAAAGAAAAAATGTCATTCAAAAATAAAAAATAGAATAAAGAAAGAATATATTACAAATGCATAAACACAGGGCAGGCTAACAACTCTAAAAACATTGCTAAATTTTCCACTAAAAGAGGTGTTTCTCCGGGTTTTTTTTTTTAGCTTGTTAAAGTGTGTTTTTGAATGAAATTACCTTATTACAATTGATCGTTTAAAAAATTGTTAAACTTTGATTATTAAAATGCGAGTTGTTACAAAGTTAGGCTAATAGTAATCTGGATTTACACTCTTAAAAACAGTTAATCAGACAAAACCATGGATGATTAAAAACATGGACAATCACTCATTTCCATGTTTAGATCAGTTTCTGTAAGACAAATAGATTGGTTATGAAAAACAGTTGACTAAAACTATGGAAGGAAGCATGCCACATCACATGAGAAAAAAAAATGCTTATGGAAATTTCGCTAGTAGCCTAATTTGTTTTTAGAGTTGTTAAATTTCCGACGTACAAACTTATTTATGTGAAAATTTTAAATTATGACATATATAAATATCCAATGACATATATAAATATCCATATTATAAGTCAAAATTATAGACATAAAAGTCGAAACAACCCTCACCTGTGTGGTAAAGTCACTAACTTGCGGCCTCTAGTGGCTTCTAACAGAAAACGCTTATTTCATAGGAGTGACGCGGATGAAGTTTGTCTCCTGCGAGGCACCATCCTTGATACCCTTTCCCCTTTCCCTCTCTCATAGCGAGATTTCCATGTAACTTCTAAGGTTTTTATGTTGTAAATTCAGTGCCTTTAAAACGTAATCTTGTTAGTTATATTCCGCGTAAGTGACATGATGTTTACGTCCACCGGTTCGTGGGGATTGTGTAAGTATAGCTCAAAATCATCATGTCATGAAGATCATATCCTGCTGTCATTCATTCAGATTAAAGCTCAGTCGTCATGACCTTTAATCGATTATTATCCCACTTCACACATCATCCTTACCTTCAAATAATTTTGCTCTGACTCATGATTTAAGACAGCAAGTGTTGCTATCGTTTAAAAAGTTAGGGGTGAAACCAGGCGCTGCTCTCGAAAATGCGACATGACACAGAATGATCATGAGTGTGTTATATTTTTGTGTTAAGTCTTTAATATGAGAGCTAGACATATAGAGACTGAATTAACTCTTCTTAAAATCACCATAGCCAACACTTTGAAAAACGCCAGCAAAGAGCCTCTGTTCACATTATTACTGATGTAATAATTATAATTAATTTACCTTTTCTTAAGCGGTTCTAAGCCTGTGTGACTATTTCTTCTGTGAAATACAAACTAATGTCTTTCAATTTTAAATTTGGTTTACATTTTTTTAAAAATGCCATAGACAGTTTGAGGGTTTAAGATACCAAAACATAAAATAATATTGATTATTTGAATGTACTAAAAATGAATTCAAACTAAGTAAGTTGACATGACAAAGGATTTAACAATGCAACTTCTCTGCTGTCCTACAGATAAAGCACCCCTGTCCAAGAGCTTACTGCTGCTTCCTACAGTCCTCTCTGTACTGCTGACTGTGCTTCTGCCTCAGTACCAGGATATGTTCATATACAACCTCCAGGCTGTCAGGCAGGGCAAACAGGTGAGATAATACACTAATCTACTTGCATTTACTTGAATAATTCAGTGCACTATATAAAATGTGCACTATATAAAGTCAGCATGAAACTGAAGGTGTGGTAGCTATTGCAATGTAAATGTTTGGTGGGACATGATTTTGTCCATCAGGAATTTATTGGATTGTTTTGGTTTGCAATAGCTGTGTGATCTTATGTGAGTGACAAATTGTTCCACCCTTGTGCCGGAAACACGTCACCTGACCAGAGATGAGAAGATATGTTGTTGCAAGAGGAAGTTATATTGATGAAAGATTATGAGGGCACACGAATAAAAAAAATGTGAAATTGTGCACATATAAATCATTTATAATACATACTGCAGTATTCCATTAAAAAGACAAAAATTGTCCATTTTGATTTTGTGGTGACTTAAACACTGTAAATTGCTCTAAAATGTTTTTGTAATTAAATAAATTAGCTATTGTGTCAAAAGCAAGAAAAAAAAGGTTTTGCATATTGGTTATAAGATAAAGGAATAGTTTATTTCAGAATTAAAATTTCCTGATAATTTACTCACCCCCTTGTCATCCAAGATGTTCATGACTTTCTTTCTTCAGTCGAAAATAAATTAAGTTTTTTTGAGGAAGACATTCCATGATTTTTCTCCATATAGTGGACTTCAACGGGTTGAAGGTTCAAATTGCAGTTTCAATTAGTGGTCGACCGATATATCAGCCGATATTTGGCATTTTTTAAAAAATGTGATGGAAGCGGGACTTTTATTTTGACTGCGCTCCAGACTTGTATTTGGACGGGTTGTACTCTGCGCCTGAGAAGAGAATGGCAGCGCCTGATCCAAGCGTGCTGCACAAGGGGATAATCCATCAGCCGGAAACTGAAGCCTCCCGGGGGCCGCCATTGTAGCAGAACTTCACCTGCTGTTACCATTCCATTGACTCCCATTCATTTTGGCGTCACGTTGACAGCGAATAACTTTACATCTGAGGTGTCCAAAGATTTAATTTGTCCATTATTTATTTCTTAAGAAACACGACAATGTATAAAAGGCTCCATTACTTTGTATCTTACGTTATTGCCCCGTAGAAGCCGTTTTTGTAAAAAATAGGTTAACGATTGCGTCATAGCCACGCGACTCTGTCGCACAGTAGAGAAATTACCGTATAGACAGGAGGAAAAGCTCACAGGCAATCTTTTACTGTCTATGAGGCAATCGTAGGGACATAGAGGCATAAAGTCAAGGGAGAAGCCCATAGATAGAGAGTCCATAAAAGCAACAGGACAAAATATTTCAACAACGTGTTTGAGGAAGTAGGTGATTCAGCTTTGTCTTGGCACAGCTACTAGAAGATTTACAACTGTCAGTCTGTCGTCAAGCTCAGTTTGAGCCTGCGCAGTCGCTCAGCCATCAGGAAGTGAGTGCAATAATCGGACTTCAGTTTTCTCCGTTGAAATCAAGGGGGTCGCTGTGTCCATTTCTTTTATTGTCTATGGTGCTGCACAAGCCCTGAAAAGTGAAGCCAAAGCATCTCGATCGCCCCCCGGTGACTGGTCCTAGTATAGGTCATAAACCTTGCCTCCCCGTGTTATTCAACAGGACGTGAGACCAACTAAACGAAGAAATTACACTTCAAATATATTTTTTCCAAAAGTAGTTTCTGTCATTTGCTGTCGTTTTTATCACGCTGATGTAAAGTCAAGCGCTATATCGGGACTCTGGCGGCTTCACTTCTCACCAATGGAAGAGAGTGAAGGGGCGTCGTCCATTTGTTTTTACAGTCTATGGCAGGGGTGCCCAACCCTGCTCCTGCCGATCGACTGTCCTGCATAGTTTATCTCCAACCCTAATTAAACACACCTGCCTTTAATTTTCAAGTGATCCTGAAGACCTTAATTGGTTGCTTCAGATCCTGAAGATCTTAATTGGTTGCTTCAGGTGTGTTTGATTTGGGTTGGAGATGAACTGTGCAGGACAGTCGATCGGCAGGAGCAGGGTTGGACACACCTGGTCTATGGCCTGATCACACAGCGCTCCGCTCACTCATATTATCCGTCTTCATTAGTTTACGATCTCTGTCAGTCATATCTAATACTTTGTTAGACAGAACTGCTAACGTTAAACAAAGAAAGTAAATGGTATGCAAAAAAGTAAAGCGTTGCTTTTATATGATTTGTAACAAAAAAAGGCAAACAATCAGGCTAAAATACTTTCTCATTTACCGTCAACATTCAGCAAATGCGCATCTACATCATTTAAACAAATCTCTGAATATCTAATAAACATTTAATTTCACAAACCTTGCCGATTTAATCGAATCCAGCTGTGATATCTTGTGATGTGTGCATTTGTAGCCGGCATAAACGTGTTACTGCGAGTGACGGTCGGTGCGTGCGAATTGAGTGAATGCGAACAGAAGATCAGCTTCACAGGAGACGTGATCGAAACACTTTAAATCCTTCATTTTAAAATATGCTGTGCTATATCCAGTTGCCCACTGTGTCATATTCATATCGTTTTCACTGTGTGCTGTATGTAAAATTAGCGTTACCTTGTCTTTATTTGAAAAAAAATTGATTACCAGTGCGCACAAAATTACCAGATTACTGAGTGCCCTGTTACAGTGTTTACTTCCTTTTTATTCATATATTTTTAAACAATTGCTTTGTGAAAAATACTGTAAATAGGATTGCAGATTCAAGAAGTTGCCATCTAAAGTATGATCATGTTTATTTTAAGGATTTGTTTTCTAATTTATTAAATATTGATTAAAATAAATATAAAGTATGTGTATGTATGTATGTGTGTGTATATGTGTGTGTATATATATATATATATATATATATATATATATATATATATATATATATATAGATAGATAGATAGATAGATAGATAGATAGATATAGATAGGTCTAGGACGACAGTACGAGATGAGCCTTATTAATGTCTGATGTCTGACAGTCTGATGCCGGAAGTGGGTGCGGCAAGGCATTGCGCTAATTTCGTGTTTTTGAACATTTTAAAGTTTAAAACAACGTTATTATAAAGACTTTTTAAAAAAACGATTTAATTGAAAAGATATATATATATATATATATATATATATCAAATAGTATAAAAGATAAGAATTATGTTCTGTCCTATTAACAAAAGACAATATAGCCTACTAGTACTATTAACAAATGTTAATCGTTTTTTAAAAGTTAAAATTATACTTTATCCATTTGTTTTGTTGAGTCAAATGACTAACAATGTAAATTGAACAAAGCTTAAAACAAAAACAAAAAATAATACAATTTTTTTCATAGACCATACACAATTATATGATGAAATGTAAAATATGACGGGGAAAAAAGGAAACACTGTTCCTGTGCTTCAGAGTGTAACTCCAACCCTACCCAAACTTATCCCTGTTGTGTGTTTAAATGTTTAATTGGATGCATTCATAGATATGAAATATTATTATAACAAAATACAAATACACAAATATATATAATTGTTTGTGTTTTGTTAACTTAAGTTTCAGTGTGCATTGTTTGTGTAACCTTTAGACGTTAATGAAGATAAATTAATTTTGTATAGCTAAATCATGCAGAAAACCATCTAATTCCAAAAGGGACTACTATTAAATATGTGTACCTTGAAATGCAATGTAAGTCACTTTGGATAAAAGCGTCTGCCAAATGCATAAATGTAAAGTAATATATATTGCCACTGTATATTAAAAAATAACTCCAGATGTTCATACCTCCATGAACAACAGCCTTTTTAAAGTGGATTTTAATGTTATTATTCAATTTGTCCCATCTTGTCGGTTTAAAAATACTGCTATCACAAAAAGGGCAGTGAAAATTTCTGCAGCATGTTGTGAATTACTCCAAAGGTGGTAGCGCTGAACCTCTCTGAATCGTTATGTGCTTCTATAGGTGAAATAAAATACAATTAATGCAATTCTCATGGTCAGAAAATGTAACAAATGCTGTAAAATACAACGCCAACAACAAATTAAATCACAAATCATGAATATGTAACCTAACAAAGTGATACAATCCAACTGTAAAATAACAATACATGATCAAGTGCCTTCATCACAATTCTCACTTAGTCACATTTATATAGCACTTTTTACAATACAGATTGTTTCAAAGCAGCTTTACAGGGATAATAGGAAAATAGTGCAACAAAGTTTGTCTCTGCAGATCAAAAACAAAATAATGTCATAATACAGCTTAAGTAAGTTCAGTGTTGATTAATTTCTGTTGTAAAAAAAGTTATTAATTCAGTTAATTAATCTATATAGCCATTCTGGAGAAAACAGTGATGTCATCGTCCAGCTCAGTTCAGTTCTCATATAATGGTGTCAATGACAGATTTAAGTTAGTTAGTTAAGTTTTATTTGGGTCAACTTCAAAAGAAAAGGGAAAAAAGAAAAACCATTTACAAACAAACATTTAAAACAGATCAATAGTATTGTTGAATATTAACTTAGAGACGTTTTGTATAAGCGAATAACGTTAAGTATGTTGCATCAATCAAAGATAGAACAACTTTTTACCTTCTTCTTTTCCTTGTTCTACCATGTGCTCCACCATAGTTAAACATGAACTCCGCCCACTTCCGGCATCAGACTGTTAGGCTGGAGCTGTCGTCCTCACACTGCTATGACGTATGGTTCTGCTGTTCTGCAGTTGGTTATTATTGCCTGGGGCACCAAAAGGGGTGCACCCAGGGCTGGATTATCCAATGGGCATTATGGGGCCCAAAAGAATTTTTTTTTTTTTTTTTTTTTTACATTTCCGATAACGGAGCGTATATTTGCACTAAGTGCCTGTCTTTTTGGCAAAAAGACGCCCACCACTAAATATCTATACTGGCATAGTTCGTAGGGCATGAGGAGCTTGAAAGTAGCTTTTGACGTGTTCGACCCGAGTTCAAATTCCGGCTTTTGCCGAACTCGCTCTTCTCCCTTTTCCCAACACACATGAGATTTAAAATGTATTGCCTAGCATAAAGGTCTCTAGCGTTATATTTTGCCAATGAAACCGTGATATGACTTTGTGCCTTTATAAAACAGCACAAGACTTTAATTAAGTAGCCTATATAGGCATCCTGTTTGTGCTGTGTGATTTAAAGAAAAGTGCGCACTTTGCTCATGCGATCAGCATGGTGATCTGGTGTTTTCTCCAAAATAAAAGCTCAAGGGTTTATTTCTTGCAAGTGAAGAAATTAGGACAAAAGTATTGTAATTTTCCTACACTAGTGTGTAATGTAAAATATACTTTTGAAATATAAATTTTCATTTAGACAGTACATTTATTGGCTATATTGAGTTTACGTCATAGGAAAAATTATATAAATCATTATTATAATAATTGTTTGGCATCCTAAAACACTAGTGATAATGTAATGTAGACTGAGACTCTATATAATCATAACTAAAAAGATGTTTGAGCCCTTTTTAATGTCCAAGTACAGGTCAATGCTTTTTCTTTGTTCAATGTGCACAGTTCATGGGTTGAAGCTCTTAATTTTGAGCTCTCAAAGTGCACCAGATTGATTAATTTAATCTTAAAATGTACAAAATTTTCTTGCGGGGGAGCATGCCCCCCAACCCCCCTAGAGGGACAGAGAAAACCCAACCATAGTTTTACTAAATCCTATGGGAAAGAATGATAATTTATGAACTTTACTCCAGCATAGTACAACAAAGTTCCTAAAGCTGTTAATGCCAAATTAAAATGTCCTTGGACAAACAACATTTGGCCTGCCTAAGGGGGGGCCTACAAGACATTGTGCCCAGGGGCCTCTGAATTCTTGATCCGGCCCTGGCAGTAACCTGACGTAGGTGGAAAATGTAGGGTAGGACGAAAAACGTATTTTCTCCTCTAACTTCAAATTCATCCGACATTGTTGGTTTACCTTTTATTTATTTTATTTTTTTGTAAAGGGCGTTTGACTTATTCTTTGCACTTTCGCCTTGTAAACACTAGGTCGGTACTTCCGCCTACATCAGACTTGACCTTTCAATGTGATTACATAATGCCTGGCGCATCACAGCTAGTCCAAGACAAGCATTTGTGGTTAAAAAGTATATAAATGGTAATTTTTTTAAGAAAATGACGGATCGTTTGGCTAGATAAGACACTTATTCCTCAGCTGTGATCGTGAAGAGCCCTTTGAAGCTGAGCCCTTTGAATTCTGAAGTGAGCTGACGTTAATTCTTTTAAAATAATCCGTTTCATACTGGTCATAAAAGGTGTGTTATTAGTCATTCTCTTGCCCTAGTTCCTTTCGTCTTTTGTTGCTATCAATTTTCACTTATAATCGATACATTTTATTGGATTGTCTATAATATTTTTGCAATATTTCTAATATTGTGTGTGTTTTCCATGTCTCTCTTGTAGTTCTGGAGGCTGGTGAGTGGACGGCTCATCTGCCTGGACCTGAAAGACACTTTCTGCAGCAGTTTGCTTATCTATAATTTTCGCATATTTGAGAGGAGGTTTGGCAGCCACAAATTTGCTGTAAGTCTCAGGTGTGAATAATCCACTCGTTGAGTCTGACGTCACGTCTCACTGCTTTCTGGTCCAAACGCTTTATCAGATACCAAAAGAAAACAAGGAACGGTGCTAATATACACTCACGGTGTGATGTAACACTACTTAAAATCTTTTATAAAACATTCAAATACTGGTCTCCGGGACGTCGTGAGCACGCAGAGACTGTAGCATACACCATAAGATTTAAAAGCTAATCTTAAATGTGTAATATGAACGAATAGTGCTCATAAACGGCTGTTGAGATAGTATTGTCAAGTGAAACGAGTTGAGGCTTGGACCTGAAAACGGCATTCATTACGTTGGAACTTAACAAGCGGATAGCAGCTTTATCTCTCTTCTTCTTTTTTTTTTTTTTTTTTTTTACTTCTGTGTTTTATATTACATTGCAAAATATTTGCAGTACAAATATGAGATATTTTTCTGAACAAAAATATTTTTTGGAAAGCGCAAAGTTGTTTTGAGAGTCTCAAAATGCTGCTTTATTTATTTATTTTTTTTACTTTAACTTTTAGGGGAGTGCCCTGGTCTAGACGAGTGACCTTTTCCTTACACTGTTTGTGAAGTATTAGTTAATATAAATGTTTATGGAGTTTTACACCAAATGCCACTGTTTTGTTGTACCGTAGAACCCATTTTCTTAAAACATTCCCTGCATAAAATTGTACAGTATATAAATTCATAATAATTAGAGCTGTCAGGCAATTACATTTCTTAATCTAATTAATTACATAATGTGCTGATTAACTAATTGAATTAATTGCAAATTAATCGCACATCAATTTTGGCTTAGAAATTGCACACTTTAGTTTAAGGTCCAATTCTTACTATTAACTACAACTTTTGCCTCTTACTGCTTATTAATATTTAGTAAGGTAGTTGTTAAGTTTAGGTATTGGGAATAAGGCATTATGTGCTTATAAGCTATATGTGCTTTATAAGTACTAATAAACAGCCAATATCCTATTAATATATCCTTATTAGTATGCTAATAAGCAACTGGTTAATAGTGAGAATTGGACCCTAAAGTGTTACCGATCATTTAAAGTCATTATTGTGTTAGATGAGAAAATCATTGAATAGACATTACAAAAAGTAACTTTAGAAATAAGTAATTAGATTCAACATAGAATTTATTACACATAAACTTTTAAAGCTACAATGTGGCCAATATATTTTTTTCTGAAGTGGCATTTAGGTATATGGAATGTATGGAAGCGTATTACCGCCACATAAAAAAAAAAAATCTAAATTATGACTTTAAAAATCTAAATTATGACATAAGTCGACATTATGACTTGCTGCTCATTGATCTGATGTGACCCAACACAGGATGAATTGTGAACACATTAAAAGGATGGTTCGGAGTAATTTCAATCTAGGGTCCTTTGCACCATGACCTCGAGCCAAACAGCCCCCCAGAAGCTTTTTTTCCCTTTGTCGAGCATTATTAAAGTTAAAGCTTATTTAGAGATATCATCCGAATGGCTTAGTGCAGGCGCTAATGGATCCAAGGTTGTATCTTGTAAATTACCCCACTAATAATTCCCGGAATGGTACCACTTCTACAGTAGTACACATAGGTTCTGTACTCATAAAACGAGGCATTGGAAAGTTTGTAAGTACATCAGAAGTTTATTTAAATAACACTTGCCTGATGGCTTATGATACCGCTAACCCGGACGTCGAGGTCACTCACGTGAATTGGGAAAAGCCAAAATCCTGGCAGAAAGTGATGCAGGATGTAGTGTAACAACACCCAGTTCCAGGAATGCACTAATATTTTGTTGGTAATACCAGTTTGCAACAATTATTACTTAACACTAAGTTGTCAACACTTCGGAAAAAATAATAAAAAATTTTGGAGCAACACCAGGACTTTTACGGGCTTTTCCCAAATCACGGAAATGACCTCAACGTCAGCTTATAAGACAAGCTGGTATTACCAGCTTATAAGACAATAATTCCATCATTAATAGCTAAAACCACGTTTAAAATGTACCAGAAATGTTGTTTGAATGGCATTTTAACTGATTGGGAAACGGTGCTAGTTCTGCTGCAGAACAGTTGCTACAGGAGGTTGTGATCGGGCAGCAGTTTTCATTAAACCGTATAGCCTACTCCTGTAAAAATGATCATATATTTCAATAAATGGCACACGTGACATTCAACTAGAGATCCTCTTTTGTATCAGAATCAGAAAGAGCTTTATTGGCAAGTATGTTTGCACACACAAGGAATTTGTTTTGATGGCAGAAGAAGTTTCCAGTACACAGAGACAACAACAGTGCCTACAAAGAAAAATTAAAAATAAAGATAAATAAGATACACATATGTATATGCAATATATAGGCTAAATGGACAAAAATAAACAAATGTGTATGAACAGGTGCGCTAGGCTATACAACAGAATAGTGTTGCACTTATCATTGCCCATGGAGGCATTTAAATGTAAATGCCTTACTCTATATCTATTTAAAAGCACAGAGAACGATGACATTAGATCATGTTTGTAGCTGAGATATAATTATATGCAATTACATTACTTTGTTAGAATTTGTAACAGATTAAAGATGCATCAATTAATGTATTATTTCAAATATTATCAAAACCGAAAAAAAAAGAAATTCTCAAATGAAATATTGTGATGTGTCATTATGGAAATATGATCCCCAGAACAGCGCCACTCTCAGGTAACCTTATGTACCGGCAGTGTCATTACTTTAGGATTTCATAGGTTCTCAAAAAATCGAGAACGTAGAGGGTTAGATACATTCGTTCTCTAACAAAATAGTGCATTACAACATATTCTTCCAGTGTTCTTATACTATTTCCATAATAACACATCAGAATATGTTCAATGAAAGCCGCCACGTCCGTTTTGTTTTTTTCCATAATTCTTGCTTAAAATCCTTTCAAGAGTGCCTTTGCTCAGAGCTATTCCATTCCATTCATTTTATAAGGCAATAATCTAATCATTAATAGCTAAAATCACGTTTAAAATACTCATTAATGTGTTCACAATTCATTCTGTGTCGGGTCTCATCAGATCAATGAGCAGCAAGTCATAATTTCGACTTAGTTATGTCATAATTTTGATTTTATTATTTCATAATTTCGACATAGTACGTTATAATTTCGATCTCGTATCTATCATATCTTTTTATCTTGTAATTATGATTTAAGTATGTCATAAATGCAGGAATGGGCTTCCATACAGAGGTGCCATTAATATGATTGCAAAATGAAATACTCTTAACCACCAGTAGGCTGCAGTATTAATGAGTAAATCATTCAGTCATTCCTTCAACCAATTCATTTCAAATGGCTGATTCATTCTAGCCTGGCTAACGCCAGACCCAATTCTCGTTGAGACTTGGGTCTGGGAACCACATGTACATTTTCTCGTATTTGAGGCGTGGTTTACGAATGCCCGGCGCCGTTTATTGGGTGCTAAGAATGTCTATCAAATGCGCCTGTAGGTAGCTCATAGCCAATCGTTTCAATTATACCAGGTGACGTCTGTAGGGCGACAGAAATTTGACGAGGAAGAAGACGAAATAAACTTGCGTTCTAAACTACTTAGAACAATATCTAAGGCTGCATCAAAAGGTAGCTTCGCGTCTGCTACCATGTTTAATCCATAGAAATAAACAAACTGCTTCGGTGTGTCGCATAGATGTCGTCATCGTCTTGCTGCTCCCTCCCCGTTCTGTGATTGGTTCCCTAAATGAGGCGAAAATCTGGACCATGGTATCCATACTGCCTTTCAGCGTGAATAAAATCGTGCTGCGGGAAGGCAGCATGGGGAAACCCAGACTAGATTCATTCAGGAATGAAGCAAGTGACCATTTTAATGAATAGGTCACTGAAATAATGGCTCGCTTTATTCGTTAAAACCGCGGATTCATTCAGTAATGAAACACCTTCTTCTGTGACTTTGAAACTGTTTTCATTGGTGAAATTGAGCAAAAACAGACAATATTGACAATATTGTGTCTAAAATGTAACACAACATTAACTTCTTTATTTGTTGTATAAAATCAATATCACTTTTGCAATCGTACAGATATTTAGGAGAACAGCACTTTTTGTTGTTAAAATGTCATTATGCTTTTGGAGAAAACTGTGAAAACCTAAAACTTTGTCATATTTTTGACCATGATGTTTAGTCCTTCCTTTTTGGAGCCTGGATTCTCTCTGCTTTTGTGGACTTGCTGCTGACAGAGGCTCTTCGCTTCTTGTTTGAACTTCAGGTGGATGTTCTTCCAGCTGGACTGTGAGTAACATGACTTTATGTACCATGTTTAGCTCTTTACAAACTATTAGGCGTTTTCAACAGTTTTGCCATGCGCATTTACTGTATACTGCAGGCACAGAATGTATTATCAAAGAATGGCATTAAATTCCAGCAACACAGTAACAGTCTGTATGGTCTGTATGTCAAAGTGCAGTTCTTGTGTGTCCTGTGCAACAAACATCAACTTCCCTTTTTGACATTGTCATTTGGATTAACTTTCTTGTCTCATTGTATTGTTGTGAAAGTATTCTTTACTTCACCAATATATGAAATATATGTTGAAATGACAAGGTCTTATGTCTACAACAGTAACAGTATGTTGTGAAAATGAAATTCACTCTTTTTTTTTTTTCCTTTGTACTACTAGCTCTCAGACAATTCTTTATAAGATACTTTCATAGAGTGGTCTTGATAATCTGTAATAACAACACTAATCTAAGATGGTGTCATGCAACATTTTTTTTTTTTTTTTTTTTTTTTTTATTAAAAAAACATTTTTTTAAGTCTTATGAAATCCACAAAGTACATGTTTCAGGTGTCATCATCTCTCAGCTTGACTTGTGACATCTTGGTTGATTCATCCACACTCACGTTTTCACAATAAAAACAGCTTTTTGATATAGTTTAACTGCTGTATTTTGCATTTTTCAAACATATTTATGGGAAAACCATTATCTGTTCTTCATTAAAGAGATAGTTCTCACAAAAATGCCAAAACCTTTTTGACTTTCTGTCTTCTGTGGACACAAAAAAATATATATTTTGAAGAATGATGATAATCAAACAGTTTTGGTGGCCATTGACTTCCATTGTATTGTCCAAAAAAAGGACAGTTGTTAAAATGTCTTCTTTTATGTTCCATAGAAGAAAGAAAGTCATGCTGTTTTGAAACTGGTTAGTAAATATTGACATAATTTAAATTTTTTTGTCAAGTCTCCCATTATCAGTTAAATTTTGAATGAAAAAGTATTTTTGCTTTTTTTTTTTTTTTTTCTCTCAACTTGGATGGCAGTGCTTGCCTAGCGTCCACCTGTTTCATGAAGTGTGTGCTGTTAAAAATGTGGTGGGACCCATTTGGTGTGACCATTTAGGCCATTTGTGGTATCAGTTAGCCTTGTTAGTGGCTTTTAACCCTCAATTCTTTTTTCCCACATGCAAGTTTGTTGTGACGTTTCATCAGTTTTACTGACCTTCTCTAATAGAGTTCATAGGTATTTTGTTGTTTTTGCGGCGTGTGCCGTGCACATCACCTGTGCCTGAACTTTCAGGCGAGGCTCTTCCAACACTGGAGAAGTGGGTGCCAACCTGCCACTTCATCATCCTCATCAATTTCTGCTTATATCCTTTACACGCGAAGAAGTAAACAAAGGGATCCAGGCATGAATTCAGGTTCATAAGACACACTGTAATATGCAGGGATACCTGAAAGGACTGAAGCTCCATGCAGTGTGGTTCATAGAGAAGTTTCCGAATCATGTATTGCAGGAGGTCTAGATGGTATGGGCTGAAGCACACCACAAATACAAATACCACCCCTGCGATAACTCCTCTTGCTTTTTTGGTCCTTCCAGAACGTTCCGTTAGCCGATTCGACTTTGCTGCTAGACATAATTTATGGGTCAGTATGGAATAGCAAGCGATAATTATCGCAACCGGGGCGACAAAGCCTAGAACTACTGCTATGATCAGCATGTAGGGCAGCCCTTTGAAAACTCCCTCAAAATTGGGGTATTCCATACAGGTGATACTGCCATCAGACTCCGTTTTGGTCAAGTTAATGGTCAGGAGAGGCAATGTCTGGGCCAACACCAGCAGCCATATGGCCAGACACACAAATCTCGCGTTTTTTGCCTTTCTCAATTTCACCAGCCTCAGAGGAAACACCAGCGCCACAAAACGATCGACTGCCAGACAGGTCATGAAGTTAACTCCGGCATAGCAGTTTAAATAGAAGAGCAGTGCTGTGGCTTTACAGAGTCCTTCCCCAAGGGGCCAGTTGAAGCCAAGGCCATAGTAAACCGCTCGTAAGGGAAGCGACAGGCAGAATAGGATATCAGACACAGCCAGGTTGGCAGAATAAAGAGTGGTTGAATTAAGTTTGGTGATTTTGGAGATCACCACATGAAGAGCCAGGGCATTTCCAAAAAGTCCCACTGGACATATGATGGAGTAGATCAGAGGTATGAGAACTCGCGCCACTGGACGATGGTCATACAAGTTGGTGCAGTTTTGGCCGAAATCTTGATTCATCATAGTTATTCACAAGAGAGTTCACTGAAAAGAGGGAGGCAACTGGTATTATATATATACTCAAAAGTTTGGGGTCGGTACAGTTTTTTTAAAATGTTTTTGAAAAAAGGCTCTTATACTCCCCAAGGCTGCTTTTATTTGAACAAAAATAAAGTTTAAACAATTATATCGTGAATTATTATTATTACAATTTAAAATAACTGTTTTCTATTTTAATGTAATTTACTCCTATTCTGGCAAAGCAGCATCCTTCATAAATCATTATGATATGCTGATTTGGTGCTCAAGTAACATTTCTTATAATTATCAATGTTGAAAACAGTTAATATGTTGCTTAATGTTAATATCTGCTTAATATTTTTGTGAAAACTAATAATTGCAAACATGGTCACCATAGAATTATGTAAAATCTTTTCTGAAACATTTTTCTTTCCATGACGTATATACTTTTATCTTCTCTGCTCTTTCTATCTATAATTTAATGGAATGATATACTCACCAGATGGCATAAGATCTTTAGTCAGACATTTGTGCTACTCTTTCTCTATATCTAATCTCACTTTTAAAATGTAGCAGTATAAAAGTGAGCAAAAGTTAAAGTTTAGCATCTCTTTCTAATGGTCTGTTACTCTGTTCCTCTCTTTCCTCATACCTCTCTCTTTCTAGCAGTGTGGGAGGCTGCTTAAGTTTATATGGGGAAGTGAAAAATCGTGTGGCTTTCACTGAGACAAGGCATTTTTACGTCAGACAACCATTACTGTTGATTTGTATTGAATCCCCATTGAGAAACACATTTAGTTTCCTACATCACTACAAATTACATTTTAAAACTAAGTGAGCTAGCTAAGTCCTATCATCTTTTTGTTATCAAGGAAACAAGTAAAAATTAAAATGAGAAAATAAGTTTTCTAATATATATATATATACACTCATGTCTTAATTAATGTACTAGTTGGCATTATCAGTTACCCCATTATCTTTTCTGCACCTCTTAAATGGTTGATGAAACCATATTCTGAATTTTGCAATCATTGTTGCTTCATTGTACATTGTACTGAGAATTTGACGTTTATGTTATTGGCTCATCTGCTTTCCTCCATCTTAAAACTACTTGGAAACTACTCACCACAGAGCTTATCTATCACCTTTGGGGACACATAAATTCTAACAAATATGATGCTTATGTCTGTGAAATATGTATGCATTTGACGTACGACACTTCTCTGTTTCCTCTTTTATTTGTATTTTCTTTTATTTCCCCAAACTACATTGTTGACCTTTTAGGATCTTACATATCAGGTAGGACATTAAGATCAAAGATTGCTGACTGTCCCTTATTCTAAAAAGAAGTCAAAGGGTGACCGAGCTTTTTCAGTTGTGGCTCCCAAGTTGTGGAACAGTCTTCCCCTTCATATCCAGCTAGCTCAAACAATAGAATTTTTAAGTCTCAGTTAAAAACGTATCTTTTTAACTTAGCTTTTAGTTAAGGGTATTGTACATTGTAGTTATAACTTATTTTTATCTTGTTTTATTTCTCTCTACACTGATCTCATTATACAGTTGAGTGTATGTCTAAAAGTGTTTAGTCATCCCTTCATCTGCTAAGCTTGATTAAATGTTTTTATACATGTATGTTTTATTGTTTTTAGTTAACTGTGAAGCACTTTGGGCAACAACGTTGCTATTAAATGTGCTATATAAATAAATAAATAAAAGTTGAAGTTGGAAGGAAACTGTTATTTCAACTAAATGAAGACATATGCTTTTTTACATTTTAAACTTCCTTTAGTGTGTAATGTGCTGTTTAAACGTGAAAAAGTTCTGCAAAGTTACAAAGCACAGTCTCTCCAAAATATCAGTAAGCACTGATTCCAAACTCCCTGAAACTCCTTAAATGTAGTCTTGAGTTTTCTTCTGGGAACATACACATAAAAATATTTCTCATTTGAATAATTACTGCCCAAGGCATTCCCAAAAAAAGGGGGCGTGGTCTCTCGTTGAGTTGCGTTCGTAGTTTGTTGAAACTTGTGGTTATTGTAAGGGGTATGACATTTCCTAAACATGCTCAAAGCGGTTGACCAATCACAACACACTGGTTCAGCTAACCAATCAGAGCACATTGTGCTTTTTGGAAGGAGGGGCTTCATGGAGACCGGAACTAAACAGAGCATTACTGACGGACTGAGAAGAGAGGTTCTGCGATGTGAATTGTTTTTTTTTTATTATTTTTTTTATTCAAGCATCAAAACCTATTCTAGTAGACCCCAAAAACATATCACTAAATTTAAACATTTCTTGAAAATACCTTTTGCATATAGTTTTGTATATTTTATACTTTTTTTTTCAAAACCATATGAAACTAAGACGAGGATTATATTTCTAAGAACTTTCACGTGTTTTAAACTAATTTTAAGATTTTCTCTTTAGACACTATCATATGTCACTATCAACAAGGTTGAGGATTGACTTTCAATGATTTTCCCTGTTTCTAACTCTTTTTTTTTTTCTCTCTCTCTCTCTCTCTCTTTCTCAGACTGGGCCCAGTCTTTGCTCTCTTTGTGCCTTTCTACAACTCCATCCCACGTGTTCAGGTCACTCAGCTGCTTGGCCATGTCTCAATCACAAATAAGTCTCTGACATACATTGTGGGTGCACAGGTGAGCTCAGACTGCGATTAACAAATCCTTCATCCTTTTTTTTTTATTATTTATTTGTAAGATTTCCATATACAAGCTGTATACAATACAAGCTACATATAACTTTTTATATGTTAGTTATATATGCATGAGATCTCAAGATAATAAGTGACATTTACTGGCAGTCGCTCCCTTTCTTCACAAGCAAGTGAGGTTCAGATGCAGTTTAAATGGCTAAAACACCATTTTGCAAGAGCAGAAACCACAAATAAAATGTCTGTAAGATAACAGAGGCAAGACACATGAGAAATCCTGTAGTACCTGAGAACATATTCATTGTGGTTTGTGCTCTGTGTGTTTCAGGGCTGTTTTTTGATATTAAAGATAACAGAGGTTGTTGCACATTTACTCAGTAGAAAAACAGACAAGAGTAGATGGCATTTGAACATTTAAATATTTATCACCATTTACAGTCCTGCATACACAAACATGGCTTTAACATACCCACTTACAACATTTACATTTATTCATTTAGCAGACGCTTTTATCCAAAGCGACTTACAAATGAGAACAATAGAAGCAGTTAAAACTAACAGTAGGACAACAATACGTAAGTGCTATAACCCCTCTCAGTTTAACTTAAGTGCAGTGTTTTGTTTTTTTTTTTTTTTTTTAAAGAATAGAAGTGAAAGTGTTAATACTACTGAATCAAGTGCTGCCGAAAAAGATACGTCTTCAGCAGTTTCTTGAAAGTGGCTACTGACTCAGAAGCTCTGGTTGAGTTAGGCAGATCATTCCACCAACAGGGAACAGTCATGGTTAAGGTCCGAGAAAGAGATTTTGTGCCTCTGAGATGGTACCACAAGACAACATTCGCTAGCAGAGGCAGGTTTCTGGATGGCACATAAGTCTGAAGTAATGAGTTTAGGTAAGAGGGAGCAGTGCCAGTGGTTGTTCTGTAGGCAAACGTCAGTGCCTTGAATTTTTGCAATTTTTTTTTTTTTTTTTTGCAGTGCAATTTTGTGAGAAGAGGAGTGACGTGTGCTCTCTTTGGCTCATTAAAGACAACTCTGGCTGCAGCATTCTGGATCAATTGTAGAGGTTTGACAGAGCAAGCTGGAAGACCAGCCAGGAGAGCATTACAATAGTCCAGTCTGGATAAAACAAGTGCTTGGACAAGGAGTTGTGTAGCATGCTCTGTAAGGAAGGGCCTGATCCTCCTAATGTTGTGCAAGGCAAATCTGCAGGACCGGGCAGTTCTAGCAATGTGGTCTGTGAATTTCAACTGATCATCAATTACAACCCCAAGGTTCCTAGCTGACCTTGATGGAGTTATGGATGACGAGCCTAGCTGAATGGAGAAGTTGTGATGAAGTGTTGGGTTGGCCGGGACCACAAGTAGCTCTGTCTTCGCAAGGTTTAGTTGAAGGTGGTGGTCCTTCATCCAGCCAGAAATGTCTGTCAGGCAGGCTGAGATACGAGCAGCTACCGTCGGATCGTCAGGCTGGAATGAGAGGTAGAGTTGCGTGTCATCAGCGTAGCAATGATAGGAAAAGCCATGTTTCTGAATCACAGATCCTAGTGATGTCATGTAGATGGAGAAGAGGAGTGGTCCAAGCACTGAGCCCTGAGGCACCCCAGTAGCTAGATGTTGGGTCTTAGATGCCACACCTCTCCACGACACCCTAAAGGACCTACCTGAGAGGTAAGACTCGAACCATTGGAGTGCAGTTCCAGAGATGCCCTGTGTCAAAAGCAGCAGACAGATCCAGCAGGATGAGGACTGAGGATTTGGAAGCTGCTCTTGCCAGTCTTCAATTACTGAGAGCAGGGCAGAGGTTGTTCTGTGTAAGAAAGGAGGAGATCTGGTTGAAAACAACTCGTTCAAGTGTTTTCGCGACAAATGGAAGAAGAGATACCGGTCTGTAACTTGTTAGATGTGCTGGATTTAGATTGGGTTTCTTAAGCAGTGGGGTTACTCGAGCCTGCTTAAAAGCTGTGGGAAAGGTACCAGTGTGAAGAGAGGTGTTTATGATGTGCGTGAGTCTGGGTACAACTGAGGAAGAAATGGCTTGAAGTAGATTAGTGGGGATAGGATCAAGCGGACAGGTAGTAGGGTGATTGGAAAGGAGGAGTTTAGAGACTTCCGCCTCTGAAAGTAGAGAGAAGGAGGGTAGAATGTGTGCGTTTGTTGGTAAAATGTGTGTGTCAGTTTGTGGATTGGTAAATTGGCCGCTGATGGTGGTTGTTTTTTCTACGAAGAATGTGGCAAAATCATCAGCTGTTAGGGTTGATGAAGGAGGAGGAGGAGGAGGAGGGTTAAGAAGAGAGGAGAAGGTTTTGAAAAACATGCGAGAGTCAGAATAATTGAAAATTTTGTTGTGATAGTAAGCCATTTTAGCAGTAGAGATATTAGCAGAGAAGGAAGAGAGGAGGGATTGATAAAGACCCAGGTCTGTCGGATCTTTCGATTTGCGCCACTTCCTCTCTGCACCCCTGAGTTTAGTACGATGTTCGCGAAGAATATCAGATAACCAGGGGGCAGAGGGTGTGGCGCGGGCTGGCCTGGAGGAAAGGGGACAGAAGTTGTCCAAGCAGGATGTTAAAGTGGAGAAAAGAGTATCAGTTGCACTGTTAGTATCTAGTGTTGAGAGCTGATCAGGTGGAGGAAGTGTGGATGAAACCAAAGAGGATAGGTGAGAGGGTGAAAGTGAGCGTAGGTTCCGTCGAAAGGTGACCTGTGGAGGAGTGTGTGTTGTGTTCTGAGGCAGGTTGAGGTTGAGAGTGAGGAGGAAGTGATCTGAGGTGTGCAGTGGAGTGACCAGTGTATTGTCCGTAGAGCAGTAGCGCGTGTAGATAAGGTCCAATTGGTTACCTGATTTGTGAGTAGCCACAGTAGATACTCGTTTGAGGTCGAATGATGCAAGCAGGGTGTGGAAATCAGAAGCCTGAGGTTTTTCTAGGTGGATGTTGAAGTCTCCAAGAATTACAAGAGGAGTACCATCTTCAGGGAAGGATGAGAGTAGCACATCAAGCTCCTCCAAGAAACTGCCAAGTTGACCTGGGGGACGATATACAACTACAAAATGGATTTTCATAGGACTAGTGATGGTATTTGAATGTGATTCAAATGAACTGTTGTCAAATAGAGGTGGTAAAGGATCAAATTTCCAGTCATTTGAGATGAGCAGACCAGTACCACCACCCCTTCCGGTCAGACTGGGGGTGTGTGAGAAAGTGAAGTTAGTGGAGAGGGCAGCAGGTGTGACAGTGTCCTCTGGTCTGATCCAGGTCTCAGTCAGGGCCAATAGACTGAGACCTGAATGACTTGAAAAAGATGTAATGAAATCAGCTTTGTTAACAGCGGACTGGCAGTTCCAGAGACCAATAGGAAAAGAGAATAAAGCATTAGAAGACATCGGAAGGGTACGGAGATTGTTAGGATTGCACCGCCTCTGACGTGTGAAGTTTGATTTACGTATACTTGATTTACGTATATTTGATTTATGTTTGATTTACAACTAACCCAATGTATTTTAATCTTGTAATATTAGATGATTTGGTTTCATTAAGTTAATGTTTGAGTTTTTTTGTTCCACTCTTGCATCAAATAAAATGTTTCTTTATATCATGCAATTGTTTATAGATGCAGTTAGGGCTGGTTGTAAATTAGTGTTGCTGGTTTGAGAGGCGTCAGAGATATTTTGTAGACGTAAAAGTTCTGAATTTCTTCTGTTGTCTGTTCTTTTATCTTGTCATCAGCTCCTGACGTCAAGTGCCTACATGTGGATTGTTGCTTGTAGTGGACTGGTAAGAATAACGTCTCACGTAGATTTGCATTACATTTACATTTCTGTGTTTGCTTGTTTTGATCTGACATTTCAGTCTTTAGTAAGTTTGATTAGATTTTTGGAGGGTAGATTTTTAAGTAGATTTTTGGAGGGTAGTGGAAATTAGCTTGGTAACATTAAATGGGTACCTTCCTATAGCTACTATAGGAAGATTTACCATCAGAGCTTACAGTGATGGTGTTTTCTTGTAAAGAAATATATAAAAAAAAACTCTCTGTACCCTCTTTCATATTTTGAAGAATGTTTTTGTTTTTGCCAGTACAATGAAAGTCAATGGGGTCTGAAAAAACATTAGACTCCATTGACTTTAATTGTATAGATGAGAAAAAAGCACACATAATTCAAAGTTTCTTCTTTTTCGTTCCACTGAATAAAGAAATTCAAACTGGTTTGCAATGACATGTCCAGGTGGGACTTATATAAATTTACTAGTGCCATATAGCAATACAAGTCGAACTGTCTTGAGCATTGTCTCTGCTAGCAAAATGAGCTGCCAGTGCGTGGATGAGGAAAATATTTGTCAACTTTTAGAAGTACATTACTGTATGGTAATGTACTTCTAAAAGTTGACATATTTTCCATAGAAATAGGCTAAAAGCAACTAAACTCTTTTGATTTGATGGTTTCATTATTCTGGCTCATTGTAGATTTGCTTGAAAGATTTTTTTTTGAAAGGTTCTAGAAAAACATTTGAAGTTTTTTTTTTTTTTATTTATTTTCTTTTACTTCTGAAGTCTTGTTTATTAGCCTCCTGCGCTCTATTATACGTACAACGTGTCTGTGGCACAGCTTGAGGCTGTCTACACGGTTCCTAATCCATTAGTCCTGTTGTCGGAAGTAGCACAAACACTTGGAGTATGTCATAAATAGAATGGGGCATCGGTTTACTCTCTGGGATTTTATTACAACATCATTGATTAAATAGGCACTATTGTCTTTTGTTGTTGTTGCGTTACTGTCATGTTTGTATGGTAAGCATTTACAATCACTCTGTTCCAGATCGCAGGCATGTTCTATTACAGGAATAAGTTGGCTGTCCAGAAGTTCTTGCGTGTGCCAGAGTGGGTAGCCCGATGTGGTTCTGTGCTCCTAGAGCCGGTCTTCTCAGATTCTGAGCCCACTGCAGAGGCTCCGCTGGGGATGGGTGCTACTTTGGACATCCAGAGACAGCAGAGGATGGATATGCTGGACCAGCAACTGCTACTGACTCAGCTGGCACACCTCAGGAGAAATGCACAGCAACAGCAGGCTCAGGTACTTCTGCAGTACTTTTATTACAGGGACAGTCCCTCTGGAAATTCCTGGGGTTACGTGACTTACCTATAGTAGTGTTTTTGTTATCAGTACAGAGCTTTAACCACAAGGCTATTCCACCACCCCCTCACATGACTAAGAAGAACTAGCCTTAAAAACTAGGAGGTAGCTGAAGGTCAGCTGAATATATATATATTTTTTCACTTTTACAAGAGATAAGGGCATCTTATATCTCACTTACAGCCATGGTTTAGAACAGTAGTTTGTTTTTAATCTTTTTTTTTTTAATCAAACAATTATTGAGGGGAGAAAATAAAATAATTATGATTTCTTGAGTTTTATGTATTTTTTTTAGCATTTTAATTAAGTCAGGGTGTGTTCACACTTGTAGTTCGGTTTGCTTGGTTAGTTTGGTCCGTTCCAAAAAAAAAAAAAAAACATTTAATCCTGGTCCTCTTAGCGTTCACATTGGCATTTTTAACACCGAACCTAAAGATACCGACTCTAAAGTCATAGGGATATATTCACAACCTGATTGGTCGGCTTTTATGATGTATATTTTGTGACGGAACTTACCGAACTACAAAACTATCCTGTGTGCTGGTCTAAATGCATTCATTGTATGTGCATTGCCTACTGTACCTATGATCAGAGCCGGCCCTCCCTATACGCGAACCAATGCGGCTGCTTAGGGCCCCGCCGCCACTAGGGGGCCCCCAAACTATGATCCGACCATAGACCCTGACCGTGATCTGTAACTCGACGTACATTCGCATTACATGTTAACGCAGCGGTAGAGTTACTTAAGGGACACTGCACTTATTTGCAATCACAAAAGTTTATTATTTGCATTTGGTTGAAAGCCCTGCCGGTTAAACATTTCATTCGCGTGCTGTTCTGACATGTATTTTTTTTTTCTGTGCACGTACACATTGAACGCGACGCTCTAAAAACCTGTCGAACAGCGACCGATTACTGGACTTTATCTAAATTGCGTCTGATTGTGCAAATTCTGTCAAATACACACAGGGTTTACATAAACACAGTTGGTTATGTCTAAAGTGAAAGTAATCAGTTGTGTCTGTCACTTTGTTAGAAGCGGGACAGCAGCCTATAGTATACATGGATAGTTAAAGGGATAGTTCACCCAAAAATTATATTATTTACTCACTCTCCATGTATCAATTTCTTTCTTCTGCTGAACACAACAAAAAAGGATATTTTGAAGAATGTCGGTAACCAAATTGTTGCAAAAAAAAAAAACTATGGAAATCAATGGGGTCTATCAACTGTTTGGTTACACACATTCGTCAAAATATCTTTTGTGTTCAGCAGAAGAAAGAAATTGATACATGGAGAATGAGTAAATTACAGAATTTTCATGGGCGAAGTATTTTTTATATACATACATACATACATACATACATACATACATACATACATACACACACACACACACATATATATATATATATATATATAAAAGAAGATTCTGTTGATCTAAAGTTATTTAGTTAATTGTTCAGCACATTTTTTTATACCAAAAGCAGGTTTGCTGGTTTATTTAGTTCACCACATTGAGTATACCACTTAGTACTGACTTTGAATATTAAAGTGCATAATAAGACCTGGCCACTCTTGTGGGTTTGCTACTGTTACAATTTGAAACCGTAGAAGGGTAAAAACATGCCAGGCACACATTAATGCAAGCAACACAGCTACAACTAATAAAATTGAAAATGGGTGAGTTATATAGTCTGCGAATAATCAAGCATTGACAATACACGGGTTTCTGTTCAACGTCATCACATAGATGCGCGCGCATCTAAGAGGCAGAAAACAACACTCTCTTTACGTCTATTCTAGCAGAAGCAGAGATGACACGGAGCTGTTGTGCTAGCCTGTAAACTAACCTAAATGCATAGGGTATGTCAGGTTTTTATGATTCGCAAACTTAGTTGGACAATTTCATTCAGAGACCTGATGACTAACATTATAACTTAGCTTACTAGTCAACTAACTAACATTTTACATAATGTTATATTAATATGCAAATGAAACACAAACAAACAGATCCAACTCTGAAATTGCAGTTTATTATTGAGTCAACAAGAATTTACAAACAATGCAAAATCTGCGTTAATTGCAATGTTCTTTTACAGAACTCGGCCTAACATATAGCGGTCTTGCCTCTTGGATGCGCGCGCATCCGTTATTGTTTGTATACAAGAAACCTGTGTATAGTCAATCATATTGGCGGCACCATGGGCCCCCAAATAAAATTCTGCTTAGGGCCCCATAAAGGCTTGTGCCGGCCCTGCCTATGATGGTATTTTGATCTGCTGCAAGGAGACGCGGTTCTGATGCCTGTACCGAACTTGTGATGGGCAACATCGCGACTATGACAAGAAAAAAACAAGTATGCTTGAGCATTATGTCATATTTAGGGTCGCATCTTTGTGACATCATGTCCTGTTTTTGGTTCGTTTACATGTCTTTGGTCTGTGTTGCTTTTCTATTTAATTCGAACTGCACCAGAGTTCGTTTGGAAGTGGACCGAGACCCATCTTTTCATCAGTCTCGGTCCGCTTGTTTGGTGCACACCAGGGTTTCGGATGGCAGCGTTCTGACTTAATCAAATGAACCACACTGACAGAGCAATCGCACCAGGGTTCCTTTTAATCAAACCAAACATGCCAAGTGTGAACACACCCTTACCTTAGAGTAGTGCTTCATGATTCTGGATAAGTTAAGAATGACACATTTTTTGTTTAAAATAGGGATCACGATTATGAATGGACAACTGAACAAAAAAACATGAGGTTGACAAAATAGTAATTGCTAAAAATATACTTACAAATATTTCATTAATTTGAATTAAAAAGTGATTCACTTATTCAGGTCCCTGTTCTATGTCATATGTTTTCGGATTGGATATGTAAATTAGGTGAATTTGTGTCATAATTAGTGTTTTAAGTGTTTTTGTTGTATTTGGCATAATTTTACCTGATTGATAGTGTCAACCTAATCAAGATCTGCTTTTTCAAAACAGCAGCATGTGCAATCAATGTGAAATCATTGGTATAAATGAGATTTTATTTTATTTTCCTTTATGTGTTGGAAGAAGTTTCTATTTCAAGAGTATTTCCTTCAGGGTATGTTCACATATTATTAGACTAGAAACCACGCTGTTAGTAGGGTGTAATGTTTTCCAAAAACTCAGTAATGTTTTCCTTATCAGAGGAGTAGAAACCAAAACTCTTGAACAAGCTCTATTTGCATATTTCTGTCACTCAGATCAGAAAAGATATTAGGCAATAATTCTTGTTTTTCTTTTTTCCATTTATTTATTTATAGTTGATGGTTTCCTGTGAACAAACTCAGATACCCAGTACCCACATGTTTTCATCACAGATGACACAAGAAAATCATTTTGTCCTTTATTAATGAGAAAAGCTGTTTGTTTTCTGAAAATGAATCAGCATAGAACATTCTCAATGGATAGGACATTTCTTAATGTCACTCAGGGGCGGATCTACAGGGGGGCAAGGGGGGCAGGTGCCCCCCCACTCTAGAGCCTTGCCCCCCCAGCTGCCCCCTAACTTTGATGATCCAAAAACTGTACCTGTAAAAACAACCTGCAAGCTTCTCAAAACAGTGAACTAAACGATACATTTACCAAAAGTGAACAATTTAATTTTTATTAAAGCCCCTTCCCCCTCCCCCTCAAATACTTAGTACCCTGATTCAAACGTAGAGCACCGTTCGCTCAGTCTGGCTCACACACACACACACACACAGCGAGTCTGCTGCGGTGCGGTGGCCCTGCAACCCGACTGGAGAGACTGAGCTGCCCCAGAGCCTCTGAAGGTGAAGTGAGTTTCCCCAGGTGTAGTTAAACACACGTTTAACTTAGTTACATTTGTAATGAATGTATACATGCTAAAAACGATTCAGCATCAGCAAAAACAGCGAGTTCTCTTACGAGAGGTTCTCTCGTATTGCGTAAGCTAGCTTACGCTACGGGAAAGATTCATCTTTGCTGAGAGTTTGAAGCCAAAAATTATTTCATAATTTGTATCCATTGACAACGCAGTTCCTCTGCGGCAGACCTAGAGCGGGCTAGCTAGCAGCTCATTGGTTCGCTCAGAGAGAACTGCTTAAGCCTATGGGAGAGCGGGGCTGAACCCGCTACCAATGGGAAGCGCCCGCGCACTCACTGCATCATAGCCCGCCAGAGTGGGCGTGGCTATGGTGTATAAAACAGTCTCTCCCAGGCTTATATGTTGATTCATTTCATCTTCAGCAAGCTACACGCTTCTGCTGTTTTCTGAGAAGAGGAAAGCCGTCGCCGTCGAGAAGGCATCACTCTAGCGAGCTCACGGACCCTGAAGAAGCCGGCCGTCTTCGCCACCTTCAGCCGCCCTGCAAGCTAGTGCCATCCGACGACTGTATCCTTCTCTGTTTTAAAAGAGCTGAGCGTCTTTTTAAAGATGTCTCGAATTTCCTGCGGCTCTTGCCGCGCTCCTCTCGAGGACGGAGACCGCCATATTGTCTGCGCTCTCTGCCTGGGACTCGAGCACGCAGAACTCGCCCTCGCGGATGGAGGTTGCGACTTCTGTGAAAGCCTGCCATTGTCGTCCCTGCGGGCACGACTCCTAGCGGCTCAATCCGCTCCCGCGCCGCCTCTCTCTTCGCCGCGTAAGAAGAAACGCCGCGCCCAGAGGCCGCCGGAGCCCCCTGCGGAAACATGCGGGCCGCCGCCGCCGCCGCTTCCCGCTTCCCGCTCTCCCTCCCCGCCCCAGCCGGACTTACAGCTGCCGCCGAGTGGCCGCTCTGTCGCTTCCGAGGACGCCGCGGAGGAGAAGGACTCATGTTCACTGCTCGCTTCAGACAGTGAAGACTGGTCATCTCTCGGTTCCACGAGAGAGTCAGCGGGGACTCGCGCTGGCATAGAGGAAGAACTAATGCGCCTCCTCTCACAGGCCGTTGAACGCCTCGGTCTCGAGTGGGCTCCTCCACCCGAGCAGCCCCCCAACCGGATGGACGGCAGCTTCTTTCACCGGCGCTCGACTCCCGCATGCAACCGGGCCGCCCCATTTCTGCCTGAACTTCACGCAGAACTGACGAAGTCCTGGAATGCTCCACTTTCGGCCAGAAACCGCTCCGACATTTCCGCCTCGCTGCGCTCAGTGGACGGAGCCGCTGAAAAGGGCTACTCGTCCATGCCACCTGTTGAGTACTTGGTCGCCGCACACCTCTGCCCGCCCTCTGCTAGATGGCGTTCTTCTCCCACGCTTCCTTCGAAAGCTTGCAGAGCGACCTCGAGTTTTCACGCTCGCGCTTATGCCGCCGCTGGTCAAGCCGCCGCAGCGCTTCACTCTATGTCTGTCCTCCAAGTACTACAGAGCGATATTCTCCGTGAATGGGCTGAGAGCGGTAGGAACCCCTCCCCCGCCGTCACGGATCTAAGAAGTGCTACGGACCTCGCCCTTCGCGCCACTAAAGCCGCCGCACAAGCTCTGGGGAGATGCATGGCTAGTCTGTGTGTAGCTGAAAGACATCTATGGCTAACACTCGCGGACATGGGAGATTCCGAGCGCGCCGCGTTTCTTAACGCGCCTCTCTCCCCGACGGGCCTTTTTGGATCTGCTGTCACGGGAATTGTTGATCGCTTTTCCGAAGTCCAGAAAGCTACCCAGGCCATGAACTTGTTCCTGCCCCGCCGCGCTAGCTCTTCCGCAGGCCGCTCTCGTGAGCCTCCTGTCAGAGCCCCACCGCAGCACCCTTCTCAGCAGACTCAAACAGCCCAGCGCAGACAGGGTGGCCGCCCTCGCTCTCGCTCTGACAGCCGCCGCAGACCGCCGCCCCCAAGGGGTCCGCGACCCAAAATCACGCTGAAGCCTGATCATCAGAAGTCTGCCTAGCAACATTAAGAAAACGACGGCGTTCTCCCGCTGCGGCCGGACCGCCGTCAAAGCTTCGCCCTCTGCCAGTCCCCGTTGTTTCGCCGACTGCTGTAGTGTTTACCGCCATAAACAAGCCGGTGTCCCTACCCGCTTGCGAGCGACAAAAAGCCGTTTTTACGGCTACCCAGAAATATCTCAAAAAGAGAAAATTTGCCAGTTGTGTAGAAAATGTGCCCACAAACATGTGTTCACCCATACACACAAGCATAACATATCCCGTGTCTCTCTCAGAGCCCCTTCACATGAGACGGTCACAGCCCGCTCTAACATCAGAGAAAATAAACACGCCCATGAATTCATGCACGTGTCCCCTCTCTGCTCGCTCTGCTTCACGGCCCATAGACTCCTCTCTGAGTGCAAGTCCCGTTGCAACACACATTCAAAGCGCGCCCACACTCTGTGTTCAGCCCGCTATGTACAGCAATCAGGGCGTGATAACCACTCGGCCACTAGCCGCATGCTCCAAAGCGTGGGAAGCCATTCCAGGCATTTCCCCGTGGGTGCTAAGCATTATAAAGAACGGCTATCTGTTACAGTTTCGCCGCCGCCCGCCTCGTGCACGCGCTCGGCTCGAATCCACTGTCAGCCCGCTGGCCGCCGGCACGCTTCGCTCAGAAATAGCGACGTTGCTACAAAAAGGCGCTATAGAGAGAGTCCCGCCATCTATGACCGAGTCGGGGTTTTACGGCCGTTATTTTCTGGTTCCCAAGAAAGACGGCGGCCTCAGACCGATTTTAGATCTCAGGTCTTTGAACAAAGCGCTCATGAAGAGACCATTCAAGATGCTCACTACCAGGAAACTCCTCGCGCAAGTGCGCCAGGGGGACTGGTTCATCTCTCTAGACCTGAAAGACGCCTATTTTCAGATCCAGATAAATCCCCGTCACAGGCCATTCTTACGTTTCGCCTTCGAGGGTCATGTATATCAATATGCCGTTCTCCCGTTCGGCTTATCCCTGGCGCCCCGTACATTCACGAAGTGCATGGATACGGCGCTCGCCCCCCTGCGGAGTCAGGGGCTGCGTATACTGAATTATCTGGACGACTGGCTGATTTTGGCTCAATCACAGACGGAGCTTCTGTCGCACCGCGCAGTTCTCCTCGACCATCTGAAAACACTGGGCCTCTCTGTCAACTGGACAAAGAGCTCCCTTCAACCCAGTCAATCGATTTCCTTCCTAGGAATAGATTTGAACTCGGTTTTAATGACGGCTCGCCTGTCCTCACAGCGCGCACGCAGTATTCAGCGTCTAGCCGCTTCATTTCAGATGGCCACCCGCATACCCCTGAAAACCTTTCAGAGGATGCTGGGTTACATGGCCTCAGCCTCCGCTGTGCTTCAGCTGGGCCTTCTGCACATGCGCCCGCTTCAGCTCTGGTTAAACAGCCGTGTACCCCACCACGCGTGGAACACAGGCCGCCAGCTGGTCAGGGTTACGCAGACATGTCTCACGGCACTGCAGCCATGGACAGTAGCAGAATGGTTTCGGCAGGGCGTCACGATGGGGACCTTTTCCCGCCGAAAAGTCATCTCGACAGATGCATCCAACAAGGGTTGGGGTGCAGTCTGCGAGGGCTCACCGGCCTTCGGCCTCTGGTCGACTCAGGAAAGCCCCTTACACATAAACTGTCTGGAAATGCTCGCGGTCGAGAACGCGCTCTCACGCTTCCTCCCGCTCATTCGGGGACACCACGTCCTGATCCGTTCGGACAACATGGCTGTGGTCTCCTATATCAACCGTCAGGGCGGTGTCAGATCCAAAAATCTTTTTCTTCTGACGCACCGCATTTTAGTTTGGTCCCAGAGCCGCCTGCTTTCGCTCAGAGCGACGCATGTGCCGGGCCATCTGAACGACGGTCCAGACATACTATCCAGGAACCTCATCTCCATAGGAGAATGGTCCCTGAACACACAGACGGTCCAAATACTGTGGCGGCTATTCGGCAGAGCAGAAGTAGACCTCTTCGCGTCAGAAGAGAACGCTCACTGCCCAATATATTTTACGAGGAGCGAGGACGCGCTAGCCCAGGAATGGCCTCGCCGCCCGCTCTATGCATTCCCTCCGATCGCTCTGTTACATCAGGTAATTCAGAGGATCAGGGACACACGCCACTCGGTGCTCCTCATAGCTCCGCGTTGGGAGAGTCAAAGCTGGGTTCCGGAGCTCACTCAGCTGTCACAGACAGCCCCGTGGCCCATCCCAGTCAGAGCAGATCTCCTCTCTCAGGCTCGCGGCACGATCTGGCACCCCCATCCACAGCGCTGGGCGCTTCATGCATGGGTGATCAACGACTATTCGTCGATTTGCCAGAGGGAGTAAGAAACACTATCATACAGGCTAGAGCACCTTCCACGAGAAGGCTCTATGCGTCTAAATGGTCTGTGTTCTCAAAGTGGTGCACCGAAAAACATCTGGACCCACGGTCATGTGAGGTACCGTCTTTGCTAACTTTCCTTCAAGAGATGCTGGACAAGGGCAGGTCCCCCTCCACTCTCAAGGTTTACGTGGCGGCCGTCGCAGCGTTCTCTGAACCCCGGCGCGCTCAGTCCCTGGGCAAAGACGAGTTAGTCATCCGCTTCCTCAGGGGAGCTAAAAGGATGAATCCTCCGCGGCCCCCGTCGGTTCCTATCTGGGATCTTTCTATAGTCCTCGAAGCTATGAAAGCACCCCCGTTCGAACCGCTCGAGTCTGTGGACCTAAAATACCTCTCGCTCAAAACCGTTTTTCTGACGGCTCTGTCCTCAGTAAAACGCGTGGGGGATCTTCACGCGCTCTCATCCAGCGCCGCGTGTCTCGAGTTTGGACCGAATGATTCAGTCATCATTCTCAAACCTAGGCATGGCTATGTCCCGAAGGCGATTGGTACCCCTTTCAGGGCCCAGATTATTTCTCTATCGGCTCTGCCTCCATCCGATAGTGAGCGCGACGCTAATCTCCTCTGCCCGGTTCGGGCTCTGAGATTATACACTACGCGCGCTGCCGCGTTCAGACGCGCTGAGCAGCTTTTCGTGTCGTTTGGGGGGCGCACCAAAGGTCTGGCCGCCTCTAAACAGACACTGTCTAGATGGATAGTGGACGCGATCGCCTCTGCTTACGCATCAAAATGCCTGCCCTGCCCTTTGGGCATCAGGGCGCACTCCACCAGAGGCATGGCCTCATCGTGGGCATGGTCCTGTGGAGTTTCCATTCATGACATTTGTGTGGCCGCGGGATGGGCCTCCCCGTCCACTTTTGTCAGATTTTACAATTTGGAAGTTCCCGCCTTGCAGGCAAAACTGCTAGCTGTCTAAAAACCAGCTCCCTAAGAAGCTGCATCACTGGGAATCCCTCACACAACCGGTTCGCCCCTTGTGTTCCCCTAAGATGCTTATGTATACACTATGTGCCCGCTCTGCCGGCTTCATTGTACATTCACTCCACATTTCATTATTCCCCCGGTATCACCCTGGGATTCATGAGTGTTTTTCTTAGCGCGCACGGCGTTGACCAGGTGTTCCCGTAGCGTAAGCTAGCTTACGCAATACGAGAGAACCTCTCGTAAGAGAACGAATCGGTTACCTAACGTAACCTCGGTTCTCTCTAGAAGAGGGAACGAGTATTGCGTTCCCGGCCGTGCTTGCGCTACTAGCGTTTCGCTTCACGCTGAAATAAATCAACATATAAGCCTGGGAGAGACTGTTTTATACACCATAGCCACGCCCACTCTGGCGGGCTATGATGCAGTGAGTGCGCGGGCGCTTCCCATTGGTAGCGGGTTCAGCCCCGCTCTCCCATAGGCTTAAGCAGTTCTCTCTGAGCGAACCAATGAGCTGCTAGCTAGCCCGCTCTAGGTCTGCCGCAGAGGAACTGCGTTGTCAATGGATACAAATTATGAAATAATTTTTGGCTTCAAACTCTCAGCAAAGATGAATCTTTCCCGTAGCGTAAGCTAGCTTACGCAATACTCGTTCCCTCTTCTAGAGAGAACCGAGGTTACGTTAGGTAACCGATTCGTCTATTACGTTAGCCAAAATCAGCGGTCAAAACGCTCCCTCGTGATTTTAAGAGCACTCTTCACTTTGATTAGCCTAATTTTGATTTTAGTAAAGACGAGAACAGCTTAATAAAAAATATAAATTGTTTGTATCCATAATGTTTACTGATGGTCGCCGTTACGCCGACGTTACGTTACAACACACAATACAGTGCCAGTTAGGAGATCGATCATTTGATTAGCTAAGCAAATCCAATTCCTCTCAGATATCACAGCAATGAAACCAGGTTACAACTGGGGAAATAACAAATACAATTAGGATTATTATATTAAGTAGTCTAAACATAACTGGTGTGTGTGCATGTGATAAATCTTTCTGATTTTATATTTGTTATATAGGCTATTATTAGCTACATGGCCCTACAGTGTAATGTAATACAAGGATAACCAGAGGTTTTCACATATTGACTTTTGCAGGCAAGAGTAGTTGAAGAAAGTAGCTGGAGCCTAACCATTAAGGCTAAAAGTCCTTGGACACAATTATTGTACTTTTTTTAATATTTTCATTTAGCTTTTTATACTTTTACTTTTTAAAAGATGCACAGTTTTGTTTTGTTTTGTTTGAACACTGCACTGGGCTTATTCCTGTTGTGAATTAAAAACCTTTGTAGTGTGTAAGGGCATGATTAAACAATAACTACTGTGTTTTTGTGTTTGTTTTGTTAAAGCAATTCACATAGGGATTCCCACCGTCTACCCCTGCCACCCTGCCAAGACCTCTTGCCACCCCTTTGCCCCCCCATGTAAAATTTTCTAGATCCGCCACTGATGTCACTTTGAGTCCTACTGTATATGTACTTGTGAATTTAGGCCTAGAGTCTGCTTACGCTGTAACTGGTAGATATAAAAATGTTGTTGGGATTATACTGACGGGTTGCTCAGTCTTTCTTTTATGGGAGGTTTTGAATGTGGAGAGAAAGAGATCACTACTGTTACAAAAAAAACTACCTCTATTACTGAACTCTTGTAACAACTCTACTATCTTAAAAGTCAGCATGAAACAAAAAATTGCAATTGTCTTTTCCTTCCCTATGATGGCTAGGGTTAGGAATCGAATTCCGGTTCCATTTTAGAACCGAATCCAAATTTCCAAGAACCGGGGATTTGATGACATGTGAATTATTGTTGTCACGCGTCTACATTTAAAATAATGATCTTGAGCACACAAAAGACGTGCCGTGAATTGCCCCTCATAGCCTCTACGATAATGAGTGAATACTGAATTGAGTGTTCATTCGCGTCGTCTTTGTCTTGAACGGACACATATACAAAAATTATGTCAAAATATCCTTGTAAACAGTAGGTTTTACATGTGTAACGGTATATTGGAATTTTGGATTCGAAAAAAAAAAAAACAATATTCCATAAAAAATAGGAAATTTTGATTTCATGGTGACTTTAAATGTGATGTTTAATTCCTGTCATTAATGGCTGTCCACAGCAGACAGGTTTCCTGAATTGGAACAGATTCTTCCCCACTTTACGGCACAGAGGACAGAACCGGCACCAAGAGGGTCCTCAGCCACAACAGCCCCCCTATACGCACCCGCCGGATAACACAGATGTGGTCGAAGAACAGGTGAGATCTCAAGTACTGTTTTCTTTTCATTTGTATCACACCTTATTAATTACACCATCTATCAGGAAGATTTGTTTAGCCTCATAGATTGCCAGATTCAACAGTTTTTGCCAGATACTAAATTTTTATTTTATACCATTTTATTTTTAGGTTGCAAAATTAATGGAGATGGGTTTCTCAAGGATGGATGCCCAAGAAGCTCTCAGAGCATCTAATAATGACATTAACATCGCAACAAACTTTTTGCTTCAGCACTAAAACAAAGTAAACTGAAGATGACTAAGAGGACTCGGGAAACAAGTTGAAAAGTACTCAAGAACACAACTCTGGTGTCATAACTACACCTGTTGGAAGAAGTTAACAGTCGACTTTGGTAATCAACTCACAGGAGCTGATGATGTCACTTTCTTTCTAGCTGCTTATTGAATGGGCAGTGTGGCGCGCCTGCTGTTGTGTATTGCTACTAGGAATTGACTTGCAATTGCAGCCCAATCAACAGGACATAGCCAACATGGTGGATCATCAAACATTGTGTCTCAGGGCTTGTGTCATTTGGCGTTGTCCTTGAACCTATATCTTCTAATAATTAAAAAATCCTATAATATATTGATGAATTATCAAACCACATGCTGTTTTGCTATATAAAAAAAAACGGAAGTCTAATGGTAATAGTTCACCCAAAAATGGACTCGGCCTGATGTTCCAAGAATTATATATATATTTTTAGGTGAACTGTTCCTTTTTTTTAGGTCAAGTCATAAAGGGCTAGTTGTATGGGAATGTATTTAAAGTACACCTAGACGTATTGGCTTCTTGAAGAGACCTCTGCCACTGACAAGCCAGAATCAATCTGGAATTTAGTCCAGAACTGACTAATCAAAGTTTGGAAAACTACAAAATGTGTGAAAGCATGAGATCTAATAATCTCTATAAGCATCGGAATAGATTTTTTTTTAAAAAAAAATTTTACAGAAACATAAATTTTGTCATTGTAATTGTGAATTTGGTGTATATTAAGAGCATATCTGTCTGTGTTGATCTGAGAGTGGGACAAAATTTGTTTTAACAGCATGATTTCTCGATCATATAAAAATACAAGGCAAACCACTCATTGAAGTGAGAATTGATACCCATAGCCAGCATTAAAATCATGTCTTAAAAAAAACATAGCCTTTTAAACAATATACATTTTTGAGATTATGATGTTTTATGCTAATAAGACTGTTCATGTGAATGTTATTTTTTTATTATTATGCTACACAGTGTTTGATTTTGTCTAATCAAGTGTGTTCAAACTAAAAAAAAAAAAAAAAAATCCCTTTAGCTACTCTTAAGATAAGTTGTTTTTACTCTGCCAGAAAAACACTGGTCCACCCAAAAGCAGATCATGCAATGTTCTGTGTTGAATAACCCATTGTGGTCAAATAGCAAGATTTGTTACTTTTGAAAAGTTAACACTCTAAGATGGTCTTTAAATATTAATAGACTAAACTTGTTCGGTAAACCAACAGACTGGACTTTTAACAGTCAGTCAATCCAATTGTCTTGAGTGTGTGGCAACAGATTTTAGAGAATATAATATGATATACAATGTCTGGACACAAATCTGTACCCAAAAGCTACCTCTTTTATATTTGCTGTGCTAAACACGCATCACTTAAATCCGTCACAATTTTTTTTAACTTTAAACAATATGATGTTGTAGCTACTCTTAAATAATGGATAAATATCTCCAACAGTAAAAGCAAATAAATAATGATCATGCTGTCAAATGATCACACACTTGTCAAGCCATATATGGCAGTGTTTTTCACTGAGCCAGAGGTAGAATGAGACCGACTATGGCCCTGGCCCAAATGACACTTAATATGCACTTGTGGACTTACAATGGCTGCCGCGTGCGCAGGTCGGTTAAATCCGTGATACCGTAGGGTGGCCCATTTGTCATTTTAGGTCTCAGAAGGGTGCTCGCGAGCGCCCCCTCTGCGGTCGACTTGCGCCCTCGATGCGCACTGATTCGAGCTCAGCAGCAGACCTCTTCCCGACAGTCTTACTACCTTAAGACGGCGTTACGTCACGAAAGTGCGGATTCAGAGGAAGACCGCGAGAAAGTGCTTAGGGTGCCATTTGGTACAGGGCCAAATTAGTAGAAAAATGATTGGACTTCCCACTATTTGATCAAAATAGCCACATTTAAAGACATAGCATGTTTTTTTTTTTTTTTTGTTCTTTTCCAAGTACAGGCATGCACATAAACTGCATTAGCTTGGAAAATGGAGCTATTTATAATTTGAGTTGAAGAAATTAGGAATAAGAAACTGAAGATATTTTGGAAAATAATATAATGAAGTTAAATCAGAAGTGTCCAGGTGGATGAATAGCACTGTAACAGACAGGATATGAATGTTTATACAAAAAATTGAGTTCAATTAAAACAGATTTTTTTTTAATCTCTATATTGCTTTTGACAATTCCTTCCAAATTAGTTTTACAAAGATGTGTGCCTGACAAAACTCTAATCCAAATGCGACCTGGAAAACTCTGAGATGTTTAATCTGACAATTCTCAAGAGAGACTAAATAAAACATTTGAATTGAACATTTTATTTTCATACAATAGCTTTTATTCTTTTCAACTAAAGCTGTATCATCTACTAAAGTTTAGTATTGTACTTTGGGAAAATTCTTGTTTGTAGATTTAAATATAGTTGTTTTCTTAGTCTGGGCCAGTAATCATAACAGACAGTAAAGCTTTTGATTATGGGTCTGTCAGTCTTGACCTTTAAGGACATTTTTGGATTCAGTGGTCAGAATTCAAAGGTTGGTGTTTCGGCTGAAATTGGTTTAGTCAATATCATGGTTCAGTAAATGTCAAAGGATTTATGAAATGACACTGTTAAGTAGCCAGGAATTGTTGGAGAATGAACTCTAGAAAAGCAGCTTAAAGGATGGGGTCAAATCTAAAACAAATTGTACTGTATAATATCTGAATATTATGGATCTGTTGCTTTTAAATTGTTGCACTTCATCCTCATACATTTGTAGTGGTGCTGTTCAGCAGTTTCATTTGCATTTATTGTCATTAATCACTCAGTGGCATTATATTGTTTTAGGTTTTGTAACCTACTTCAGCACGCAGGTTACATAAGTTCAGATTTGGAGGAATTTTACCAGTCTTAGACTGCTACACCGAGGTAGTAAGTTCATCTTCAATAAATTATTTTCCCCACAAGCACTTTGGTGCAGCTTACGATTTTTTCAGAAGTCTCATATGTCGTAGAATTAACCAATCATCAAAATCAAGAGAATCTAACACTTGCTGAATCCGAAAAGTTAGGGAGCTGAATTGTTGCCTCACTGCCTTATAGGCAATGACTCTGCAGTCAGCGTTTGCGCAATTTCAGACAGACTTCTGAGGTAGCGTAACAGTTTAATAATCTACAGCAAAAAAGAGCGAGCCATGGTGAGGACAAAAATAATTATTAAAGCAGTAATTTCTCACCAGAAATTACATCTGAAGTGGAAAACGTTGGTCAAAAACTTACATTTACACACAAACTGACCAGCAACTGCAACTTTCAGATGCCATCTTTTTCTAGCTCAACTGTAACAGAATGCAAAGCACAGGATTTTGGGATATCAAAGGCAGTGAAGGATACATCTATGCTGCCTTAAAAACACATTCAGATGAAGGTATCTCAGGAGACAGGAAGTGAAGCTAACATTGGGTTTGGACGTGCCTTGATGCCTTCCTAGCTTGGAATGGGTCCTCTGAAGGCAGCATTTCTAAGTTCCCTTTCGAGAGGTCTCTCCTATTGCGTAAGTAGCTTACGCTATGGGGAAAACTCCTTTTCTCGAGAATATTGAAGTCTTTATGTAAAACGCATTGCAGCTGCACAGCTGACAGCAATGAACGAAGGAACTCGGTCATTGGCTGTGCTGCGGCAACTTGCTTGAACCAATGACGGGGCGACTCTGAATGCGCGACCAATGAGCGCGCTTCGCGCCTGCGCGCGTCAGAGCCCGCCAAGATGGGCATGGCCAAGCTATATATTGGGCGCCCCGTCATGAGAGTTCTTTAGATTTAATCTCCTTCAGCGAACACCTTCTTCGCTGGATCCTCCGGATTATTGGAAGCCTTCGCCGCCGTGGAAAAGCATACCAGCGGGATTGCTACGAGGACGTCGGCACCTTCAGCCGCCTTCAAGCACCTCCTACTGAGCCATCCGGCGCGCCATATACGCAAGTATTTTACATCTGTCCGCCCCGCGACATTTGTGAAAGAGCAAATTTCCATTAAGGCGTTGTTTCAAATGCCTTCCTGCGCGTCGTGCAGAGACCTTCTCCCGGACGGGGATCGTCACATCATCTGCGCTCGCTGCCTGGGCCGTGACCACGCAGAAGCTGCATTGACCAAGGGCGGATGCCCGGAATGTGATGACCTGGGTCTCTCCGCACTACGGGCTCGCCTCGCCGCTTTCGCCGTGAGCGAGCCCATCGCCACCCCTCTGTTTGAGCCGCGCACTAAGAAAAAGCGCCGCTCACAGAGGCTTCCTGAACCTGAGCTCAGTGACGTCACGCCGAGCCAGTCTCCGCGTGCTTCACCGCCGCTCTTGCCTTCCCCACCGCCGGTTCAGTTCACCCAGCCGGACCCACACCCCTCTGGCAGAGCGGTGGGCCTTGTGACTTTCGGCGCGTCCGAGGACGACGGGGGAATGGACGACAGCTTGTCCATCGACGCTGCATCGGACGACTGGCCGGGCTCCACTCTCGACCCCGCCCCGTCGACGCTAGCTAGCACGAGCGGGGGCTCCACTATGGATACTGAGATTATCCGTGTCCTCTCTAAGGCCGTGGAAGACCTCGGGCTCGATTGGTCTTCTCCCGAAGAGCCAACCCGGAGCCGACTGGATGAGTGGTTTCTGCAGGGGCGCCAGCAGGCCCCTCGGCAAAGGCCTTCTCCCTTCTTCCCGGAAGTTCACGACGAACTCACCAAGTCGTGGAAAGCCCCCCACTCTGCGCGCCTAAAGCCTTCTTTTTCTTCTTCGCTCTCCTCAGTGGACGGCGCGAAGGAAAGAGGCTACGAGGGAATGCCGCCCCTCGAGGAGGCCGTGGCCAATCATCTCTGCCCGCCCTCCACCTCCGGATGGAAAGCCAAAGCTTCCCACCCCTCGAAACCCTGCCGCACTACCTCTGCTCTCGCCGGTCGCGCCTACGCCGCCGCCGGCCAAGCTGCATCAGCGCTTCACTCAATGGCGGTACTTCAAGTGTTCCAAGCCAAGCTTCTCCGCTCTATGGACGAGTCTGGCCCCGAACCCGAAGCCTTCAGGGACTTACGCAGCGCGACTGATATAGCTCTGCGAGCCACGAAGGCCACCGCCCAGTCCATCGGCCGTGCTATGGCTAATTTGACTGTTCTCGAGTGCCATCTGTGGCTGACTCTGACTGAAATGAAGGACGCGGATAAGGCGCCATTTCTCGATGCGCCTATCTCCACCAGCGGGCTGTTTGGACCGGCGGTTAAAGGTTTCGCCGAACGCTTCACTGAGGCCCAGAACGCTTCACAAGCTATGCGTCATTTCCTGCCAAAGCGCTCCAGCTCATCGCAGAGCAGACAGAGACCGCCGCAGCCGCAGCGGGCTAGAACAGCCCCCACCGCCTCTCAGCCCGCGCCTCAGGCTGACGCTCGACGCCGCTCGCGCTCTCACAACCGCAAGCCGCCTCCTGAGCGACGGGGTCCTCGGCCCAAGATTGTGCTGAACCCTGAGCCTCGAAAGCCGTCCTAGCCACAGAAATGAGAAGAGAGAGTACGTGTCTCGCAAAAGCCGGACCACTCTCTCCGCAAAAGCTCAAACATTACCCAGTCCCCTTACAGGCGGCTGGATATGTCCATACAGCAGTCAATGGGCCAGTCACAGAGCTCGCTCACCTGCAAACAAACGCCGTTTTTACGGCGACGCACAGAAAACACAAAAAGAGTCTTTTTCTGCCTGCATCACTAAGGGTTCACATGTCCACAAAGTGTGCATTCCCAGATACTGTCAAAACAGTGCCAAATTCATTCCCAGCTCAGGCTGCGCTTCCCATGAATGTAGATCACGTGCCTACGGTCATGTACGCACCACTACACACAAGCACTGTTCACACAGTTATAAATTCATCCCCAGTAAAAGCGGGAAACATTATAAAAGTGACGCGTGTGCCTACCACTGTTTATGCACCCCCACTTATAAACACTGCCCTTACAGTGTCAAACAAAACCTCAGCTCAGGCTGCGAGTTTTACAAACACAGCGCGCACTGTTGTAATCACACACGCGCCCATTCACTCAGCTGCTCAGCGCGCGCCCGCGCCTCTGAGAGCTATGAGCTCAGGCGATTCGCTAGCCGGGTCCCTACGTCACAGCGGCCCGCCCCTAGCCTGTATTCAACCCATATCTGTACACGCAGCGGCATGGGAAAACATTCCAGATATGCCGAAATGGGTATTAAATATAGTAAAGCACGGATACTCGCTCCAGTTCGCTCGCAGGCCACCACGTTTTACGACTGTGGTCGAGACGAAAGTGAGAAAAGAGTGTTCACATGTTCTACGCACCGAGGTGCGCAAACTAATAGAAAAGGGCGCTGTGGAAACTGTTTCCCCCTCTCTGAGCGGGACAGGTTTTTACAGCCGCAATTTTCTCGTCCCGAAAAAAGGATGGCGGTCTCCGCCCCATCCTAGATCTCAGACACCTGAACAAAGCACTAATGATTCGCTCGTTCAGAATGTTAACAACCAAGCATATCCTCGCGCAAGTGCGCCCAGGAGATTGGTTTCTCTCAGTGGATCTGAAAGATGCTTACTTTCACATTCCAATAGCGCCTCATCACAGGCCGTTTCTGAGATTCGCTTTCGAGGGACAGTCATACCAGTACACAGTACTCCCATTCGGCCTGTCCCTGGCTCCCCGTACATTCACGAAATGTATGGATGCAGCACTTTCCCCCCTAAGACAAAGGGGAGTGCGAATACTGAATTATCTCGACGATTGGCTGGTTCTAGCACAATCAGAGAGTCAGCTAATAACACACAGATCTTGGATTATCAGCCATTTAGAATGCCTGGGTCTAAGAATCAATTTTGCAAAAAGCATACTATCTCCCAGCCAGAGAATTTCTTTCCTGGGAATAGTTCTAGACTCGATGCAAATGACAGCGCGTCTCTCATCGGAGCGCGCGCTCACCATCCGGCGCCTTGCAACATCATTCAGAGCGGGCACGCGCGCCCCCGTCAAACGGTTTCAGAGGATGCTCGGTCTCATGGCCTCAGCATCGGCCGTACTCCAGCTAGGATTGTTGCATATGCGCCCTCTCCAACGCTGGCTCAAGAGCCGCGTCCCTACTCACGCGTGGCGTTCGGGCCACTTTTTAATCAGAGCGAACCACGGCTGTATAAAAGCCCTGACGCACTGGAAAGCCGCCGACTGGTACCAGTCAGGCGTGAGTCTGGGTGTGAACACAAGGAGAAAGATGATAACGACAGATGCCTCCAAAATAGGTTGGGGGGCCCTTTACGAGGGCAGGCCTGTCTCCGGCTTTTGGTCAAACCCGGAGAAGCGCCTACACATAAACTGTCTGGAAATGAAAGCGGTCGCTTTGGCTCTCAGAGCCCTGCTCCCACATCTAAAAAACGAACACGTCCTGGTCCGAACGGACAACATGACGGTAGTGTCGTACATAAATCGCCAGGGTGGACTCAGGTCGAGCTCCATGCATTCAATGGCCAGGAGACTCATTTTATGGTCCCAGCACAACTTGCGCTCGCTGAGAGCAGCGCATGTGCCAGGCGCCCTGAACCAGGGGGCAGACATGTTATCCAGAGACAAGATTCTCCCAGGAGAATGGGCTCTCAACCCTCTGACGATTCAGTGGTTATGGAAAACCTTTGGCAAAGCGGAGATCGACCTCTTCGCCTCCAAGGAGAACGCGCACTGCTCTCTTTTCTTCACGAAAAGCACGGACGCGCTCGCCCAGAGCTGGCCGAGCCGCCCCTTATATGCCTTTCCCCCGATCGCGATGCTGCCACAGGTCATCAGTCGGGTCAGAGAGGAGGGAAACGCAGTGCTGCTGATAGCCCCACTCTGGAAGAACCAAACATGGTTTCCAGATCTGATGCAAATGCAATCTGCACCACGGCCGATTCCACTGAGGCCAGACCTCCTCAGTCAGGCCAGCGGGATGATATTTCATCCCCGCCCCGATCTGTGGGCCCTTCATGCATGGCCCCTCAACGGGTTCCCAGGAACCTCGCGAGCGGAGCACTAAAAACCATCGCTGAGGCGCGGGCGCCCTCCACGAGACGCTTATATGCCCAGAAATGGAAAGTGTTCGGTGACTGGTGTAATACCAAGGGCCTGAACCCTGTAACATGCGAGATTACGAGTGTACTCGTTTTCCTACAAGGGCTTCTGGAGGCGGGCCGCACCCCCTCCACGCTCAAAGTATATGTGGCTGCCATCACAGCGTCACACGACCTTGTAATGGAACGTCCATTGGGAAGAAACGACCTAATTATTCGTTTCCTAAGGGGCGCCAGGAGGATGAACCCTTCACGCCCCCCCTCAGTGCCGATCTGGGACCTAGCTACGGTCCTAGACGCTCTTAAAGGGCCCCCGTTCGAACCACTCCGAACGGTGCACCTTAAACAGCTCTCGCTCAAGACGGCGCTCTTGCTGGCACTCGCCTCGGTCAAGAGAGTGGGCGACCTGCACGCGCTTTCAACAAACGCTGCCTGCCTAGAATTCGGACCTAACGACTGCAGGGTCGTCCTTAGACCGAAACATGGGTATATTCCTAAAGTGCTCACAATATATAGCTTGGCCACGCCCATCTTGGCGGGCTCTGACGCGCGCAGGCGCGAAGCGCGCTCATTGGTCGCGCATTCAGAGTCGCCCCGTCATTGGTTCAAGCAAGTTGCCGCAGCACAGCCAATGACCGAGTTCCTTCGTTCATTGCTGTCAGCTGTGCAGCTGCAATGCGTTTTACATAAAGACTTCAATATTCTTGAGAAAAGGAGTTTTCCCCATAGCGTAAGCTACTTACGCAATACTCGTTCCCTCCTCTCAGGGAACCGAGGTTACGTTAGTAACCGAGTCGTTTTCTACAGGTGTGAGCCATTAAGAAGGCTGAATCATTTGCCCCATCTGGTGGCCTTATATTATCCATTTACTGCCAGAACCTTCCAGATGTCACATATCCCCACTGACCTCCAATCTTTGGGTGGTGATGTCGCTCATCCACCGGGACTCTTGTCAAGAGACAACATCATGACAGCATGAAACATGAAACAACAGCATGATTGTCAGATACCAGGCTTGTGGATTTCAGAGTTCAGTTGCTGAAGTTAAAGAACCATGGTCACCCTTGCATTGATCACTTTGGATACAGACCACCCAGTTAAATTGAAGTTTTTCACCAGTCAAGAAACTGGTATTAACCAGTCATTTTTCAGTTGACCATTTTAAATGCCAGATATTCATTTCGTGTTATTCAGTAATGTTGGGTAGCTTTTTTCTACTGAGGAAAAAAAAATTGAATGCTCTTAACCAGCATTTGGAATTCACAAGCATACTGTACATTGTCCATCAATCTCTGGAAGGTTGAAGGTCATCCATGCAGTCCCATTGGGAGTCCAGTGTCCACAAGGATCAGAGAAGGCTGTGTTTTCCTTGGATTCTGGAGATAAGTGTTTAGTGTTTAAACCGTCCCAAAGCCAGGATACTTCTCAAATATCCTACGTCCTATTAAGGTTGCATATCTAGGTTGGACACTCTAATTTAGAGCCAATGGGGCAGATTTCAGACTGCTCCGCTTATTTTTACGTTACCTAACGTAAACCTCGCTACAGACCAAGACGGTATCAATCCGCTTTAGCTATGTGTATATTAGTCTGCATGAGGTCAGTAACTAGCTGGCATGTTTGTTCTTCCTATGTGGAGTAGCGTATCACATTAATGAAAGTATAAATCCTTTAGTTTAAACATGATCAAATTAATTGCCTTATAATTATGTTGTGTTTGTTTTGAGAATATAGCCTACATGACATTCTTTTTCTCACCAGAATTCCTACAACTTGTAATATTCTAAAACAATGTTCTGAGGCAATAAATAGCCTACTACATTAAAGCAATTCTAAGATAGCATTCTATGCATGTGTCAACACCAGAGTGTCCCCCTTTGGCTGAATAACGCAAGGACACTAGACCTCTGCCAAAAGTGAGTCTGCATGTGTAGCGATTAGAATATAAGGTTTACAAAATAGTTAGGGGCCTTAAGCACATTTTCGCGCAAATTCATCTAAAAGCACCAATTTTGCCACAGATGTAGCTCAGGTCATACCGAAATAATTTAGCTAGGGCGCCAGAGCCAGCGACCCACAGAGCCAAGATGGCGGCCAAATCCAATATGGCCGCTGCCCAAAAAGGGTTCTGGGTATAACTTTTGAACCACATGAGTTACAAATACAAACTTGATATGTTTTCAGCTTAATTGATCATGGGAAACACATAGGAATGTTTATATTTATGACGCAGTATATATGGACCCCTTGATCCTCCAATTCCAATATGTCTGCTTTCCAAAAAAGCAGTTTGGGCTGTAGTATGGGGCCTTACACCCCATTGTTCGCGCAAATTCATCTACAAGCACCAAATTTGGCACAGATGTAGCTGAGGGCATACTGAAATGATTTAGCCATGGCGCCCAAGCCATTGGTCCCTGAGACCAAGATGGCTGCCAAATCCAATATGGCCGCACCTGAAAGGGGATTCGGCTGCATATTTTGAACCAGATGAGAAACAAATACAAACTTGATGTCTATTTTACTTTTTTTGACCATGGGGAACCCATAGGAATACTTACATTTATGATTGGGTATATCAGGACCCCCCAAATTCCCTAAATTCAATATGGCCACTGTCCTAAAAGGGTTTTGCTACAAATTTTGAACCAGATGCGCTACAAATGAGGATGTGGTGTCTATTTTATGTTTATTGACCACAGGAAGTCCATTGGCATATTTATATTTATGCTTGTGTAAGTCTGGAACCTGTATTCTTTTCAAGACTGTGGTGGAAAATCCTATTTTTCACCACAACTTTGAAGGTTATTCTTAAACTTGATTAATTTCCTTATAAAAGTTAAATACTTTTCAGTGTACCACAGGTGAATACATTTCAAAGTGTAATCATATAAGAAAGAAGAGGTGTCTATTTCACCTTTTCTGGCTATGGGAAACACAAAAACATATTTATATTTATGATTGGGTATATGTGGACCCTCAAAGTCCCCAAATCCAATCTGGCTACTGTCCGAAAAAGGGTTTTGACAACTTTTGAACCAAATGAAAACTTAATGTCCATGTAATTTTTTTTTTTTTTTACTATGACAAACACACGGGAATGCTTACATTTGTGACTGCCTATGTTTATACCCCACATTTGCATTTACAAGAAAGCAACTACCTGATCTTTCCTACTTTCCAAATATTCCCACCAATTTTCTAATTGATAATGTAGGGAAGGCATATATGAGGGAGAGTCAGAATTCCAGCATAGATTTGGGCAATACTGAGCAAATATTGAGAATACTAGTTTATAATGCTAGTTTAGAATACTATATTTCCTTTTTTAGCTACGATAAACTAGGTTAGATTGAAAGAAGGTAGAAAATCGACATAAGTTTATGTGTTTTTCTCTTGTGACCATGACATCCTTCAGGACAAAGTGAAGTGCCCCTTCAACCATTTCCATAATGTGACGCATTTCTGTGGAAAATTGTTGCAAGGGCAAGTTGATTTTGATTTAAGATAACAAAGACAAAGCATTTTTTAGGGATATGCCAATATTACAATTCTTGCCGATGCAATAGGCCGATAAATCTTTTCTTTGTTATGGCTAATAATCAAAAAATGATAATAATCTAAATTAATTTACACTTTATAATAAGGTTACGTTTGTTAACATTAGTTAACTACATTACATTAAATACCAATGAAAAATACTTTTAAATCATTTATTAATCTTTTGAATGTTAATTTCAACATTTACTAATACATTAATATAATCAAAATTTGTATCTGTTAATATACAGCTAACATGAACTAATAATAAACTAGCACTAACTAATGGGACAATATTGTAAAGTGTTACTCAAAATTCTATAGTAATTTAAAATAATACACTAAATAAATTAACAAGAACACTAAAACCTAAAATAATTTAAATGCTACAAGTGAATTTATGCAATACATAAGGTACAGTATGAAAAATGGCTATTCATTTTTGAGAATTTCTAAAGATTTCATTGTCCACTGTTTCAGATCCATATTGGTTGGAGTAAAAGAAACTTGCTGAAAATAAATAATAGTAACTTTTTGCCTTCATGATTTTGGCGTTCAATATTAAACAAACTTAATTATAACAAATTGTTAAATTCTAAAATGCATTCTTTGGATGGCTATTCGCTTAGTGGAGTATGCTTTGTCGGCTATAGGAACATTCAATTAAAGATTAAAATTTAAAGATTAAGATCGTTTAATATCATTCGATATCTACCAATAAATCAGCTGACAATCGATATGGTGCATCCTTCATTTTTTTTTTCTAATATACACTAATGATTCGTTCAATAACAATAAGACCAAGAACATCCATTAAGAAAGTAAATGGGGTCCAAATTGCTTTAATGTTGATTTTAATGGCATGTCGGGTAAACTCCTCCTTTCCACTAAGAAAGATGCTGTACTCTCCAACAGATCAGGCTATGACATGTCTGCCCTTCAGCCTTGTAATCATCCAGAAGCAGATACAAGAATAATCCTGCGTCTTGTACATGCTTTAACAGTTTAACAGGCTTGTGACACAACCTCATGCCTTCCAGGGCCATGGGAAAAAGAGTGCATGGGCAGCTTGGGAGGCAGCACCAGATCTCACAGAATCCCTGGTTACCCTCACCTTGGAGCCTGAACAGATCAACAATGACGTCCATGTTCAAAGACTGGAGCGTATGGTCGTCATCATGTACAGCAAGAGCTGTGGTTCCAGCCGCGTAGATGAAGCTAGACATCACCTTTTCTCAAATGGTACCAAGTCTCTCGAGAACCTGCCTCCCACCCAAGCTGCACTGATTCAGCACATAAAAAGAGCAATGCTGCAGGCCAGCTTCTACTGGAATCAGGCAACCGCTGTCCAGCAAGATATCCCAGAGTTCAATGCATGGGGATGGTATCGGGACTCTACGAGCAAGACTTGGGAACCTTACCTTACTTAATCTCGGAGACACCAGTAAAGCCTGCACCATTCTCCTCCACTGTGGCTGCAAGACAGCATGTAGAGGGCACTGTAAGTCCTGTAAAGCCGGAGTTTGTTGCACTTCTATATGTGCATCTGAGGGTGCTTGTACAAACAATGATGGTGGAGACGATGGATGAGAGATCCGGTGATTGTGAGTGATAATGATAATTCATGTGAGAGACCATGAGAATTCACCATGAGAATTCACTGTTGTTTTTTTATGTTATTGCTGTTTTTTTTGTTTTTTTTTTATGCTAAGGGACCGTTCGGTATTTATGAAAAGGGCCACCGGAGGAAAATAGGGGAGGGTCATGTCTTTTTATTCTTTGTTGAGGGGAGGGTCATTTAACTTTTTTTAGTCTAGGGGGAGGGTCACCCAACTTTTTAATTCATGAAAACAGCATCATTTCAAAGTGGCTTGTTTGGTGCATATTTTTTCCATGTAGCTTTATGAAGCTCTCTCGGTCTCGGTCCCCCATCGCTATCAGATGGGTCTGACCCAACAAAAATCCAGTTTGGCGCTGCCTGACAGTGCGCGCGCACTTCAGTACGCGCTCAGAAAAAGTGCATCATGTACAGAACGCCAATTAAATGTTTACCCGGCATAGCTTTAAAGCACGAGCAAATAATGAACTTTTGTGACTGCGAATAAGTGCAGTGTCCTGTGAATGTAACTCTATCGCGGCATTAACATGTGATATGAATGTAAAAAAAAACAATGGCTATCTGAACATCTTTGCCAAGTGCAAACCAGTAGCCTACGTAATCAATAAATTATCGGGGAGGGTCATGCCTTTTTTCACAATCATTTTGGAGGGTCATAGAAAAATGTATTACTGGCGAAGGGAGGGTCAAGTCTTTTTTGACTACAGATCTCAAAACTCCTCCGGTGGCCCCTTAAATAAATAACGAACAGTCCCTAAGCAAACCGTTTGACAACAAATTGACTATATTATTCTTTTAACAATTTGACATAATATAAATATTGCCTTGCAATAATAACTGTGTCTTATTCTTTCTTATATGATTACACTTTGAAATGTATTCACCTGTGGTACACTGAAAAGTATTTAACTTTTATAAGGAAATTAATCAAGTTTAAGAATAACCTTCAAAGTTGTGGTGAAAAATAGGATTTTCCACCACAGTCTTGAAAAGAATACAGGTTCCAGACTTACACAAGCATAAATATAAATATGCCAATGGACTTCCTGTGGTCAATAAACATAAAATAGACACCACATCCTCATTTGTAGCGCATCTGGTTCAAAATTTGTAGCAAAACCCTTTTTAGGACAGTGGCCATATTGAATTTAGGGAATTTGGGGGGTCCTGATATACCCAAGCATAAATGTAAGTATTCCTATGGGTTCCCCATGGTCAAAAAAAGTAAAATAGACATCAAGTTTGAATTTGTATCTCATCTGGCTCAAAAGCCATAGCCAAACCCCTTTCAGGCGGCGGCCATATTGGATTTGGCCGCCATCTCGGTCTCAGGGACCATTGGCTCGGGCGCCCTGGCTAAATCATTTCAGTATGCCCTCAGCTACATCTGTGCCAAATTTGGTGCTTGTAGATGAATTTGCGCGAACAATGGGGTGTAAGGCCCCATACTACAGCCCAAACTGCTTTTTTGGACAGCGGCCATATGGGAATTGGAGGATCAAGGGTTCCAGATATACTGGGTCATAAATATAAACATTCCTATGTGTTTTCCCATGATCAATTAGACTTAAAAACATATCAAGTTGGTATTTGTAACTCATGTGGTTCAAAAGTTATAGCCGGAACCCTTTTCGGGCAGCGGCCATATTGGATTTTGCCACCATCTTGGCTCTGAGGGTCGCTGGCTCCGGCACCCTAACTAAATCATTTCGTTATGACCTGAGCTATACATCTGTGCCAAATATGGCGCTTTTAGATGAATTTGTGCGAAATTACCTATTTATTAAGGCCCCCAACTAAAATGTTTAGCATAAACTAGCACCAAGACTGCCCTACCTAAATTTACGGTCAATAAACTTCCCTTCCCGAAGCTGAACACACTTCAAAATGGCTTCAGGGACTCTACCAAGGGGACTTGCTTAGGGAAGTTTGTGATTTTATGTCTAAAAGTGGAGTTAAACACAGCCCCAGGGTGCTTCTCAATTTTTATTTGTGCATTCTCGTTTCTTTTCCTCGCTTCCTTTCCTCGGACGGAGAAATCGAAGGAAAGCTTATTTGTATATTGGAATATTCTTGATCACTCGAGCGTCACTTCACAGCGTCATCAGCAGCGCTCAAAAGATCTGCCCATATGTTGTTGAAGTTTGGTTATTTAAGAAATTCATAATAAATAAAAATAAAGCAAGATACCGTTGAAATATGTAAGATGTGTGGTTTATATAAACTGCAAAGGTAAAGTATAAATTAAAATTATTGTGACCGATGTGAAGGGGGAAGAATTTATGCGTGCGTCACGTTTAGTCGATAAAACTCTTCTGCAAAGGCCGACTCCTCAGGAAGCTTCCTCGATCCTCGCTTCCTTGCGGTGCAATTGAGGGCCGTTTCTCAATACCAAGTATGCAAACTTCGGACTTGTGTCCATGGTAGTTCGGACTTGCCAAGTTCGACTCAGGAGAACGAACTCCCGAGGACGAGAGGAAGCGATCCGGTTATTCTGCAAATGGAACAGCGGCGTTCTTGATCGCATCACTCAGCTATGGAATGCCAAAGCTGACTTAATTAAAAATGAATAAATACATAAATAAATATACGAAGAAATGTAAAAAAGCAAAAATCCATAAATAAATACATAAATAAATATACAAAGAAATGTAAAAAAGTACAAATAAATGAGTATTTATACTTTTATTTCCTTATTTATGTATAATTGTATTTTTTCACACATTTATTTATTTTTTTATTTATACATTTATTCATTTATTTATTTCCACTTTTATTTATTTCCACATTCATTTATGTATATATGTTTTTATGTCTACATTTATTTATTTTCACATTTATTTATTTCTACATTTATTTATTTCCACATTTATTTATTTCCACATTTATTTATTTCTACATTTCTTTGTCCGTATGCTAATGAGGGGGGCGTGTTTTACCTCAGACATCAGCAATCGAGCTCAGAGTGGCAGTGCTGAAGCTTTGAGGCCACAGTGACACCTTGTGGTGTGTGACCAAACGAAACGCAAGAGGTGTGCGGACAATATCACATTTTAAGTCATGTATATCACCCTAACTGTATGTAGGGTAGGCTATATAGGGTTAACACAAAAGTTGACATGCCCTTGGTTCATAATATTGTTTAGCCTCCTCAAACATCTATGATTGTTTGTAGCCTCTTGTGATAGTTGTGTACGAGACTCTGGGCAGTGAATTTGTCCAATGTTTTTTTTCCACAAGTTTGACTACTGTAAGTTATCTCATTGTCTGAACATTGACATGTTCCGGATGTTTGAGTTCTCATCCACAGTGGTTTATTGATGTTTGATCCAACTTTGCCACTAAAGAAAATTGAGTCAATAGACGGGTTTCTTGTATACAAACAATACTGTTTGCACGTGCATTCAGGAGGCAAAATATGATGCGCGCGCATTCACACTCGTGGAAAAATACATCGGTTATCCTATTTTTTGGTTGTTGTCATTACTAATTTATTAATAGCTCCGCATCATCTGTATTAAAAAGAAAAGATTCACTTTATCCGATGTTTAAAGTTTACTCTAAATTCACAAGCAAGAATAAAGTGTAAATAATTCACTTTCAGGCAGAAATGTTAGATAAGTGTTTGTATTAATAGTAGTAGTATAAGTCTTTTTGGCGGTTAGAGCAGTTTACAGCACAACCGCTCCGTGTCATCTCTGTTTCTGCAGTAGATATGCCATAAGAGCGCTGCTTTCTGCCCCCTAGATGCGTGCATCTCTGTGATGACGTTGCACAGAAACCCGTCTATAGGTTCAGTTATCACAGTAGGTTGCAAGCAGTTATTAGTGATCGAGGAGTCAACATGTAGTAGGCCTATCAGACCCGTTGACGTGCAGTTTCTGTTCATGTGTGCTATGTGTGTTAACCCTATATAGCCTACCCTACATACAGTTAGGGTGATATACATGACTTAAAATGTGATATTGTCCGCACACCTCTTGCGTTTCGTTTGGTCACACACCACAAGGTGTCACTGTGGCCTCAAAGCTTCAGCACTGCCACTCTGAGCTCGATTTCTGATGTCTGAGGTAAAACATGCCCCCCTCATTAGCATACGGACAAAGAAATGTAGAAATAAATAAATGTGGAAATAAATAAATGTGGAAATAAATAAATGTAGAAATAAATAAATGTGAAAATAAATAAATGTAGACATAAAAACATATATACATAAATGAATGTGGAAATAAATAAAAGTGGAAATAAATAAATGAATAAATGTATAAATAAATAAATAAATAAATAAATGTGTGAAAAAATACAATTATACATAAATAAGGAAATAAAAGTATAAATACTCATTTATTTGTACTTTTTTACATTTCTTTGTATATTTATTTATGTATTTATTTATGTATTTTTGCTTTTTTACATTTCTTCGTATATTTATTTATGTATTTATTTATTTTTAATTAAGTCAGCTTTGGCATTCCATACTCAGCACGCTCTGGCTACTCTGGTTATCTCTTTATATTTTAGGCAACAATAAAACGAAATATGTTACAAAACACCCCTCTGCCTTTCTTCATTTAAAAAAATCTTAAACATATTAAGGGCCACACAAATGTGGCTCAGGCAACGCATAGATTATCTTCTCTGCATAATTTATAACAACACGAAATATAAAACACAACCCTGCTTCTTTTTGTTTTCATTTTAAAAATATGAAACATATTGATCATTAAAACTGACATTTAACAAACAGAGACAGGGTTGTGTCATTTTATTTTATCATACATGTAGCCTACATACATTGAAGAGAATGTACCAATACACAGAGAATACACAACCCTGTCTCTTTTTGTTAAATGTCAGTTTAAATGTGTAGGCTGGTAGTAAAAGCCTCAGCATTTAATAAAAACTGGCTTTAATCGGTTAACTATTTCTATGTTCTCTTACGAGAGTATCTCTCGTACTGCGTAATAGCTTACGCTAGGGGGAAAAACTCTTTTCCGCGAGATATTGAAGCCAAAAATTATCCTTAATTTTTTATTAATGTAAAACGCTTTGCAGCAGCAAGCAAACATAGGCGAAACAGCTCGCGCGCCTATTGGTTGCTCTGCAGCAAATGCAGCAGCCTATCGAGAGAGACTCTGCGTGACGTAATGACCAATGGGGGCAATTCGCGCCCATATCGTCACGTCCCGCCAGAAGGGGCGTGGTCTCGCCTTATAAATATGCTCGTTAGGCTGATACAAGCTGATTTTTACCTCTTCAGCGAAGCACACGCATCGCTGGATCCGAAGTGAGAAGCCGCGCCGTCGAAGCAAGCTTTTCAGCGGGACGAGCTCTGGAGTCGCTGGCCTCGCCGCCTTCAACTGCCGTACCTGCTGCGCTTTCCGGCGTTATATATCCTTTCACACTCTGTGTATTTCTCTGTTGAGAAGTGTTTGTTCGCTTACTTGACGCGACTTACACTTCTCTCTCAAAAGAGCAGCGTCTTTTTAAAGATGCCTTCCTGTGGCTCGTGCCGCGCCCCGCTCAGCGATGGAGACCGACACGTCATCTGTGTTTCCTGCCTGGGTGAGGATCACGCGGCTATCGCGCTCGCTGACGGCGGATGCCCTCATTGCGAGCTTTTGTTCATGGTGACTCTGAGGACGCGCCTGGCATCATTCTCCGAGCCTTCACCGCAGCCCGCCGTGGTGCCGCGCCGCAAGAAGCGCCGCGCCCAGCGCGCTCCCGAGCTTTCTCCAGCCCGCCAAAGCTCGCCGGTTCGCCCGCCAGCTTCGCCGGCTTCGCTCAAGTCGCTCACTGACGGACAACGGCCGCCACCTGCCGCCGCGTCCTTCCACGAGCTTGACGAACCCTCCGAGGCGTGTTCTCTTCTGGCGTCCGATAGTGAGGATTGGGCGAGCTCTGTGGATCTCCCCTCCGCTAGCGTTTCCCGCCAGACCACTGGTAAGAGAGCCGGCATTGAGACTGAGCTGATGCGTCTGCTCTCTCAGGCCGTTGAAAGCATCGGCCTCGATTGGGAGGCGCCCGCGCTGCCGCCGCGCAACAGAATGGACGGACGCTTTCTCGGAAATGACGAGGCTCCGACAAAATCGCGGCCCGCGCCCTTCCTCCCGGAACTTCACGAGGAAGTGACGAAATCGTGGAACGCCCCCTTCTCCGCCAGGCTGCGTACCTCTGCTTCTGCTGCCTTCTCCTCTGTGGATGGCGCGAAGGAAAGAGGATACCTTTCTGTTCCTCCTGTGGAACCAGCTGTAGCGTCTCATCTCTGCCCGCCCTCCGCTGGACGGCGCGCGCACACGACGCTTCCTTCTAAAGCCTGCCGAGTGACGTCATCCATGCACGGTCGCGCTTACACCGCCGCCGGGCAAGCAGTTTCAGCGCTGCACACTATGGCTATCCTGCAGATTTTCCAGGCCGACCTTCTCCTTAAACTGGACGAGGAAGGACCCGGAGCGATCTGCGTGGCGGACCTGAGAAGCGCTACAGACCTCGCTCTTCGCGCTACTAAAGCCGCTGCACAGGCCATAGGACGAAACATGGCCTCTCTCACCGTGGCTGAGAGACACTTATGGTTGACGCTGTCTGAGATGACGGAAGCCGAGCGCTCTGTGTTCCTCGACGCGCCCATTTCCCAAGCGGGCCTTTTCGGATCTGCCGTCACAGACTTCGCGGACAGATTCATGGAGGTACAAAAAACTTCGCAGGCCATGAAGCACTTCCTTCCGAAGCGCTCGAGCTCCGCTGCAGGTCGCTCTAAACCGCCGCCTGCTCGCAGCTCTCAGCCGCAGCCTGCACCGCCCGCCGCCGCCGCTTCACAGCGCCGCCACGCCCGAGACCAAAGACCGCGCTCTCGCTCTGCTGGACGCCGCCCCCCTCAGCGCGGGCCCCGGCCGAGGATTGAGATCAAGCCCGAGGCCTCAAAATCTTCCTAGCCATTCTAGGAAAACGACGGTGTTCAAATCCCGCTGCGGCCGGATTTTCACTGAAACTTCTCGCTCGGTCAGTTCCAAACATCGCGACTGTCCCAGTGTATTTCGCAGAGAGTCAGCCGGTGTCACAGCCCGTTTGCCTGCGCACAAAAGCCGTTCTTACGGCTACCCAGATAAATCCAATAAAGAGTGCATTTTCTGGTGTTCCGGCCACGGCCGAAGGTGTTATGAGTGTTGTAAGAATGCCCACCCAGTGCCCATTCCCACACACAAACACAGCCCGCCACGGTGCAGGGCTAGCACAAATAAAATCGACTCCGGTCGATTGTGCAAACAATGTAGTGCAAGCGCCCATGTCACCATGCCCGCTCACACTACATGCTGCGTGTCCCATGGTTTCTGTAAAAACTAAACCAACACACATTCAGTCGGCCATGAACGACAGTGTTTTCAGTGTATTAAATGTGCCCACAGCCCCGCGCCCACATTTTCTCACAGACACGCCGATTCCCACGGGATCTTCCCCGCTCGCTTTTTCTGCACAATCTGCCATAAAGAAGCTGAGCGCGGCCAGGTCGCCCGCTGTGATCAGCGCGCCCCCCGCCTCGAACGCTGTAAACACGGTGTTGTGTTCCCAGTATGCACGGGCTCTCGAGCTGCCGTTTTGTCGCGGCCAGAGCCCGGATTTCATTCTGCCTCTAGCTATTCACGCAGATGCATGGTCAAAGCTTCCCGGGGTATCAGAATGGGTGCTGAACACTATAAAGAGAGGCTACTCGCTACAATTCGCACGACGCCCGCGCCGTATCTCATCTACTTCGTGCCGAAATAGCGAAACTACTGAGCAAAGGGGCTATAGAACCTTTATCTCAGGCTCAGAGCGAAGGGGGCCTATACAGCAGATATTTTCTGGTACCGAAAAAGGATGGGGGTCTCAGACCCATTTTAGATCTGCGACAGCTGAACAGAGTGCTTGTGAAACGCCAGTTCAGAATGCTTACGACCAGGAAAATCCTCGCGCAGGTGCGCTACGGGGACTGGTTTGTGTCGATAGATCTGAAAGACGCCTATTTCCAAATACAAATAGCGTCCCATCACAGGCGATTCTTGAGATTTGCCTTCGAGGGCCAGGCATATCAATACACAGTCCTGCCGTTCGGCCTGTCCCTAGCACCTCGTACATTTACGAAGTGCATGGACGCGGCGCTCGCACCCCTGAGACTTCAGGGCATGCGAGTCCTGAACTACTTGGACGATTGGCTGATTCTAGCTCGATCGCGATCGGAGCTCATAGAACACAGGGCCGCATGGACAGCGGGTCTGTTTCGCCTCAGGGTCGACCTTCAGTGTGTGTCAGCTCTGGAACCTTGGAGAAAAACCGACTGGTATCAGTCAGGTGTGAGCCTGGGGACCGCTTCGAGTGTAAAGGTGGTGTCTACGGACGCCTCCACCTCGGGGTGGGGAGCGCTGCTCGAGGGCAGACCGCTAGCTGGCCTGTGGTCAGAACGGGAAAAGCTCCTTCACATAAACTGCTTGGAGATGATAGCAGTCGACAAAGCGCTACGGCGTTTTTGTCCCCAGATAACAGGCCACCACGTCTTGGTCCGGTCGGACAACATGTCGGTGGTGGCATACATAAATCGCCAGGGTGGCGTCAGGTCACGAAACCTTTACAGGTTGACGGAACGCCTCCTGGTTTGGGCTCAGCACAACCTGCTCTCACTGAGAGCAGCGCACGTGCCTGGTCACCTGAATGTGGGACCAGACAGACTGTCCAGGAACAATGTTCCAGCAGGGGAATGGTCGCTGCACCCGCAGACGGTCCAGCTGCTGTGGAAAACGTTCGGCAGAGCTCAGGTGGACCTATTCGCGTCCCACGAAAACGCTCATTGCCCGGAGTTTTTCTCGAAAAGCAAGGACGCGCTGGCTCATGTTTGGCCCCGCTGCCCCCTATATGCTTTTCCTCCTGTCTCGCTCCTGCCTCAGGTGTTGGAACGAATCAGGGAGAACGGATGCCCAGTGCTGCTTGTAGCCCCGCTCTGGACGAACCAGACGTGGTTCCCTGCCCTGATGCAGCTGGCCAGCACTGCCCCATGGCCTGTGCCATTGAGGAGAGACCTCCTCTCTCAGGCGGAGGGCTCGATTTGGCACCCTCGCCCGGAGTTATGGTCCCTGCACGCATGGGCCATCAACGGGTACCCGCTAGCCTCCCAGAGGGAGTGTTAAACACGATCGCGCAGGCTAGAGCTCCGTCTACCAGGCGGCTCTACTCCTCGAAATGGTCTGTTTTCTCTGCATGGTGTCAGGCCCAGAGCCTTTCACCTGTGGAGTGCGGGGTTTCGGAAGTGCTTTCCTTCCTTCAAGAGCTACTGGATAAGGGCAGGACCCCATCCACGCTCAAAGTATATGTGGCGGCCATAGCAACGTTTGCAAAACCGGTGTCTGGCCAGTCGCTGGGGAAAAACGACTTAGTCGTGCGTTTCCTTAGGGGAGCTCGGAGGCTGAACCCTCCAAGGCCCCCTTCAGTCCCGACGTGGGACCTTTCCACGGTCCTGGAGGCCATGAAAGGCGCCCCGTTCGAGCCAATCCAGCTGGTGGACATGAAACACCTGTCGTTCAAGACAGTGTTTCTCATGGCTCTCGCTTCAGTGAAGCGCATAGGGGACTTACAGGCACTTTCAGTGAGCGCGTCGTGTATGGAGTTTGGGCCTAATGACTCGAAGGTCATTCTCAAACCAAAGCACGGGTATGTCCCGAAATCCCTCAATACGCCGTTCAGGGCCCAGGTAATTTCCCTGTCTGCCCTTCCGGTTCTCAGTGAGGAGGAGGATGCAAGTCTCCTTTGCCCCGTCAGGGCATTAAGAGCTTATGTGTCACGCTCGTCTGTTTTCAGACAGACGGAGCAGCTTTTTGTTTTGTTCGGCGGGCGTTCCAAGGGACTCGCCGCCTCAAAACAGATCCTATCCAGATGGATAGTGGATGCCATTGCGCTCGCTTACTCTGCGAAGGGCTTACAGTGGCCCTTGGGTGTCAGGGCGCACTCCACGAGAGGCATGGCCTCTTCGTGGGCATGGTCTAGCGGGGTTTCCCTGCAAGATATCTGTACGGCCGCGGGCTGGGCCTCGCCGTCTACATTTATAAAATACTATAACCTGGAGGTACCCGCCTTACAAGCTAAGCTTTTGGCGGTCTAAATTCAGTGCTATCTGCCCCGCTGTGCGGCCCAGATGCTGAGTTTACTGCAGCCCCATGAGTATTGACTCACGTATGGCCACCCAGATCAGGCTGAATGCTTTCACCCTGGCTGCGCGTTTGATTGTCATATAATAGCCCCGCTGGGTGCTTTTTTTATAGGGAATGACGCTTCCAGCCTCTCTTCCTCTACTCTATGTGAGTTTATGGTGATTATGCACTACATGAGCCCTGGGCTTCGGCCCCTGGGACTTTGGTGTTGGATCCCTGCACGCACGGCGTGTTGCATTGTGTTCCCCTAGCGTAAGCTATTACGCAGTACGAGAGATACTCTCGTAAGAGAACGTACTCGGTTACTAACGTAACCTCGGTTCTCTCTAGAGAGGGAACGAGTACTGCGTATCTTGCCGTGCGTGGAATACGCTCTGGTTCGCTTCAGCGATAAAAACCAGCTTGTATCAGCCTAACGAGCATATTTATAAGGCGAGACCACGCCCCTTCTGGCGGGACGTGACGATATGGGCGCGAATTGCCCCCATTGGTCATTACGTCACGCAGAGTCTCTCTCGATAGGCTGCTGCATTTGCTGCAGAGCAACCAATAGGCGCGCGAGCTGTTTCGCCTATGTTTGCTTGCTGCTGCAAAGCGTTTTACATTAATAAAAAATTAAGGATAATTTTTGGCTTCAATATCTCGCGGAAAAGAGTTTTTCCCCCTAGCGTAAGCTATTACGCAGTACTCGTTCCCTCTCTAGAGAGAACCGAGGTTACGTTAGTAACCGAGTACGTTTTTCAATATGTTTCATGCGGTTTCATGGGCGAGGAACGCTGGACAAATGGAGTCCTTAAATTTTCGGGCAGCATGTGACCTGAAGCTGGTCTCTAATTGGTTTCTTAAAGATTCTCTTCTGGACGCAGGCAGTGTTGCCAACTTAGCGACTTTGTCGCTATATTTAGCGAGTATTTAGACCCCTCTAGCGACACATTTTCAAAAAAGCGACTAGCGACAAATCTAACGACTTTTTCTGGTGTTATTGGAGACTTTTGGAGACTCTCTGACGTGAAAGCACATATCTTTCTTGCTCTTCTCAACGAGCAGCTGGTGCTGCCGTGGGTCCCACCCCCGTCCCAAAGCATTCACAGGCGGCCCAGTCCTCGCGCAGCAGCCCCTCCCAGCTGCAGTCAGAGCAGGAGATGTTCACCCCTCCGCGTACTATGGAGCTAAAAGAGTCTCAATAAATAGTCTCATAGCGAACAGACTGCAAAAGAATCGCGCAAATGAGTCGCTATTTTTAGCGACTTTTCAAACGTCACTCACTCTAGTAGCTACGTCTACCCTGTTCAGTAAATGGCTGAGAGGAGCAGCAGCACATTCATCTGTTGTGCGCACGGCCGCTGAGAGACGTGAATGAGCAGTGTTTTTCCACGGATTTATCACTTATCTGCTTTTCTTTTTTATTTTACTTAAATAATTTAGTTTCCTTCCTTTTCTTGTGCTTACGGTATTACTTGTAATACTCACTATCACAGAGCTTTTGTTCATCCGGCTCCCAAACTCTCTCAATTCAAATAATTTTCCACATTGGCCTATAAAAAAATGTAGTCATTCACTAGGCCTATATCATAGCTACTCGTTCTATTGTCTGACAAAACATATATAGGAAACGAGAACAGCTTTATTTTACATTCGGCTATATTATATTATAATATATTAAATACAGTATGTGAGCTGAGCATTAATTTATAGAGAAAACACATTAGACAAGCAAAACACAAGTACGACGCGATGACGTCACGAATATGCTAATAGACGTATGACGTCATCTAGCGACATTTAGCGACTTTTAGGGAAGGCGTTAGCTACTTTCCTTTGAAAATAGTTGGCAACACTGGACGCAGGTTGCTGCGTCCCTGGCGAATCAGAATTGGATACATAATAATAATAATAATAATAATATGTTTATTTTATATAGCGCCTTTCAGAGTACTCAAGGTCGCTTTACAATAAAGTACAAATAAACATGATGTAGCAATGTTCAGGGAAGAAGGAGGCGGGAACCGGCGAACATTCAAACATACTTTATTTAAAATAAAACAGACAAACCAAAATACCGCCAGCAGCCCCTCGCGGACGACTGCTGGCTACCGAAAATAAACATAACTGCCAGCAGCCCCTCGCGGACGACTGCTGGCTAAAGTAAAATACAAATACAAAAACCAAACACAACTAAAATACAGGCCTGTTCCTCTCTTGATCATCAACGTCGTCGCTCCTCCTTTATGCTTCCGCTCCTCCGTGAGAGATGCGAGACCGGTGTGCTTCACAGGTGTTGCTCATTAGCAATCGCACCACCGGCCTCGCGCCATTCTCTCATGTCCCTCGGCCGTCCCTCGCCACACATGACATAGAAACATGACATAGAACAATAAAAAATAAATTGAGATAGTGGTACATAAACATAGAAATCAAGGGAAACAAGTAGCAAAAAGATACGTTTTAAGGTGAGTTTTGAAATCATGTAATGATGAAAGGTCGCGGATGTGTTGGGGAATAGAATTCCAGAGAGTTGGGGCAGCAGTACAAAAAGCCCTTCCATGTTATTTTATCCAATCTGATTGGTTCTCGTCACCTGTCATTCAACTTTACGCTCTTGGCCACTACTGCGAATGCGCAGGCGACTCCGCCAAAACCTTGCTAGGCTGATCACTTTCGTAGAGATAATGGCAGCAGTTAAACCAATTTCTGTCATTGATTTACAAAAAAACCCTTTCACAAGGCGTTCGCTGGAAGAAAAAAGAAAGGATAAAGGATCTCGGACCGGACCAACCGATTTACAAATCCAGCAGCAGGAAAGTGACAGAGGACGAAGCTATAACCGGAGCTTCACCCGCGCTTGTTATGAGAAACGGAGGTGGCTGGCTGGATGTGATGTTAGCAAAGCCCTTTTTTGCTTTCCCTGTCTTTTATTTCAAAGTTTTGGCACTGAAGTTTTGTGGACAACAACAGGGGTAAGAGACCTCAAACAGCTATCTGAAATTTATTTGTATTTATTTTCGCCCCCCCCCCCCCCCCCCAAAAAATAATTATCACCAGCTGCCACTGCTAGAGACATCAGCGCCAGCGGCAAACATCAGAAGGACTAGCCGAGGAAAAGCTGTTCCAGTCGGGATTAATGATCGTTGAATGCCCGGTGATCGCCTGGATCTCACAACTCCAAAAACGTCAGATATATTTTTCAAATAGGCACTATCTTTATAAATAAACCACAGATTTGAGCTTTAAACAACTACATTCTTGCCTGAAACAATCTTAAAATTACATTTCGTGACAATAACAGTAGTATTTTGATATTCTCCTCTGCTATTGATGCTTGCTGGTTGGTGCGAGATGCATTCTGGGATACCTGGCTGTCTAAAGTCCACACAAGTCACCTCTCGATGCATCCTCGTTAAAAGGGGGGGATCAAGAACACATCCGGGGATTTGAATTGGACTTGGCTAGATGTGAACTTTGAATTGGAACAGTACTTGGGCAGCGACTGATGACGTTTCACAAGTCCAAATGTACAGACAAGAACGCATATTGAGAAAAGGCCGAGGTGTCCTTCAAGATGACTGAGCTCGATCGGTTTCCGGGTCATAGGATGGAGGACGGAGGAGGGACATTGAGAATCACCCCCACACATCCTCCAATTGCCCACAATCCTTTACACACATTCCAATTCACAAAAAAGGAGCAGTGGAAAATTAATCTGCACTGAACTTGTCCAATTTCATTGTAAATTTCAAGTAATTTTTTTTTACACACCTTTAGAACAACCAAATCAAGCCCAGTTTTTTGTGCATGTTTAGATAGATTATTTAGGAAAAGTCACAGAGTTTCATGCCCCTGAGATGAAGGTAACACTTTTAAAAAATGAAGGAAAAGTCCAGTGGGGTCCCCTGGTACCCCAAACACTGATTAAGGGCTATAGGCGAAGCCATTCCACATGCCTCATTGGACAAGCTGATTAGTGACCGCATTACCTCTATTACCTCGAAGCTGGGAGGATTTACGGCACTGGCCTGAGCAGTGGACATAGATCCTTAAAGAATGGACCGGACATAACAAATGAAGACTTTCTTGCTATTGCATCTCATGAGGCAGAGGGAACAAAGCCTACAAAACTACTGGCTGACCAACCATGGATGGAACTTTTGGAATATAGTCCGGTCTAGGGTGCAGTATAGATTTGACATCACCTGGAGCAAAGTCTAGGCAGGAGGAGGCAATAGTAATAAAAAAAAACAACTTGAGAAGCATTTTCTCTGAAACTGACTCAAATGGCTCAAATGGAGCTTCTGCTAACACTCAACGGACCAATGCTAACAGAACTCCCAACATAAACCCCTTCTAGATATACTGTATGTGGCTAGCTGAGATGCCGGTCGCATAGACCAGACAAGTGTAGATTACACATTTAGTGTAGATGGGGTCAACCCCGTTGACAAACTTTCTTGAAGGAACTCTAGCACTTAACCGACCGGGCAGTTGACTGGGTCCAAGTGGCGCTGCTCGCATCGTTATACTAAAAGTCACCATTTTAGAGCATACAGCTTTCTGGTGGATGGGGCTCTAAAACTTAAAATCGTCTCAACAACCTCAGTAGAGAGACTGGAATCTATGAGCTGAGACCCTTCAGGAGCCAGACCCAAAGTTTCCAGATCTCAGGCCTGGAATGGTACATTGTTCCTTGCACTAGAGACAGAATATTTTTCCAAACCAGAATCTTCCATGGAATTTCGTCCGAGAGAGATATTATGTCTGAGAACCATACTCGGGCCAACCAGAACAGAGCCACTAGGAGAAGGTACGCACCCTCGCTAGATTCCTGAGGAGCAGAGCTATTAGAAGCAAGCCATACAGATACAGCCTCGGCTACATCTGGACCATGGCAGCCAGCTCCTTAGCTGGAGGAGTGAGTGCAAATCAGAGGGAACAGTAAGTCGTCTTCTCGAAGGCGAACAGCTCCACTTCGGCTCGGCCATAACCCTGCCATATGGACTTCACTACTTGTGAATGGAGTCGCCATTCCCCGGGCCTCAGCCCCTGCCTCGAGGATGTGAATAAAGGGGATGTGAATGCAGACCGCCCTGGTGATTTATGTAAGAGACTACCAATGTGTTGTCTTTGTGGACTAACACATGATAGCTTCTTTAGGAGTGGGAGGAAGTGTTTCAAAGCTAGAAACTCTTCGATCATTTCAGACAATTTATGTCCTATTGAAGATGAAGGTCCCCCAAAGCTCACTGGCTGGATGGCCATTGAGAATCTAGGGGTGACCCTCAGGGGCTGGGGGCCAGGATTGGCAGTTTTTTTCCTTTGCCATTCCAGAGGAGATCTGAGATCCTCTCTCCCCCGGGATGGCTGTGCCTGACTGCTCTTCCCGGCCCCCTTATCACCTGTCTCCCGTTTCTTATCTGCCAAATCTACCTGCACACTCCATGATTGAAGTTCGCAGAGCCACCTCGGCGACTGTGGTACCCGAACAACAGGGTGCAGGGGCTTGGCTCTCGAAGTGAGCCAGGTGGGATCGGAGCTTGCAGAGAGTTCATTTCTCACAATGAGCACAGTCAGCCGCCTCAAGGACTGATCTTCCTTGCCCATACAAATCACACACGTCATGAGTGTCGTTGGCCATAATATATCACAGGCAAGGCGTTACACACCTCCTAAACTTTTTTCCTGACATGTTGGAAACAAACTCTTTGTTCAACCCCCACTGCAGGTAAAGCAAACACATGCTCATCCATACGACTTCATGAAAACAAAGAAGCTGACGACACACTGGTGTGGCATCTTTTTAGATTTTTTATTGATGCACTATGCTACGTCACTACACGATCATGTTCAGCCAATCCTAGGTTGGCGTGAGTAAATGCATGCTTCAGACACCGGGTCACACAAAGCATCCCCATAGCGTCAAGCCATGACACAGCATTGAGTTCCACTCGAAAGGGAAATTGACTTTAGTTTCTTTTGTTTATAAATTGCAATATTATATTGATATAATCACACCTTAATTTAAGCACAAATATATATTTAAAAAAATTGTTGAAAAATTTCACATAAAATCAAGTTTTATTTTTATAGAAAATTAATTTGTTAGAGAACGAGCACTAATTTCTATTTTTAGTTCCTCGTCCTACTTGCTGATCGCTTATTAATCTTTTGTAGCTAACGTGCAAAAATACATTTTACATAGTCAATGTTTTTAAGTACTGTATGTATAGAGATTATATTGTTTGATAACACTGTTATTCCTCACGGTGGAATACTATACAGCAGAGGTCTTCAATCCTGCTCCTGGAGGGCCACTGTCCTGCAGAGTTTAGTTTCAACCCTAATCAAACACACCTGAATCAGCTCATCAAGCTCTTCAGGATTAACCTGGCCCTAGCCAGATGAATTTCACTCCGCCTAGCTTCACTTTGAGTGAAGCTAGGCGGAGCGAAATTCATCTGGCTAGGGCCAGGTTACTTCAGGATCGCTTGAATATACAAAGGCAGGTGTGCTGAAGCAGGTTGGAACTAAACTCTGCAGGACAGTGGCCCTCCAGGAGCAGGATTGAAGACCTCTGCTATACAGTATTCCTCTTTAAAGTGTTATTTACTACTGTAACATAAAGTATGATCATGTCTTTTATTTACAGGCTTAAGTCTACCCACTATATGTACAGGTGTAGGTTTCCTTTTTATTTTTGTCTCCTTATAGTTTACACAAACTTGAGGAGTCCTTATCAGAGAACATTCTGTCATTAAAGCAAACGTGATAAATAGCCAAGTATTTATGAATTATATAGGCCTACAAGACATTTTTTAAATCATGTTATTTATTTATTTGTTTTAAGTTTAACTGTTCACTTTACTTGTCATACGGATCATTTGTAATGTCGCTTTGTTTTTGAAGTAAATAAAATAAACACCACTAGGGGACAATGTCGAGGGTAAAATTTATGCAATTTTACTTCAAACTTAACATGTTTATGGGATGATTCTAAAAACTTTTTGGATACTGCTGCAGCGTTGTTAAACTCATAGTTTCACACACATTACAATAAATTTGTTAGGCATTACTATAGATATAATGTTGAAAAAATGCATGTATTAGTAGACCGATATTTTAATGTAATTTTTATCCTTTTAAGGAGAAGATTAGGGCTCTGCTGTACAATGGTTTATGATGCATCTCAATGTTTCCCCCACAGTGAAAATATGTGCAACATAATTCACAATGTTACTGTTTTTGATTGTATTTTTGATTAATAAATTATACATTGGTATATGGAAGAATTAATTTCTTTCCAATTTGTAACAATGTTTTAGTGATTCCAAACTTTTAAATGGTAGCGTACATTAAGTTTGTTGTTGTGATTTATAATGACAATGATCTTTCTTTCTTTCTTTTGAAAATAACTATTGAAAATAACTATTGAAAATTTTATAACATTTTACTATGACTATTTAAAATAAATTACAAGACAACCGAATAACCATTTTGTGTGTTTGTTCTCCATCATTTGACAATAACATCCTGACTTGAAATAAAGAGACATGGTGTAATGTAATTTAAGTTTATTTCTGAGGTGTAGCTGGTGACCACTGGAATGACTTTTGTAGCCACATTCCTTAAACCCTTTAAGCAGATTTGATATTGGGGTATTTTTGTTATTTTCCAAAGGTCACCCTCCATTTCAACATTTACTTAGACAATTTGCAGTTTATTCTTTAAAGACCCTTTTTTATGTATCTTAAGTTTTGTTACAGAAACTGAACAAAATGTATAGGCCCTGTGTCCCAATGGCATTGTAGAAAATCTGAAGTTTTGGTGAGAGAAAGCTGCCAAATGTGTTGAAGTTTGCCTCTGCTTTTGTTAATTTCCCTGACCACAAATGTGTTTAGCCATTGAAACACTACAAGAATGTTCATGTGAATTTTCGGTATATTACTGTCTTCTAGTTCCCTTTCAAGGGAACTCGAGCTGCGTTGAGACGCGGTGGGAACGCTCTGCGTGATTGCGTCGTGAAGCACGTGTATAATCAGTCCAATGGAAGAGCGAGACGTCATAGGCGGGTGACGTCATAGACCAGGAAGCTATAAAGCACACCAGAAAACAGACCGCGACAGCTTCTGTTGCCTTCAGCAAGCGCTCTCTGTATACTGTCCTTGTCTATTTACTGTTGTCTGTCACAAGCACATTATCTATCTATATATATATATATATATTATGGCGAAACAAGAATTCAAGCGTTGTGTTGTCCCTTGCCCTCATTTTATCACGGGTGGGGACACACATCAGCTTTGTGTTGCTTGTTTGGGAGTGGAGCATGCCCAGTCAGTTCTCGAGGGAGCTGACTGTGAGCATTGCGAGAAGCTGTCCGTGAGGACGCTCCGCTCTCGCCGGGCGTTCTTTGAGGAGGACGGTTCGGTTCGCGCTCCCCGAGGTGCGGGTCCCGCTGCTGCCGAGGCACAGCGAAGGCTTTCATCTTGGGGTTCGCATATGGATCTAGTAGCGGGGCTTGAGACGGGCCCAGCCCTTTCTCAACCCTTACCTGCTGGATCCGGTGCCTCTGCCCAGGAAGGAGCCCGCGCTGCGGCTTCTCCTTCCCAGGTTGGGGCACCATTGCTGAGGCTATCCAGTTCTGAGGATCTGGATGTCGTCAGTGTTGATATGGGGGATTTTGAGTCTTCGCCAGCTCATGCCTCCAGTAATGATGAGGAGCTTATGGAGGTTTTATCTCGTGCTGTAGCTAGATTAAATATTGAATGGCCTGCCGATGATTCTCAGAGTGTTTCTAAGAAAAGTTTATTAGATGAAAGATAAGAAAAAAAACTAAAAAAAAAAAAAAGGAAACGAAAAAAGGGCTCAGGACCAAGGGGTTTTCTCCGAGGGGAAATCCGTTTCGCACGATCAAGGTTACGCGGCAATGCCTATGTGCCTTGGTCATGTGGAAGAAACCTTGGTTCCTCGCACAAGGCCCAGTTTAGGGGGCTTCTTGTCGACGCGTAACGCTATCGACGGATGCTTCCCTCACAGGCTGGGGGGCGGTCATGAGTGGCCGCTCGGCGACAGGTGTCTGGCAGGACCATCAGCTTTCGTGGCATATAAACCGACTAGAGATGATGGCGGTATTTCAGGCTCTCAAATACTTCCTGCCAGACCTGAGAGGCCATCATGTGCTTGTCCGCACAGACAACACATCGGTGGTCTCTTACATCAACCACCAAGGGGGTCTGAGGTCCTGATTATTATGCAAACTGGCTCATCAGATCCTCCTATGGGCCCAGGGGAAATTACTGTCACTCAGGGCAGTTTATATTCCAGGGTGTTTGAATGTGGGAGCAGATATCCTGTCAAGGCAGGGGCTGAGGCCCGGGGAGTGGAGACTTCACCCCGAGGTGGTGGAGCTCCTATGGGAGAACTATGGTCAAGCTCAGGTAGATCTTTTCGCATCTTACGATACAACCCATTGTCAGCTTTGGTTCTCCCTCACATATCCAGCTCCTCTCGGACTGGACGCTATGGTACAGGTGTGGCCGATGCTGCACCTGTACGCATTCCCCCCGATATCATTGCTTCCGGGAGTTCTGGAGAGGGTTCGCCAAGAAGGGGCTCATCTACTATTAGTAGCCCCGCACTGGCCGACCCGAGTGTGGTTCTCGGACCTAGTGTCCCTCCTTCACGGCTCTCCCATGGAGATTCCTGTCAGAAGGGACTTGTTATCTCAAGCAGGGGGCACGATATTTCACCCTCGCCCGGAGTTGTGGAAACTATGGGCTTGGCCTCTGAGGGGGCCCAGCTCTTAGAATCTGGTCTCTCGACTGAGGTCGTTGAGACCATCCTTCAATCCAGAGCTCCTTCCACGAGGAAACTATATTCATTGAAATGGAAACTGTTCTCTACATGGTGTGGAGAACGCTTTTTAAATCCTGTTAACTGCCCGGTTGGTACAGTTCTCGATTTCCTTCAAGACCGTTTCTCTGCTGGATTATCTCCCTCCACCTTAAAGGTGTACGTAGCGGCTATATCTGCTTATCGCTCCCCTCTGGGGGCTTCTTCTCTTGGGAGAGATCCTCTTATTATTCGTTTTCTTCGTGGTACATTGAGGCTGAGGCCTGCACTGCACTCTAGAGCACCGGCTTGGGATTTGGCCATTGTACTTGAGGGTCTGGCCCTGGCTCCCTTCGAGCCTATTGAAGAGGTTTCAGAGAAATTCCTTACACTAAAAACTCTATTTCTTCTCGCTATTTCTTCTATCAAGAGAATTGGAGATCTGCAAGCCTTGTCGGTGGCTCCTTCATGTCTGGAATTTGCACCTGGTATGGTGAAAGCATTTTTACACCCTAGGCCGGGTTACATTCCTAAGGTCCCCGCTAATGTGGGGGGCCCTATTGTGCTGCAGGCTTTTTGCCCTCCACCTTTCATTACCCCAGATCAGGAAAGTCTCAATCTGTTATGTCCCGTTAGGGCTTTGGATGCCTACGTTCACAGAGCTGCCCTGTGGCGTAGATCAGAGCAGTTATTTGTCTGCTTCGGTTCAACCAAGAAAGGTTGCCCGGCATCGAGACAGGTAATGAGCAAGTGGGTAGTTGAGGCTATCTCACTTGCTTATGAAGCGGCCGGACAGCCTTCACCTATGGCTGTCCGCGCCCATTCTACTAGGAGTATGGCTGCCTCTAAGGCTTTAATTTCGGGGGTTTCCCTTCAGGACGTTTGTAATGCGGCAGGCTGGTCCTCACCGCATACATTTGTCAGATTTTACGACCTAGACCTCTCCACTCCCGGGGCTAGGCTGCTTGTTTCTTAGTGTGCGCAAGGACTCCACACAGAACGGGCATTTCTCATTATGGCGTAGTGGATATGGGGTTCCCACCGCGTCTCAACGCAGCTCGAGTTCCCTTGAAAGGGAACGTCTCAGGTTACGTATGTAACCCTGGTTCCCTGAGAGGGAACGAGACGCTGCGTTCTCCTGCCATACTTCCTGCATGCCCTGAATCGACTTGCTTCAGGCCTTTTCAGAAGCTGTTGCGGTCTGTTTTCTGGTGTGCTTTATAGCTTCCTGGTCTATGACGTCACCCGCCTATGACGTCTCGCTCTTCCATTGGACTGATTATACACGTGCTTCACGACGCAATCACGCAGAGCGTTCCCACCGCGTCTCAACGCAGCGTCTCGTTCCCTCTCAGGGAACCAGGGTTACATACGTAACCTGAGACGTTTCTATACCTTTACAGTGATTGGTAAAGGAGCTGTTATTATTACAATTGGGGTACATTATAGATGTATACTGTTTAGTGGAATATGACTGTAATATTCCAGTTTTGTGGTTTACAAGCACAGTGATTAATTACAGTGGTTAATTAATTAATACTATAATCACTAGTATATTTACAGGTAGCCTAAATGATTAATGCTCCCATTGCTCCAATTTTGTAATTCTTTTTTTGAATAATTTGCAGCATAATTGTTTTATTGTTGTTTTGTTTTAATCAATAATATTACTCGTATAGTATTAGCGTATTGCAAGCGTAGACAAGTTATTAGCCTATAATTGATTAACAGATACTAGAGCTTACACCATTATATTAGCTATCACAATACTGGTGACTTAAAACGAAACAAATATTATTATTAAATCCACCACAATATGATTTTTTTTTTTTTGCATTATTGCAGTAATCTGTAGCATAATGACAAAAAAATTACCCAATCAATACCAAATACAAATCTGAAAGTCTTGTAACTGTAAGAAATGTTTAAATCTTGACCAATTCTGTCAATATGTAGCCATAGTGCAGGCAGGGCTATTAAAAGAGCTTAAATCAAACAAAAGCATTCTGGTTTATTCCATTGCTTTAGCTAAGAGTTTCAGTTTCATCTATAGGAAAATAAGGGAGGGGCTATGAAGTAAACCATGGTCAAGAAGGACAATAGTTCTGATTGGACAGAGTCCATGTACCATCGGGAAGACAGCCACTCCTCTCACTACCGCGAAACGACGCGAAAATCTTATTAACCACGTGAATATTTAAGAGAACAAGTTCTCTCCACGCTTTTCAGTTACCCGCATTCATGAGAAATGGGTTTATTTTTTTTATGAAGGGATGCAATTTGGATATTTCCGCCGGGTGGTGCATTTCACGGATTTCCCGCAGAAATAATTTTCTGTAATATCTTGGCGAATTTATTTGAAAGACCTCACGGGACGAAACGGTATGTTTATGCATTTTCCAAGTTGGTGCAACATCTGAGTATGTTTCTACGAGGTGGATTGTGATTAGGGTCAATGGGGTTGAAGAAAAGAGATGATAATATAGTTCAGGGTGAGGGGTGTGTGATTGCATGGATCCTTTCGGACAAGCTCGCTTATAAACGCGAATTCAGTTTAATTTCGCCTATTCAACAGGCTGTCGATAGTAAGTCACTAAAGTCCTTAAATAACCAACGTTTAAAGTCTAGTTTAATGTAAAGACGTCCAAATGAGCCAGTTTTAAGTGCGAAGGAACAGTTTTTGTTTAGGTTGGCACCCTTGTTTATTTTGCGCCTGCTTTCCCAAAACTAATAGCCTAATGTTACAGTAGTAGGCTATATTGGAGATGGTCATTTTTGTAACCTTTTCTAAATTTGCTAAACAGAACTATTATATATATATATATATATATATATATATATATATATATATATATATATATAGGCTATATATATATATATATATATATATATATATATATATATATATATATATATATATATATATATAATTTTTTATTTGAGCTAGACGTGTATGGTAGCCTAGCTATTATAAACCATATCGACGTTGGGAAATATAGCCCATGTAATCCTTTTCACGATTTGTAAGTTGTCTGTGCCCATGTTTTCTCAGGGAATAGCTCAGAAGGGCGTTCAAGATTTCCCAAAACCTAAGGTAAGTTTTTCTTCTGTTGATGGGTTGCCTTGTCGGTCCCACTGAGCTTTTAGAGTTGTTTGAATGGTCGTGTGGGCCTAGTCGCACTTGTTTATATCCAAAGTTTTTATTATGTAACTGGAAATGTTGTTTTCGGTGACTGTTTTGCTCAGTTGATCAAACAATGTGAAAATACACCTTTTTTTTTTAATTTAGGGAAAAATAGGCCTATTTAATAATCAGTATTTTCGAATTAGTATAATACATCTACAGACAAAAGCTACGTGTTAAAATAACTTGGGGCTTGACAAAGGTTGTTAAAATGCCACAAAGTCAAACTTCCTGTTTAGGTCGAGTACCTTTTGTCCATTGTGTCAGCACCCATACACACAAACACACATGGGCCTACACCATAGGCTGTGAGGGAACCAGGTCAGAACTTAATGTTGAGAGGATTGTGTATTGGAGTTCGTATAGCAGACATTTAGTTAGCCTACTTAATTTCTCTGTTTAATTTGTATTTAAGTATGTTTTTGTAACTTTCGTCTTGTTGGATTCACATTAGATATATGAGAATACCTGCTGGCTTAAATGTTGCATCACAATGATAGGTTTTTAAAATTTGTTATTATTATTATTATTATTATTAATGATTCATATTATAATTTGAATCATGTGTATTATCTATGTTTGTTTATAAAGGCACTGTTTATCTACTGTTGTTAAAGGTGTAGAAAAATCAAATATAGCCTATAGACTTGGGCTGCTTGGTGCTGGCCTGCTTGTTTCTCTACAATACTTTATTCACTACTACAACAGTCATTCTGTTAAAATGATTATCACTGTGACTTTTTTAAAAATATGGTGTAAAAGAGAATGAGCTTAGACGTTAATTCAAATCATTTGTTCAAACACATGCAGACATGCTTGAGTAGCAAAGGTCACTTAACTACATAGAACACAACCACGTGACCAGCTTTACATTCCTCATATGCTGCCACCCTGCAGTATTTTTTAGCATATGTGTTTGCAGATGCCTTTTTCTATACTTAAAAGAAAAAGTAGCAGGGAAAACCCATTCTCTAACTGGTGGGGATCAAATGGAAAATTGATAAATCTCAAAAACCCATACAAAATTTACCATGATCAACATAATTTTGTGGAGCCTTTTTTTTAGCTTTTTTTTTTTAGTCAGTCAGAACAGGCTATCAAAATGTTTTTGGAAGTACTTATGTGTACAGTAACTTGCCACATTTTCGTTCTAGATTAAAGCATTCCATAAGTATGAGAGGGAATTATTAGATTTTATTAGTCATTTTCATAAGAATAGTTTTTTTATATTTAGCTAATACCGGGCCACCAAGAACAACATCATGTAAGTATTACTATATAGTATTACTAGAGATTCCCTGTTGTCTTCACACAAAGAGAGGTGGGATGTGGGGCAAAGAACATAGAGTCCACTGTACTTGGCATTAACATTATGTGTACTTTGTATAATTTGTATAGGTTGCATTGTTGTACATGGTGTGGTCCACTTTTAGTTGCAGTGATGTGGCTGCTTTTAATTAAATTCGCTATGTTATACGTATATTATACAAACTTATTATTATACCTTTTAATAGACACAGCATGCATATTGGCATCTTTGTGGTTTGTGGCAAGGGATTTTGTGTTTTTTTTTTTTTTTTTTTTTAAAAACAGTATGTAACTCAATGTTTTGAGAGTAAAATATTAAACCTCAAATAAATCAAAACTCAAGTTTAAATCAACAAAAAAAAAATTATATTTGTCAATATTTGTTTAATTACTGAGGGGCCAGTCAGTTTTTCCAAATGATACTATTTAAATTATACTTATTTTATTACGATAATTATTATTATTCTATTACAAAACATACATAAAATGTTAAACTATATATAATTATAAAAATAAACTATATCAATATTCGGATTTAAATTTGTTTGATTACAAACATTTTCAGTTTCTCAAATGTTCAAACTAATATATTTTACAATGTAAGTTCATGAAGAAAATAATGATTTAAATATTCCAACTGAGCGAAAAGGAAAACGCATAAGGTATCAGATAGCAAATTTGATCAATATTATTATCATGGTTTTCCAACAGTAAATTTCATCTAATCATGAAGATGTATTATGAATCATTTATACATCCTGAACTCAGCATTACAAAACCAGTGTTTGTATTTGAGGTTCTATCAACTGTTGATTTATAACTTATATATTTGTTGTTTAATTTTTTTCTAGCACTTCAAAATAAGGATTAATTTGTTAACATGAACTAACCAAGAGCAATATATTTTTACAGCATCTAAAATCATTTGTTCATTTTATTTAATAAAAATACAATTGTTCGTTGTTTGTTCATGTTAGTTCACAGTGCATTAATGTTTACAAATCCAACTTTTGATTTTAATAATGTATTATTAGAAATGAACATTATCTAAGATTAATAAATGCTGTAGAGGTATTGTTTATAGTTAGTTCATGTCAACTAAAGTCACCAAATAAAACCTTGTTGTAAAGTGTTACCAAATTGTGATTTGTCTGAATCTGCACAATACATTTGAAAATGTGGCATTTGCTGCAATAATTTAATTGTGGTGTCTTAAAACATACTAAATCAGATTCAAAATAACCTAAGTCTGATTTGTAGATTCATCATGTGTTTATAAATAGTAAACTCATGATAAAACATTTTAACAACAGCTTTGAGAGTCAGTGTCAGCAACATTAGACAGAATCAGTTAATTTTTTATTTAATTTAATAAATAAGAATATTTGATAAATAAAATAAAAATTAAGGGAACAGAACATTAAAATGTGCAGTTCTAAATTATAATTTAAATTCCATACAAGTGTAATGATTATTAAAGGTTGATAACAACGAAATATGTACTTTAGGGTATTCTTTGTAGTTTTGTGAAGCTGTTTATGATTGTGATGAGAAGAATTTATTATAAGTCTCAATTTCCAAACAATTTTAAAATAAATTTGTTTTTGTTTTTTTGGACCTAGTTGGAAAAAAAACTCTGACCAAATCTTTCTATACTTTTTGAAGAATTAAAATACTGTCATTATTTCATAAAGAATTAAAGCTCTTGCACTCTAAAACAGGTGTTTCTGAGTAGAGAGGCAGTTTTCTGTGTGTGTAGTTGCTAAAGTGCATTTTCGGTATTACTTTATTGAAATTTCATGGAGAGATACGGTTTGGAGAAAGCGCTACTACAGTCAGTGGAAGTGGGCCAAGCCACCCGACGTGTGTGTGTGTGTGTGAGTGTGAGTAACCAGAGCTGAGCAGATCGGATGCCGCACTATGAACAGGACTTCAGTTCTGTCACCCTGTGTCATCTGATGCACAGGAATCCTGTCACAGAACACATGTTGAATGTAGGTATCATGATTAAAACAGCAGATGAGAGTGTAAGAAACGTAGAGTAATTTTATATTGGTAACTTGAAATAACTGTTATAATATATGACAGTGTTATTTTATATTGGTAACATGACCATAATACATAAACTAAAACAATTCTGACCATCCCATATATTATAACAGTTACTTCATCACTGGATGATATATAATATATATTTTTTTTAAGTTACACTTTTTTTGTCTCATTTGTCTGTGTGTGGAATGTGGGTTTAATTGTGGTTTTAAGTCAACATGAAACACTTTCTATTGTCTTAATTCATGTTCATTGTCTTATTGTGCCCAATTCATGTTTTGGGTTACGCTATTTTACAGTGTCCTCCTTAGCCTTATTCAGACGGGACTAGTTTTCTGGGGGGGGGGGGGGGGGGGGGGGGCGTTAGAGAAAATCGTGTTTCACAGACTTACTTTGCGATTTTAATCCCGTCCGAATCTGCCATGTCTGGAATTTTTAGAGGTTCTGTGAGAAAAACACAGAGCAAATTACCTACAGTTTTTGGCCGAATTTAGCGGTCCTCTGAGAAATCTAATCCCATCCGAATGCGAATGTCTGTGATGATGTTGATGTTGTATTATCCTAACGCTTCTCCTTGTGTGTTTTTTGACCTACCTGAGCTACCGTTCGCTTACCAATCTTCTATCATGTTTTTATTTCATTTAAATATGAATGACGAAAAATATCAGACAAAAAAAATTGATTATAAAATTAATAAATAGAACAAATCGCATGAAACTGTGAAGACACTTAATATCAGTGTCAGATAAGAATAAGATGCTTGTTTCGCTGCTCACTTATGTGGGTTTAGCCACTTCTATAAACTTATGAAGTTTACTTGAATAGGGGTTTTATAATAAATTAAACTTATTTATAAGCCAGGATTTGGCTTCTGGGAGGTCCTTTTCTTTTACAGAATGGGTCTTTAAATATGTAAACATGAATTTGTTGTGTTCTGTGAATGAATAAAGAATTGTGAAGGACAATACTAAATACTAAAACTAAATTAAATAATAAATTAAGACATGTCATACGTAATGCACGTAAGCACAGCACATGACCTTCTTTAACGGCCACGTCTAGAAAACACACACTCCCATAATAAACACGGAGATGTTAGTCCAGTCCGAATCGGTACATGAAATCACAGACGTTAAGTGATAAAAATTGTAACTCAAACCTTGTTTTGAAAATTTATAATTACAATGTAACAAGGACACATAAAACAAAGTGTAATCATTTTCTTTCTAATCTTTTTCTTGCTCATCTTGTTAATAACATGTTATAACTTGTTCTTCCTCTGCTACAACACAATTTTCAGAGTAATTGTGATATTTATTTGAACACTCCTGAAATTGATTTTTAAAATCCCACTGAGATCTTTATATTAGTGAAGCAGACTTGAATAAATATCAGTTGTCTTTTATCTCCCAATAACATGTCTTGGAAAGATGATATTTAAATCCTTCAAGATCAAAGCTCTTTCGTTTTTATTGTGGGGGGCAAAAAATATAACACAGAGCAATACAATGATGACTGCGATATGGACAAATAAACGTTCCTCAACAGCCTGATGAATCATTGATATTCACATTTTAACATAATTTTTTTTTAAACATGATGTATGGATAGTCAAGTAATCCGAAGTTGCTTCATTCCAGTAAGTATCTATTTTTAACTATTACTACTAACATTATAAAAATAAAATGTATTCTTACGTTTACTTTATAAAAATTAGTAAAGTTTTCACAGCAAAAAGAGATGTGTACAACAACTTAAGAGTGTCACTTAAATGTGGGTGTAATAAAGTGCACAAAGAAGGAGTTGAGTCTTCAATAAATACAACACAGAAAACTCAGAAAATCGCAGGAGAATAACTTAATACAACCACATTAACCGGTCAATACCGGACAAAGAAAGTTAATGAGCAGAGGGTTCACACAAAAATACACAGAGATAATTAACGTAACCAGAACAGCGTGCGTAACTCGATCAAAAGCCATGGAGACAAACTAGCAAAGGGAACACAGGCAAACAGGAACAGAACAGAACAGAGTGAAAACGAAACTAAAACGGAACAAACACATTAAAAGCGGGGGATGTTTTTAGAATTATACTTTTCACAGTTCACTTACTAACAAAGGTATAAACTATCAGATGTCAGAATGCATGTAATAGATTGTGCACAAGTTTTTCAGAAAAGTGTTGTTAGGGTTAAAAAAAAATTCTTGAATATCCTGTTTAATTAATAAATATGTCATAACAATAAAGTTAAATGGCAGAACAAGGTGAGCGGTGTTCTTGCATTGCCAGTACTTGTGATATGCCTGGACTCGGAAGACACTATCTGAGCTTTGTTACACCAGTAGAAGGAGTACGGGGGTATTTAGAGATTAAACGAATAACCCATCTTCATTCATCCTTTCACTGTGTCCTTCTCGTTGCGTGAATCCATTAACAGCGCTTGTGTCTGTTTTTAGATATTCTGCATGGTGTTGATAGTCCATTGGTGTCCACAGTTTCTGTTTCTGTATCCGCGTCTCTTTCTCTTTAAACTCACATTGACTTGATCACATTTAAAGCCTTTGTCCCATACCTATGCTGAGGCAATGCTAATGACTTGGGGATGGTGCAGGAGTTGCTATGGTAACCCTATAGCTGGAGAGTGTAGAGGTATAGGCAGGTCGGTTGGGCTTTTGTTATGGATGGAGTGTGTGAGTGAGTGGAGTCTAAAGCAACACAATAGCCCACTGAGACCAGCTGGCAGGAGAGGGAATTTACTGGGAAATTTTACTGTGATCTATAAGTACTGTGAGAAAGGTTGGGAAGCACAAATAAAGCCGTGCTGTGAAAGTGTAGAGAGGAACACTCCCTGTTTGCTTATAGGTGTCGGCTGATCAACAGGTTTGGTAGCAAGTTTAAGGCACACATGGAAGAGTTGATTATAAAGCTTTATACAAAAGAAATAATCTAACTATACTGTATATTTATGAAACATTTATTTAAAAAAATTGTTAATTTATTGTATGCATTAATGTAAAATCTTCTTATGAATTTAAATAAGAATATAAGCTAAAAATAAATATATCCTGCTGTTACTGTCATATTGTAGCCACGGGGCATATGCATAAAGTGTATTAAGCTTCATAACTATTATGTTTAATTTAATGTAATTTAATTCCTGTGGTCCTACAGGAGTCATCATTGTTCACAAATCTGACTACACAGAGTGATAGTCTGAATCACAAATAACTTATTGGGCCCCATGAAGTCCATACATTTTTTCCCCCCCCAAATTCCATTTTATCTATTTAATTTTTTCACAGAAAATTATCATTTTACTGGATTTTGTTGTTTGTGGTTTAATTACATTTTAATAACCAGAAAGGATGTCAAATCAACTGAATAAAAAAAAAAACTTTAAAAATGTAATAGGCTAATTTATTAACATTTTAACAAAAACAGTGAAATGTTTAATTTTTTTCAGAAATTCTTTCTTTTTTTTGTATTTGATTTAATACAAATGCATTATCAAAAGTGATGGTTAAACAAAGAAAGGTATAAAACTAAGAATTTAATTTTTTTTTCAAATTAAATCGAACAGTTCCTTTAATTTTTGGAAAACAGTGCTGCACAAAAGGGTGTAATACACATGGATGTAATATTGTGTGAAATACCTTTTAAAATTTATGTTATTGTTGTAATTATTACTTTATAAACATTCTACTGTACAATAGTAATATACTTTGTATAGTAATGTATTTGAGATAGTTTTTATCAAATGAAATGCTGATAAAATCTCAGAGCAGCTCTGAAGATGAAGTCCTTATATAATAAGACTGCAAAAAAACTCCACAAGCGTCAAGCGTGCTTGAGAGTATGTGTAGTAGACAAAACTGCATGACTCTTTCATGCTCACACACCGAACATGCAGTCTTCAGATTTCAATGACTACGTTTACATGCAGCCAATAACCCGTTCAAAACCGGAATATTAGCAATAACCCGGTCGCGCAAGGCCATGTAAACACCGGCAAAAACCCGAATATGCTCATATCCCGGATTTTAAAAACCCGGATATGATACCTGGGGTACCCCTTTTCTAACCCGAATTTTTGGTCATGTAAACGCATGTTGGCATATCCCCATAATGATTTGTGTTCTGCGCATGTTCTATTCGCAAGGAATCTTGGTCTTTTGAGTAGAGGAACTTCTCGGCGCATACAAAAACCCACGTGCAGTATATACCGGAAGTAAACATGGCGAGACGGAGCACAGCATACTTTTGGAGCGAGGTCAGTACCAGCACCAAAGCGCAAACAAAGGCGATCGCTATCTGCCCCGAACTATTCATTATCCGCGTGCTGCTGCTGTTGTTGTTTTCTTTGGATACAGGAAGAAGAATCGGAAATTACGCATATTGCGTCTTAAGGTTGTCCGTACGTCTAGACGCTAACCGTGCGTCGCCGTTTACATCGGGATATTGCAATTCCATGTATACTGGAGAAACTCTCTCTGCTCACGCATGTAAACGGGTTATTCCTAATGTTTCAGAAACCCGAATAGTGACCATAACCCGAAAATTGGCTGCATGTAAACGTAATCAATAACAGACTTTTTGATCTATTCATCAAATTTGGCTAAATTCCATAACATTACATGTTTTTCAATAAATTAAATTTTTTATGACTGGATTCTGCAGTTACGTCTGCGTTTTTGAAATGACTCTTATGAGCTCAAGATATCATTTGAAAAAACGTAACTAATTCTTTACTAAACAAACTCACTGAACTTAGCGAATTGACATCTGACTCTTACTGAACTTTAGGTCTTAGCTTTCAGTCATGTCCTACTCAAAATTGGGCAAGTTCTGTTTTTTGCCACAAAAGACACCATCATTGACTGCTTGTGCTGTTCTTATGACATTAAAACACTAAATGATAAATCAGAAATGTCAAACATATCAAAATAAAATGATTACACATGCACACACTAGGTCAGCTCTTTAGATGCTGAGCTACTGGATATGGATAGACACACAGTCTCACACACACACACACACTGGGTCAGAGGATGAGGATCAGGTTGTGATGAAGATAATGCTTCTTCAGCCTCTTGTGAATCACGTGATAGTCAGTGATCTGATGGCCAGGTTATATCTATATCTGATACTGATATTACATGAGTGGATTTTTAATTAGTCTCCATTGCGGTGCATACTGACATACAAATGGGGAAATCATCACAGACTGTTTTCTCCATAAAAAGCATATAATGTGTGTGTGCATTTGACATTGTCTACGGATGGCGTATGTGCTGGATTGTCTCTTTTTAACTCCTTCAGGAGGATTGTAGTGAGCTGAGTATAGGTATGTGTGCATATGTTTGGGGGGCAGGGGCTGTAACCACACTTAATAGAGGCCTTGTCTGTGTCTAATAATCCCAGAGTCCTCAGATTAAAGGATGACGTGTCTGCTGGTAGAGCGCTACATGGCTCAGACTCTGGCCACGTTGTTTCCTGCTGAGGGATTCCACCATGCATGAATTGCTTGAGTACGTGGGCTTTGATAAGGCAAGAATGTGGAACACAGAGCGTTGACATCACAAAATGTGGAACTCCGTCTTTTTCACATTTAAGGAGGAATCTTGGTGGTTCGGTAGCAATGAATGAGTGGATGCTCTGGACCGAATCTGTGATTCCTGTATCGATGAAGATCTAGAACTCAGTGCCAACTCTTATGTGGTTCAAAGGCAGTACTAACTGACTTAGAAAAGACAAGGAGGGTTGTTGGGTAAACGCTTCTCTTATATGACAACATTATCTAAAAAGTTTTCGTCCTGTCACTTTGTCTTCATGATCACTGGACCAGCAGCACCAAGTTGGATAAAGGTATTATATACACTACCGTTCATAGTTTTTTTTAATCTTTTTGAAAGTCTCTTGTGCTCAATTAAGGCTGTGTTTATTTTATCAAAAATGCAGTAATAATACTGTGATATATTACAATTTAAACTGTTGTGGATTTTAATATAAAATGTCATTTATTCCTATGATGGCAAAACTGATTTTTCAGCATCATTACTCCAATGTGTAGTGTCACATGATCCTTCGGAAATCCTTCTCATTTCTTCTCATTTCTTAGCTGATCAATGTTCTTCTTTGTCAATGTTGAAAACAGTTTTTCTGCTTAATTGTTTTAATGGGGACCATGATACACTACTATTCAAAGGTTTGGGGTAAGTAGGGTTTAAAATGTATTCATCAAGGATGCATTAAATTGATCAAAAGTGGGAGTAAAGACATTCATAATGTTACAAAAATTATCTATTTCAAATAAATACTGTTCTTTTGAACCTTTTTATTAATCAAAGAATGTATCACGTTTTTCATCAAAATATTAAGCAGTTCTCAACATTGATAATAATAAGAAATATTTTTTGAGCACCAAATAAGCATATTAGAATGTCAAATGAACCTTCAAAAATCAGTGAAGACTGGAGTAAAGATGCTGAATATATATATATATATATATATATATATATATATATATATATATATATATATATATATATATATATATATTATATTATTATTATTATTATTATTATTATTATTATTATTATATATTTTTTTTAAATAGAAAACAGTTGTTTTAAATTGTAACAATATTGCAGACTATTACAGTTTTCCTGTATTCTGGTCAAATTTGCAGCATTTGTGAGCTTAAGAGACTTCTTTGGAAAACATGAAAAAAATCCTGATGATTCCAAACTTTTGACACAGTCTAGTGTGTTTTAGAGTGTCTGTCTTCACTGTCTTGTTTTTTAATGAGGATGCGGAATGGGAGACTCATACATATGCAAATCAGGCATGCTGAGTATATTTATGCAGAAAGTATGCCTCTCACATGTTGAAATATGGACGTATACATACAGTATATGGACAAAATATACATTTTGAATGTGTTCCAAGTGGGATATAATTGATGGTTTAGTATTCCTCTCTGTTACCTGCTCTTATTGATATCTGTCAGATTTATCCTAAAACTGCAGAATGTTACACAACCCTTCATCCATTATTTACATTGTTTACACAAGTTAAGACTGTGAATACAGACTTGCATATCTACTACCATATGAAATGCACAAGGTTTGTTCACACCAATTAGACATTTACATGTATGTACTTTGCAGACACTTTTATCCGAAGCAACTTTTGCATTCAGGGTATACAATTTATCCAGTTCATACTAGTATTGTCACAAAACTGGAATTTCGATAGGCCTACAATATCTTGAAAAATGCTTTTCAAAAAAGTATTTTAACCCTAAATATTTAATTCCAAATTAAATGGAATTGAATGTGGAGGATTTTAACTGTGACAAGATGATTGACAGGGAAGGCAGTTTAAACAGTCAAGTCAAGTCACATTTATTTATATAGCTCTTTTTACAATACACATTGTTTCAAAGCAGCTTTACAGAGATAACAGGAGAATAATACAAAAAATAGTTTCCAGAAGAAAATAGCGTCACAGTCCAGTGAATTCAGTGATGTTTCATTTTTGTTTTAAAAAAGTTATTAATTTAGTTCATTTATATATATATATATATATATATATATATATATATATATATATATATATAAGCTCATTAGCAATCGCACCACCGGCCTCGCGCCGTTCTCTCACGTCCCTCGGCCGTCCTGTTCGCCACATACCCCCATCGCCCCTCACAGGCCGGGGGGTACCCACGAGCCTGTGCCTACTCCCCCCCCCAGCGGCGGCGATCCCTGGGGGGTATGGACCGACAAGCCGAGGGAAACGGAGACGGAAGCATGAGGAGCGACAGATCGAGAGAGGGGAGAGAGGAAAAAAAAAATTGGTCCGGTTCCCACAACGCGCTGCCATCTGGTCCTCCAACCAGCTGGGCGATCTTCTCCGCGGTGCCTGGCGGTGACGCTGGGTAGCCCCCGGTGGACGGCTCGACGCTCCTCCGCCGCCCGGTGGACGGCGACGGCTCCTCGGGTGCCTTGGGCAGACGGTAGGAGTCCCCCGCTCCCTGCTCCTCCCCTTCAGTGGTGGACGGCAGCATGCTCCGGCCCACGGCGAGCGGCGGCTCCCCCCCTCTCCCTCCCGGATGGCAGCCGCCCCTCCCATACCCAGGCGGCCGGCAGCGAGCTCGACCGTCCCACCGGCAACTCACTCCAGCGTACCGCCTCAAGCGTCCATGGCCGTGAGTCCCCCGCTCCCTGCTCCTCCCCTCGTTCGGCGGATGGCAGCCGGCTCCGGCCCACGGCGAGCGGCGGCGACTCGCGCATCATGCTCGATGGCACCGCGGATTCCCCACAGTGGCGAGGACTCTCTGACAGCGCGTTCCTCCCTCCTCCCGGGTTTCGGCACCAGTGTAGCAATGTTCAGGGAAGAAGGAGGCGGGAACCGGCGAACATTCAAACAAAATTTATTAAAAATAAAATAAACTAAAATACCGCCAGCAGCCCCTCGCGGACGACTGCTGGCTTACCCAAAATAAACATAACGGCCAGCAGCCCCTCGCGGACGACTGCTGGCTAAAATAAAACACAAATACAAAAACCAAACAACTAAAATCAGGCCTGTTCCTCTCTCGATCATCAACGTCGTCGCTCCTCATTTATGCCTCCGCTCCTCCGTGAGAGATGCGAGACCGGTGTGCTTCACAGGTGTTGCTCATTAGCAATCGCACCACCACCGTTCTCTCACGTCCCTCGGCCGTCCTGTTCGCCACATATATATATATATATATATATATATATATATATATATATATATATATATATATATATATATATATATATATATATATATATATATATATATAACATATAGCCGCTCTGGAGTAAACCGTGATGTCATTGTCCAGCTCAGTTCAGTTCTTGTATAATGGTGTCAATGCAGGCAGATCAATATTATTGTTGAATATTAAATTAAATGTTAAATTTAATGTCCCCAACTAAGCAAGCCAAGCCAATGGCAATAAAGGTGGAAAAGGTGACAGTAGCAAGGTACCAAAACTCCATTAGGTGACTGAATGGAGAAAAAAACCTTGGGAGAACCCAGGCTCAGTCTGGGGCCAGTTCTCCTCTGACCAATGAACGAACAGTGTATGATTATGTTTCATGCAGCATTATAGGTCAGAAGTCAGATTGGTTTGGAACAATCAGAATATCATCCGGTTCCATATGGTTTAAGATCGGAGTCATCACGCCGGTATGGAGACGGGTTTGTTGAGGATCAGTGCCGATGGCTGTCGTGTCGATGAGGCCTTCACAGGGGAGAGTCTAGTTGACACAATCTCTGCTGACACTTCAGGTATGCGTTGTGGTCGTGTCTAGGTGCAGGTCCTCAATCTGGTCTGGATACGGCCCGGATCCGGCTGACTACATCATGCGTTGTAGTCATGTCTAGGCGCAAGTCCAACATCTGATCTGGATACAGCCTGGATCCAGCTGATTACAGTAAACCTTGGAATAAACAGAAAGACTAACATTAGCGTAGTTGCCATTCTTCCTATGATGTAACGGTTACATTGGGTGTTATAGGAAGTGTTCCCGTTTCCGGCCGACCTAATGTATGCAGCCTAATAATCATTTAACTGATTTGAATAATAGGAATGTATAATTTTCTATGTGTATGCTAGGTTAAAGAGATGTGTTTTTAGTCTAGATTTAAACTGAAAGAGTGTGTCTGCTTCCTGGACAATGTTAGGAAGACTGTTCCAGAGTTTAGGTGCTAAATAGGAAAAATATCTACCGCCAGCAGTTGATTTTGATATTCTAGGTATTATTATCAACTGACCAGAGTTTTGAGATTGTAATAGACGTGAAGGACTATAATTCATTAAGAGCTCGCTCAAGTACTGGGGAGCTAAACCATTTAGTACTTTGTAAGTAATCAGCAATATTTTAAAATTTATACAATGTTTAATAGGGAGCCAATGCAGTGTTTACAGAACCGGGCCGATATGGTCATACTTCCTAGTTCTAGTAAGAACTATAGCTGCTGCTTTTTGGACCAGCTGTAGTTTGTTTATTATGCGTGCAGGGCAACCACCCATAAGAGCATTACAATAATCTATCCTTGAGGATAGATGAACGCATGAACTAACTGTTCCGCATTTTTCATTGAAAGCATATGTTGTAATGTAGATCTATTTTTAAGAAGAATGCAGTTTTACAGATGCTAGAAACCTGGCTTTTAAATGAAAGATAGGTATTAAAGAGCACACCCAGGTTCCTAACCGACAACTAAGACTTGACAAAGCAGCCATCAATTGTTAGACAGTATTCTAGGTAAGTACGTGCAGAGGTTTTTGGTCCAATCATTAGAAACACTGTTTTTTCAGAATTAAGTAATAGGAAATTTCTATTACTACAGGAGGTTACTAAGCGACAAAGGGTCCGTTAAAGACGCAATTATGATGAAGTAGTAGGCTATGTCCCACAGCTTGCATACTCTTCTGTAGACATGTGCCGGTATTCGGTAATGCGATAAATCGCGGTAATGAATATGCACGATATTGTTATCGCGAGCACTTAAAAATACCGTGAAAAATAATAGATCCGAATTTAGATTTTTAGAACGCGCATTAGCTTATTTTCCATCAACCGCTTAAAAAAACACTGCGTATATACGGCGCAAAACGCGTGCACACTCTGATGTAAACAATCCTCACATGTATAAGCACTGTATGCATGCGGCGCAGTTCGCGCACTAGTCTAATGTAAACAATCCTCACATGGAGAAGCATGGCGGAAGGAGGAACACTGCCGACGATTTATCCCCCTTCTAAAAGTCAGGGCTGCCAAAATTCACGCAATCGACACTTTTCACACGCCACACATCCATTTTTTCACGCAGAGAAAAATGGCGGAGCAAAGAGGACACTGACACCGACAGACTAGACAGAGCAGGTTACTTTTGATATGAAAGAAATTCTCAGCTCTCAGGTTCTGTCCATTTTGTTACGAAATTCAGACAATAAATACCGTTTTGGCGCTTGTAAATGTGACGTGACAGATGTAGCGCCATCATTTCAAGTAAACCGATCATCTGTTACTTTTTATTTAAAGAGGCATATATACATTTTGGTAAGTTGTACTGTATCATACATAATATGGATCAATCAGTGTATTTCAACCACGGAAAGAGGTCAATTAAACTGCAGGAGAACAATATCACAGAACATTACATTAACCTCAGGAAAGCTAATTAATGACCAGCACGTTAGTTGACTAGAAAAAAATAGCTATAGAGTATTTTGCTAAATATGTGCACTATATTACATATTTATTATATTGTTACTTGTGTCATTACATAATTGTTGTTATAATGAAAACCGCATTATAATGAAAACCGCATTATATTTAATTTATTTTTAACCTTTACTAATACCAGCTGATAGGGCTCTCTGTATGTTTACAGCATTATGTGAGATATATTTTTTCTTGAGAAAAATTAACATGTAGGCTATCTACTGTAGCCTACCTAATATTATCCAAATGAGTCAATATTGAATCAAGATTTAAATCAAATCAAGAATTGAACTGAAGTCGTGAAAATTGTGTTAAGCAATAATACAAACAGTAGCCTACCAGTCATTGTACTATGTAAACATTGTAACATGTTGTCACTAAACTTAATAAAATTCTGTGTAGTTACCAAATGTTTTGACAATCACAATTACACCTATTGTGATGCAAGTTTTTTTTTTACATCCCCCCCCCCCTCCAATCCATCCGTTTCTCTTGTGCAATTAAAATATCGTGATAATACCGTAATAAAAAAAAAATTATACCGGCACATGCCTGGTCTTCTGCTTCACACTCAAAAGTATGTACTTTTTCTTCTCAAAAACATACTATGTCCTGAAAGTATGTACTAAGTAGGTGAATTGGGATGTAGCAAGTGATTTCTCTTTTTCTTTTAGTTTTTTTATTAACATTAATGACATAAACAGCAGCAAGTTTATTAGGCTGCTGTCCCTTTAAGAGCTTATAGATGGATCCAGTATACTGTTACACATGTGTTTTCTTTCCCAACTGTTTAAGTTCACTTTAGACCAGAGGAGGCAGAGGAGGTGTTAACTCGCTGTCTGACAGAGGAGAGAGCAAGAAAGCATAGCTGGTATCAGTGTATCTATACTGTGGAAAATTTATATTTTTGACAACACTGGTTCAAACTGTACATTTCCTGGAATTCAAACCCATAAACTTTGCATTGTTATGCTCTACTGTTTGTGCTACAGGAAAGTTCAGAAAATATTTTATATATTATAATTTATATAGATTAAATGTTTTAAAGCAAATTTGTGATTAAATCAATGAGCCACAGGAGATTATATTCAGAATGTTGGTGTAAAGAAAATGGCATTTGCTTGGCAGTAAGTCTTTTAATATTGGCAAAATGGTATTATTCCCCCAACAGTTCTCATTTCCTGTTCTATTCCTTCCTGATATGTCATTATTGTACTCTGAATCTTCCCATTGTGTGTTAGAAACATCTACAATAAGTAGGCTATTATCCTTCCAACTAATCAGTGGCCGACCTGGTCATAAGTGACATATGGGTGGTATTGTTATTTGGCATGGATTTGGCAAAATCACACAGCATGGACACTGCTGTCACAGATGTATGCACTTTCTAAAAGTTGATAATAGGGACATGTCCCCACTGACTCTACACTGAAGTAACAAACGTCAAATTCAATTGTTGGATTACCATGTTAAACCTGCTAGTGTTTGTGGGGGCAGTGTGATAATGGCAGTTGTGTTTCACAACATTGTAATTCCAACATCAATCCCTTAGAACATACAAAATGTTGACGTTTGTAGGGGCAGTGTGAACCAGCTTTTAGATTAAAAGAACAGTGCATCTAAAAAGTATGTCACTTACTCCACCTCATGTTGTTCCAAACCTGAATGACTTTCTTTGTTTTGTGGAACACAAAAGAATATTTTTTTGAAGAATGTTGGCACCCAAACAGTTTGATTACCATTGACATCCATTAAATAGACAGAAAAAAAAATTGTTTTATATACAGATAAAAATTAAACTTTCATGTATTTTAGATTCATTGCACACCAACTGAAATATTTCAGGTCTTTTATTGTTTTAATACTGATGATTTTGGCATACAGCTCATGAAAACCCAAAATTCCTGTCTAAAAAAATTAGCATATTTCATCCGACCAATAAAATAAGTGTTTTTAATACAAAAAAAAAGTCAACCTTCAAATAATTATGTTCAGTTATGCACTCAATAGTCAATACTTGGTCGGGAATCCTTTTGCAGAAATGACTGCTTCAATGCGGCGTGGCATGGAGGCAATCAGCCTGTGGCACTGCTGAGGTGTTATGGAGGCCCGGGATGCTTCGATAGTGGCCTTAAGCTCATCCAGAGTGTTGGGTCTTGAGTCTCTCAACTTTCTCTTCACAATATCCCACAGATTCTCTATGGGGTTCAGGTCAGGAGAGTTGGCAGGCCAATTGAGCACAGTAATACCATGGTCAGTAAACCATTTACCAGTGGTTTTGGCACTGTGAGCAGGTGCCAGGTCGTGCTGAAAAATGAAATCATCTCCATAAAGCTTTTCAGCAGATGGAAGCATGAAGTGCTCCAAAATCTCCTGATAGCTAGCTGCATTGACCCTGCCCTTGATAAAACACAGTGCACCAACACCAGCAGCTGACATGGCACCCCAGACCATCACTGACTGTGGGTACTTGACACTGGACTTCAGGCATTTTGGCATTTCCTTCTCCCCAGTCTTGCTCCAGACTCTGGCACCTTGATTTCCGAATGACATGCAAAACTGAGCAACAGTCCAGTGCTGCTTCTCTGTAGCCCAAGTCAGGCGCTTCTGCCGCTGTTTCTGGTTCAAAAGTGGCTTGACCTGGGGAATGCGGCACCTGTAGCCCATTTCCTGCACACGCCTGTGCACGGTGGCTCTGGATGTTTCTACTCCAGACTCAGTCCACTGCTTCCGCAGGTCCCCCAAGGTCTGGAATCGGTCCTTCTCCACAATCTTCCTCAGGGTCCGGTCATCTCTTCTCGTTGTGCAGCGTTTTTTGCCACACTTTTTCCTTCCCACAGACTTCCCACTGAGGTGCCTTGATACAGCACTCTGGGAACAGCCTATTTGTTCAGAAACTTCTTTCTGTCTTACCCTCTTGCTTGAGGGTGTCAATGATGGCCTTCTGGACAGCAGTCAGGTCGGCAGTCTTACCCATGATTGCGGTTTTGAGTAATGAAACAGGCTGGGAGTTTTTAAAAGCCTCAGGAATCTTTTGCAGGTGTTTAGAGTTAGTTAGTTGATTCAGATGATTAGGTTCATAGCTCGTTTAGAGAGCCTTTTCATGATATGCTAATTTTTTGAGACAGGAATTTTGGGTTTTCATGAGCTGTATGCCAAAATCATAAGTATTAAAACAATAAAAGACCTGAAATATTTCAGTTGGTGTGCAATGAATCTAAAATATATGAAAGTTTAATTTTTATCATTACATTATGGAAAATAATGAACTAATGAACACAATATGCTAATTTTTTGAGAAGGACCTATATATATATATATATATATATATATATATATATATATATAGAATGAACAACAACAAGAAAACATATGTCTCAAAATATCTTCTTTCACTGCACGTTCCACAGAAGGAAGAAAGAAAGAAAGAAAACATTATTAAAAATAAAGGTTCTTTATTGGCATTGATGGCTCTATGGAGAATCTTTAACATCCATGGAACATTTTCCATGCACAAAAGGTTTTTTACTCTGGAAAAAGGTTCTTAGATTATAAACTGTTCTTCAAACTAAGAAAAAACAAATGGATCTTTTAAGAACTGTTTACTGAAAGTTTTTTTGGGAACCACAAATGGTTGTTCTGTGGCATCACTGCAACAAGACCCTTTTCGAACCTTTATTTTAAAGGGGAACTATGCCGTTTTTTTTAGCTTAACTGAACAGCTTCGGAGTTATTGGAATGGTTATATGACTTTTTTCGGGTTGAATGGTGGCCGTCTCCTGCGATTATCATGAGAACAGTTGTCAATATCTCACACAATATCAGGACATAAAGAAGCCTACACGTTGTAAATAGTGTAAATGAGCGCAATTTGCTAACTATTATGATAAATTGCAATAATTATGTCTAACGACATCATAACAGACATTGTTACGAAATAATGCGACGTACATGTAACTTTAATGATGTCATCTGGCATTTTGTAATGTTTACATTACACTCAAACACAAATGCAATTATACAGTAGGCCTAGGCCATTGGCTATTTACTTGTAATTTAGCTGCAATCATGTAAAAACGTTATAAGCCATCAAACGCGGTAGGCTACTTTATTATTATAAAGTGCAGAGGCCGTGAGTGCAGAGACGCTCTGCATGAGTGGTATTTGCGACAGTAACGTTAAATACAAGTACTCTACAGTGACTCTAGGGGTCGCTGTGTGACAAAAACGGAATTCCTGCATAGTGTGCCTTTAAGAATGAGTTTAGAAATTGTATAGTCTACAATAGAACACCCGCACAATCTCATTCCTAAATGACCATGATTCGGCCATGTAATAAACCTTTGACAAATTCACACCGGAACATTCAAATCTACGTTTGCGCTACTGTTGACTCAGAGAAAAAAGTTAGGCTGTCAAGGTATGAAAAAGCTTTGGATATAAACTCTCAAAAGGTGATTTGATCACTTCTGTAGACAAAGTAACTTGGCTCTTTAAATAATGATTGTATAGACTACATTGTTATGCTACTAGGTGACGACAAGTGACTGTTAAAAATGTTTGTCATTTGAATCATTAATTCAAGAGATTCATTCAGAAAAGCGGATTCATCCAGTAATGAAACGAGTGAGGTATTTATCATTGAATCATTCATTTAAACCGATTTTTAAAAAATAATTCATTCAAATTAAGTAATTTTTAAATAGACTGCAGCAATTGACATTTTGTCAGAACCTCTAGTAAATTACTTGTTATTTTGTTAGTTGTCTGCTCAGAATCTTGAGAGAATCGTGATCTCTATTTAAAACAAAAAAAATCATCATTATCAATTCATCCAGTCTTGCAGGTCTACAAAATAATATAATCTAAGAATTTCTCACTACAAATGAATTGCAGCACCTGATATTTGTCTCATCTAGCCAAAAATCCTGCTGTTGTGTTTTAGAAATAGCTAATGCATTGCTTGTACTCACTTTGTCAAGAATGCTAATTAATGCTGTTTACTCTTAAACACTAATTCCTGCTGTAGAGGACATCAGAATGCTAATACACACAGGACAACTCATAAATAATTGACTGAGCTATGCAGAATGCTAATTGATTAGCCACTGGGGGCAGCAGGATGCTGTGTTAAAATGGTGCATGTTGAATGTTAATGTGGCTAGCGATGTCCAGGTGTACCTCTGGAATGTGAAGAGAGGTGAGAGTGGTTCTATTGCTGGCTCTTTCATATTCAATAAAGAAACAACACCAGGGGTTTCAGAATTAAAACCATGTCGACAGTAAATTATGGTATAAAGGCAATAATGCGAAAACACCAATCTTCTTGACACATGCAGACACCGGTGAAATCTTAAGTGGATCCAGGCAGCTTTTTTCCCCCTTTCTTTTTTGCATAATCAGACTAGCTCTGTTAGAAAAACCTAGTGTGCAGCATACCTACTGACTTCTAGGAAGGCATCCTAACCAACATGTAACTTCATAAGTTTGTTTTCTGGAATTCTCTACATTAGCCGAAGCTCCAAACAGGAAAAATTAGCATGTGTAGCTAAATTTGGTTCCCTTTCGAGGGAACTCGCGATGCGTCGATGACGCTTTGGGAACGCCTTCGCGTGATTACCTCTGAAGCACGTATGTCAACTAGTCCAATGGAATGAATGAATGAACGCCACGGGCGGGTGACGTCATGACCAGGAAAGGATATAAGCACATCCGGTGCGTTACTCGCGTTAGCTTTTGTGCCTCAGCAAAGCGCTCTGTGTCAAAACTGTCTGTGAATATTTATTGTTGTCTGTCTGATATATATATATATATATATATATATATATATACACACTATGGAAACAATTGCACAAACTCTGTGTTCTTCCTGCTCGCGTTATTTAACGAGTAGGGACACACACGAGCTTTGTGTGATGTGTTGGGAGTGGAGCATGCGGTATCAGCCTTGGCTGATTGCCAACATTGTGAGAAGCTTTCGCTTCGCTCCCGCCTGTCACTTTTCGAGGGAAGTGGCCAGGCTCGCGATTCTCAGGGTGCAGGACCCGCGTCTGCCGAGGCAACGCGGAGAATGCATTCCTGTGGATCGCAAATAGGATCTCTTTACGGGGTTGGAGACGGGTCCGCGGATCTTATCTCCTCCCTTTCCACGAGGGATCCATGCTCTCTCTCCGGTCTCGGAAGCCCGCGCTGCGGTCTCTTCCGCCCGGGGAGAGAGTTCAATGCTTCAGTGCTCTACCCCCGAGGAGGTAGATGTGCTGGGCATTGAAAGTAAACAAAGCACAATCATGGGGGAAGTGGATTTGCCATCTCTTTCCCCAGCGTATGAGAAATATATATATATATATATATATACACATGTTTAATAGTTTATATATATAAAATAAATGTATATATAAAATAAAGCTAGTGGAGGTGTTAACCAAGGCTGTAGATAAATTAAATATTTAATGGCCAGCAGAAATAAGGGGGAGCACGTCATAAAAATAAAGAACGAGTTTCCTTCCCTCTATTTTTTCACCTCCATCACGGGGCCTTCCATTTTTTCCCGATCTGCACAGCGAGCTGTCTAGATCATGGAAAAAGCCTTACTCTTCTTGTCTTTTAGCCCCCAAGTCCATGTATATTCAGATATTAGGGGGTTAAGAGAGTATGGCTATGGGGCAATACCCCAGGTAGAACAGACACTTGCTAGCTATCTGTCTACCGGTTTAGTATCATCCCTGAAGGCGGCAGCTTCTCTCACTAAACCATTAAAAAAAAAATATATATATTTTTAATCTAGTGGGAAAAGCATTTACGGCAGTGGGTCTAGCAGGAGGCTGCTTGCACACTATAGTAGTGCTACAAGCATATCAGGCTGACCTGCTGGGGTATTTGGACAGAAGTGAGGGAGTTTGGCCCGATGGGGTTTGAGAACTTCGTCGGGCCACAGATTTATCTCTCAGGGATAATAAGGAGACCGCCTGAACTTTTGGGCGGTCTATGGCAGCCCTTGTGGTCACTGTGAGACACCTCTGGCTCAATTTGATGGAAATCATGGAGAAAGATACAAGAGAATCTCTCTCTCGCTATGTCCAACCCCCTGGGGCTGCTGGGCGTGAGCAGCTCCAGCCGTCTTGTTTCTCATACGCAACACAGCAGCCAAAGCCTTCAAAGCAGAAGCCGGATCCGAGGACCGTTCTTTACGCTGAGAAGGCTTCGGTTCAAAAGAAAAGGTCTTGGCGCCACTGGCGTCAGACCGGTGAGGGCAGCCCCAACCGGGGTGGAACGGTGTACACCTCATTATACGGTGCCCTTTCCATCTCGGTGCCCTCAGGGGACCGTTCTGCCAACCCCGCCACCCTTGGTGCTTTAGGGCGCAGCAGTCTCCAGCGAGCTTCCGGCGCAGTGTCAACACGACATTGCGTCGGACTCGCGCCCTCTGAGGGGGGTTCGAAAACAGTCAGTTCGGGGGGTTCCTGCCAGTATGCTTCAGGCCCCCTAATCTGACTGTCTCAATTACACCAGAGGCCAGCCTCGAGGGGCTGGTTCCCTTGGTAGATTTTCTGGCAGCGCGGAAGCTACTGCCGAATATATCTCTATGGGCCCTGCAGTTAGTAGTAAGAGGCAGATTTGGTTCTCGTCCTCCAGGTTACAACGGGGTGTTGCTCACGTTAGTGCATCCCGAGCAGGTTCTGGTAATGGAGCAAGAGGTAAAGGCCCTGTTAGCAAACAAAGCTATAGAGCTCACCCGACATTGCGTCGGTCTTTACAGTCGTTATCTCATTGTTCCAAAAAAGGATGGAGAACTGCATCACATACTAGATCTTCTTCTGTTGAAGTGTTCGGTGCTGGAACTCAAGTCCAAGATGCTGACACTCAAACAGATCGTGACTCAAATCAGATCCGAGGACTGGTTTGTCACGATAGATCTGAAAGACGCATACTTCCATATCTCCTTCCTCCCTCAGCACAGGAGGTTCCTGAGGGTTTCTTTCAGGGGCAAAGAACACCAGTATCAGGCACTTCCTTTTGCTCTAGCTCTATCACCCCGCACATTCACGAAGCGCATAGATGCAGCTCTGGCCCCGCCAGGCTGCAGTGCATACGCATTCTGAATTGCATAGACGATTGGCTGATTCTAGCGGAATCAGAACAGTTAGCGGTTCGGCATCGAGATGTCGTCCTCGCTTATATGCGAAGGTTAGGGTTGAAGCTCAATGCCAAGAAGAGTGTGCTTCTCCAGTACTGAGGACCACTTTACTTGGAGTGGTCTGGGACTCAGTCACGATGCGAGTTGTTCTGTCGCCCGCTCGTGTAGCTGCTATCCTTACTGCCACAAAAGAGCTAAAGCTAGGCCAGGCACACACTGTGAAACAGTTCGAGAGACTGTTAGGCCTCAGGGCAGCAGCGTCCATTGTGATACCCTTTGGCCTGCTGTACGTGAGACCTTTGCAGTGGTGGCTCAGGACCAGAGGGTTCTCCCCAAGGGGAAACCCATTCTGTATAATCAAGATCACGCGGCAGTATCCCCGCGCCTTGGTTATATGGACGAAACACTGGTTCTTGTCCCAGGTTCCGGTGTTGGGAGCTCTTTGCCATCAAGTTGCTATCTTGACAGATGCTTCCCTCACCAGCTGGGGAGCGGTATTGGAAGGCCGCTCAGCTCAGGGCTTGTGGAGGAGTCATCATCTCTCTTGGCACATGATTTGCCTAGAGATGATGGTCGTCGTCAATGCGTTGAGGCATCTCCTCCCAGACCTGAGGGGCCATCATGTGTTGCTCTGGAACAGTGACTGTTAGGCCTCAGGGCAGCAGCGTCCAATGTGATTCCCTTTGACCTGCTGTACGTGAGACCTTTACAGTGGTGGCTCAGGACCAGAGGGTTCTCCCCGAGGGGAAACCCACTCCATACGATCAAGCGGCAGTATCCCCGCGCCTTGGTTATATGGAGGAAACTCTGGTTCTTATCTCTCAGACAACACGTTGGTGGCCTCTTATTTTGGTCCCTCAGGAAAATACGCTATCTGAGGGCAGTGTATATTCCAGGGGGCCAGAATATTGTAGCAGACACCCTGTCGAGGCAGGGGCTGAGGCCAGGGGACTCCACCCTGAGGCGGTGGAGCAAATATGGGAGTTTTACGGCCAGGCAGAAGTGGACCTGTTCACGTCTCAGCATACGACGCACTGTCCACTCTGGTTCTCTCTCACTCAACCAGCCCCCTCGGGGCTGGACGCTATGGTGCAGACGTGGCCGAGGCTATGTCTGTATCAGAGTATGTGAGCGGAGTGGAGTGGGAGCGGAGCGAGGAGTGGAGCGATGTGATTTTGAATGGAGCGCGGAGCGGATTTTTTAAAAGTCGGAGCGTCGTGGTTTTCACTCGCTCCGAGAGCGCTCCACTACCGCTCCATCACGAGTACAATTCATGCCAACGGCTCATTATAGAACTGCATTTTTAGTAAGGATTCACACGTTAAACACATTACGCTATAGCATGATACAGATGGATCACTCAAATCAGAAAAAAATTTGAAGGTTATGATGACGCCGATGGACATAAGTGACTGCAGGAGGTTCTCAAGCCTACTGAAAATGATCGGGCAACACGATCTCATGAAAGTGCGTATCTATAGCACGAATTTTATTTCTCGTGCCATTTATACGCCAAAAAAATTGTTTTTGCGTGCAAATGAAACACACTAAACCCCTTGGTTAGGATTAGGGATGTGAAGTGCGTGCACGCCATAAAGTGTGTATCATATGCACGCGAAAACTGCTTATCATAGGCTATGCAAGCAAAAAATATTTTTGTAAATGGTACAAGAAATAAAATTTGTGCTATAGATATGCACTTTCATGAGATCGGGCTGGATCGGGTGAAAGCACATTTTAAACAGGTAACACTTATTCACACACGCAATCGCTTTCTCACTAATGCATTGCACTCAAACAAATGTAATCTTACAGTGCTGTCGGTAGCCTATTTGATTTCGAATGAGCAGAAATCTGTAAGAAATGTAGCGACACGTAGATAAAATAACTGATGAAAACGTAGTTATTTTACTCTTTCCAAACAAAATGTGCTCTGCAAAAAGCAGCAATGATATTTAACTTTTAACTCTGATAACCATGTAATAAGCATAGCATGGCACAGGAAAAGTTTGCACACTATCCAATAAACCACATTGAAACTATTCTCCTAATGTTGTTTTTTATTTTATTTTATTTAATATGCCTATATATTATGATGAGGAGAAATTTTGTGAGATTTCAAAGCATGCTTAAATACTTTATTCGCAATTTCCTCGGGGAGCGACGACGGAGCGGTGTTTCTGATATCAGTGAGCGAGGAGTGGAGCGGGAGCGGTAAATGGTGAACCCGGAGCGGAGCTGGAGCGGAGTGATTATTAAATGCTTGGAGCGCGGAGGGGAAAGTGTTGCCGCTCCACTCCGCTCACATACTCTGGTCTGTATGCATTTCCCCCTGTTGCTCTGCTCCCAGGAGTTCTGGAGTGAATCCGCCAGGATGGTATAAGCCTATTGCTAGTAGCACCACCCTGGCCAAACGAATTTGGTTTGCGGACCTAATTCTTCTCCTCGACGGCCCTCCCTTGGAGATTCCGATCAGGAGACACCTTCCGTCTCAGGCAGGGGATGCAATATTGCACCCTCGGCAGGGGATTTGGAACCTGTGGGTTTGGCCTCTGAGGGGGCCCAACTCATAGAGAGTGGTCTCTCAACCGAGGTTGTTGAGACCGTTCTAAGCTCCAGAGCTCCCGCTACGAGGAAACTATATTCATTATTTCGTGAGTTTTTCACTTCTTGGTGTTACCAGTGTCAGTGGAATCCGGTTAACTGTTCAGTAAACACAGTATTTGAGTTTCTGCAAGAACGCTTTGTATCAGGTCTATGTCCTTCCACACTTAAGGTATACGTGGCGGCCATTGCGGCTTTCCACGCCCTGGTGGGTGGTACATTTTTGGGTCGAGACCCCCTGATCACTCGCTTCCTTCGTGGCACTTTGAGGCTGAGGCCTGCAACTTGCACTAGGGTGCCGGCTTGGGATCTTGCAATAGTTCTAGAAGGCCTATCTGGGGCTCCCTTTGAGCCCTTAGATTTGGTCTCAGAGAAGTTCTTTCTTTTAAGACTATTTTCTGCTAGCTATTTTGTCCCTCTAAGAGTCGAGACCTTCAGGCCCTTTCGGTCCCCACCTGCCTTGAGTGCACCGGGGATGGCCAAGGCAATCTTACCCCAAACATGGATATGTTCCTAAGGTGCCTACCATTATTCCGAGGCCTATTGTGCTGCAGGTTTCTGTCCTCCCCCGTTTATCGGACCAGGAAAAGCTGAACCTTTTGTGCCCAGTGCGAGCACTGGACACTTATGTTCATCGGACTTCTCTGTCGAGAAAATCCAACCTATTGGGCAAATAGATACTATTATAGTCAATACTATTCTTCTTGCTTGTGAGTCCTCTGGCCAACCATTTGGTGGTCAGGGCTCATTCCACTAGGAGTATGGCTTCTAAGCTTTATTATCTGGAGTTCTCTCCAAGACGTTTGTGATGCGGCGGGCTGGTCCTCACCGCTCACATTCGTGAGGTTTTACAGCTTGGACCTGGATGCTGCCCCAGGTGCTTTTTACTTAGTTTGCCGACAGTTTTATCATCTGGCATTTTGTAAGTACGGCGTATTGGGTATTCTCGTTCCCAAAGCGTCATCGACGCATCGCGAGTTCCCTCGAAAGGGAACGTCTCAGGTTACGACTGTAACCCTAGTTCCCTGAGAAGGGAACGAGACGATGCGTCGCCCTGCCATACTTCCTGCATCCCTGCGATCGACTTTGTTTCGGCACTAGAAGCTAACGCGAGTAACGCACCGGATGTGCTTATATCCTTTCCTGGTCATGACGTCACCCGCCCGTGGCGTTCATTCATTCATTCCATTAGACTAGTTGACATACGTGCTTCAGAGGTAATCACGCGAAGGTGTTCCCAAAGCGTCATCGACGCATCGTCTCGTTCCCTTCTCAGGGAACTAGGGTTACAGTCGTAACCTGAGACGTTCTATATTGAAATTAACATAAAAATACAGAGCACATACAAATATTGGGTCAAATAATACATTTTTAATTACATTGACTGAACTACTTTTCAGTACAGAATGAAATCTAAGGTTATTTAATAAAGACATTTCTCTCGCTTTGTTCGCCGTCTTGAATATATTTTTTCACATCTCCTTTTTCTGCAAAGGATACATGCAATGATGCCTGAAGGCTGATTTATACTTCTGCTTCGAACCTACGCCATAGATACATCGTTGGCTGTTTGTAGCATGTGTAGCCTATGGCGTAGCCTTACATACACCTCTCCAAAATTGTAACAACGCATCAATTCTGTTCGATATTTAACAACTCAAGCTGCAACAAAAGTCGCTGTCTATTTGCTGCCATCATTGCTGCTGCTTCCCAGACCACATGCACAACAAGCTGCTTCTTCTTCGGCTTTTGCCTTGATACTGTGGGTTACACCATCAACATGCCTGTGGACATCGATGCAGAAGTATAAATGAAAACTGACATGTAGCCTACCGCGTAGGTCCGATGCAGAAGTATAAATCAGCCTTTATAAATTGGCAAAAACAAGGTATCTTTGAAGGCAGCGATATTCAGTTGCTCACCCTTTGAGTTGGGAGTGCACCTATGTCACCTTGTGGTCGCAATGAAAATACCACGTTCTGGCATGTAACTCTAGGTGGCGCAGGCTAAGAGGTCCTTAACTCATTCGGTAGCGATTGCATCGTCATCTACATGGTGCAACGGATTTGTTGCTATTACATCAGCTGCTCAACATTCAAACAAATACCTGTATGCATGCGTGTTGTTGCTAGCAGTCTGCAGCGTACTTTCAGGAACCCTCCAACTTCCCCAGCTCCACCTTTATAGATCTGCTATGGGGGTTATTTCATGTATGTTATATGTGCAGCAGCAGCATGTCTTACATGCACACAGCAATATAGCTGTGGCCGATCTTCTTAAAATTTCATATCACAATCTTATAACAAACAATCGCACACTGGACGCTTCATTATGTAGTCGTGTTCTCAAGTTGAAGGCTGAAGTCAAAAACGGTGAATCTAATCACTAAAAAACGTCTCAGGTTACTATTGTAACCATAGTTCCCTGAGAACAGGGAACGAGACGATGCGTCGATCGACGCCATGGGAACGCCCCCAGCGTGACTGCGTCTGAAGCATCTATGTCAACTAGTCCAATGGAAAGAATGAGCGTCACGGGCGGGTGACGTCATGACCAGGAAATGATAAAAGCACATCCGGTGCAAACCGCCATTAGCTTCGAAAATTGCCGAAGCAAGCCGATCACAGGGATGCAGGAAGTATGGCAGGGTGACGCATCGTCTCGTTCCCTGTTCTCAGGGAACTATGGTTACAATAGTAACCTGAGACGTTCCCTTACGAAGGGAACTCAACGATGCGTCGATCGACGCCATGGGAACGAGAATACCCAAAGCGCCAGAATTCCAAGTACCTGAGTGTTAGTCTGTTGTAACTAAGCACTAAGCACCTGAGAACCTGGGGCAGCATCCAGGTCCAGGCAGTAAAACCTAATGAATGTGAGCGGTGAGGACCAGCCTGCCGCATCACACACGTCTTGAAGAGAAACTCCAAGTAATAAGGCTTTAGAGGCCGCCATACCCCTCGTAGAGTGAGCTCTGACCGCCAAAGGACACGGCTGGTCAGAGTACTCGTATGCAAGTGAAATAGCCTCAACTATCCACTTACTAACCGTCTGTTTAGAAGCAGGAAGACCCTTCTCAGGTGATCCAAGCAAATAAATAACTGGTCGGACTTCCTCATTGAAGATGTCCGATAAACATAAGTATCCAGTGATCGCACTGGACACAAGAGGTTCAGCCTTTCCTGGTCCGCAGTGTGCCACGAAGGAAACGTGAAATCAGGGGGTCTCGACCCAACGATGTACCCCCCACAGGGCGTGGTAAGCCGCAATGGCCGCCACGTAGACCTAAAGCGTGGAAGGGCATAGACCTGACGTAAAGCGCTCCTGCAGGAACTCGAGTACTGTGTTCACAGAACAGTTAACCGGATCCCACTGATGTCGGTGACACCATACAGAAAAAACTTTCCATTTAAGCGCATATAGTTTCCTAGTAGCTGGAGCTCTGGAGCTTAGAATGGTCTCAACAACCTCAGTTGAGAGACCACTCTCTATGAGTTGGGCCCCCTCAGAGGCCAAACCCACAGGTTCCAAATCTCCGGTCGGGGGTTTTGAAATATTGTGCCCCCGGCCTGAGACAGAAGGTCTCTCCTGATCGGGATTTCTCCAAGGGAGGACCGTCTAAGAGATGGATCAGGTCCGCAAACCAGATCCGACTCGGCCAGCGTGGTGCTACTAGCAGTAGGCTTATTCCGTACTGGCGAACTCGCTCCAGAACTCCTGGGTGCAGAGCAACAGGGGGAAATGCGTACAGACGTAGCCTCGGCCACGTCTGCACCATAGCATCCAGCCCAGGGGGCTGGGTGAGTAAGGGAGAACCAAAGTGGACAGTGCGTTGCATGCTGAGACGCAAACAGATCCACCTCTGCTTGGCCGTAAAACTCCCAAATAATCCCCTGGCCTCAGCTCCTGCCTCGACAGGATGTCTGCTCCAATATTTTGGTCCCCAAGAATATACACTGCCCTCAGGGAGAGTACCTTCCCCAGAGACCACAGGAGGATCCTCAGACCCCCCTGACGGTTCAGATAAGAGACCACCGATGTGTTGTCTGTACGGACGAGCACATGATGACCCCTCAGGTCTGGGAGGAATTGCTTCAACGCATTGAAGACAGCCATCATCTCCAGGCAATTTATGTGCCACGAGAGATGATGACTCTTCCACAGACCCTGAACCGAGCGGCCTTCCATTACCGCTCCCCAGCCGGTGAGGGAAGCATCTGTCGAGATAGTAACTCGATGGCAAAGAGCTCCAAACACCGGACCCTGGGTTAAGAACCAGTGCTTCCTCCATATAACTAAGGCACGAAAGCAACGCCGCGTGACCTTGATCATACGAAGTGGGTTTCCCCTCGGGGAGAACCCTCTGGTCCTGAGCCACCACTGTAAAGGCCTCATGTACAGCAGGCCAAAAGGTATCCCGTTGGACACTGCTGCCAAAAGACCCAACAGTCTCCCGAACTGTTTTACAGTGTGTGACTGGCCTAGCTTCAGCTCTTTTGTGGCTGACAGGATAGCAGCTACACGAACGGGTGATAGGGTGGCCCGCATCGTCACTGAATCCCATACCACACCAAGGAAAGTGGTTCTCTGTACTGGAGAAAGCACACTCTTCTTGGTATTGAGCCTCAACCCCAACATCTGCATATGAGCGAGAACGACACCTCGGTGCCGAACCGCCAACTGCTCTGATTCCGCTAGAATCAGCCAGTCGTCGATGTAGTTCAGAATACGTATGCCCTGCAGCCTGAGCGGGGCTAGAGCTGCATCTACGCATTTCGTGAACGTGCGGGGTGATAGAGCTAGACCGAAAGGAAGTACCCAATACTGGTATTCTTTGCCCCCGAAAGAAAACCTTAGGAACCTCCTGTGCTGAGGGAAGATGGAGACATGGAAGTAAGCGTCCTTCAGATCTATCGTGACAAACCAGTCCTCGGATCTGATTTGAGTCACGATCTGTTTGAGTGTCAGCATCTAGAACTTGAGTTCCTGTACTGAACGATTTAACAGACGAAGATCTAAAATGGGACGCAACTCTCCATCCTTTTTTGGAACAATGAAATAACGGCTGTAAAAACCCGACCTCGGTCGGGTGAGTACACCTGTTCTATAGCTTCTTTCGCTAACAGGGCCTTTACCTCTTGCTCCATTACCAGAGCCTGCTCGGGATGCACCACTGTGGGCAACACCCCGCTGTAACGAGGAGGACGTGAACCAAACAGGATTCTGTATCCTTCTCTACAATCTGCAGGACCCAACGAGAAATATTCGGCAGAAGCTTCCACGCTGCCAGAAAATTTACTAAGGGAACCAGCCTCTCGAGGCTGGTCTCTGGTGTTAACGAGACAGCCAGTCCCGGAGCCTGAAACATAATGGCAGGAACTACCTGAACTGGCTGCTCTAAAACCCCCCTCAGAGGGCGCGAAACCGATGCAGTGCCGCAGCATAGCATCAGCGACTCGCTGGAGACCGCTGCGCCCCGAAGCACCAAGGGTGACTGGGTTGGCAGAACGGTCCCGTGAGGACCCCGAAGTGGAACGGGCACCGTATTCTGAGGTGTACACCGCTCCACTTCGGTCGGGGCTGTCCTCACAGGTCTGACGTCAGGACCTCTTTTTTTTTTTTTTTTTTTGAGCCGAAGTCTTCTTCGCCTGAAGAACGGTCCTCAGATCCGGCTTCGACTTAGAAGACTTCGACTGAGAGTGTTGCGCCTGTTTCCATTGTTTATGTGGAGGTGCACGAGACGAAACACTCTCTTTCTGTTGCACATGATATGATGAGCTCGACGGCTGGGTCTGCTCACGCCCAGCAGCCCCAGGGGGCTGGACACGGCGAGGGATAAACTTTTTAAAAGCGTCAGCTTGCTTCTTAGACTCCTGAAATCGCTCGACGACCGCGTGGACTGCGTCGCCAAAGAGACCAGAAGGTTCAAGCGGAGCATCTAATAAAAAAGCTCGATCTTTTTCTTTAATCTCTGACAGATTTAACCATAAGTGTCTCTCAGTAGCTACCAAGGCTGCCATAGACCGCCCAATTGCTCTGGCGGTCTCCTTAGTAGCCCTGAGAGAAAGATCGGTAGCACGACGAAGTTCTCGAATATCGTCATGAGTAATTCCCTCACTACTATCCAGATCCCCCAGCAGGTCAGCTTGATACGCCTGTAGCACTTTTTTGCCATTGTATGCAGACATGCTCCAGCTTGACCTGCTGCCGTATAAGCTTTGCCCACTAAAACCGAGGTGGCTTTAAGCGGTCTAGTGGGCAAAGCCGAGGCTTTCAGGGACGATGCGGGACCAGGCGAAATATAGCTGTTTTTTATGCTAAATTCTGTTCCGCCTGGGGCATCGCCTCATAACCATACTCTTTTAGCCCTCTTATTCTCGAATAAGTGTTAACTTGAGGGCTAAAAAGTCGTGAAGAGTAATGTTTATTCCACGATTTCGATATTTCATTGTGAAGATCAGGAAAAAAGGGAAGCTCTCGTGGTGGAGATAATGTAGTGGATGATAAAAAGCGCTCATCTAATTTACTTTTAGGACGAGCGCCTTTATTCTCAGATGGCCATACAATATTTATTTTATTTTTTTTACAGCCCGTGACATAACATCCACCAGCTCATCATATGCTGGGGAAATAAATTGTGAATCTTTTTTCCCCCCTGTGTGTGCTTTCACTCTCCATACTCATAACATCGACCTCCTCGGAGGAAGAGCATTGAAGTAATGGAGGGCTCTCTCCCCGGGCGGAAGAAACCGCAGAGCGTGCTTCCGACACCGGGGGGAGAGCGCTGGATCTTCCGGGTAAGGAAGGAGAAAAGGCCACGAGACCCGTCTCCAACCCCTCCGAAAGATCCTTCCGCGATCCCCAGGAATGCATTCTCCGCGCCGCATCGGCAGACGCGGGTCCTGATCCCTGAGGATCGCGAGCCTGCCCACTCTTTACATCAAAGAGTGACAGGCGAGAGCGGAGCATGCGGAGCGGTATTCGCATTTCACAGTGTTGACACTCAGCCTCCTCGAAGGCTGAGACCGCATGCTCCACTCCCAAACAAATGACACAAAGCTCGTGTGTGTCCCCACCCGTTAAATAACGCGGGCAGGGAGGAACACACTGCTTGTACACTTGTTTCGCCATAACGTTTCCGAATAAATTGCAACAGACAACAATAAATAGACAGAGACAGTATAACACAGATCGCTTGCTGAGGCAACAGAAGCTAATGCCGGTTTGCACCGGATGTGCTTTTATCATTTCCTGGTCATGACGTCACCCGCCCGTGACGCTCATTCTTTCCATTGGACTAGTTGACATAGATGCTTCAGACGCAGTCACGCTGGGGGCGTTCCCATGGCGTCGATCGACGCATCGTTGAGTTCCCTTCGTAAGGGAACTATATTTTTATATTTTATATGAAGCACAGACTTCATTCAAGCCACAAAACTAAAAAACTGCACAATACAGCCTTGGGTGAAGACAATAAATTCCAACATTTGTCCCAAATCATTGGTAATGTGTAATTTAATGGAAAACTATGTGAGTGGCATGGCAGGATTTTGAACAGCCTCTGGAGTTGTAGGAGGGCGCCAGCAACAGAAGCAGAGTGGAGCTAAATAAAATAATGTATACAAACCTGGTTTTGCAAATGTTTGCAAATGGCCTGAATGACTCCTTTTTGGAGGACATGGTTTATTAAACATAACCCACCAATTTGGCTAGTGATGGGGAAAAAAATGGATGCGTTACCTGCCTTGTTTAATTTTCAACCACATGTGGCGGGTGTAAATTTCAAACCCTGAACATGCATTTAGAAAACAAATAGGGTTACATTTAAAATGTTGTTTCTGTAGGCAGCTCAGTAGGTTTTTCAAACCGAGCATGCACAGTATTAATTAGGTAACATTAGAAGGACTAACACAAAATTTCTGATGTCTAAACAAATCTTCCCAAGACCTTCAAGTGGTTGGTTCACACAGTGACATTTAAGTTCAGGCTTGACTAGTATAGATCCATCTAATGAGCTGAGGTGAAGGTTCACATGGATCACTCAATGCATTAAGGGGTCAGTAGTGCATTACTGCTTTTATCCCAATGGCAGTAGCTCTGACTGAGATTGGCAATAGGACAGACTTGACCCTGTTCACTTCAGGGGGTTCCACACAGAGCCGATCGTGAGGTGATCGAGACCTTCAGATGTGATTCTACTAGTCTGAATGGCTAGATACTGCAGATCTGATTAAGGTGAGGCATAATTTGCTGAGGAGATACAATTATTTTTCTACACAACAAAGCACTGAGGGAGATTATTCACAGTGCTTGGCTAGAGATCTTTCAATATAAAATCTTAATTCACTTGGTATACAGTTGTAGTCCAAGATTGAGACTTCTATCTTTCAGTCATTCTATCATTCTAGCTAATATTTCTTATCTTCCATATCTTTTGTGCCCGTGGAAAATGCACTTGTTCTCTTTTTATGGCTCTGACACTTTGCACACTTTCAGGACGCTTAGCCTATGTGCTTAAGTGATTAAGAGACGAAGTGGGAAATCGGGTTAATTCAGCTTAGAAGTGTCTTTAAACGTGCAGGAGCCACTGCCACTTCAGGGTCCCGGGGCCTCAAACATATCCTACATCTACCTGCAGGAGCTCAGAAGCTTAGACTCATTGTTTTGCTTATTTTGAAATGGTTATTCCAGATTTATTTGAGATGCAAGCATTCGAGGCTGTTAAAACATTAGCCTGCTGATTAGCGATGTTAATTTCAGGGGTTTTCCTGAACCTGAAGCTTGTTAACCGATCATTAAACTTTAACCGACAAGATTGTTAAATTAGAATTGAATTAAATTAGAATGAATAAGTGTCTGTGACCAATTAAAATAACTAAATCTGTTTTCCAGGGGTTTAGTTTTACATGCGCTAATAGCAGCATAAACAGAATGATGATTCACACATTGTCACATCACACATCTGCAGCGTTTCTATGAATGGAGATAAACAGATTAAAATTATATATATATATATATATATATAAATATAAAAGGAATAAATATGCAAAATATACATAATTTAAATAATTAACAGATTATCAAAATGAAAGAAAAAAACTGCACAACAAGTAGTAGCCTATACGTTTGTTTTCTTGATTTTACAGAAGCACAATGTTTTGTTTTTATTGTAAGTGTACACAAATAAAAGTAAACCCTTTACAGTTAAAAATTGTCTTACTCATATCTGACCATAAATTAGTATTTTAAGTGGTTTCCGCTGTTATCACGCAGATCGCCCTTGCGTGCATACAAATATCAGTTCTAGCATTGCTAACTTGATATGGCAGCCTATTCATTATCAAAATAAAATAGTCAACTAAACATAAGTTACACTGCTCAATTTATAAAGCCTAGTTTACATAATAAATAATAGTTCACATCGAGATACATCGCGAATATGGAAACATTTGGATTCATGCAGAATGAGCAAGGTTGTAAGCCATGCTCTTAGCATCTTGGCAGTTTCTTAGCACAGTTAATTATGAGCATCTCTATCCAGCAAGCAATAGCGGTCATTTCACTGTCTCGGTTAATAGACTCGATATAGGTCGCCTATGAGTAATCCACTTCTAGCCAAAATAACCTTGAATTTGGTTACATGTCGTTTAGTTACATACACGTCAGGGTTGTGTTTAGACGGCTATTAAACACAAAATTGCTTGATGGGTACTGATGATCATTTAGGCCCTGAGGTCCAGATCACTAAAACCAAATCTGATATTTATGTATGTGCACCTCTATCTATTATGTTATCCATCTCAGTTTATTTGTATCGTTTCTATGTCATGTTTATTTGTACTTTATTGTAAAGCAACCTTGAGTTTTCTGAAAGGCGCTATATAAAATAAACTTATTATTATTATTATTATTATACAGTTGCTTTCTTGCCTTTTCTTTTGTCATGGCCCTGATGTGCTTTGACAATGGTTGTGCAACTGGTTAGGCTTACCCTGTGACTCATTACAATAGATCAAGTTTTCCTGGCTTCTCACAAACACATGGGTGGAGAGCCGTCCTGGCACCTGTCTGGTCCTGAACCCTCTATTGTATGATTAACGTTGATCGGTGACACCAAAACGACGTGGCTGATGGAACAACTCTAATGGCACATTGGTGTCTCTTGCCAATCTCTTGTCTTGTTTCTTGTCAGAGGTGGTGTCTGGATAGTCACATTGTTACATTCTGTGAGTGTGACACCTCTTACATTCGCTGTAAAGAGGTGTGTCGCTGGTGCATATTTAAAGTGGTGGAATTTGACAGGAGTCTCAGCATGTCTGCTGAACTGGAAGAGCAAGGTTTTGTGTAAATATGATCTCTGGCAGCGCTGGCATGTTTAGTTAGCACAGTTAATGTTTCCATCCGTCTCAGTAAATGTGTGGACAAAGTAAGGTAAATGACTTCATCTTTCAATATCTCAGACAGTTAACAGTCATACTCAAATTAAATATTTATAAGTAAATATTAATAAACAAAGAAAATGTTCAACCTTGTCAGTTAAATGATCAGTGAAGGGAGCAATTTTGGACAGAAATATATTACTAATTTTAAAATATTAATTACAACAACTAGCCTACAACAAAAATTATTTATTATTATTAATAAAAAAAAACGTGAATGGAAAGTGGATTTTAAACATTTATTGTTTTAATATTATTATAAGTCGTGTCATTCTAACCCTGTGCAATTTTTACCCAGCCTTAGCCCATTTGTGCCCAAATTTTTCTGAATGGTTTCATGCATATAGTTGTGTTAATAGTGTCCTCTGTGAACATGTTCTGCATTTATTTTCCCCAGGTTATTTTTTTATTTTCTTGAAAATCGTATTTGAATGTGCGGCAACAGTTGCCGGTGGGCAAATATGTTGTATGCACCCCTTCAATGTCAAATTTGAATAGGAGGAGAACATTTGGCATCTAACTCAAAATAACTGCTTTCAATAGATCAATCTTTATTCATAAACACATTTATTATGTATAACAGTCAAAGAACATTCGATGCGAACCCAAAAAAAGCTGCATCTTGCTTATAATCTCTTGTGTATGATAAACAACAAATACATTTGTCTTAAAGTGGTGGAACATAGTGCAGAAAAAAGTGCAGCCATTAAGTTGCCCCAACAGGGCATTGTGTATCAAAAATAAAAATAAAAAGTTAATGGAAAAAAAACACTTTTCTTGTTTTCTATTTTAATGTCATTTAAAATATCATTTATTCCTGCATGGCAAAGCTGAATTTTCAGAAGCCGTTACTCCAGTCTTCAGTGTCACATGATCCTTCAGAAATCATTCAAAAATGCTGATTTGGTACAAGAAATAGGCTTCTTATTTTGGTGTCAATGTTGAAAACCGCTTAATATTTTTGTGGAACATGTGATAAAAAAATCCGTTATTTGATGAATATACTTTTCAAAAGAACATTTATAGAAGAAACTGATTCTTAAATTTCTCAAAGCTGTTGTACGTTACCATACTTTACAGTTTGATTTGTGATGATGTGACCCAAACAAGTGATGTCAGAACAGTAACTGACACTCATCTGACCCCATTAGTTGAGGTGATGTAGCCCTAGTGATCTTCTTATAGCTGGTGATGTCATTTGGCCTGCAAGTGCTGTTATGTCACCCTGTTACAGTTGCTGGTGATTGATAGTGAGTCTAGTTGTTTATTCCTATGACCCTGCTTCAACTGATTGGCACACACACACCTACTTTAAACAAGTCTGTGTGAATGTGTGGCTTGGCTCATCCCTTTTGATTGAAGGGAATCTCACTTAATGTCCAGGCTTTTAATAAAGCTGTCAGTTATTGCCCTTATTGCCTAGTGTTAATTCAGACTGCAGAAAAAAGGCAGCTGGTTATACCTTGTAGTGTATCATATACCCCTGCTCACGTGTTTCATGTTGGCATTGTTGTAACATGCCAGGCTGCTTGTGGTCTTGGTCATGATGTACTGTATATGAAGTCGTCGTTTGTGGATTAAAAAGTCCAGTCATGAAGAAGCAGTCACACCAAATCCAGCACGTCACTTAGCTGATGTTGCATTTGTAGCATTACGATTGTGAATAAATGGACATCAGCTGAGAATGTTTGCTCTGGGACTTTTGCCTGACCGAACACTTGGCCTCAAACAATAGTAACTGTGTTCCTAGCAGCTGATAAAAGTCCCCTGTGAATGTGTGTGTGTGTGTGTGTGTGTGTATGTTGGACCAGTCGCCAAGTCTTGCCAGCTGGTGTTTAACCTCATCTTCAAATTCTCTCTCTCTCTCTCTCTCTCTCTCTCTCTCTCTCTCTCAACCCTTTAAGTCATAAATCTCTCGTTCTGTATCATCAAATGATCCCATGTAACGACTGAGACGAATCAGACACAATTATTTGGTGAAAGACCCAAAGCACTTAAAACAGACTTTGCTTTAATTTATGCACATTTTTTATTTTCCTCTGCATTTATTTATGGACGAACTGATCTATAAATGAACATGCACCTCAGGACACTGTGAGAATGATTTACTGTCTTGTGTCTGTCTTATGTCTTTGATACTATGTATTTTATGAGAGAACTACTAGTTGTAACCCCACCTATATTGTGTCTCCTATCTAATTAATCCTCATTTAATGACTCACACTTTAGTGTACATCGCCTTCTCATAGAATGCATTGTACTTTGTGATATCTATCTGAGTATAAATGGACACAAATGGAAAGGCCCACACTTGAGACAGAGTCAAAAATCTTCCCAACAGACCTTCTCTTGTACGTCCGGTTGCTGTCCTTCAATCAAAGCCAAAGAAATCAATTAAGACTCACTGAACCATCAAAATCCTTCTTCAGGAACTTCACGAAGTGTTTTCACTGCTAAGGCCATGCACGTATACATTTAATGAGGTGCTCTGAAAATGATAAGCAGATGGTTCTTTTCATAGTTAAATGGATCTTCTCCATAGTTCAATTTCCTGCTTCTGGTTTCATTCGGTCACTTACTATTTTACCCAAGTATGTGTGATTGTATGTTGTGTGTTTAGATATAGTTATGTTTGTGATTTAGTTAATAAAACTTGTGCACAATACGTATTTGGTTCTGATTCTCTGCTTGCAACAAAGTTTATTTTATGATTTAGATTTTGACTACAGGCTCTTAGTAGTACTGTACAGTAAGAAAGAAATTTTTTGAGAAAGAGTATTAATAGAGTGTTCATGGGACGAACAGGTTGATTATTAATTTTTATTTTGAGCTAATTTGCTACAGCATTAGCTAATTTAAATTTCTGATGTTCCACATCTGTGAACGAGGGTATTTTCTCCCTGTGGGATAATAGGTTAATGGATCTGTTTGTATTTAAATGGCAGTACTAGTCACAATGAATCAATCAAACTTCATCAGAGTTTAGGTGTCAGTAGTAAAAGATGGGTTTGACAGTCTGCTGTGCATTGTTTTATGTATCTTATAGTGTGTGGTGGAAGAAGTGTTTTGGGTTTGGATGATTTCTGGTCTCCGGGGATCTTATTTTGGAGTAAGGCTAGGCGATAAATGATCATATTGAGATCGTGGTCAAATTTACATTAATAAAAATAAGCACTGGATATTTTTACTCTATGGATTAATCTAACAGCCTATCACACAGCAGAAATAAACGTGACAACAACCAGTCAGTGCATGTTGCTAATAAGTCATTTCTGCGTGTCTCTGTGTGAAAGAATGGCGCGGTTTCGTCTGATACACAAACTCTCACGCATGTGGCACTCGCAGTGTTCCCTTACGAGAGGTTCTCTAGTATTGCGTAAGTTGCTTACGCTACGGGTAAAGTCATCTTTTCTTGAGATATTGAAGCCAAAAATTATCCTTAATTATGCATTTATTGTCAACGCAGTGCAGCAGACCTAGAGCAGGCCATCTTGCGTGCTCATTGGCTGCCGTGCGGCAATTGCTGCAGCCTACCACTGAGCCTCGCGCGTGACGTCACGCCCAATGAGGGCTCTACGTGTCATAGCCCGCCAAAATGGGGGTGGCTTAGCGTATAAAAGACAGGCTCGGAAGCTGCATCACTGATTTCATCATCTTCAGCAAAGCTCTCCGCATTGCTGGACTTTGAGAGAAGCCTTTTCCGTCGTCGAATCTAGCGACCAGCAAGCAGAGGAAAGCGCCTGAAGAAGCCGGCCGTCTTCGCCACCTTCAGCCTTCCATGCCTGCTACGCAATCTGGCGTCGAGTATCCTTTGTGCTTGCCTTCGGTGAGTGGTCACCGCTGCGACACTCTCTCTCTCTACAAGGGCGCGAGCGTTTTTCTCAAAATGCCTCGCCTTTCCTGCGGCTCGTGCAGAGCCCCGCTCAGCGCAGGAGACCGCCACGTGATTTGCGCTCTTTGCCTGGGCCCAGACCACGCAGCCCTCGCCCTGTGTCAAAATATTTCGTCCTGTCAGTCCCCTCAGAGAAGGCTACTGCAGACGCACATTTAGCAGCCAACGAGTCAGCAACACAGCCCGCTCGCCTGCACACAAACGCCGTTTTTGCAGCGACCCAGAGAAATCTCAGAAATAGTACAAATTCTGGTTATCTGGTTATTCTGGTTATCACACCGATGGTGTTTTAAGTGTAGAAAAAGTGCCCACAAGTCACTGCTCACCCCTACACATAAGCACGATGTCCCACGTGTCTCACACCCTCACAAAGCCCACTCTCATAAAGCTGGCAAACGCCGCTCGAGTGCTAGATGTAGAGAATGTGCCCACAAATCTGTGCTCACACCTACTCGCTGCCCGCTCTGTTACACGGCAACAGCCTCACAGCGGCCAAGTTATGAATGTAAGTCACGTGCCCGCTCACGAGCGCTCACGCTTACTGACAAACACTTCGCCCCAGGCTCCGCTCGCACTAAATATCGTCACAAAATGTTCCCCATTCCCAGTAATCGGGTCGTCTCAAGTGACACAGACAGTCACAGCTGTCAGCGAGCCGCCGTTCCCGAGATCCGAGGGTGCGCGCGCCCCGCACACACCTCCGGTTCAGTTTCCCGAGCCCGCGAAGCACGGCGATCGGAACCCGGAGTCCATTCTGCCCTAGCTATACATGTAGAAGCATGGAAGACTATTCCAGGTGTGTCAGAATGGGTGCTGAGCACTATAAGACAGGGCTATTCGCTTCAGTTTGCTCACCGTCCCCCTTGCTTTTGAGCACGGACCGAGACGAAAGTGAAAGCGGATGTAGCGCATCTACTCAGTGCAGAAATAGCGGAACTGCTGTGCAAAGGGGCCATAGAACCAGTACCTCCTTCTCCGAGTCAGGCTTCTACAGACGTTATTTTCTCGTACCCAAGAAGGACGGTAGAGCTTAGATCGGGCCCAAAAAATCAAGCCCGACCCGACCCGAGCCCGTGCACGTTGTGTCCGAGCCCAACCCGGCCCGACACATTAACTGTAATTATGAGCCCGAGCCCGATTTAAACCCGACCATTTTTAATACGTGGGCCGTTATAACCAGGGGCGACGCCAGATAGTTTTTTTTAACGCAGGTGCTGAATGGGTGCTAGACCATTGACAGGGGGAAGCTGCGCAATTTTACAGTATACATATTATATAAATACTATTAAGAAATGTACAAAAATTGGCTACTTAATATTTAATATTCAATTATTTTAATTATCACAATGAAAGTTTTAATTTTATTAAATTGAACAAGCACAACATTCAGCATTCAATCAAATAGGCCTATTCTTAAAGATTCATTATTATTAATAATGTTATTTCGACATATGTGTGCGTGCAACAAGCAAGATGTGCATTTGTAAATTCGGTGACCAGCGTGCCGAGAATTGATTTAATTTATGATGAGATGGCAGTTCACAGGCTATGGTGACCGCGGCTCGCCGGCGCCTTCATGATTATATTGTCTGCTATATTTGCTTATTATTAAATACAGGCAATTGGTTTATGAAAAATGTATTAAAATTAAGATACAATTTATACAAAACGAAATTCACTTTAAAGAAAGACTTTCTACAAAACAAAAAATAATGAAGTGGTCAAAATCATGCCTGAACCACTCCATGTCTCCCGATATTGCATCCTCCTATCTACTCTGTTCACTTTCATTATCAACATAGATGGAAAAAAATAACATTATAATGTTTTAATATGAAACTAAATGCGCTTATTTAAAGGCTACAACACGTACTATACACAGACTCTCTATTTGTACAAATTGCTACACATTCATTTAATTCTGAATTTTGCACACTTAAGTTGAAAGGCATTGCGTGCATTTATTAATTATTATCTTTATGAATAATGTAACAAGGACGAAGCATGTAAATTGCGTTGTTTATTTATTCAGAATCGAATGGATCGCAAATGGATCCGAATGAAGAAACGTAAAAAAAAAATTAAAAAAAGAAAGAAAACCTCGCCCTCAGCGGTATGCTTGGAGAAGTAGCCTAACAAAAGAGGACATTGAAGGCTGACTATCATCCTTTCTGTCATGGCAAGCCTGCTTCATGTGTCTGCTCATCGTCGAAGTCCCCGTTTTTTTGCTGTCATAGGCGAGCAGCGCGCCGCACTTGCACTCAACAAAGCCAACACATATGTTGTCACTGCCCACGACTAATTTAAAATATTTCCATACCTCCGACTTTCCTTCATACTTGCTCAAAGTTAATTCTCCTGTTTTCTTTTTTTTCTTTACTTCTTCAAGCTCCATGTTGCACTTAAGCTACACAATACAGTGTGCGTGCGTGCGAGTGGAGGAGACGCTGCGCGTGACACGTGACGTGCTTGATCAAGGGCCCGACCCGACCCGACCCGAGCATAGTGGCGGGAAATATCGGCCCGGCCCGCGGGTCGGGTCGGGTCGGGCCGGGCTTGGGCTCGGGTAGAGAATCTAAGCTCTAAAGGACGGAGCTCTAAGACCTATCTTAGATCTGAGATATTTGAACAAAGCTCTCATGAGACGGCCGTTCAAAATGCTCACGACCAGACAAATCCTTGCGCAAATTCTCCGAGGGACTGGTTTATCTTCCTCGATCTGAAAGATGCATACCTTCAGATCCCGATAGTTCCCCGTCACAGGCCATTCTTGAGATTCGCCTTGGACGGTCGGGCATATCAATACACCGTCCTCCTGTTCGGCCTGTCTTTGGCACCCCGTACATTTACGAAGTGCATGGATGCGGCTCTAGCTCATTACTGCCCAGTCAGTCAGTTTCCTTTCTAGGAATAGAACTGGACTCTGTAGCTATGACGGCCCGCGCCATGTTCAACACCTGGCCGTGTCTTTCCAGGAGGGCAAGATCTCCTCTCTCAAGCCCGCGGCTCAGTCTGGCATCCCCATCCAGAGCGCTGGTCTCTGCACATATGGTTAATCAACGGATACCCGTTGTCCTGCCAGAAGGAGTGATGAACACGATAACACAATCCAGAGCTCCCTCTACGAGGCGGCTTTACGTGTCTAAATGGTCGGTGTTTTCCAAATAATGTGCTGATAGAGATCTAGACCCAGGAACGTGTGGGCTCCCATGGTTGCGCGGCTTCCTTCAAGAGCTGTTGGATAAGGGCAGGTCCCCATCCACGCTTAAAGTTTATGTGGCGGCCGTAGTATCGTTCGCTGAGTCGACGCGCGGTCAGTCAGTAGGAAGAAACGAGCTCGTCTTAGGAGAGCCAGACGGATGAATCCCCCGCGACCCCCGTCGGTTCCCAAATGGGACCTTTCATTGGTCTTGGAGGCCCTGAAAGCTTTCCCCTTTGAACCGATAGACTCCGTGGACCTAAAGTACCTCTCGCTCAAAACTCGTGTGGGGGATTTACACGCGCTTTCTGTTAGCGCTGCGTGTCTTGAGTTTGGGCCAAATGACTCTAAAGTCATCCTTAAGCCAAGACATGGTTATGTCCCTAAAGTGTTGGGCATCCCCTTCAGAGCGCAGGTCATTTCTCTTTCGGCTCTGCCAGCATCCGATAATGCGGGTGATGTTAATCTCCTCTGCCCCGTCAGGGACTCATATCGCATCCGTTTATGAGTCTAAAGGTCTGCAATGGCCCTTGGGCGTCAGAGCGCATTCCACCAGAGGCGTGGCCTCGTCGTGGGCTTGGTCCAGCGGAATTTCCATTCAAGACATTTGTGAGGCGGCAGGCTGGGACTCTCCATCCACATTTGATAGGTTTTATAACCTGGAAGTTCCCGCCTTGCAGGCTAGACTTTTGTCTGTGTGAGTGGTGTGTATATCCTGCCCAGATTATCATGTGCAGACTACTCTCACGCGACGTTAGCTCTCCTGGTTGAGCTGCATTATATGGTGAATAGTTATATGGACCGTTGACGGCGCTCTGTATACCCTGTATGTGCTTATAACATGTGCTGGCCCGCATTGCTGGCCACCTGTTTCCCACTTATCTATGTTCCCCGGGAATCCCTGGGACTCATGAAGTGGAGGCTGGGCGCGCACGGCGTTGACAATGGGTTCCCGTAGCGCAAGCAACTTACGCAATACGAGAGAACCTCTCGTAAGAGAACGTACTCGGTTACTTACGTAACCTCGGTTCTCTCTAGAAGAAGGAACGAGTATTGCGTAACCCGACCGTGCAGGTGCCACGAGCGATTTTCGCTTCAGCTGATGAAACCAGTGATGCAGCTTCCGAGCCTGTCTTTTATACGCTAAGCCAGCCCCATTTTGGCAGGCTATGACGCGTAGAGGGCACGACGTCACGCGCGAGGCTCAGTGGTAGCCTGCAGCAGTTGCCGCACGGCAGCCAATGAGCACGCAAGATGGCCTGCTCTAGGTCTGCTGGCTGCTGCACTGCGTTGACAATAAATGCAAAATTAAGGATAATTTTTGGCTTCAATATCTCGAGAAAAGATGACTTTACCCGTAGCGTAAGCAACTTACGCAATACTCGTTCCCTCTTCTAGAGAGAACCGAGGTTACGTAAGTAACCGTGTGCGTTTTCAGTGTCTGCTGTCTCAATATGTGAGGACATGAGCACATGAACTTCATCTCCAGAGCTATCTTTTAAGAGTCACTTCACAAGCTTTTCACTGTTTCATTTGAGAAAAACTACTGTCAAATACACTGAAACAAAAAGATCTAGAGACAAACCGTCAAAATAAAAGTCAGTTTTAACTTTAAGTAATTGACAGAATGTATATCACTAGTGTAGCCTATACTAAAATGTACTTCTCAAATTAATGATAATATTATTATTTCTGAGAAATGTCACACAACCAAGTAGGGCTGGGGCGGTATGGATTTTTTCTAACCGTGGTTGAAAAGCAAGAAATTCCCGTGGTATATCGGTAAACCACTTTAAATAGGAGGCGCGGGCGCGATCTCTTGCACGTGAACTGGAGCTCGTCTCATAAATGAACGGAAACTCAGTGTATAGGCTACTTGCCTCAGAGACATTAAAAAATAAATAGAAAGCTTGAAATGTCTACTTTTAAACAAAATTCAAAACGAAATGATAAAATTTTAGGCTCCAATCAGGTAAGGTCAGGTATGCCGATGTGCGTTTTATTTAGGCTATTTATTTATATATTTTTGTGCCTGTGCGCCGATCGGAATTCTGGGGATACAACATACTAGGGACTTTAGCCTTTAAATTTCTTTGCTGCATTGGATCAGTCTCCTTTCTAGAACAGCCAAGAGCTTAGCCTTGCGGCAACAGCGCCTCGTATCGCCCATAGACCTTTTAAATTTATGCAGTTCTGTTGTGCCGCATCTTACTTGACAAAAAATAAAAATACAATGTTGTTTTGTTGTTAATTGTTATATTTTCATTTGATTCCGTTGTAAAAGCTAAATTAAATTGTTAAAGTTTATATAAATTTGTATTAAATCATGAAAAACACAATCCCCCCCCCCAAAAAAAGGGAAAACACAGAATTTAGGGAAATATAAAATGGATTTCATGGGGCCCTAAATTAAAAGGTAGCTATATTGAATGACGTAATGGGAATGATTATGTATCTAATTTCATTACATTTTATTTTTCTGTGTAAATTAAACAAGTTATCACACAGCTTAAATAATTAAAATAAGTCTGAAATACAATGTTGTATTTCATTTATATATACACTACAGTTCAAAAGTTTTTTCTTTGAAAGAGAGAAATTAATACTTTTATTCAGCAAGGAAGCACAAAAAGGTGAAAGTAAAGTCATTCATAATGTGACAAAAGATTTCTATTTTAAGAAATTCAAGTTAACCAGCACAACTGAGTAAGACTGAAGACTGGAGTAATGACTGCTGAAAATGCAGCTTTGACATCACAAGAATAAATGACTGCTTACTGTTTTTACTGTATCAAATGAATTCAGCCTGGTGAGTATAAGAGACTTCTTTTAAAAAATATTATAAATCTTACTGACCCCAAACTTTTGAACAGTAGTGCATTTCATTATATCCCATTAATTAATTTATCACACTTTTTTAAAATAAATTTTATGCATCACAATATTGAGGAACACATTTTTTTTAGAATGCTCCAATTTACTTAATCAGTTTAGATTCTGTATTTGATAATGAATATATATTTTTGTTTTTATAAATATTATCTGAAAACAATGTGATGGACATTGAGCTCTATCTGTGTTAATTTGACAGTATTAAGCAGTTTAGAGAAATTCTGTATGTCTAATCAAACAATGTATTCTACATATCAGGGAAGTAAGCATAATTAGTCAAAAGTAGGGGTGGGCGATTTGATCAAATTCTTCTTATTGTTTGATCTTTGTTATTAAAAATAAGAAGTTACAAATAATAGGACAAATACAATATAAGATACAAATAACAGTAGCATTCAAGTAAGAAAATTAATAAACAAATAAAACACTACACTTCACTGTATGAATTAAATATTCTGATTCTTAAAGCTACTGAAGTTTTTCAGTCAAGATCAGTGAGTGATTTTCTCTTTGTTGTTTGATTAACATTAAAGATGAACTGAACTGAAAAAAATCAACATTGATAACATGTTGTTCATGACAATTAAAAGTAAATCACATTAAAAATTTTAACTAAAAATATCAATATAGCTTTTTTTAAGCAGCACAAAAATTGCGTTTGTTACGCTGGCAATTTCGATGACGTCACTGGCATGGTAGGACCCGCAAAGGTATATAGGCAACAGCTGCAGGTCCTATATACACACACGAAAATGAGTAATTTTAATGGCACGGGTTACGCATTTGAGCATGTGAGGAACAGGCCAGTAGTATCAGACTACCACCACATGGAGGACGACCAGTTTCAGTCTCCACATACAGTACAGGATCGTTTGGGGGAAGTGACTGGCGCGGGCGCTGCTGGAGCATGGACATTGCACCGGAGTTGATCTGTTGCAGAGAGGTCAACCTGGAACATTTATTGATCGGCGAAAATGAACGGTGCATGGTGATGCATTTCGGATGCTGTGCGGTGAGAGAGACGTGTTGTAGGTGGCTATGCTATCTCTAAGGGATGTCCGAGCTGAGACGCTGGAGCGCCACATAAGTAGCTGGGATGTAACAGTGTATTTTATGAATTGGCGACTGGGCTAGGCTAGGCTAACTTATTATATCCTTTTTTCAGACTGTTAAAGTTAACAGCGTACCGGCAGTTCACTCTTTGGGCGAGGGGGCATTTGGGAAGGATGAATAAGTTTCCGTCCCCATCCTGTGCAGTGAACTAACGTTACATCTTTTCCCCTCAGCCGAATATCAAGGATTCTAGTATGCGTTGGACTTGTAGCTAAATAAAACATTTGATGTCAGACGCTTCATATACTCATTGACGTTTTCAACACATCTGTCTCTCGTACCTAGGATTAAACACTAGAAATCACGACTAGAATAATCTTGTTGACAAGGCCAGGGGGTAGAGAGAAGCTAGCTCTGCTGGTGTTGGTTGGCAACGGAGTAGCCTACCATGCCAGTGACATAGTCGAATGTTGAAATCCAACATGGCGGCGCCCGTGTAACAACAACAACATTTTCAACGTACCAATTTATCCCTTTTAACAAATTCTGCCATTTTAATAATTGTACCAATGAGAATAAATAAAATACATCTGTTATATCACATTATATCAGTTCATCTTTAATGGCACAGACAGCAGCAGGATTATTAGGCTGCTGTCACTTTTAAGACCGAATTTACTGATCTAATAAACTGACACATCCATACTGTTAACATTCACTTATGATACAGTATAATTGACTGTTTATGTAAACCTTGTGTATATGTTTGACAGTGTTAGCGCAATAAGACGCGAAAGAGAACTTAGTTCAGTACTCACTCGCTGTGTGACAGGCTTTTAGTGTGTGCACTCTTGGGGTATACGCTTTAGAAAAACTTATGTCAGAACAGTGTGCGAATAAAAAGTTTAACTGGCAATGCTTTAAAATGCATGTAAACTGATGACGAAGAACTGCAATGTCACATGAGCGTAACTCTACTGCTGCGTTGCTCAATATGTGATGGGAATGTTGTACTGTATGTTGGGACGGTGGTACCAGAACTGCAATTGATAGAATGTGCACTGTAGCACGATACTATGATTTTCTTCAAAGGCAGATTGTGGAGACATTTTAATCATTCACAATCTAAAATCGTGATATCTCACACCCCTAGCCAGTGTAACTAATGCTTTATGTTCCTTGTTGTGTCTGTTATTTGGGGTCTGTGTAAAGTATCTCATGGTCTAGTGATTGATCTCTCTCTTTCTCTCTTGCTCTCTCCTTTATCTCCAGGGCTGTTGAGAAGTTGACAGGCCACCGTTTTGAGAATCACTCTTTCAGTGTGTCGTACATACTGGACGAGGAGGCAGGAAGGGACGGGGGTGGAAGACCCCAGGTCCCGCGAGGGGCATCTAAAAGTCGGGAGCAGGAGTTTGGTCAGCCAGGGGCGATGGGAGGCCCCCAGGGGCTGAGGCAGCGTCAGCAAGAACTGCCTCTAAGAATCCTAGTACCCACTCAGTTTGTGGGAGCCATCATTGGAAAAGAGGGACTCACCATAAAGAACATCACAAAGCAGACACAGTCCAAGTAAGAAGTCTTGATATTTTTTCAATCAGTACATGTCTAATTAGTAATTAGTAATGAATAATATAAAAAACTTACATTCCTGCCTTGCCATTTTTTTGTGAGAGGAAAGTACACAAATCTTTATCTTATGGCCATTCTCAATGAAGTTCATGTGACTGTTTTTTTTTAACTGCAGATAGTTAATTAAAAATCACCTACTTTATACATTTAAAAATGTGGAATTTGGATTTTGTAATAGTGGTTAAACCACTAGGCCTATTTCATCAATGTTAGTCGAACCGACACACGACCAAACAACAACATTCGTGTGTGACCATTAGAGAGAACGAGCAAGAGGGAAATTTGAAGAAAAAGACTGCAGAAATGGAGATGAGACGCAATACAAAAGAGAAAAGCTCAGAAGGAATCACTAGAAAATTAAGGGTTATGACTGGGCAAGAGCTTTCAGACCCGTGTTAATATTAGAAAAGCTTTCCAGCGCTGGAGAAATCTAAGCGGGAATGCCTGAAAACAGGAGGTTGCTTTGATTCGGCTCCACACATGACTAACACTGAGTTTGAGTGTCATTGTGTGTCTGGAGATGCTGTGCTATTGAATGGCAACTAACAACCAACTCTTGTTTGTAATTACTACTGTGTACTGTACGTTCATTTTTGGCGCTTCTTTGTCATTTGTTCATCATCTGTGCTTTATTTTTCGTGAAACATTATTTTGTTGCGCTTCTGCTATGATAAACAAACCAGAGATGGGGGACTAGATTCACATGACTTGACTCGAGTCGCAAATTTAAGGACTTGAGACTTGCTTGACTAAATTAAGAAAATTACTTGACTTTGACTTGAGATCCAATGACTCGAGACTTAGCTTGACTTGAACTGTATGACTCGAGAATGACTTTATATAATTTTTTTTAAATCATCGCAATATCAATTGATGAACAAAATGAAAGCAACGGAACCATTGACGCCAGTTGATCTCATAACATAACATTATTTATGGTGTTGGAATTGCAGTGTAAATGCATGGTTAGAAAAAAAATGGTTAGAACATAGTTAGAAAAAAATGCCCCTGGAAATCAATTTAAGGGGTCAAATATTGGCTCTTAATTGGAAAGTTAATGTCTGCCGGTGATATTCCATAAAAAATATATAAGCAAAGTTAAACATGACATTTACTATAAAACCAATATAATTAATGCATCACACTTGTGAATTTACCTTCAAATGTTTTATCTTCAACATTTTTCATATAGTTGTTATTATAATAGTAATAATAATAATAATAATTCCAAATTTTGATAATCATAAATACATGCTATAATAAATTATATGAATATTATTAATATTACGATATAAATGTATTAGAAAGTTAATCATTTCTGAGGGAAAAATAAATAAGGTTGAGGCCAATATAAACGTCTCGGGTTATGACTATAACCCTTGTTCCCTGAGAAGGGAACGAGACACTGCGTCGTTGAAAACGACTCTTTGGGGGACGCTCCCTTAGTATGAAGGGATATAGCCTCCCTTAGCCTCTGAAGTATGAATGAAACTAATCCAATCCTGATTGGTGTCGCGTCATGACGTAACATGTGACGGCACATAAAAGTGACGCCGGCACACACACACATTAGCCTCGCGATGAAGCAAGCTGCTCCTAGGCATAGAGGGGCGTGGCAAGACGACGCAGTGTCTCGTTCCCTTCTCAGGGAACAAGGGTTATAGTCATAACCCGAGACGTTCCCTTTAGAGGGAACTCGCACTGCGTCGTTGAAAACGACTCTTTGGGGAACGAATGCCCACTAGGCCACGCACCGAAAAAGGCCTGCCCTAGAGTGAAACTGATCTCAGGCACTCAGCTAGGACGAGAGCACACGTACGCCAGGCGTACTAGGGAGGTGCAGACTATAAACCTGATAAAAGTGTGCGGGGTAGCCCAACCGGCTGCCTCACAGATCTCCTGGAGGGGCACCCCCGAGAGGAGGGCCCTAGAGGACGCCATGCCTCTAGTAGAATGAGCCCTTACGGACAAAGGTGAAGGCAAATTGTGCACCGGGAGCCCCTAATAGGTGACCCAAAACACACTACAGTAGGTCCGACCTCCTCCAAGAAGAGGACCTCTCAAGGTAAATACTCGAAACTCTGACTGGCAGAGCAAGGAACCTCTCCTTTTCTGCCGACACATAAGGTGGAGGATGAAATACTCCCTCGGTCCCTCGCCCTCATTTAGATCTTTAAGAAGATTGGTCTGGTACGCCTGCAAAATCGTCATAGAGTGCAGGCACGCACCAGCCTGACCAGCCGCCATATAAGTCCGGCCAACCAGTGCAGAGGTGTCCCTGCACGGTTTGTTGGACAGTGCCGGGGCTTTAAGCGAAGATGCCGCATCAGGAGAAAGATAGCTCGCTAAAGTTTCCTCCATCTGCGGCATCTTGCCATAACCCGCCTCTCTCACACCCACCACATTCGAATAATCATATAATGAATGTGATGAGATATGTAAAGAGTGGGGTTTTTCCCAGGATCTAGAGATCTCTTTATGAAGATCTGGGAAAAACGGTAAGCCCCGGTGGGGCTTATATATATATATATATATATATATATATATATATATAAATATAAATTTTTTTTTTTTTTTTTTTTTTGAGTCTGGCCACAGCATGCGTCACAACCTCCACGAGCTCTACATAAGCAGAAATATGAGTCGGCGAGTGTGACTCATGTTGCTCGCTCCCGATGCTGAGCACATCTACTTCCTCAGAAACAGATAGCTCGAGCACCGGGCACTCGTTACGGGCAGAAGAAGCCGCATCGCGGGGTTCTGCGTCGTGAACGAGTGTTATAGAATCTGCGGATGATGGAACGAAAAAGTGCCTCAGCAGTCTCGTTCTCATCCGCGAGATCCTTCTGCGATACCCACGATCTAAGCCGCCGCGCCGCCTCAACGGACGCGGGACCCGAATTGCGGGGATCACGAGCCTGGCCATCATCAGAAAATATAGCCAAGCGGGAGCGCAGCACTCTAATAGAAAGTGCTTCACAGTGTTCACAGGCAGCCCCCTCGACAGCTGCCTGTGCGTGCTGCGCCCCTAAACAATACATACACAACTGATGCGTGTCCCCACCCGTGAGATACCTAGGGCAGGGGTGCACACACTTAGTTTATTGTTAACTCGCCATAATATAGAGCTTTGCACAGACAAAACAACACCAAATAAGACAGTTTCACAGAGAGCGCTTGCTGAAGAGCGAAAGCTAATGTGTGTGTGTGCCGGCGTCACTTTTATGTGCCGTCACATGTTACGTCATGACGCAACACCAATCAGGATTGGATTAGTTTCATTCATACTTCAGAGTCGTTTTCAACGACGCAGTGCGAGTTCCCTCAAAAGGGAACTGCTTTTTTTCTAGTTGGTATTGTAACTGGACTTTGACTTGACCCATAGCAGGACTCAACTTGATTCCCTTGAAGTGAACCACTGACTTGACTTGACTTGACTTTGTTGTTTGTACTGCGACTTAGACTTGCTTGAGACTTGATGGTAGGGACTTGAGATTTACTTGTGACTTGAACATGTGTGACTTACTCCCACCTCTGAAACAAACATCCACTCTTGGATTGCATGTGTAACGGAGGCCAGCTAGTGAGAGTCGCGCTAATGACTGCAGAATGAGATGTTTAGCATCTCGCCTCGCATGCAGGGGCATCAAGGTTCCAGGCTGACACAGAGCAGGGTGGTTAGGATTGGAGGATGAGTTTTGGAGGGGGCGTTAAAGAGAGGGGGGTGTTTGTTTGGGTTGATTTAAAATATCAATAATGTCCAACAGCGTTTTTGAAATACCGCTTACCCCACCTTTAATTATCAAAGGTGTGTCCGATAAGTGTATGAAGGAGGACTGAGAACCCTGCACCTGAGCTCAGACTATCTTTGTTTAATAGTTGTTTTCAATAATTGAAAGGGAAGTGCTTAATAAAGCCTTAAAATTAAAATTAAGCCTTTTAATATCTAAAGAACATTAAATGCCATAAACCTCACAAACTGTGGCATATCTAGCTGTTAGATCTTCAAGTGTGCATACGCTGTATAAAGGTGCATATACACTGCAAGGATGGACCGTCACGCACAAAGGATCTAAGCTGTGTGAGTTAGATGCGGACAGTAGAATTCGGCTGCCACTTGACATGCATGAGCGAGCAACTTTAAATCCTTCATTTTAAACAATGCTGTGCTCTATCCGGTTTGCTGCTACGCATGTCATATTCACTGTGTGCATGTTTAAAATTAGCTTTACCTAGTCCTTATTTGAGAAAATATGAATGCCAGTGTGCACAAACTTACCAGATTGCTGAGCCGGTTGGTTTCAGTGTTTTTCTTTTTTTTTGTGTGAAAAATACTATAATAGTATTACAGAATTAAGATGTTTCTATATTATGTATAAATCTATTTATTTTACAGATTTTTTTATCAATTTCATAGTATTTTTTTAAAACTGATTTATCTTTTAATTTACTTCTAAATATTTTATTAGATATTATGCAAATGAAGCATAATAATAATAAAATGAGCATATTTGTTTCACAAACTACATGAAATATTTGTATCAAACCCTTTGACATAAATGTTTATTTTAACAAATTCAGAGCTATTTCATTTGTTCAAAGACAACTATACAGAGCACAAAGGGATGAAATAAACCTGCAGGATTCTTGAGGGTTGTTTTTCTTGTTCGACTAATTTAAACGTGAAATTGAAATCTTAAAAATGCTGCTTGATATGCTTAATTCAACATTCAGTGTCTTTCTGGGTCGTAATTACACATTGTCTGTGTTAATCCACTATAGGTATTAAAGGAGCTATATGTAGAATTCAGAAACCCTTGTTGTTAGCGACACCGGTGGCTGTTAAGGGAACTGCAGCCAACTATATAGATTTGGATGTGTGAGACTGTAGTTTGAATGAATCTCTTTTCTTTGTATGACACATTTACAGCTAAACCGCTCTATCCTGAGGCATAAAAAAAAATTTTGTTTGGTTCCGGTTTCCGACCGACCCTGTCAATTTATGTGCGACCCAAATTTATTTTATGAGCTTGGGGAAGAAATAATACAAATTAAATAAATACACAAATAAAAAACTTTGAAAACAAATTGAAATTGCGAATAGAAAATAGGTAGGCTACGCACAATGGAAACACGTCAATTTCGCAAAAACTCTCGTTTATTGCAAAAAAGTTGTTACGCTCGCATGAGGTGGTTTTTCAGGCAATTCGAAAATGCTAAAATATTATCATTAGCCTATAACTCACCTATAAATCACCTTTGTAGGCTGTGGTTCCAGAGACATATATGCCTCTTCTCATTCAGCAATGCGGGGAAAATATAATTTCCAGGTTCTAATTTGGCCTTAGAAAAACAGTAGGCCTATAAGATAAAAAAAAAAATGTCTATATTAATTTGTGAATATTTGAAATGTTTAATAAAGGGGCAAAAGGTCATAAACAAAAATCTGAAAATCGGTCAATATTTATTTTTTTGCTCAGCATTTGGTGTGTACAGTTCAAATTAAAATTTTGGTGTTCAACTTTGCGTTTTAAAAATACAACAACCGTTCATTTTTCGTTTTGCAAAATTACGGGTTAAAAAAGGAAAAACGAATGGACACAAAAGTACACTGACCGTTTGGACAGAATACGACTACGAGACATAGTTCTTTATTAAGTTCATAAAAAATAAACAATAATTGGGTCAATGACGTGGCGTGTCAATTCCGGTGTCCAAAGCATATTAATTACATTAAAAATGTATACATTTTTAAATGCACTTCATTAAATGACTCAACTTCCCCCTCTTGAATTACTCATGTGAGAATTCAATATAAATAATTAATCTTGAAGGAACTATTGAGCTCAAAAGTCCCAAAATATCATTCCGGGTAACTGTCCCGGCTTAAAATCTGAATACAAAAATACGACAAAAATGTTAAAAATATAAATAAAAGTATTTATAATCTACTTGGGCATAATTATATTGATGTTTTCAACGATACCTACAAATATAGTGATAATACTAAGTTTATTTACATTTTTATGACATATAGACTTTTGTCTCCAAATTGTGATTTGTCTAATGTCATTCCTGGATAACAGACATAAATTACCATTTTGGACCATAATGCATTTTTGTATGTCAAGTGACATAATATTGTATCAAAAAGAAGACCCTGAAGGAGCACCGGAACATGTGCAAATGTGAGTAAGCTTCTTTTAAAATGTTGATATTTTGACCTTTTCGGTCGCTGGAGCACTTCGTAGCAATATCATGTGTCCTTTTGGATAACACTAATAAAACATTTATAATGTTTATATATTAAAAAACTATCTATTTGATCTAAAAGATTACCTTATAGCGATGATAGCTAAGTTGTAGTTTTCCATGGTGGTTAAGTTAGTGCCTGATTATAAAGAAAAAATATTTGTTTTGTCATTCCTGGATAACAACATGTCATTCTTGGATAACAAAAAACCTCTGTTAGCCAGTGTCACGGTGTGGGTTTTGTGTTTTGTTCCTTGTTGTTGTCTGTCATGTGATTCCCTGTTTGCCATGTGTCTTGTTAATTGTCTGATCATTGTTCCCATGTGTTTCTGATTAGCCACGCCCCCTTGTTATCTTGTTTAGCTTGTTTGTCTGTGTATTTAAACCTCTGTGCTTCAGTTGCTGCTTGTCGGTCGTTGTTTGATGTTTGATGTTCTCAGTTCCTTGTTCCGTGTCCTGTGTGCCTTATTCTGAGTTATTCCCTGGATTACTATTTCATTACTATTACTATTTCTATTTCATGATTAAAGTGCTTGCGATTGGATTCACTCTCTGCTTCATCCTTGCTTCAACGTAACAGAACGACCGACCAAAAATATGAATCCAGCAGCACGGATCTCGCCTGATCTACACAGGCTAGACCGAGAGTTCGCTGGACAGATCGCGGCCTTGGCCCTGGAAAGCCTTGATCTGTTCCAGTACACGTAGGGGTTTGTTCCCCTCGCTGCCTCCTGCTCTCTGGGTGATGAGGCGATTAAGATGTGTTACTGGCTGGGGGCTAAGGAGGTCGACCCGAGGGAGCTCCCCGACCTCTCCGGTCTGGACTGGAGAGAGGCACTCTCCAGATGACTGGAGAGCTTCCTCCCGTGGCACGCCAGGTCATCACCTGTTCTTCACGTTCAACCAGAGCTTCACCACGACATGCCTGAGCTTCACCACGACATGCCTGAGCTTCACCACGACATGCCTGAGCTTCACCACGACATGCCTGAGTTTCACCATGACATGCCAGAGCTTCCAGAGCCCCGCCACGTCTCAGCCGAGCTTCCAGAGCCCAGCCACGTCCAGCCAGAGCTTCACGTCAGCCACGTCCAGCCAGAGCTTCACGTCAGCCACGTCCAGCCAGAGCTTCACGTCAGCCACGTCCAGCCAGAGCTTCACGTCAGCCACTTCCAGCCAGAGCTTCACGTCAGCCACGTCCAGCCAGAGCTTCACGTCAGCCACGTCCAGCCAGAGCTTCACGTCAGCCACGTCCAGCCAGAGCTTCACGTCAGCCACGTCCAGCCAGAGCTTCACGTCAGCCACGTCCAGCCAGAGCTTCACGTCAGCCACGTCCAGCCAGAGCTTCACGTCAGCCACGTCCAGCCAGAGCTTCACGTCAGCCACGTCCAGCCAGACCCTTCACCGCTGGTCCCGTCCAGCCCTGAGCCTTCACCGCTGGTCCCGTCCAGCCCAGAGCCTTCACCGCTGGTCCCGTCCAGCACAGAGCCTTCACCGCTGGTCCCGTCCAGCACAGAGCCTTCACCGCTGGTCCCGTCCAGCACAGAGCCTTCACCGCTGGTCCCGTCCAGCCCAGAGCCCTCACCGCTGGTCCCGTCCAGCCCAGAGCCCTCACCGCTGGTCCTGTCCAGTCCAGTGCCCTCACCTCTGGTCCCGTCCAGCCCAGCGCCCTCTCGCTCTCGGAGACGGAGGAGGAAGAGGACTTCCCGCGTCCCGCAATGCCTGGAAGTCCTTCCTGTACTTCCTGTCAGCCCAGAGTCCTCGCCGCTGGTCCCGTCCGGTCCAGAGACTGTTCACGTCACGTCTGCCCAGCGAGAGACTGTTCACGTCACGTCTGCCCAGCGAGAGACTGTTCACGTCACGTCTGCCCAGCGAGAGACTGTTCACGTCACGTCTGCCCAGTCAGAGCCTGTTCATGTCACTTCCTCCGAGCCAGTGTCTACGGACAAGATGGCCGAGTCAGAGACTGTTCACGTCACTTCTGCCAAGCCAGAGACGCTTCACATCACTTCCTCCGAGCCAGTGTCTACGGACAAGATGGCCGCCTCCGAGCCAGTGTCTACGGACAAGATGGCCGCCTCCGAGCCAGTGTCTACGGACAAGATGGCCGAGTCAGAGACTTTTCACGTCACTTCTGCCAAGCCAGAGACGCTTCACATCACTTCTACAGAGCCAGTGTCTACGGACAAGATGGCCGATCCAGAGACTGTTCACGTCACTTCCTCCGAGCCAGTGTCTACGGACAAGATGGCCGAACCAGAGACTGTTCACGTCACTTCTGCTGATCCAGAGACTGTTCACGTCACTTCCTCCGAGCCAGTGTCTACGGACAAGAGGGCCGCCTCCGAGCCAGTGTCTACGGACAAGATGGCCGGCCCAGAGTCTGTTCCTGTTCCCGAGCCAGAGTCTGTTCCTGTTCCCGAGCCGGTGTCTACGGACAAGAGGGCCGCCTCCGAGCCAGTGTCTACGGACAAGATGGCCGGCCCAGAGTCTGTTCCTGTTCCCGAGCCGGAGTCTGTTCCTGTTCCCGAGCCGGAGTCTGTTCCTGTTCCCGAGCCGGAGTCTGCTCCTGTTCCCGAGCCTGTTCCGTCTGTTCCAGAACCAGTGTGTGTGTTGTCTGTTCCCGAGCCCGAGCCAGTGAGTGTGTTGTCTGTTCCCGAGCCCGAGCCAGTGAGTGTGTTGTCTGTTCCCGAGCCCGAGCCAGTGAGTTTGTTGTCTGTTCCCGAGCCCGTGTGTGTGTTGTCTGTTCCCGAGCCAGTGTGTGTGTTGTCTGTTCCCGAGCCGGAGCCAGTGTGTGTGTTGTCTGTTCCCGAGCCAGTGTGTGTGTTGTCTGTTCCCGAGCCAGTGTGTGTGTTGCCGAGCCAGTGTGTGTGTTGTCTGTTCCCGAGCCCGAGCCAGTGAGTGTGTTGTCTGTTCCCGAGCCCGAGCCCGTGTGTGTGTTGTCTGTTCCCGAGCCCGTGTGTGTGTTGTCTGTTCCCGAGCCAGTGTGTGTTGTCTCTTCCCGAGCCCGAGCCAGTGTGTGTGTTGTCTGTTCCCGAGCCAGTGTGTGTGTTGTCTGTTCCCGAGCCAGTGTGTGTGTTGCCGAGCCAGTGTGTGTGTTGTCTGTTCCCGAGCCAGTGTGTGTGTTGTCTGTTCCCGAGCCAGTGTGTGTGTTGTCTGTTCCCGAGCCAGTGAGTGTGTTGTCTGTTCCCGAGCCAGTGAGTGTGTTGTCTGTTCCCGAGCCAGTGAGTGTGTTGTCTGTTCCCGAGCCAATGTGTGTGTCTGCTGTTCCCGAGCCAATGTGTGTGTCTGCTGTTCCCGAGCCAATGTGTGTGTCTGCTGTTCCCGAGCCAATGTGTGTGTCTGCTGTTCCCGAGCCAATGTGTGTTTCTGCTGTTCCCGAGCCAATCTGTGTGTCTGCTGTTCCCGAGCCAATGTGTGTGTCTGCTGTTCCCGAGCCAATGTGTGTGTCTGCTGTTCCCGAGCCAATGTGTGTGTCTGCTGTTCCCGAGCCGGTGTCTGCTGTTCCCGAGCCAATGTGTGTGTCTGCTGTTCCCGAGCCAATGTGTGTGTCTGCTGTTCCCGAGCCAATGTGTGTGTCTGCTGTTCCCGAGCCAATGTGTGTGTCTGCTGTTCCCGAGCCAATGTGTGTGTCTGCTGTTCCCGAGCCGGTGTCTGCTGTTCCCGAGCCAATGTGTGTGTCTGCTGTTCCCGAGCCGGTGTCTTCACCGCCGTGGCCGCCCGAGGGGTCTTCACCGCCGTGGCCGCCCGAGGGGTCTTCACCGCCTTGGCCGCCCGAGGGGTCTTCACCGCCGTGGCCGCCCGAGGGGTCTTCACCGCCTTGGCCGCCCGAGGGGTCTTCACCGCCGTGGCCGCCCGAGGGGTCGTCTATGCCCTGGCCGCCCGAGTGGTCGTCTCCATCCTGGTCGCCTGTTCCGTCATGGCCGCCTGCGCGAACCTGGCCCTCCGTCCCTCCCCCAAGACCGCCTCCACTTCACCACCCTCCTGAACTTTAGTGTTGTGTTTCGAGGGGCGTCGGGAGCCGCCCATGGGGGGGGGGGGGGGGGGGGGGGGGGCGGGCGCTATGTCACGGTGTGGGTTTTGTGTTTTGTTCCTTGTTGTTGTCTGTCATGTGATTCCCTGTTTGCCATGTGTCTTGTTAATTGTCTGATCATTGTTCCCATGTGTTTCTGATTAGCCACGCCCCCTTGTTATCTTGTTTAGCTTGTTTGTCTGTGTATTTAAACCTCTGTGCTTCAGTTGCTGCTTGTCGGTCGTTGTTTGATGTTTGATGTTCTCAGTTCCTTGTTCCGTGTCCTGTGTGCCTTATTCTGAATTATTCCCTGGATTACTTTCTATTTCATGATTAAAGTGCTTGCGATTGGATTCACTCTCTGCTTCATCCTTGCTTCAACGTAACAGCCAGGACATGTCATCCGTTTTCCAGAATGACATAAGCGTAACAATCTAGTTTTTATTTAACATTTGTAAACTTTTAGGCATAGTTATTTTAGTTATATTATTAACATTAACATTATTTACATAATTGTATGTTTTTTTTGCCATATTTTTGCTGTCATTCATCTTGATTTCATATGATTCAATGAGTTACATTCAATTCTCTTTGAATTGAATTTTGTAATGTTAATAAAAATGTAATCACGAATGATGTAGTCATATTTATTAATTATACCCCATTTTGGTAACACTTTATAATAACTGCATGCTATTAATCATTAGTTAAGCATTAGTAAACAGTTAATTCATAATTTATAAAGCATTAATAGACATTAAGAAGCAGTTTATAATAGGGGTGGTGAAAAAAATCGATTATTGATTAATCGCGAGTATGTTATGGACGAGTATGAATCGATTATTAAATTTTCAAAAATCGATTTTTTATTATTTAAAAAAAAAATTGCATTATTATTATTGCCGCATCCGATGGATCTAGAGAGAAGCCGCCGCCGCCGTCGAGGAAGCGACAAGCCAGCTTAGGACAGCGCCTGAAGAAGCCGGCCGTCTTCGCCACCTTCAGCCATCCGTGCGAGCTACGCTATCCGGCGACGTATCCTTTCTTGCAAAACTTACTGTCTAAAAGAGCAGCGAGCGTCTTTATCAAGATGACTTGCACTGCTGCGGCTCGTGCAGAGCCCCGCTCAGCGACGGAGACAGCCATGTGATCTGCGCTCTCTGCCTGGGCCAGGAACACGCAGCTCTTGCCCTCAGGGGGTTTGTGAGCTCAGCGACGCACTTCCGATGTCGACCCTGCGGGCTCGGCTCGAAGTATTCAACCCTCAAGCTGTTGCAGGACCGCGCAAAGAAGCGCCGTTCTCAAAGGCCGTCGGAGCCGGTGGCCACCGCGACGCGCTCGCCGGACTCCCTCCCTCGAGCCTCGCTCTCGCCTTCTCCGCCTCCCCTCACAGACGCGCAGCTGCCGCTCACGAGCCGCACTGCCGTCGTTTTCTGATGCAAACGCTCGCCGGAATGACTCCCTCGAGCGTCTATCTCTCCTTCTCCGCCCCCCCTCCCGGACGCGCAGCCGCCGGCTCCCGCCCGCGCTGCCGCCGCCTCAGGGGACGAGGCGCTTGATATGGATGAGGACGCGCTGCTGACAGCTGTTCTAACCGCATATAATGCAAGAAATGTTTTGCATTATAAACTTTTTCTTTACCTTGACATGTTTCGACTGTCTTCCTCCACCTGAACAACACCTTGTCATTCTAGAAGAAAATTGTCCAATTTCTACAGTATGTTGGTTCTGATCTACTTCCTAAAGGAAATAAGCCTTTCATTTATTTGTTATTGTTTAGTTCAACTTGATGAGTCACAACACAATGTGATGTATTCATTTCTGTGTTCTACAGAACATAAGCTACATACAAATAATTCTGAAGTTATAACTACACGACACAGAAAGTGCTTTGAGTTGTTGTTACTCAATAAAAGAGTTAAGTAATTCAGCAGCTGACTTTTTTTAATACTGCAATCACTTTGTAGTGTATTTTCGTTTACTGTTGTGAAATGGAAAATCAATAATCGCTAATCGAGAATCGTTAATAATCGAAAATCGACTGTAATCGAATCGGGACTTCAATAATCGCAATCGAATCGAATCGGGAAATCAGACAGATTAACCACCCCTAGTTTATAAATACAGCTATAAATACTTTATTCTTAATAAGCATATCTATGATGTGTTTAATAATTGTGTTTTCATACTTTATTAATGATCAATTTATAAATTCTAAATGAAGTATAGCATTATTTACAAACCAGTTATTTGGGAGTTGATAAGTGATTCATAAGATCACTTAGAAAGTGTGAGTAAATGTAGTAAATTCAGGTAGTTATAAAGACATCTTATAAAAAACATTATTCAGACATATAGTAATAGTTACTTAGTGTGTTAGTAAATGCTTTATTAACATGTATTTCTACTGTAATTCAGGGTTAATTCAGATAGTGATAAAGCATTTAGTAGTGGTCAGTTAACTATTTTTGTGAGCTCATCTAAAGTGAGGACTAGTTATGCCTTGTAAAGCATTTATAAAGGAGATTTAAAGACTCAGTTAAATATTTCTATGTTCTGAATCACTGTGTTGTGTTTGTTTCCTTTTTCTGTTTAGAAGATAACTGAGTCTTTAAATCTTCTTTATAAATGCTTTACAAGGCATAACTAGTCCTCACTTTAGATGAGCTCACAAAATAGTTAACTGACCACTACTAAATGCTTTATCACTACCTGAATTAACTGAATTAATACATGTTAAAAAAGCATTTACTAACACACTAAGTAACTATTACTATATGTCTAAATAATCATATGTATGAATGTACATTTTAATAGTTTATTAATCATTTACATACACTTTGTAAGTAATCTTATGAACCACTGACAGTTCCTACATAACTGGTTTGTAAATAATGCAATACTTCATTTAGAAATGATAAATTGATAAATAATAAAGTATGAAAGTACAATTATGAAACATTATAGATATGCTTTTAAATCAAGAATAAAGCATTTATAGCTGTATTTATAAAATATGTTAATGTTTTATCACAAAATGTGTGAAATGCTGTTGCATTTAAGTGTTCGCTGAATTAATCAATTTACAGTTGATTCGTTTTTTTTGTGATTGTTGCGGGCAAAAATCCTTGATTACGCGGCCCGTTTTCTTTAAAAATGCGATGGAATATGCGGGATATTTATGCAATTTTATGCGATTAAATTGCGGGAACTTGCAAAAATTGCGGGAACTTGCAAAAACTGCAGTTTGATGAAAAAAAGAAAAAAAGTGATTCCCCAACACCCTGTTCTCACTAGGCTACTACCTTAATGTAAAGAGTCATTTCTTATTACTTCCTTTGATAAGCAAGCATATTACATCATAGAAAGTGCTGGGAATGTTTAATTTCTCATCTTGTTTTATTTCAGACTGTAACGAGTGTAAATAAGGTGTGGCCCCTTTAAGAGCTGCGCACTCCCTGTTGAACTGTCTGCAGTGTTATATTGTATGCACCTCGAACACCCCATGTGTGCGGGTAATTTCTGTTTGATGCTACTTCTTTTATCTTATTTTGTTTATTAAGTTACGATGTGACGGTAGAACGTGTGACAGACAGTTATACGATTTTGATTTGGGAATAAAGAGCGAGTTGTGAGATGCCAATCGCCTCGGTGAGTCTGTCTGGCCTCTGCAATAACTTCAGCTGTGAGCTATCCCATCGCGTAATTGCGTCACTTCATAACGTTCCCATGGAAACAGGGGGAAGTGGCTGCTCTTGTGTGAAGCAAACGCAACATTTTTCAACTTTCTGCTAAGATATATGTGAATTTTTTGCAACGAAAATGCGAGGATTATGAAATCATGCAAGCCCCGCATATTTTGCACGGAAATCGGCAATTTATGCGGCGAAAGTGCGGCGTATTTAAAAAAAAAAGGGCCCCGCATGAATATGCGGACTTTGGCTGATTATGCATTGAATTCAGTGATCGCATAATCGCGTTTTTCTGGAGGGACTGAAAAAATTTTGATTGACACGTTTTTAACGATTTAAAAAAGTTTTAGTGTTTCTTACATTGTTTTAAGTTTGAGTGTTGGAAAGAAAAATGATACCGAGGCTGATTTTCATGGTAATCCTGAAACATATTGCAGAATATCCTTCCGTCTAACAGTATGTCATTCCGGCTAACAATGACACAGGAAATTTATTTAACCCGTTTTTGTGTGTTAGATTACACAATTCAGTCTTATTTACTTTATTGGAAAACATTTTTAAACTTTTCCCAGCTTTTTTTTTTATTTGGTTCTGAATTTTGAGTTATCAGCAGCCAAAAATGAGCCCATGTCTATATGAAATCCCAAATATGACTATATTAATTATTATTAAAATGTAGTTTTCCGAGCACTAATTGTTTGTTGAGCTCCAATTATGGATATCAGTACATTTGTATATGCAAACAATGGTAGCAATGTAATTAATTTAAAAATTCATTACGTTACCCAGGAATGACATTTTCATGGGGAAAAAGATCTGATTCACCAAAAAAAATGGTTAATTAGATTCTTGAAATGTGTACATGTAATTGCATTCCATACACAACACTCTTACAAGTATAGAAAGTCCTAAAATTGGAATTTTTTGCCAGTTTTATTTTTTTTTTCACATTTTAAATCCTTATCCGTCATTCACCCAATTACAGGAATTCTGGATTCTAAACCTCAAAGAAATGCTACAATCAAGACCTCAGAGCAGAAATGAGGGAGAAACAGCAGGAACTCCTTAATCTATATGTGCCGTTCGCAGTATAAGGGTCTTTTCCCTGCCATTAATGCTTGGATAACACACCACGTCTCCTTCCATTAATAATAATAATGTCTGCGGTGGCTGTGATATAGGCTATAGCTATAAACCTACCAACGTCCATTGCCATGATTTTTGGAATGACTTATCTCGAGAGAAAAGAAGATTTAGTCGCTTAACATCGGTTAATGGAAACGCAGTCATTTCGCAATAGTTTTTTTTATCGACATTTAGAAAAAAATCGCAAAAGTTTTGCTCAAATCTGTAATGGAAACGCACCTATTTTCAGCCATTCGAAAAAGAATATTTTGCAAAAGTGCAATGAAAACAGGTTTTGCGCATTTACAGTCACCTGAATTAGAAGACGCGGTGTGTTTGGGGTCCGCGTACGCAAATAATAATAATAATTATCATCATTATTATAACATTTATTAGGCTACATATTTAGAAGACGCTTTTATCCAAAAAAGGAACAAAGCAATTCGTCAAATGTCATTCATAATACAGGTTAGACAATAATAATACAGGGCTAAGATTATCACAAATAAACACAAGATTTTGACGCATATCCAAGTGTGTGTGCGAGTGTGGAGCGCGCACTGCATGGCCAGAGGCACGCGGGCGCGAACACTTGCATTTTCCTATCAACAGTGGAAACAACTTAAAATAGTCTATCATTTCTGGTCATACAGAAAATAGTAATACATTATTCACAACTACCTTTATTTGTGTAAACTCACAATAACAAGAAAATGTTGTGCTTTTGTAAAATAAAATAAAACAATCAGGCGCGGTTTAATGATCTCCGTGAACTGGAGCGCGAGAACTGAAACAAAAGATAGCCTATAGGCTAAAGCTTGAAATGTCCACTTTAAAGCGAACTAATTCTAATCGAAAGCTATATACCTTCTGATTAAATCCGTATGAAAGGTGCATTTCTCTCTAAAGGTGCATCTGCCTTACAGCGGAGATGGAGATATGTTTTAGCCGACATTTAGAAAACAATAGTTTATTAATAAACAATTAAAATGCCTCGTTATTTTTTCAGACACATTTTTTATTGCTATAACTCGCCTAAATCAACTATAGGCTATGTTATGATAAAATAGAGTATCCATCGCTACTGTAAAGTAAAATAAAATAATAATAATTATTTCCTACCTATCCCTTGCTGCCACTGGATAAAAAAAAAAAAATTCCCTACCGACCCATGACCTCAACTGACAACCAACCAGAACCAAACTTTTAGTTTTTTTATGCCTGAACATGAGAATTCATTTCATGATTTCATTTCATGTCACAGAACAGAAGAGAGACTCTCTGGCGTGCACGTAAACGTCACAACCTTTTGGACTTTCCGGCAAAAAATGTCCTACACATAAAAATCAGTCTGCCTTTCATAGACAACCTATGATGTTGGGGAACGTCTCGTTTTTTAAGTTTCCTTACAAGCTGTTCACTCATTGGCAACAAAAAAAAAAGTGATTAATAAATTAAAAATTCTTACATATAGCCCCTTTAATAGTAATAAGTTAATTTCTCTAGTAATTTGAAAATAATACATTGGCTACCCATATCCAAATGGCTACCCATACCCAAATGTTACTGACACGACAGCCATCGGCACTGATCCTCAACAAACCTGTCTCCATACCGGTGTGACTCCGATCTTAAACCATATGGAGCTAGATAATATTCTGATTGTTTCAATCCAATCTGACTTCTGACCTATAATGCTGCCTAAATCATAATCATACACTGTTCGTTCATTGGTCAGAGGAGAACTGGCCCCAGACTGAGCCTGGTTTCTTTTTTTCTTTTTCTCCATTCTGTCACCTGATGGAGTTTCGGTTCCATGCCACTGTCGCCTTTAGCTTGTTTAGTTGGGGACACTTAATATTCAATAATAATATTGATCTGCCTGCATTGACACCATTATATGACAACTGAACTGAGCTGGACGATGACGTCACGGTTTTCTCCAGAGCGGCTATATATATAAATTAATCAAATTAATAACTTTTTTACAACGAAATGAAACATTACTGAACTTACTTAAGCTGGACTGTGACGCTATTTTCTTCTGGAAACAAACTTTGTTGCATTATTTTCCTGTTATCTCTGTAAAGCTGCTTTGAAACAATCTGTATTGTAAAAAGCGCTAAATAAATAAATAAATAAAATGTTGTGGACCTCATGAACAGTGCACAGTCATTCTTATTTCTGAGATTATAAACCGTTCTGTTTTGCTCAAACCATCTTCATTAGCATGTGACAATGTAGTTAAAAAATGTGATAAATGTCATCCTTCTCTCTCTGTCTCAGGGTAGATATCCATCGTAAAGAGAATGCTGGGGCGACTGAGAAGGCCATCACTATCCACTCATCTAAAGAGGGCTGTTCACAAGCCTGCAGGATGATCCTGGAAATCATGGAAAAAGAGGCTAATGACACCAAGATGTCAGTATTTCATCTGACTGTAGGGCATATTTAAATTTTACATGCTTCATTCGCTTTAGGATTGTTTTTTTTTTAAAAAGACAAATAATTTAAAACCATGATTATATGTAAATAAGCTTATGGTGTAAGTACAAACTGCACCAGTTCAAAATATAAATAAATAAATACATGAATAAACAAACAAACAATATTGTGTACTTTCTCTCTGTGACAGTGTTGAGGAGGTTCCTTTGAAGATCTTGGCACACAATAGCCTTGTTGGGAGACTCATAGGGAAGGAGGGCAGGAACCTGAAGAAGATAGAGCAAGATACAGGGACCAAGATCACCATCTCTGCGTAAGTGTGTTCTACATCCATTAAAACTGCTAACTGTCTTTTATAGGGGTGTAATGATTCACTCATTTTCTCCATGCTTATTTAAGTATATTTAATTTATAATATTATTAAATATTATTAAATAATTATAATATTATTTAATATTTAATTTATTATTACAAATCCTGCCGAAGCATAAGCATTGATCTTGAAACATGGATTTTTTAAATCGGGAATCATTTGTTTCATTCAGTAATCGATTTAAAATGCTAAGAATCGAATGAATAATAGCGATTTAATATATAAACATTTAATTATAAAGATATTTATAATTTTTATTATTGCATGGAAATTTTATTTTCTTTAAGATAAAATACTCTAATTTTACTGGTATCATTGTTTTAGGCAAGCAGAAGGCATTTAACTCTTTCCCCGCCAGCATTTTTTTTTTAAGTTGCCAGCCACCGCTAGCATTTTTGATCATTCATGGCCCACAGAATATTTTGTCATATAAATATCTGAACATGTAATATATTTAAAAAAAAAAACTGACCATCTGCTTTTAAACAACAACAACAAAAAACGTTTTGTTCTAGCTTAGTGCAATCTTTTTTAATCAACACTTGAATGTGGGTAAGTTTCATAAAAAAGCAACATTTTGAGCAAAAAGCAGAGAAAAACGTGTTTTTGTCAAAGACTTCATCCAGATCGGATTTAGAACGATGATCAAAACACAGATTGAGTCCATTAACACTCCCAAAGCTTGCACAGTCCTATACCACTTCCTGGGTCGACATTTCATTCAGTAACATTAGGCAGTTTTGATTTTATATGCTGTTTAATGTCGATGATCGCGTTATTTTACATATGGATCTGCTTACATATGCTGTCGCTTGTTTCTGGTTCCTCTTCACATGTCTTTTGATCAGGAGATTAAATACTCTTTCAGAAGATGTGTCATAGCATCCCCTACTGTATAACAGTGAAAACACGGAAAGCCATACATTTCCATCAATGGCGGGGAAGCGTTGTCTCATAAATAGGGTGACCAGACGTCCCGAAAAATTCGGGACAGTCCCGAAATCTAAGCTGTTGTCCCGAATCCGGCCCTAATTGTCCCGAAAATTATTCGAAAGCAAAATCTTGAGGAGTTATTGTCCGATAAAACATTAAAAACTGTCCGTGGAGGTTGAGTCGTCCTGCACCCCGCCGGCTGCTCATTGGCTGCAGCATCTTTTTTGTTTATTTTTTTGAAGTTCTAAAAAGATACCGTAGGCGCGAATTTAGATATACATTGCTAAGCTAATTTTCATTTATTCGTTTCGTTGACATGGCTGGTGTACCAGAACCCCAACGCGCCGCTAAAAAGCAAAAACGTCTCTGTAGGTACCGGGAGGAGTGTGTGGGGAAGTATCCATAGTAGGTCAACCCTTCACCCCCCGACCAGGCTAGGAACAGTTTTTTTTTTTTCATGGAAGTTTTGCTTTGGTTAGCTAATAAAATATTAAAACTCAAATCAGTATTTTGTGTACAGTTATTCAATTGTCATTTGGGTATCGTGGACTCGCTCTCTTGTTTAATTCAAATGCAGCCACTACCATTTTGCTATGATTGTTTTGTAAGATAGCAAACAGCTATGATTTTAAAACAGTCTAAAATCTAGGCCTGTATGTAGTGTAAATATCAGCGTAGAATTGACGCGTTGTTACATTTTTGGAGAGGTGCACGTCAGGGTACGCCGTAGGGTATGTGTGCTACACACAGTCAACGACGTAGCTACGGTAGTTTACGTAAGTTACAGTAGTTGGGGTTAGTTGACCCTAAAATGAAAATTAGCCCATGATTTACTCACCCTCAAGTCATAGTGTATATGACATTCTTCTTTCAGACAAATACAGTTTGAGTTATATAAAAAATGTCCTGGATCTTCCAAGCTTTATAATGGGAGTGAATGGCTGGAAAATATTTGAAGCCCAAAAAAGTGCATCCATGCATGATAAAAAATACTCCACACGGCTTAACGGGGGGTTAATAAAGGCCTTCTGAAGCGAAGCCATGGGTTTTTGTAAGAAAAATACCCATATTTACAACTTTATAATCTAAAATAATGTCTCAGTTACGTATGTAACCCTTGTTCCCTGAAGGAGGGAACGAAGATGTAGTCGACATGTCGACTGATTGGGATCACGCTTAGGGAGCCTGTCATCTTCGAGTATTGATAAAACGAGCCAATGCACATTGGCGTGCAAGCTTTGCATCTCACTCTCCGTCCCGCAGCATGAGGTATAAATACTAGGGATGTGCATCTCCATAACTGAGGCTGATGCAATACGCATCTCGATGCATAGTCAACGATATGATACATTAAAGATACATATAAGCAGCTACCAATGCAATGCAATATGATTCACTACTATTATGATGGGATCTGATTTCAATTCGATTCAACGCGATGCTATTCAGTGTAATACATACAATGCAATGGAGAAAAATATGATGCTATGCAATTCAATATGGTATAGGTAGTTAACTTTTTATTTCTTTTGTTCAGACATACAGCAAATCATAAAGTACCTTAAGTGCCATCTGACTTTTAACGCATGGCTCTTTCACAAACAAAAGATTTGGTTTTCACAAAACCAAAAGATTAAATAAAAACAGACGTTCTTTTCCTGTCCTGTCTCCAGTTAGACTTTTAACAGCTTACACATTTAACAGTGAAAAAATTTAAGTATCCTCAGAGATAAACAATGAATAAATGTTCCATAACTTGCCAGCAGGCTAATGTGAATTCAGCAGGTAGGCCAACTCAGTGAGCAGAAAGCAGGTGCTGTATTAACATAAACAATAATAAATAAAATAAAAACTTTACACGAACAGGTCTTTCATAACTGTATGAAAAAAATACTGTATGAAATGTAAAAAAAAAAAAAAAAAAAATTCTCTCTCTATATATATATATATATATATATATATATACATATGAAAAACATTTACATTTATTAATTTAGCAGACACTTTTATCCAAAGCGATTTACAAATGAGAACAACAGAAGCAGTGAAACTAACAGTAGGACAACAATATGCTCTGCTGCACTCACGCTGTGTCGGCGCTTCAAGTGTGTTGTTAAATTAGTAGTAGGGGAGAGCCGGGACAGTTGAAACACTTTTCAGATAAACGTCGTTTTCTAAGATAAGGTTACAGATATATATATTTTTTTTTTTGTGATCAACAACTCACATATGTGTTCTCTTAGAATCATGTGTTATTCAGTACAAATATAGAATGATTTAAATAAGAATTGACTTTGAACGGTAGTTGAGCTTTGTTTCGCATGAGCTGGGCGATTGAAACACAGGGGTGGGACGGATGAAACATAACAGTTTAAACGGCAACTATTCATCTAATAAAAACTATTCATTGTTTTTATGAACAATACCTGACAAGTAACTTATGTACATATTGTTACAAACATATTTTGTAATTTATTTCAATTTAAAGGTTCATATTAACCATTTTGGTTCTGTCACCCAATAGACAATAGGCGATAAGCCTATGCGCATTTTGCGTAATCTCATAGGCTATTTTGACGAAGACAGACAAAATCAGTTTACAATTCATTTTCTTACATTTCTTGCTTGAGTCATATTGAGTGTTTGCTAGTCGAATAGCCTGTTATTATGAACATAAAATTATGAACATTTTTTTTCAACCTTCCCGACAGCGCCTCCTGCCAATTAAACCTGTTTTACACTTAAAGGGATAGTTCACCCAAAAAAGTTCATCGCCGGCGATACCAGCTCACTTTTTTTCTTATCACTGCAAAAGAAACTCAAAATACTCTGTTGATTTTGATCTTACATATTAAGTGTTGTACATCATTAGATCCTGATAAGTTTTTTTGTGGATACTCACAATAAAAACAAAGCGTTGTGCTTTTCACCAAATAAAGAAAAACAAACATGATGCGCTTTCTGCCTTCTCTCTGTCAGTGAAGTCCATTCTGAAAGGTGTCCGAAAATTAACTGTAGTTCCGCGAATACTTGTCATACAGGCACGAGTGTTTTTCCATAATGAAGCTTGAACTCTCTTCTTTTAAATGAATTAATTTATATAAAAAAACAAATATTCTCAGTTTATGTAATCTGTATGAAAAGAGAGAGATGTCAGTCTTTTTCTTTCCAGCTCATTATACCTCATTACGCGTTAATGTGCCACGCCCACGGAGAGCGCGCGCTATTCAAACGCAAAATGATCTAAGGCAAGCCATGCAAACATGCCAACGCCCACCAGCTGGATTATAAAATCATGTTTAGTAAGTTTCTTACTACCGCTGTGAACACAGCGTATCCCTACCCTGTGAGGAATAATACTATCTAATAACCCTGGAAAATGTGCCAGAAGTGCTGGTAGTTTCATTTCGAGGAGCAACAGATCCAGCTGATGTAGTAAGTCATTTATTCTTAAGTGCTTTGTTCTAATCGCGATATTGAATAGTGTCTATAAACCGCAAAAAGACTGTTTAAATATGAATTGCGTGTCTGTGTGTAGGCTAAATGATGAATGAACGGCACAGGCCCGCGCGCTTTTTGCCATTAACATGTTTATAAATAACTGAAAAAAGCACAAATGTCAGAGCATGTCAGAACACCTCAAGGACCCCAAAAACCCCTTAGACCTCAGAGGGTTAAATCTGAGAGCTGGATCACTCCTCCATAGGCTTCTACAGGGCCGGCTCTAGCCCTTTGGTTGCCCTAGGCGAGATTGAGTTTTGCACCAACCCCCCCCCCCCCCCCCCCTTATTAAAAATACTTACAAATGATAAAAACTAAACAAAAATTCTCTTATAGTCTCTCCAAAACTTCAACAAGCAAATTATGACTTCAACTGTATAATAAATTGTTCATACAAATGCTACAAAGAACGTTCAATGATATTTCTATCATCCTACATAGTTGCATTGTACAAATACATTTTGTCTGACCATGTAACTTGTAGTATATAAATTACAATTACTACCACCACTACTATTATTACTAATCTATTAGGCTGCTACAAGACTAAGGGGGTTTCGGGGGTATGCCCCCCGTAAGAAAATTAAATTCATCAATCTGGTGCACTTTGAGAGTTCAAAATGAAAAGCTCCAACCCATATTCAGTGTGCAAATTGAACAAAGAAAATTTCAAACCTCTTTTAGTTACAGTGTCTGTCTACATTACACTACTACATAATAATAGTTATAATATTAATCCGATGACAGTAATAGCCATAGGCTATATTGTAAAACAAATTCACTGAAAAATAAAGGAAACTTCCATAATTAATTTTGTTACTTGGAAGTAACCCAGCGCCACCAATTAAAGAAAACAAAACGAATGGGCCGATGTACGAGTTTTATGGGCCACTAAGACAAAAAAAAAAAAAGTACGACGTATCGGCCCAAAAAGCACGTCGGCCCACCGGGAATCTCTACCATCCTGGGGGAAAATAATTCGCTCCCGGTAGTCCCGATGGCCAGCATGCCTGTGCACAATACTAAGTAAATTTATTTCGTTTGACACCTTAATGGCTGAGATGAGAAGACTTACCTCTGTACTGGGCTTTCTTTTTATCTGGTTGCTTTCTCCGTTTTCGTCCCTGTGCACCAGAGGGTTTCGATCAACGCGTCAGCAGCTGAGCACTTGCCTAACGTAACGTAACGTAACGTAACCCCCAACCCCCCCGTTAGGAAATGATCGACAATAATCATCAATTCAATCTAATAATCAGGTTGACAAGTAATTAAACGTGTGGCTGAGAGGGCGCCTTAGGATGATCATGTTTAATAAACATGTTTTTGTTTCGCTTGTCATTCTAATTCTGTGATTAATGGGAAGTAGGCCAAGGGCGACATTAGAGGGCGCCGGCGCACCGCGCCCCCAACATATTTGTCGCCCTAGGCAACCGCCTAGTTCGCCTATAGCAATCGCCGGCCCTGGGCTTCTAAGGGGTTGAAACTTGCCAGCCCCGAAAAGTTATTAAAGACATCGTTAAAATAGTCCAAGTGACTACAGTGGCTCAATCTTAAGTTTATCAAGCGACGAGAACCTTTTGTGCGCAAAAACAAACAAAAATAACGACTTTGTTTCAACTATTCATTTCCTTTTCTGTGGGCCTCTAGTCAGTTAACGTAGTGTGATAGCGTAGTGCTACGTCACACGTAGGCTCACTATTGGCCGACGCTGGTCATGTGTGTGATGCGTGTGATGTACAACACAGAAGCACTGCGCTATTACACTAGTGAACTGACTCGAGGCCCACTGAGAAGGAAATGAATAGTTGAAATAAAGTCGTTATTTTTGTTTTGTTTTTCGCACAAAAAGTATTCTCGTCGCTTGATAAACTTAAGATTGAGCCACTGTAGTCCCTTGGACTATTTTAACTATGTCTTTAATAAATTTTCGGGGAACAAGTTTCAATCCCTTAAGAAGCCTATGGAGGAGTGATCCAACTGTCAGATTTAATCAAAAATATCTTAAAGGAGAACTCCGGGCAATTTTTAAGTTAATCTTGATCGTTATACCTTTGTGAGTAATGTCTATAGAAAAAAAAACGAACCGGATTGGTGCTTGCAACACGGAGCTGTTCCCGCAAATGCCCAGAGCTCCCACTCAGCTAAAACGGCAGTTTTATACATAAAGAGTGTCTTTGTGCCTTTTAACAGACACAAAATGCAATTAAAATGTCTGTCCAACATGAACAGGGCCCTTACATGTGAACAAGATGCGTTTAGCAACTTAGCCATTGTTTAAATTCACCTAAATGGTGTTTTAGACGGCTAGCTGTAGTCTCGCGCTGAAGTCCCGTGGGAACTCAGTTGTAGCTGGAAAAAGGTAAATAGCAGTGTGCAGGTGGGAGTATATTATATATACAAATATAATTGAAGACATAGAAGCTAGTGAAATAATTAAAGTTTTGCAAATAAGACTACAAAAACATATTACTGCACATCTCTCCTCAAGCCGTGTGTGCCCAAATGGAAGGATAAATAAAGTTTACATTACCTCCACAGTGGTTGCACACGTCTTCGTCCACGGAATGGCTTTTTTCTTCAACCGGCCCCGCTGTGTTGTGTCTGTGTAGTCATCCTTGTCAAAGTGTTCGCTGCAAATGCGGTAATCTTTAGTGCGTAGTACTTGTATGGGAGTTTGCACATCAAGTTGGAGTACAACTAGCCGTTCTGCAGAATCTCGAGGTCATGGAAAGGAAGATTTAAGTTATTGTATTTTCGCACTCTGTTGCCACAATTCGGAACGGCACAAACGCGAACCATTTCTTCTTCCCTTGTGAGCAACTCCGATCATCACTCTTCACACACTACGCTCCTCCCACGTGCAAACTGTTTACTTTTTTCCAGCTACACTAAGTTCCCACGGGACTTCAGCGCGAGACTACAGCTAGCCGTCTAAAACACTATTTAGGTGAATTTAAACAAGTTGCTAAACACATCTTGTTCACATGTAAGGGCCCTGTTCATGTTGGACAGACATTTTAATTGCATTTTGTGTCTGTTATGAGGCACAAAGACACTCTTTATGTATATGCCCCCATAACTGCTGTTTTAGCTGAGTGGGAGCTATGGGCATTTGCGGGAACAGCTCCGTGTTGCAAGCACCAATCCGGTTCGTTTTTTTTTTTTCTATAGACATTACTCACAAAGGTATAACGATCAAGATTAACTTAATTGCCCGGAGTTCTCCTTTAATTTGTGTTCCGAAGATGAACGAAGGTCTTACGGGGTTGGAACAACATGAGGGTGAGTAATTACTGACAGAATTTTCATTTTTGGGTGAACTATCCCTTTAAACTAAAAAACTCTGATAATGCACACTTAAGGGTGTGTTGCAGCACTAATACACCTCCCGTATTATCATTACAATGGCACATGAAACAATAAATTCAACTTGTCAGTCAAAAAAATTACCGCACAAAAGAATTCACATTGCGTGTTGTATGTGCTGACGAAATTTGACGTACATGACGTGAGTGGTTTTCAAGGAAATCTCAATGGTTCATCCGTCCCGCGTTTCAATCGTCCCGGCTCTCCCCTACTGCCTGTATATTTTATAGTGGTATAGCGGTGCGACATATTTTACAAATTGCAGTTTCCACAAAAAAAAATAGTGTTTCCAAACACTGGATTTATAATTATTTGGTGGAAGATAGAGCTCCGCCATGTTGATCTGTTCTAGGTAGGTGACTCTCAGGACACGCATCGGTCTCCGTAGTGTTGTGAAACGTCATATTCACGTAGCAGCTGCAGCAGTGGTGTTGAGAGAACGCGCTTGAGCAACAGTTCAGAAAGAAGAAATCAGTTAAGAAAGAAACAGTTACGTAATAAAATATTGGTCACTTTCTAAATAGTAAAAGTATAGCACATCTACTAATAATTATATATGAATAAATGTTTTTTTATCGATGCAGATATGTTAAAAACGATGCATCGCGATACGAATGCCAACTTGTATCCGACGCACACTTATTTAAATTGATGCATCTCATCGTTAGCTTTTATGCCGATGCACCAATGCGAATCGGTGAATCTTACCATCCCTAATAAATACGGGGATAAATACGGAAGTGGATGCACGTACCATTTGTTTTTCGCTGATGAGCCGAGCGGAGCCCGGAGTCAGCGGTGGTCCAGCAATAGTGGCGACGGAACTACATCTCCGTTCCCTCCTTCAGGGAACAAGGGTTAAATACGTAACCGAGACGTTTCCTTTCAGTCACTCACGTTCGACGTAGTCAACGTGTCGACTGATTGGGATCCCAATTAAAATCCCACTAGTGCTGCCACCTTCCAGTGCCTAGACATAATCCTCCTGATCCCCCTGCATTATTGAGGCGGAGATGGGACAGGGCTTAGGCCAGGGAAGTCACTGCTGTTCCGCAAGACCCACTCAGTCAGACTTGGATAACACTGGGAAAGTGTGCCCTTTAACATATGGAATGTCACTGAGGTGGCTCCAGCCTATAACAGGTGGGAGACTCATCCGGTCAGTGACGGCAGAGTGGGCTCTGCCAAGGGAAAGACACTGGCTCGCCACAGGGAGCCGTACCGTGGAAGAATACACATATGGGGTCGTAATAGGAATCACAACATATGGACCCAGCCTAGCTCAGGTTCCACCAGTGCATACGAGTGTTAGTCCTGCCATTGGATGCTCCGCCATGTCTGTTGCTGAGGGGTGTGGAGGAACTCCACAGGGTTCAGCTAAAGAGGAACTCTATTGGAGCAAGAATGGCGCTCGTATCCGGTCCATAGGAAGTGCGCAGCAAGCCGACACTTCGAGCAGGGCTTACGGTGTTAACTGGCCTCTATGTAAGGAGAGCACACGGGACGCAACCAGCTCGACGCGTAGGCTATAGAATCTTGCAAACGTGTTTGGTGTCGCCCAGCCCGCAGCTCTACAAACAGCAAAAAGTCATGTAACGACAATGAGTCTTACATTAAATGCATTAACATTAGCTCAAATGATATATAGGGAATTTTAATAATTAATCATGAATATGATTAATATTGCATATTACAGTTAAATTATCGAAGTTGAAAATAGATCGATTGTATATATGAATGATCAATCACAACGAATTATAATTCCTCATTCATATATCAATGGTCCCTTTCCAGATCGATTATATGAGATAACCTTTAATGGAATTAATTTAGCTATCGAACAATCTGTTTGTCCAGCAAACGGCCGTAAGATTAACTTATCAACTTCTCAACAAAGTTATCCCTTCTTATAAACTCCAAGAAATATCAATCTTCTGGCCGTGAACATTAATTTTCCTGTGTTTATAAGATTAAACTACTCAAAGTAGTCCATAATAAAAGCTTTTGTAGCTAAAGGATCACATTTCATTGACTTTGTAAAATGAGCACGATTAGACAATTAGCAATCAAGAATATAATGGTTTTAATAAAATGAAACTACGGATACAGAATTCTACATTTAAACACGGGATACATGTATGTACAGTAAACAGTAAAACTAATGAGACAGACGAATAATGAACGGAAGTGAGAGAGAGAGATTGGGAGAGAGGATGAGAAAGTGAAACTAACGGTCAGGATGAGAGAGATCACTGGGGTGATCGCAGCATGGCAAAAATCACAGACAACGTAACCCTTAGAGAGACAACAAGAAATCACATCAATCAAATCAAATCAATAACCTATACTTGCGTATGGTTCTCTTTGTGTTGCTGAGGAACGCAGAGTCGTGTGCGTGTTTGTCCTTCGGCGCTATAGGCTTGTTCTCTCGTGTCTTCCGGGGCGAGCAGACTCACGGGAAGTTTTAAAGGTTCACCGAACGTGAAGTTACCAAGGAAATAATTCAGAGTTCATCTCCCTCGTGGAAGGAGAGGCGAATATGAAAATAAAACTTAGTAAAGAAAGGAAAAACGGAGATGAGAGCTCACACTCCCATCTTCTTACGTTGAGCGCAGCTTGCGTGTTTCCTTTAAGAGCCGCGGGGATTTCAAAGAGTCCTTTTAAAGTTGAAGTTGCAGGCTGTTCATTTCACTGAACGTAGGAAAGGTCCGAAGACGAAAATAAAGAAAAGACTTAAAGAAAAGAAAATAGAAACGGAGGTAAACTCCCTAACGGGAGTCATGGGTCTTCTCTCTGGAAACGTAAGTGCTCACTTGTGCTCTGGTGCTCCGGTGCTTCACTTCTGTGTCAGTCTTTTATGGAGAGGAGGGGTTCACGCCTGCTTCGCGTACGTGAACCAATTGTCTTAGAGTGTCTCGAGCGGGAAAAGTTCTTCTTTGTCTTGTCAGCATAATTTGTGATGGTATGAAATTTTGTCATTTCTACCCAGAAAGATTGTACACACAGAACAATACATTTTACTGTAATATCCTATGTATGACTTGTTTAGTCAAAACATGACGGTCAAACAGGTACCAAGAATGGCCGGAAAGAGTAGAAGAAACATAAAGTTACATTCATATGCAGAATTACACACATTTAATGTTCACTCACACTATAAAGCTATTATGACTATAAAGCCATAATACCGGCTACCATGACCTAAGAAAGATCAAATTCAGGTTTATACATTGCTTAAGGCGAGACACTACAGGTGAATAGGGTAATTTTTTTAACTATCAGATATCACCATGAAACTTTGCCAGTTGATTACCTACATTAAGATGAGAAAAAAATGTATTACAAGTTTTCTGTAATTTAATGTTTAAATATGCAAAAGAGGCATTGTCTAATTAAATATGCGCTATTTTGCATATATTTTAAAAAACGAAATCTGAGTATTGGACAAAGCCAGGTTCAAAATTATTTTTTCATTGTGTTCACATATTAGATGGGGAAAAAATTACAGAGGGATTTATGGATATCTACTTTTGTTATCCTGTAAATCAGAATATACTGCCAATAGCCTTAAAAAAATGATTTTCGCCATGTTTTTGGGAATAAAATGTTATATAAATCAGGCTAGGAATAATATATTTACAAATCCCTCTGTAAATGTCTTCATAATATAACTAGGTACAAGACTGGAAAGTTTGGTGTATATAGGTGCTACTGAAGTGGAGATTTCGGACTTGGAGTATGACAGAAAAGTCATTTTGAGAAAACGGGCTTTAAAGATTTAGCATCAGCCAATGAGATTGCGCATTTAGAGTAAAATCCCCCCTTTTACTTTCGCGATTGGTTGCTGATGAAAAGGAAATGACCATATTTGGATCCGGCAGTCTTGTTCAGGAGAGAGAGAGCTTTCTAACGGTGTGTGTGATGACAGGGTGCAGATCGCGATCGCGGATCAGCATGATGATTTATAACGACAAGTTTTGATGAATTTATGAGAAATCTACAGACGCAAACAGACAAAGTGTAGTAAAATAAAGACCTAAATGTGTATTTCTGACTTTTTTTCACCACAAGTCTAAAAGAAGACATGTTATTGAAGACAAATATCCCAAAATCTCAAAATTGAACAGTGAAAAAAAAACTATGTTTTTGCCTGCCGTGTCTCGCCTTAAGTGGTTATACTTATAGAAAATATAAGATTGCAGAGTCTATTCCTCTTTCTTTATCAGAATTCAAGTGGGAGCTGTGACTCCCTTGGAATTCCTTTTGGGGGTCATAAAGTTTATGACCTAGCAAGAGGGGGAGTTACCGAAGGTGATCCTGTTAGGGAATCTTTCTTTGGAAGTATACTTAAGATTCGAAGTTACAGAACATTCTCAAATTTCATCTATAGAATAAGACAAAACTAATTAGATATGCATGCATACAGGAAGGTCAGATACAATTCTGTGTTATTTACATTAAGGACATTTCTATCCTAAGTTGCACACAAAGGACGTTTGTGTGCGTGTGTGTGTATCAGAGTTCAGTCAGCGTTTCCTCCGGGGAATTCTGGGTGTGTACCACGAGGGTTTAGTTCGCAAATGGTTGTCTTCAAGACAAAAGGGTAGTGTATGTAAATCCCCTTATCAGTCTACGGAGACATAATAATTGATGAGGGGGGGCGGGAACTAGCTTGAGACCCTGAATGGATCAGTTCTTATTTTTTTGTGACTGAACACAAATTGCAAGCAGTCTAAGGATTTGAGAACAACGGGGACCTGTTTCTTGATTGTGCAATGCGTCATAAATGAAGTTAATCAATGACCTGCTGGCAGACATTGGGGCACCATATCACATGATTCAAGGTTTTGTGAATTAAACATATATGTGTTCATATTTGTTCAGTAGTGAAAGGAGAACAATCAGGATTCGGTCAGTCGCTACAGTCAGCAAAAAAGCTCTACAAACAGCAAACTGTCAGCAAAAAGCACTCTGTGCCAACGCCCAGGAAGAAGCTATACTCCGAGTGGAGTGGACGCGCAACCCAGGGGGGCATGGTGCATCTTGGGATTGAAACACCAAGATGATGGGATCCAGTATCCAGTGGGCCAACCTCTGGAGACAGCCTTTCCCTTCTGCTGGCCTCTGTAACAGACAAAGAGATGGTCTGAGGTCCTGAGGCTTTGCGTTCTGTCCACATATAACCGCAAGGAGCGGATGGGACAGAGAAAAGCAAGCGCTGGGTCTGCCTCCTCAGGGGGCAGCACTTGCAGGTTCACCACCTGGTCCCGAAAGGGAGGGGTAGAAACCTTGGGCACATATCCAGGGTCTTAGGATAACGTGAGAGTTAGCCGGCCTGAATTCCAGTCACGATTCGTCAACCGAAAATGTGTGCAGATCCCCCTACGGTCTTGATGGAGGCCAAAGCAAGCAGGAGAACTGTTTTTAAAGACAGGACTTTTAACTCAGCTGCCTGCAGTGGCTCAAAGGGAGGTATCTGCAGTGCGGTCAGCACCAGAGATAAGTCCCAAGTGGGTATATAGAGGGTTGTGCGAGGAACCTCGCTCCCATCAGGAACCTGATGATCAGGTCGTGCTTTCCCACGGATCTCCCATCCACTGCATTGTGATGTGCGGCAATAGAGGTAACACACTTTGAGGGTGGAGGCTCCAGCCCATCTTGCAGGAAAGAAAGCACTGACCCGATCGAACACCTTCGGGGGTCTTCTCGGTGAGAACACCACCACTCAACGAACAGGTTCCACTTCAGGGCGTAAGAATGCCTCGTAGAGGGTGCTCTCACAGAAGTGATGGTGTCTACGACTGATTGTGGTAGATCAACTAGAGCCTCCGCATCCCATCCAGGGACCAGACATGGAGTTTCCAGAGGTCTGGACGCAAGTGCCATACGGTGCCCGTCCCTGAGAGAGAAGGTCCTCCCTCAGAGGAATGGGCCAGGGAGGGGCTGTCGAGAGGAGCATGAGTTTGGGGAACCAGGTCCGGTTGGGCCAATAAGGGGCAACTAGCAAGACCTGCTCCTGTTCCTCCCTGACTTTGCACAGTGTCTGTGAAAGACGGCTCACTGGGGGAAACGCATACTTGCGGAGGTGTGCCAGTGCATCCGTGCCGCGAGTCCCCTCGGTCAGGGAGTAAACCAACTGACAATGGGACGAGTCCGGAGAGGCAAACAGATCTATCTGTGCGGCCCCGAAGTGATCCCAGATCAGCTGGACTGCCTGGGGATGGAGTCTCCACCCTCCCTGGGCCACAGGCTGTCGTGACAGTTCGACGGCGGCACAATTGAGCAGGCCGGGAATAAGTGGCACGAAGCGACCTCAGATGCTTCTGACTCCATAGGAGGAGGTGGCGGGCGAGTTGCAACATGCAAGGGGAGCGTGGACCACCTTGATGGTTGATGTACGCAACGGTCTCAGTGTTGTCTGTACGGACCAGTTCATGCTTGCCGAGCAGCGGCGTTTTGAGGCGTCTCAAAGCAAGGTGTACTGCAAACAACTCGAGGCAATTGATGTGCCAATGCATTTGGGGGCCCGTCCAGATCCCCTCTACTGCATGCCCATTGTACGTGGCCCCCCAGCCGGTGTTGGAGGCATCTGTGGAGACCACAGCATGCCTGGACACTTGTTCTAGGGGCACTCGATACTGCGGCTGCCATATGAAAAAGTTTCAGTGGGACCACTGTTCTGCTCTTGACAGTATTCAGGCAGTTCAGCACCGACCAGACACGTTCCTCTGTGAGGTGTGCCGTCTGTTGGGCCGAGTCCAGCTCCATACCGAGAAAAGAGATCCTCTGCACGGGGCGAGTTTGCTCTTTTCCCAGTTGACCTGAAGACCCAACTGGCTGATATGTTGGAGCAACAAGTCCCTGTGTTCGCACAACAACTCACAAGACTGAGCTAGTATCAGATGATGGTCAAGATGGCTGAGGACACGAACACCATGCTCTCTCATGGTAGCAATAGCCGCCTCCATGACCTTCGTAAAGACGCCGAGCGACGTGAAAGTACGCGTAAATGCGTTTCTGTATTAGCATCTTGAACGGAAGCCTGTGAAGGGCCCGATTCAAGACTCGCAGGTCCAAGATTGGCCGTAACCCACCGCCTTTCTTGGGTACAATGAAGTACGGACTGTAGAAGCCGTTCTTCATATCGGCTGGAGGAACCGGCTTTATCGCATCCTTCGCCAGTGCCCCAGAGGGCGAGGTCGGTTGCTGTACGGAGCTCACCTATGAGTGCATGTCTATGAGTGCCTTGGCCTGGTAGACCTGTAGCAACGCCATGGCATGCAAAGAGGAAGCGGCTTGCCCACAGGCTTTGTAAGCTCTGCCCATCAGATCGGACGAGAACTCACAGGCCTTAGAGAGGAAACGAGGATCCCCGTCCAAGAGGCAGCGGCCGCCGACACAGGTGTGTCGCAACAGACTGTTCCACTGGAGGGATAGCCTCGTAACCCTTCACCGCTCCTCCGTCAAGGGTAGTGAGGGGGGAGAAGCTACTCAGGCAGTTTTTGGCAGAGAAAGATTCCATCCACAACCTGGTAAGCTCCCCATACACTTCGGGAAAGAAAGGCACTGGGGCGGTGGGCTGAGAAGCAGTATCCATTACAGAGGGACCAGCGCGCTCAACGGGGAGCTCCACCGGCTGCGGTGTGATAGAGGAGTGAGGGGCCCACAGGGATTGGTTACCGGGCAGGAAAGCCATCACTATAATCCTCTGATCACCCATCCCACACGGCACCCTGGGGTGGAGCGTGGTAATGGGGACTCCACCTTCATGGACGAAGGCGAGTCTTGATCTCAACACTGCGATAGTCATGTTCCCGCAATGGGAACTTGAACCATCCACAAAAGCTGCTTCAGCGAGCTGTAAGCCCAAACACGTGATACAACTATTGTGACCATCAGAGGGGGACAGGGAACGACCGCATCCAGAAACGCACGGGTGGAATGACATCTTAAAAAAGACGCAAACATACCAGTGTTGCTCTTTCAGGAAGTTTGGGACTCCCACCAGTGCCGGAGCACCCAGGGAAATGATCGCGGCAACACTGATAGGAATGGTGCAGCCTGTACCAGTGAAGCACTCACTTTCTTCACCCTCAACCGACCAACAAACACAAAAAGGAATGCTGATAAAACAGCAGTTGAGAGCTCAGAAGGCTCACGACCACCGCTGCACTCGCGCTGTAGAAACACCAGCACCGGGAGAGACTTCCAGAAGAAGCATCGACACACTCGCTTATTGGCTCCGACTCCAAAGACAAATGGTGCTTGCATCCACTTCCGTATTTATACCCGCGCTGCGGGGCGGAGCGCGAGATGCACAGCTCGCATGCCAATGTGCATTGGCTCGTTTTATTAATATTCGAAAATGATAGGCTCCCTAAGCGTGGTCCCAATCAGTCGACTACGTCAAACGTGAGCGACTGAAAGGGAACTAGCTTCAGGCTGACGACTGTACGCATACTATGCAAGTCGACTTGCGCCACAAGAGTAACCCGTGACGCATTTATGACATAGTATGTAGGATAAGCTTAGACACCTCTTGTGGTTTAACCCTCTGGGGTCTGAGGGATTTTCTGGGTCCTGGAGGTGTTCTGACATGCTCTGACATTTGTGCTTTTTTCAGTTATTTATAAACATGTTAATGGCAAATGTGTAAATTCACTCTATATAGCACAAACAGGGCTACCATAATATGTGAGCAACATGTATGTACATGTTTGTATTTTTGAGAGAATATTGTTTATGCATGGTTATTGAAAAAACTAAAACTTAAAGTGTCTGAAATAAGGCCACAAAACACATACTAAATATGTGTCCACAAGACTTTTGACTAATGGGCATTGTTGGCTAGAGTTTTTGATTCAAAATGATCTGAAAATCATCCTGCCTAATCATTTACACAAAACAATACATTGATTAAAATTTTATAAGACACCTTTTGTTTGGAAAGGCAATATGCGTGGAGGTGTGTTCACACCTGAGAAGACAAAGGCCGGATAATGTGCCACATACATGATGAGCTGCATATTAATTAGCTTCACACAGATGTGTCACAGGGTCCCAAAGAATGCAAGGACAAAAGAAATTATCTATATATACATATTTTACAATTAGAAATTGTAACCAATTACAAATAGGTTACAATTACAACAACAATTACAATTTTAACAATATTTCAAGTGTATTCTTTCTTTGTAAAAAGTATACATTTTATCATACGTATTAAAAAAGGTAAGGATTCATTAGTTTGAATATTGGAACAAGCACTATAATAACATCTTAGTTGATAATTCAATATACCTACTTTATTTTTGACAAAACATCCTATAGTATCTTTAACATATGAACAGAAATTGGTGAACAAAAGCTTACCTATTTAATGTAGTAGTCTTTTTTTAAAGTCAAAACTTTATAATCGATCCAAAACTAATCACAAAATCTTGTCTAAACATTCATATTTAGTCTGTAACATATTGTGTATGATATATTAGCATATCGTCGCTGCCCGATGAAACTCACGTATGTCCAAAATGGTTACTTTTCAGGAAGTGAAAAAAACACCGTAATTCAAAAGCAGTTGAACATAGCGGTGTCATACTTTGTATGGCATCTTTAAATGTAACCATAGTCTTGCCAGTGTAATGATATAATCCACATTTGACCAAAATCGAGTTTAAATGGACATACGTGCATATTTTACAGTAACGGTGGTCGATACGCGTTCTTCCGATCATTAATTAGAATGGCCAAGTCGCGTTTCATATTGACAGATGAATAGACTACGCTCAGTTTATTAAATAGCCTACGTCTCAGTTTATTAAATACGCTCAGTTTATTAAATGTCTCTTGCAAACTATGAAGGGACAATGAATCAATATACTCATTGCTGAACCCAGGGCAGGCGCGTGCTATGTAGCCTACAAAAAAATACAGCCATGTCTGTTTTTTTCTTTTAAACAAAAAAACAAGCTGCACCCTTTTTTTTACATTTCATCTTTCATTCCGAAATGAACGAAAAAGTACACCGACCCAACATGTATTAGCCTTTTTACCCGTAACGTTATCAATCTAAATTAATGTCGTTTTTCTTTATTTAAATTTCGTTTTTTTTTTCTTTATTTAATTTTCGTTTTTTCTTTATTTAAAATTCGTTATTCTATATTTAAATCTACCCTTTACTGTGTCAGTAATTTATTAGTCAGAAAAATATTAGACTACCTTAAAAGTAGACTATTAAATTAACATCTCCACAATAAACAGTGACAATTACTTCATCTAGACCATTTACCGGTAAATAACAGTTGTGAATATATTGCGAATATATAATAAACTTGAACAGTTGTCAAAAACAAACATTTGCTGATACTTTACCTCACAGTGTTATTCGGCTATCCAATGCTGACCTTCCAGAGACGCTTAAGATGAAACTTCACGAGACCTGCGAGATGCCTCAGGGCGGGAGATACGCGGCGTGATTGACAGCTTTGACACCAAATGGATATACGTGAAAATCAGATGACATGATTTCACAACTTTTCATTGGTCATTTAGACATGTGAAGCATACTGTATACGGAAATGAACCTGGACATTCTATCCGTCGAAAAATCTCAAAATCGGCAAAATGGACATACGTGGTTTTCATCGGACAGCGACGATATACATGTTAATTTGCAGTTTGTTGCTTATACAGACATTTTATTTCAACATATTTCAGTCTATTTTTACTCATCTTAGTAGGCTATAGCAATATAGTTTGGATGTGTTCATGTACATTTAATAACATGTTTACTAATAGATGCGAGAGTGAATGAACGGCACAGACACGCGCTGTAAAACTGTAGTAAACAAAGCGTGCGCCTGTGCCGTTCATTCATCATTTAGCCTACACACAGACACGCAATTCATATTTAAACAGTCATTTTGCGGTTTATAGACACTATTCAATATCGCGATTAGAACAAAGCACTTAAGAATAAATGACTTACTACATCAGCTGGATCCGTTGCTCCTCGAAATGAAACTACCAGCACTTCTGGTACATTTTCCAGGGTTATTAGATAGTATTATTCCTCACAGCGTAGGGATTCGCTGTGTTCACAGCGGTAGTAAGAAACTTACTAAACATGATTTTATAATCCAGCTGGTGGGCGTTGGCATGTTTGCATGGCTTGCCTTAGATCATTTGCGTTTGAATACCGCGCGCTCTCCGTGGGCGTGGCACATTAACGCGTAATGAGGTATGAGCTGTAAAGAAAAATACTGACATCTCTCTCTTTTCATACAGATTACATAAACTGAGAATATTTGTTTTTTTATATAAATTAATTCATTTAAAAGAAGAGAGTTCAAGCTTCATTATGGAAAAACACTCGTGCCTGTATGACAAGTATTCGCGGAATTACAGTTAATCTTCGGACGCGTTTCAGAATGGACTTCACTGACAGGGAGAAGGCAAAACTAACATCATGTTTATTTTTCTTTATTTGACTAAAAGTGACTAAAAAAATGGACACTTAACAGGATCGAATGATGTATAACACAAATATGTAAAATCAAAATCAACAGAGTATTTTGAGTCTCTTTTGCACTGATAAGAAAAAAAGCGAGACTATCGCGCCGGCGCGATAGCCGACCTCAGAGGGTTAAACAAATAGGACTGTGCAACAAACTGAAGCTCCTTCAATTATATAGAAATCCTCCGACATTTATCTTCAAAATGGATAATTCGCGATCTTTGTTTTGTTTTGCTCTTTCCTCTGAGCTTCCGGGTTCGTCATTACGTCGTGCGTCGGTTCAGGAGTTAGTCTTCCACCGTAAATCGATGCATACGGCTGTCTGTCGGAAGCTAGTGATTATAGTTTATAAAGTTTTAAATATGGGTATTTTCCTTACACAAACGCATGGCTTCACTTCAGAAGGCCTTTATTAACCCCCTGGAGTCATATGGATTACTTTTATAATAGATGGATGCACTTTTTTGGGCTTCAAATTTTTTCAAGCCATTCACTTCCATTATAAAGGTGGGAGGAGACAGGACATTTTTTTTATTTAACTCCGATTGTATTCATCTGAAAGAAGAATGTCATATACACCTAGGATGGCTTCAGGGTGATTAAATCATGGGCTAATTTTAATTTTTGGGTGAACTATCTCTTTAAGAGAGAATAATAGATCAGAACATATATCTGGAGCATTAAGGTTGCATAACCTATATATTAACATTGCTCAGTACTTTTAAAGCACTTTTAAATTGTGGCTTATATAAATTTCTACATATACCAACTTATTTTAATGTTAAAATAAAATTATAATAAATATTAAATATTAAGAAGAATATCTGACCGCCCTGAAGGTCACTGTGTAATTCGCATCCTGCTTAAGACACGTTAGGGTAATCATTTAAATAACTCTATGAATTCACTTAGAATTACAAATAATACAGAATTAAATCGAATTAAATCTAAATCGAATCTCATTGGGAATTGAATTGTTCTGAATTAGCATAAATTGTGCTGGAATCGATTGGAAAACCTATGAATCGTGGAACCAATCGATTTGCTGTCTACCCAAAGATTCACACCCCTTGTCTCATAGGAACCTAGTTAAGAGATTGAGGTTTAATTATGTGTGTATTGAATGCTCATCTCATGTGGCAGTGCTTATTTCCTTAATTTTGTGCAGATTACAAGACCTGACGATATATAACCAGGAACGTACCATCACGGTGAGGGGAGGGGTGGAGGAGTGCTGTAATGCAGAAATGGAGATCATGAAGAAACTTTCAGAAGCCCATGAGAATGATGTAGCTTCACTTAATGTAAGTAAATCATAGTTTTAGAGGTTACAGTTTATTGGTGGATGGATGTTACTTTGGGATATGTCTATCAGTTGTTTCTAGAGATATTAAGTCGTTTTGAAACAACATGGATTGTGACTTGATACTTTTAAAATAGAGTTTTATACATAATTTGTTATTAATGCTATTTATTTTTGTTATCTCTTCCTAAACACCCTAATCCCATAACCAGATACTTGTTTATCAGTATATCATGGAAAAACACCTTTACCTACCATACATCAAATCCAGATGGGACTTTGAACAAAAATTGTATTATTATGATTATTAAACCTCAAGTCTGAAATCGTCAACGACGCTTTGGGAACGCCCCCAGCGTGAATGCATCTGAAGCATCTATGTCAACTAGTCCAATTGAAAGAATGATCATCACGGGCGGGTGACGTCATGCAGTGTTGTGTACTCGAGACTCGGTCTCGAGACCATATTTTAATGGTCTCGGTCTTGTCATGGACTCGTGTGCATTTTGACTCGGAATTGACTCTTACTCGAACATATTAGGACTCGGACTTATTCCCGAGTCCACTCGAGACCCATTCAATATATGTCATGATTATTACTGTATGTTAATATTTCTTTAAATTGTTGTTTGATTGAAACGTCTTGCTGACTTTCTTGTGCGCAACTGCGCATGACTTGAGACTAATGGTGTGTTCACACAGAACGCGAATTTAATTATTTGCGCGAGTAGATTACATACAAAGTCAATGCAAAGACGCGAATAGGCGCATCATTCGCGCCGGGCATTGCGAATGACGCGAATTGGGCGACACGTTTGCCGCGAATGTCTTCCACTCAAGTTGAAAAATTTGAACTCGACCGAATGTTCAAGCGTCTAACTAGACGCGATAGACGCGTATGCAGCAGGACCCAGGTCAGATGTGATGTGGCCTCTAGCTCAACTATGTATTGAAAATGTCTGACTTATCATCCATAATTCAGTTTGCATATAAGAGCCACACAGAATTCGTGTGCAGTATGTTATGTGTAAGAGCACTAACTGATTGTAATAATTAAGTCATAATTTTAATAAAATTACCTTTACACCGCTATGTGGCCTTTTTACCATTACAGTGTATGATTCCATGGTATATTTGATTTACTGTTTGAGTATGGTGCCAATTTTATTGTTACCACCAAATATTTTACATATTCTTGAAGATATCTTTAGGTCTGGTTTCAGACCCAACCTAGGTTATCCAACCTCTCTGGTCTCGACTCGGACTCGACTCTCTTTGGTCTCGGTCTCGACTCGGACTCGACCCTCTATGGTCTTGGTCTCGACTCGGACTCGAGTGAGCTGGTCTCGACTACAACACGACATGACCAGGAAGAGACAAAAGCACATCCAGTACAACCGGCATTAGCTTAAAAAATTACCGAAGCAAGTCGATCACAGGAATGCAGGAAGTATGGCAGGGTGACGCATCGTCTCTTTCCCTTTCTCGGGGAACTATGGTTACAGTTCGCGATGCGTCAACAACGCTTTGGGAACAAGAATACCCAAATCGCCAGACTTTCAAATGCCTGAGTGTCAGCCTGTTGTCACACTACACTAAGCACCTGAGATCCTGGGGCAGCGTCCAGGCTATAAAACCTAACGAATGTAAGCGGTGAGGACCAACCGGCCGCATCACAAACGTCTTGGAGAGAAACACCAGATAACAAAGCTTTAGAAGCAGCCATACTCCTAAGTAGAATGAGCCCTGACCACCAAAGGGCATGGCTGGTCAGAGGACTCGTAAGCAAGAGAAACAGCCTCGACTATCCACTTTCTCACTGTCTGCTTCGAGGCAGGAAGCCCTTTTTTGGGTGATTCAAAGCAAACCAATAATTGGTCGGATTTTCTCAGCAGAGAAGTCCGATGAACATAAGTGTCCAGTGCTCGTACTGGGCACAAGAGGTTCAGCTTTTCCTGGTCCGATGAAGTGAACGGGAGAGGACAGAAAGCCTGCAGCACAATAGGCCTCGGAATAATGGTAGGCACCTTAGGGACATATCCATGTTTGGGGTATAAGAATGCCTTGACCATCCCCAGTGTGTTTTCAAGGCAGTTAGGGGAAACCGAAAGGGCCTGAAGGTCTCCGACTCTTTTTAAGGACGAAATAGCTAGCAGAAAAATAGTCTTCAAGGTGAGGAATTTCTCTAAGACCGAATCTAAGGGCTCGAAGGAAGCCCCAGATAGGCCTTCTAGAACTATTGCCAAGTCCCAAGCCGGCAACCTAGTGCGAGTTGCAGCCCTCAGCCTCAAAGTGCCACGAAGAAAACAAATAATCAGGTGGTCTGGTCTCAGAGATGTACCACCCACCAGGGCGTGGAAAGTCGCAATGTCCGCCACGTATACCTTGAGCGCGGATGGACATAGACCTGATGTCAAACGCTCTTGCAGAAACTCGAGTACTGTGTTTACTGAACAGTTAACCGGATCCCGCTGGCGCTGGCGACACCAAGAAGTGAAAACTATCTCTATGAGTTGGGCTCCCTCAGAAGCCAAACCCACAGTTTCCAAATCTTTGGTCGGGGGTGAAATATTGTGCCCCCTGCCTGAGACAGAAGGTCTCTCCTGATCGGGATCTCCAAGGGAGGGCCGTCGAGAAGATGAATGAGGTCCACAAACCAAATTCGGCTCGGCCAGCGTGGTGCTACTAGGAGAAGGCTTATTCCATCCTGACGGATTATCTCCAGAACTCCTGGGAGCAGAGCAACAGGGGTAAATGCGTACAGACATAGCCTCGGCCACGTCTGAACCATAGCATCCAGCCCCAGAGGAGAGTGGACAGTGCGTCGTGTGCTGAGACGCAAACGGATCCACTTCTGCCTGGCCATAAAACTCCCATATTTGCTCCACCGCCTCAGGGTGGAGTCTCCAGTCCCCTGGCCTCAGCCCCTGCCTCGACAGGGACTTTATGCTCCTATATTCTGGCCCCCTGGAATATACACTGCCCTCAGAGAGAGTATTTTCCCCAGGGACCACAGGAAGATCTGGTGCGCCAGTTTGCAAAGCGGTCGCGAACGCAGACCCCCCTGGCGAATTAAATAAGAGACCACCGATGTGTTGTCTGTCTGGACAAGCACACGATGGCCCCTCAGGTCTGGGAGGAAATGTCTTAGCGCATTGAAGACAGCCATCATCTCCAGGCAATTTATGTGCCAAGAAAGACTCCTCCACAGACCCTGAGCTGAGCGGCCTTCCATTACTGCTACCCAGCCGGTGAGGGAAGCATCTGTCGAGATAGCAACTCGATGGCAAAGAGCTCCCAACACTAGACCCTGTGACAAGAACCAGTGTTTCCTCCATATAACCAAGGTGCGGAGACACCACCGCATGATCTTGATCATACGAAGTGGGTTTCCCCTCGGGGAGAACCCTCTGGTCCTGAGCCACCACTGCAAAGGTCTCATGTACAGCAGGCCAAAGGGTATCACATTGAACGCTGCTGCCAAGAGGCCTAACAGTCTCTCGAACTGTTTCACAGTGCGTGACTGGCCTAGCTTTAGCTATTTTGTGGCTGTAAGGATAGCAGCTACACGAGCGGGTGATAGAACGGCTCGCATCGTGACTGAATCCCAGACCACACCAAGAAAAGTGGTCCTCTGTACAGGAGAAAGCACACTCTTCTTGGCATTGAGCCTCAACCCCAACATTTGCATATGAGCGAGGACAATACCTCAATGCCGAACCGCTGTTCTGATTCCGCTAGAATCAGTCAGATGTCTATGTAGTTCAGAATACGTATGCCCTGCAGCCTGAGCAGCGCCAGAGCTGCATCTACGCACTTCGTGAACGTGCGGGGTGATAAAGCTAGACCGAAAGGAAGACTCTCGAGGCTGGCCTCTGGTGATATAGAGACAGCCAGTTCGGGAGCCTGAAACATACCGGCAGGAACTACCTGAGCTGAATATTTTTGAACCCCCCTCAGAGGGCGCGAGTCTGACGCAATGTCGAGTTGACACTGTGCCAGAAGCTTGCTGCAGACCGCTGCGCCCCGGGGTTGGCAGAACGGCCTCGTGAGGACACCGAGATGGAACGGGCACCGTATTCTAAGGTGTGTACCGTTCCACCCCGGTTGGGGCTGCCCTCGCCAGTGGCGTCAGATCTGTGTCGACGACAACACTGTCGACGACAGCGTTTACTGCGTTGCCGAAAAGACCAGAAGGATTAATCGAAGCATCAAGGAGAAAGGCTCTGTCCTTCTTGATTTCAGCGAGATTTAGCCAGAGGTGCCTCTCAGCGGCCACAAGGGCTGCCATAGACTGCCCAATTGCTCTAGCGGTCTCCTTTGTAGCCCTGAGAGACAGATCTGTGGCCCGATGAAGTTCGCAAACCTCATTGGGCCCAACTCCCTCACTCCTATCCAAATCCCCCAGCAAGTCAGCTTGATAAGCCTGGAGCACTGTCATCATGTGAAGGCAGGCTCCAGCTTGACCTGCTGCCGTATATGCCTTGCCCTTGCCCTTAGTGGGCAAAGCCGAGGCCTTCAGAGACTATGCTGGACCGGGCGACAGATAACTCGTGAGCGTCTGTTCAACCCGGGGCATCGACTCATATCCATATTCTTTTAACCCCTTTATTCCCGAATAAACATGGACTTGGGGGCTAAATAAACGGAACGTATATGGCTTATTCCACGATCTGGACAGCTCACTGTGGAGATCGTGGAAAAAGGGAAAGGCCTCGTGGTGGAGGTGAAACACTTGATGTAAGGAAGCGATCGTCTAATTTGCTTTTGGGACAAGCGCCCCTTTTCTCGGCTGGCCAATCAATATGTAATTTATCGATCAGCTCCTCATATGCTGGGGAAAGAGGTGGCAAATCTCTTGTGTGTGTGCTTTCACTTGCAATACTCAGCACATCCAGCTCCTCGGAGCTGGAGCACTGAAGCAATGGGCTCTCTGCCCGGGCGGAAGAAGCCGCAGGGTGGGCTTCCGACACCGGAGAGCGAGCGCTGGATTTCCCAGATAAGGAAGGAGATAAGGCCCTCGGACCCGTCTCCAACCCCTCTGAAAGATCCTTTTGCGATCCCCAGGAATGCATTCTCCGTGCTGCCTTGGCAACAGTGGGTCCTGCACCCTGAGGATCGCAAGCCTGGACACTTTCCTCAAAGTGACAGGCGGGAGCGGAGCATGCGAAGCGGAAGCTTCTCACAATGCTGGCAATCAGCCCCCTCGAAGGCTGATACTGCATGCTACACTCCCAAACAAATTACACAAAGCTCGTGTGTGTCCCCACCCGTTAAATAACGCGGGCAGGGAGAAGCACAGAGCTTGTAAATTTGTTTCGCCATTTCCAATATATATATACACACACACACACACATATATATATATATATATATATATATATGGATATGTATGTGTGTGTGTGTGTGTGTGTATATGTGAACAGACAACAGTAAATAGACAGAGACAGATCACAGATCGTTTGCTGAGGCAACAGAAGCTAATGCCGCTTGCACCGGATATGCTTTTATCTCTTCCTGGTCATGACGTCACCTGCCCGTGACGATCATTCTTTCCATTGGACTAGTTGACATAGATGCTTCAGACGCATTCACGCTGGGGGCGTTGCCATATATATTTAGACAAAATAATTTGTTTAATCTATTGACGCCCTATTTAGATATGAAATATAAAGAGTTATGAATGTGATTGGACATGTGCTTCAAACTGTACTGTTTGCTACTCAGCGTGTTTTGATTATTTCAAATCTAACCTGACCTGAACTCTAACCTGAGTTGCTCTCAAAAGTAAAAACCCATGTTTGTAGAACTGTTAAACTTTATTTGATTTGAAAAATGTGTAATTATAAAACTACATTGTAGAAAAATACCTTTTTCCAATCTTCTCCTGGGATTGAATGCAGTCAAACTACCCCCCAAAGAGTTTCCTGTGTTCTTTTTTGTGTCATCAAATATTCTTAAAAAAACATTAAATAACATTGTTGAAACAGGATCCAGTTTTACGGACACAGATCTTCCAACATACACAAATATAACGTGAAGTATCATTTTGGAGAATTATATTAATTCAAATGTGAATGCTCTAAACAAGTAACACTTACCTAATAAATAAATTCATGGACATGAAATATTGATTTAAGTTGAATTATTTATTATCATTATTAATTATTGAATGATTGATTATTGTATCTTGTAGAGTTGACTTATCTTAGAGCTTCTGCCTGTACAATAGAAAACAAGACAAGCTTTGCACCATTTTTTTAATAATAGTCTATATATTGCTCTGCGAATTTTAATCTCCCTATTTTATATGGACTAGTTAGCTAACATGGTAACACTTTACAATAAGGTTCATTAGTAAACATTAGTTAATGTATTAACTAACAATGAGCAATACATTTATTATTTAATAATCTTTCTCAGTGTTAGTTAATAAAAATCCAGCTATTCATTTGTTCATGTTAGTTCACAGTGCATGAACTAATGTTAACAAATACAACCTTTGATATCACATATACTCTTAAGATTCACATCTCTCTCCATATTGGTTTCAGCAGCAGACTAACATGATGCCAGGTCTAAACATGAGTGCATTGGGGATCTTCTCCTCTGGCTTGTCTGTTCTCCCCCCAACCTCGGGTCTGCGTGGATCTCTGTCCACCCCTGCCAACTACAGCCCCCTGCTGGTGAGTATCAGGATGTGCTATATCAGGACATTTGACTGCGAATGACTTTACAAAAGAATGTGTGATGTGTAAAGTGTGTGTGGGACAGTAAATTGTCTTTCATCTTAGTCTTAGTAATTTCTGGTTACATTCATCTCACCACATGCTATGGGTTTATGTTTGCCATCACAGGGACCCTCTTCAGTAATGGGGGGCATGTATGGGGTTCCCTCCTCTGGAGCATTATCTCTTCAGCAAGTGGTGAGTACTTGTTATATGTGTATCTCAAAAGAGCTCTAATTTTTTTCTTACTCTGCACACTGCTGTATATTGTGACTATATTGTGTATTGTATATCTGAACCCCCTAAGAAGCCTTTCAATTAGATGTATGCTATATAAAAAAGTATGTTTTATCACTAGATAACTAGTTTGTGACACATTGAGCTGCCATGTTTTAATCAAGTTTTAAACCATGCAGAATCAATGAGAATGTCTTTTAAATTACAGTTAAGTTCCTGTTTTTTTTTTTTTTTTTTAAACGGATGCACAAAAAAATGTCATTCGAATTTGAAATTGAAAGAAAAACTATTGTAAATGTAGTTTTTAAAAATATATATTTTATTTTTCTGCATGAATTATGCATGAACATGTTAATATATGGCTTATTTCCAGAAACATTAGATGATATTAATGATCAAAGTTTGAAATGCCACCTGCTATTAATTTATAGATATGTCATTATATTTACGTCATTAAAAGTTATTAATCAACTTTAAAATAAAAAAGGTCATACTTAAACTTTTAGTAACACTTTACTTTAAAGTACAATTTGTTAAGATTAGTTAAATCATTAGGTATCTTGAATTAACCATGGACAATACTTTTACAGCATTTATTAATCTTGGTTAATGTAAATTTCTACTTGCACTATTGTATTATAATTTTAACATAATTTTATCATTTAAAGTTCCCCCACACACACACACTTTGCTTTTTGTCCACTTTCCACTATACATTCTAATAAAGTGACTCCAACAAACAAAATGTGTTTGTTGAGCTGGTTTAATGGAATTATTTTTTGGCTGTTGAATTTCTTTGAATTGCTATTCATTGAAATCCTCTATTCAGTTTAAATTCCAACTCTTTAAAATTTGTATCGTGTTATTATTATTATGAAGGGTATTGTTAAATCATCAGTTTTGTCCAACCTTGTGTATTTATTATATGTTTGATGTATTTATTACAATGCATTTGAATTTATTACAATGCATTATAATGTTTTATAACCTGCCACCAGGTTCTAAGGGTTTGTGGGATATTCTATTATTTATCCACCTAAATATTCCTATTATTTAGTTATCTGGTTATCTCTGTCTTTTTCTCTGCTCAGAGATGCTGTGATATTGTCAACAAATCTCAGCAAAACAAATAGCAGGATCAAACAGAATTGACCTGAAAAATGTTACTACTAGTACATTATCTTTTGTAGATCTGCCTTTTGGTTAAAATAGAAGTTTTATAACTGAAATGGTTGTATTCTGTTTGAACAATTTTGTGAAGCCAATGCTGTTTACTATATATTTACTACAGTATATTTACTTTTACTATAAATAAACTTGACTTGACTACTAGGAGTAAAGGCTGTCTGCTTGTGTGTTTCAGTCTGCTGAACAGGAAGTGGTCTATCTTTTCATCCCCACTCCAGCAGTAGGAGCTCTCATCGGGAAGAAAGGGCAGCACATTAAAGAGCTGGCACACTTCGCTGGAGCCTCAATAAAAGTGAGACACTTTGAGACACATGCTGATCCCACTACAGTTGCGAACAGTAACCATGCTGTTAGCATGAGACTCGAATGAAAGAATAGAGTGGACCAGATTGCGTTCTAAGGCCGTGTGTCCACCAAAGCGTTATTTCACGCAGCTGGCGTAAAATTCCAATTGTTTTCAATGGGAGCGCCGCGTTTTTTAAACACCATGAGCGTAACGAGGCGCTGAGCGTGTATTTAACGCTCAAGCGCTAAGCGCCCGGCGTTTTTTACTGATCGCCGAGAGTTGAAAAATTTTCAACTTTGGGTAAAACGCAGCGCTCATCACTGTCACTTTTTACCCAGCCGTCCAATCACAGTGGAGGAGGGGCGGGACAAATACCACACCGACCAACTGTCACAACATTCTTTCTGTACAACGACGTCAACCAGAAGAGCTAACCGAACAAAATGGATGAAAAATTAATTTTTAGTATAAAACAAATTATCTGCGAAATCAGTTACAAGTAAACTGTGCTGCGGATATTCTGTATCATAGCAACGGAGCGTCTCAACTGAAAAAACGCAGCGCTGCCAAAACGCTCTCAAGCGCCCACAGCTAGGCGTTTTCAGCAGAGCGTCTAGCGTTTTCAGCTGGCTAAAAACGCTTTGGTGGACACACGGCTTAAGGCTTGTTATTCCGGACTAAGAAAACCTTTAAAATTGGACCAAAATCATATTTAGAGTTAGTGTGTTTAAATTGGATTAAAACTAAATGTGCTGGTAAAAATTAAGGGAATATTGGTGGCAACGAAGTACTTGGACTGAAAAATTTTAAAACTTTTGCTTTAGACCATAATATTTGCTTTTAAACATATTTTTCAAGTATTTGGTGCCACTTCAGCCACTGGAACAAAGGCTGCCAAATAGAAATAGAAAAAGGAAAGTTTCGGCAGGAAAATAATTAATACTTGTATCATACAGAGAGGACACACGTGTTAATTTGCACTAGATAATCAGTTGCACAACAAGAGCGCAAAGCAATTATACAACACATTATTTAATGGCTGAATCTACATTGCTTCAGAGACTAGCTATATTGGTTGTCTTAATGGGCTACTGTTAATCACCTTACAAATTCTTAAACAGCTAGTTTATTTGTATTGTATCAAGGTATCACTGACACTTGTAGCGGTTTAAGTGGTCCTTTATACTCAAATGCTTAAATCAAGACAGTGGAAAAAAGAAAGTGCTGTTTTGTGTCACTGCAGATTGCTGCACCAGACAGTCCTGATGAGCCTGAGAGGATGGTCATCATCACCGGACCACCAGAGGCTCAGTTCAAGGTAAAAGCCATAATGACAAACGACAGATTTCACCAGGGGGTTTTACATCGATCTCAATATTCATTCCTCATTTCTCCTTTACTCATCTGTGTGTGTGGCTGTAGGCACAGGGGAGGATATATGGGAAGTTGAAAGAGGAGAATTTTTTCACAGCTAAGGAAGAGGTGAAGTTGGAGGCACATATAAAAGTACCTTCATCCGCCGCCGGACGAGTTATCGGGAAAGGTGGAAAAACGGTATGTATGATATGTGAACACGTGTTTACGGATGGTTTTAACATCTGTCTCGGGTGATCCAATCACAAGTCAAGTGAGACACATTGCTATTTACACCTGGTAGTAACATACATCTGTCACCACTTGTGATCGGATTTCGAGGGACAACGTGCATCTCTGAATATGTTACTGCATGTTGATCAAAGTAAAAATGTATTTCACAATCTTGCCACAAACAGATTTAAAAATGTCACATATGCTCATTGAAGTAAACCTCAGTAGTCGCTGTTGGACAACATCATTGCCTATCCTTAGTTTAAACCTATGAAACACTTGTGATTTCAATGTTAATATCAGGTATAAATGGGGTCTGTTTGTCTAACCTCTGACCTCTTACCACCCACAGGTCAATGAGCTACAGAATCTCACCAATGCTGAGGTCATTGTACCACGGGACCAGGCACCAGATGAGAACGATGAAGTGTTTGTTAAGATTATTGGACATTTCTTTGCCAGTCAGGTATGTTTTTGACATTACTCCAGGCCTTAAACTGGTTACACTTTTATTTGAGTCTAAAACACCAGTGTCAAACCAAGTCAGGTTTATTGTTTTTCATATTACATCATCAATTTTGTCCATCCATTAAAAGTCCACACAACCCATAAAGACATCACTAGTAATCTATAATCAAGCGGTTTAATAAGTCTTTAAGTGTTTTAAAAGAGATATAATTGTCTTAGTTTTGGCTTTTATTCACATATAAACCTTGATCAACACACATACATAGAGCACATCAAATATGGTCAACTGAAGTTCAAACATGTTTGCTTGATGCACAAGAACCAATATGATTTGTACTTTGTATGATGTGACGTGTCACTAGCACGTTTAAGCTTCCAGAATAAGGTTTGTTCTCATGCATCAAGCAAGCACAGATGAGCCTCCTTTTATCATATTTGATGTGCTTTATGTATGTGCAATGATCAATGTAAGATTAAGTCTATAAAGTGTGGTGGAAATTTATAGACTTTACAACAAGTATTGGTTGTAGTGCTTAATCTAGCAACTGAGTACAACTATTGACTGGTCCTAGATAATTACAAAGCTTCATCAACGTGACAATTATTATTCTTGAGATTCGTTAATTCATCACCACCTTTTTTCCAATCTCGATATCAACTTGTTACCAAACTACTGGTTCTTTTGACTTTCCTCTTTTAGACTATTTATTTTATAGATTGCTAGGCAATATTTATATTTTGCGTAATTTGTATCTTTTTCATTTTTCATTCAGGTTCTTAAAATATTAGCTCATGTAAATTATGTATTTGCATGTGCACTCCAGTCACCTTTGGCTATGGTGTGTTTGTTTGCAGACGGCCCAGCGCAAGATTAGAGAGATCGTACAACAGGTCAAACAGCAAGAGCGGAAACACCAGCAAATGGTGCCAACATCCTCACAACCATCAAAATGATCAGCAGATGCCAGCAAGCAGCAGATAATGAATGTAGCTCATGCGAGGACAAATCGAAATCAACAAAAGAAAGAACGAATTAAAGAGATAGACAAAGGGAGAGTGAGACTGAGTGAGAAACAGAGAGAGACAGAAGCTGATGAAGAGGACCAGCAGTAAAAACAAAACAACCAAAGAACTTAAAGCACAAAAACATTTGGTCGTGTGGATATGAATGAACCTGAAAGGTGATCGAGAGTGTTATCAGGTCAGAGAGGTCTTTTTATGAGATGGACCTGATAATTCATTGAGCTCGTTTTATTACTGATTAAGCTGATGTGAGACTAAATAGACCCAGACATCTACATAGTGTCGGCCCAGATCCAGCCCATATCTGGAACGGGTGGAATCCACATGTACCAAATGTGGCCCGGATCTGGGCCGGCACTATATTGCTGTCCAGGGAGGATATGTGTACTGTGATGGAGAGTGCTAGATGAGGTAAAGGCACACTGCAGGTAGATTTCTTAGAGACTTGCAGGTCTAGTTGTTCCATTAGGTCTACTAATTTATTAAAAGATATAGGAAAATTGCACAGCAGTATGTTAATAAGATTCTAAAAAAAATTCTATAGGTTTAGTCAACAGAATTTTCTTTTGGAAATTCATTTCAGGCTATTTAATGTAAGTAATCAGATTTGTTTCTCGACTTTTTCTAGTAACTAATTAGTACAGCACGGTAACTAAAAGCAATAAGTGATGTTACAAAGGAACGTACATGGTTTAAGTTGAGAGCTTACTTGTGCGTCAGCATTTCACTTCCATTTCCTCAATTGTATACTGCTGAGTCTGAGCGTTCTCCTCTGCTTGCTGCCCTGTTTTCTTTTCTCTTTTTTTCATTCTATTTCTTTTTCTTAAATGTTTCCCTATTACATTACCATCTTATTCCTCACACAGTATGAGAGCTGTCTGTGTGCCAACTGTGCATAAATAACTACAGTCCCAAAACAGAAGAAAATCTAGATTATTTTGCTTTGGGAATTTAATGTTGACATCTTCTATGCCCCACTTAAGATATTACATATACCCTTAATATTAACATATGCTAGTGTTCAAAAGTTTGGGGTCAGTAAGATTTTTTGGTAACACTTTACAATAAGGTTCATTAGTTAATGTATTAACTAACATGAACTAACAATGAGCAATACATTTGTTACAGTATTAGTTAATCTTTGTTAACGTTAGTCAATAAAAATACAGCTGGTCATTGTGTATTCATGGTAGTTCACAGTGCATTAACTAATGATAACAAGCACAACCTTTGATTTTAATAATGTATTAGTAAACATTGAAATTAATATTAAATAAGATTAATAAATGCTGTAGAAGTATTGTTCATTCTTAGTTCATGTTAACTAAGGTAGTTATCTAATGTTAACTTATGAACCTTATTGTAAAGTGTTACCAATTTTGTTTTTTTTAAAGGAAATTAAAACTTTTATTCTGCAAAATTGCTTTAAAAAGTGACTGTGAATACATTTATAATGTATTCAATGTATACAATGTATTACAATTCAAATAAATGCTGTTCTTTTCAACTTTTCTGTGCATAAAAAATTCTGAAAATCAGTTTCCACAAAAATAAGCAGCACAACTGCTTTCAACATTGATAATAATAATAAATGTTAAAGCACCTAATCAGCATATTAGAATACAATATTCCATAACATTACTGTTTTACTGTATTTTTGATCAAATAAATGCAGCCTTGTTGAGCATATGCGACTTCTTTCAAAAACATTTTTTTTTTTTTACTTTACTGACCCCAAACCTTTAAACAGAAAAAGTAGAATTTCATGTGCAGTCTGCACTGTGTCTGTAGGTCCTGTGACAGGAGCCTATGGGAGCCCTTTTAGGTCTTCCTGACACTCATGAATGTATATGAGGTGAATGCCTTCTGCAAACATGTACTTTCTGTGTAGCAAACATGATTCTCTATTCCCCCTCTGATTTCTGAGATGCACAGTATCTTCTGCAAGTGTGTGTTTGCATTAGGCATTGTGTGCATAGACAAAGAAGACAGAAATGTCTGTTAATGTTTGTGCGTTTTTGACAAAAGACAAGGCAAAAGTTATGTGGTGTTCTTTTTTATTTTCCACATTTTTTCTAATGTACAAAGGTGATTTGACTGGTGAAGGATAAAAATTACATCAAGTCTTTTAATGTTGCACATTAGAAACGGCCAATGGAATAAAGTTAAAAAATATTGGTTTTAGTATTTCTTGTTCAAATGCAAATAGCCAGTATTTGTGTACTGTGCCGTCTAAGCAATCATAGACCGTAACGTTGATATTAAGCAACTGATAAAACCATGATTGAGACATGAAAATGATATATTGAAAGTCCACACAGCTTTGTGTGAACCTGTACAATATAACGTTCTACCTCAAGAACAGGGTACCTCAGTCTGATCTTTTCTCCCTTTTGCATATTTTGTATACCTTATAAAGCTCTCACACTTGGAGCATTTTTTTATTTTTCTAAATAAAAGAACATGAAGAAAAAAAGAATTAGCGCAAGGCACCAACATTACCTGCTTGTTCTTGTGAAAGAGGTTTCAGATCCCTGCATCAGAAACTGATCGTTGCTTTATGGACCGTTTGGCTCAAATGAACTATTGAGGTTAATACAACTCTTAGGCAACTGAACATTTAGGTTGACAGTACTTCGTTTCTTGCAGTTTATGTTTGTACTGAAATAATCGTCTTGACAGATACATGTATGTAGTGTCTAAGAATACAGCTTAATCGTAATGTTCTTCAACCAGTATAGGCATATTTAGAAGCAAGACGGTATCTTTATGTTACTCTGTTGCAAATGGCTCTGTCGTTTTATTATCTGTTTTTGGACAGTGGATGTCATATCTAACACGTCAGTTTTGAATTTGATTCTAACACCATATTTGTGTGAGGTTTAGTATAGGGATAATCTACAGTTTACTGCTGAATGTTAGTGTAATAATAATATTAGACATGATTGAATTGGATCCTCTCAATTTGGGTTTCTGTAGTAAAATTTTGCTGTGTCAAACTGGAGGGATGTCCAGCTGTCTCAAGACCATCTCTTCTCATATCATTTACAAAGAAAACGTGTACATGAAACATAATCTTTGCCGTATAACTTCTGCAGCTGTCTTTTTTTTTCATGCTCTACCATGTTCAAAATGTCTTTATAGACCACTTGTACCGTAAATACATTTAGGTGTTGGATAAGGCTATGCTTTTAATGCTGATCTGAGATTAACTCTTATAATGACATCATGTAATGGAAATGATGTAAATAATAAAACTAATTTCAGATCGGGGCAAGGGGGGGGGGGCATATTCCATTGGTGTACTTTGGGCTCTAGCCAAGCTTGGGTGAGTTGGGGACAATAAGACTATGTGAAACACTCATCAATACACTTTTTTGTTTCCTGGAAGGGTCACACTACCCTCCTCATGGATATGAGCAATAAAGAGTCTTTAAAACAATGTTTTTCTTCATCTTTATATCAAGATTATTTGTGTCATTGATAGCTCAAAGATTCTGATTGTTAAAGCAAAACCCAGATGTCTATGCAACATTATAGAATATCAAAGTATTCTTGTCCTGCAGTTATATCAGTTACTAACAAGAATGTTTTTTGTTTTGTTTTGTTTTTGTTACATATAGGTATGTCCACGTGGAATATGCATGTGTAGAATTCTGTAGAAATATTTTGAAAATTAAAAAAGTCTGGACCTGGACCAGGTTACAATGAAATATTGTATAGATGTTTCATATGAATGATTTTTATTGAATTCAAATGGTTTAAAACTTTTGAAGAACTTCAAGCAGTTATAACTTGGTTATAACAGAAGTTGTACCTTTTAAGCTAGCAACAGCTTTTATTATAAAAAATAAAACCCAGTACACATTAAGACATTTTTTTCAGCTAAAGTTAACTCAAAACAGGACCGAAAACACTGCAAAAGGTTCTGTAATGCAGTGATTAAACAAGTAGCACCTTGCGACCTTTGTGAAATTGCATATTGCAATGGAAATGCTTTTTTTTTTTTTTTTTTTTTTTTTTATCAAAGAATAATATCATATCCTCCACAGAAACAACAATCGAACTTAAAGGTTCTGTGACATGCTGAAAATGAAAGATTAGTAGTGCGTGTTTTTGTAGCCATGTTATGCATGCACAGATAGATGTATAACAAAATTATATAGCCAATAAAACAGTAAGCAGTGTGTACAATCCCTGAATGTACTGTGCAACTCCAGTAGATTTAGCCCATCAGGTAAAGATCAGTGCTCAAGTCAATATTTGTTAAGGCATGACACTAAGTTGTAAATAAAAGTACATCCTGCTTGTTGGGTGCTTGAGGTTAATGTATTGTAAAAAAAAATAAGACACTCTTTTAGCCTTTAAAACCTAAAAAAAGACTTGAGTTATATACAGTACGAGTAAACCTGGAACATAACTTGTATGTCTAATACTTTAATACTTTGTGCAACTCAAGCATAACATTCACATATAAATAAATTTAGGGGGGAGGGGGGGTAACTAATCTTTAGTTTTCTTTTGTTAAATGTGTAAACATACTCAAAAACACATGACACTTACAGATATTTAGACTCCAGAAATAAATAAAGCCACCCACAAACATAGTCGCTAAACAACACCTGACAAAATAACTAAATCTTATAAAAAAAACTTAAAGCTGTCAAATTTCTATAAAATGAGGCAATGTCCAGTGGTCTGTATGTAGCAAGTCAGCAATCTGAGTGTGTACTCTTTTAAGACATTAATAGTCTCTTCTTTGGCGCTTTTATTTTCATTAAACATCTAATAACCTGTCTCATAATCTGTCCATTTCAGTTCTACTTTCCATTGGGACCTTCATAACCCAATCCACAGGTGTAACTCCACACCAATAATCTATCCCAAATTGTGTCTCCTACTGTGTCTTTCTTTGGATCATCTAGTCTTGCGATCATTCAAGGCCTTTTGGTGTCCGTTGGGTTCCAGGCCGTCAAGTTTGAAATGGGCCTGACTGTAGCGGCGGATTAGAGCTCCAGGAAGAAGAGCCACACATGCGATCAGCAGGAGCTGCAGCAAGGTGCCCCACGAAAAGATGTCATCCAAAGACTGGATCTCAGACAAGATGGCTCCCGTACGGACACAGATGAAGTTATAAGGGATCAGACCTGGGAAGAAATCAAGATCAGATGTACTTTTACTTCATAATCAGAGTCTGAAGAATTATACATTAATTTATTACAGTAGATACAATGTAAGCTTACCAATGAGAATGGAGAAGAAGAATATGGGGATGGGGATGTTAAGGATTGGAGAGGTGATGTTCAAGAACCAGTTAGGTGTCATGGGAAAGAACCGCAGAAAGAGCAAGAAGAAGAACAAACTGCTCCTGTTCTCTTCCACCTAATAGAGAGAAATAGAGATTTAACATGTTTCAACTTCAAATTACTATAGAGAGCTGATGAAGACATGACTATGATAATTTAGTAGGAAAGATACAAAAAAAAAAGTCCAAAATCTTATATCCTTATTCTTAATCTTATCAATATAAAACTTCTTGAACAAGTATATTGTATTGATGCATTTGACAGATATTTTTATCCAGTGACATACATACATTGCATTCAATGTATCCTTTACAAAAAAGGTATACTTCAAGTTCATTTTATTAAGTAACATAAGTTCAAGTATATTTTTCAAGTATGCTCTATGTACCGAGTAAACTAAAATCAATGTACTAGTAGTATACTTGCAAGTGTATATTTCAATACTTCTTGAGGAGTAAACTGGTCTAGTTTTTAGTTTAAGAATGTATACTTTTAAGCGTACTTTAAGTATAACAGATCAAAGTCAAGTCAAATTTAAGTATACACCTAGTTTACAAAAGTTCCCTTTCGTTCAGTCACTGCGAGTTGCGTCAGTGAACGACGAAATGGGGGTTTCGCTTAGAAGCCTATCACCTTCGAGTTCCACAAAACACAAGGAAATGCCATGGGTCTGCGGAATTTGCATAGTGCAACTCCGCCCCACCGCGTGGGTATAAAAAGAGGGACGCTGGCGCTTCGGAGCCTAGTGTTTCTTTCACTCCTCTCCACTGCAAGCTGTCTATGAGTTCTAGATTCGAGACGAGCGACTCCTCAGCGGTGTTGGTGTGAAGGCGTGTTCCAGTGAGATCTCATTCCTGCTGCTGGTCTGTGAAGTGATCTGCCAACAAGTGTGTGTTTCTCCCTGGGCGGGAACATGACCATCGCAATGTTGCGGTCGAGACTCAATGACATCCGTGGAGGTAGAGTCCCCTCTGCCACACCCCAATCTATTCTCTCCACGAGAGGGAATACTTTGGCTGGTGGCCAGAGTGATCTGAGGCTGCTGGTGTGGAAAAACCCGATGAATTCTCCTCAGGCCACACCCCCCTCTTCCACAATGCAACCCATGAGGTTTCCGGCGGGCCCAGCATTTCATTGAGTCATCTGGAAATGAAGACTAGGCTTTAAGACTCGTCACTAATGAAGACGAGTGCTTTCTTCCCGGAAGTGCATGAAGAGGTCATGAGATCGTGGAAGTCTCCTATGACTTTTTGTGACTGCTCAGTAGCCTCTTCCACCTTACCTGCCCTCGCTGAGGCCGCGGCCAAAGGGTACACTGGGGTTCCCCCTGTGCAACACAACTGTGTTCCCACAGCACCTCCAACTGGTGTGGCAACCCTAAGCACCCCTCCAAAGCCTGTAGGTTTTTGTCTACTCTGGTGGCAGAGGCCTAAAGAGCTGTGGGGCAGGCTGCCGCCTCACTGCATGTTATGGCCATCCTTCAGGTCTACCAGGCCAAGGTGCTCACTGACATGCACGAGGGTATGGTTGATTCAGGGCTCATGGAAGATCTGCGCGCCACCACCGACCTCGCTCTACGGGCGACGAAGGTGACCGCACACTCCCTGGGTCAGGTGATGTCCACCACTGGCTTAACATGGTTGATATGCGCGAGGCTGAGTGAACCCGCTTCCTCAACTCCCCCATATCCCAGGCTGGCCTCTTCTGTGGCGCGGTCGAGGACTCTGCCCATCAGTTCTCGGCCGCCCAGAAGCCGACTGAGGCGATCAAACATGTTCTGACCCTGCGGCCAGCTGCTCGTTGCCAAGGGTGCCCTCCTGCGACTTCCACCACTCCCGCCCGACCCCAGCAGCAGCCTTCACCCGGGCCGCGCCGTGGAGGTAGTCACAGGAGAAATTCCCTGAAGCACTTTCGGGGAATCCGCTATACCGTGGTGGGTGGCAATGTCCCTGTCACTCTTGTGCCACTCTGGCAACATGGGGTTCGCATCCTGAACTATCTCGACGACTGGCTGCTCCTCGAGACCAGGCTTGCGAACACAGGGATCTGGTGCTCCGGCACCTCGCCCGTTTGGGCCTTCGGGTCAACTGGGAAAAGAGTAAACTCTCCCCCTTGCAGAGGATCTCTTTTCTCTGTGTGGTCAACTCAGTCGCCATGTGCGCGCAGCTTACGAGCGAGTGCAGTCACTGCTGACTTGCCTGAGTCATTTCCAGAGCAAGAGTGCGGTTCCACGGAAATTTTTCAGAGGCTCCTGGGGCATATGATGTCCGCAGCGGCAGCCCCGCTCGGACTGTTTCATATGAGACCGCTTCAGCAATGGCTTTGCAATCGAGTCCCGAGATGGGCATGGCAACCAGGGACGCTCTGAGTACCAGTTACTCGGGCCTGCAGTCAGACTTTCACCCCGTGGTCGAACCTTTCTACGGGCCCGAGTACCCTTAGAATGAGTTTCCAGGCATGTTGTTGTCTCAACAGATGCCTCCACCACGGGCTGGGGTGCCACGTGCAAGCGACATGCAGCCGCGGGCTCCTGGACAGGACCCCCCAGCCTTTAGTATGTCAATTGCCTCGAGTTGCTGGCAGTACGCTTGGCTCTGCACCGCCTCCGGGCGTTTCACAAGAACCAACACGTACGTGTCCATTCAGACAACACAGCCACAATAGCGTAATCCAACCGACACAGTGGTCTACGTTCCCGCCGTATGTCACAACTCGCCTGCCATCTCCTCCTATGAGGTCAGAAGCATCTGAGGTCGCTTCGAACCATTCACTTACCGGGAGACCTGAAACATGCAGCCGACGAGCTCTCACGGTTTCAGCCGGGGGAATGGAGACTCCATCCCCAGTTGGTTCAGCTGATTTGGGAAAAGTTCGGCGACGCACAGGTAGATCTGTTTGCCTCCCACGACTCTTCCCATTGCCGCCTATTTTACTCCCTGACCGAGCGGACCCTCGGCACGGATGCACTAGCACACAGCTGGCCGCGGGGCCTCCGCAAGTGGGCGTTTCCCCAGTGAATCTTCTTGCACAGACACCGTGCAAGATCAGGGAGGACGAGGAGTAGGTCCTTTTGGTTGCGCCTCATTAGCCCACCTGGACTTGATTCTCCGAACTGGTGCTCCTCGCAACAGCCCCTCCCTGGCCAATTCCTCTGAGGAAGGACGTCCTTTTTTAGAGACGGGGCACCCTCTGGCACCCACGTCCTGATCTATGGAACCTGCACGTATGGCTCCTGGACGGGACGCGGCAGGTTTGAGTACCCTACCACCTCCGATGGTGGCTACCATCACTTCCGCTAGGGCCCTGTCTACTCGACACGCCTATGCGTTGAAGTGGAAATTCTTCGTCACCTGGTGTTCTTCTCGCTGAGAAGACCCCAGAAAATGCCCGATCAGTATAGTGCTTTCCTTCCTGCAAGATGGGTTGGAGCGAAGGCTGTCTCCCTCCACCCTCAAAGTGTATGTTGCCGCTATCGCCGCACATCACAATGCAGTTGAAGGCAAGTCTGTGGGGAAGCATGACCTGGTCATCAGTTTCCTTAGAGGAGCGAGGAGACTAAATTCTCCTCGCTCTCCTCGTGTATCCTCTTGGGACCTCGCAGTGGTGTTATCTGCCCTGCAGAGAGCTCCCTTTGAGCCATTGCGATCAGTGGAGCTTAAAATCCTGTCTATGAAGACAGCGCTCCTGGTCGCTTTGGCCTCCATCAAGAGGGTAGGGGACCTGCAGGCATTTTCACGAAGGTTGACGAAGGTTCCCAAGGTTCCCACCACTCCTTTCAGGGTTCAGGTGGTGAATCTGCAAACGCTGCCTTCGGAGGAGGAAGACCCAGCCTTGGCACTGCTCTGTCCAGTACTCTGAAGGCACACTTCACCCGGAGTGTGGCCTCCTCTTGGGCTCTAGCGCATGGCGCCTCGCTGACAGACATCTGCAGAGCTGCAGGCTGGGCGACACCCAACACATTTGCAAGATTATATAATCTCCGAGTGGAGCCTGTGTCCTCTCATGTACTTGCCTCCATTGGCCGGTAATAGTATCTGCTCGGTGTCATCACTTGCTCGCCATTCCACTCCTTGGACTGGATATGTGCGATATTTCACTCAGATGAGTTCTTCTTCCCAAGACACTGAGTTCCTCCTACACTGATGATGCATGCCCAGTTGGTCAGCCCTCGTGTTTGGCTAGGTGTTCCATGTGCATGGTTCCCCCGTTGGGTGACTCCCACATGTGTATTTCCACGGTAAGTCTCCATCGAGCTCATGTCTTTCCCTCTCTCTCTCGAGGTTGAAACATTCCACCCTGCGGGCTGGATACCTCTGAGTTTTCCATATGCATCCAGTACTCGGGTCATATGTGTATTCTGTAAGTCCTCCCTTCGGGCAGGCATTGTGTTGCATATTTCCACTGAGATATGTTTCCCAGTGTACCTTGGTATTCCTGTGTTAAGTAGCAGTCCTTCGTCTGTGGTAGTCTCACGACAGGGAGTTCAGACTTAAGCAGGGCACTGGAAGACAGCCGATGTGGCGTGATTAGATTTGGACCCCTATTTCGTTATTCACCAACGTAACTCACAGTGACTGAACGAAAGGGAACATCTTGGTTACATATGTAACCCTGGTTCTCAGAGGAGGGAACGGAGACGTTACGTCCCTCTGCCACAACTGCTGTACCACTGGAACGGCCTGGAGTTCAGTCTCGGCTCCTCAGCAGGAAAACAAAATGCGATATTGCCAGCATCCCTCCTTTTATACCCACGCGGTCGGCCGGAGTTGCACTATGCAAATTCCGCAGACCCATGGCATTTCCTTGCCATTGGCTCGTTTTGTAGAACTCAAATGTGATAGAGTTCTAAGCGAAACCCCCATTTCGTCATTCACTGACGTAATTTTTTATTGTAACCATACTGTTAACTATGCTACACTGATACTGTTGTCGTTTACCCACTTAGTAGTTTATAAAAGTACACTTTGAAGTATACTCTCTCAGTAAACTATTAGATTAATAGTTTTTATACTACAAAATACTTGCAAGTTTTCAAGTGAACTTAACATCATATAACATCAATAAAATCAGTCAAATGCTTATGTTTCAGTGTGGGTTAATAGCACACGTTTACAAAAAAGATCAGATTCAGTTCCACTATTCAGTTGTACTATTTACTCTAAGCTATTTCAAAGGTGGCTTGTTACTATACAACCCAAAAGAAGCATATATGTCTACATTTATGCATTTGGCAGATGCTTTTATCCAAAACGACTTACATTGCATTTCAAGGTACACATTTACATTCTTATGTCTAAAAAATTATTCAATAGGCTATAAAAAAGAGTAAACACAACTATGCCAAGTATACTTTGAATAGTTTGTTAAACTTTTCTTAAATATATCTCGATCAAAAGACTAAGAACAAGCTTAGGCCAAATATACTTAGACTTTTCTGTATACTTATCAGTATAAGCCAAGTTTACTATAATGTTAAGCATACCGCTGATAAGTACATACAAAGTATAGACTGAAAGTATATGCTCATATTTTTAGTTTAGATGTATGCAAACAGCACAATTTGTTTTGTAAGGGATACAATTTTTCACTTCGTGCATTCCCTGGGAAGAGGGAATCAAACCACCATAGCATTGCTATTTGCTAACACTGTTTGCTACCGTTTGAGCTATAGTACATGCAAAGTATAAACAAACAAAATGCAAAGTCACAAATATTTAGAACATTAATCAATGGAAAATCCCCCTATCCTGTGCTAAACAGCCAGAGGTGACCCACCATTCTCTGCAGCATTGCCACCTTCTCGGGGAAGATCCTGATGATGTGGCGTTTGCCAAATGTACGGGACAGCAGGTAGCAGTTTGTGGAACCCACAGTTGTCAAAGTGCAGGCAATAAGGATTCCATGCCATGGCCCGAATAATGCCCCCGCCAGCATGTTCTAGACATGACAAGAAATATTGTATGTATGTTGTTTAGCAATAATAATAATAGGTAATAAATCTTTTAGTTCAATCTAATGAGGTGGTTTCAGGTAAGTCTACTAATAGTGTCACAGAGTAGACCTCTGTTACCAACCAAAAAGGATGATCCTGGAATGGCAAAGGACTGCTTGTAGAGGTAGGCACTGCAGAAGAGAATGAACACATAGCCAGTGTGTTCTGTCTTATAGAACTGCAGCAGCTCGGCTAGTTCTCTCAACTCCTCTAGATCAGATGGGAACTTCAACCTGGAGAAAATATAAGACAATGTGGGATCAGTAAAACAATGGCACTCAACTTGTACTTAACACCTTAATTTCTCTTTTCATTTCTAACAGATTGGATAGGGGCCATGACCTTCCTTTTCCTATCAACCCTTATAGAAACCAGCAGTAATGAGACTGATATACAGTAGGATGAAAAGGATTATAATCAATGGATTCGAGTGCTAATGTGGGCTTTAGGCAGGCTATTTGAGGCTATTTGACGGAGCCCCTAGAAAGGATATGGTAATATGAAATTTTGTCAATGCCTTTGCATTCTCAACGCAAATGTTTTTGCATTCACTCGCAAAATGTTTTCGTTCCCCTGAGAAAATTGCAAGAGCACAAACGTTTTGCAAGCAAACGCAACGTTTCTCGGGTGAACTCAACACATTTATGAGAGAACACAAAATAATTTGCAAATAATTTTTCCTCCCATCTCCAGTTTTTTTCCTTCAACATGTCCCTTTACGGGCTCAGTAATTGACCTTATTCAGAGCATTGCCATGACAGGTATGAAAGCGAGTTCTCGTGTTTTCAATGGCATCCGCTGTAAAAAGCTGTATGAAGCTTCTAGATCACTTATAATTTTCCACAGCTCTGGATTTTTTTGTCTACTGAAATTTCTTGGATGATATTTCATCATCAGAGCAATCCAAAAACACATTAAATAACAGTACAACACACTTAAGTGATGTATGTCTATCCCTCACAGCCTCGCTTTCATTCCTGATAGCGTGAATAAGGTCTATGCGACCTCAGTAATGATCTGAAAACCTCACTGTCGCCCTCTAGTGAAACTTTTTACAAGTGTCTGATTTTTGAGTGGAAACATTAGGGGGGAAAATGTAACAAAAAAATTAGACTTCTCCTTTTAGGTTACATAGAAGAAAGAAAGATGAATAAGTAGAAGTAAATGATCCATTTCTACCCTTTTAAAAGTTTAGTTAAATGTTTAATTGTTCCCCACACATAAAAATGTACTATGTACAACTTAAAAGATTAGGATACATAATTATACCAATATGATTATTTTAATGATTTGTAAGCATCATAATCATTTCCTGTATATAAATACATTATGGAACTTTTTTTTTTTTTTTTTTTTTAAACCTGTATAAACCAGGCTTGAGGGTTCTTGGCCTGAAAAAGGTTGAAGACTCCTGACACTAGCCTGTCAGCAAGATTAGACAGAAAGACTGAAATATGATACACCAACTGAAAATAGCCTCTCAGCTGTGGAAATTTGCTTGTGTGTGTGTACAGGGTTGGCTGTACTTGAGGACCAACTTGTTTTAAAAGTCTTCAAACACACTTAACATGATCATCAATAAATGTGGATGTCCCACAGACTGAAGTTCTCGTTAGGTGGTCACTGGGCTCTTGCCAGCGGATGAATCACATCTTGTGCAGTCGTGAGTAATCTAAGCTCCCTGCTGCCGTCCAGGGGGTAATTTGGGCATGCAATGAGGCAGTATTCCCCACCCATGTGCCAAAGCAGAGGTTTTAATTTCACATGCGTACCCAGTAGTGACGAATATAAACATGTGATATGCTCCATGCTGAGCGCAGACTGAGTGCATTCTCATCAGAACAACAATATGAGAGCCTTCAATGTAGGAGACAGACCAGACAATAAACAACACAGCTTCAATAACACTGCAAAAATGTTCTTACTCAGTAATTTTGTCTTGTTTTCTGAAGAAAGAAAGAAATTAATTGAGTCCATAAACTTCTTTCCTAATAAAGTTTATTTTCCTTACCCCACTGGCAGTTTTTTTTTTCTTGTTTTTAGCTATAAACTCAATTTGGATTCTATATATTCTCTCTCTCTCTCTCTCTCTCTCTCTCTCTCTCTCTATATATATATATATATATATATATAGAGAGAGAGAGAGAGAGAGAGAGAGAGAGAGTTTATATCTTAAGTGATATTGTTTCTCAAGTAAATGTATGTTGATTTGATTAAGAAATGTTTAGATAATTGTACTGGAAAATGAGACAAAAACACAAAAAAAGATTTAAACTCTACTTTTAAAAGCCCTGCCGTGTTCAGCAAATTAAAATACCGTCTTAAAAGCAGCTTATATGTATAGCTTTAATGATGAACAAAATATCCCTTCTTTGATAACCATGGAAATTCCCACCCAAAGATTCAAACAGCTATTTACACCACTGGGTCTTTCACAGGGTACAGCTGCCTTTGCCATCACTGCTGAACAACATGTTAAAAACTTAATATCAAACTCATCAGTGGAGATTCTCCCAGGGTACAGAAGAGTGAGCTAATCAAGAAATGAACCAAGACGTGTGGGTCACAAGACACTATGAAAAGGTCACTATGTGATGATGGTGGACATACAGCAGATCTATTACTCAATATCAAACTCAGATGTCCTTTCCCACTGCTTTTGTCAATCTAAATATCTGAATTACTTCAGAAAATGAAATTAAAGCATGGGGCTTTTGAGACCTCTCTTCTCTCCTTTTATTTATATTGCACTTTATTTTAGCTAGTCATACCAAACATATATATCGCATATGAACCCTAGGTATCTCTTTCTTTCCCTCCTACTTGGCATTGCACATCTCAGCAAATTCAGGGGATTTCAGACACTCCAGAAGGCAGTTGTCTGAACTTATAACTGTCACATCATGCCCTCTGCCAGGCCCCAATCCTGAGATAAGACTGCTCATGTTGAGTTTCATTCAAAGCAGACAAGGTAATAGATCATTTTAGATAATAGTTTAATACAAAACAGTTTATTTTTCATAATTTTTTTTATTTTTTATTATATTTTTATTAATATTATTTATTTTATTATTTTCTATCGGAAACGTCCAATGGATTTCTTAGGCGTGCCGAAAGAACACCACAGACACAGTGTAATCACCATGGGAAAATCTCAGAGAAAAACTGGGAGTTGTGAAAAATATGATACACCGGTGTTCCCTTTCAAGGGAACTCGCACTGCATCGATTGACGCTAAGGGAACGCTTTGCGTGATGACATCTTGAAGCACATGTAAAATCAGTCCAATGGTGTGACGGAACGTCAGAGGCGGGTGACGTCATGAACCAGGAAACAATAAAGCCTGCCCAAAACAGAGCCGCGCTAGCTTCTGTGTCTTCAGTAACGCTCATTGTGAAACTGTCCTTGTCTATTTGGTGTTGTTTTGTCTTTATATCCGATATATATATATAAAGACATGGCGAGCAAGCAGCAGTTCAGGATGTGTGTGCACCCCTGCCCGCGTTATTTAACGGGTCCCCCCCAGTTCCCCCTGATGCAGAGCAGTCAACACCTCATTATACGGTGCCCGTCTCCCTTCGGTACCCTACACATGTAGTGGCCTTGGGATGCCCGCCCCGTCAGTCAGTTCGGTCAGTTCATCAGTCAGTTCGGTCGTTCCCTGCTGGTTCACGTCGGGCTGATTGCACAACAAAAAACAGAAGCCAGTCTCGAAAGGCAGCGTGGAAGCTACTGCCAAATGTTTCTCATTGGGTCCTGCAGACCATAGAAAAAGGGTATCAAATTCAGTTCAGGTCTCGCCCGCCCAGGTTTATGGGGGTCCTATCCACCGTGGTGGGCCCTGAGCAGATTCTGGTAATGGAACAAGAAGTGGACACCCTGTTAGAGAAAGGGGCCATAGAATATGTACCTCCCTCCATCAGGGAAACCGGGTTCTACAGCCGGTATTTCATAGTTCCAAAGAAGGATGGGGGTCCACTTTGAAGGTTTATGTGGCGGCCATAGGTGCTTACCACATTCCTTTGGGTGGAATGTCTTTGGGTAAAGATCCGTTGGTATCTCGTTTCCTCCGTGGTACTCTGAGGCTGAGGCCTGCAGCTCGTACCAGGGTGCCGACATGGGATCTGGCCATTGTCTTTCGAGGCCTTTCCTGGCTCTCTTCAAGCCACTGGAAGAGGTTCCAGATAAGTTCCTTACCCTAAAAGCTTTGTTCCTCATCGCTATCACTTCTCTTAAAGGGATAGGAGATTTGCAAGCCCTGACGGTTGCACCCTTGTGCCTGGAATTTGCACCTGGCATGGTTAAAGTGTTCCTTCATCCTAGACCAGGTTATGTTCCAAAGGTCCCCACTAATGTGGTCAGATCTATCATGCTGCAGGCCTTTCATCCTCCTCTCTTATAGAACTCGGACCAGGAAAATAATAATCTGCTATGCCCAGTCAGGGCGCTAGATGCCTATGTCAACAGAGCTGCCCTGAGGCATAAATCTGAACAGTTGTCCATATGTTTTGGGCCCCCTAACAAAGGGTCCCCTGCATCTAAGCAGAGAATGAGCAAGTGGGTGGTTGAGGCTATCTCACTTGCTTATGAATCGGTCAGACAGCCTTCACCTATGGCTATATGTTCCCATTCTACTAGGAGTATGGCGGCCTCCAAGGCCCTTATGACAGGAGTTGCTCTCCAAGATGTTTGTGATGCGGCAGGGTGGTCCTCACCGCACACATTTGTAAGGTTCTACCCTTTGAACTTGGAATCTACACCAGGGTCCCAGGTGCTCTCGTCCTAGTGCTGCTCCTCGCGATTTCACACTGGACAGACACTTGTTGCTTTGGTGGCATTGGTATAGATGTTCCCTTAGCGTCAATCGGCGCAGCGCGAGTTCCCTTTAAAGGGAACGCCTCGGTTACGACTGTTACCTCTGTTCCCTGAAGAGGGAACGAGATGCTGAGTCACCTTGCCATATCTCCTATGTGCCTGTCATCTACTACTTCAGACTTTTACGAAGCTAACACGGCTCTGTTTTTGGGCAGTATAGTTTCCTGGTTCATGACGTCACCTGTCTGTGACGTTCCGTCACACCATTGGACTGTTTTACATGTCCTTCAAGGCGTCATAACGCGAAACGTTCCCTTAGCGTCAATCAACGCAGCTTCTCGTTCCCTCTTCAGGGAACCGAGGTTACAGTCGTAACCGAGGCGTTTTGCCAGATGAGAAGTTTATCTATGTATCATCTTTTTACTCTTTTAATTCATTTTATAACTGTATCATATATCTCTTTTAATTACTTTTATAACTGTTTTAATTTTCCTTGCTTTTATTTTGTGATTATTTTAATTCCTTTCTGTAAAGCACTTTGAATTGCCATAGTGTATGAAATGTGCTATATAAATAAACTTGCCTTGTCTTGCCTAATACATTAATATAATTTATTAATAATAAATAATATATTAAATAATTTCTAATATGATAGGCTCCAGCATCCCTGATAGCCTTGGTCAAGTGGTTTGGAAATTGGATGGGTGGATCATTAATTATACATTAGGTGTCAGTAAGATTTTGACAGTAAACTGTTTTATGTTGTTAGAAAAAAAAGGTATTTAAAAAAAATGCTTAAAGTTATAGTTATTATTTTGAAGTAAAAAAGATTAAATTAGACCTAAATTAGACCCTGTTATTTCGTTTTGAAATGTAGTAACATCACATAAAGAAGGTATATTTTTAAATATTAACTTTAATGGCATCTCTTTACTAAATACTATGAATGACGGCCAGTATCACCGATACCAATAGAGCTACTGGTGTAAATGGATTTTCTCAATTAGTAATTATAGCCATTCACCATTACAGTATGATCAAAAGCCATCATTTTTAGCATTTAATAGGCTGTAAAAATATTTTTAAAAACTTTTAATTTAATTGAACCACATAAACCTATTATAATAAATGTTACATTTAGCAGTGCCTTTAATATAGCAAGAGCTGAATATAGACAGAATTAATTCTGTCATTAATTACTCACACTCATGTCGTTCTAAACCCATAAGACTTTCATTCATCTTCGGAACACAAATAAAGATCTTTTTAATGAAATCTGTGAGCTTTCTGTCCCTCCATTGACAGAGTACGCAACTACCACTTTCAAGGCCCATATAGGTAGTAAAAGACATAATTAAAGTAATCCATGTGACTAGTTTAACCTCAATTTTATGAAACGAAGCGAGTGCCTTGTTTGTGCACCTTTTTTTTTTTACCAATTTACCAATTTATTTACAAAATATTAATCTCCAACGCACGTTCATGAGAGCACCACAACGCATATGTGTTGAGTTGATGTGAGAGCAGACGCTGTTGCTCTATGCAGCATGTGCAAAAAATCCTTATTCGTATATCAGGCCCTGAATGTAGGCCTATACGCTAGCCAAAGTATGCCAGGAAAAAATGGATGCTGTGTTATTCATTAAATATATATAAAAAGAAAATCTCAAGATCAGTGCGTTACTGTTGCGATTTTTACATAGCCTATATGCAATCATTGCATATCCTAGCACACACAAGCAAAACTGAAAGTTCCCTACCTATAGGACATGAGAGGACAGATTAGATTTTAGAGAAGAAACAGAATTTTGTTTTGGGTTGCATGTGAACTACAGTACATGAAGTGCCTATCATCTGGGCACCTCTCACACCGGGTCCAGGGCTGCTCACACAGTATAAAGTAACGCTGATGAGGAAAGAGCACAGGGCAAACCGGAACCACATGTTCTGGAATATCTGCCACTGCTTGAGAATAACTGCCAAAGCTTCTATCTCTTTACATGTCCATCTCTCTCTCAGTCACTCTAATTGTATCTCTTCTTCTTCTTCAGTCTCTTTGAACTGAGATGAGGGTGTATAATATTTTAATGAATAAACCAATACTTAGTCAAACAGACATACAGGAAAATAAGGAAGAATGTGAAATGAATAAAGACAGAGAGAACTAATAAAAAATAAAGAGGGAGATAGAGAGTTTCTTCACAGGTGAAAGGGAGCATCACAAACTGAACTGTACAGGGGAAGATGCTTCCCTTAAGAACAGTGTGAACATACTGCCACATTACATCATACATCATCTATATTATTAGTGAAAATATATTATTGGTGGAAATAACTGGAATCATTTTACAATTTAGTTAGCACAAAATTATAAAAAGGGTTACTTTTTATGACTATGGTTATGATTAATGAGATGTTTGAAATGTTAATTATATTATTAATCATTGCATTAATAATATGAATATGTTAATATTAAGAAATAACACCATGCGTTTTATAACTAGTACTTAGTAAGAAATAGTTAAAAACATTCTGTGTGGGTTACTTCTCACTCAATAAAAACAATATTTTCCAATACACATTAAATTCTCTTTTCGAAATGTGAGCGATCGACTCCGAATCATGAAAGAATCGATTAGATTGGTTTTGTGATTCACAGATTAGTAAATGAACTGGACTCAGTCATACACATTTCGAGTCTGATTCTTTTCACAACTTGTGAACCAGTTCAACCGATTAATCGAAAGGATCCGACTCAAAAAATAGCAATTTATTCATCTATAATAATTATTCTTATAAGCATCATCACATTTCGGAGTAGTTACATTTTATTTAGCCTACTCATGTTTTTACTACCAAAATCATTTAGTATTTTGTCATTTGTTATTATCAGCAGATGTAAGACTAATGGAAACAAATTAAAGATGTTTAACATTCAGTTGTGACTCAAAACACAGACACAATCAATTACCATTAGACACAATAGAGAATTTAACAGAATTCATTCAGCTACAAACAATAGTAAAAGTGGGAACTGCTCACAAAATAAGGCAACCACAGATAGGACGCAGTGAGATATATTCTACCTGAGTATTTCCTCCTCCGGCTCATCGTCATGGACTGCGTCGTGAACGCGGACGGCACGAGGACCCGGCGGCAGGAACGTAGACAGCAGATACAAGTAAAAAGTTGCTGTGGCCACCAAGGCGATTAAACCCCAGATTGAGCGCATAGTCCAGGCCTAGATATGACTAAAGACGACTTTGCTGCACTTGCTGCTACACCTGTTAAATAGCAGGTCCGGTCAGTGGGCAGTTTATACATGTTACGTCTCCAGCCCATGGAAGTACGTGGACCTACTGTATTGCAACAATGTGCGTGAGTGAAGCCCCTCATGAGGGTGGATCTATTTGTCACATGAGACCCCAAAAAATATGAGACCATGTGTGACGGGAACAAAACTTTGGAAAACACCAACTCCGTATGATTTGAGCCAATTTTAAACTACATTATCTAACACATATGCTATTATTAGAGGCTATCGGTGTTGTAAATGTGTCATTTTATTTTCCCTTTTATAAGGCAATGCGACATTGCCTTATAAAAGAGAGCAAGTAGGCCTACAGTCTTTTTTTTTTCTTCCTTTTTTTGCTTCAAGACAAATGTTATGTATTGTTATTCATTGTTATGTACAAATAAACGCATATGCAAAATATAGCTTAAATAAAGCCTACTTGTAAAGTAAAATAAATATAAGACTAAAGTGAACTGAGCACTGTAAATAGGAAACATAATTGGTGTATATTATTGGCAAAGAACATCTATTGAAGGAGTGGTTTGTGAGTGGTCTGAACACATGTTGACAGTGTGGAACCTGTTGTGTTTGAAAGATGAAATTGAGGGAAAGGGATATTATGCCCATTACAAAGTCTTTCTTTAAGTATGGGCATATGTCAGTCTTTTTTCTTTTTTAAACAGTTTTATATTACACTAATATGAGGCAACAATCGTATGTCTTTTAATATAAGACTGCAAAAAATTGTCTGTTTCGTTATCACTTGATGGCAGAGTTGACTTCATAACCAAAAGCCCAAACAGTACACAGGGTAGGTTTTGAATAGATTTGAAATTATGAACTTGTTTTTTATCTATTATTGTTTCATAGACAAGTAACTTACCCAACCTGCCGGTCTAAAATAAAGGTATGAAATAAACTGTATGAAGTGTTGTTTCTGCAGGTTTTAAATGAAATGCAGTGTATAGTTTCATCTATTTTTAACTGATGATTCCATTATGAAAAGTTGTAAGACAGGCTGTGATCACCTAATAAGAAGAACTTCATATGATTAGAACCCATTTTTAATTACATGGTATGGTATACAAGTCAAATTATATGTGTGAGCATGATGGTGTGGCTCAATAGTATTCTTGGCTGAAAGAAAAGAGCTGCTGAAAAAAATGACCTACATTATTACAATATACTACAGAAAATATAACAACATTCACACACTACAGTCAATATCCTACACTTATTTCCACACAAAAGGAGGTAGAATATGATCAAAGATCCATCTAGTATCATCCAGTTTCAAAGTCAGATGTGGAACAAAACAAAAAAAATAGCAACAATGGTATTAAAAGTGAAATACTACAATCTGAATGGAAATGGAATAATTTTCTCTATATACATGATATTAAGAATAAGTGATATTGTAAAGTATAAAAAAAAACTTGATAATAAATGTATCTGACTATAAAACTGCAAAATATTAAGAACCCTAGATAACTGGACAAAAGTCCAGTACCTGAAATGTACATGTGGTAAAAACATGTGGCCTTATGATAATCCATTCATTTGTTTATCCAATAAATTCTGAAATTACTTGCTCTATGATAAATGAATATGCATAACAAGAAGAGTTAAACTGTTAATCTGACCTCTGAAGAAGAAGGAGATATGAAACAACTCTGTGTGTCTCATTGTGGATCTGAGCAAAATTTGTGGGAAAAGATAAACTAAGAAATATTTTTTTTCTAATAAAAACTGTAAATTGAAATGCAAAATATAAATTACAAAAATAGTAGTATCATTAAAAAAAATTGTAATAAAAGTATGACTATAAAAAGTGGAATGAGCACTGTTAATAAATATAATTGGGTTTCCTCATTTTTCTATATTGATCAATTTTGTTTGGGGATTTACAGTTAAAGACCCAAGGACCAGATATGATTAGTTAAGACCCGGAGTCAGAAGTGCAGTCAATTTAAGACAAGAGTCAGAATTATAATAAATTAAAGAAGAATTTTACTAAGATAGTTTGCAGTTTCATCAGCAGAAGTCAGCTTCAAGACTCACAAGGAGTTTGTAGGCCGCCCTGTTACAGTTACAAAGATCACAGCAGTTATACCCTTCACCAAGGTCTAAGCTACGTCTTTGCTTCAGGTTGAATGATTCTGATTGGCTAAGAAAATAGATAAACATAATAATTTTCCACACATATACAGATAGACTGAATCATATCTCAATCGATTATCCAGCTGACACTCGAACCCTGCAGTTAGGCACGTCGTGACCTTCCAGGTCGCAGATCTGGGTTGCTGAGCGCCAACATGTCCAGAAAAACAACTCAGTCAATCTCCAATAATGCCACAGTCCAGTCATTTTCACCTGACTATACCCAATGTTTAGATTTGTTTGGGTATTTATGAAAATTAGCACATACATAATTAGATTATGCACCGTTTGTCCATGTTAACAAACAATTTCAAAAAACTTGTAATACATTTTTTGTTTGTCTTGATGTAAGTAATCAACTCAGTAATTTTCATGGTGATATCTAAAGGTTAAAAGTTTTACCCTATTCACGTGAGAAAAAGAATGAATAGACGTATGAATAGGCTATATTTGGGTCTTTTTTCGAAACTTTCCTCTAATGGGATTCTTCTGGGCTTTTTTTCCTTACTCAGGACATATTGAGGATACAAAATCACCTTTTTTCATAAAATGACTGGACTATGTTGTTCTTTAACCTGTAATCAAGAATACTAACACACACACACACACACACACACACACACACACACACACACACACACACACACACACACACACACACACACACACACACACACACACACACACACACACACACACACACACACACACACACACACACACACACACACACACACACACACACACACACACACACACAGACACACAGCTTCCTCAAGGCTGGATTTGGTCAGGCTCTAACGATAAACAGGAGAGTCTTCTCAAAACATCAAGATAATACGTTCTTTCTCTCAAGGAGAGGACACTTAAATCTAATGCAGTAAAGTAAAGTCTTTAACTTCCAATGATCCTTGTGACTTATAGTTGTCAGGGTACCCTAGAAAAACAGATGCACCTGTATGTATTGACACATGTTGAAGACATTTCTCAAACACAAAACGAGTCCATATTTCATTTCTGGAAGCCGGGCTAAATGAGCAAGCACTGTTACTGCATTCAGATATCATTAGAAAATACATTAAAAGAACATTTCAGTAATCACACTGGTAACTTCTATAACAAAGTAAAATCTCATAAGCCTAGAGAAGTCATTCCACTCATTTGATATTGAGAAGGAAAAATATTGATTAATACCTATAATCACTCATTAGATATACATTGAAGCAGCAGTGGATTCCAGAATCCACCCCTTCACTTTATTTTGAGGAAAAAGAGGGATAGTTCGAACAAATATTGACTGTGTGGAACCAGTTATATATACGTTTTTTTTTTTTTTTTTTTTTTCTATTTTGCTACCACTTGATGGCAGAGTTGACTTAATAATCAAAAGCCCAAACAGTTACGGTTTTGGAAAGATTTGGAACTACTCGTTCCAAAGTTTTGACAAATTTTGTTTCATAGACAAGTACCATCCAAATGGCTGTTCTAAAATAAGGTATGAAATAAATTGTGTGAAGTGTTGTTTCTGTAGGCAGTGTAGTTTCAACTATATTTTTTAACGGCTTCCACTATGAGACAAAAGACATGCTGTGATTTCATGATGTAGAACATGTTATCAACATTCCTGTCAGCCAGATTTTCAGATAAGCTATTAGGGTTTGAAAAACATTGTCCTAATAAAAGGAATTATTTCCTCTAATTTTAGGAGTAATTCATGGTTAAGGTTAATTTTGTGGGTAAGAAATGTTAGAAATGTGTTTGTTTGACAGGAATATGTTCAACGAACATATATGTTCAAGGAATATGTATGTAACTCAAGAACAAGTCCTTAGCAAAATCCCTGTCACCAGTAAGTCAAGAAGCCAAGTCTGTTTTTCCCCTCATAGAGATAGAAGAAAAAGAGAGGGAGAGACTTTTAAATGTTTAATGAATGTTCCCCTTGAGAGTTGTTTCATCATCAAAGATTAAAATAACCTTCCCAGCATATTGCAGAGGCAGATTCATTGATACAATTCTGCTGTGTGTAGATTGAAGTTCCCCACATGCCTGACTGGGAAATATAGATTGGTAACAGGCACATTTGTTTTTCACATTTTTGTGATTGGTTGAGGACCAACTGATTTGTATTCTGTGGAACATCTCTAATCGATTGAACTCATCATTCATTGATGGGTAGTTTGAATGCACGTGGTGGACACACTCTGCAGGCTATGCTGGATTTATGATATGGATTTATTGATTTTTCTTTGTGGAGTCACTATCAAGTTTGTCATTGATATTAATCAGTGATATAAGAAGAAATGATTACACAAATTCAGGAAAGAGAGCTTGTCCATCATCAGTGTTATGTGACTGAGTCAAAGTGAGACAGTAAGGTTTCTGAAAGCATGGCCCTGGGAGAGTTTGTATGTGCCTTTAACAAATAAAAGATAGAGAGAGGAAGATGAAAGGATTTAGATGAAGTTAAGGCGGACTCAGCTCATTTCGACTGTCCCCTTTACTGGCCACAGTTAACTTCAAGGGGATGCAAAAAAGGATGCAAAAGCACAATGCACATTTCCTAAAAGTTTTTCGAACATTTCACATGTTTTTTTAGTCATATAATACCTTTGTGTGTGGAACAGACACAAATTTAAGTCATTATTTACTGATAACCTTCCCTTTCAGTGGGCTGTTTAAATGAGAACCAGATCAGTCTGATTCACATATAAATCAATTAGACCAGATTTGTGAACTGAACCCACTGATTTATTGAAAACTCATGAATAAATGAATGAATGAATGAATGAATGCAGCAAGAAGAGGTTTTCATTTCACAGAGGTTGTCATCACTTACTCATCCTCATGTAGTTGCAGTCAGACTTTCATTCATATCTGGAACACAAAATAAGATATTTTGAAGAATGTCGGCAGTAACAAACAGTTAATGGGCCCCATTGACTTCCATAGTATTTTTTCCATACTATGGAAGTCAATAGGGCCCATCAACTGTTTAGCAACCCATATTCTTCAAAATATCTTATTTTGTGATCAGCAGGAAAATAAATTCATACAGGTTTGGAACAACTTGAGGGTGAGTAAATGATGACAGAATTTTAATTTTTGGGCGAACTATCCCTTTAAGCAGAAGTACTGCTTGCATGTTCAGGAATATACACAGACTCACATGCTGTCTGAATGATTTATGTTCACCCTTGTAGTGACTGAAACATCTGGATCATGCATTGGATCCCCTAGCAAATGAGATGGTGAATCTATACACAGGATATCTACCATAAGTCTACTGGGGACCGACTGCAAAATCAGAACCTGAAACTGAAATGACTCTCCAAAAGTATAAAATAAATATATTAATAATAAATTAATTTGAGTATAGATATTAACTGTTTAAAATAATAAGAAAACATACAGTACCCATGGTTAAAAATGAGGAGAGAGAGAGAGAGAGAGAGAGAGAGAGAGAGAGAGAGAGAGAGAGAGAGAGAGAGAGAGAGAGAGAGAGAGAGAGAGAGAGAGAGAGAGAGAGAGAGAGAGAGAGAGAGCAGCCATGCATTGCAAGCATGTAAAATTATTTGCAGGATCATGTTAGATTGTTAGATGGGGTTTTCCCCCAGCTGGGATGCTGCACTGTTGAAATGGAAATGTGTAACCCAGTTTTGGTGATGGATATAACTCAGTGCATCAAGCTGAGGGTCCAATTCCTGCCCAGATCTTATTACACCGAGAAAGCAAGACAACCTTACACACACTAAACTGCTTCGGAGATGCACTATCCTGCCAATAATAGTCTCAGTGCCTCGGGCAGTGTCTGTTTGGTGGATGATAGAAAATGTGATATTTAAGTTGTTCAATAAAGCGTGTCTGAAATGTCTGAGTGTGAGAAGGATTTCTCTGATGTTAAATAAAAATGTCTGTGTGTTGTATGTGAGCATGTAGAGGAGGGGGGTGCTTACCTAGATATAGTTATTGCTGCAGGCTTTGGTTTATATTCAATTCAATTCAATTCAAATTTATTTGTATAGCGCTTTTCACAATACATATTGTTTCAAAGCAGCTTTACAGAAAGTGCATTTCAGAAATGTACGTAAAAAATACAGTTAGTTATTCATCATGTATTAATTTAGGGCATAACATATCGCCGGCGTTGAGTCGTCTCTTCACAGGCGTCGAGTCATCTCATCGCAGGTGTTGGGGACTCTGAAGTCTCCGTGAGAGGCTGGATACAGGCTGTAGCTGAAGAACGCTATTTACCTCGGGACTAGCGTCCCGAGATAACAGCAGAAAAGCAGATGGGAAATAATTAGCGTAGCTGCTGTTCATAATATTAATGCATTCGATCTGATTCAACAGTAGTATAAGAGGCAAGCATTATGTGAATGCTTGGCTGAAGAGATGCGTCTTTAATCTAGTTTTGAACTGGGAGAGCGAGTCTGAGCAACGAACAGTATCAGGAAGGCTATTCCAGAGTTTAGGAGCGAAATGCGAGAACGCCCTCCCTCCTTTAGTGGATCTGGATATCCTAGGAATGACCAGAAGCCTCGAATTTAGGGATCTTAAAGAACGCGATGGATTGTAGGGCGATAGAAGGTCCATTAAATATACAGGAGCTAGACCATTTAGGGCTTTATAGGTCAGTAATAGTACTTTGTAATTGATACGGAACTTAATAGGTAACCAGTGCAGAGATGATAAAATTGGTGTTATATGATCATATTTTCTTGACCTAGTAAGAACTCTAGCAGCTGCATTTTGCACTAACTGTAGCTTGTTTATTGAGGATGTAGGACAACCAGCTAATAAAGCGTTACAGTAATCTAGTCTTGAGGTCATGAATGCATGAACTAACTTTTCTGCATCAGAAACAGATAGCATGTTACGTAGCTTAGCAATATTTCTAAGGTGGAAGAAGGCTGTTCTTGTAACATATGAAATATGATTTTCGAAAGACAAGTTGCGGTCTAGTATAACACCCAGGTCTTTTACTGTAGTGGATAAAGTAACTGGACATCCTTCTAAATTAAAGTTGTATTGTACGAGGTTTTGTGGGTAGTTTTTTGGACCAATAAGTAATACCTCCGTTTTATCTGAATTTAATAGCAGGAAATTACACGTCATCCAGCATTTTATATCTTTAAGACACTCTGTCAATTTAGATAAGTTAGTGTTTTCATCTGGTCTTGATGAAATATATAATTGAGTGTCATCAGCATAACAGTGGAAATTAATTCCATGTTTTCTTATAATATTACCCAGTGGCAGCATATATATTGAGAATAGCAGAGGGCCTAACACCGATCCTTGCGCCACTCCATAGTCTACTGACGTTATCTTCGATTTTTCACCATTTAAACAGACAAAATGGTAACGGTCTGATAAGTACGATCTAAACCAGCTTAATGCCTGTCCCTGAACACCAGTGTAGTTTTGTAGTCGATCTAAGAGTATTTTATGATCTATAGTGTCGAACGCAGCGCTAAGATCGAGTAGAACTAGTATTGAGATACAGCCTTGGTCAGAAGCTAAAAGTAAATCATTTGTAATTTTAACTAGCGCAGTTTCTGTGCTATGATGCGGTCTGAATCCTGACTGAAATTTTTCATAGATATCATTTTCTTGCAAGAAAGAGCACAATTGAGCGGACACAATTTTTTCTAGTATTTTAGATATAAATGGAAGATTTGAAATGGGTCTGTAATTTGTTAAGTTATTTTGATCTAATTGCGGTTTCTTAATAATAGGTTTTATTACTGCCAGCTTAAATATTTTTGGAACATGACCTAAAGATAAAGACGAGTTAATAATATTGGAAGAGGCTCTTCCACTACAGGTAACACTTCTTTCAGTAGTTTAGTGGGTATTGGGTCTAATAAACATGTTGTTGGTTTCGCTGCAAAGATAAGTTTATTTAGCTCTTCCTGTCCTATAGTTGTAAAGCGGTGTAGTTGTTCTTGAGGGGCGATAATTGTGGCTGAATCATAAGACACCATAGAGGATTGTACATTTACAATTGTATTTCGGATGCTTTCTATTTTCTCATTGAAGTAATTCATAAAATCATTACAACTATACTGTAACGGAATATTTTGCTCTGGTGATGTCTGTTTATTTGTTAGTCTAGCCACGGTGTTAAATAAAAACCTTGGATTATTTTGGTTATTTTCTATTAGTTTGCGGAGATGCTCAGCCCTGGCTGCTTTTAGAGCCTTTTTATAACGTGACATACTGTCTTTCCACGCGATTCTAAAGACCTCTAAATTAGTTTGTTTCCATTTACGCTCTAAGTTACGAGTTTCTCTCTTGATAACATGTGTAGTACTATTGTACCATGGTGCTTTAGTTTTCTCTCTAACCTTTTTTAATCTAATTGGTGCAACAATATCTAATGTACTAGAGAAAATGGTGCTCAAACTGCTAGTCATTTCCTCTAGTTCATCTGTTTGTTGGGGTTCACTGAGCAGCTGAGATAGATCAGGTAAGCTATTTGTGAATCTATCTATAGTGGTTGGAACGATTGTTCTGCCTGGTCGATAACGTGGCGCAACATGGCAAATTTCAGCAGTACGTAATATGCACGTTACCATACAATGATCAGTGAGATCGTCACTTTGCGCTATAATATCTATATCGGTTGGATTGGTTCCATATGATATAATTAAATCTAGTGTATGATTTAGACGATGAGTGGGACCACTGACGTTTTGCTTGACCCCAAATGAGTTTAATAAATCTGTAAACGCAGCCCCTAACGCATCATTTGTGTTATCTACGTGTATGTTAAAATCTCCAACAATTATTGCTTTATCGGCATTGACCAATAGATCTGAGAGAAAGTCTGAAAACTCTTTTAGGAAATCAGCATAGGGCCCTGGAGGTCTATATACGGTCGCTAAGGCTAGAGATAATAGGGATTTCTTTCTTACATCTAAGAGCGTAACATTTAGCACAAGTACTTCGAACGAATTAAACCTGTGACCTGTTTTCTGAGTAACATTTAGGATATCTCTATAGATTGTTGCAACACCGCCGCCACGACCGATCGGACGGGGCTCATGCTTATAACAGTATCCTGGTGGAGTAGACTCATTTAGACCGAAATAATCATTTGGTTTAAGCCAGGTTTCAGTAAGGCACAGAACATCGAAATTATTATCTGTGACCATTTCATTTACAATAACCGCCTTAGGTGTGAGCGATCTAATGTTTAGAAGACCTAGTTTTAGAAATTCTTTTTGTTCACTGAGATTTAGATTTTCTGGTTTAATTACAATAAGATTTTTCCTAGATCCTAAACTAGATTTATTGTTTGGCCTCACTAGACGAGGAATAGACACAGTTTCTATATAATGTTCTACACTACTTGTATCAATTAAGTTGGGACAGCAGAGATTGTGATTTGGACTTTGACTTACTAGTCAAAGTTGAAAGGTTTTTCAGTTTTACTAGAAAGGTTACTAGTTTTATATTGAAAGGTCCCCTCTAGTTCACGTGTCAAATTCAAAGAGTATCCAAGGGCGGAATGTTCAATCAGACACAAAATCTACGTCACAAATCCTGGTCTAATTTTACTCTCCGTTTCTGTGCTTTCATCTTCTACACAGCAGAGGGCAAGTTTAATCTCATGATTTATTGTCACCATGAACCCTGAGGCAGAGCTCTACTCATCCAGGGTGCCTGTGTATGACATATTTCTATTATTTGTATGCAGGGTGCCTGAAATCATGGCATGACATGCAAAATAAAGATGAAGCTTTGTTCTTGATTCATCATAAAATTAACAACTTTTAAAAGCGGTGCCCTTGCTGAGATACAGAAGCATCAGCTGCATGAGGATGAGGTAAAAACTGTAGGAGAAAAAAAAAGACTCATCCATAGCTCATGAAACTTAATTCTTCTCAGTTGTTTCATTTTGCAATGTTGTCTTGTAACATAAAAACAGATATAAAAACATAAATGAGTCAGCTGACATGCATTATATATTTATTTATTGAGATGGTTAGTTTTTTAATCTTTTACTCATTTATTCATGTTTCTTATTGTTGTCAGTAAATAAAATATACATGTTTTCATTAAATAATATATTAATTCATTGCTTGACTGAAAATTAAGATGTCTTCACTGCAATTATCTAGTGTAGTCATGATAGCTATGTCATACGACAAAACAAATTACATTTAGCTTGTTTTATTAAAATATATAATTTCCAGTAAAAACTAAATAAATAATATTAAGTATTTGTCAGCATTTATCATTCTTTATTATTGTGCATAAGTGTTTGGGTGGGCTAGCAATGCAATTCATTTTGGGGTAATCTTAATTTTTGAAGGAGTGATGCTTACATTTTCCCAGAATACAATCAACAGTTCTCTTACGAGAGGTTCTCTCGTATTGCGTAAGTTGCTTTTGCAACGGGTAAAGTAATCTTTTCTCGAGATATTGAAGCCAAAAAATTATCCTAATTTGTCCATTTATTGTCAACGCAGTGCAGCAGCTAGCAGACCTAGCAGGCAGTCTTGCGTGCTCATTGGCTGCCCTGCGGCAACTGCGCCCATACCTCCGGTTCAGTTTCCCGAGCCCACGAAGTGCGGCAATCAGAGCAAACCCGGAGTGCATTCTGCCCCTTGCTATGCATGTGAAACCATGTGAAGCTATTTCAGGGGTATCAGAATGGGTGCTAAGCACATTAAGACAGGGCTATTCACTACAGTTCACTCGTCACCCCCCTCGCTTTCGAGCACGGACAGAGACGAAAGTGAAAGCGGAAGTAGCGCATCTACTCCGCGCAGAAATAGCCAAACTGCTGTGCAAAGGAGCTATAGAACCAGTACCTCCTTCTCTGAGCGAGTCAGGCTTTTACAGCCGTTATTTTCTCGTACCCAAGAAGGACGGAGCTCTAAGACCTATCTTAGATCTGAGATATTTGAACAAAGCTCTCATGAGAAGACCGTTCAAAATGCTCACGACCAGACAAATCCTCGCGCAAATTCACCCGAGGGACTGGTTTATATTTCTCGATCTGAAAGATGCTTACTTTCAGATTCAGATAATACCCCGTCACAGGCCATTCTTGAGATTCGCCTTCGACGGCCAGGTATATCAATACATCGTCCTCGCGTTCAGCCTGTCTTTAGCACCCCGTACATTTACGAAGTGCATGGACGCGGCTCTCGCTCCCCTGAGAAATCAGGGCATACGGATTCTGAACTATTTGGACGATTGGCTGATTCTGGCACAGTCAGAGATAGAACTCTTATCTCACAGAACAGTGCTCCTCAGTCATCTGGAAAGCCTGGGTCTCACAGTCAACTGGACCAAGAGCTCATTACTGCCCAGTCAGTCAGTTTCCTTTCTGAGGATAGAACTGGACTCTGTGGCTATGACGGCCCGTTTATCGACACAGCGCGCGCGCCGTGTGCGACACCTGGCCGCGTCTTTCCAGAAGGGCAGCGCCGTTTCTCTGAAAACGTTTCAGAGAATGCTCGGCTATATGGCCTCAGCTGCAGCAGTGCTTCAGCTGGACCTACTGCGCATGCGCCCGCTACAACGCTGGTTGAATGCTCGAGTGCCTCACCGAGCTTGGGCTTTCGGCTGCAGACGAATCAGAGTGACTCAGAGCTGCGTTTCAGCTCTGCAGCCCTGCTTAGTGGCCGACTGGTACCAGCGAGGGGTGATGATGGGAGACGTCTCATGTCGAAAAGTCATCTCGACGGATGCCTCCAACCTAGGTTGGGGAGCCCTTTTCGAGGGCAGACCGGTCTTTGGCCTGTGGTCAGACCGAGAGAAATGCCTTCACATAAACTGTCTGGAGATGATAGCGGTCGAGAACGCGCTGAGGCACTTTCTCCCGCTCATACGAGACCACCACGTTCTAGTCCGATCGGACAACATGTCTGTGGTGTCATACGTGAACCGTCAGGGCGGCGTCAGATCTAGGAATCTCTGCAATCTGACGGAACGCCTCCTCATGTGGTCCCAGCACCGTCTGCGCTCGCTGAGAGCCGCGCATGTGCCAGGCCACCTGAACGACGGCCCAGACAAACTGTCCAGGAACTACGTTCCCCCAGGGGAATGGTCCCTGCACCCCCAAACAGTCCAGTTACTGTGGCGCCTTTTCGGCAAAGCGGAAGTCAACCTGTTTGCGTCAAAAGACAACGCTCATTGCCCGATGTTCTTTTCAAAAAACGAGGATGCGCTGGCCCAAATCTGGCCCAGCCTCCCACTCTATGCTTTCCCTCCGGTCTCTCTGTTACCACAGGTAATCAAGAGGATCAGGGAAACGCGCCACTCGGTGCTCCTTATAGCCCCGCGATGGGAGAACCAAAGCTGGTTCCCGGAGCTGACGCAGCTGTCACACACAGCCCCCTGGCCGATTCCGGTGAGGAGGGATCTCCTCTTTCAAGCCCGCGGCTCAATCTGGCATCCCCATCCAGAGCGCTGGTCTCTGCATGTATGGTTAATCAACGGATACCCGTTGTCTTGCCAGAAGGAGTGATGAACACGATTACGCAATCCAGAGCTCCCTCTACGAGGCGGCTCTACGTGTCTAAATGGTCTGTGTTCTCCAAATGGTGTGCCGATAGAAATCCGGACCCACGGACATGCGGGGTATCGTGGTTGCTTAGTTTCCTTCAAGAACTGTTGGACAAGGGCAGGTCCCCCTCCACGCTGAAAGTCTATGTGGCGGCCATTGCAGCATTCGCTGAATCAACGCACGGCCAGTCAATAGGAAGGAACGAGCTGGTTCCTTAGGGGAGCCAGAAGAATGAACCCCCCATGACCCCCGTCGGTTCCTATATGGGATCTTTCTTTGGTCCTAGAGGCCCTGAAAGCATACCCCTTCGAACCGCTAGATTCCGTGGATCTAAAGTACCTCTCGCTCAAAACCGTTTTTCTGACAGCTCTGTCATCAGTTAAACGTGTGGGGGAATTACACGCGCTATCCATTAGCGCTGCGTGTCTTGAGTTTGGACCGAACGACTCTAAAGTCATCCTCAAACCAAGACATGGCTATGTCCCTAAGGTGTTGGGCACTCCCTTCAGAGCGCAGGTCATTTCTCTATCGGCTCTGCCTGCATCCAATACTGAGAGCGATGTCAGTCTCCTCTGCCCTGTTAGGGCGCTGAGGGCTTACATTAAGTGCTCTGCCTCCTTCAGGCGCTCGGAGCAGCTCTTTGTTTCGTTTGGTGGGCGCACCAAGGGTCTCACCGCCTCGAAACAGAGCCTATCCAGATGGATAGTGGACGCTATAGCGAATGCTAATGTGTCTAAAGGTCTGCAATGCCCTTTGGGCATCAGGGCTCATTCCACTAGAGGTGTTGCCTCGTCGTGGGCTTGGTGCAGCGGGATTTCCATTCATGACATTTGTGAGGCGGCGGGCTGGGCCTCCCCGTCCACATTTGTTAGGTTTTATAACCTAGAAGTTCCCGCCTTGCAGGCTAGACTTCTGTCAGTTTGAATGGGATGTACGTTCTGCCCAGATCTGATCATGCGCAGACTACTCTCACGTGACTTAGCTCTCCTGGTTGAGCAGCATTTTATGGGTTGATTTGCTTTATATAGACCGGCACCACCGCTCTGTATTCCCCATGGGTGCTTATGAACATGTGCTGGCCCGCGCTGCTGGCCTCCTGATTCCCACTTATCTATGTTCCCTGGGATTCCCTGGGACTCATGAAGTGAATGCTTGGCGCAAACGGCGTTGACAATTTGTTCCCGTAGCCTAAGCAACTTACGCAATACGAGAGAACGCTAAGCCACCCCCATTCTGGCGGGCTATGACACGTAGAGGGCACGAAGCGAAGTGACGTCACGCCAGGCTCAGTGGTAGGCTGCTGCAGTAGCCGCAGAGCAGCCAATGAGCACGCTAAATAGCCTGCTCTAGGTCTGCTAGCTGTTGCACTGCATTGATAATAAATACAAAAATGAAGGATAATTTTTTGGCTTCATATCTCGAGAAAAGATGACTTTACCCGTAGCGTAAGCAACTTACGCAATACTCGTTCCCTCTTCTAACCGAGTACGTTAACGATCAAGAGAATCATACAGAACGTATTTCATGCATGGACTTTGCAAGCACAATTTTCACAGGACATTTTTTTGTGATTTTCTTATACATTTGAGATACAATGTTATACACCATTTAATCATACCTTGTCGGAAACTATGGTAATACAAACAGTTATCATTCACACAACCATGGCTAATTCCCTAAGGGGCGGTGAACAGTCTTCAAAAGCTACAGTAAACATATCAACACTAATGTTGGCTAGCAAGCGAGTGGAGGCAAACAGCTTTGCCCTTTGTTTAGCATAGCAACACCATAAACTTATAATTGAAACTGTTAATAGAAAATGCAACTAGAAATAATAAGACATAGGCCTACTTACAAGTTCCGAAAAAGAGGGAACTGCTCCGTTTCAGGGGAAGCTTTTGTGCGTAATCTGCATTGTACTCTCTTAGGTTCTGGAAGCTGTTTTCCATAAAATTTGCAGCACACCGACAAAGGTACAGTGTTTAAAATAAAATGCATTTTAACCACTCTAAGTCCGTCAGCCTTAGGAAGGTCAAACAGCAAAAAACAGCATCCCTTTGATATAACGACAACACTGTCTTCTCTAATGCAGCTCATACAGGCCTCGTCCTCCTTTTTGCCTATTTTGTGGGTGGAAATTATTTAAATGAGTACCATTGTGACTTCATAAAGCCCACAAGTCGTTCGTTGTAGTTCTTGGAAAGTGGATTCTGTTAAATAAAATATCTCCCTTTGGAGTGGAGCTTTGTAACCTTGCAGATCTTTTTTATGCTCAAACAGCAACATTACACACTAACTAAAGTTGAAAAGGGAAAAAGCATAATAGGACCCCTTTAAAACTAGTTTTATTTGGTTCCTTTTCGGGCATGTTTTTTTTTTTCTCCCATCATAGTTGACATTCTTGCTTTGTGTTAATACAATATGACTGATTCACTGGGACAGGACTGAAATTATGGGATGTCAACATGGTGGCGACCAAGAGAATGCAACCTGCTCCATGTAGAATAATGCTTTTTTTCCTTTTGATAGAAACAATATAAATTAGTGTTGAACAACGATTAATCGCATCCAAAATAAAAGATATGCATATTTAAGAAATATTTGCTGTATATATATTTATACATAATTTATATTATAGAAATATTTTATATAGAAATAAATGTTTAAATATTTAATAACAAAAAAAATAATAACATATACATGCGTATGTCACGGATAGTGAAGAGTCAGACAGGTGAGTAGAAATGTAACAGGAGTTTTATTATGAACAGAAGCACGGAGGCCAGCAGATGTAAGTTGTGAGTTAGCAAACAATGATGATATGGCGAATGGAGCTAAGCTGATGAGTAATTAGAATTGTCTCTTGCAGATGGTGGTCGGAACAGGCTGGATGGAAGGCTGAGGCGAGTGTCTCTGGTGATGGTAGATGAAGTACAGGAACGAAAACGGAGAACGGACATCAAGGGTAAGTAGATCAGGTACGTGAAGAGGTAGAGTCTGTGTGTCTAGCAATAGACCAGACCAGACGAGGATGTGAAGGGGAAGTGAATGTTGTGGTGAATCAGTACTCAGGGGAGAGTGAACGAGTGGGCAGAGCGTGCAGATCTGGTGGAGCCGTGACAGCGTATGAGTGTATTTATATATATAAAATAATTATACTCAGTACACACACTTATATTATGTAAACACAAACTTTTATTTTGGATGCGATTAATTGCGAATAATTGTTGCCCAACACTAATTTATATTGTTTCTATCTAGAATAGTATTATTCTTTTTTAGATAGAGCATGGAGCAGGTTGCATTCTCTTGGTCACCACCATGTTGATATCACATACACCATGTTTACATCACATTGACAGTACAATCATTTCAGTCCTGTCTCAGTGAATCAGTCACTAAATTTATTAATTAATTAGAAAATCCCAACAGACTAAACAAATGTTTTCGGGATTACCCTGATTAACATTTATAGTACACATTTACCATAAACCTAACCTATCCTCTAATATTGCACATCACAATTAAAAAAACTAATCAACAAGATATCCTAAATAGTACATCGAAAATAGCTAAACGAATAAACATTAAAAACGTATAGCCTATTGTATAATATGCTACAGTTATAAGTGATTATCTTGGACCATTCAGTAATAACAAGCAATGATATGCACAGGCCGTATTAAAGTCAAAATACATGCATGAAAATAAAGAAAAGAAAATTACTCTGGGAAAGGAACTCAAACTATCAAAATAGCTTATATTGTTTAAGAATATTATTATAATACTTCATGATGATTTTAGTTCATATATAGCAACCATTGATCATTGTATTTATGTTGGAATTGTGTGTCTACCTGTGAGTTCTAGTCTGTGTTATATGGCCTACAATTCTGTACTAGAGTATAGTGTTTGTGGACAAAAGTTGTGCCACCAGATGTGTGTATGCATGCCTCTGTTCTCTGTCAGATCATATCTCTTTTTTAAAGTCAGCACAATGTCACAACACCACAAAGCAGGTCTTCTCTGTCAGTGTAAGCAAGAGCAATAGAGAGTGAAAGAGAGAGAGAGAGAGAGCAGAAGAGGTTTATGACAGGATCTATTTTGTTTCGTATGCATGCAGATTGTCTCTGGCAGAAGCATATGCAGCAGCGCTGAGCAGAGATGGCACGCTGCCGTTCTCACATAACTCAAAACACAGAAGAGCAACCGAAGCTGCAACAGAAGCCACACGCCCACTCTCACAAGATGTGTCCTCAGCTGAGAACTGCATTAAAACCTTGACTTCAATTCAAATAGCATGTCAACAAAACGGTGAAACATAGTCTGCTTATGCTACTTTATACTAACTACTCTGTAAATGCAGCTGATGTTTATAAACCTAACCCTCATATATGAGGAAAAATTACAATGCTGAAAGAAGATAAAAAGAAACCTAATATATTTAAGAAAATGGCATTGAAAGTTCCCCTCAGAGATACATTCACATGTTTTCTACATCAGAAAAGCCATAGATAAAGTTGGTTATGTATGAAAATGTGTTAGTATAGTCTAGGTTGATGAAAGTAAGTGCGGTCCAAGCCAACATCTTAATTATATGGACAAATTACATTGAGACATATTGCAATATATATATATATATATATATTGAGAGAGAGAGAGAGAGAGAGAGAGAGAGAGAGAGAGAGAGAGAGAGAGCAAAAACTCCAGTTGTGAAGTGTTAAAATAAGAGTGTTAAAGGAACACTGAACAAGCAGCCCAAACAAACTCTCAATGAAAAAGTCAATGGACAAAAGCCCAACTACAGCAAACACTGATCTCCATAATGGTGACTTTACATTTTTTATTTTGTCCTTTGGTGATTCTGCTGGTTAACATCAGGTATGTTCAATAATGGTCAATAATCACTCAATTAATCACTTAATTATCTCATTAACTTTAACACTGCTTCATTGTTAATTTAACACTGACATTTAGTTTGACATTTTTCTCTCAAATGCTGAAACAGAGTGCAACATGTGAAAGTCTCTGTGACAGTACAAAGCACATGAATATTTAATTAGACAAGCTGTTCAGTTTATGATTGGTTGTTGCTAAACAACTGCTTCACACTGCATATTCAGCACCACAATGCAGGCCCCGCAAAAAAGGTTAAATCCTGTGGTAAAATTATAAGTGTGAAAGTTCGCTTTTCCTGGAGTTAACAACAGGTTTAAAAAAAATTATAACCCAGGGTTAAGCGAAGTGTGAAAATCCCAAATTATTCTATGATCAATTTTATTTTCTTCACTTGCCTCCTACATGCAAAAACTCCAAACAGTGCTCACAGGGCACTTTGTCAGTACAGAAATTAAATGAATTAAGAAAAGTATCCTATCTTTCGGCCACAAGCCGAATATTTCTTTAACAAAGAGAACCAAAGCAATTACACAGAGAGCGCCTCCAGCCTGGGACTTTTTCAGAGACTGATGAGAAAGTGATTGTCCTTTGGGCAACTGTTTGAGGGACTTTCTGGCTTAACCCATATCTGTGCGAATGATAAATTGTGCTATCAGTATTTTCCATAATCATGCATTTACAGTGCAGAGAGAGAGACTCTATGTAAAATTTTAAGTACAGTCACAGCTTCAAGGGTACATGGGCGGTGATGTGTATTCATACTTTAGAGATTTATGTTAAATAAAGCATATCTACAGAAGCCTACAGCTTTGTCAAAATCCAATACTGAGCCATTTGTAATATCTGTTATTGTTTCACTTTGCGGTTTTCGCTCACAAACACTGTTGGACCATTTATCCCGAAATAATTCCTACCCATTGCCATCTTGCCAGACCCCTCCGGACTCTTTATGCACCCAGAGAGAGAGAGAGAGAGAGAGAGAGAGAGAGAGAGAGAGAGAGAGAGAGAGAGAGAGAGAGAGAGAGAGAGAGAGAGAGAGAGAGAGAGAGAGAGAGAGAGAGAGAGAGAGAGAGAGAGAGAGAGAGAGAGAGAGAGAGAGAGAGAGAGAGAGAGAGAGAGAGAGAGAGAGAGAGAGAGAGAGAGAGAGAGAGAATGCACAACATGGACCTCGACCACTAACTACAGGCCCCATCTCTTGGGGAAAATGAAAGTCTTATCAATCCTTTTCCTAGGATCAGCAGACAGTGGCTTCATTGATTGGATAGTTATAGTGACACATGTGGTGGCAGCAGACATTAGGCTTCATGACTCCACGCTCCAGTGAAACATGGCTCATTTATGAGCCTATATTCTGCACGGCCTGCCTGCAGCCTCTGACAAAGTGGTTATGGATGTTGGCAATTAATGGTAGCTTGTGTGTCTTTGGGTGTCTGTGTGCATGTGTGTGTTTCCCCTTCTATTCTACAGAGAGTCAGTGACAGCAATATGGGTCTGGGGATCCAATACAATTTAAACAAGGTTGTAGTGATGTGACATTAGCAATCTTTACTAACATTGTGGAGGTTTTGCTTGCTGACAGGACAATAAAACCAAATAAATACTGTTAATGCCAACGAAACCTTTGAATGATGAATAACTTCCTTGATGCCCTGGAGACAGTGCATATTGACATTTCAGTTGAAGTAGATTGAAACGTAATTAAAGCGGAAGAGACCAAAAGAAAGATCGTAAACAATGCATATGAGCACACGTAAAACTATTCTTCCTGCTCCTCAAGGGCAATCATATGTGAAGCAGTTATCCAGATCTAGACTGATAGATACATATATCCTGCCATAAATATATATAATATATATATATATAGACCCCACCCTCACCAATGCAAAAACTCAGGGGACCCAGAAAACTAATTGTAAGGCAAATGTGTTTTCTGCCCAAAGTTCTGCTCAAGATATAAAGTCACAGATATAAGAAATAAGTTCACAATTTTAAGACAACAGGTCACATTGAGTGATTTAATTAGATTTTTTTTTTACTCTGAGGCAAACAATGACTATTTTTTCTATTTTTTTTTCTAACAGGTGTTTCAAATTTCAGCTCTTCCCACAGTTCTCCTAACCAACTTTAAACTTGGCACAGCAGTTTCACACTCAAACTTAGCATATTTCACATTCAAAATTAACTAAAACTACCAAAACACTTCATACATGTCTCAAATCAACACGTTCTTCCAGAACAGTATAGGTTTTCACCCAACAAACACACTTTGTCATAAAACACAGACCTAAAAAACACTAACATCAGGTAGCATTATATTTTCTACATACATTCTCTGCTGCTAATACAGTTTGTTTTTACAATCTCAAGGACATTTTTACAATTACAAAGACACACACACACACACACACATACACACACACACACACACACACACACACACACACACAGAGAGAGAGAGAGAGAGAGAGAGAGAGAGAGAGAGAGAGAGAGAGAGAGAGAGAGAGAGAGAGAGACAACAGCAACAACAAAATAACATAAATCAAGTTATCATAAATTGAGTAGATCTATTGTGCCAAAGGCATAGCTTTAAAGAAAAAAACCTGTGAAATCAATTGCTCTTTTGATGATATTCTATATGGTTTGTACCTTTCATGCCATAAGGAAATTCTCAATTCATACAATTTTTTCTTTCATCCTTTGATAAAAGATTGCCTGCAAGCAACTTAAGTGCAGGATCCACCATCAATGCTATAATGTAGCCTTAACCGCATTGTTACACACCAACTAGACCAATGAGAGAATTAAAAAGACAGACATTTTCTCCGGAGGTGGTCTAACATGAAGTCAGTCACTGTGCTTCCAACAGTGGCTTTGAAGGAGGAAAATGTTGGGTGAGGTTCTCCGGAAAACGCTTTGAAAGTGAAAACTTTCACTTTGAGGGTGGATGCCTCAAAATGAACTTAAGAGTTCTTAAGAGCTCAAACATGACAATCTGGGGCTCAGGTCAGGAAGCAGACAGACTGGCTAAACTGACCGTCTGCTAGCTGTTTCACGTCACTGAGGTCAGATAAATCCCATCACATAGAGATTCTTTCACCTAGAATATCATCATATAGAGACAGTGTCTGTTCCCCGAATTAGGACATACAAAAAACTCCCAACCCCATTTAAGGGTAAAAATTTAATTGATGTTCAACAAATAAAAAGCAGATATAATACGGATGAACAAATGATAAGCTCGGGTTGTTTAATATTCAATCCTTTACTTCAAAAGCACTTATTGTTAATGATATGATTACAGATTATAACCTAGATGTGCTGTGTTTGACAGAAACATGTCTAAAACCAGACAATAACATTACTTTAAATGAGTCCACCTCCCAAGATTACTGTTATAAACATGAGCCTTGTCTGAAAGGCAAAGGGGGAGGTGTTGCTGTACTTTATAGAAATATCTTCAGAATTACTGAGAAGTCTAGTTTTAAATATAATTCTTTTGAAATGTTGATGCTTAATGTAACACTATCTAGTATAAATTATAAATCACGTTTGAGATTTGTGCTGGCTACTGTATACAGGCCACCAGGGTACCATACAGACTTTATCAAATAATTTGCTGATTTTCAATCAGAGTTAGTACTGGCTGCAGATAAAGTCCTAATTGTTGGTGATTTTCATATACATGTAGATAACGAAAAAAATGCATTGGGACTGGCATTTAAAGACATTCTGAACTCTATTGGAGTTAGACAAAACATGTCAGGACCTACTCATTATCGTAATCATACTCTAGATCTAATATTATCACATGGAATCAATGTTGATGCCGTTGAAATTCTACAGCAGAGCAATGACATCTCAGATCATTATCTAGTCTCGTGTATACTTCATTTAGCCAAGGCTGCAAAGTCGACTCCGTGTTACAAATATGTTAGACCTATCACTTCTGCCACTAAAGATCGCTTTATTAATAATATTTCTGATCAGTTTCATCTCCTCAGCATCTCAAATAGCTTAGAAGAACTCGATATTGCGACAGAAAATTTTGACTCTCTCTTTTCCAGCACTTTAGACACAGTTGCTCCTTTGCGCTTAAAGAAGATTAAAGAAAATAGTCCAATGCCGTGGTACAACGAGCACACCCTGACCCACCCTTCAGAGAGCAGCCAGAAAAATGGAGAGCAATTGGAAGAAAACAAAACTAGAGTTTTTTTCGCATTTCATGGAAAAAGAGCACGATTGCGTACAGAGAGGCCTTAAAAGCTGCTAGATCTGCTTATTTTTCAACCCTATTAGAAGAAAATTAACAAAACCCTATAGGTATTTATTTGAAACAGTGGCTAAATTAACGAAAAATAAAGTTTCAACCCCACATGTCAAGATCCCAGATCCAAGCAGCACAGCAGGAATGACTTTCTGAACTTCTTTACTTACAAGATTGATAATATCAGGGAGAAAATTATAACTATGCAACCATCTACTACAGTATCGCACCGGGCAGTGCATTGTAGTCTCTCTGAGGAAAAATTTATTTATTCATTGCAATAGGAGAGGAAGAATTTTCTAAACTTGTTAAATCATCTAAATCGACAACATGTATGTTAGACCCTATGCCAACTAAGCTATTGAAAGAGATGCTTCCAGAGGCATAGATCCTCTTCTTAATATCATTAATTCATCTTTGTCATTAGGATACGTACCAAAAACTTTTAAGCTGGCTATGATTAAACCGCTTGTTAAAACGCAAATTGATCCTACAGAATTAGGGCCGATCTCGAATCTACCTTTCCTGTCAAAGATACTAGAAAAGGCAGTATCCACACAACTATGTTCCTTTTTAGAAAGAAATGGTATCTGCGAGGATTTTCAGTCAGGATTAGACCATACCATAGTATTGAGAGTCGAGACAGCTCTCATCAGTGTCACAAATGATTTGCTCTTATCATCCGATCGTGATTGTATCTCTCTATTAGTGTTACTCAATCTTAGTGTTGTATTTGATACCATTGACCACAACATTCTTTTAAATAGACTTGAAAATTATGTTGGTATTAGTGGAATTACATTAGTATGGTTTAAATCATACTTATCTGACGTTATCAGTTTGTAGCAGTAAATTAAGAGATGTCTTCTCGATCAAAAGTTCAGTATAGCGTACCACAAGGCTCAGTACTAGGACCGTTGCTGTTCACTCTGTACATGCTACCCTTAGGAAATATCATTAAGAATCATGCCATTAGTTTTCACTGTTATGATGATGATACTCAGCTCTATATTTCTTCACGCCCTGACGAAACCTACCAATTCACAAAATTAATGGAATGCATTGCTGATATAAAAAACTGAATGATTAGTAATTTCCTACTACTTAATTCTGAAAAAACAGAGATTCTAATTATTGGACAAAAAAAATTCTTCACATACTAACCTAGAATACTGTCTAACACTTCTTTGAAAGTCAAATCTTTCATTTTAAAGTCACGTGTCTAGTATCTGTAAAACAGCATTTTTCTAAATTAAATCTAAATTACGTCATATACTCTCAATGACAGATGCAAAACAGTTAGATCATGCGTTCATGACATCAAGGATAGATTATTATAATGCTATTATGGGTGGTTGCCCTGCACGCTTAATAAACAAACTACAGCTGGTCCAAAACGCAGCAGCTAGAGTTTATACCAGAACCAGGAAGTATGACCATATTAGCCCAGTTCTGTCAACACTGCATTGGCTGCCTATTAAACATCGTTGCTGATTACTTACAAAGCACTAAATGGTTTAGCTCCCCAGTACTTGAGCGCGCTCTTAACGCATTATAGTCCTTCACGTCTATTGCGATCTCAAAATTCTGGCCAGTTGATAATACCTAGAATATCAAAATCGACTGCTGGCGGTAGATTCTTTTCCTATTTAGCACCAAAACTTTGGAACAGTCTTCCTAAGATTGTCCGGGAAGCAGACACACTCTGTCAGTTCAAATCTAGACTAAAAACAGATCTCTTTGACCTAGCATACACATCACATTATATACTTCTATAATTCAATGTTAGGCTGCATAGATTAGGTCAGCCGGAACCGGGGACACTTCCCATAAATCCTGATGTACTTGTTACATCATAAGAAGGATGGCGTCTATACAAATATTAGTCTCTCTATTTATCCCGAGGTTTACTGCAGTCCGCCGGATCTAGGCCGTTTCCAGATCTGATGAAGGACCTGCACCTGGACACGACGACAACGCAGTCCTGAAGTGTCAACTAGTCTCTCCACTGTGAAGGCATTCCTTCCCTTCCCTTTACCTCTGTACAGATAAAACGTTGTCGGGATAATTCCGGTTCACGTGGCAACGCGGAAGCGATAAAAAAATTCTGTATTATCAATTTTTCAAGGCTTGTACCTTGGAACCTGTTTCATGGTTTGCGTTCTTGAGCCACCAGGCACTGTTTTGTGCAAATGAGCGGCCGGATCGCATTAAGGGTTTTCTGTTAGAACGATGCCCTGTTAGCGGACCCTAAATTAATTATGATCGTTGCGACGACGGAAGTGAATAAATCAAAACTAACTTCAGCTAGACAATAACTGTATTCTAGAGCTGCTGTAAAGCCAAAACAATCTCTGTTACTTTAATTTCCTATTATCACTGTAAAGCTGCTTTGAAACAATCTATATTGTTAAAAGCACTGTATAAATGAAAGTGACTGAGTTGACTTGACTTTTGGTAGCCTGACGACTATTTTCTTTTATAGACAATGATTCTTTCACAGCCTACAGTCAAGACGAGGGAATTCACGCATGAATACATAACATACAGAGAGAGAGAGAGAGAGAGAGAGAGAGAGAGAGAGAGAGAGAGAGAGAGGCGGGGATCGACGGTGCAAGATCCGTCTTCGACAATAAGCATCAGTCTAAGCGCCGATCTGAAGCTGTTTATACGGACACATACGGCATCTTATAGAATATGCATCATTAATTTTTTTAGAGGCGAATTGACTGAAAACGAGATGTTTTTGTATAAGGCTTAGAAGTGGAACTTGGGCAGTCGAAGTCTTGGGCGTATCTGCACTTTTGTTCATTTATTTTCGAATTGCTAAACAGCCGAGGCTTAACGCATCTGATCTTCCTCGCGCCCCCGGCGCTGATGAGGGCTTTGTCGGTGTGATCCGTGCGCGATGGCCGCTTCGGGCGGACAGAAGAGTGAGAAGTTAGATGAAGCTCAGGCTCTAGCGAGGAGTTGCGCAGGGCGACCGGACTTTCTGCCCTGTGATGGACTATCCATCTGCGCCACACACAGCCACGGGAAGTGTTTCAAGCTGCACTGGTGCTGTCATCTGGGCTGGTGCCACTGTAAGTACACGCATCCAGCATCGTTGAGACGTGGATAGATAAAATCGAAATTCCTCAAGACTTAAAACTATCACCCACAAAGAGGAGTTTAATAGGTCTGCACCTCTAACAGTTCACCAGTGTGACATGCAGGCTATAAAAGAGTTTATGTGAGAAAAATGTAAGTGTAAATGACAAATCACAAGCTTTCTAAACATAATTTCCCCCCGTTCAAGGTACCTCTGGGTTGCAATAAAGCAAAGATTTCAAGCACAGTCTCAGGGAAATTCTTTTGTTCCCATTTCCCTTCAGTGTTCACGAACGCTGACGTCAGATAAGAGTTTCTTTAGTTTATTTTTAACCAGTTACGACTGAAGGTCCTACATTTGAATATAGTTCACTTAAAAATGACGGTTCTTTATTGGCATTAATGGTTAGTAGGCTACATGAAGAACCTTAAACATCTATTGAAAGTTCCCAAAAGGTTCTTTTCAGTGGAATTCTTTAAATTAGCCTATTCAAATATTTTTGACACTAAGAAAAACTGTTGCAGCTGTAACATTTCGTTTTAAAATGTAGCCTGCCGTAAAATGTAAATTTAGGCGACTGTAGGCCTGCTTTGAAACGATCAAAATAATCAATAATCAACAATAATAAAAAAAAGCATGCACATCTAAGAGGTATTTTGCTTATCAGACATAAAATAGTAATTAATCTGATAACTATGTATTTTGTTTATCCGATCAAGACCGTATAGCTTATCACATATTCTCAGAGGTATGGGGAATCTTGCGTTTGTGTCGCTTATGAAATATTAAAAAGTCGATAAATGATGCATAGACATATTATGACGTAGGCTACCACCACTGTATGTGAATGTGCATCTAGTTTCTGCTCTTCTAAACAATAATAGATAACAGAAGTAAATGGGTAATACATTAACATTGTCTTTATGATTTTAATGTCAAAAAAGGAAAGAAAAAAAGAAAAGAAATGTGAAATATAAAAAATACAGATACACATCAACAGCTGCAATATGGTTCTGCATTATAGTTAGTAAGACTATAATTAGACAACTGTATCTATTGTTAAATGGACAGACACGAATTTCCGGAGATAACCATAATCAGATGCACCTTATACCACCGTTGGAGGGAGCTGTTTCTTTTTTCATGTATACTCACATACTATCCTATTGCCCTGCTCTAAACTGCTAAATGTTGACTAAAGTAGCCTAGACTATAAGGCATTATGCATTTTCTGTAACTTGACTTATGAATAATAAAAAGTGACCATATTCTCAAAATATGGTGACAAACCTGTCCCTTGAGATTCCAGCCATGAAAAAGTTTGAGAAATCAATATCATTATATAACCCAACTATCATTTAAAACCTAACATTGTTATAAATAATATGCAATGGTTTGACTATAATTATATTATATATAATGTTTGTTTAAAAGAATAAAAAAAACTATAATTTGCAAGGTGCATGAAAAACCCTTTGTCACCTTCATCTAGAATGCCATTTGCAGATGTTTCATTCATTTATTGCTATTTTTTTCAAGCAGTGCAAGGTCTAGCAAGTTACATTGATTAATGTGTGTTTGACATTTTGTGTAATTAGTTTTCATTTAAAAAATATTTAATGGCATTATATATTGATTTTATTTTTGAGACATTCTTGAAGTCATGTATTTCCTTTTATTAAAATGTAACACTGAGGTGTACTTAATTGGTGAACTAAAAAAATAAAGTAAAATCATAATAAGACCAAAACTCAAAGCAAAACTTCACCAGTCAGATAGTCAAGATTTTTGAGAATGATCCATTACAGTATCTAACTCAAAAGAAGGGACTTTACAACTGAAGTGAAACTTGCTAAGATTGTACTCTAACAACTATACTGAATGTGCATTATAGAGGAAGGCAATAGAGAGATAAAGCTGAGCACTGGGATGTCTGTCTGTAACAGAAAGAGAGAGAGAGAGAGAGAGAGAGAGAGAGAGAGAGAGAGAGAATCTGTGGGAGCTTTTTCCCCCGGTTTCTCAGACAAGGCTTAAGCCTAGACCCGGACTAAAATGCATTTTTGAACTGTTTTAACCGAAAGCAACTTTCACGGACACAATTGAACTAAGGCCTAATCCCGGTTTAATCTAAGCGCTGTCTGTGAAACCAGGCCTTAGTAAAAATTCTCATTCTTCTGGGAAAATGACAGTAAATGAGGTTGCTAAGTTTTCATGGGTTTCAATAGGCAGTTGCATCAGGATTGTGTTTCTGCCAACAGACTGTCTGGTTCTTAAGTCTCACTTCCTGTTTCAGATTTGCACAGCATCACTCTGACAAATTATGAAAGAAAAGTCCTGTGAAGCCAGTATCCACAGTCAAGCAAAACCACATCTTGACTTCACTAACGCTTTCCTAGTTTTAAAAACAAAGGGAGACGAACTGTCAAAAAAACGCATGTACCTGACTTTGTTTTTTTCCGATTAGCTACGTCCCAACCCTGTGCCGTATCTGGAGCTCTGAAATGAATACATCTAACAGTTTTGCTTCTTTTCTGACTGACACATTGAAAAGGAAATTTTAAATCAGGATATGACAGGAAGTTCACATAGCTCTGTCAGAGGTCACGCGCTAGACTGGCCTTGTTGCTAAGTTGGGCTTTTTATCTCAGCTTTAAAAGGTCAGCACAATTTATTCCAAGCTTTAAGGTCTCAGCTTTGGCTTTGCTTTTTTAAAGTTGAAATGATAACGGTCAAGTCTTTGAGCTTTTAGCCTCACTTAATATAAAATGACAAAGTACCACATCAAACTCACCCACCATTCAAAACTAAATTGAGAATGCCAGTTAAATTCCAATTAAATTCCTGAATTTGAATTGATGTACCAACAGGATGCAGAATTGCAATTTGAATGAAAGGAAAAGAATTAAGAGTTATTGAAAGTTTTGGACTTTTTACGTGCTGTGTAGGAAAATTTAAATCTTTGGTTGTCCTCTTGCTGCCATTCTATTTCCGATTCCAATTCAGCATTTTGTAGGGTGTGACCATTACAGGAATTATTACATTAGTGGCAATATGTCTACTCAGACACACCCACACCACATAACTGTAAAGTTCAGTTGTCACAGTAATTAAGCCATTATCTGTTCTCATTAGAGGGAGGATGTTTATGTCTGCAACACTATGAGCATTATGTAAACATGCTAAATATTAATTCGATACTGCGTGCAGTGCCGCATAGGCTCTCGGGCAGAACCAGTGCTGTTTAAAATGGAACGACAAGGATCCTCCTAGGAGCTTGACTGACATTTGCCCTACTTGTGAGCTGAATTGCATGAGTTGTGCCTCCTTTCATGACCCAGCAAAGTTATTTCCAGTATTACACAGAAACTCTTTCAGGTGCTCAGGTAAAAAACACTGATTAGGTCAGTTTAATGATAATGAGCAGATAGAGTGAGACACCGGGAGAAAGATACTGTTACTTTTGCTAAATATAACAATTCTTTGCATGATTTCATTGTTACAATCAGCTGGACATTATCCCAAAATAAACCCCAGGTATGGTGATCAGGTCTTAAGAGGGTATATTTTGCGTTAATGGCTGGCTGACTATTCAGTTTTCCACTTATTGCATTGCTACTTACAAATGAATAATGGATAAATAAATACATGTGTATGAACTACTGATTTGAGTTTATGATTTTGTTTTGAGAGAAGAAAAATACCCCAGAGTGCTACAGGAGACATGGAACTACAGTACCACAGTATAAGATATTGGTTACCAGGAATACATTTCTTATACAGATTTTATACATTTTACATTTCATTGTACAAAAATAGATTTTATTTCATAATACAGCTATTGACCCATCAGAATTCTATAGAGTCTTTACTACATTCTGTATATTTATACAGCCATTCTGTATATTAGCAAAGTTCAGGAGAAACATACAAATGCTGTAGACACCTTAAAAAATATCAGCTGTGCAAAAACTGATCCCAAGATACCGTACAATACCATTGCTTGTTAGTCTCACACATGGTGACAAGAAGTCGTTGTACAGTATAAAGCCCAGAGGCATTTAGAAATGTATTTATACACACTTGCAGGAGTGAATAACTGAATACAGATTGGCTTTGTCCTTTGAGATAAGTCTTTTAGAGGAGTTCTCTACGAACCCTGGGGAACTCTGATGTTTTCTGCTCTCGTATTCCTCTTTTTCTGTCTTTTATTTGTTTGTCTTTGCTGTTTGGGTGCATGTAAACACAGCAGGCATTATTCTTGTTTACCTCCCTAAAGGTTAGCAGAAAGATATGCATTTCAGGGACTTCAAAACTTATAGGATGCTTTTAAGAGTTCACTAAATCTGCTGTTTGTGGTTATATTTTTAGAAATGGAAATTTATTTCCGTATGTTAAAGATGTTGTTTTACAGCCACCAGATGTCTGTGAGATTTAATATAAAGGGAAATCCTTCATAAAACATAATGATATGCTTTAGTCCAGTGGCCCTAGTGTGCTGGGTAGTATTCTGGGTGTTGTAATGCTATTCTGTACTTGTCGAGCTCTGATGAAAAAGGAAGTGAGAGTGCTACGTTTCTCCCAGTGGGCTGTAGGGCAGGCCATAGCACATCATTCAGTACTTTGAGTTAGCTATGTTTAGTGTTAATAATAACATGTCTCCTCACAGTGTGTCTACACCGGATGCGAGCGGCGCAATGCGAGATGAGAAAAGACAATAGAAACCAGTATAACCAGTGATTGTCCGGGTTAGACACGGTGTGAGTCTGTATCCAAAGGCCTTAGAAGCCACATGGTGCGAGCAAGGGTTATTATCATCAACTAAAACTAAAACTATTGAAAACATTTCTGTAAATGTAAATAAAATGACAAAAAATTAAGCTCTAAGCGATGTTGGGTGACGTCACTTCTTGTTGAAACCAACAACCCCCCAAACCCCATCCCCAAATCCTTCTTGTCAGTTATTGGCTGGAACAGTTTGTTATGTTTCGTGGTGCGGGTTAGACCAGTTTGTTTTTGTTGCCGTTTGTGGAGCCTGGGGTGTCTGCAGAGACCGCGTTTTTTTACAGTGTGTTCAGGGGACAGGCAGCTGTTGGGCCTCATACAGTGAAAGATGTTACTCGGGTCCCCAGGGTCATCAGCCTATGTAGTGTAAGATCATCACTAGGGCCCCCAGGCCCCTCAGCACATACAGTATAAGCTGCAAGTTAACCACTGGGACCCTTCAAAGTATTTTAAAATAATTGTTTTATTTAGAGAAACAAGAATAATGATTGTGATGTTCAGAAGTCTGAATCTGATTAAGACTCAATATAATCTTGCTCAAATTATTGCTAAAAAATTAATATGATACTCAGTGTAGCATCATATAAGCACAGCGTGAGATGATGGTCAGTCTGTTCTTGAAGTCAGCCTGGACGGGTTAGTAAACCTCTTAGACACACACAGACAGAGAGTGAGAGTTCTACCTGCGAGGAGCTGAGACCTGAGCGTGAACATGGCCTTGCCTGTCTAATCCTGATGAATGATTCACACTAAGGGATTTTCAAGGCCTTCATGATCAGTCTTCACCCAAACCCACATTCGCACTATTCTGGGAGCAGTCCAATGTGTAATTACAGATGATCAGGACAGAGAGATAGTGTAGGAGTGTAGAACTCATCTCCTCTCATCTGTGACTTCACTTTTCCAATTAGGGTTCTCTCTCAACCGTTTATCGAAATGCGTATTTCACACAGTCTGAAAGGCAGCCACCCTCACCAGGTGGTTCTTGACAGTCTGTTATGAGAGTGCAACAAGACAGATGCAAATCTCTAGTTGTGTCAGGCAAATCCTTTAAATAGAAGCTATATTTTTTCCAAATGCTCCTACACACTTTTGTCATAGCAGCCACTCACCGTTTATATGAAGTATACACTGCAGAGAGAGAGAGAGTAGAGCTATTACAGTGAAAAGGGTTTTACGTGTGTACATCCTGACAGAACATCTAAAATAATAGTAAAAATTGAAATCGTACATTATTTTATCACTGTTATGTCATTCCAATCCATATGTTGTTGTTGTTGTTGTTTTTCCTGGGGAACACAAAAATAGGATTTTTGAAGGATCATTGCACAACTATTTTCCATACAATGGCAGTTTATAGGAACCATGTCTGTATATAATCTTTAAGATAATCGCATATCATTGAGTCATTGAGTTGAACTCGATGTATGGAACTGCATTTTTATTTCAGAGAAGAAAGAGGGTCAAACAGGTTTGTAATAACATGAGGGTGATGAGGACAGAAATTATTATTTTTTTCGAGGAGGGTGGGGGAAGTAATCTTTAGCTCTATACACTGAAGTAATGAGACCTGTTGAGAAAGATCACTATAGCTGGTCATCAATCTATGTTCTGTTTTCATCTAGCTTAACTACCTTAACTAGACTTCCATAGTGAAACATCAAAATCATAATGTTGTTTGAACTGCTTCACCAAATATGTTTTGCTGGCGATTAACCTACAATATCAGCACAAAACCAGCAAGACCAGCACCAAAGCATATATAAGAATACAGTAAATACAATAAAAACTTACTCAAAATTAAAATATTGTAGACAGACAAAAGTTCAAGTCATTGGTTTACAATTAAGAGTTAGTTCATTCTAATGCACAAACAATGTTTAGAAGTCGCTGATTTGCATTAAATACTTTTATTTCAAAAGTAACTGTGATTAAGTCAAAATTGTGCCTCGATTGAATCGGATTCAAGTTTATAGTCTCAAGTGTTCATTTCTGAAAGGTCAGACTGCATGTGTGTAAAACAGGATATGGAAAGTCCTGGTCACATCCGCCTGGAAACCCTGATTGTACATCAGGCTTTGTTTACTCAACATTTGTATATGCACAAGAAATCAAAGCCTAAAAATAAGACCAACAATCATGGGATTAGTTATTATCTGTAGACACACATTTTGTGGTACACAGTCAGCAGAGGCTTTAACCCTCTGGAGTCTGAGGTGTTTTTGGGCCCTGGAGGTGTTCTGACATGCTCTGACATTTGTGCTTATTTCTGTTGCTTATGACATTTTCATGGCTAAAGTCTGATTACACTGTATTCAGCACAAACTCTGCTACAGTAATATGTCAGCAGCATGTATGTAAAAGTTTGTAGTTCCCTTTCGAAAGGGAACTTGCACTGCGTCAAGTGCTATGGGGAACGCCCATATTCTGTATTATGAATGCTTGCTCTTGTCACTCATGATTAGATACCTCAAGTGCTCCTCTTTCAGATAATCAGTGATTTGTGGGTCAATTAAATAATGCTCAAATTTGTTATACAGATATATGAATTTATCCAAATACACTCTTTCTCCCTAAAAGGACCTTTGGTGATTCTTCACTGATAAAATGCAATACTTACTGCATCACTCAAATCCCACTTATTTAAATGTACCAAGTATAATATCTCTAAAAGTAATGTATCCATTTTCATTAGCTTTCATCATTTCATCAAGTGGAACTGAAACATGAGGATGGACAGAACAGACTGGTAACGGCAGCTCTGAATCTTTCTATGGATGTGTAAATGTTGCAGACGTGTTTTCAATGAGGTACAGTGTTCCCATCCTAGCACTTAGCACTGCTAACCAGTCCATGGGCTTTACGGTCAGTAATTTGTAATGGGCATATAATATACTGTAATATATGATTGCATCAGGCTTTAGTGGTACATTGTTATCTGTCATGTGCAGAATGACCCAAATACTGAGCTGATTTAGCAGAATGGTTATGACTAGCTTCAAACGGTTCACTTATCAAACAATCTACATTGATTACAATTCACCACCAGATTGGATGAAAAAGAAAATGGTTAAAAACTAAATCAACCTCAAAATACTGTAAATCACAAGATTTTTTTTACACATTTCTGGATTCATTAGTGAATGAATCTTAATGAAGTCACGAGTACTGAACTCAAGCTTTTGGATGAGAAATAATGAACTTGCGAAAACATTTAGTTCAGTGGCACACAACCGATGTAGAAATTACCCACAGAATTTTTTTTATTTTTTATCAGACAACATACAGTTTCAGCATACAGATCAGGCAACAGTTTACTCAGTCTGGGAGATGGTGACCGATAGACTATAATACACCGGCATTTCCTTTCAAGGGCAGTAGGAATGTTTTTGCTCCCTTGTACCTAAGAAAGTCTTTCTTTATTGGAAGCTTAATCTGAAAAGACAGACATGATGGTTACAATTACAGTGGCTGAAGAATACTTGTTCTCAACAGGATGTTGATGTGATTATTACGCAGGAAGGTTTATTTCTTCATGGCTAAGAGTTTTTGTACAGGCCTCAAGGCATCTATCATTTCACATTTCACACTTGACTGCAAACACTGCTATTTCAGATCCATAGTGATGTGGAGGCAATTGTTAAGTAGATGCATTCATTCTTTTTTCAAATTCTGTAGCTTGTTGAAAAAGTGTAAATCTACAATCTCAAAAATTGCCAATGACTGTACTGAATGGTGGGATTAGAAGCATTGGCTCTTTTTCCTACAGTACGGTTAACTGGTGCAAGTATTTTAAAAATTTTTTTTAATTTTTTTTTAGGTAGGCCTGTTCTGTCTTCTTTTTCCCTCCAACACAGATTAGCATTCATCCTACCACAGCTAACATGACAAATCTGGCCATATAAACAGTCTATTTAACTGGATCCCCTACATCACATGCTTTGAATGAAATTTATCTCATGATCTGTTCATATGATTCAGATTCATTCAAGTTCCCTGTACAGTTTTTTTTTTTTTTCTTATTTTGAATGTCCTATTTAAAATAAAATGGGATTTTTGTCTTTATTGTAAAGGACAGTAGACAGGAAGCAATGTGGGAAAGAGAGAGAGGGGCAGAATCGGAAAAGTACCTCTAGCCAAGACTCAGACTCAGGTCGCCTGAAGCACAACCACGCCATGTGTCAGTACACTGCCCACAATGCTATTGGCTCCAACAACAAGCTCTTTATTATATACTGTATAAGCTAAACAACCCCTCCCAGTCCTTGTTCTCGTAATTAACTAAGACGCGTATTTAGGCTGACTTAATCTAAATAAAGTAGACAGGACTGAGAGACTGAAAGAAATAGCATTGCCAAGGAAGGACAGACATAATGATGAAAAATTCTGTGTTTATCAAATCTTCAGATTCTCACTGCCTTCCAATCACATTACAACAAGTTGGGTGTGAAGAAAGAGAGACAGAAAGAGATGTGTTTGTCAGGAAAGTAGTTTGTTTGGCAAAGCAGAACGATGTACATTAAAGTTGCAGTAGGGAGTTTTGAGAAAATGTTGACTTAGCCTGAAAATTTGAACAAGCACAACTTCCAGGTCCAACCCCCTTGCTCTCTGCTGCTCTACAGCCCTCCCTCCACAGCTCCTCCCCCACAGCGGAGCCTGCCGTGAACGCGCAGGCTAGTAAACAGGACCACCGATGACGGCGGATTATAAACAGTTATGGAACATTCACTAATAGGGACGAAACATCAACAATATGCTTTACATTGACTATGGGCTGCCCATACTTTGACTACAAACTTGGTCCTCAAATCATTATGTATTTTGCAATACATGTAACTTTATAACGTTGCACTCTTTCTATAAGTTATAAATAGCTAGTAAAATAACGTTAAAGGATTAAATCACTTTTAAAAAAAACTTTTGCTGATAATTTACTCACCCCCATGTCATCCAAGATGTCCATGTCTTTCTTTCTTCAGTCGAAAAGAAATTAAGGTTTTTGATGAAAACATTCCAGGCCTTTTCTAATAATGGACTTCAATATAGGACACAAACGTTTCAAGGACCAAATGACAGTTTCAGTGCAGCTTCAAAGGGCTTTAAACGATACCAGACGATGAATAAGGGTCTTATCTAGCGAAACGATCAGTCATTTCAAAAATAAATACAAAACTTTAAGTTTTATAAGCACAAATGCTCGCCTTGCTCTGTTCTGTGATGTACGTTCGTGATCCTGTTCGAACTCGTTCATCAAAATGAACAAATCTTTTTTCGAGTCATTTCGTTCGTTGAATGAACGAAATGACTCCGAAAAAGACTCGTTCAAAATGAACAATTTTTTTGAATGAAATGAAAAAAGATTCGTTCATTTGGATGAACGACTTCGAACAGGAGAGTCACGAACGACGGTACGCGCTCGCGCTGTGCAAGAGAGGGGTGATCAGCGCGTACACGAGCGTGATTGACACTGCTAAGACATTCCTCCTGGCTCTGATTGGTTGTTTCTGACCGGGAGCGGTGTATTTCTGCAAATGGCAATAGGATCACAGGGAGGAGCCAGAGGAGCTTGATTTTTTCCACAGATTATCTGTCTCATATTCTACTGTCAGGACATAATGACAGTTTTAACAAATACTTGTTTACAAAAGTGACCTACTGGAGCTTTAACCTGAAACTGATGTCTGTAATAAGAGCTCATTCTATGTCTGTCAATGCTGTTTGAGGTGTTTTCCCTTTTTTAGGGGTTAAAATGAATGGTAAATCTAGAAGGTGCAAAAAATAACGGGATAGAGCAGATAAAAGCGAAATACTTATTCGGACAAGATCTCTGAGATACCACACAGCTTTGTTTCATCTCTAAATAAGAGTAGAGATTTGGATTAGATGGAAATGATTCTTACTCTAGCCTTACAGCGAACTGGGCCTCGGAATGTTCCAGAGTGAATAATCCATTCCATCTCTGTAGGGAATTCTGCCTTTGAGATACTGGTCATCACACTCAAACTCCTTTCACTGCATGGATGAAATGCAGTGGAATTGCTTTTAGATGAGATACACCTGTGAACTTTTTTTTTTTACAAGAGACTGTTAAGACTGACTGCAAAAAAAAAAAAAATGCTCCAAAAACTATGGAGTTAAATGAGAACAAAATTCTGTATTATGAATGCTCGCTCTTGTCACTCATGATTAGATACCTCAAGTGCTCCTCTTTCAGATAATCAGTGATTTGTGGGTCAATTAAATAATGCTCATATTTGTTATACAGATCTATGAATTTATCCAAATTCATTCATGATTGGCATCTTTATTCTGAATTAAAATTAATTTTTATGTTTTTTGGGGTCATATATTAGTGAGGCTGATACAATTGTCCTGAAAAAACGAATTATATAAAATATGATTAAGTTTGAGAATCTTTATTCTAATATTTAAATATAATATCTAATATTTTTCTAGTATTATAAATTATTTCTGCCTCACTAATATATATATATATATATATATATATATATACCTTATACATGTCTGTTCTATGATCTCTAAAGTTGAAAATATGCCACATTCTCTCTTTGCTGCACAAAAGAGTGCTGGTTTTGAAAGAATCAATTCTGTCCTCTGTGAAAGAGTAACACTTTCAGATTAGTAACCCTTGTTGTACAGTACAGGCATCTGGCAACTTATAACACCATCTATCACAGCTATCACTAGCACAGCAGGCAAATCAATGTGAGCTCAAGAATAACAACTCTCCAATGGGATTTGAATATAAGTTTTCAGCAAGAACATATTTATTCTTGCTCAACCTCATTTTTCTCGAACCCACCTTTCTTCATCTATTTTTTTTAGTGAGTTCTCTCACATTCAGTCAAGGACATCAGTGTCTGATGCTGCTCACATATTCTTTGTTTGGGGGCATCTATTGTATTCAATACATATGAATGTACATTAAGAATGTTATTCTTTGCTTTTGAAAGGCAAAATGTTCAATCTCCTCTTTTTCTCGTTGCAGGTAAATACGTCTACCAACCCATGACCAGTGTATGCCAACTTCCCAGCACACTGGTTCCAATTGCCCCCTCAGGTCACACCCACACCATGAACCTGTCCATCTCGCTGGCTGAACGCTTTCTTAGGACGGCTCCCAATTTCCGGGCTCCACCCTGCTTAGAGTCTTCCAAATTCTGCGTCATCTCTGACCTCTTTGTGGATGATTACATGGTCAAACGTATCAACGGTAAGATGTGTTATGTGCAAAGGCCGCCTCCACCTACACCGAATCCCACACATCAACCTCAAACGCCGGCATCTCAACCTGCACCCCAACATACCAACAAGCAGAGACAGCAAGTGGGCCCAACTGTTAAACACGGTCAACCAAACGAGAAGATCTCAGGCCCTAAAATGGACCACTGCTCCTCTCCCTCCAGCTCAGAAGACTCTGGAATAAATGCATTGGGTCTGCACTACATGGAATCATGTGATGAGGACTCCTGCGTGGATGATGATGATGATGAGGAGGAAGAGGATGACGAGCTGAGTACTGATGGGGACTCCAGTCCCGGTAGCCTCTGGGAACAGGATGAGTGCACTTTATTGTCACCGTCCAAATCAATGGTTGAGATCATTGAGAAGATTGAGACTACTGTTTGACGTGCCTGTTAGTTAATGCCACAGTTGGAATTCTTTAGTCACGGAAACACTTCCCTACACTATCCTATCTGCAGGTGCATGAGTTCAATGAGCCAGTGCAAGCACACACTCCCTGTTATGGCAATGCCATCCGAGATTGTCCCAGAAAAACCTTTGCGAGATGAGTCATGGAGACTTCCTGTACTTACTACAACTCTCATTTTCCTTATAGTCTGTTGCGCATGGTGAGGCTAATGTAGGTTACACTCAAGTAAGTGCGCTGACATACACATATCGTCAGAACTATGACCAAATGGGACTCAATACATGATAGAATATTTCATGGATGAACAGATGTATCAAAGTCAAACTCAGAAACATGAGGCTACCCAGGGTATGTTTCTCCCTAGAGAGCTCAGCCACACTCTGTCTAATGCATAGAAGTGGAAGAGGGTATGGCTGATGCAATATGGAGAGATCTAGACTAAAACGGTCTGTGTGTGTAAGGAGGATGGAGAGTGCTACAAAGATATAAAGAGAAAGAGTGAGGCAGAGAGAGAGGCTTTCAACGTCCTGTTAGCAGGACCAGTTAGAACAGTGGGTAAATCATGCATGAGCTCAGAAGACGGTAATGAAACTTTGTGATGAAAGGTGATTGAAGCTCCGTGCTTGAGGGAATGCCCTTTCGCTCAAACTTTCTCACACACAGAGATTCCCTAGAGGCTAAGGCAAGGGTACATGAGGGTTTCTTGTCTGGCACCAGACTATGTGGGAAGGACCCATCCTCCTTTCCTCATAGTCCTCAAGGTTTGTGGCTTATTTAGGAGTGGCATACAACTTTTTTGACAATCAGTTATAGAAAAAGTAGGTTTAAGATGAATTGAGAAAGAGGAAAGAATACAATTGTGTAATTTGTTTCCCAGGAACCTCATTGTGATCTTTGTTCCATTTTGTCATGCACCTGTACCACTTTGTTTGAAGTATGTGGTGTTACTGTACATCAACAAAGCCAAAGGACTGCTAAGGGGCCATTCACACAAGGGACAGGGTCTTGCGTACATCTGCATTATTTTTTTAAATTGTTGGTCTATCTAAATGTGATAGACAGATGTTATTTTGTCTTTACAGACCATCTCACTGCTTTTTTTGTTTTACTGCAGAAGAAAAAAAAGTCATACAGGTTTGGAATGACTTAAAGGTCTGTAAATGATGACAGAATTCTTAGATGAACCATCCCTTTAATATGCCACATCAAGTTATGACTGTTTTAAAACAGAACAAATTTGAGGGTTTAGGCAGGATATGTTCATTTAAATATGGACAAGTGTATTGAGGGTTTATATTATCAACAATGTACAGAAAATGCTCCGGTAACATTTACATTCATGCATTTTGGAGATACTGTTTACAAAGCTTGCATTGCATTCAAGGTATACGTTTTTTGAGTTTGTGCATTCCAAGGGAATCAAACCCGTGGCCATGGTGTTTCTAGTGCTAGGCCTGATCAGGAATGCTATAAACCAGCCTTCAGGTCAGTTCCGTTGCCCCTGTCTAGCTGTATTTAACGCAAGAACCCTGTGTGAAGGGCCCCTTAGTGTCAGTGAAATCATGTCTTTGAGAACTTCTCTGGCTGCAACAGTTTCAGTTATTCTTAATGGTCTAAGAACATTTATTCCATTCAGACTTGACATAGCATCTCCAGGTCTCATTTAATACTTGTATTCAAGTTCATCTTATTGTATTGAGACCAAAAATAAGACAACCCAAGCACAGTTATAGACTGGCCAAAAATGGAGGGAAAAAAGTATGTCAGGACCTGTTTGTCAAGAAGTGCCTCTTTACCCTGGTTCATTATAAGCACATGAAACCACTCCAATGTGTTTGTTTCTGTGAGGACTTGACTTAGGGTTCAGCCATATTGTAGACCAGGGGTGCCCAGTCCTATTCCTGGAGATGTACCTACCTGCAAATTTCTGCTCCAACCATGATTAACTTTGTCTACACCGTAGACAAACGGTGTTAGTAGTTAGTTAACTTTGTCTAGTTTAAACTACACCGTTTTCAACTAAAAATGGAAAACTTTTAATGCATTTTGGCCATTCTTTGCAGGAACAAATCTCCAGGAACAGGATTGGGAACCCCTGTTGTAGACAAAGTCTGCATCTGAAATCGAATACCTATAACCATACTATATAGTATATGTGACAAAAAAAGTATGTCCAAATTAACAGTACTCATAAAACTGTAGGCAAAAAGTACCCGGATGACCTACTATTTCCGGTGAGATTCTGAAGTGTGTATACGAGGATATACGAGGGGAGTAAATGGCAACTGACACTGGGTCACATGATAATGAAAACATGGTGGATGTGGTAGGCCTACAGTACATCGAGACTGCACTCATACTACACACATTCATACTATTTAGAACATACTTTTTTAGTGGTTGCGAAGGAATTACTTCGTTGTTAATAATTAATAGTTGCGCTCTGGTCTTGCGTATTTTTCAGCGTCTCGCGCATGACACAGTGTTCTTAAAAACGCGGCACTCAAGTTAAAACAAGTTCAACTTTTTTAAAAAAAGTGTCTCTAGACCTTGCACTTTTTTTTCGTTCCATTGACCAGCGTCTTGTGTTTTTAACAGCAAAAACACTTTTTGTGTGAAGTGTCTGATCGCACTGCTGTCACTGCTGAGATGGAATACACTCCTACATGAAATATCAAAACTGCACAGAAAATTCACACATCAATGTCTTGCTCCATATTTTTAAAGGGATTACAACTTTGTTAACCAAAAACTTTATGACAGTATATTTGCTAATTATGGGGCTATGAGCTGAGACTGCCAAGGATGTACTAACTGGGTGAAAATCAATTGAAGTTATGGCTCAAAGATGTAACACTAGCTTAGCGTTTGCTAAACCTATGTAATATATATAGTAAGCACATATTTAACCTTACTGCCTGAACAAAATTATCCATTTTGGAGTTATGCTGAAAATCTGATGGAAACTGATCATCACTGAAGGACCACAATCCATAGATGGTGCAGGTGTGATACTCTCATTGTTACAGAATGAATAAATATGACTATCCCTGTCTCTGCAGTTTCATATCAGGGACTGATACTTTAGCTACAAAAATATACTGTAGATACACAAATGTTTAGCAAATATTGAAATATACCCCTTTTCTCTTATATCAATTATTGTTATTTACCTTTTTTTCTTATAAAGAAATATTTAAAATAAGAAATGTTTCTGTCTTTCTTTCTGAAAATATGTTATGTTTGTGGATCTCAGAAACTAACGTTATGTATTTCACAGAAACGTTTTTGTGTGATTCTTGAACTGTTAAAGGCTAACTGCTTTGGCCTTTTAATCCTAGAGAAGTTCCAGTTCAATTTGCCACCTTCATTATTAGAAAAGAGGACATGTGGGAATCGTAGAGGAATACTTAGCAAAGAAGCCTGCTTGAAGCCATTGAAGCAGTAAGACCTTATGCCTACTTGGAAAACAGATGGGCCTGCTAAAAGGAAACGGCTCCAAGGAATACAAGCCTGAACCAATGCAATAACAAACAACAAAACGTCCTCTGTTGCTGTGCACACTTTCATCTCTGTAAGATTACATCTGGAGAACTAGGCTGTATTACAAAACCTCAAACGGTCTTTTTGACCACTAATAGGTAAGAAAAGTCACTGGTGACAAGCGGTGTACAATGTAACAAATGAACGGGTGTAGCTCTTGAATACGTGTGTCAGGTTGGTGTGCAGGTAGCCGAAGATGAGGACACAGGAATAGCAGTATAGTTGATTTATTTAACAAAACTTAACTTTCTGGAACATACAGGAACAAAATAACAAAACTCCAGGACTTCAGAAAACACACAACCATACAAGGACGACGACCAACAAACACTGAGGGAAAACACAAGGCTTAAAAGAACTTGGTCTAATGGGATAATAAACTGAACACCGGTGAAGAAACTGAACACAAACGAGGAGCGGGAAAAACTAACAGGACTGAACCAAAAATCACAAAGATGGGGAAACCAGATCACAAAACAGAACTCCTAACACACTGAAACGTGACAGTACCTCCCCCCTCCCCGAAGGTGCGTATAACATCCAAAGGGGTGGGAGGGTGGGCACTGGAGCTGGTAGCTTGGGGAACCGGGGTGGAACAGGCTGTGGGCGTGGCCAGGGTGGAGCAGACTGTGGGCGTGGCCAGGGCGGAGCAGGCTGTGGGCGTGGCCAGGGCGGAGCAGGCTGTGGGCGTGGCCAGGGCGGAGCAGGCTGTGGGCGTGGCCAGGGCGGAGCTGTCGGACCCTCGGGCGTCCAGGGCGGAGCTGTCGGACCCTCGGGCGTCCAGGGCGGAGCTGACCCTTCGGGTGGCCATGGCGGTGAGGACCCTTCGGCTGGCCATGGCGGAGATATTTCTTCGGGTGGCCATGGCGGTGAAGACCCTTCGGGTGGGCGCCCCCCCAAAATTTTAATGGTGAAATTGACAGGAAAGGGGGGATCCGGCAGCAACAAGGGTCTTGGGCTGGGCAGGACCAGTGGTGAAGAGGGCTTTGAGCCAAGCAGGACCAGCGGCAAAGGAAACTCTGGGCTGGACAGGACTGGCGCAGGATCAACGGGCTCTGGCGCAGGATCAACTGGCTCTGGCGCAGGACTGGACGGGGCCAGCACATCATGGGACTCGGAACTGGACGGGGCCAGCACATCATGGGACTCGGAACTGGACGGGGCCAGCACATCATGGGACTCGGAACTGGACGGGGCCAGCACATCATGGGACTCGGAACTGGACGGGGCCAGCACATCATGGGACTCGGAACTGGACGGGGCCAGCACATCATGGGACTCGGAACTGGACGGGGCCAGCACACCATGGGACTCGGAACTGGACGGGGCCAGCACACCATGGGACTCGGAACTGGACGGGGCCAGCACACCATGGGACTCGGAACTGGACGGGGCCAGCACACCATGGGACTCGGAACTGGACGGGGCCAGCACACCATGGGACTCGGAACTGGACGGGGCCAGCACACCATGGGACTCGGAACTGGACGGGGCCAGCACACCATGGGACTCGGAACTGGACGGGGCCAGCACACCATGGGACTCGGAACTGGACGAGGCCAGCACACCATGGGACTCGGAACTGGACGGGGCCAGCACACCATGGGACTCGGAACTGGATGGGGCCAGCACACCATGAGACTCGGAACTGGACGGGGCCAGCACACCATGGGACTCGGAACTGGACGGGGCCAGCACATCATGGGACTCGGAACTGGACGGGACCAGCGGCGAAGGCTCTGGGCTGGACGGGACCAGCGGCGAAGAGGGCTTGGTGCTGGACGGAACCAGCGGCGAAGAGGGCTTGGTGCTGGACGGAACCAGCGGGGAAAAGGGCTCTTCAGAACCATGGATGAGGATGAATGGCATGGCGAAGATGGTTGGAGCCATCACCGGGCTGATGGTGATGCGGAGACCTCCCTCCATCAGGATCCTGATGAGGTAATCCGTCAGGTCATGGCCAGCCAAATCCATCTTGTCTTGGTTGGTCGTTCTGTCAGGTTTTGTGCAGGTAGCCGAAGACGAGGACACAGGAATAGCAGTATAGTTGATTTATTTACCAAAACTTAACTTTCTGGAACATACAGGAACAAAATAACAAAACTCCAGGACTTCAGAAAACACACAACCATACAAGGACGACGACCAACAAACACTGAGGGAAAACACAAGGCTTAAAAGAACTTGGTCTAATGGGATAATAAACTGAACACAGGTGAAGAAACTGAACACAAACGAGGAGCGGGAAAAACTAACAGGACTGAACCAAAATCACAAAGACAGGGGGAAACCAGATCACAAAACAGAACTCATAACACACTGAAACGTGACAACGTGGTAATAATATAGTAAAATGATCAATTAATTGCTAACCTACAAATAGCACATTTAATTTAGTAATGAATTAAAAAAAACAGTGTTTCATAGTTGGTCTACCCTAGTGAAAGCAGCTCTGCAGAGCTGGACAGTAACTAAGTACATTTTTGAATACTGTACTTAAGTACACTTTTTGAATATTTGTACTTTACTTGAGTATTATTTTTTCTGGAAACATGACTTTAACTTCACCACATTTGAAAGACAAATATCATACATTGGACTACATTTCTATCATGGTCCTAGTAATTCCTATGTAGCAGCTTTGAAAGTCAGTGGATGATTTTTTTTTCTTCTCTAAAAGGTTTTTGCAGGTGTCAAAAAAAAAGCCTAACCATTAATCACTCTTGTAGGGTCATGTGAAGTTCAATGATTTCCCAGTATTTTTTTTATACTGATTAATTGATGGCAAAATGGAAGCACGACCATACTTAGAAAGTATGCTTCAGTTTATGATCAGTTTATGATTTATGAAGTCAAATGATTTACAGTATGTATTTGCCAACAATACGTTGACACATTTTTTTTTATTTACTTTTGATACTTTAAAAGCAAGCAATCCAGCTCAGTTCAGTTCTCATCAAATAGTGTCAGTACAGTCAGATAAAAAATATTGCTGAATATTAAGTGTCCCCTATGTTGGATTTGGTTTGACACTCTTTGATTAAGTGTTTGATTAAGTTAACTTTTGTGTTGGACTGATCATCTGTTGATTGCTCATGCCTGTGTCTTGTATGAAAGTTCAGTAAAAAAGGATGCACAGAGCTCAGAGTCACAGTCTCATGGTGTGTTATTACACATAGTGATAAGACACAGATAAACATAAAAGGACACTAGAACACAACATGGTGTCAGAAGTGACAGTGGAGTGAGTACCGCGAGCAGTTTTGCTGACACGAACTGATTAGCGCGCCAGCTTAAATTTACATGTAACGGCAGACGAACATGGAACAGTTCAAGCCACCTTCGCCACTAGTGCTAACAGGCAATTTAGCAGAAAATTGGCGTAGATGGGAACAGCGTTTTCAGCTGTACGTGACTGGGACGGCAGCAAGTGCCAAACAAGAGTAATTGCTATTTTGCTTCACACCATTGGAGAAGAGGCGTTAGAAGTGTATAATACTCTCACCATCCATCTCGTTGATGAAGAAAATGAGACGATGGAAGACGTGCTCACAGAATTCTGAGACTAATGCAGCCCACAAAAAAACGTTGTGTTTGAGAGGCATCAATTCTGGTCTACCATCCCATGGCAGATGGCATTACAGTGGACAGATTCATCACAGAGTTGAAACAAAAAAATCAAAGACTTAGTTTGGCCCAGGTGAGAATTACATGCTTAGAGACAAGCTGGTGTTTAGCATAACAAACCCTTTTCTCAAAGAAAGATTACTTCTTGAAAATGACTTGTCATTACACAGAGCTATTTAGATATGCAGGGCAACTGAGTTAGCCAAAACACAGATACAGGCAAAGCAAAATGCCGCTGCTGTCCAAGACTCTCAAGTAAATGCTGTACAAAAAGCGACACAACAGAGAAAACCTGGTGTAAGGAGCAAAAGTTGTAAGAAACCGCCAAACACTAAACTGTCACAGATGTGGAAAGAGTCATGAGCCACGGCAATGCCCAGCCTTCGGAGCAGTATGTTATAAGTGCGGCCACTAAGGTAACCACTTTGCCAAGGCATGCCATGCAGCTAGTCGCAACGATAGCAGACCAAAGACAGTGCACAGCATAATGAATGAAATAGATTCCATGTACATTGGCACTTCAAGACATGCACAAGTGCATGAGATGGAACGGATAAAGGACAGTGCATGGTACACGACAGCTACCATCCGTGGCATATAGATAAGATTCAAACTAGACACAGGTGCAGAGGCAAATGTGCTACCTCTTTCCATTGTCCAGAAGATCCCTGGTCCAGTTAAGCCACAGCCTACATCAACGGTGTTAATAGTGAAAGACCCAAAGAAGGTTTTCCGATCAGCGGGTGAAGGTCTCTGCGCGTTACCGTCTTTCTGCGTGGCAAAGTAATTTGATTAAATTACATTTACATTACATTTACATTTATTCATTTAGCTGATTAAATTAAATACATTTTCTCATATGTATTAACTCGTTATTTCATCTGACTCCATAAATGAAAAATGTTTTAATGATATCTCTACATCATTAAGTGTGTGCGAATGTTTGACTATTCTTTTTAACTCTTTACTGAAAATAATGTCAGAGTCGATTAGAATAAAATCAAATGTTTACAGGTAAATGTCAGGTAAATGTATCACGCCAGTTGCATAATCAGTTCAAAGACAAACATCAAATGCTCTAGAATAAAGAGAGAAGATGCAATACCTTGACATTATAAAAAACTACATGATGCGAAGTGTTTTGCGTACACTTCGCATCACGGGCTTATATGGGTTTACAGAAAACTTGCCAAGCTCTAGTTGCATTTCATTATATAGACAGTCCTAGGCAGAAACCTCATTTCAAATGTAAACATGAGTTCACAGTGGGAATTCACATTATTCACCGCCCCAGACTTACTGGGGGCAAAAGTTGATTTACATGGAACCATTTGCTAACAATGGGAATTTGATTTGAGTTTACACCTTCTGAGAACATGAGACCATTTGCCTGGAAGACACACCCTCCTATGTGAATTATTTCTAAACTCTTAAATACCTTATTACCTTTTGGTTTACTTCTTTGAGAATGAGACCTTTGTACCAGTCGCACTGAGACATTTCAAATTATATCAAACATGTGTGATACTGTATGATAATTATTCACATTAAACTATATAGATTCTTGGGTGAAATTCAGGTGATCTCAGCATGAGGGAGACAGAGTGGAGGGAGGAAGAAAAATATGTATTCTGAGGTGAGACTTCGTCTCAAATGGTTACTGGCAGATCAAGTTGGACGAGCCGTCCTCAAAACTATGCACTTTCAACTCACCATGGGGCAGATATTGTTTTCTGAGACTACCTTTCTTCGGGATCAAGTCAGCAAGTGAGGTGTTCCAGCAGAAAAACTGCAAGACATTTGGTGACATACATGGAGTAGACACAGCCTCATCAGAGCAAGAGCATGATGAAATCCTTAGTAAGGTCATTGAGAGAGCAAAAACAGCCAAGGTGAGATTTAACAGCGATAAGATCCAGTTCAAGGTAAATACTGTGACATACATGGGACCTGCGACCTCATGATGCAAAAGTGAAGGTGATCATCGACATGCCACCCCCAGAGGATAAGCAAGGCCTGCAATGTCTACTTGGCATGACTAAGTACTTACCGCAGTACATTCCGAATGAAGCGTCACTCACATTGCCTCTAAGACAATTGCTGAAGAAGGATGTTATATGGCAGTGGAATCCACATCATAGCACTGCTTTAGTGAGCTTGAAGTCTGCTCTCACACGAGCACCTGTGCTAAGGTTCTATGATCACAAAAAAACACTAACAATACAGGCTGACTCATCGAAAGATGGCTTGGGAGCCTGTCTTCTGCAAGAGGGACACCCTGTGTGTTATGCATCACGAGCACTCACTGACACTGAGCAAAGATATGCTCAAATTGAGAAAGAGCTACTCACCATAGTCTTTGCAGCAAGGAAGTTTCAATAGTACATATAGGGCAAGGCAGTGACAGTGCAATCAGATCACAAGCCCCTTGAGAACATAATGCAGAAACAGCTGTGGAAGGACCCAGCACGATTGCAGCGAATGCTATTACAACTACAAAAGTAAGAACTGAACATTGTATATACACCGGGCAAGCACATGCATATTGCCGATAAACTATCCTGTGCAACTGTTAGTAGGGAGGCTGATGATGGTGAAGACCTCTATGATGAGAAAGTTGTGCATGGTTTGGAGGCCACACTGAGTCCACAGACACTCCAACAACTGAAAGAGGCCACTGCAGCAGACCAAGTGTTGCAAGATCTGTGTGATCTGTAGAGACTGGCTGGTCACAGATGGGAACAGTAGCCTACACAGCTTCTGGCCTATGCGGCACAAAATCAGCGTACAGAATGGCATTGTGATGGTAGGAGACAAGATAATCATACCTCAGAGCTTCAAAAGGTAATCTTAGAAAAGCTACATATAGCTCACCATGGTATCCAGAGAACAAAGGCCAAAGTAAGAAAAGCCCTCTACTTGCCTGGAATGGCACTAGACATAGCGATGATGGTGGAGAAATGTGCGCCGTGCCAACAACTCCAGCCATTACATCAAAAAGAGCCACTCATCACATATGACGCTCCAGAACTCCCATGGATGAAGGTTGGAGCAGAGATCCTCGAGTTGAGAGGTCAGTCTTATCTATTGCTCCTGGACTATTTGACAAAATATCCAGAGGTACTGAATTTATCCGACAAATCAGCCCACTCAGTAATACAAAAGATGAAATCAGTCTTTGCCAGACATGGTATCCCGAAAGAATTAGTGAGTGACAACGTACCATTTGCCAGCTACAAGACAAAGTCCTTTGTGGCATAATGAGACTTTAAGCTCACATTCTCCAGTCCAGGATACCCTCAATCCAATGGACTTGCTGAAAGAGCAATAAAGAATGTTAAACATGCATTGAAGAAAGCTATACAAACTGGCATAGACCCACATCTAGTGCTGCTGTCACTAAGAAATACACCAGTGACAGGCCTGCATGAATCTCCTGCACAAATGCTGATGGGCAGAGTCCATCATAACGACCCTGAGTGTTATCCTTACCTGATGTCAGTCTGTGGGAGTTTTGAGTCACTCCCCCATGTTAATAGCTAATTAGGGAAATTGAGTATATAAGTGCTCTAAGTTTTCATTTGGTTAGCACTCCCTGTGGGTTCTCACAGGAGCGGCTCTTAGCATCTTATTTTCTTTCTTATATCATGTATCTTTAATATTTTGTTGTCGTTATTTTGTTTGTCATTTCTTTGTATCTCTATTTTCCCTAGACATTTGTTATGAGTGGTTATTGTTATATTTGTTAAAGAAAATAAAAAATGTTTCATTCGTTGAATGGGCATATTTTTCATTTTGAACGTGTCGCAGAGTCACTAAAATGCATTCATCTTAACTCAAAGCTTGTGTCAGGTGATGTTGTTGTGAGAGTTCGTTCAGTCCTTACTGTCCCTGTGTCACTTTCACACTTGGAAATGATTTAGCAGGGGGAAATGTGTGGGAAAAGTCAGATGGTGGGGTTCTGCCTATAGTAGTTCCTGTTGTAGGAAAAATGTATGATTGTCCTAACTTATTCCATGCATGTGCAAAAACTTATCTTTTCTGTGAATTCCTCTCAGCCAGAAACTAAAACTGTGTGCACTGATACTGGAGATGAGATCCCTGTGTCTGAGTTAAAGTCTGTCATTGACAATGTGGAAAATTTTAATTCCATCCCTGAAAGTCCTTTTGACTGTGGTGCTTGTTTTTTATCTCCACTTTAACTCGAGATGAACTAATCAAAGAACAGCAGTTGGATTGCACCCTCCAAGATCTGTTTTCTTTTGTGAATGAAGAAGGAGGTGACCACAACTCATTTCCTCTCTACTTCCTTAGAAACGGATTGCTCTATAGGAAACAACCTATGTGTTCTTACATTTTACTAGATCCTAGGATCCAAATTGTGGTTCCTGTTCAGCTGTCTTATGAGGGCGTCGCTGGTCATTTGGGTGTACGAAAGACCTATGGCAGGATTTTGAGAAAATTCTATTGGCATAGTCAAATGTGATGTGATTAACTATATACGCTCCTGTCATATATGTCAGATGACCGGGAAGCCAAACCAGAAAATTCCATTGGCTCCTTTACAGCCTATTGCTGCTGTCACAACTCATTTTGAGCATTTGATTATTGATTGCGATGGTCCTTTACCACGATCTAAGACTGGACATGCTTATTTACTTACTGTAATGTGTCAGACCACAAGTTATCCTGCAGCCTACCCCTTGAGATCCATTATTACTAAATTGATTTTAAAGGCTTTGACAAGTTTTATGTCTATTTTCGGCATGCCGAAAATTATTCAGTCTGATCGAGGCTCAAACTTCATGTCTCGACACTTTTCTAAAGTCATGCTTAAACAACTTAAAGTCACACATAACATCTCAAGTGCTTATCATCCTCAGAGTCAGGGATCGCTAGAAAGATTCCATCAGACTCTGAAGTCACTTTTGAGATCTTATTGTGTTGAAATTGACTGTGACTGGGAAGAGGGACTTCCTTGGATGTTATTAGCTATTCGTAAAGTCGTACAAGAGAGCATAGGTTTCAGTCCTAATGAGTTAGTGTTTGGACACTATCAGGGGCCCTATTGCTGTCTTGGCAGATGAATGGAAGACGTCTGATCCGCCAGAAAATGTTTTAGATTATGTAAGTAGTTTTTATTACCGACTCTATGAAGCTAGAGCTATTGCCCAACGAAAATTAAGTAAGTCTCAAGGGAAGATGCAGAGATTGTTTGACCGCAATGTTAAATTCAGAGAATTTCAAGTTGGTGGCCAAGTGCTGATATTGTTACCAGTTTTGACTAGTCCTTTCCAGGCTAGGTTTATTGGACCTTATACGATTGCAAAAGGTTCTCAACTATCTATTAAATACGCCTGATCGCCCAAAGAAACTACAGGTTTGTCATATTAATTTATTAAAACCTTAAATGACTCCTGTGACTTCTCTGTCTGTTGATATTGTGTCAACTACTGCAACTGTTGGTCAGAGCACTTCAGAACTATCTGAGAAGATGGTGGAAATTCGGGTCCAATAGCTACGGACGAAATTAACAGTCCTTCTCGAGGAGTAGTGGAAGGGCGACTCCACAATTCTGAAGTTCTTGCTAATTTGACTTCTTATTTGTCTCATTTGTCTGAATCAGAGAAGACAGATATAATTAGGTTGGTAAGTTCATTCCCCTCTCTCTTTTCTGATATCCCTCCCCGGACTCATGTCGTTGAGTATGACATTGACGTTGGTATGGCTCAACCTGTAAAACAACATGCATATCGAGTAAACCCTGTAAAAAGGGAGTTGCTTCAGAAAGAGGTGGATTACTTACTTGCTCATAATTTAGCAGAACCCAGTTTTAGCTCTTGGAGCTCTCCTTGTATTCTTGTAAGTAAATCCAATAATTCTTATAGTTTTTGCACTGACTACAGGAAGCTTAATACTCTGACAAAACCTGATTGTCACCACTTACCTAGAATTGATGATTGCATGGATCGTGTTGGCTCTGCACAGTTTGTCAGCAAATTCGACCTTTTGAAAAGGCTATTGGCAAGTGCCCTTGACATCTCGTGCTAAGCAATTGTCTGCTTTTGTTACACCTGATTGTTTCCTGCAGTAGCCTACACCGTTATGCCTTTTGGGGTCAGAAATGCTCCCGCTACGTTTCAGCAGTTGGTAAATCGAGTTCTGTCTGCATTGTCAGGTTGCGAGGCTTACTTGGACAATGTTGTTTTGTTTAGTTCTTCCTGGTCCGAACTGCTTGACCAAATTAAAGAACTTTTTGTATGTCTGGCTGAAGCCAATTTAACAATTACCCTTGCCAAGAGTGAGTTTGGAAAAGTCATCGTGACATATTTGGGTAAGGTGGTTGGTAGGGGTTGTGTAAAACCGATCGACGTTAAAGTTGATGCTATTTGTAGTTTCCCTACACCTAGTACCCGTCGTGAACTCCGCTAATTCCTGGGAATGGTAGGTTACTTTCGATGGTTTTGCCAGTGTAGTTACTCCTTTGACTGATTTGAGTCCAAAGAATCCATTCAAGTGGTCAGAAAAATGCCAGTGTGCTTTTGATAATGCTAAAGCCCTGTTAGCCAACGCTCTTGTACTCGTTACACTTGATTTTCAGAAACCGTTTCTCCTTGCAGTTGATGCCAATGCTTATGGTGCTGGTGCAGTTCTTTTACAGGTAGATGCTGATGGAATTGAACATCCGGTTAGCTATTAAAAAAAAAAAAAAAATAATCGCCATCAGCAGGCTTATTCAATTATTTAAAAAGAGGGTTTAGCCTTTGTGTTGGCTGTTCAACATTTTTGAGGTCTGCCTGAACTCAATTTGTGGTCCCATCATAGTTTACACAGATCACAATTCTTTGACCTTTTTAGACCGAATGGATGGTAAAAACCAAAGAATTATGAGATGGAGTCTTATCTTACAACCTTTTCATCTACTGATCAAACACACCCGCGGCAAGGATAACTTGATTGCCGATACTCTTTCACGTGTGTAAAAGTTTTTTTTTGTATTGGTTGTGCATTTCTCTTTCTCTCCCTCACTCTGTCCCTCTTTGATATCCTAGGGCCCAGGAGATCCGAGAGCGAAATGGAACGGGATTGCAGAGATGAGTATAAATGGCCCCAATGTTTTTGTGTAATATATCTATACATTAATTTTTGCTGTCGTTCATATTTTACTTTTTTTTTTCTTTTTTTTCGGTTCTTTAGGGAACACCTTTTTGGAGTGGGAGGTGTAACGACCCTGAGTGTTATCCTTACCTGATGGTGTCAGTTTGTGGGAGTTGAGTCACTCCCCCATGTTAATTGCTAATTAGGGAAATGGAGTATATAAGTGCTCTGAGTTTTCATTTGGTTAGCACTCTCTGTGGGATAGTTTCTCACATGAGCGGCTCTTAGCATCTCATTGATTTTCTTTCTTATATGCATCCTATAACATGTAGCTTTAATATTTGGTTTCACTTTATTTTGATGGTCCCTTTAACACATTCTGTTGACTAATAAGTAACGTTGCACCTACATGTCTACTAACTCTCATTAGAGTGTTAGTAGAGTATTAGTAGACTGGTAGGTTTAGGGTTAGAATAAGTCGACAAGTAGTTTCAAAGTTACTTATAGTAAGTAGTGTGTCTGTTGGGGAGCATCAAAATAAAGAGTTAGCAGATATTAAGCAGACAGTCTAAGAATACTCTAATGAGAGTCAATTGACATGTAGTTGCAAAGTTACTTATAGTCAACAGAATGTTCAAAAGGGACCATCAAAATAAAGTGTTACCTAATATTTTGTTGTAGTTATTTTGTTTGTTATTTCTTTGTATCTTTTATTTTCCCTAGACTTATGTTTGTTATAAGTGGTTATTGTTATATTTGTTAAAGAAAATAAAACATTTTTCATTCATTGAACGGTGTTTGATCCCTCTTTTTATGTTGTGGCTTGAAACGAGCTGGCCGTAACAATATGCATACGAGGCATGGATGGGAGCCTGCAGTGGTGGTTCACAAGAGAGATGAACCTTGGTCTTATACAAACATCAGCAGGAAAGACATTCAGGAGAAATAGATGCCACTTGAGGAAGGTACATCCGAGTCTGTGCAAAAGTATTGATCCTGATGAGCATTTGGAGGAGACTTCCACTCAGGCACCCCAACCAGCAGACCAATCACCTGAGAATTATCCGGTGAGAGAGGATGAGCATCCAGTAATCAGTAACGGAAGACACAAAGTATTCTCAAAGTAATTTGATTGGACTATTGATGTTTACAGTGAACATTTAGAAGTAAATATGTGGTATGGTGTTTGATTAGTTAAATTAGTCAAATGTTTAATTAAAGTTACTGTTTGATGGATTTGAATATTTACTTGGGGAGATTTGAGTGAACCAGTCTGAATGTAAATATTAAATCGTAGTTTTGTTAAAAAAGGGGATGTGGTGGATTTGGTTTGACACACTCTGTGTTTGATTAAGTTGATTTGTGTGTTGGACTGATCATCTGTTGATTGCTCATGCCTGTGTCTTGTATGAGAGTTCAGTTAAAGAGGATGCACAGTGCTCACTCACAGTCTCATGGTGTGTTATTAAATATAGTGATAAGACACAGATAAACATAAAAGGACACTAGAACACAACATCCCCAAGTGTCTATAGACGGACCAAAAGCCATAGAAGTGGCAGTGAGGAATGATTTCTCAGAGAGCTGCTTGGACAAAGTTACCTGCTGGGACAATTCATTTTTAATTGAGGGAATTGAAACAATGTAAACAATTATTTAAGCTACAGAAATGGAGTGCCTGACATCACTGCCAAAATCTGCTACTGTGAAGAATGGTTAAAAAAGAAATATATCATACTATAGATTTAACAATCCTTTAAGCTACAGAAATGGAGTGCCTGACATCACTGCCAAAATCTGCTACTGTGAAGAATGGTTAAAAAAGAAATATATCATACTATAGATTTAACATTAGGAATTATGAGATTATTCACAATTATAAGAAATAAAGTTGAAATTCCAAGTTTTGCACATTTATAACTCTGCTGAAAACATGCTTCCATACATTCTCGTACTGCAAGGTATAACAAACAAACTTTCAAATAGACATTCAGAGGGTAATTATTAGTCTAAAATCAAGATAACTCTAATTCCTTAAGTTAATTAATTCTGCCTGGGGTTAATGCGTAAACTTGAACACAAATAAAACTTAATTTCAAACAGGCTGAAATATGAGCATATTATTAATTTGTTGGAGACATAACCAAGAATACAATTTAATTTACATTTTTCAGTGCGGACATACCATTATTTTACCATTACTACATTACCATTGATCATTCACTATAAAATTATACAAGCGCAATTACTCCAAGCTATTTTTAGAAGTCAAACTATTTTCAGGGTTTTTGTTGTCCCTAACCTCTGACATGAATAAGTGCATGTCCTCTTTGTTTTATTCGCCTTTGTTAACATTCATCTCAACGACATAAAACTCTCTCATACTCTCACGACGAGATGCACATGCGCGGGCAAAACTGCTGTGGGGTAAAACTGTGGCTCTGCGGTCAGACCCTTCTTAAAATTTCTGACATGCCAGAAATTCATCTGACCATCCAATGGCCAGTCGGGAGAGGTTAATCGCCTGTTGTTTCTCCCTGTACACTGCACAACAAACGACGCATGACAAAGCTGAAAATCGTCCCGACCCGAAAAAGAGTCACACGAGTCAGAATTCGGCTCAAAATCGGACGAAAATCCCACAGTGTATCCCCGCCTTTAGCAAGCACGGATTTCACAGGACGTTTCAGAATGGTATGTTTTTTTGTAATTTTCTTATTGATTATAGATACAATGTTATACACCATTTAATCATACTTGTCGAAAAACTATGGTAATACAAACAGTAATCGATCAAAAAACCATGGATAAATATAGCTGCAAGCAGCCATTAACGGGGCCAAGCGCAAGAAGCGGCAACAGATGCCATCATGGGTTGGAGTGGCAGATCAACTGCAGCAAGGAGCAATTAAGGACATTTTAAGAGAATTTTGGTAAAATGGCTGAAAAATCATATATATTAACTAAAAGTATGATTTAATGGATTATCACTTTCGACCAATAGGTGGCGCAGTTATGAAATCAATGCATTGTGATCAGAGTGAGGTGACAAACACATACAAAGTTTGGTGTCAAAATGTGAAGGCATCAATATTTTGACATTTGGGCATTAGCATGTTGTTAACAAGCTATGATTCCGTACTTCTGACGGTGGTTTCGTCTCAATCGGACTAACGGTTTCGAAGATATTGGCAAATGTTTTTTAAGCGCTAAATCACAACGCTACACAAAACGTGAGACGAAACCCAGCATGTTTGGTATCTGTGGAATCGGCAAGGATTCAGGAACGTAACGAGATGACTCCCGTGAAAATAAGTCAACCAGAGCCAGAGTTATAAAATATAATTTTGAAAAATAATTTTTACCACTAGGTGGCGCTGTTTCGAAACTTCTCAGGTTCCTTCAGGGCATCGTACTGATGACCCATACCGAGTTTCGTAACAATTCGTTAATGCGTTCAAAAAATACAGCATTTTAGCACATAATTCAAAATGGCCGACAGCCAAAATGGCCGATGTGGGAAAATTGGATATCAGTCGACTCGGCATGACGCCCTGAATCTAACGAGACCACTTTTATGATTTTTGGACAAACCGTTCAAAAGTTATGAGCAAAAATAGCCATTTTTCATATCTCCGGACCAGTAGGTGGCGCTGGACCGAAACGCAGCATGTAGCCTCAGGTCATGCTTGTGATGACATGTACCAAGTTTGGTCTGAATACGATTAAGCGTTGCGGAGATACAGCCTTACGTCTGTTTTCGCAAGCGCAACATAAAATTAGTTTGTGCGTTTATCGAAAACGGTTTGACGAATCGACTTGAATTCCATAAATTTTTGTCGGCACTGCCTGGAGATGATCTGGTGCAATTTTGGTGAAAATCGGACAAACCGTCTAGGACGAGTTCGCAAAAGTAGGTTTTTTTGACAATTCAAAATGGCGGCCATATTTTTATGACGGAAAATGACGTCATAGGGTGCGATCAAATCGTCATGAGCTCAGGAATCAGAGGAAAAAAGAATTTTGTTGATAGGCCTTACGGTTCAAAAGTTATTAGCATAATATAAGTGAAACTTTGGACAGGTGGTGGCGCTAGAGGGAATGAGTTAGAGACACCAAAATTGGTGCAATTACTGTTGGGACTGTCCTCTATCAGAATGTCAAACTGGAACAACTTTCCCGGAAACGGTTCTATGGGCTGCCATAGACGCCCAGTCGGAAGAAGAAGAAGAAGAAATATAGCTGCAAGCAGCCATTCCGGGGCCAAGCGCAAACGCAGACGACAAGACATGCCAACATGGCTGGAAGTTTCAGACCGACAGCAGCAAGGAGCAATTAAAGACATTTAAAGATGAATTTAGGCAAAATGGCTTAAATTATATATACAGTGTCAGTAACTTATAAAATGATTTAATGGTTTATCACTTTCGACCAATAGGTGGCGCAGTTATGAAATCAATGCATTGTGATCAGAGTGAGGTGACAATGACACATACAAAGTTTGGTGTCAAAATGTGAAGGCATTGCAGAGATAAAGCCTAAATAGTCATTTTGGCAGCATGCCTCAACTTTGATGCTGTGGTATACAAAAACGGTTTCGTCTATCGTCACGAAATCCATAACTTTTGGTCGGCATGGTCTGGAGATGATATGATTCGATTTTGGTGAAAATCGGACGAATGGTCTAGGAGAAGTTCGAAAAAGAAGGTTTTGAAAGTAAATAAAGATGGCGGACAGGAAGTTCGTCCAAATACGTCAAACTTGGTATCTATGTTCTCAGCATTACCCAAGGAATCTGTTAAGACCAGTGTCATTACAATAAGCATATTTTTTCAAAAGTTATTAGTAGTTTTGGAATTTTAATTTTAACTTTTGACCAACAGGTGGCGCTGTCTCGAAATCTTTTGAGTACCTTCAGGGGATGGTGCTGGTGGCAAATTATGAGTTTCCTAATGTTACAGCAATGCATTCATTAAGTATAGCATTTTACATCACAAAACTGTATTGAAGTCAATGGGAATTTCATGTTTTTTTCTATTATAGCGCCAACAAGAGGCAAAATCCCACAATTTTTTTCATGTGTCCTCAGACTGAGCCCATACATGTGTGTGCCAAATTTGATGAAAATATCTCAATTTGCTTCGGAGTTATAGACATTTATATGAAAAAACACGTAAAAAATGACTGACACACGACTTTTATTGAATTTTACTACCCCTTACTATCAATATTTTCACATTTGGGCAGTAGTATGTCGTTAAGAAGCTATGATTGCGTACTTCTGACGGTGGTTTCGTCTCAATCGGACTAACTGTTTCGAAGATATCAGCAAATGTTTTTTAAGCGCTAAATCACAACACTACACAAACCGTAAGTCGAAACCTAGCATATTTGGTATCTCTGGACTCGGCAACGATTCAGGACCTCAACGAGATGACTCCCGTGAAAATAACTCAACCACAGCCAGAGTTATAAGCATTTGAAAAATAAATGTTACCACTAGGTGGCGCTGTTTCGAAACTTCTCAGGCTCCTTCAGGGCATCGTACTGATGACCCATACCGAGTTTCGTAACAATTCGTTCATGCGTTCAAAAAATACAGCATTTTAGCACATAATTCAAAATGGCCGACAGCCAAAATGGCCGATCTGGGAAAATTGGATATCAGTCGACTCGGCATGACACCCTGAATCTAAAGAGACCACTTTTATGATTTTTGGACAAACCGTTCAGAAGTTATGAGCGAAAATAGCCGTTTTTCATATCTCCGGACCAGTAGGTGGCACTGCGCCGAAACGCAGCATGTAGCCTCAGGTCATGCTTGTGATGACATGTACCAAGTTTGGTCTGAATACGATTAAGCGCTGCGGAGATACAGCCTTACGTCTGTTTTCACAAGCGCTACGTAAAATTAGTTTGTGCGTTTATCGAAAGCGGTTTGACGAATCGACTTGAATTCCATAACTTTTTGTCGCCAATGCCTGGAGATGATCTGGTGCAATTTTGGTGAGAATCGGACAAACCGTCTAGGACGAGTTCGCAAAAGTAGGTTTTTTGGACAATTCAAAATGGCGGCCATATTTTTATGACGGAAAATGACGTCATAGGGTGCGATCGAATCGTCATGAGCTCAGAAATCAGAGGAAAAATAATTTTGTTGATAGGCCAAACGGTTCAAAAGTTATTAGCATAATAAAAGTGAAACTTTGGACAGGTGGTGGCGCTAGAGGCAATGAGTTAGAGACACCAAAATTGGTGCAATTGATGTTGGGACTGTCCTCTATCAGAATGTCAAACCAAAACAACTTTCCCGCAAACGGTTCTATGGGCTGCCATAGACGGCCAGTCGGAAGAATAATAATAATAAATATAGCTGCAAGCAGCCATTCCGGGGCCAAGCGCAAACGCAGACGACAAGACATGCCAACATGGCTGGAAGTTTCAGACCGACAGCAGCAAGGAGCAATTAAAGACATTTAAAGATGAATTTAGGCAAAATGGCTTAAATTATATATACAGTGTCAGTAACTTATAAAATGATTTAATGGTTTATCACTTTCGACCAATAGGTGGCGCAGTTATGAAATCAATGCATTGTGATCAGAGTGAGGTGACAATGACACATACAAAGTTTGGTGTCAAAATGTGAAGGCATTGCAGAGATAAAGCCTAAATAGTCATTTTGGCAGCATGCCTCAACTTTGATGCTGTGGTATACAAAAACGGTTTCGTCTATCGTCACGAAATCCATAACTTTTGGTCGGCATGGTCTGGAGATGATATGATTCGATTTTGGTGAAAATCGGACGAATGGTCTAGGAGAAGTTCGAAAAAGAAGGTTTTGAAAGTAAATAAAGATGGCGGACAGGAAGTTCGTCCAAATACGTCAAACTTGGTATCTATGTTCTCAGCATGACCCAAGGAATCTGTTAAGACCAGTGTCATTACAATAAGCATATTTTTTCAAAAGTTATTAGCATTTTTGGAATTTTAATTTTAACTTTTGACCAACAGGTGGCGCTGTCTCAAAATCTTTTGAGTACCTTCAGGGGATGGTGCTGGTGGCAAATTATGAGTTTCCTAATGTTACAGCAATGCATTCATTAAGTATAGCATTTTACATCACAAAACTGTTTTGAAGTCAATGGGAATTTCATGTTTTTTTCTATTATAGCGCCAACAAGAGGCAAAATCCCACAATTTTTTTCATGTGTCCTCAGACTGAGCCCATACATGTGTGTGCCAAATTTGATGAAAATATCTCAATTCGCTTCGGAGTTATAGACATTTATATGAAAAAACACGTAAAAAATGACTGACACACGACTTTTATTGAATTTTACTACCCCTTACTATCAATATTTCCACATTTGGGCATAAGCTATTAGTTAACAAGCTATGATTGCGTACTTCTGACGGTGGTTTCGTCTCAATCGGACTAACGGTTTCGAAGATATCAGCAAATATTTTTAAGCGCTAAATCACAACGCTACACAAACCGTAAGTCGAAACCTAGCATATTTGGTATCTCTGGACTCGGCAACGATTCAGGACCTCAACGAGATGACTCCCGTGAAAATAAGTCAACCACAGCCAGAGTTATAAGCATTTGAAAAATGAATTTTACCACTAGGTGGCGCTGTTTCGAAACTTCTCAGGCTCCTTCAGGGCATCGTACTGATGATCCATACCGAGTTTCGTAACAATTCGTTCATGCGTTCAAAAAATACAGCATTTTAGCACATAATTCAAAATGGCCGACAGCCAAAATGGCCGATCTGGGAAAATTGGATATCAGTCGACTCGGCATGACGTCCTGAATCTAAAGAGACCACTTTTATGATTTTTGGACAAACCATTCAGAAGTTATGAGCGAAAATAGCCGTTTTTCATATCTCCGGACCAGTAGGTGGCACTGCGCCGAAACGCAGCATGTAGCCTCAGGTCATGCTTGTGATGACATGTACCAAGTTTGGTCTGAATACGATTAAGCGTTGCGGAGATACAGCCTTACGTCTGTTTTCGCAAGCGCTACGTAAAATTAGTTTGTGCGTTTATCGAAAGCGGTTTGACGAATCGACTTGAATTCCATAACTTTTTGTCGCCAATGCCTGGAGATGATCTGGTGCAATTTTGGTGAGAATCGGACAAACCGTCTAGGACAAGTTCGCAAAAGTAGGTTTTTTGGACAATTCAAAATGGCATATTTTTATGACGGAAAATGACGTCATAGGGTGCGATCGAATCGTGATGAGCTCAGAAATCAGAGGAAAAAATAATTTTGTTGATAGGCCAAACGGTTCAAAAGTTATTAGCATAATAAAAGTGAAACTTTGGACAGGTGGTGGCGCTAGAGGCAATGAGTTAGAGACACCAAAATTGGTGCAATTGATGTTGGGACTGTCCTCTATCAGAATGTCAAACCAAAACAACTTTCCCGCAAACGGTTCTATGGGCTGCCATAGACGCCCAGTCGGAAGAATAATAATAATAAATATAGCTGCAAGCAGCCATTCCGGGGCCAAGCGCAAACGCAGACGACAAGACATGCCAACATGGCTGGAAGTTTCAGACCGACAGCAGCAAGGAGCAATTAAAGACATTTAAAGATGAATTTAGGCAAAATGGCTTAAATTATATATACAGTGTCAGTAACTTATAAAATGATTTAATGGTTTATCACTTTCGACCAATAGGTGGCGCAGTTATGAAATCAATGCATTGTGATCAGAGTGAGGTGACAATGACACATACAAAGTTTGGTGTCAAAATGTGAAGGCATTGCAGAGATAAAGCCTAAATAGTCATTTTGGCAGCATGCCTCAACTTTGATGCTGTGGTATACGAAAACGGTTTCGTCTATCGTCACGAAATCCATAACTTTTGGTCGGCATGGTCTGGAGATGATATGATTCGATTTTGGTGAAAATCGGACGAATGGTCTAGGAGAAGTTCGAAAAAGAAGGTTTTGAAAGTAAATAAAGATGGCGGACAGGAAGTTCGTCCAAATACGTCAAACTTGGTATCTATGTTCTCAGCATGACCCAAGGAATCTGTTAAGACCAGTGTCATTACAATAAGCATATTTTTTCAAAAGTTATTAGCATTTTTGGAATTTTAATTTTAACTTTTGACCAACAGGTGGCGCTGTCTCGAAATCTTTTGAGTACCTTCAGGGGATGGTGCTGGTGGCAAATTATGAGTTTCCTAATGTTACAGCAATGCATTCATTAAGTATAGCATTTTACATCACAAAACTGTATTGAAGTCAATGGGAATTTCATGTTTTTTTCTATTATAGCGCCAACAAGAGGCAAAATCCCACAATTTTTTTTCATGTGTCCTCAGACTGAGCCCATACATGTGTGTGCCAAATTTGATGAAAATATCTCAATTCGCTTCGGAGTTATAGACATTTATATGAAAAAACACGTAAAAAATGACTGACACACGACTTTTATTGAATTTTACTACCCCTTACTATCAATATTTTCACATTTGGGCAGTAGTATATCGTTAAGAAGCTATGATTGCGTACTTCTGACGGTGGTTTCGTCTCAATCGGACTAACGGTTTCGAAGATATCAGCAAATGTTTTTTAAGCGCTAAATCACAACGCTACACAAACCGTAAGTCGAAACCTAGCATATTTGGTATCTCTGGACTCGGCAACGATTCAGGACCACAACGAGATGACTCCCGTGAAAATAAGTCAACCACAGCCAGAGTTATAAGCATTTGAAAAATAAATTTTACCACTAGGTGGCGCTGTTTCAAAACTTCTCAGGCTCCTTCAGGGCATCGTATTGATGACCCATACCGAGTTTCGTAACAATTCGTTCATGCGTTCAAAAAATACAGCATTTTAGCACATAATTCAAAATGGCCGACAGCCAAAATGGCCGATCTGGGAAAATTGGATATCAGTCGACTCGGCATGACGCCCTGAATCTAAAGAGACCACTTTTATGATTTTTGGACAAACCATTCAGAAGTTATGAGCGAAAATAGCCGTTTTTCATATCTCCGGACCAGTAGGTGGCACTGCGCCGAAACGCAGCATGTAGCCTCAGGTCATGCTTGTGATGACATGTACCAAGTTTGGTCTGAATACGATTAAGCGTTGCGGAGATACAGCCTTATGTCTGTTTTTGCAAGCGCTACGTAAAGTTTGTTTGCGCGTTTATCAAAAGCGGTTTGACGAATCGACTTGAATACCATAAATTTTTGTCGCCAATGCCTGGAGATGATCTGGTGCAATTTTGGTGAGAATCGGACAAACCGTCTAGGACGAGTTCGCAAAAGTAGGTTTTTTGGACAATTCAAAATGGCGGCCATATTTTTATGACGGAAAATGACGTCATTGGGTGCGATCGAATCGTCATGAGCTCAGGAATCAGAGGAAAAAATAATTTTGTTGATAGGCCAAACGGTTCAAAAGTTATTAGCATAATGATTTTGAAACTTTGGACAGGTGGTGGCGCTAGAGGGAATGAGTTAGAGACACCAAAATTGGTGCACTTACTGTTGGGACTGTCCTCTATCAGAATGTCAAACCGGAACAACTTTCCCGGACACGGTTCTAGGGGCTGCCATAGACGCCCAGTCGGAAGAAGAAGAAGAAGAATAATAATAAATATAGCTGCAAGCAGCCATTCCGGGGCCAAGCGCAAACGCAGATGACAAGACATGCCAACATGGCTGGAAGTTTCAGACCGAGAGCAGCAAGGAGCAATTAAAGACATTTAAAGATGAATTTAGGCAAATGGCTAAAAAATCATATATACAGTAACTTTTAAGATGATTTAATGGATTATCACTTTCGACCAATAGGTGGCGCAGTTACGAAATCGATGTGATGTGGTCAGAGTGAGGTGACAATGACACATACAAAGTTTGGTGTCAAAATATCAAGGCATTGCAGAGATAAAGACTTAATAGTCATTTTGGCAGCATGTCTCAACTTTGCTGCTGCGGTATACGAAAACGGTTTCGTCTATCGTCACGAAATCCATAACTTTTAGTCGGCACAGTATGGAGATGACACGATTCGATTTTGGTGAAAATCGGACGAATGGTCTAGGAGAAGTTCGAAAAAGAAGGTTTTGAAAGTAAATAAAGATGGCGGACAGGAAGTTCGTCCAAATACGTCAAACTTGGTATCTATGTTCTCAGCATGACCCAAGGAATCTGTTAAGACCAGTGTCATTACAATAAGCATATTTTTTCAAAAGTTATTAGCATTTTTGGAATTTTAATTTTAACTTTTGACCAACAGGTGGCGCTGTCTCGAAATCTTTTGAGTACCTTCAGGGGATGGTGCTGGTGGCAAATTATGAGTTTCATAATGTTACAGCAATGCATTCATTTTACATCACAAAACTGTATTGAAGTCAATGGGAATTTCATGTTTTTTTCTATTATAGCGCCAACAAGAGGCAAAATCCCACAATTTTTTTCATGTGTCCTCAGACTGAGCCCATACATGTGTGTGCCAAATTTGATGAAAATATCTCAATTCGCTTCGGAGTTATAGACATTTATATGAAAAAACACGTAAAAAATGACTGACACACGACTTTTATTGAATTTTACTACCCCTTACTATCAATATTTTCACATTTGGGTATTAACTATTAGTTAACAAGCTATGATTGCGTACTTCTGACGGTGGTTTCGTCTCAATCGGACTAACGGTTTCGAAAATATCAGCAAATGTTTTTTAAGCGCTAAATCACAACGCTACACAAACCGTAAGTCGAAACCTAGCATATTTGGTATCTCTGGACTCGGCAACGATTCAGGACCACAACGAGATGACTCCCGTGAGAATAAGTCAACCACAGCCAGAGTTATAAGCATTTGAAAAATAAATTTTACCACTAGGTGGCGCTGTTTCGAAACTTCTCAGGCTCCTTCAGGGCATCGTATTGATGACCCATACCAAGTTTCGTAACAATTCGTTCATGCGTTCAAAAAATACAGCATTTTAGCACATAATTCAAAATGGCCGACAGCCAAAATGGCCGATCTGGGAAAATTGGATATCAGTCGACTTGGCATGACGCCCTGAATCTAAAGAGACCACTTTTATGATTTTTGGACAAACTGTTCAGAAGTTATGAGCGAAAATAGCCGTTTTTCATATCTCCGGACCAGTAGGTGGCACTGCGCCGAAACGCAGCATGTAGCCTCAGGTCATGCTTGTGATGACATGTACCAAGTTTGGTCTGAATACGATTAAGCGTTGCGGAGATACAGCCTTACGTCTGTTTTCGCAAGTGCTACGTAAAATTTGTTTGCGCGTTTATCGAAAGCGGTTTGACGAATCGACTTGAATTCCTTAACTTTTGTCGCCAATGCCTGGAGATGATCTGGTGCAATTTTGGTGAGAATCGGACAAACCGTCTAGGACGAGTTCGCAAAAGTAGGTTTTTTGGACAATTCAAAATGGCGGCCATATTTTTATGACGGAAAATGACGTCATTGGGTGCGATCGAATCGTCATGAGCTCAGGAATCAGAGGAAAAAATAATTTTGTTGATAGGCCAAACGGTTCAAAAGTTATTAGCATAATGATTTTGAAACTTTGGACAGGTGGTGGCGCTAGAGGGAATGAGTTAGAGACACCAAAATTGGTGCACTTACTGTTGGGACTGTCCTCTATCAGAATGTCAAACCGGAACAACTTTCCCGGACACGGTTCTAGGGGCTGCCATAGACGCCCAGTCGGAAGAAGAAGAATAATAATAATAATAAGAAGAAGAAGAACCGGAACAGATACAATACGTGCCTCCGCACCTTCGGTGCTTGGCCCCTAATAATAAGAACCGGAACAGATACAATAGGTGCCTCCGCACCTTCGGTGCTTGGCCCCTAATAAATATAGCTGCAAGCAGCAATTACCGGGGCCAAGCACAATCAGACGACAAGACATGCCAACATTGCTGAAAGTGTCAGACCAACTGCAACAATGAGCAATTAAAGACATTTAAAGACAATTGTAGGTGAAATGGCTGAAAAATCATAGAAACTGTAAATAAAAATATGATTTAATGGATTATCACTTTTGACCAATAGGTGGCGCAGTTACAAAACTGATGTGATGTGGTCAGAGTGAAGTGACAACGACACATATAAAGTTTGGTGTCAATATGTCAAGGCATTGCAGAGATAAAGCCTGAATAGTGCTTTTAGCATCATGCTTCAACTTTGCTGCTGCGCTATACGAAAACGGTTTCATCTATCGACACGAAATCTATAACTTTTGGTCGGCACGGTCTGGAGATGATACGATTCGATTTTGGTGAAAATCGAACAAACGGTGTAGGAGGAGTTCGAAAAAGTAGGTTTTGACTGAAAATCAAGATGGCGGACAGGAAGTTCGGCCAAAAAAGGAAAACCTGGTATCAATGTTCTCAGCTTGACCCAAGGAATCTATTAAGACCAGTGGCATTTCAACAGGCAGATTTATTCAAAAGTTATTAGCATTTTTGGAAATTTAATTATAACTTTTGACCAACAGGTGGCGCTATCTCGAAATCTTTTGAGTACCTTCAGAGGATGGTGTTGTTGGCAAATTTTGAGTTCCATAATGTTACAGCAATACATTTGTTTAGTATAGCATTTTATTTCACAAAACTGTATTGAAGTCAATGGGAATTTCATGTTTTGTTCTATTATAGCGCCACCAAGAGGCTCAGTCCCACAATTTTTTTTATGTGTCCTCAGAGTGAGCCCATACATATGTGTGTCAATTTTGGTGAAAATATCTCAATTCGCTTCAGAGTTATAGACATTTATATGAAAAAACACTTAAAAAATTACTGACACATGACTTTGTTCGAATTTTACTACCCCTTACTATCAATATTTTCCTATTTGGGCATTGGCATTTCGTTAACAAGCTAAGTTTCCAAACTTCTGACGGTGGTTTCGTCTCGATCGGAGAAGCGGTTTCGAAGATATAGCCAAATATTTTTTTCGCGCTAAATTTCAACGCTACACAAACCGTAAGACGAAACCCAGCATGTTTGGTATTGTTGGACTCGGCAACGATTCAGGAACTCAAAAAGATGACTCCCGTGAAAATAAGTCGACCACACCCAAAGTTATAAGCATTTGAAAAAAAAATTCACCACTAGGTGGCGCTGTTTCGAAACTTCTCAGGCTCCTTCAGGGCATCGTACTGATGACCCATACCGAGTTTCGTAACAATTCGTTCATGCGTTCAGAAAATACAGCATTTTAGCACATAATTCAAAATGGCCGACAGACAAAATGGCCGATATGGGAAAATTGGATATCAGTCGACTCGGCATGACGCCCTGAATCTAACAAGACCAATTTTATGATTTTTGGACAAACTGTTCAGAGGTTATAAGCAAAAATAGCCATTTTCTGTATCTCCGGACCAGTAGGTGGCGCTGCGCTGAAACGCAGCATGTAGCCTCAGGTCATGCTTGTGATGACATGGACCAAGTTTGGTCTTAATACGCTAAAGCGTTGCGAAGATACAGCCTTACGACTGTTTTTGCAAGTGCTACGTAAAATTTGTTCGAGTGTTTATCAAAAACGATTTGACGAATCAATTTGATTTTAATAACTTTTTGTCAGCACTGCCTGACGATGATCTGGTTCAATTTTCGTGCAAATCGGACAAACCGTCTAGGACGAGTTCGAAAAAGTAGCTTTTTGAGAAAATTCAAGATGGCGGCCATATTTTTATGACGGAAAATGACGTCATGGGGTGCAATCGAATCGGCATGAGCTCAGGAATCAGAGGAAATAATTTTGTTTATTGGTCTTACGGTTCAGAAGTTATTAGCAAAATAAAAGTGAAATTTTGGACAGGTGGTGGCGCTAGAGGGAATGACTTAGAAACACCAAAATTGGTGTATTTAATGTTGGGACTGTCCTCTATCAGAATGTCGAACCAAAACAACTTTCCCGCAAACGGTTCTATGGGCTGCCATAGACGCCCAGTCGGAAGCAGAATAATAATAATAATAATAATAATAATAATAATAAATATAGCTGCCAGCAGCAATTACCGGGGCCAAGCACAATCAGACGACAAGACATGCCAACATTGCTGAAAGTGTCAGACCAACTGCAACAATGAGCCATTAAAGACATTTAAAGACAATTGTAGGTGAAATGGCTGAAAAATCATAGAAACTGTAAATAAAAATATGATTTAATGGATTATCATTTTTGACCAATAGGTGGCGCAGTTACAAAACTGAAGTGATGTGGTCAGAGTGAAGTGACAATGACACATATAAAGTTTGATGTCAATATGTCAAGGCATTGCAGAGATAAAGCCTGAATAGTGCTTTTAGCATCATGCCTCAACTTTGCTGCTGCGCTATACGAAAACGGTTTCATCTATCGACACGACATCTATAACTTTTGGTCGGCACGGTCTGGAGATGATACAATTCGATTTTGGTGAAAATCGAACAAACGGTGTAGGAGGAGTTCGAAAAAGTAGGTTTTGACTGAAAATCAAGATGGCGGACAGGAAGTTCGGCCAAAAAAGGAAAACCTGGTATCAATGTTCTCAGCTTGACCCAAGGAATCTATTAAGACCAGTGGCATTTCAACAGGCAGATTTATTCAAAAGTTATTAGCATTTTTGGAAATTTAATTATAACTTTTGACCAACAGGTGGCGCTATCTCAAAATCTTTTGAGTACCTTCAGAGGATGGTGTTGTTGGCAAATTCTGAGTTTCATAATGTTACAGCAATGCATTTGTTTAGTATAGCATTTTATTTCACAAAACTGTATTGAAGTCAATGGGAATTTCATGTTTTGTTCTATTATAGCGCCACCAAGAGGCTCAGTCCCACAATTTTTTTTTGTGTCCTCAGATCGAGCCCATACATATGTGTGTCAATTTTGGTGAAAATATCTCAATTCGCTTCAGAGTTATAGACATTTATATGAAAAAACACGTAAAAAATGACTGACACATGACTTTGTTTGAATTTGACTACCCCTTACTATCATATTTTCGTATTTGGGCATTGACATTTAGTTAACAAGCTATGGTTCCAAACTTCTGACGGTGGTTTCGTCTCGATCGGACAAGCGGTTTCGAAGATATAGCCAAATGTTTTTTTCGCACTAAATCGCAACACTACACAAACCGTAAGACGAAACCCAGCATGTTTGGTATCGTTGGACTCGGCAACGATTCAGGAACTCAAAAAGATGACTCCCGTGAAAATAAGTCGACCACACCCAAAGTTATAAGCATTTGAAAAAAAAAATCACCACTAGGTGGCGCTGTTTCGAAACTTCTCAGGCTTCTTCAGGGCATCGTAGTGATGACCCATACCGTGTTTCGTAACAATTCGTTAATGCGTTCAGAAAATACAGCATTTTAGCACATAATTCAAAATGGCCGACAGACAAAATGGCCATCAGTCGAAAACAAATTGGATATCAGACAAAATTGGATATCAGTCGACTCGGCATGACGCCCTGAATCTAACAAGACCAATTTTATGATCTTTGGACAAACTGTTCAGAAGTTATAAGCAAAAATAGCCATTTTCTGTATCTCCGGACCAGTAGGTGGCGCTGCGCCGAAATGCAGCATGTAGCCTCAGGACATGCTTGTGATGACATGGACCAAGTTTGGTCTTAATACACTAAAGCGTTGCGAAGATACAGCCTTACGACTGTTTTTGCAAGCGCTACGTAAAATTTGTTCGAGCGTTTTTCAAAAATAATTTGACGAATCAATTTGATTTTAATAACTTTTTGTCAGCACTGCCTGAAGATGATCTGGTTTAATTTTCGTGCAAATCGGACAAACCGTCTAGGACGAGTTCGAAAAAGTAGCTTTTTGAGAAAATTCAAGATGGCGGCCATATTTTTATGACGGAAAATTACGTCATGGGGTGCAATCGAATCGGCATGAGCGCAGGAATCAGAGGAAAAAATAATTTTGTCGATTGGTTTTACGGTTCAGAAGTTATTAGCAAAATAAAAGTGAAATTTTGGACAGGTAGTGGCGCTAGAGGGAATGACTTAGAAACACCAAAATTGGTGTATTTAATGTTGGAACTGTCCTCTATCAGAATGTCAAACCAAAACAACTTTCCCGCAAACGGTTCTATGGGCTGCCATAGACGCCCAGTCGGAAGCAGAAGAATAATAAAAATAAGAAGAAGAACCGGAACAGATACAATAGGTGCCTCCGCACCTTCGGTGCTTGGCCCCTAATAATAAGAACAGGAACAGATACAATAGGTGCCTCCGCACCTTTGGTGCTTGGCCCCTAATAATAAGAACCGGAACAGATACAATAGGTGCCTCCGCACCTACGGTGCTTGGCCCCTAATAATAAGAACCGGAACAGATACAATAGGTGCCTCCGCACCTTCGGTGCTTGGCCCCTAATAAGAACCGGAACAGATACAATAGGTGCCTCCGCACCTTCGGTGCTTGGCCCCTAATTTTCCTAACAGTCTTACAAAAGCAAGAACTTACAAAAGCTACAGTAAACACTACATCAATACTGTAATGTTAGTGTGGCGAGCAGGACGAGGCCGAGGGACGTGAGAGAACGGTGTGAGGCTGGTGGCGTGAGTGATAATGAACATCACCTGTGAGACGCACCGGTCTCGCATCTCTCACTGAGGAGCGGAAGCATAAAAGGAGGAGCGACGACGCTGAAGATAGAGAGAGGAACAGGCCTGATTTTATGTTGTGTTTTGTTTCTGTTTTGTGTAGCCAGCAGTCATCCGCGAGGGGCTGCTGGCTTATACTTTTGTTTTTGTATTTCTTTTATTTTATCATTAATAGTTGTTTGATTGTTCGCTGGTTCCTGCCTCCTTCTTCCCATAACATCTGAACCCCATTACAGTTAGTTAGCAGGCTAGCTGAGGCAAAGCTTTGCCCTTTGTTTATATCATAGCAACTACATAAAACTTTAGAAAACACAACTACAAATAATAAGACATACCTAGATGTTGTGATCCATAAACATCAGATTGTCCAGAAAAAAATGGGAATGGCTACATCTTTCGGGAGAAGCTTTTGTGCGCATAGCCTGCATTGTACTCTCTTATAGATTCTGGAAGCTGTTCTCCATAAAATGTGCAGCACACAGAGTTGTGGTTATAATATTCAGGGATAGTGTTAAAAATACATTTTAACCTCTCTAAGTTTGTCTGCCTAAGGACAAACTTTTCCGGGGTGGAAAAAACAGCGACAACACTCTTCTTCTTCTCTAGCGCAGACAAAACTAGATCACTCCCATTATAACTTACAAAAGTGCATTTGCAGATGTACACTACCATTCAAAAGTTTGGTACCAGTAAATTTTTTTTAATATTTTTTGAAAGAAGTTTCTTATACTCACCAAGGCTGCATTTGATCAAAACAGTGTCAAATTTTATTGCAATTTAAAATAACCTTTCTACTTTACTATATTTTAAATATTGTTTTAAAATATTAAAATGTATTACGTTGTGGCGAACAGGACGGCCGAGGGACGTGAGAGAACGGCGCGAGGCCGGTGGTGCGATTGCTAATGAGCAACACCTGTTGAGCACACCGGTCTCGCATCTCTCACGGAGGAGCGGAAGCATAAAGGGGGAGCGACGACGTTGATGATCGAGAGAGGAACAGGCCTGATTTTAGTTGTTTGGTTTTTGTATTTGTGTTTTATTTTAGCCAGCAGTCGTCCGCGAGGGGCTGCTGGCCGTTATGTTTATTTTGGGTAAGCCAGCAGTCGTCCGCGAGGGGCTGCTGGCGGTATTTTAGTTTGTTTATTTTATTTTTAATAAAGTTTGTTTAAATGTTTGCCGGTTCCCGCCTCCTTCTTCCCTGAACATTGTTACATACGTGTGATGGTAAAACAGAATTTTCAGCATCATTACTATAGTCATTAGTGTCACGTGATCCTAGAAATCATTCTAATATTCTAATTCGATGCTCAAGTAGGCTAGAATTTCTTCTTATTATCAATATTGAAAACGATTGTTTGTTTTTTTTGTGGGAACAATGGAACATTTTGTTCAGGATTCATTGATTAATAGAAAGTTCAAAATAACAGTACATTTACATTTACATATATATATATACTTTTCAATACATATATATATATATATACATACATATATATATATATATATATATATATATATATATATATATATATATATATATATGTAAATGTAAGATGTATAACAATGTAAAAGCCTATATGTTAAATTTTGATCAATTGAACAAGTTCCTGCTGAGGCAACCCTCTATGGGAATAATTATGAATTCACAGCTAGAGAAAAAAGACTTTATATTTTACAAATATTTAAGACTAAAATCACTTCCCAAAATTAGTTTTCTACATCTGACCTTTGACCTTTTTTGGAGTGCCATCATTTATACATGACTTTTTCCTATTAGTTAAATTATTTTTGGCAAATTGTCTAAAACTTCACACACATTCAAATGCATTTTCCTTATCTGAAAAGTGGTGAAAAGCTTAAAGTCTTAGTGTTTAAAAAAAGAAAAAAAAGAAAACACTAAAAAGCTTTATTAACATTCCATTTCATTGACAACTTTTGTCAACTTGACAAAATTCAAACCATGTCTTAGTGTTTAAAAAAAAAAACCCATTGTTTCTTTCTTGGAATTCCAAATCAATGATTGTAGCACAAGTGAAAATCGACAAGACTCTTCTTTTTCTGTGTAGCCCACACTTTCCACGCATAACTCGCTTTTGACCAATAGGTAGTGGCATCTTTCCTGTCCTCTGGTTGTAGTGTGAATCATATCTTCCAAACCGGCATAGTATGTACCAAAATGCCTGACGTCCACAACAATCTATGACTATATTCTTCATCTCTTCCATCACCCTCACTGCTTCTATCCTCCTTGATCTTCAACTTCTTTGTTTCTTACTATGACCTTATTTTCTGATGCACTGCTGTCACTATCATCAGTACTTCCTGGAAAAGGTACAGCTTTTCCTCTCTGTCTTTTATCAACTTACTAACATCAACATAAAACACAGGCAAAAAGGCTATTATACTGACTGCCAGTACTGAACAATAGTGAAGCTACATAGAAAAAAAAAATGTATCACCTAAAAGGACTTTGTCATTTATGTATGATGCAGATGCACCCTAACCCTTTTGTTTTTGAGTCATTGTTTTTATAAAATGTGCATTAAAAATTACCAAAAATTGTAATTTTATTAGCTGAAGGGGGTCATATGATACTACTAATTTCTTTTTTCTTTTCTTTTTGGTTGAGCATTATTATTGTATTTTAAATGCAATTTTCTTGGTTCCTTAGCTTAACTCCCCATAAAAGGTAAAAGTATTGATTTCCTTAAAATAAATCTTACTGACCCCAAATTTTTGTTTATATTTGTGTTATATGATATCACTTTTTCTTTGTAGATAGTGTAATACTACATGCACTAACATGCTAGGCCACTGCAATGACATAAAATGAATGATGCAATGCAACTAGATCTGCAACAGAGCACAGACTTATAAATGCAGGGGTGAGAAATATATATCTGTCTATCAAGACTTTAAATCAATCCCACTCAACTACTGGTGGGGGACCAGACTCCACCAGTCGAGAGAATAGAATGACTACGGCAGTGCATAACAACATTAAAACACTCAAAGTGATGGGAGAACCCGTTAACTGAAATAGTCACGTCATTCTGCACAGATCTGAAGAAACCTCTCAATAATACAGCACACAGGAAACACATACTAATGAGCAAACAGAAATTTTAGATCCAGCATGCACTCATGTATGTCAAAAAGACATATGTATTTCTGGGGATGGAAGGAGAGAGAGGCGTAAACAAATAAAGCTACAAGGTATCCGGTAGAGAGAGAGAGGGAGAAGACTCTCATCTCTGAACTTAGAAAAAAAGTAAACTAAAATGCACATTCAGTCTGAAGTCCTTAAATGCAGACCATCTAATAACACAGAGCTGATCTTATTAGATATGCGCTCTACTTGAAACATTAGAGAAGAATTAGACCATTACCCCTGGGCTGGCATTTGCAAAAAGTAAACAGTCATTTCTTTCATTGTCAGAATGTGGTGGTGGGGTTCATTCCGTTTGAGGAGGGCTGTTGTTGTTCATCTTCATGCAAACAGTGCAGCACAGCAGGCAGAGTGCTAGACTGAGAAACATTCATAGAATCCAGCTAATTAATCCAAGCTAACCCAAGGCAACAAAACATCATCTGGCTTACAAACGCATAACTGTGAAAAGCAGACCTTTTCTTTGAGGTTAAAATTAGGTTTTCTTCAATTAAAATATTTGGATTGCCACTGTAAAAAAAATAAAGTAAGCTTTAGAAACACCTAAATGAAGGTGACTGAATGATATTAAAATAATATTACATTGAGGTGCCATTTGCATCCTACTTGGTGTTATTCAAATATATTCCTTACCAGAAGTTATGACTTCTATGATGTATGCCTATGTACACAATACTGTGCTGTAGTGAGTTGCTAGCCCATCATGACATTTCTGCACAGAAGAAGCCTATGTGTTTGTGGCAGGGCTGTTTGCCATTCAGAATTAATTTGTGAGAATGCCAGTTTTAAATTCCTGAATATAAATTCACATTTTAATATAAAGAAGCATTTATTTGGCCAATTCAACTGTCACTTCTAGAAGTGAGCATACCTCTTTGCAAGAGCCAGATGAATGTTTTAAACCGTTCTGTCATGAGGATGCAGATAGACGAACCCAAAAGCAGACTGAATGCTCTACACACAATTTATTGAAGACAAAACAGAGAAAACAAAACCCACGAGGGGGCAAAACAAGACTAGAGGCAACAAGCAAGACTAAGACTAGATGATAAATAAAGACTTGACTAGAACTTGACTAGGCAGGAACTAATAATAAAAACTCACAATACATTAAACTGGATACTAGACAAAGTACTCACAGAAGTGTACTATAAAGATAGACACACAATGATAGACAGAGTTTGACAATGAACCGACAAAGGACAGAGAAACACAAGGGGGTTATAAAGGGAGGCTAGAAATGAACAACAGCTGAAACTAATATGGTAATAATTACAAAACGAGGATAACAAGGGGGTGGGGTTAGAAATGAGACAACGGAAGCACATGGCCCAAACAAATGACAATGTGCTGAACATGAAATCATGGGTCTGTCATGATTCTGCCTCAAGACGAGAGAAAATCAGGAACAAGATGCCAGAATCATGACACGTTCATCCTTTCTGGGTCTGTATCACTCACAGGGCAGGTTGAAGATCGGCAGCAGGTCAACATATTACGTGACACTGGTGGTTCGCGGTCTTTTATCCTTTCTAGCATCTTGCCTTTAGATGCTAAGTCAGCCTGTGAGGTCAGTATAGTTGTTCGAGGTATTGGTATGTGTTATGTCCCAGCCCCACTTCATCGTATCCATTTTCAATCTAAGCTTGATTCTGGTTGGTTCCCTGTAGCTGTAAGATCATGTTTTCCTGTGGAGGGAGTACACTTCATCATGGGTAATGACATTGAGAACCGATAGGTATACTTTACCGGGAGGTAAAGTATTCCCTGATCTTGAAGTTGTGGATGTACCCATTTCTGATAGCGAGTCAGATGAGCTGAATTCAAAACACTCAGAACTGTGCTCAGTCAGTGTGTTGACTAGAGCTCAAGCTCGGAAAAAAGATCAGGAGGTAACTTTGTCTGATTCCATGTTCCCTTCTGTTTTTTCTGAGGACAGGATGTTTGCTGGTGGAGAGTCGACAGAGGTGTGTGAAACAGTGCCAGAGACTTTTGCCACTCCTGAAGTACCACTGTCATTGACACATGAAGGACTCATTGGTGCCCAGGAAAATGACCCCTCACTGGCAAAGTGTTTTACCGCAGTTGTTGCTGACCCGAGCGAGTGTAGGAAAGATCAGTGTTTTCTTGTGGAAAACAGAGTAATGATGCGAAATTGGTCTTCGCATACAGGTGCAGCAACTGATGAGACTGGTGAGTTTTTCAACACAGTGTATCAGATAGTAGTTCCGGTTAGTTGGCGTAAGCATGTGCTAGGAATAGCTCATGAACACCCGTGGTCTGGTCATTTAGGCATCACAAAAACCTATGACCGTGTCCTTAAACACTTCTTCTGGCCAGGAATGAAATCTCATGTAACTCGGTTCTGTAACACATGCAGTACATGTCAGATGGTAGGCAAACCCAATCAAGTTGTGCATCCAGCTCCACTGCGACCAATTCCTGCAGTAGGTGAGCCATTTGAACATGTTCTTGTGGACTGTGTGGGTCCGTTACCAAGAACAAAAGCTGGTAACCATTTCTTACTGACTGTTATGTGCATGTCCACTCGTTTTCCAGAGGCAATCCCTCTGAGGAAAATAACAGCACCAGCATCACAAAAGCATTGATTAAGTTTTTTACTACATTTGGTTTGCCCAAGTTTGTTCAGACTGATCAGGGAACCAACTTTATGTCCAGAGCATTCAAACAGTCCCTGCAGTCCTTAGGAGTGTCACATTCTGTATCCAGTGCTTACCATCCAGAGTCACAGGGAGCATTAGAGCGCTGGCACCAAACCCTGAAGTCGATGCTAAAAAAGTACTGTTATGACACAGGGAAAGACTGGGACGAAGGTGTGCCGTTTGTATTGTTTGCCATACGGGATGCCAAAGAAGAGTCCCTGAAATTCAGTCCTTCTGAGCTTGTGTTTGGCCACAATGTACGTGGGCCGTTGAAAGTGCTGAAGGAGCAGTTAGTGGCTGGCTCCTCCTCTAAGTCTAATGTGTTAGATTTTGTTTCACAGTGTAGGGAACGTTTACATCACGCCACTTCCTTGGCTAAGGAAGCCCTCTCCTCTTCTCAGGCCCGCATGAAACAGCAGTACGACAGAAACGCTGTTGAGTGCAAGTTTCAGCCTGGTGACAAAGTGTTGGTATTACTGCCTGTGCTCGGTTCTTCTCTTTCTGCTCGCTTCTCAGGTCCATATGTAGTGGAGGGCAAAGTCTCAGAAACCGAATATGTCATCCACAGCCCTGAGCGCAGGAGGAAAAAGCGTGTGTGTCACATTAACATGTTGAAGGCTTATCATTCCAGGGAGAATGATCAAGGGGAGCAGAAACGCAGCGTGGAAGCGGCTGTTCCCGGCACCAGTTCTGCGTCCATGGTTTATGGTGTGTCCATGGCTGCTGAAGGGGATGATGGTTTGACCGTGGTATCCGAGAGGCAACAGTGTGGTAGGCTATCTAATACAGAGTTCTTAGCTGACGTGGGAGCACAGTTTTCCTACCTTACTGACACTCAGCGGGGAGACGTACTTACCTTGTTCAACTCATTTTCCATGCTTTTTAGTGATGTACCATCTCGTACATCTGTGATACAGCATGATATTGATGTTGGCTCTGCCATTCCAATCAAGCAGAATGCTTATAGGTGTTCTGTTGGAAAAAGAGAGTTGATGAAGAAGGAGGCTACTTATCTGCTAGAAAATGGTTTAGCAAAGCCTAGCAGTAGCTCATGGAGTTTACCCTGTTTACTGACTCCAAAGTCAGATGGTACCCCCCGGTTCTGTACAAATTTCAGAAAGGTCAATGCAGTCACGGTCCCAGACTCGTTTCCATTACCCCGTATGGAAGACTGCATAGATAGCATTGGTTCTGCTGTCTTTATCACCAAACTGGATCTTCTTAAAGGATACTGGCAGATCCCGTTGACTGATAGAGCTTCTGACATATCAGCATTTGTGACTCCAGATCACTTTCTTCAATATACAGTGATGGCTTTTGGCATGAGAAATGCCCCAGCCACATTCCAACGACTCATGAACATAGTGTTGGGAGATGTACCCCAGTGTAATGTGTATTTGGACGACGTAGTGGTCTATTCAAATGATTGGGAAAGTCATTTGGCTAGCCTGGAAATCGTGTTTGAACGGCTTACTAACGCAGCATTGACCCTTAACCTAGCCAAATGTGATTTTGCTAGGGCTACTGTCACTTATTTAGGGAAACAGGTAGGACATGGGCAGGTCAGACCAGTGGAGGCTAAAGTGGCTGCAATATTGACTTGTCCAATTCCTACAACCAGACGAGAGCTCAGGCGTTTCTTAGGCATGACAGGATACTACAGATGTTTTTGTAAGAATTTCTCAGTGGTAGTGGCTCCTCTTACTAAGCTCTGTAGTCCAGCTGTACCCTTTGTGTGGACACCTGAATGTGATTATGCCTTTGCCGCTGCTAAGTCCCTGTTGTGCAGTGCTCCTGTATTGGCTGCGCCTAACTTTGCTCTTCCCTTCCAGTTAGTGGTGGATGCTAGTGGTACTGGAGCTGGAGCTGTTTTGTTACAGGTTGGAGAAGATGGTGTGCATCACCCTGTTTCATACTTCTCCACAAAGTTCAAGCGCCACCAACTGAACTACTCCACCATTGAGAAGGAGACGCTGGCCATGTTACTTGCATTAAAGCACTTTGAGGTATATGTGTGTTCCAGCCCATCTCCTGTGACTGTGTACACTGATCACAATCTTCTAGTTTTCCTGAATCAGATGTATAATCACAATCAGCGTCTGATGCGTTGGGCCCTGATGGTCCAGGGATTCCAGCTTAACATCAAACACAAGAAGGGGTCGGAAAATGTGGTTGCCGACGCTCTGTCTCGTGGGTAAGAGGTGTCTTAACTTGTTATCAGTAGAACACAAGTGATGTATCATGGTTAAAGATAACTGTGTTAGGATCATTATTATATAATATGGTGAATGATGGTGATTTCTGTTAACAAAACTTATGGTTTTGATCTTAAGTGAGGGGGTGTTACGACCCTAAGGGTCATGTGTTTGGTTGGGGTGTTTATTTCTTCTCTCTTAGGTGGTGGCCCCTCCCCCTCCATGTCTCGGCTGCATGCGTGAGTGGCAACAGGTGTGCCTGATTAACACTCAGTACCTGGAGGATAAGAAGACTGTTCTTTCACAGTTTGTTAGTGTTGTTGTGAGGTGTGTGCTTGTGTTCTGTTCATTTCTCTTCCTACCCGTTGTGACCACATTGCAGACCAGCTTCATTCAACCTGTGGGTTGAACACCAACTTGCATCGTGTTGTGAGTTTAGAACAGTGTTTGGTGTTTGTTTGTTTGTTAACCTCCTCAGTTAAGAGAGGATTGTTCAGTAGTTCAGTTAATGTTGAATCTTGATTTTCTCAGTTATTTAGTTTGTGTTTATTGTTTGCCTTACCTTGCTTGTTTGCGGTCTCATTCTGAGAGAGTAGTTTTGTATTGGTTTTTCTTTGTCCATATTATAATAAATACACGTTTTAACTTGCACATGACTCTGACTTCCTGTTCTCTTTTGCCCAGGTTATTTTAAATTATTGTTGTTTCCCCTTCCCCTGGATTTACCATTTGGGGGAACGTAACAATCACAAAAAGCAAAGATTTATTAAAAGTTTTAAATTCTTGAAAATATTGTCTTAGATGATGTCTATAAGACATGACTCATCAGTACTACTGATTACAGTAATTTGAAAACTAATGTTTCTTGTCACTGGTCACATTAATTTTAGTGATCACCCATGTGCATGCACAATATTCTTCCACTTAAACATTCATTTATGTTCATGAAATGTTCAGCATAAAACTTTGCAAAACTTTACACTTTACAAAAAAGGTTTTGTTCATTAAAATTAGTTAATGCATTAACTAACATAAATTAATATTAAATTCTGTAAAAAAAACAACAACAACATATTGCTCATTGTTAATTCATGTTGGTTAATGCATTAACTAAGATTAATTAACAATGAGCAATATGTTGTTGTTGTTTTTTTTACAGAATTTAATAATGTCCGTTAATACTAATACAGTTGTTCATTGTTTGTCCGTGTTAGTGTATTGTGCATTAACTAATGTTAACAGATAAAACGTATATAATACATAACAATATATTAATAAATGTTGTGATTAATATTATCCACACTAAAAAAATGCTGGGTTGGTTCATGTTTGGGTCAAATATGGACAAACCCAACCGTTGGTTTAAATTAACATAGGTTTTAACTAATTAATCTAAACCTTCGGTTGGGTTTGTGTAAGATTAATAAATGCTATAGAAGTATTGTTGGCTTGGCTGCTGTAATAATCACACAAATAACTCAGAAAAAAGCAGTATTCAAAATAAAAATCCAACCAACAAAAGACATTGTGGATCAAAGACCAGAATGAACTCTATGTATATAAGCCCTGAGAAAATTAACATAGAAACAGGACAGCTGTGATGAACTAATTAACTGCCTAGGGAACAAATGACAGCGAACATGGGCAAACCGAAACTGAACAACACACTAACTCAAAACAAAACAGAAGCATAACCCTGACAATTGTTCATTGTTAGTTCATGTTAACTAATACTGGAGGAACCATTGATATGCTTGAAGTTTATTGCGAGAACATTCTGGCTCAATTTTCCATATTTGAAAAAAAAAAAAAATGTCTCAAGTATCTTTTTATTTTCTACAGGGAAACCTGATTCTGAAACTTGCCATAGAGGTTGAATTCCATGTCCTCACTTTAAAAGCAATGTGTATTTTTTCTTTTTTCTGTTAAAATACTGCTTCCTATCCAAGCGTGACATGCAGAGACCACTTTTCACACCTGTTCAAAAAGCCATAATTTTTATTTTGTTATGCTAGTGAATGAAATTACACACTTCACCTCTAAATCTTGTCCAAACAAACATGTAAGACATGTTGCAGAGCACAGAGTGATCTAAAAAAACAAAAAAAAACAGCGTAGCCTATATCATCTTATTTGCGTGCACAGGGATATCTTCTAAAATAGTAAGGGGCACACAGACTATGGATCACAATATGGTTTGGAAGTTATCAAGCATCACCAGAGTTCAACAGCAGAAGGGAAATAGTGTTTTAATTGTTGTTTGTTTACCCTGAACACAAATAAGTTAATGATGATGATGAATTACTATTGTGAATACGGAGGAAAGGTCCTTGAAGATCACTCATGAGCAAAAAATCTTCTCAAGAGTATGATAGCCTTCCCAAGGCATAAAACATGATGCGCTGAAAAGATTTAGAGCCCACCAAGATAAACAGTGAGCTAACATTTCTCGTTTAATGTCCAGCAGCGATAGGCTCAGACATCTCATTGTATGTTGTATTTTGAGGGTGGATGGTTTCAGGTAAATTGCCCAGATTAGAACATTGACTTTGGAATTAGCATGACACTAATAAATGCAGCACAGCCGATAAAAGCCTTGGCAGTGCAATTATTTAACAACACATTCAGTCAGTTTCACAACTTGTGAGGACGCCATAATTCCCCTCATATCTTGTTAAGCCTATAGTGTTTTTTCTTTCCATAGACTGAATATTCACAGTGTGAGCAGAGGGGTTTGAGGGCCGGTTAAATACTCAAGAGAGGCCAGCTGTGGTTCAGTCAGATCATTAAAAAAGGAAGAAAAAAGGGAATGGAGACCAAACACACAAAATTATTATTGATTGAGCCACCACAAAGCTCAATCAACCCAATCATGAGGGCAACAAAACCTCTAGCGCTGCTACATTTACAATTCACAAGTTAGTTTGTCAGTATTATTACAGATGAATCATAACCCTTTAGTTGTGTTGATTGCTGTTGTGTAAAAGTCATTGTTGAAGAAATTATTTTAAACAAACATTTTTAAAGTGGATGGCCTCTCATACAACAATGAAAGGCATACATCAGGAGAATAAAAAAGAAATTACATGAAGCCTCAAATATTGAGTCTTATTTACTCTCCATTGAAAATTCTTATTTTAGGTTTGACTGTAGTTTTCCAGGAAAATTGGGAAAAATGTTAAGGCAGTTCATCTGTTCTGCATATTTATATGGTGATTAGGGTTACCAGGAAAATAAGTAAGTGAAAGTTTCTTATAAAAAGGGACACTCACTTTTTTTGTACCACATATTCAGTTTGGGTTTTAAGTATTCCACTAGTGGCAGGTGACAGTTGACCACATTTAAAATAAAACCAAAATGCTAAACAGTCATAGTGTCACAGTTCACCAGTTATATTTTGCACTACAGTCCCCAGAGTCCTCTTTGGAATCCTCACCTGCAATCACTTTCCCCTGAATATTCACCTGCACCTGGTTACAATCAATTACCTCATCACCCAGCTCTATAAAACTCTCAGGCACACTTCAGTCTTGGTCAAGCCTCCAACAGGAATAGACCATAACCCATTGTCTCCCGAAGTCTCCGCATCATCCTGAATCCGCCAAGTAACGTATACTCATCTTTGAAATACTAACCTCTGTGTCCTTGTCCCGCTGTTCCCAGAAGTCCTGCCTGGTTCCATGTTTCATGAGATCTGGCATTCGTCTGAGTGTCCCACATTCCTGCTGAGATCTCCTTGCCCGCTGCTGCATCTGAAATAGAAAAGGACATGTATCAATGAACAGTGATTGTTTGAATCCAACTAACTTAAGAAGGATCTGCTCACCTGGAATCTGCTCTGCACGTAGCGATCATCACAGAATCTTCACCTGAACTTTGCCTACTCACCTTTGCACTTGTGTCACTTTGAATAAAGCAGTGTTGTGATTCACTTACCTCTGTCTCCGTGCCTGTATCCTGACAGAAGGCTTGACCCATACCGCTATGGATCCTACACTGCCCAAAGACAGCGCTTCCAGACACCCCACGGAATTCACTATGTTCGGCCAGAACGGTAGTACTCTGGAGGAATTTGTTAAAGTTTACCTTCACCTTTACCAGGATGGGAGCTGGGAGGAGGGCTTCCTTCAGCAGGAGTTCTGGAGCGGGTTAGACGATCCACTCGCCCAGATATTGCTGTGGGATGATATCAACCTACCTCTCATCGAATTCATGGACCGCACGCTGTGGGTGTGTGGGTCCTCATTCACCGTGGGAGATATCCAGCACGATCTCCACATTCAGCCCAAAATCCACGTCAGCCCCGCCGAGCCTGCATTCCATGTTAGTCATCCCAAGCCTGCACGTCATGTCACCGCAACCATCAACCCAGCCAACAGATCAGTTCATGGACTTCCAGGATCGATTTCCAGCCTGGCCGATCTCCCGCTGATGTCACTGCGTGGTTCCAGATGGGCCATCCGGCCAAAGTCTCGTCCCGCAGAGCCTTCCCCACTGATCCCGGTCAGTCCAGCGCCCTCTTGCTCTCGGAAACGGAGGAAGAGGAAGGGGACTTCATGCACCACACAGTGCCTGAAGACCAGCCCTGAGTTTCCTTCGCCGCTGGTCCAACCCAACCCAGATCTTCACGTTGCGCCCACAGAGCCAGAGGCAGTCTTCGAGCGAGAGCCAGAGGCAGTCTTCGAGCGAGAGCCAGAGGCAGTCTTCGAGCGAGAGCCAGAGGCAGTCTTCGAGCGAGAGCCAGAGGCAGTCTTCGAGCGAGAGCCAGAGGCAGTCTTCGAGCGAGAGCCAGAGGCAGTCTTCGAGCGAGAGCCAGAGGCAGTCTTCGAGCCAGAGCCAGTCTTCGAGCGAGAGCCAGAGCCAGTCGCCTGTTCGCCAGAACCGGAGCCAATCGCCTGCCCGCCAGAGACTGAACACGCCGCACTTGAGTCTGCTCTGGAAGACACAGCGCTCATTGTGGTGTCCATGGCTGTTTTGTGTGTGTGGGCAACACACACATCAGCTACAGCCCATGAATCCAGTTCCGAGTCCCATGATGTGCTGGCCCCATCCAGTTCCGAGTCCCATGATGTGCTTGCCCCGTCCAGTTCCGAGTCCCATGATGTGCTGGTTCCGTCCAGTTCCGAGTCCCATGATGTGCTTGCCCCGTCCAGTTCCGAGTCCCATGATGTGCTTGCCCCGTCCAGTTCCGAGTCCAATGATGTGCTTGCTCCGTCCAGTTCCGAGTCCCATGATGTGCTGGTTCCGTCCAGTTCCGAGTCCCGTGATGTGCTGGTTCCGTCCAGTTCCGAGTCCCGTGATGTGCTGGTTCCGTCCAGTTCCGAGTCCCATGATGCGCCAGAGCCGGCTGATCCTGCGCCAGAGCCGGCTGATCCTGCGCCAGATGCACCAGAGCCCACTGATCCTGCGCCAGTCCTGCCCAGCCCAACACCCTCTTTGCTGCCGGATCCCCCCTTTCCTGTCAATTTCCCCATTAAAATTTTGGGGGGGCGCACACCCGAAGGGTCCTCACCGCCATGGCCTCTGGACGCCCGAGGGTCCGACAGCTCCGCCCTGGACGCCCGAGGGTCCGACAGCTCCGCCCTGGACGCCCGAGGGTCCGACAGCTCCGCCCTGGACGCCCGAGGGTCCGACAGCTCCGCCCTGGACGCCCGAGGGTCCGACAGCTCCGCCCTGGACGCCCGAGGGTCCGACAGCTCCGCCCTGGACGCCCAAGGGTCCGACAGCTCCGCCCTGGACGCCCGAGGGTCCGACAGCTCCGCCCTGGACTAGGGGTGGGAATCTCTAGGCACCTCACGATTCGATTCGATTACGATTCAGAGGGCTGCGATTCGATGCTAAAGCGATTATCGATTATCTGAATCTTTTTGTGTGTGTGTGTGAATATAAATACTTTGCTTTAAAAGTACAAAGTAATGACCAATAAAGAATTAACGTACAATATATTTTATTAACATTGCAAAGAACCAATAGGAAAATAAATGTGTGCCTGAACTAGCAGCATACTTGTAGTAAATTAATAATATAACAACGACCAGCGTTCTGACGATTCATGCTACCCATCGAGATGTGCTACTTACTGGTTATGCGTATGTGCAGACTCATTTTCCTTCTGCTTACCACGCCCATAAATCTATGCATCCTTGCTGTGGAGACTTGTAGGAAACTTTGACAGGTCAAAGATGAATATTTGATGATAATTTTTACTTTTCACACCGTTTTAAAAATGAAAATAGTACAGTATACTGTACACTTAACTTCAAATTTTATTATAATTGTATTTCATATAATAATGTCATTTTTAATTCAATTCAATTCAATTCAAATTTATTTGTATAGCGCTTTTCACAATACATATTGTTTCAAAGCAGCTTTACAGAAAGTGCATTTCAGAAATGTACGTAAAAAATACAGTTAGTTAATCATCATGTATTAATTTAGGGCATAACATATCGCCGGCGTTGAGTCGTCTCTTCACAGGCGTCGAGTCGTCTCATCGCAGGTGTTGGGGACTCTGAAGTCTCCGTGAGAGGCTGGATACAGACTGTAGCTGAAGAACGCTATTTACCTCGGGACTAGCGTCCCGAGATAACAGCAGAAAAGCAGATGGGAAATAATTAGCGTAGCTGCTGTTCATAATATTAATGCATTCGATCTGGTTCAACAGTAGTATAAGAGGCAAGCATTATGTGAATGCTTGGCTGAAGAGATGCGTCTTTAATCTAGTTTTGAACTGGGAGAGCGAGTCTGAGCAACGAACAGTATCAGGAAGGCTATTCCAGAGTTTAGGAGCGAAATGCGAGAACGCCCTCCCTCCTTTAGTGGATCTGGATATCCTAGGAATGACCAGAAGCCTCGAATTTAGGGATCTTAAAGAACGCGATGGATTGTAGGGCGATAGAAGGTCCATTAAATATACAGGAGCTAGACCATTTAGGGCTTTATAGGTCAGTAATAGTACTTTGTAATTGATACGGAACTTAATAGGTAACCAGTGCAGAGATGATAAAATTGGTGTTATATGATCATATTTTCTTGACCTAGTAAGAACTCTAGCAGCTGCATTTTGCACTAACTGTAGCTTGTTTATTGAGGATGTAGGACAACCAGCTAATAAAGCGTTACAGTAATCTAGTCTTGAGGTCATGAATGCATGAACTAACTTTTCTGCATCAGAAACAGATAGCATGTTACGTAGCTTAGCAATATTTCTAAGGTGGAAGAAGGCTGTTCTTGTAACATATGAAATATGATTTTCGAAAGACAAGTTGCGGTCTAGTATAACACCCAGGTCTTTTACTGTAGTGGATAAAGTAACTGGACATCCTTCTAAATTAAAGTTGTATTGTACGAGGTTTTGTGGGTAGTTTTTTGGACCAATAAGTAATACCTCCGTTTTATCTGAATTTAATAGCAGGAAATTACACGTCATCCAGCATTTTATATCTTTAAGACACTCTGTCAATTTAGATAAGTTAGTGTTTTCATCTGGTCTTGATGAAATATATAATTGAGTGTCATCAGCATAACAGTGGAAATTAATTCCATGTTTTCTTATAATATTACCCAGTGGCAGCATATATATTGAGAATAGCAGAGGGCCTAACACCGATCCTTGCGCCACTCCATAGTCTACTGACGTTATCTTCGATTTTTCACCATTTAAACAGACAAAATGGTAACGGTCTGATAAGTACGATCTAAACCAGCTTAATGCCTGTCCCTGAACACCAGTGTAGTTTTGTAGTCGATCTAAGAGTATTTTATGATCTATAGTGTCGAACGCAGCGCTAAGATCGAGTAGAACTAGTATTGAGATACAGCCTTGGTCAGAAGCTAAAAGTAAATCATTTGTAATTTTAACTAGCGCAGTTTCTGTGCTATGATGCGGTCTGAATCCTGACTGAAATTTTTCATAGATATCATTTTCTTGCAAGAAAGAGCACAATTGAGCGGACACAATTTTTTCTAGTATTTTAGATATAAATGGAAGATTTGAAATGGGTCTGTAATTTGCTAAGTTATTTTGATCTAATTGCGGTTTCTTAATAATAGGTTTTATTACTGCCAGCTTAAATATTTTTGGAACATGACCTAAAGATAAAGACGAGTTAATAATATTGAGAAGAGGCTCTTCCACTACAGGTAACACTTCTTTCAGTAGTTTAGTGGGTATTGGGTCTAATAAACATGTTGTTGGTTTCGCTGCAAAGATAAGTTTATTTAGCTCTTCCTGTCCTATAGTTGTAAAGCGGTGTAGTTGTTCTTGAGGGGCGATAATTGTGGCTGAATCATAAGACACCATAGAGGATTGTACATTTACAATTGTATTTCGGATGCTTTCTATTTTCTCATTGAAGTAATTCATAAAATCATTACAACTATACTGTAACGGAATATTTTGCTCTGGTGATGTCTGTTTATTTGTTAGTCTAGCCACGGTGTTAAATAAAAACCTTGGATTATTTTGGTTATTTTCTATTAGTTTGCGGAGATGCTCAGCCCTGGCTGCTTTTAGAGCCTTTTTATAACGTGACATACTGTCTTTCCACGCGATTCTAAAGACCTCTAAATTAGTTTGTTTCCATTTACGCTCTAAGTTACGAGTTTCTCTCTTGATAACATGTGTAGTACTATTGTACCATGGTGCTTTAGTTTTCTCTCTAACCTTTTTTAATCTAATTGGTGCAACAATATCTAATGTACTAGAGAAAATGGTGCTCAAACTGCTAGTCATTTCCTCTAGTTCATCTGTTTGTTGGGGTTCACTGAGCAGCTGAGATAGATCAGGTAAGCTATTTGTGAATCTATCTATAGTGGTTGGAACGATTGTTCTGCCTGGTCGATAACGTGGCGCAACATGGCAAATTTCAGCAGTACGTAATATGCACGTTACCATACAATGATCAGTGAGATCGTCACTTTGCGCTATAATATCTATATCGGTTGGATTGGTTCCATATGATATAATTAAATCTAGTGTATGATTTAGACGATGAGTGGGACCACTGACGTTTTGCTTGACCCCAAATGAGTTTAATAAATCTGTAAACGCAGCCCCTAACACATCATTTGTGTTATCTACGTGTATGTTAAAATCTCCAACAATTATTGCTTTATCGGCATTGACCAATAGATCTGAGAGAAAGTCTGAAAACTCTTTTAGGAAATCAGCATAGGGCCCTGGAGGTCTATATACGGTCGCTAAGGCTAGAGATAATAGGGATTTCTTTCTTACATCTAAGAGCGTAACATTTAGCACAAGTACTTCGAACGAATTAAACCTGTGACCTGTTTTCTGAGTAACATTTAGGATATCTCTATAGATTGTTGCAACACCGCCGCCACGACCGATCGGACGGGGCTCATGCTTATAACAGTATCCTGGCGGAGTAGACTCATTTAGACCGAAATAATCATTTGGTTTAAGCCAGGTTTCAGTAAGGCACAGAACATCGAAATTATTATCTGTGACCATTTCATTTACAATAACCGCCTTAGGTGTGAGCGATCTAATGTTTAGAAGACCTAGTTTTAGAAATTCTTTTTGTTCACTGAGATTTAGATTTTCTGGTTTAATTACAATAAGATTTTTCCTAGATCCTAAACTAGATTTATTGTTTGGCCTCACTAGACGAGGAATAGACACAGTTTCTATATAATGTTCTACACTACTTGTATCAATTAAGTTGGGACAGCAGAGATTGTGATTTGGACTTTGACTTACTAGTCAGATGGTGTGTAACGTCTTGGAGATGTTGTCCGACAGCACAGCCGCTCCGATTCTGCTGGGGTGCAGGCCATCAGCACGGTAGAGCCTAGGTCGCTCCCAGAACAGATTCCAATTATTTACAAAGAGCAGTTTCTGTTCATTACACCATGATATTAACCATTCATTTAGAGCAAATAGTCTACTGAACCTTTCTTGTCCTAGTCGGTACGTGGGAAGTGGTCCAGACACGATGATCGTTGCCTCAGGCGCTGTGCTGCGTACCGTCTCGATCAGGCTCCTGTAGTCCTTCTTCAGAACCTCCGTCTGCCGCAGCCGGATGTCGTTCGTTCCCGCGTGCAGCACCACAGCTCCGACGCGCTCGTCACCGTTCAGGATCTCGGGAACATGTGCAGCGACATCTAGAACACGAGCACCAGGAAAGCAGTGAGTGCGCACATTACCCTTACCTGAGGTAGCGCGGACATGACGGACGATGGAACTGCCGATGATCACGGCGTCGTCACGTTCCGACTCGCGAAGAGGGGAGAAGCGGTTCCGGGTGGAGATCTCGAAGACCGGGAGCGGTGGAGAGGTTCTTGGTCTGGTCCTGGCTCGTGTCTTCCGCTGAGGGATCACCCAGGGTCCATGGCTTTGTGTCGGTGCCGGAGTGAATGAAGCCAGAGATGATCGCGTCCTCCTGGGCAGAGAAACGCACGGAGTAGACGAAGTCGGAGTCAAAAAGTTACTAACCACTGACTTGTGAGCATCGGCGCGTGATGTTTCAAGCGCTGATCGCCGATCTCGCAGCTCGGCTTGCCTCTCTAGCAGACCACGGATCTGCTTCTCCACGGACTCCAGCTCCAACAGCACCGAATGCAGCTCGAATGTGTCCTCACCTGCACTCAGAGGTAGCGTTAGACACACATCCGATATATTCGCCATTATAACAGATGAACAGTAAATTAGTAGTGATACTACCAATATCACTACTAATTTAGGACTGAAATCCTGGATATAACCCGTATCCTTTCAGTGAAACGGGTGTAAAATCCGACGGTCGATTGGCGCGAGGCCACGCGTGAAATGCTAGTGGGCTAAAAGGCTAGTAGCTGGGATTCGCAAAGTTGGATCTAAGTAGCGATATCAAAGCAATCCGATTGTTTTTTATAGGGAATAGTATCGAGGATAAGTTCACACGATATAAAAATAGAAAGTACTTGTTTATAAATGAGTGGTAAAGAAGAAAATCAAGGATTAATGAATCAATTCGACGGAGCTCCAAACACAAACAATCACCGCACGCGCATGCGCTCTCTGATTTTTACTTGTTATATCAAATGTGATAATTGCTAGTTCATTTAAAATATCAAAATATGCTCCTCATACACTTACCCTAATTTAAATGAAATAACGATGTCATAATATTGTGAGATTTACACCATTATGGAAACAATAGAGAATGAATCAACATTCTCTGTGATCGATTCGCGCTTGGGTAACGTTAGCATTTTTCGACAAGGCAGCACAAAGCCGAGTGTTTTTCCTCTGGGTGGAAACGTGTCATATGGCTTCACATATTTGTCGTGTTTCCGAAATATTTTAGTTTTATTCTACAAAGCTTACAACTAGTATGGCTCTTGTCCACCTCCTTTCCCCCTTCAACTTCACAGAAGCCAAAATATTTCCACACGTCAGCTTTTAACGAGGAGGGTGTTTGGATTTCGCGCTCAGCCTTCGCGTCTCTGTTATGTGCACACGCCACAGACGGTCCGGGCACTGCACTTCCGCGCTTCAGAGTTCCGTCTTTTGCGTTCCGTCAATATTACGTTATTATAAATATATATATAAAAAAAAAAATTTTTTTTTGAAAATCGATTTTTGACATTTGTGAATCGATTCAGAATCGTCCACGTCCGCATCGCGATGCATCTAAGAATCGATTTTTTCCCCCCACCCCTACCCTGGACGCCCGAGGGTCCGACAGCTCCGCCCTGGACGCCCGAGGGTCCGACAGCTCCGCCTTGGCCATGTCCACAGTCTGTTCCGTCACGGCCACGCCCACAGCCTGTTCCGCTGTGGCCACACTCACAGCCTGCTCCATCACGGCCACGCCCACAGCCTGCTCCGCCGTGGCCACACCCGCAGCCGTTTCCACCCTGGTCCCACGAGCTGCCAGCTCAGCCCTGGAGGCTTCCTGTCCTGTGCAACCACGCCCTCTTCAGCCTCCAGGGCAAACTTTGGATGTTATGCGGCCCGAGGACGCGCCTTCGGAGAGGGGGGGTTACTGTCACAGTTCACCAGTTATATTTTGCACTACAGTCCCCAGAATCCTCTTTGGAATCCTCACCTGCAATCACTTTCCCCTGAATATTCACCTGCACCTGGTTACAATCAATTACCTCATCACCCAGCTCTATAAAACTCTCAGGCACACTTCAGTCTTCGTCAAGCCTCCAACAGGAATAGACCATAACCCATTGTCTCCCGAAGTCTCCGCATCATCCTGAATCCGCCAAGTAACGTATACTCATCTTTGAAATACTAACCTCTGTGTCCTTGTCCCGCTGTTCCCAGAAGTCCTGCCTGGTTCCATGTTTCCTGAGATCTGGCACTCGTCTGAGTGTCCCACATTCCTGCTGAGATCTCCTTGCCAGCTGCTGCATCTGAAATAGAAAAGGACACGTATCAATGAACAGTGATTGTTTGAATCCAACTAACTTAAGAAGGATCTGCTCACCTGGAATCTGCTCTGCACGTAGCGATCATCACAGAATCTTCACCTGAACTTTGTCTACTCACCTTTGCACTTGTGTCACTTTGAATAAAGCAGTGTTGTGATTCACTTACCTCTGTCTCCGTGCCTGTATCCTGACACATAGTGTATGTCTGCAGTCATATGCATATAAGAAAAGATGCTCAAATGTATTTCACCAGTTCCTATTTCAATTATATTCCTATTCTAAAGACCACAAGAACCAGACAAGTCCTCCGCACAGACTTATGACCAGCTTTGTCTCCATACTAGTGTGATGAATCTGATCTTCAAACAAAAGGAACTTATGGAAATATTTGAATGCCGATCCACAATCTAATTTCTGACTTGAGATGCAGCTTGAGTCATAATCACACTTTGTTTGTTTGTTGGCCAGAGAAGAACTGGCTCCCCGACTGGGCTTGGTTTCTGAGCCTGGACGATGGCATCACTGTTTTCTGCAGAACTCCTTTATACATGAAATGAACTAATTTAATAATCTTTACAAAGGAACTGAATCAACACTGAATCAGTTCCTATGTAAAGATTATTAAATTAGTTCATTTCATGTATAAAGGAGTTCTGCAGAAAACAGTGATGAAACTTAAGCCACATGTAAAAATCTATAAACATATAAATGGAATTAGAATGGGACATCTTTGGCGTGTGCTGTATAAGATTGAACACTGGCAGTTGCTAGGTTACACTGATGCCAAGGAAGGAAGATCAAGGCAGGCCAGCTTCTATACGAGCTGAAAGGATGAAGGGCTTCAAGCAGAAGATCTCCTCATGCTGGCTATAGTCTCATTCATCCTCAGAATTCCATCACTTCATCATGAGAAACAAATCGAGTGTATGGAACAAATGTCCTGCAAAGTTTTCAATACATTGTGGTTTAAGTCCTTAAGACTAACATGTTTTTACGGCTGCGATAAGTAGCTATATTTGGCATTTTTATATTTGCACTTTCATGTGGTTGAATTGGTTGTATGGTCTTGTTTGGTTGGCTGTCTTCTTTTTTTGGAAAGACTTTATTATAGAATGTAATAATGGATATTATTGTCAGGGTTATGTTCGGTTTTCATGGACTTTTATTTTATCATGTTGTTTCCCTGTGTTCTGTTTGCTTTGTTCTCTATGTTTCCGCTTATTGATTATGTGCCTGATTGTTTCACCTGTGTCTAGTTTAGATTATTTTGTGTATTGGAGCATTAACGTCATGTCGTAATTACAGTAAATAAAGCTCATATCGGCTTTCGAATCGCTCTCAGCGGTACTTTGATGTCATTCACCAATCGGTCTCTACAGCTGTGGTCAGGTGGTACAGTCGTAGCTCTCAGAAGATTACAAGTTTACACGTTGTAATTATAAGTTCTACAATGTGAAGGGTTTTTACCCGTACACAATCTTTACGGTAATTGCGACATGGCTTAAACTCAAATATATACAGCCCTGAGTTTCTGTTGTCCCTGGTCGGGTCAATGTATAGTGTTTTGATAGATGTTTCTTGTGACAACTGTTTATTCTGTTTTTCTTGTGTTTGTACTCTAGCGTTCTCCTGTAGATTCTTTGTTTTGTTTATTAAAGACTATTTAAAGTATTTTCATGTGTGTGATCTATCAGCGCCAGACAATTATATAGGCCTACTATAAAATAATTGTATAAAATAATATCAGAAATATAAAGACAAAGACAAAAACCTTGCAGTGGTGCACTTTTTTCACTGAATTTGTTGTCCTACTTAAATGTCTGAAAATATAAACACTTGTGACAGTCTTACAATAAATATTTATGTACTCTAATTTTAATTCTCTTTTGATTTAAGTTGCTATGGTAGAAGCTAAACTGATATGTGTGATAATTTAGTATAACATTATTCTTTTATTTTTTTACAGATGCAGACATGTTTTATGAGCCTTTGTGTGCTTTTGGTTTTGGTTGCCAAATCGCACTGTATAATATGACATAGCCCTGTATTTTGTCTTACACCCAAACAACCTGAAACTTTTCAGAATGTAATGAATTTTAATAATTTTTTAATAGAAGCGTCAATATTACAAAAAAAAGCTCATTAGAAGTCGTCACCTTTATTTCTATAGCGCTTTATTCAATGCAGTTTGTTTCAAAGTAGCTTTACACTGATAATTATTCAATGTTGCAACTGTACAGCTCTAAAAGAAAATAGTGTCATTGTTGAGCTGAAGTCATCGGCTCTGAAGGTCTGAAAGCACTAGTGAAAATGCTGTTTTTGCATTGTTACTATTCTATTACATTTTCTATGATAATTATTATAATCAATGATTGATTATTATTGTTTGCTTTGCGGCCCCTTTAAATAAAGTTTTAAAAAAGACCAAGCATTCAATCTACCCCGGAGCATCAGAGCGTCCACTAATCTTTCCACGGCGTCGCTGGCAGGGCGGCAGGCGGCTGTGTGAACGCACGGTCAGGCACGATAACCAGCGCTGATACGGTGGAAATCGGATAACAGACCGGTTGATTACACTTGAATTACTTTTTCAATTTTTAGTTTTTACTTCTAATATTTTTGTTATATGTGTTTAAATGTAGGCAATGGTGTATACATGTTAAAGTCGTCATGAAACGGAAGTTGAGATTGGCCTTTTTTCCTTATTTCCTAAATGTAGGGCGGGGCTTGATTTCGTCCTCTGGGAATTGATTGGATCGTTGGAGGTTGGGCGTTGCTAACATAATGGAGGCAGATTTGAATGCCAGTTTACAGCATAGACCAGGGATCACCAACCCTGCTCCTGGAGAGCTACTGTCCTGCAGACTTCAGTTCCAACCCTGTTCCAACACACATGCATGTAATTATCAAGTAACCCTGAACCGCTTGATTAGCTGGTCCAGATGTGTTTGATTGGGGTTGGAGCTAAAATCTGCAGGACAGTAGCTCTCCAGGAGCAGGGTTGGTGACCCCTGGCATAGACAGTAAAATAAATGGACACAGCGACCCCATTGATTTCAACGGAGAGAGTTGAAGCCAAACATGGGCACTCACTTCCTGATAGCCAAGCGTTCTGCGCAGGCTCAAACTGAGCTTGATGACGTAGATATCACGTGAGCAACCTGACTGTAAATCTTCTAGTAGCTGTGCCAAGACTGCAGCTGCTGATGAGGCCGGAACCAGTGCAAGTAGCCTTTGACTAGTTAATTTTAATTAACACTATTTTATATGTCCTCTATATTGACATGGCCTTTTTGAAGGATGTTGGTTTACTAATAGTCTTTTTGTGCACTTGAGTTTAACTGAGAGTTTGTAGACGTTAAAGGCTGTTGTATCGACTTTGATTTATTGCAATATTGAGGTGTTCAGATTTATTTTGATTTTAGAAAATAAACATGATTATTTCATCTTACAAATAATTTTTTTCTTTCACCTGCATGTCTTAAGTCACCTAGATGTCTGTCGGCTGTCGAGGACTACGTGCATATTTTTTTTAGCCACATTTAGTATGAGTAAAATACTAAAATAATGCATTATACTGATGGAGACTGTGGACTTACCTGAAAAAGCTTAACTTGGAAGAGACTTGTCTCTTAGAACACATGTATGTAACACAGCAAGACATTTTCGCGCGAGGGACAATATGCTAGCAACAAGTAAATTGAAGTAAAAGGGAAGAAATCACCGGGGGAGAAAAAGAAAAGAAAAAAGCCAACAAAAAGTTATCACACTGAATTAACAAAATACCACCTATAACACAATACTTGTCTTGAATGATGATCAGAAGTTTACAAGGTCGAAGTATCACGGCTCTCCAGAAATAAGGGCTTTGACTAGCAGGCGCAAGCAAGCTAATCTCGAACGGTCAATGACGCATCAGAGTAAAGAGTAAACTCACATTGATGTGTGTGTGTGTGTGTGTGTGTGTGGGTGTGTGTGTTTTGGAAATCAAATAGTTTGGTATTGTAAAAACATAAGATAATGTTTATTAATATATTACAATACTATTAATAATTATAATAATATTATAATATTAATATATAATTACAATATGACATGATAAAAGAAGTGGCTAAAATCGACTTTAAAATAGCCTACTTTAGGATTGTAATCGTTTGAGTAGCCTATCTGCAGTTCTAGTAATTTTAGTTAGTTAGTTTAGTTTATTTTGAACATGTTTATGTATATATCCATTAGATTTAAATATTTGGCTAGTACACACACACACACACACACACACACACACACACACACACATAATACAATCAAAAATAACAGATAAATAAATGCATGTTGGCTACGGCACAATCTTCCAAAATTATTAGAAATGATTCAAATATAGGCACATATGCAAATAATTTTTTCCCTTCTTTTTCGTTTCCTTCTACGTCAAACAGAATAATAACCCATCCAAAAAATACTTCTTAGTATGAGCCCAGGAACCGTACTATAAAATACTGTCCCCTCGAGTCATTTTCGTATCCATTCAACTTTACATGACCATATAATATTCCAATATATAAAGAATTGTGAGCTAGGTGTTAAATCATGTAGTTTTGGCTAATAAATCATGGTCACAAACACTTGAACAAAACCGTTTTTCTTTATTCCACGTTATGTAGGCATTTTGTACGTAATGGCTTCCGAACGGGATCACATTCATCTTCAAGCGTAGATCTGTAAATAAATAAAGGAACAACGTTAACCGCGATAGACATTGAGATGTTTTTTTTTTCTTCTTCCATTGCCTGTATAATTTCCTGATAATTAATTTCCCCATCCCCCGTAGGTGTAGTAGTAGTTAATAATTTAAAGTTCGTGGATAAATGTTACTTCATATGTATTCACTTGCCACATATCGAATTATTTCCAATTCCTCAAAAACGTTGTTTAAATATTTTGTCGCGTTGCTTTTATGGACTCTGTCTATCTATGCCATGGGCTGACTTTAGACAGTAAAAGACTGCCTGCGAGACTGTGCGAGCTTCTCCTCCTGTCTATACGGTAATGTCTCTATTGTGCGACATGAAGTCGCGTGGTTATGACGCAATTTTTAGCCTATTTTTTACAAGAATGGCTTCTACGGGACAATAACGTAAGATACAAAGTAATGGAGCCTTTTATACATTGTCGTGTTTCTTTAGAAATAAATAATGGACGAATGAAGTCTTTGGACGCCTCAGATGTAAAGTTATTCGCTGTCAAAGTGACGCCAAAATGAATGGGAGTCAATGGGATGCTAACAGCAGGTGATAGCCAGCTACAATGGCGGCCCCCGGAGGCAGCTTCAAACTTCCGCCTGATGGATTACCCCCTTGGTTTACAGTCAGTCAGAGACTTACTGTCTATGGTCAGAGAATGTCTAATATACGTAGACGGGCTTTGAGTCAGTTGAGGAGGATTTCTAGTAGGCGTAGATAGCCACTCCCTCTAGTAATAGATTTTGACCGGAAGAGAAGTCGTTTCGAGGGGGGAGGGAAGGGTAACGTATTTGATTAAAGATTATAAGGGTACATGAATTTTTTTTAAAATAATGAAGTGCACAGATAAATCATTTATAATAAACACTACAATATTACATATGAAAAATACGAATGGTAAAATTTGATTTCATGACGACTTTAAAGGTGCCTTATGTCAAAAAATCAATTCATACTCCACATATTCCATACCAGATGGGGGCAGTATACCTCCAGAAAGTTGGCCCACTCTAGTCTGTTTTTTAGTTTCAGGTTGTTAATCTTCTAAAACCGTCAAATAGTCCGCTTTGTCCCGCCAAAGCCTAATTTGATCGGTGGGGGATGTAGAATAGAATGACTGTTGCCGCTGCGCTTGACAGGGCGCATTACGAGGAGAGAGAGAGAGAGAGAGAGAGAGAGAGAGAGAGAGAGAGAGAGAGAGAGAGAGAGAGAGAGAGCTCGGCCGCGCGCGCGCACTCTCACGTCTACAAACAACACGAGCGTGGTCCTGCTCTCTCTCCCTCGCGCATATTAATCAAATCAATTGACACTATAGTAAGACCGCAGTTTCACGTGGAGCATTTGGAGATTTTTAGAGATTAAAGAGATACAAGCCGTGCGAGTTATTCGTGTGTTGCAGTTTGGCTGGTGGTTATGTATGTTGCCCGCATACCGCCTCCCATGGCCGAAACTGGTATTAGACACCGGGCCGGGGCTAGTAATTTAGCATGCTAATTCAGGTTTATATCTCGGCAGCACTATAACTTGTCATTTTTTTTAATGACATCATTGCACTTATTTCTTCTCATTCTTCTGATACGTGTAGCTCATTTTTTGGATATTTTTACCTCAACTTTAACATATGGCACTTTTAAAACGGTATGCTGTATTGCTGATTTGCTCTTCTCATCGACAGTAAAGGCCGATGTCATGTATAACGCTACCTGGTTGTGTGGAGTATTTTACAAAGGTTTACAGGAAGTTAAAAGTTAATATTACTCATAAATAAAAACAAATACTCATAAATATTGCTTTTTTAAAAAGTTTTCCTCAATTATTTTTACTCAATTTTATTTGTTAATGTGCCAAATATAGTTACTCAGATCTACTTAATTTGTTTACTTACATTTACTCAGTTCATATGGATATATATAATTCATTTCACTGTGTTTAAATTTAATCAATATTTTTAAGTGTAAAAATGTTTCACCAAAAAATTGAGTAAATCATAGAGTTTTTCTTTTTTGATTATATTATTACACTGTGGACATCTTAAAATAAAGCGTAACAAAAAAATATAACATTTTCAATGCTGTTTAAACCTCACTCAGGCGTTGGATTTGTCCACTTGGGAATCTTGACAACACCCATTGCATTTTAAGAGGGGTTAAAGAGCTTTTAATATTCCTTACTGATTCAGGCTCAATTAAAGGGAAAGTAATATTACAAATCCCTTGCATTTTACATCAAAATCCATGCCATGGCAACATCCACAGAAAATGATGTATTCCCATTTAAGGCAAAAAAAAAAAAAAAAAAAGATCTCCTATCCAACTAATAATTTTTGTCCTGAAACCATGGAAATGAAAAACAGGAATGGAAAGTCAGCAAATTGCTTTTTAAAAATACGCCATTTAAAGACTGCACTTGAAGCAAAGTCTGCTTAATGCTTTTTTTTTTTTAAGAAACACAAACACTGCACTTCACAGCTCTCTGCACTTGATTTTGTGTCCAAAAGTTTATTTTTTTTTATATTTATGAAGTACTCTCCTCAAAACCAGATCAATACAGTGCAATATGATGCCAGTTTTTCTCTCTTCCTCTCTCTCTGTGCTTTACAGAGTAAAGGAGATCCTTTAAAAGAAAAAGGCTCATGAAACATGTCTTGCTGGAATAAAAAAAAGAGTTTTTAACAGCATAGCTTTCTTTTTGTAGTGTAATGAGGATGTGCTCTTTTAAAAGGCTTCAATATTTATGATTCAGTGAGATTACACTATTAACCTACCTTATGCATCAAACATCTTAATGTGGCAGGCAAAGCATCCATGCATAGTTAGCATATACTCTACAGAAAAAAAAAAACAGGACTATTTTTTTATTAAATAATTAAACACATTACACCTCAGAAATGCTTTAAAAATTGTTAACTTCATAACAAGCAACTGAGAGTACGAAAGGTCACTTTTCACAAATGACCCGTAATAATTTCTTGCCCCGAATGCACATTTGTCAGGTTTCCCACAGCACTTTAGAGACACAGGTCGAGGCTCAGCACAATCAGAGGGATTTAAAGCCGCCATTGAAAAACTCTTCATCCTTTTGATTCACTCTCTTCCGCTGCCCACACATATAAACACTCACCGGCACTCTTAGAAATAGCCTTTTATCCAGGGTGTTCAAAGTGCGTACGTGTGTATTAAATGTGGAAAGTGAGGTGGAAGCAGTCATGCTGCTGCTAAACAGCTTAGGGAACATTAATGCTCGATGTAGAGAACTATAGGTGGAAAAATAACTCGCAGAGTCCTTACTTCAAGAGGCGTTCTTGCTGTGGCAATGTTGATTTCCATCTCCTGTGTTAATTGATGGGAACCAACAGGAAGACACTATAACTATCAATGTATCTACACAAAATGCCCTCACAGCTGCATCAACAGGGAAGTGTTTGCGGTGCATCTCTGTGCCTTACACTGTTTAGGACACTGAAATGAGCTTTTGAAGAGAGAACAATCCTATCTCAGAGGCAGTAGGGGAACAACGCCTGCTCTTTATTGCTTAAAGAACTCTGTGTATCTGGTCTCTAGCACACACATCTAACTGTTTCCTGTGCAAGTAACTGTGTATATTGGAATCAATGATACTGATATAGATGCACTTTGTTCGCCAGCTGAGAATGTTCAACCTGCTTAATACTGAATATTATCTGGTTTTATTCAACGACCAAATTTGACAAAAAAGGCCACAATGGACCATCAGGATTGCTGAGCGGACTGTTGGTGCCTCCTTAACCATAGTCCATGTTTTGTACACTTCTAAAGAGAGGTTAAAAAAAAAAAAAAAAAAAAAAAAAAAACTGTTGTTTCATTGTCATAAAATACTGTAATTGAATGTGGGGTTGAAATCACATTATAAAATAAATGTTTTTCTCCAAAACACGTTGGCCACAATTATTGGCATTCCTATAATTTTTTTATGAGTAAAATTATATTTCCATTAAGGTTTAATTTTTTTTTAGCACACCAGGGTGACTAGGGACATGAAATTGTCTATTACTTCTTGTTTCACATGAGCTTATACGTATATACTTTTTATACTTTATACTCATATTTATATATGAGGAAACACAAAGGCCAAATACCCTTAATTCTCCATCACAATAGGTAAAAACCAAAGAATATAATTCTGATGTGCAGCAAAAGATTATTGAGCTTTAAAAATAGAAAGTGGCTGTAAGAAAACAGCTGAAGCATTGAAAATTCCCATTTCCACCATCAGGGCAATAATTAAGACGTTCCAATCAACTAGAGATGTTACGAATCTGCCAGGAAGAGGACGTGTGTCTATATTATCTTAATGCACGGCGAGGAGGAAAGTTTGAGTGTCCAAAGACTCAAGGATCACAGATGGAGAATTGCAGAGATTAGTTGAGTCTTGGGGTCAGAAAGCCTACAAAGTTTTATCAAACAACCCCTACATAACCACATGCTGTTTGGAAGGGTTTCAAGAAAAATCCTCCTCGCTTATCCAAAAACAAACTTCAGCATATTTAGTTGTCAGACACGTCTAGAACTTCAAAAGGGACCTGACTATGGACAGATGAAACAAACAACAACAAAAAAAAGCTTTTTGGCAGCAAACCCACTAGATGGGCTAGGTGCAAACAGGGATACAAAGTACCCCATGTCCATGGTTAATATACTGCTGGAACTTTAATGTTGTGGGTCTGTTTTTTTGCTGGAGGTCCTGGACATCTTGTTCGGATACATGGTATCATGGATTCTAGCAAATACCGACAGATTTACTTGAGTATATTAAGGATGTGGTGTCAATTAATTTATATCATCTGATTTGACACTGCAAGAACTGGAGAAGTGTGGTGTCATTGCTAAGCATTTGTTAGTTTGTTAAAACATAAAATCACAAACATGAGTTCTGTACAGACATGGTAGTGCTTTATTAAGATTTGTAACAGTGGGCGGAGTCATCTACTCTTCCACCAGTGGTGGTGGAGAAAGCTTTAACTGGAAGTTCTCGCTGTGATAAATACTTCCTGTTCCTGGAGGGGCAGGATTCGACAGACCGGCCCTCTCATTGCCATGAGAATGGGTGAGTTCTGTCAGAACGGCAAGCTGAAAAACAAAGAAAACAGAAATGAAAAGTGTGGCAGGGTAAAGGTAGAAAAACAATTAATAATAATTAAAATAATAGTTCAAATAGTAATTAATTACAATAACAACAAAAATCAACAGCAATAATATTAATGATATTTTATCATTTAAAATGTATACAATATTAATATATAGTAATTAACATAATAATATTAATATGCAACAATAATAATTAATTATCAAAACATTTTTAATTTAATATTGAGTAAGACAGCACAGTCAGTACACAGAAACATTTGGAGAAAAAAAAAGAACTGCAAATCTTGCACATACTGCCATAGCCACATTGAAGCTAGTTGCCATGTGGCAAACAAGTAAACATGATAACATTTTAACAAATGAATAGTGTTAAAAGCTTTTTACTGTGCCTCAACGTGCTTTCCATTTCAGAGATAAATGAGTGAGAGTTATTCTGCGGCACTCTAATAAAAACATTTATTTATTGGAACACAATTTATCTGCACACGACTGCTAAGGTTTGGTCTTTTTGTTTTTCTTTGCGGAGTACAAGGTCAACATCTTCAAATGTAGGGTTTATTGCCCCATTACACCCGGCATTCACCCAAAAATGAAAATTTTGTCATTGCTTACTCACCTTCATGTCATTCCAAAGCAGTTTTAATTTCTTATAATTTGATATTTCATTGTCAATGTTCACCAAATCATGATGGTTACCATCATTCTTTAAAATATCTTCATGTTCCACAGAAGAAAGAAAGTCATACAGGTTTGGAATGACATGAGGATGAGTAAATGCATTTTTGGTTGAAGCATCCCTTTACCACTCATTTCATGCAGCACTTCATGCCAATTAACTTTTTATTTATTTATTTATTGACAACTGAAGCAATCTGTTGGTGATATGGTGAGTTGAAGTTATGAAGTAAAATGGGTTCCATCACACAGTGAGAAATACAGAACAGTGTAAAAGACCTAGATGCAGACTCCCCCTACTCATTAGCAGTACTGGCCTGTCAGAGTCATTCATTAATGTGCATTTTCAGCAGAGACCTTGTTATGGCCAGATCAATCAGTGTGCATTTAACCAAACTGCATGAATCAAAACGGCATAATCTATCCTTCTCTCTCCAGCTTCACTTTGAAGACCTCCTTTGCATCTTTACCTTCTCATTCCCTCTCTGATCTCACTCATATTTCTCTTTCCTCACTCCCACTCGAATCATTCCCTTTTCCTTGTGTGGACAAACCAACTTTTCAGCCATAAACTAATTTAATTTCACTCCTTTTCTGTCTTGCTTCTGCTGTTTATTAGCAGTCTTTAAAACAGACTACCATTTATAAGCCCTAGTTCTATTTCTTTTTTCTTTTGTTTCCCTATCTCAACCGGACACCTGCTAAGCGAATGCCACGGAGAGTGACAGGGATAAAAGCAAATACAGACACAGAAAGCACGTCAGTGGCTAATCATAACCCCCGTACGGTTAGCAAACAGGCTAATCACAGAGTATGAAATCTGGACACATCTAATTCCAGCAACAGTCTCTCTCTTTCTCGATCATACTTTACTATGAGCAATTTTCCACTCTGTGGAAGAGCCTAGCATTAGATACTATGGCAACCATGTTTCATTTTCAGTTTTTACTACAGCTATAGGATAAACAAATAGACATGTTGCTTCTATAAGAAAGAGACACTACAACATATCTGTAAGTGTATTCATGTGTTGTACTTCTGAATGCGCCAGCTTGCAATGGCATTTCAGGTTGAGTCATATATGGAGGCGCTGTATGAAAAGTACGCCTTTGTGAGAAAACTATGGTGTATGATTTCATTACAGTGGTGGAAAGCTCACAAAGTGTTGAATATGAAAAAGGACAAATACAATGCTGTGTGTCTACTGTAAATTCCATACATAGATAAGGGTGAAAGGTGTGAGAAAGCAAGCAATTTTCCAGAAGCGCCATTTCACATAGATATCGAGCTGTTGATTTTACTGGAGTCCGAGTACAAGGGAAATAAAAAAAAACTTGCTATGGGTCTGAAATGCAGTAATTCATAATTCTTTGGAAATTCTTTGTTGTACAACATTTTCTAACAGTAAATCTGTGACAGACAGAAAAAGAGAGAGACAGACAGACAGAGACAGGTGGACAAGACAGAAATACATAAGTAAAATAAATAATCAATCAATCAATCACACTTGTGAGTTGAAGTATTCTAGAATTTTGTATTCTAGTGTGTAGGAGATCATTTGTAATTGAGTATATGAATGTTTCTATGTGTGTTCATGATGATTATTACTATTCTGCAGGTAGACTTTCTCTCTCATCATGTGTCTGGTTTGATGAGACATCATATTTGGCCCTGGGATGAAGGCATGAGAAAAAACAAAACGACAAAAAAGGAGAAAACAAAATCACTATGCTCCCTCATGTGCCCTCAAAATATAAGGGTGATGCTTAATTGAGGGGGACCATGGGATGCTTTTAAATGAGAAAATCATGACAGTTCAGATAATTCACTCAAAATTGAAAATATGACAATTTTCATTAAACACAAATTAAGATATTTTTAATGAAACCTGAGAGTCTTCTGCAGAAACATGATTGCTTTATATGATGAACAGATTTCATTTCAGCTTTAAACACAAAATACAAATCTACTTGGAGGTTTAAAGGCCAAGATCAGATATTTTAGGCCAATTATTTTAACAAATATCAAACATTTTCAAACATGTTTAAGTAGTCAAAAGTGCCCCTAAAAAAACACCCATAGAGTCTATCAAATGCCTTTCTCCATCCTCATTCTGTCCTTTCACCTCTCTTCAATCATGTCCTCTTCATTCATTTACTCCGAACACCCTCCACCAATTCATTGCTTCTGATATTTCATTACCCTTCCATCCTTCCCTCTCAACACAATCCCTTTCCTTCAGCTGTATTTCTCTCTATCGTACGCTTGTCTCATCACTCTCCATACATCTTTTTCCAGCCTTCATCTGTCTTTTTCCTGGAACTGCTGCATTGAAGGGAAATGGACCGACTGGGACCTCAAAGAGAGCAATCAAAGCTCATCCCAGACAAAGCATCAGAGACACCCTGACAACCTCCTACACACACACACATACAGATTTCAGAGAGACTTTTAAACAAGCCACACACAAACATAATCTTTCATTTCAAAATCAAATGTTCCAGTAAGCTTAATCAGCAGGTCCAGAATGTTCAGACAGTACTTCAAAAACCACACACACACACACACACACACACACACACACACACACACACACACACACACACACACACACACACACACACACACACACACACACACACACACACACACACACACACACACACACACACACACACACACACACACACACACACACAATCACAACTCACAACTCACAACTCACAACTAGCTCCTCCCTGGCAGCCTTCTCATTAATGCTATAAAGGAACACACACACACACACACATTTGTATTCTCAGGTGTTGGGAGTGGCTCTTTAAAAACATCAAGACTCTGTTTTTCACTTCTCATTTCAATTAATCTCTCTCTCAAATACACACACACATGTTCAATCTGTTCAGCTCACTTTCTTAATGCAAATACAAATTTCATAATCTCTACACAGACAATGGAACAACAGGAGACACAAACCACACATGCACAAACGCACACCTTGTCTGACGCTCTGGTCTTTTTTCCTATCCACTCATCCTCTGAAACCATTTACGGTTTAATTAAAGAGCTCAGAACGGGGCTGTGCAGTTCTGCTGTGTTAATTATGTGAAGTCTATTGGGAATGTGTATGTGTGTGTGCTGACCAAACAGTTCTAATAAAACTCTTGAGGACGCTTGTGTGAGTAACTGAGGGATTGGCACAAAAGACTGATGTGTTTACCCGACTCTCGGCCTCATGGGAGATGGCCATGTCAATTCATGTCCCACCCCAAAGCTCTGCAGGAAAAAACATCCACTGTTCAAGTTCGTGGTCGGTAGGATTTTTTTGTTTTTTAAAACTTTGATTATGCACATTAAGGCTGCATTTATAGTCAATGGTCAAAAATACAATAAAAACTAACATTCTGAAATATTTCTTCTGTATTCGAAAATATTATAAAATGCAATTTATTCATCTGATAGTAAAGCTGAATTTTCAATAGCCATTAACTCCAGTCTTCAATGTCATATGATTCTTCAGAAATTATCCTAATATTCCGATTTAGTGCTCAATAAACATTTCTTATTATAATCTGTTGAAAACAGTTGTGCTGCTTAATATATATATATATATATATATATATATATATATATATATATATATATATATATATATATACATATACATATGTATATATATATATATATATGTATATATATACATATAGATATATATATACACATATACATATATATATGTATATATATACATATATATATATATATATATATATATATATATATATATATATATATATATATATATATATATATATATATACATACACATATACATATATATATGTATATATATACATATATATCTATATGTATATATATACACACGTACAGTATCTCACAAAAGTGAGTACAACCCTCACATTTCAGCAAACATTTTAGTATATCTTCTCAAGGGACAATACTACAGAAATGAAACTTGGATATATTTTAGAGGAGTCATTGTGTTGCTTGTAGCAGTATATATTTACTGTCCTCTGAAAATAACTCAACATACAGCCATTATTGTCAAAATAGCTGGCAACAAAAGTGAGTACACCCTAAGTGAACATGTCAAAACTGTCCAAAGTGTCAATACTTTTTGTGAGCACCATTGTTATCTAGCACTGCCTTAATCCTCCTGGTCATGGAGTTCCACAGAGCTGTACAGGTTGTTGCTGGGATCCTCTTCCACTCCTCCATAATGACATCACAGAGCTGCTGGATGTTAGACACATGGGTCTTCTCCTCCTTCCGCTTGAGGATGACCCACAGGTGCTCAATAGGGTTCAGGTCTGGAGAAATACTTGGCCACTCCTCACCTTCAGCTTCAGCTTCCTCAGCAAGGGAGTGGTCACCTTGTCTGTGTGTTTGGGGTCGTTATCATGCCGTTCGGCCCAGTTTCTGAAGGGAGGGCATCATGTTCTGCTTCAGAATGTCACAGTACATGTTGGAATCCATGTTTCCCTCAATGAAGCTCAGCTCCACAGTACCAGCAGCACTCATGCAGCCCCAGACAGTGATGCTACCAACACCATGCTTGACTGTAGGCAAGACACCATTTTCTTGGTACTCCTCACCAGGGCATCGCCACACATTCTGGACACCATCTGAGCCAAACAAGTTTATCTTAGTCTCATCAGACCACAGGACATGGTTCCATTAATTCATGCTCTTGGACAGGTTGCTTTCAGCAAACTCTTTGCGGGCTTTCTTGTGAGCCAGCTTCAGAAGAGACTTCCTTCTGTGACAACGGCCATGCAAACCGAGTTGTTGCAGTGTGCGGTGTATGGTCTGAGCACTGACAAGCTGACCTTTCCCTTCTACAACCTCTAAAGCAATGCTGGCAGGACTCATGCGGCTGTTTTTTGAAAGCCAGCTTCTGCACCTGACGTACAGCACGAGGACTCAACTTCTTTGATTGACCCTCGCGAGGCACGAACCCGTCTTGGAAAACCTCTGCATGACCCTGGCCTGTACTGTAACTCAGTTTCAGGGTGTTACCAATCTTCTTATAGCCTAGACCATCTTTGTGGAGAGCAACAATTCTAATTCTCAAATCCTTAGGGAGTTATTTGCCATGAGGTGCCATCCAGTGGTCAGCATGAGAGTATTGTATGCAAAGCACAAATTTTAACTGCTCTAATACAAGATACAACAATTTGTACAACATGCGGCTTTGCATGGTTAAACGACGTACAGCTATTATCACTTATGGTGTACTCACTTTTGTTGCCAGCTATTTTGACAATAATGGCTGTATGTTGAGTTATTTTCAGAGGACAGTAAATATATACTGCTATACAAGCAACACATTGACTACTCTAAAATGTATTCAAGTTTCATTTCTATAGTATTGTCCCCTGAGAAGATATACTAAAATGTTTGTTGAAATGTGAGGGGTGTACTCACTTTTGTGAGATACTGTATACACATACAGTATAGACTTGTATTAAAACAAGGGAGAATGATCAAGTAAAAAAAGTAAACGTATGACAAAAACCTAAAAAAAACCTTGACTGTGCACTTCAGAAGAAAAATGTCCTTTCAAACATTGAGTTATACTTTTATTTAGCACTATGCTTTGGGGAAACTTCTTGGACCAATACAAAATTGTAACCCCCTTTTACCTTGGGCATAAGGTCTGCCAACTTAGTCTTGAGGACTAAAGTGTTTTGGTCTCATAACACCTTACTCCAGATTGATGAATCTCTCATCCCTGTGGGAAAAGTTGTGATGACACCCTTCTGTACAGATTGATGCACTGTGAATGTTTCCATCCACCTGTTTTAAATGGCAAGATGCACATATATTCTAAAAATGCACATTAAACTTTATGCTCATTTGAGTCTGATACATTTTTTATCTGATATTTTATTCATTTACCGAATAAATTCCTCGATGCGCATAAAAAAAAAAATCATCATGTGACTTTACACGAAGGGACAACATAACTGTATCAACCAGCAGACTGATATTTCTGCACAGCATCTGAAATGCTATTTTGGACGTTTGTTGTCCGTGGTTCGGTATAATTAACTTCCAGAACTGTCTTACACGACTGCATTCCGAAATCTGCCTCCGAAAGCAAGATAATGCGTTTATTGTGTTTTGTGCACTCTAAGTACTGTAACTTATTATATTTGGAAATTTTTTTATATACAGCACCTTCTCCTACTTTTCCTAGTGACATTTAGCACCAGCTTATCAGGAAATGACGATTTTGTTCTCTGTTTTGGAGGTCTCCTACAACAGGTTTACATGCATCAAAGGTTTCTCATAATATACATTGCACATCACCACATTTTTCAATGATTCGTCTGAGGATTTGGTCTCTCTAAATCCCTACTTTCCGCGAGTCTACTCTGCTCTGATTGGCCAGATGGCTCAGTCTGTTGTGATTGGTCTACCGCTTACAGTGTGTTTGGGAAACAAAACACCCATTACCATAACTGAATTTCAGCTCCGGAGGCTTCCTAAAGCTCAAAGATTGTTGTACAGTACTGTAAAAGACAGTAACAATAATGTTGATTTTACCATATCAATCCGAGACAGAGTCCGATGATGAAACATTGGAAGAACTAGTCATTTAACCCGAACCTCCATCGCAAGGATGACTTGAGCAGGAAGTTTCTCAGTGATACACTACTCCGTTTGAGGTACATTATGAGACGTTGCAACTGTAATTCTTCACCATCAGCATTAACAAGTGTATGTCCATCAAATAACTGATGTGTATATTTATAATTTATTGCAGTGCACTTGTGGGAACTGTATCAAAAACAGCACATATGTTAGACGAGTACTAACGTGAATTACTGATGAAAGTTTGTAAAACAAATCTAGCTGCATCCTTTATCATTACTCAAAGTAGTAAGAACAACAGATAATTTGCATTAATGGACACCATTTTAGGTTATAGTGGGCCCACAGCTGATTAGCAGTTAGCTGGAGAACTACACAATATAAAACAAAACTACATATTTTGATCACCCGGTAGACATACAATAATTAATCATACTTAGAGATTCTGATTCTGAGGAACAAGTTGGTCCAAATAAAGTGGGTACCATCTTTAATGGATAAGCGTTTTATAAATCCCATTTAGACCTCACAGAGATTTGAGAAGCAACCATTAAAAGCTTATACTGCTTTTGTATTGCTGTGGTAATTTGAACCACTGACCCTTCACATCCTCATCCTTGGAGAATTTGCTTTTGCAGAGCAGAAAAAAGCATCTTCTCGACATGTACACAACACGAACCAGCTGCAGTGTTTGAGGCAGCCAACAGATCTGACAACAAATGGTCTCTCGGTCTCTTTTTCAGGATGTCTATCTACTTTGCTCTGACGGCTGAGGACAGATGTTAAGATTAGAGTGTGATAGGGTGATACTGGATTACCACAGTGACTTCCTATTTCTTCAGAGGATTAGGGTCATAGATTGCAACTGCAACATCAAATGATCAAACTGATTGAATAGGTTTGGGTTGATTGGTAATATAATATTTAACTGGAAAAGAGCATCAACAGCAAATGGAGTCTTCAGTAGGCCACAATGGTTTCCTTTACAGCTACAGATAAAGATCTGACTGCACTTACATGTGCAAAATGCAAACTGTCAAATAACACAAAAAGTTGCATAAATAAAAATAACTGAAGAATTTCCATAACTTGCTAAATTTTTTAAAACATGTAGTGGTGTTGCAATATCTGTTTTGACAATAACAATATTTAAAAAAAATTTAATATTGATGGGATGACTAGCTACACAGTACACATGTTATAAATAATCCAGTTGGACACTCTGGTTGACACTAACATAATAGGCAGAGGCAGTGTGTAGCTACTACACTTAATATTCAGTAATATTATAGTTTTGACTGCACTGACACTAGAGAACAAAACCTGAAGTGAATCGAGCTGGTTAGAGCATTATTTTCTGCAGAGCTGCTGTATAGCTGATTCAACTCTGTTTCATAATTGATGAATTTGCATAATATTGAACTGGTATAATCTCTAGGTATGGTGAAGGGTGTGTGATGAGGTGGGGATATTTTAATTCCAAAGGCCAAGGGAACTTTATCAGGATGTATATTATCCTGGATCCATGAAATAACTGGCCTTTAAAAATAAAAATCTGCCTGACTCTATGGGAGTTTACCATAGGGGTGTCCTGACTTATGCACCCTGTATTTTAAGGAAGAACATTTATTTATTTATGATACATTATTCATTCACAAAGAAAATTTGATGTCCTTAAAGGTTGGATTTTTCCTCATTTTTCTAATTAAGGCATTAAGATCAATTTCCAAAAGATGATTTTTTAATCCTCTTTTTAGGCAACTTTAGCATGGGTGTCCTAACTTATTCACATCACTGTATATATACACACATATATACACACACACACACACACACACACACACACACACACACACACACACACACACACACACACATATATATATATACATATATAACATTTATTTGCAATGATCACTCAAATGTTGTTATCAAACACTTGTGTGACAAAGATGTGTAATGGAGGCAGGGTGAATGATAGAATGAGAATGATACATTTAAGCTGTAACCAAACTAGTTTGCCTTGCATGTTCTATTCTAAATTATATTCTAAATACTGTTGCATAATATTCACTAATGACTTTGTCTTTTTATTTAGTCACGTTATATAAAAAATAGGCCTAACTAATAAATATATCAAAAGTGTCACTGGCAAAACCTTGTTATCTTCTATTACCAGTGAAGGAAGGAAGTACTCAGATCTTTTACTAAAGTAAAAGTAATAATACCATAATGAAAACATGTTTAATTACATAAGTACAGTACTTTTACTTAAATAATATTTTAAATACGTAGTCAGCAAAATGTACTAAACGTGAAACTAGGCTACTCATTATGCAAAATGGCCCTATATAAAGTGTTATAATTATAAAAATTATTGGAATATTGCTTGATGTTGTAACGTAGCGTTATAGGCTTTATCAATGCATATAATATTTCTAAATCCAAGTTGTGTATGATGTGTTCCAAGGACTAGTGAATAAATTCCAGGTGGTGTGACATCATCAGGTCACATGACCAGGAAGTTATATAGATTTGTATTTTTTTTTAAATTCATAACAAACGTAAAAAAATATATTTTTACCAATCTAAGTTGTATATTATATGCTGCATGTGTGTATAAATACATTGTAGGTCATTTGAGGTATTTACATAAAACAACCACAAAGTTAAATAGATGTATTTCATTTAAAACATTCAGTTTAATTACATAGGTATAACAGATATATAAATCATATAAAAGTAAAAAATTGGCTTTATCTATTTTTAATCTATTTACTTACATCAACTACATATGTAAAATGATCACGTTTTTAATGTTTTTGTGGAATAATGCACATACTTATCCAACTTTGTTGTCGATTTGGCACTTTTGAGAGACTCCCTAACTTGAAGTGCCCAAGTGGGGATCGTTGTGAGGACTTTTTCACTTCCAATTCTTAAAACAATTACATCATCGAATATTATTAAAATTCACTTTTGACATTATGCTTTACAAGGTGACCTAGACGAGATAAAGCATCATCCACGACTATTAAGCCATTACATATCAATTAATGCTGCAGAAAAGATTGAATGTCTAACGAATGTCCAAAATAAAACCTACTTAACCGCACCAGCAGTGTGGGCATCGGATGTTCGCTAACAGTATTTAACTGGTCACGTATTTTGAACTTCGTTTTACCGCTAAACGAAGAATGAAAAAGAACTTCGCTGTGAGTATATCAGAGCCTTTAGACAAAAGGAAACACAAATACACATAGAAACGATTCATGGAAGTTCATGGCATTTAAAATATGTGTTTTAACATAGCTTTAAACTTAGGCAATGAATTGGCTGATCTAACAGAGAGAGGGAGATAATTCCAGATTTTGCAACCACCTCAGAAAAAAGCTCTGTCGCCCTTATGTTTATATTTTTTCTTGCAACACAGAGTAGTCTTTGATTCTCCAGTCTCAAAGATCTAGATGGAGTTTATGCTAACAGCATACTAGAAAGGTACTGTAAGCAGGAGCCAGATTGTGTAATGCGTCAGATTTGTGTAGACACAACAGTCATTGCTCAGCCATCAATTCCATAATAAAGCGAATTGCAATAGTCCATTCGTGTGAAATAAATGGTTATTTACAGATTAACCTTATTACATACGTAACTGAAAGTAGATAGCGAAAATGTATTTATATAATTAAATGTGTCACAATCCTTGTCAGACCACCTCCAAATGCATTTTCAGTGATCATATCACCGATGAATCCAATCATAATGAGTCTTGGATACATTTATGTCTTTAATGTGTTCAAGTTTTATCTGATCACAGAAAACAAATATTAATTATGGGTGTAAATGGGGACAATGTGGCGTCTCTTAATAAAGGGCACATTTAACTTAAATGCTGTATGACACTAAGGAAACTTAGATTTAGCCATCGGCATTTAGATGACATAAACCTTCGTTTGATTCTGCTGAGTGTATGTGGGTGTGTACATGTGGGTGAGAGTATATTTGAGTGCATCTGGGTGTATGTGATGGATAGAGAGCTATGAGTGGAAATAAAGGCATGAATATGTTCAATACTACGGCTCTCTAATCTGGAAAAAGTATATATAAATATAGAGCTTAGGGGGAGGAGAATGGCCTTCAAACCACACACACACACACACACACACACACACACACACACACACACACACACTCTCACACACACACTCTCACACACACACTCTCACACACACACTCTCACACACACACTCTCACACACACACACACACACACACACACACACACACACACACACACACACACACACACACACACACACACACACACACACACACCTTTAATACTGAGCAGCTAAAATGTGGTGTACATAGAGATGAGCAGTGTGTGTGTGTCACACTGACAGTAAAATGCTTATGTGAAGTCATTCAGATTTTCTGTCTGATAAGTGTTGACCCATCAACAGTAAGACTCAATGACTCCAGTACACAAATGCAACAAATACACACACATTGTATTGCGTAACATTCTGCTCTTATGCAATAATCTTGTAAAACACTGACACATTTATTCTTCAATGATGACCAAGACTACACTGAAAATCCCACAAAATCTGCAACATAGCTACAGTTCAAGACTTAACATATCCCTTAGAGGATCTGTTCAGCACTGTTCAACATCAGCGCAAAAACTGGATATTTATTTATTTATGCTGTACTTGATTAAATTCCATAAGACAAATAAATTAAATATACATTAAATAATGAAAATTAAAGCCTTGGTTATTAGTATCATGCACTGCCTCCTTGATTATCAATGACTGCTTGCAGCTTTTTGCAATAGTGTACAAGTCCTTCAATTGTCCTGAAGCTGGATCACAACAGCATTGAGCCACTGTGGGGAGTAACTTGAACAGCATGCAAGACACAGAAAGTGAAAAGCCCAAGTACCTGGGGGCTTTTTTCCAAGAACAGCGGGCAACTTCGATGCTCATGACAAACCAGGGGCTGCAATCAGTCATTGATGCTCGAGGTGGCAACACTAGATGATAACCAAAGGTGTACAGTATGTATTCAATAGGACATTGTGTGTAAAGTTGTTATATTGCCTCATGGGATATACTACCATTCAAAAGTTTGGGGACAGAAAGATGTCTCTTTGAAATAATTTAATATTTTTATTTTGCAAGGATGCATTAAATCGATCCAAAGTGAGAGTAATGACTTTTATTGTGCTACATAAGATTTGTACTTGCTACTTGAAAACGGAGATGGTTCCTGCTGCTGGCGAACAACGGTCTTTCGAGTCGGCTTTGGCCGCGACTCTGGAGGACTTGGAGTTAAGCTTTTCTTTGAGAAAAGAACAAAGAACGGCACTTAAGTCATTCTTAAAAAAGGAAGATGTGTTCGTAGTTTTGCCGACCGGATACGGCAAAAGTTTAATATATCAACTAGCTCCGCTGGTGGGAAAACGCATTGGACTCACTCAGCCACAACCGTTCGTTGCTCTGGTTGGTTGTAACGCTATCCTATTGCATGCAGAGGGAATTTGAAAGACAACCGTTTATCCCACCACTCGGATTGAGCCCTGCCAATGGTGAGTTCCCAGACCTAACATCTTGATGTGGGTCTGGCTTGCCAGGCTAGAAGTCTGGAGTAATGATGCTGAAAATTGCCATCAAAAGAATAAAGTACGTTTTAAAATAAATAAAATATTTTAAATTGGAAGAACATTTTCACAATATTACTCTTTTACTGTATTTTTAATCAAATAAATGCAAATTTTATGACAGTACTAAAATGCTATATAAAAACAGACAAATTCTGCAAGTGGTATGTAAATATTTGAGCACAGCTGTATATATAGACCAAGAATGGAAAGAAAAGATGCGTTTGAGGTGAGCCATACCCTAGATGGTCCTCTGTAGATAGTGCGGAACTGATCCCAGGCCAGTGTCTGCTGGGCATCCAGAGTGGTTTCAGTCAACATCTGCAGAGAAAAACACACCAACACGACAGATCAACACACTCACAGAACCATAACAGCCCTGACACTAGTCACAACTTCCATCTTAACCACTTTAGAATGGTCACAGATAATCCTAAAAGTAATTAAGGATAACATTTTGGTAAAAATACATTAGCAACATATATAAAAACATCAGAATGTCAATATGAAATATGAAGGGGCAAACCCTGCTGCCAGATATGGACTTGATAAATAGAAAACTGCGCCACTTCTAAATAAACCCTTCAAGAATCAGAGGAGGAGTGCTAATCGCATCAAATATGACATTTTCATACACAAGCCAAAGATTTGCGCAAGACAAGTGATTAAAGCCTGATGGATGTGACATTTAAAAAAATTACATCAAAACATAGCAATATCCAGCAGGAAGAAAACAAGTAGAAATACTGAAATACTTTGACGCTGAGTTTGCTTGCCAATGAATTGTTTATGTGGTCAAATACTGTAAGAATGTACATGGGAAATATACATTATTTAATCTATAATAATCAATTTTTAATCATAAATGGCCCATATTTACAGCAGCATACTGTGGTTAAGATGCTAAAATGATAGACAGGCACATCTAACATAGTGACACATTTACTTATTTAAAGACACGTTGCAGACAGTGTCCTTCACACCAATCACATTCATTTCATCACTTGGTGTGGCTCAAATCAGCCTCAAGTGATCCAAAACCTCTCAGTCTCTGTCATCCTTCAATGACTTCTCTAGTCCCTGAGGCATGAAGGCAAGCACACACCCTAAAGATATGCCAAACTCCACCCAGAACAGAGAGTGTTTTCAACAGAATGTTCCAGAAAAAAAAAATCAAGTGTATCCTTACTTTACCTCATCAAGCCTCTATATATAATCAGAGTCTGTTTTGAGTGGCACAAAGGACAAATGCTACTGTCACTGCAGAAGAATAAATGCAATTATTGTGCCCACCCTTCAGCAGAGATGAACATTGTCACGCTGTTTCAGCTGTCTCTGTATGCGGGGCGCTGAGCTGGAGGACATCGATTTTGCGTGACAGTGTTGTGGAAAGGTAGGATAATTTGGTGGAGCGTTCATTAAATCCGTTATTTATGCATTACTTATTTAAATAAACCGATTACACAGTTTTTGACAGGCCAATGGCTTTTTTTTTGCATAAAGAAACTAACAGTAAAAAGCTAATTTTCTGCAACTTGAGACATCAGGAGGAGCCTTTGCAGCTAACAAGACATAGGGACCTATCATACACCCGGCGCAAAGCAGCAACTGTTTTTTTTGGTAGTTTCAGCCCGACGCAGTTATCATTTTCACGTTCTGCGCCATGTTGTTTAAATAGCAAATGCATTTGCGCCCATTTGTGCGCGCTAATCTGAAAACGAGGTGTGTTCGGGCGCATTATTCGCACGTTGCTATTTTGAGGCAACTGAAATAGACTAAAGTCAATGGTGCAATATTATTTTTTGTTATTTAAAGGGCACATTAGTAATATGTGCCTATAGGCGGGTGCACAACACGCGTACACTCTGCCTATTACACACACAGGGACGTGCAACAGCACACAAACATGCCAAATATTAGAAATAAAATGATTACAATGTTTAATGATTACAGGGGCAGATTAACAGTTAATAAAGATATATTATTGTGCAGTTCCTTGCACAATACTACAATATGGCCTTAAAACATTTAGTACACACTCAAAAGAACTCAAAGACGCAAGCTACAATGACATGGTTTGTTGTGTAGGTGGTATATTATTTTTAAACGTGATAGAGCGTTAACCTTTTAGCACCAATCACCCGAATTTTCATTTCTGAACGGCTGTGATTCATACAACAACCAATGTTTTTAGTACCACTCACTATAAAATTTCACATTGAAAATGCTTAAAATGAACAAAGCAACGTAATATCGTTTTGCAGAAATGTTGCCACGGGCATGTTGTTCCAAAGAACTTGAGTTAAAATAATGCAATAAAAAATTTAAATGAAATCATGCCTCAAAAACCTTACATAAATAATTGCATCATATTTTATCCTAATTATAATTTTTCCTATTACAATAACAGTTGAGCTTTAGGGTTAGGTTTAGGGTTCGGTTGTACAATTTTGTATGACCCAACTCGTATGATTTTGCCATCTTGTACAAATTATTATAACTTTTCATGACACTGGGTTTGAATTAAAAAGCAGTATGAAGGAGCACAACAAACTGGAACAGAATACAGGTAACTGAGACACGTTATTCAAAATTTGACTACTTTTAACTTTAGATAAAGTCTTAAAAATATGGTGCTAATGACCCAACAATTAAAAAAGGGCAGAGTCTGACAAACCAGGCTGAAAGCATTGCTCTGGGCTGCTTTTTATAACGACAGGCTTACAGTAGGTTCAATAATATATATATTAAACAAACAATATATATTGACTTCTAAAGGCACTGTTTTGTTTGTGACAAAATATCTTTGAATTATCTTTTTTGGGGGGATATTTCTCAGCAAATTAATTGATTAATTCATTCATCTGCATATAATGTAATTCATTTAATTAAATTTTTTTATATATTTGTTAGTTTGAAATTTTCATATGGGTAGGAGTAAATTCTTGCATTTCAATTTTTATCTATGCATTTAAAAAGCAGTTTCTGCTGCAGTAGGACTGCATTCAAAGATGAAAAGGAGAAAAAAATGCAGTTCCTATGTGTCTTCCTGTCAGCCTTGTTATCATTAGCATGCAGGAGTTCTAAAGCGTTACGTGTTAATTAAAGCGAAAGTCTCCACAGGTATAATTCCATGCGTTAGCAGCTTCCTGAAACCTTAGAAGTGAAGAAAAGTGCTGAATTTGGCCTGTTACAGATAACAGAGTGCTTAGTGATGCTAATGACTGAGGGTTTATTGGAGGATGGAGATGACGAAGGGATGCCGGAGAAGAGGAATAGGTCAAAAGGTTCATGTCACTTCCTGTCTTGTCTTTAAGGCTCACTGTCACATTGCATAAAACGCCAAGTCCCTTGACAGACAAGCAATGAATGCTCAATGGGGAGAGAGAGAGAGAGGGAGAGAGAGGGAGAGAGAGAGAGAGAGAGAGAGAGAGAGAGAGAGAGAGAGAGAGAGAGAGAGAGAGAGAGAGAGAGAGAGAGAGAGAGAGAGAGAGAGAGAGAGAGAGAGAGAGAGAGAGAGAGAGAGAGAGAGAGAGAGAGAGAGAGAGAGAGAGATAAATGAGAGATGGAAATGTGGATGAAAGAGACAGACCGAAAGAAAAAGACAGACAGATAGCTAGGCAGGACTTCAGTTTCATTTCTCCATTCCAACCAGTAAACAAAAGCATGAAAAGAAGAGAACGAGTTTAATGCAATCATAAGCCAGCTAATTTGCTTTGAACCAGCAGGGAAAAAGCCATTTACGTTTCATGGATGAATGAACACACAAAAGGCAGAGTGGAAGAGAGCTATGATTCTCCTTCTAGCTAAAGTAGAGCAAAGGTGCACTCTAAAAGTTATAAAAAAACGAAAATGCATCACAACATTAAAACAGTTTATTGTAAATGTGTAACACCAATTAACTCCTTTCCCGCCACTGACAGAATTTTCTGTAATTTATGACACAACGCTTCCATGTTTTCACTGTTTCATTGTAGGGGGCGCTATTACGCATCTTCTGAAACAGTACAGAATCTCCGGATCCAAATACAAACGAAGAAGCAGAAACAAGCTTACGTACATGTGAGCTAATGCAATAATCAAACATTAAACAGCATATATTATAAATCAAAACTGCCTAAAGTTACCGCATGAAATGTTAAACCCACGAAGAAGTAAAGACTGTGCAAGCTTTGGGGCTGTTGATGGACTCGAGCTACTCCATCTACTGTATGTTTTGATCTTTCTGAATTCAAATATGTGCATAGTCTTTGACAAAAACGCAATTTTCTCAGCTTTTTGTTTTATTTTATATGTGCATTTTATGAAACTTAACCACATTCATGTGTGGATAAAAAAGAATGCATGCAGTTAAAATAACATGGTTTTTTATTTTTGTTTAAAACAACAGGCTCTTTTCTTTCTTTTGATATATTGTATGTTCAGATATTCATATAACAAAATATTTTGGGGGCCATGAACGTTTTGTGAAAATGATAAAAAATGCTGGACCTGGCAGGCAACTAAAAAACAAATAAAAAAAAACACGGGTGGGGAAAGAGTTAAAACAAAATCTACATCTAAAATCTAAATTCAATTAAACTGAAAAAAGTTTGTGGCTAAATGAGTTGACAATACACATATAAAATATTTAAAGCAGCACATTTCTTTCACCTCACATAAGATTTAATCATCATTTATCAAATCTATTCTAGTTGTAGAAAGTAATTCCACTCACTTACCTTTCTCCCATGAGCCTCTGCCACATTCCCACGATGACCAGATGTCACTTTGGTCTGAAACACACGAGGTAACAGTTGAAATGTGATTGACAAAATATGACAAAAGTAGTGTAGAGATATAGACAGATAGGCTCAAATTCAGCTTTGTTGTAATAATTTCCCAACTACCTTCATCTTGTCATAAGAATGTGAAATAATCTTTCATGAGGGTCTGCAGGGGTCTTCTCTATGATATAATTTGCTGTTTTATGTTTTTTTTTGCCCTCATGTGTCTGCAATGTTGGTCGCATACCGTATGATATTTGATCGTTGATTTTCCAGACAAACATTTCTACAATATATTATTCTAACTCCGGGTCTACACCGGATGCAACAATTGTAGTGTCGCACAGCAACAGTTTGAGGCTGTCAAAGCGATCGTTGCAAATCCATTTGCTTTGTGTCAGAAGTAGCACGAGCACTTGAAGTACGTCAGAAATAGAACAGGCATTGGTTTGCTGTCAGAAATATGTGGCACTGCGCCGCATCCAGTGTAGACAGCATCACTGATTATAATGTCTTCTATATGCTTTTGTTGCGTCTAGGGTAGCATTGGTCTAAGAAATAAAACAGAAGATTATATCATAATAAACTACTCAAAACATTTTCAAGAATTTTATTCTTTTGTTTTCTTAATTGTGATATTAAGACAATATCATCCTGCTTTGTTTGACATTCTTCTGACTATAATAATAATAATCATCATAATAAAGGTGATTAAAACACAGAAACAGAAATTTAAAAAATATGCATACATCAGATATGCATTGCATGTCTGAAATGCATTTTTAATTAATTATTGAATAAATTACTATGATGTTATCGTGTCATTGACAAAGTACTCCTGCACTTTTTGCTTACATTAACCTTTTATGCTATAGTATAAGTATAAGTTCTCTGTTGAGGTGCAGTGCAGAATCAATCAACATGTGTCCAGGGTAAAGGAAGTCTTGTTTTTGCAGTTGTGCTAATACTCTAATCACACTGGTTGAGCATATATTTTTTGCCTTCCAAAAGAATCACCGTGGCAACACCTCTGTCATTAGAAATACTAACATAGCTCTCTTTTGTGCCTGCAGCCGTCAGCCTCCTGTGGTTACGACTAATACAGGCGCATGCTGAGAAACCCATTTGCATGCCATTTACATACACCACAGCCACATAAGAGAGTTCCAATTAGCGTGGATAATGCATACACCCGGTACGCATATAAAAGTACTTAAAAACCATATCACCTTGGATGTGAACTCACTGTAGTCCCAAAGAGTGTATGACAGAAAGATACAATGGTGAATAGAAACATGATCGAAAGACCCTTCTTCAAAGTTAAAGGAGGTTGTTCTATGCTAATATTATTATGATGGGCTCATGATAGATTGTTTGTTCATGTCTCTTTTTATCTATCAATGTATCTCTCAGTTCAAATGAACAAACAGATCAAATGGAGTGTTGGAAAAAATAGTTCACCTAAACACATTATTTACTTACCATCATGCTGTTTCAAGCACAACAGTTCATAAACCAAAAAAACATCAACAACCATTCAAAGTAAAAAAGCAGTCAATATGACTGATGTGCTTTGCGGAAGATTTTCACTAAATTACATTACTGTCTCTTATGCACACAAAGCTATTGTATGGCTTAATATCGTATGGATTCAGACTTGGAATATAGGTCAACATTTCTATGGAGTACTTTCATCCAACTTAATGGTGGGGGTTTTTTTGTCCGTTTTGGGACTGGCTTTTTTGCTTGACTGATGTGGGCTGTATGGCTGTACAGTATGGTGATTCTTTAAGAATTATTTTATTGTTTTCCATAGAAAAAATGGCATTGGAAGGACATGAGGGTGAGTCAAATACAACAGAAGTTTTATATTTGGGTGAAGACTGACTGTGACTGACCTGTGCCAGAGAAGCGGAGCGTGATCGGGAGCTCTCTGCGCTGGGTCTGTCGGCTGGCCTCGAGCCCTGGTTGGATGTGCATTTGTAGCAGCTCCATGGGTACTGCCTCTCACTCAAAACACCAGCCTCTTTACGCTGAAGACACTGGCAGTGGTACAGATGCCCACAGCTACACATGAAACAAGTTGTTCAGGTTGACAGTTCTCCAGGTCTGTTTGTGTTGTAAGTTTGGGTAGAGTGTTACAACAGCTTGCTTAGGCTAGAAATATGTGACATAAATAAGGCATGAGCGCATATCACGGCAAATATCTTTACTATAGTTTCTTTACTATAGATTTTGAATCAATCTGCAGTCAAATGCTCCGAACAAACATAATCCTCTGATGCAATCCAGAACGCCATTAATATAAAATCATGCTTTAAATCATCCACTTGTTTACAACGATGGTATCCTTCTGAAGTCTGCACAGAGATGCAAATGAGCCGTGTAAACTAGACACGTTCTAATTTATATCTAATTAATAATTACAGCATATAAAATGTAATCAAAATGACTGAATTAACATTTGTTTTATAAAAACAATTATTCAAAATCAAAAATAGTGTGTAAAATGTTTTGTTTTATCAAAAGGCATTCTACTGACTTCCCGCAGTGTGCAGATGATATGTGTGTGTGTACCTGAAGATGATGATCTCTTCCTCGCTCTCCTGACGTCTTTTGTACTGCTGTAAGCAGATGTTGCAGTGGTCCTGTCTTGGGTGGAGCCCTCTACTGACTGCCTTACGCAGATGTGACAGAGACCAGTGAAGATCAGAGTTCAACAGATTGGTGGTTGTCTCCAACAACGTCTGATGGAAAGAAAGGAAAAAGTAAGTAAACCATTGAAAAGGTCTTCAAAAAATGTCATGGAGCAGAGGTCAGCACACGTGCTCCAGACACATTGAGCTGTCCTGCACCTTCAGATGATGCAGGTTTGAGTCCAGTCTGTGATGGAATTAGAAGAATGGAAAACAGAGAATTAGAGAATGTAAATAAGGGGAAAAGAGAAAAGAGCACTTAAATAATAATGTGAGTCACAGCATAAATGCGTAGCACACTGTGCACCGCAAAGAATGTCACATGCTTTATTTCACCTAAAATATGAACATTTTTCCAATTATAATACAATCATCGCACATTATAGATCCATACGAATCAAGCCGTTTAACCCAAGTCTTCTGAAGAGACAAATATTTTGTATGATGAACAGATTTCATTTAGGCTTTTATTCACAAATGTTGGTAAACAAACATGCATACATCAAGCCATTGCACATCAAATATGACAGACACGGTAATCTTATGAGTTTGAAATAACATGAGAGTAAGTGAATGAGGACAGAATTTTTACTTTTAGGTAAACTATACATTTAAGTAAACTTCACAAAAGCTAAAGTACCTACATATACGCACACTCAGAACTTTGCAGAATCTTTAGTATATTTCTGCAGAATTGGAACATGTATTAAAGTTCTACACATCCCTCACACTTTTTCGTGTTTGTTTATTAAATATTTTGGCATATTGGTTATGCTTTCAGCTTCTGATACTGATAAGTGTCTAATATTAAAAAAATATCAATTTAACACATTAAAATTCAAGTATTGTTCAAGTTATGTGTCAACCTCCTGTTTCAGTTTATTGAGAGGAGGGAACCCATTTCATCTCATAACCACAGTCCACAGGCAATGGAAGAAATTTTCCATTATGTATGAAGTTATTGCCACTGAAACCAATGGGGTATGTACAGCGAATCAGAATATAAAGACAAGCAAATCCCTTTTCAACTCTGTTAAATATTTATTTTCTATCACAACCAAATAACATGAAATTTGTGAAATGGATTAACATTTGAGCTTGACACTAAAATTGGTTCAGTTTATTTCCAAGAGTGGAAGAATTTCCTCAATTTACAGTCTCTTTATCAGAGGCAATGTGTTTTAGCAAGGTCATATAAAAGACTAAGAAGTAGGAGAGTGGGAGAGAAGGGGAGAGAGAGGGGGGGGGTTGATGTATGTTATTTCATTTTGATGTTAGTGCAGCATTTTGATGAGAGTATTACGCGCACACACAACAACAGAAAATATACTAGCCTGCAAATACAGTACACATAAGGAAGCACATTTAACCCCCACAGACATTTCTGAGGATTGGAGAGAACGTACATTTCAAAATATTTCATCAGCTATGTGGGCAATTCACATAGTAAGCATATTGAAATGTATGCAAGGAAAAGCTTTCCTAAGGGATTGTTGAATGTGTGCATTTATGCGTGTAATTTATGTCTCAATTTTGTGAGGGGAAAAGGGGAAAATTTGTGTGTGTGAGGGGGGAATCAGGTGTTATTCTCAACCCTTCCTCGCTATTTCCTTTGAATGGCAAGCTGTAAATTCCCATTGGTCATGGAAGGGAGAGTGCAAACACATGCTGACACACAGTTACTTTCACAGACAAACTGAAAGACCACATAACCATATACCATATCTGGTGATAGTTTAAACAGACAGAGAAAGTAAAAGAAAGAAAGAAAATTACACAAAATCCCTTAAATTATTAACGTAACGTAAATTAGTTGATTGGAAGTAAAATTAACTTTTGATGGTGTAATTTAAACTATTTGCTTAATATAATATATAACTATTTTTTATTGACAGCCATGTTGTTTTGCTGCCTCAAGACTGTGGTTGAAACGCTCAAAAATAACATAAAATTGGTAAGTCATTTTACAAATAAGTTTGAATTTAGTGTAAATACAGTTGACATATTTATATATGATATATTAAAGTTGAAGTTAACTGACTAACACGCGTTTTGTTGAATATTTGTTTTATTTTTAAAGGCAGCTCGGAAACATCAGGACCTGATGGATAAAGTCATTAATGGATGCCTTATTTTTAACATTTGTATTCTTTTAAATACTAAATATTTATATAAATATTACAATAAAGACTTTGTTCATGTTGTATATCGTTGCGACAAGATAAAGTGTCAATCAATGGACATTTTGTTATAATGTTTATATTACAGCATGTAAATATATCTACGCACCGTTCAGTGCGTGGATTGCTTAAAGTTGTTGACACGTTAGAGTGATGAAGCATGGATGCATGGAAAAAATAAAGAGCGGGAAGTGCTTAATACTTCTGAACACAGTAACCGGCCTGTCAGCATGTGTGTCGCATAAACATGCTGGAGAAAATCAGACGTGTATCAGTATATTAGATCTGTGCATTAGGTCTTAAAGTGACAGCAGCCTAATACTGTATACCTGCTACTGTCTGTCCCCTTAATAAAGTGGTTCTCAGTGTGGGGCAGCAGAAAACCCCCCCAAAAAAAAACAGCCATTGCAACAACATTCAAGTGCGTGAATAGCGGTCAGCGCTCTGCCTTAATAAAGCGGCATCGAACCGCAATTACACTGAATCGTTCTTCTTCAGATCGTTGACTTGTCACTGCTGGAACAAGCCAAACATAGAGGTTGCTCGCCGTAGAAAAGCACTACTTCACCGGACCGAAACTCAAGCTGCTATTGTGAACTCGCCACTCCGCTGCTGTGCGTGTTCCGGTGAAAAGACGAACAAGAAGCTGAGCTTGTGACGTGAGGCGCTGTCAAAAGCTGTCATATATTTGCGCTTTTATATGTTGCTCATCCAAAGCATCACTGAAATATTTAAATGTTTTTCTTTATTTAAATTAAAAGTTAAGTTCTGTATTATTATTGTCTCTTACTGTTATATGAAATAATGACATTACAAAGTGAAACTATTGCAGGTGCTTTTCATTGCACGTTTTTTTTTATTTAAAAAAATCTTTCCGTTTTTATTTATTAATTTTATTTTTTATTTTTTTTTGGGGGGGGGGGCAGATTTCTTTAAAGGTTTAAGGGGGGGGGGGGGGGGGGCACGACAAAAAAAGTTTGAGAACCACTGCCAAGAAAAATTGAAAATCACTCACTGCTCTTGATTTTATAACATCTGTAGCGAGTCAGTGCATGCTTAAATCAAAGTAAAGAGATTTATTTTTACATTTGATGAGTTTAATTTCTGTACTATTTCTCACTACTGTTAGACCCATTTGTTTCTTTGTTCTATTTCCTATTTATTGGTCCTGTTTCACGATCCATCTGCTGTCAAGACGCTGATCTTGACCATGTATTGCAACCATGGTGTTGACAAGAGACAGGAATATTGTCATACACAAAAATCATACACTAGATTTAATTATATCATATGGAACCAATCCAACCGATATAGATATTATAGCGCAAAGTGACGATCTCACTGATCATTGTATGGTAACGTGCATATTACGTACTGCTGAAATTTGCCATGTTGCGCCACGTTATCGACCAGGCAGAACAATCGTTCCAACCACTATAGATAGATTCACAAATAGCTTACCTGATCTATCTCAGCTGCTCAGTGAACCCCAACAAACAGATGAACTAGAGGAAATGACTAGCAGTTTGAGCACCATTTTCTCTAGTACATTAGATATTGTTGCACCAATTAGATTAAAAAAGGTTAGAGAGAAAACTAAAGCACCATGGTACAATAGTACTACACATGTTATCAAGAGAGAAACTCGTAACTTAGAGCGTAAATGGAAACAAACTAATTTAGAGGTCTTTAGAATCGCGTGGAAAGACAGTATGTCACGTTATAAAAAGGCTCTAAAAGCAGCCAGGGCTGAGCATCTCCGCAAACTAATAGAAAATAACCAAAATAATCCAAGGTTTTTATTTAACACCGTGGCTAGACTAACAAATAAACAGACATCACCAGAGCAAAATATTCCGTTACAGTATAGTTGTAATGATTTTATGAATTACTTCAATGAGAAAATAGAAAGCATCCGAAATACAATTGTAAATGTACAATCCTCTATGGTGTCTTATGATTCAGCCACAATTATCGCCCCTCAAGAACAACTACACCGCTTTACAACTATAGGACAGGAAGAGCTAAATAAACTTATCTTTGCAGCGAAACCAACAACATGTTTATTAGACCCAATACCCACTAAACTACTGAAAGAAGTGTTACCTGTAGTGGAAGAGCCTCTTCTCAATATTATTAACTCGTCTTTATCTTTAGGTCATGTTCCAAAAATATTTAAGCTGGCAGTAATAAAACCTATTATTAAGAAACCGCAATTAGATCAAAATAACTTAGCAAATTACAGACCCATTTCAAATCTTCCATTTATATCTAAAATACTAGAAAAAATTGTGTCCGCTCAATTGTGCTCTTTCTTGCAAGAAAATGATATCTATGAAAAATTTCAGTCAGGATTCAGACCGCATCATAGCACAGAAACTGCGCTAGTTAAAATTACAAATGATTTACTTTTAGCTTCTGACCAAGGCTGTATCTCAATACTAGTTCTACTCGATCTTAGCGCTGCGTTCGACACTATAGATCATAAAATACTCTTGGATCGACTACAAAACTACACTGGTGTTCAGGGACAGGCATTAAGCTGGTTTAGATCGTACTTATCAGACCGTTACCATTTTGTCTGTTTAAATGGTGAAAAATCGAAGATAACGTCAGTAGACTATGGAGTGCCGCAAGGATCGGTGTTAGGCCCTCTGCTATTCTCAATATATATGCTGCCACTGGGTAATATTATAAGAAAACATGGAATTAATTTCCACTGTTATGCTGATGACACTCAATTATATATTTCATCAAGACCAGATGAAAACACTAACTTATCTAAATTGACAGAGTGTCTTAAAGATATAAAATGCTGGATGACGTGTAATTTCCTGCTATTAAATTCAGATAAAACGGAGGTATTACTTATTGGTCCAAAAAACTACCCACAAAACCTCGTACAATACAACTTTAATTTAGAAGGATGTCCAGTTACTTTATCCACTACAGTAAAAGACCTGGGTGTTATACTAGACCGCAACCTGTCTTTCGAAAATCATATTTCATATGTTACAAGAACAGCCTTTTTCCAAGCTACGTAACATGCTATCTGTTTCTGATGCAGAAAAGTTAGTTCATGCATTCATGACCTCAAGACTAGATTACTGTAACGCTTTATTAGCTGGTTGTCCTACATCCTCAATAAACAAGCTACAGTTAGTGCAAAATGCAGCTGCTAGAGTTCTTACTAGGTCAAGAAAATATGATCATATAACACCAATTTTATCATCTCTGCACTGGTTACCTATTAAGTTCCGTATCAATTACAAAGTACTATTACTGACCTATAAAGCCCTAAATGGTCTAGCTCCTGTATATTTAATGGACCTTCTATCGCCCTACAATCCATCGCGTTCTTTAAGATCCCTAAATTCGAGGCTTCTGGTCATTCCTAGGATATCCAGATCCACTAAAGGAGGGAGGGCGTTCTCGCATTTCGCTCCTAAACTCTGGAATAGCCTTCCTGATACTGTTCGTTGCTCAGACTCGCTCTCCCAGTTCAAAACTAGATTAAAGACGCATCTCTTCAGCCAAGCATTCACATAATGCTTGCCTCTTATACTACTGTTGAATCAGATCGAATGCATTAATATTATGAACAGCAGCTACGCTAATTATTTCCCATCTGCTTTTCTGCTGTTATCTCGGGACGCTAGTCCCGAGGTAAATAGCGTTCTTCAGCTACAGTCTGTATCCAGCCTCTCACGGAGACTTCAGAGTCCCCAACACCTGCGATGAGACGACTCGACGCCTGTGAAGAGACGACTCAACGCCGGCGATATGTTATGCCCTAAATTAATACATGATGATTAACTAACTGTATTTTTTACGTACATTTCTGAAATGCACTTTCTGTAAAGCTGCTTTGAAACAATATGAATTGTGAAAAGCGCTATACAAATAAATTTGAATTGAATTGAATTGAATATGATGGCAGACATCGCAAACAATGTTTCCATGTGCAGTTTGTTAACGTTAGACGTCGTCTTTTTGTCTGGTACTAATAAAGTTCACTAGCTAAACACTAAGTTAGCGTTAGCTAGTTCATGCTTACAGCTGTTAGCTAACAATGACTGTACCTAACGTTAGTTGTTCGCTGGTTCGACCTGCTTACATGCATCTTTCACTGTATGTTACTGAACTCAGCAGCACGGAGCAAACCAACCCCGTGACGTCACCGGTTATAATACTGCACAATGGCGGCGCCCTTGCCACGAAAGATATAACGGTGTTTCTTTTATATGTTAAAATTTGTCATGTTTCTTATATAATTTTTGATTATAGTGGACATCCATCTTGTAAATCATGTAAACTTGACTGACTGTTTCATTTCCCCTTTAAGTTACCATTGGCTCACTGACCCCTGGGAGGAGAGACCATCCTCAGAGGTTAAAGAATCCCCGCACAGATTCCACTGCCTCTTCTCTGTGTCTTCTGATTACTGTTCTGTGTGGCTTCACCCGGCCTTAGGGCCGGCGCTGTCACTTCAACAGGCCTCGACTACAGACAGCTATGTTTAAACAGAGTCAGACTAACCTTGCAAGTTCTTCAGAATTTCTTCATTCAACACAGAAGAAATCGATTTTAACTTCAACATCATGGACTTATGGAACCATCAAGACTTTCTTCTCAGACTGCATCCGGACGCTCTTTCAACAGCTAAGGCAATGCAAGTATCGTACATTTGAACACTAAACCGAGTTTTAGTATAAGTGACAGACCCCTTGCTAACAAGGTGTTTAAAACTAAGAAATTGGTTATGTTCAGGTGGTTAAATTCTCAATTCCCTGTTTCTGTTTCCATTACTTTCACATTTTCTATTTTACCCATGTATGAGTGATTGTGTGTATGTGTGTGTTTAGATTTAGTTGTGTTCATGATCTGGTAAAATAAAGCTTTTGTGCACATTCGTGTGAGATTTTGATCTGCTTGTAAATCAAAGTCAATTTAACGATTGTGATCACAGCTACATGCTAAGAAAGAGTTATTTTTCTGTGGCCACGAAAAATATCCTTTCTGAGAGTTAATCGACAATCAATACTGAGTGTTCGCTGGGCGCACAGATGAATTGATTGTAATTTTTAATTCAGCTACAATAAGTTAATTCCGCTACAACAAGTTAATTCTATTAACTGATCCAAGTATTTATAATTAATTATAATGAGTTATAATTATTCATATTTCCCTTTTGAGCTAATTTGCTACACTGTTAAACACAGAAATGAAATCTTTAAAAACCACAGAGACTGCCTTTTACATATCAAAATGCATCAGATCAATCCAAAACAATGCTAGACGGACTTATAATCAAACATTGTTCAACTGCATATTACTATATCATGTTTACAACCTATGTATGTGACTAATATGCCCAGAGATACATCAGTTGTGTAATTGTTATAACTATTGAATGGTTTAATGGACGTGTTTGATATCAGCGTGAATGTCTTCTCATCTCCTTAATTTTTGTGTGAATCAAATCTGTGTAAAATGTATCATATTATGATAATAGAAATCATGTCTTAATTGTACTCTGCTAAGAGTGGGAAATGGGACTTATCAGATAACAAGTAATTTATGGTGAGATGAGGAGAAACATTTACACCCTGAACTAAAGACAGTGTCTAATTGGTCAGAACTCCACCAGGAGTCTGGACAAAAGTTTCAGTTTAAAAACTCAGGACAGAGAGACAACGACAGATTTGGGAGATGAAAATGGGATAAGTCCGAGCAGCTTCTTTCAAGCCATCCAATCTCGTCTCATTTACTTTTCATTCTTTTACTTAGTTTCTTTTCTTTTCCATTGAGAGTCTCGAGTTCTAAGTTAAGTTTTGCAGAAAATCCAGGCTCAAATCTTTAAACTTCAGCCACGGGAGAGACTCCAATTCAATTCATCCGTCAACACACCAGAACATGATTGGCTTCCCAAGACACCACTCCAGACATGAAAAGACCTCCAACAAGCTAAAATTGACCTGTTTCCCTTACAAAATAATTGTTTTTTTCCCATACATATTAGCCACAATTAATGGCACCCTTTTATTCAATACTTATTGCAACCTCATTTTGCCAAGATAACAGCTCTGAGTCTTCTCCTATAATGCCTGATGAGTTTGGAGAACACCTGAGAAGAGATCAGAGACCATTCCTCCATACAGAATATCTCCAGATCCTTTAACTCTTAAGTCGAAAACTGATACACTCTCCTCATCAGTTTTCTGTATAGGTTTCAGGTCAGGGGACTGGAATGGCCATGGCAGAACCTTAATTTTGTGCTCAGCGACCTATTTTTGTGTTGATTTTGATGTTTGTTCAGGTATTCTCTGATCATTGTCCTGATGGAAAAACCATTATAAGATTTCTAGCACGGGATTTCATAGAATCTATGATGCCATATATCTGAACAAGATGCCCAGGACCTCCAGCAGAAAAACAGGACTACAACATTAAAGATCCAGCAGTATATTTAATCCTACACATGGGGTACTTGTTGTATCCCTGTGCGCACCAAACCCATCTGGTGGGTTTGCTGCCAAAAAGCAATTTTTTTCAGTTTAATCTGACCATAGAACCGCATCCTGTTGAAGTTCCAGTTGTGTCTGGCAACTGAGTATGATGGAGTTTGTTTTTTGGTAGGAGTAAAGGATTTTTCTTGAAACCTCTTCAAACTATCCTCTTCGCTGTACATTAAGACAATATAAACACTTGTCATCATCTATGCAGATTCGTAACATTTCCTGTTGATTGGAACTTCTTAATTATTGCCCTGATGGTGGAAATGGGAATGTCCAATGCTTTAGCAATTTTCTTACAGCCACTTTCTATTTTGTAAAGCTCAACAATCTTTTGCTGCACATCAGAAATGTATTCTTTGTTTTTACTCATTGTGATGGGTGATTAAGGGAATTTGGCCTCGTGTTACCTCATATTTATGCTCCTATGAAACAGGAAGTCAGGCTTGACAATTTTATGTTATGTTCCTAGTTCCTAATTGTAAATATGAAGGGAAATATACTTCAGAGATATTTTACTCATAAGAATTCCAAGGGGTACCAATAACTGTGGCCAAAGTGTATTGGAGAAAAATATTTATTTAATAATTTTAATGAAAGATCAAAAGGATTAAAAATGCAAATTTATTTTCACAGCATTCTTTGAACATATTTACCAGGGGTACCAATAATTCTGACCACGACTGTATGTGTGCGTGCCACTGATAACCATAATGGGACCTGAAAAGTCCAGGGAGCACTTCAATTGTGCACTTGTTAATTAATGAAGAAACAGCCATTAATGAGTTCTCATAACACTCCACCCTTAACTGACCTGATTAAAGCAGCTGTGAGGATAAGCTGGAATTCGTAAAGTTCGATAGTTCTTCTGAAGCACGTCCCTCTCTAAAACGTAATTACGAGGGATTGAGAAAGTATTTAGGTATGCAAGTGCGACGTATCAATGTGTTGTTTTTATAAATATTGCTAAAACATTTCCTGGTCCCTACTCTCTTATTAGTTGTATGTAGAGATGCACAGATTAAGTAGGTACATTTATTGCTATTGTATCAGCTTTTTTTTGTGCCAATAATATAATCAATAGATACCAGCCCAATTTATTGAAATTTGCCCCTGTCATAACTTCCAATATTATAGGCATCTCGGACTACGACCAGCTGATTGTTTTTTTTTTCATTTTTTAACTGACGTAAGTTATGAGAATAAATCAAATGAAAGGTACAAAAGCATTAAAACAACAAGTAAAATAAAGGGACATTTTGAGAACTTCTGTCAGCTTTTAAAGAGGTAGAACATAAAAAATGTAATGTTCATAGGGCAAAATATATATTTTGAAATAATATAATCCCGATTTTTGTGCCAGTAAATATTCTCTACACTTGCTACTGGCAGGTGTGGTGTGAAGGTTTTCACTTTTTTAAGGATCTCACCTCACATTTCATTTCCAATTATCACATAAAACACTGTGAATTTAGGTGCTGTAGCTTGAGCTGTGTGAGCACCACAAAAAGAACTCATTATAATTTAACAGAGGTAAATGACATATCTGCTAACAGAACCAGCAAGAGTGCAATTAATAGGAGAGCAAGACATCAATGATGCACTATGGGTAGCTCTACTGAATGGACATATTTAATAATTTATCTTTGCAAGTCAGGCTGTGTAACAACACCTAGCAAAGCCTGCACTACACCCTAATAAAAAATTAAATAGAAAATAAAAATAAATAATAATAAATAAAATGTTGCGATTTGTAAAAGTGTTTGTATACAAATGTTGTTGTAGAAATGTGCTATTCACAGCAGGCGATGATTGATTTATTGCAAGTGTCCAATTACAGAGCAGTTACTGAAATAAATCGAGTAGTATTCAGCTCGCCATCATGATCTTAACATGGCAGCACCCCATGATGCGATCTGCTACATATAAAATTAAACGGCTTCAACTTAAAGAAGTCAGGTGATTTTAACGTGGGAGTGTGTTTACTTTGTGTTGTTAGGGAAGATGTATATATTCGTGGTCTAGGTTTCCCTGCTGTGTTCCCCTAGGTTTCACCAATCGGGTCACCAAACGAGTGACCCGATTGGTGACGGGAGTGATTGCCGCTGTACTCAAGTCCCCTGAACCATGGATCTACGGCTCCCCGCTCTCATGGTTTCCTTGACGGTCAGATGTGTTCATTGTTTATGCAGTATGGTGTACATAGTGATTGTTAAAGGACTGGTACACGAGACATTTGATGTAAACCACTACCTTTTGCTAAGTTGTGATTTATTGTTACGTTAAGTCTTATCCTTCATCCTAATCCATATCGAATCGAAGCATGGTAGGGAGGTGGGCGCCTTTTTAATTTATTATTCGTTCTCTCTTCTTTATGATAAGTAGGCAGGTAAGCTTTTGTACATTTTGTTTGTTATCTGATTTCTAGGTTAGTATCCTTAAATTAGTTAGCTTTGTTTTGTTATTTGTTTTGGCTTTTCCCCCTCCCGGGGGCTGTTCCATAAACCAAGATTAGAGTATAAGCCAGGCTTATTTCGGTTAGTCAGGCTTATTTTTGGTAGATTCGGTTTCATAAATCAAAATTAAAAAAGTTCAAACTCAGTTACCCTGGCAACTTATGCTGGGAAACTAGCCTGGTCCAGGGCAGGCTAACTGTCAGGCTAAGCCTCAGTTGTTACACAGATCCTCAACACTGACCGACAAGAACACAATGATATTACCACTGACAGTCTCTAATACCATTATTGGACTTTATAAATACACAGTATACAGAAAATCAACTTAAATAAGGCTACAATATAGACAATATAGACACATATATAAGGCGTTTTAAAGTTGTTCGTTTAGGACATGTCATTTTTGTAATAAAGACATTTTAATTAAGGAGTGCCTCGGTTATCAGAGAATTCTTTCTCTACACGGTCTCTTTATACATACATATATATATATATATATATATATTATGTACTTTATTATGTCTTTCAATTCAAACACATTTAACACAATTATACAAATGGACAGTTCCTTTAAAGACATCATATTTTCCCCCAATAAATATTCCTTATTTTTCCTTCTACTTTTTTTTCTTTTGTGATAATACCAACACATACATATAAATAAAACAATAAATAAATATTAATAAAAATATAACATTCACATATATCAAACTCTTATAATGAATGACACATAATTCCTAATAGTTATTCAAGTAATATTATTTTGTGTGTAATATAATATTATATTATTGTATCTTTATATATTTAGTTTCTTAAAAAAAATCTTCCCTGAATTAGGCTACTTCTGTTCAATTTCTTTTTTTTATTAGAAGTATAAAATATATGAGTGTAATGAGCTAGAAGTTCACTGCAACTTATCCAACATCCTAAAGAGAAATTATTATAATTCGAAGATATTTCTAGTGTTATAAAATATCGCATATTAATTTTCCAAGCAAAATGTATATTTTAGTCAGAATTATTGCGCTCCTATTTGGCGCGCATGCGCGCAGCAGCGCTCGTTCAATATGAAGATTAGCAACAAAATGGATACATTTGCATGACTTTCTAACATCTACAGAGGGAGAATATAACTGTAAAATGTAATTTTTGCACTGAGGGGGAAAAAAACATGTCACAAACGCATAAAACAGCACAAAATATACGCTGTTTGATGGTGGATCGATTTGATCCACGATCGACCTCTAGGGCTGCTTCAGAAACGCGTGCACACGCAATTATCTAGACTAGATAAGCCTGGATCAAATTAGTGAGATTGCGTGAACTTCAATTACCTTTTATGGAACCACTTTAGCCCCAACTTATTTGTTAGGCTCATTCAAGTCCGGTTTTGGAGTTTAATCCCCGCTTTTCTAAGCTTCATTTATGGAACAGGCCCCATAACTTCATGTTGCTCCTTATTTACTTTAAAGAGTGTTTTGAAGCCTTGGGAGTGAGAGCGGGGACTCCAGGGATCATGTTGATCGGATCCCTGTTAATTGTTATGGATGGTTTTGTTCTCTTTGAGTAGAGATTTTACTTAATTCGTAACATATGTCAATTTCATTATAAAATAAATTAATACTTTTATTCAGCAAGGATGCATTGAATTGATTAAAAGTGATAGTAAACATTTTCACACTGTTACAAAAAATCTGTTCTTCTGAACTTTCTATTCATTAAAGAATCCTGAAAACATTAATAATGATAAAAAACATAAATTGAGCACCAATTCAGCATATTAGAATGATTTCTGAAGGATCAAGTGACGCTGAAGACTGCAGTGAATTTGCTGAAAATTCAGCTTTGCCATCACAGGAATAAATTACATTTTAAAATATAATCAAATAGAAAACAGTTATTTTAAATAAAAATAAACATTTTCAACACATTCATCACACACATTACCTGTTCATAGTTGAAAGTCTCTAGCATCCCTAAAATGAGCCCCTGGATCTCAGCCAGCTTTCCTTTCCCATATACAGGGTCCTGGAAGAGAGAACACATACACAGAGATAGATTAATTTCTTATAGCTTTGATCATACTAGTAGAAACCTGTGTCTGTCTGTAGGTTTCTACCAGTGAGAAACAATTCTGAAATCAATTTTAAAGGCTTGGTCTACAGTAAGCATAAATCAGGGAGTAAACACAGTGCGTGCTGTCAGACTGCATTCACTATGACAGCTGATAACTCTCAGATGATGAAGGAGTGCGGCCTCAGTAACATCACACACACTCGCAATCACAGGACTGCACATGGGTAATTCTGCCCTCGGTAGGGGTTCAGACTGAAGCAGTCACAAAGATCAAGACCTGGAAGATTCTCACACACACACACACACACACACACACACACACACACACACACACACACACACACACACACACACACACACACACACACACACACACACACACACACACACACACTCTGAGGGGTGGAGAGGTACAGAAATACTATTGTCATGAAGGTCAAGCAGTGGCAGACAAACACTTGTTTGTTAGTTTCATTATAACCATAACACACTCCTTTCCTTAAGACCACACCAAGAACACCAAGAACGATAACTATGAAGATAACTATATTAGTCGATAACGTTCTCAAGGATGTGATTGTGCGAGTGAAAAAAGCAGGACATTTTTGCACTTTTAGTTTTTTAAACACCTGAATCAGCCATTTGCATGAACTACCAGGAACTGTGAAGAGTGACACATGGAAACATATTTAACAGCTATCATTTATTTCTAGTAATACAAAACAGGACGTCTTAACATCTTCTGGGAAATGTAAGGGCAATAAGTGCTATTCTGTAGTTCTGTAAATAAAACAACTGTGCTTCTGATACCGATCAATCTCATTTAGTAAATAAAATTCCACTCAAATTTCTACAATAGGAATAGGCTACATAAAAATGATTTTGTGTTTGGGGAAACTGCACATCATACTCTGGCTACACAGATAAAACAACCTAAGAACCATTTATGAATTATATTAATGCTTTTTACACATTAGATAATGAAGACTACACGATCTTATCAGCATGATGAATAAATTGTATTAACTGGAATAAACTGTATACAGAAAGGGAGCAGAGAATGTGACCGATTGAGCCCAATGCCTTGCGGGCTCTTTATACGCATAATATAAACAACCTTTTACGTGCATCCAAAACGCAATTTTTTAGTGTACATATGATAGGCTACTCACTTTTTGCGTGCATACGATATGAAATACACACCCAGCCAATACCCAACAGGTAAATTTTGCGTTCCAGATGCACATAAATTATTACTTTTGCATATAAAGATAAAAGCACTTGTGCTATAGATACGCAGTGCCTGGAGCGATCGTGACGCTGTCCGTAACTTGGGTATAGCGCGAGTTTAAGCACTCACAAAACTCCCGTTAAATCACGGAAACTGACTACACTGCAACATGAATCTCTTACATTGAATCTGCACTTTGTTGTTTATGATAGGATAATTTTTGAGTTTACATTAAACTCTGTAGTTAAATACTACTTTCTCCACAAGCAAAAAGATAAATGGAGCACACTGCCCAAGGCCAAAACTGCTCCCGTTCAGGAGAGATCATCACTCACGCAAACATCTGGAATATCAGATCCCTGGAGCTCAGGTCTCTCCCAAACCGAAATCAAACACATGTTCTCAAACTTCACTCTTTACTATATAACACAAAAACTTAAATTAGCTATCACTGCTGCTATGGAGCTACCACCTGCATATATGGTGCATCCCTCTAATCGGTATATGGTACTATGAGCTACTATTTATAGTTATATATACACTATTTTTATAGTTAAATCTAGTGCAATATTACTCTGCATAGACAGTGCATAAAAGAAGTATACATTGTGTTTAGACTTTTTAACGCTGTACAGAGCAGTCTAAATGCATTTTAATTTAGTTTAATTAATGCGGTCTCTTAAAACAAAATTTTCACACTCAGTTTATTGAATTTGTCAAGGTATATACATATGGTAAGGTATATTTAATGCTGTCAATCAATTAAAAAATTAACACATTTTCTGTAATTTATCGTGATTAATCACACCTAGCCATAAAGTTAATATATTTTAGTATTTTCACAATTAATCTCCAAAATAATGTAGAAACAACAAAGAATTTTTAAATATGTTTAATGGCATCTTTTTTTACTGAGCACTATGAATGAAGGCCAGTATCACTGATACCAGTACTGATACTGATATCTCTTTTACATGGATGTTTTTTTCAAGAGTAGATTAATCACAGACAGCAGCAGTTTTTTAGGCTGCTGTCACTTTAAGACCTGAAGCACATGACCCAGATCTGACAAACATCCTATTTTCTCGAAAAAAAGGCAATTATGGCATAATTTTGTGCTTTGTCCGCTCAAGCGCAAAAGAAAACTCAATGTGGTGCTGCCTGAAGCGGCATGCTTTGCACGCCTTTGGGTTGTTTGTTCACAGAGTGCCGCTTCACAAACAGAGCGCCATGCAGATTTGAGATCTTTTTTTGTGTCTTAACGCGCTTTAATGGTTTAATAGCACTTGAAAGAATAATAGCGTGATCATGTACTTTATTACATGTCTCTGTGGAATACTTAATTCTGATTGGTCAATCGCACCATCCAGCGGTATTTTATCCCCTGAAAACAACCATTAAAAACAGATAACATGGGCTTATCTGGGTTACTGAACTTAGCGCTTGCTAGCAACTGCTCTCTCCACAGAAGCTTTGCGTTTAAAGAGCTAATAAAATAGCCCTTCTTTTACATTTTTCGACTTAATATTTCATGTCTAATTATTTACTTATGTGGCAAGTAGCCATGTAATAAGCGGGATAATGTACATCCAGCCGGTTGTTATCGCATAATAAAACCCTTCAGGCTGATGCAAGACCCCGACGCGACTGACCACCCTGTCGGGGTTTATTTTGCGATAACAACTGGCTGGATGTACATGATCCCTTACTTATTACATGGATCTGTGGAATACTTGATTCTGATTTGTCAATCGCACCATCCAGCGGTATGTTATTCCTCAATAACAACTACTGAAAACATTTATTGTAACACAGGCTCATTTGGGTAACTGAAGTCAGCAGTGCTATACTCTTGCTAGGAAATTTTTGTCTTATTGGAAATTTTGCGTTTGGTGAGCTAATAAAATATTAAAACTCAGTCAAATCAATATTTTGTGTACAGTTTTTTAATTATGCCATCCAGTATCGTGGACTCGCTCTCTCGCGTTTCATACAAACCAAGCTGCTGCCATTTTGCAACTATTGTTCACTGTTGGATTATAAGATATAAACGATTTTAAATCAGGTTCATATCAAATCAATATCTTTTATCCCCATAATTATTTATGTGGCGAAATGCTGTGTAATATGTGGTAAGACTTTACAGAATCCCTTAAATGTACTTCTATTTTAGAAGTAAAAATCCCGGCTGGATGTACATTATTCCTTACATAGCGCAGCCAAAGGATGACAGAAAAAAAAAAACAGATGCTGCGTTAATTGCGTTAAATAATTTTAATGCGCTAAAATGAAAAAAAAAAATTAACGTGTTAATTTTGACAACACTAGAAGTTACACATAATAATTAGGGCTGTAATCTCCCAGTCGACTAGTCGATTTATTGGTCGATACGTTCTGGCTCGACCAAATTCTGATTGGTCGATTTTTTGCTGTGTTCATTTCATCAGGTGGAAAGCACTAATTGCTAATGGGGGTGTTTTCAGAGCACCCCTGTTTCACAGGTAACAGTCTGTCTTCAGAACACCCCCCTTGTTTTCACTTTTTTTGGATTAGCCCAACTGGAGACAGATTGAAGAAAGTACTAGAAGGCCTTGGTCTGGTGGTTTGCTGAATATTTATTTAATTGTAAGCATTTAATTTACAGCCAGTCCTCCTTTACCATGTCAAAGACATCGGCAGTGTGGCAGCATTTTACAAAAATAGATAACAGAAAAAAAGTCGAATGCAAAGTTGGCAAGACTACAAACATGGCATATCACCTAAAAACGGTAAGCTAACTTGTCTGCGTGAGGTTGCCCCGTCTGTTTTGAGTAGGCTATATGAACATATCAGAATATGGCACATGTTTTAGTCTAATAATCATTTTATAACTGCAGGCGCACCCGCCCGCAATGACGGTAGAATCCCCCAGACCACACTGGATGTTAAGCCTCCTCTATCATCCAAACACAAAAATAATATCACGGAAGGAATTGTCGACTTTTTTTATTAAACGTCCAGTGCCTTGTGTGTTTAAGAGTAAAAGCTTTAAGTTAATAGTCTATTCGTGTCTCAGCCGTGAAGCTGAGTTTCACCCTCGCTCTGTGCGAGGACATGCACAGAGCGGCTGAAATGATAGTGTCTGTCAGTTATTATAACATATGACAAAAACAATTGTCTAAATTATGTTGCATATTCCTCAACAGTTCTTGTGCTGATATCACTAGTTGACATAGTACTATTTTCGGAAATCGTAGGCTATGATATTGCACAGGTGCATGTGATGCAACGCTGTCAGAGCCGACAGAGTGTGTCATTTCAGTGCAAAATAATTAACGTTAGGTCAAAAACGATTTAATATACTGCAAATAGCCTCCTAGTTTTTTATGTTGATTTATAATTCATTTAGGTGGACAAGGCTACCAAGTTCTGGGCAGCTAATTAATCTAACGTTTTTTTAATCTTAATAAATATGGTCAATTTTGATTTCATGTGGATTTCATTTCTCCAATGGGAAAAAAATTAAAAGCCAATATTTATGAGTTACCATAACTCATTGGGTCATGGTACCATGGTAAATTTTTTTTAACTTACATTTACATAATTCATAAGGTATATATAATTTCACTGCATTAAAATGCACTCATTCTTAAATGTAAAAATGTTTCACGAAAAAAATTTAGAACATCATTGTTGAAAGTTTAGTGTAGTTAACAATTTAAACCAGCCTGGACTAGCTGATGATCAGCTTTGACCAGACTGGAACTGTGACATGTCGCACGTGTCCTGTATAGACCACCACCCCATGACCCCCTTTCTTGTATTTCTGTAGTGGAGTGAAAACAAATTGGAAATCAAATGTACGCCATGAACTACATAATAATGAAAACAATAATACATCAATAAGCAAGCGTTCACAGCATGCACAGTGAATACAGCTGCATGTGCCTAGATGTAAGTGCACATTCAAGACAACACCTGTTGATTATGTAATATATTGATTGCGATCCTGTTAGTATAACTTGATAGGGTTCCTTATGACATTTCCTGTTCCCTGTCAGAGTTGCATTTGCATTCACAGCAGCGTACTAATGATTACACACTGTGGGCAAATGCCATCAAATGTCACCATCAGCAGCCGGGCTGAACCAGAGCTTCTCAGATAGATGCTGAGGCAGGGAGATTAATGAATCAACATGGGCCACAAAAAGAGACTATCCCTGAATCAAAATGAACATGAACATGTTCTGTCTAATAACAAAAAACTGTAGTCACAGCAAATATTTATTTTCAGTTAATGTGTTTTTCTATGTGCTGTACAGTACCATTCAAAAATGTAGGGACTTAAAGGGATAGTTCACCCAAAAATGAAAATTCTGTTATTAATTACTCATCCTCATGTCGTTCCAAATCCGTAAGACCTTCGTTCATCTTCGGAACACAAATTAAGATATTTTTGATGAAATCCTATGGCTCAGGGGGGGCTCCATTGACAGCTATTTAATTAACACTTTGAAGGCCCAGAAAGGTAGGAAAGAAATCGTTAAAATAGTCCATGTGGCTACAGTGGTTCAACCTTAATTTTATGAATCGTCGAGAATACTTTTTGTGCGCCAAAAAAAAAAAACATTTGTGCTCTTAATTTGTGTTCCGAATATGAACGAAGGTCTTATGGGTTTGGAACAACATGAGGGTGAGGGTGAAAATGCATTAATACCAAAATATTTAAACGTCTGTTTATCCATAGGCTCCTCCCTGAAAGGAGTCCAGACATTAGAAAAATATCAGTCTACACACGCGTTTTATATTTAATATTAGGGAAATAGACAGTCATGCGTGACAAAAGAAAATCTTTAACTTTTAGGAGGCAACGGGTTTTTTTTTGTTGTAATTCTGTGAATTACACCGCGCAAATCGGATGAAGAAGGGTTGGCTCTCCACAGAACATAAAATATTCATTTTATTAAATTTTTCGTGTTCGCATTTATGAGGAAAAAACAATGTTACAGACGTGACAGTTCTCCGTTATGGACGCAACCGCTCTGAAGCAGCACTAAAAGACTGCTTTAAAACTTTCACAGAGACCTTACACAGAAAGCCTTTCTTTAAAGTGAATTTCGTTTTGTATTAATTGTATCTTAATTTTAATCAATGTTTCATCAACCAATTGCCTGGATTTAATAAATAAGAAGTAGGCCTAAGCTAAATATAGCAGACAATTATAGATAATCAAGACATGGAGGCGCTGGCGCATGAACTGGAGCGCGTCTCATAAATGAACCAAAACTCCGCGTATAAGGTAGCCTATTCACGGACCTGAAAAATATATCTATATTGAAATGTCTACTTGTAAACAGAACAATTCAAAATGAAAGAAAACAGACTGCTCTCTGCTTATGAAATGAAATGTGCATTTCTCTCTGGTGCATTCACTAGCCTACTGCGAAGATCGCGAGTCAGCATCGTCAACTTCATCTTGACTTTATTAATAAACAATTAAAATGTCTCCTTGCTATATTTGACATATTCATAATCATTGCTTTTGCCGGTTCTTTGTGACAGCTTTTAGGTGCTTTATCGGCAGCGCCGCCGCCCTTACATGAACGCGTCACCACCGCATCAAAAACATGATTGCGTGATGAAAACATGAAAAATACCACATAAAGCCTAACTGTTTAGAAAGAAAACACAGAACGAATAGCCTAATGCGCATTCGTCCATCTCGCGAATGTATAGTCTTCTTCATGCCATCTTCACCATTAGCCGCTTTTCCACTGGCCAGCGCGAGCACAAGAGGCCGAAATCATACCTCACGCGCTCCTGTAAAAAATAAATCGCTATACAAATATATCAGACGCTGCCATTTAGTCTTTATTTACAGACTTGGACACCACACGCGGCTATTGACTGACCACGAACAGGTAATTTAGCCTACTTGCATTTTTCATTCGTTAATGTCTCGCGGTCTTGCTGTTTTTTTTTGTTTTTTTTACAATCAAAACTAAAAGTCTGTTGTAACGCAAGCCTTACTGAACATGTACCGAGTAAAATATTACTGAAAATTGATTAGTAATGCCTTGCACTACTGCGTTACAACAAAAAGTAATATGTTACTGTAATGCATTACTTTTGTAACGCGTTACTCCCAACACTGCCCATAATGACAACGTGAAAGAAGTTTGTTTGAAATCTTTGCAAATTTATTAAAAATAAAAACATCACATGTACATAAGTGTTGTGATGTCAGTCTGTGTTCCGCTGTCTTTTCATGTTTAGCAGTTCCCTGTTATGTCTATTAGTCTCCCCAGGTGTTTCAGATTAACCACGCCCCCTTGTTATCTTGTTTAGCTTGTTTGCCCTGGTATTTAAGCCCTGTGTTTTAGTTCAGTCATTGTGAGTTCTTGGTTTTGTTTGAAGCTAGGTTGTAAAGTCGACGTTGGTTGTTCTGTTCATGATTCATGTTTCCTAGTCTGAGTCCTTGTCTAGTTTTGAGTTTATTTAATAAAGTGTGCTGCACTTGGATCCTGCTTCCTCCTTGCTTCAACCGCTTCGTGACAGAACAACTCACCGAAAAAATGGATCCAGCAGCTGCTAGCAACCAGGTTATAAGGAGATTTCTTTCTTCTATGTTCCAGGATGGCCAGCCCATCGAGAGATATGTGAAGGACTTTTTGACTTGCTGTCATTTGGGATCGTTAGATGACACCCAGCTCATGGACCTGTTTTGGAGCGGGCTGGATGAGGACATTGCTCAATTGATGTCGAAGGTCTATACCGGCTGGACCCTGGAAGGATATATCGACCTGTATATTTCCTTAAGCGGTTTGGCATTTACTGTGGGCTTGGCTGATGAAACACCCCGCAAGCTCACAGTACCCCATGAGTCAATTCACGTCTCGCCCGCCCAGCCTGAGAATCTCCACGTCATGCCAACCATCAAGCCAGCCACTGGATCGGTCTATGGCCTTCCAGGACTGGTTTCCAGCGTGGCTGATCCCCCACTGATGTCTGCACGTGCTGCAAAGGGGACCATCGTTCCAGGGTCTCGTCCCGCCGAGACTGTCCAGCCTGAGTCCCGTCCCGCCAAGCCTGTCCCAGAGCCTGTCCAGCCAGAGTCTCGTCCCGTCGAGACCGCCCAGAGTCCAGAGTCTAGTTCCGCCGAGACCGCCCAGAGTCCAGAGTCTCGTCCCGCCGAGACCGCCCAGAGTCTCGTCCCGCCACTCAGCCAGAGCCTTCACCGCTTGCCCCGTCCAGCCCAGAGCCTTCACTGCTGGTCCCGTCCAGCCCAGAGCCCTCACCGCTGGTCCCGTCCAGCCCAGAGCCTTCACAGCTCCACGTCTCGACTGCCCAGCCAGAGACTGTTCTCGTCTCGTCTGCCCAGCCAGAGACTGTTCAAGTCACGTCTGTCCAGCCAGAGACTGTTCTCGTCTCGTCTGCCCAGCCAGAGACTGTTCTCGTCTCGTCTGCCCAGCCAGAGACTGTTCTCGTCTCATCTGCCCAGCCAAAGACTGTTCAAGTCACGTCTGCCCAGCCAGAGACTGTTATTGTCACGTTCGCCGAGCCGGTGTTCCCGGACAAGATGGCCACCGTCGAACCAGCATCTCCTGAACCGGTGTCTGTCCCTGAGCCGGTGTCTGTTCCTCCCGAGCCGGTGCCTGTTCCTCCTGAGCCGGTGTTCGTTCCTGAGCCGGTGTCTGTCCCTCCTGAGCCGGTGAGTGAGGGTCAAGTGAGGGCTTTCTTGCTCCAACATTTCATGAGGGAGCATGTAAAGTAACCGGCCGAGGAACCGAAGAAGGAACTTTAGGGATGTAGTCCGATCTGAGGTGTAACATAACTCTAACATAACCTGGTGAAAAGTATATGCAAGAGGAGGATACAATAACCTGAATGTATCCTACTCTCTTTATGAGTAATGTTAGCGCCAACAACATATCTACTCTAAGAGTCAGAGTTTTCTCTAAAAACTGACTCCAAAGGCTCATATCGGGATTCTATTAAAGATCCTATAGGGCTAGGTCCCAGTAGGGTAGGGACAGGCATTTAAAAAATATATTATATATATGAATATTTGGGCTCATAAAAAATGAAAAAAATATATTTGTTTATTTAACTTAGGTTTAATGAAAAAGACTGTTTTTTTTAATGATTATGTTTTTGTCACCATTTCTGTACAAGCTTATGATTTAGCAATACACACAACAACTTACATTATATTTTAAGGTTTTCTTTTAGTTGAAAACAATAACCTCCACAGTTTTTCTTCCGCTATTTTCTTATTAATGCGAAAGAGGCTCAAATAGCTTGTCATACAGATAAGTTATACATCATTATAAACTGTTATGTCTACTTTTATTTGTGTACTCACAATAAAAACAAAATGTTGTGCTTTTCGCAAAATAAAGAAAACAAACATGATGCGCTTTCTGCCGTGTCTCTCTCTCTCTCTCTGATCAGTACTGATCAGTCCTGCTGACTTAAACATTTACATGAGTCTCTTCAAACTGTTTTTCTCTGAGAGCGCTGTACCAACATCAGCAAGCGTCTACATGAACATAGTAAAATGAAAAAGCAATCACCTTGGAAATGACAGTTATGTTGAACAGGAACTGTGACTGTTCATGTCTCTGTTTAGATCAGTGTGCTTAATAATGTGCCATTTTGCCTTCATTATGTATATTTCGATAGTGTTGTGTTGTAAATAATATTCAAACAATCAAAAAGCCATTCTTTTATTCTCCTTACATTCTTTGTTCTAGTTCCCTCACGGTCTCATTCAGCTAATAGGGCCATTAAGGCAGGGCTCAACATAAAAAAAAAAATCTCCACTGGCCCCCAGGGCCAGTAGATCAGAGTTTTGCTGGCCCCTTCTATATTTTTACTGGCCCTGAAAGAAATATAAGGAAAAGCACTTTTCCATTAAACTGTATTTATTGTATACATTAGGATTAATTTTTCTTGTCCCCTCACAATGACAGTAAACTAATTATTACATTACATGAGTGATGAGTAACGTTACATAGGCCTATTTTCACTTCAAAATGGCGAAATTAGACAAAAGTATATTAGTTTGCCTGATTATTTTTGTCATTCGTTTAACATTTATGACCTAAAAAAGCTGTCAATGAAAAAAAAAAAAAAAAAATGAAGAACAAAACAATGTTGAAATTGAAGGATATGGAAACAAATATAGGGAATGTAATGTAGGCTATGCAATAGGCTATATTATGTGCAAAAAGGTGGTTAAAATCACATTACATTCTAAAATTGTAACATTACAATCTAAAAACTTTGTTTTTAAAATGACTAAAGGCTAAACTAAAAATTTAAATTAAAACAAAAGCAAACACTAATTATTTTAGCCTGCATTTGATTACCCCATTATAATGGTCACTTTCATAAAAATATACTTGTAGGTTTAAAATTCCACATATGGCACATTTATTGTCTCCAACAACAAATATTTTAGCAACATGTATATTTTAGTCAGAATTATTGCGCTACTCTTCTATTCTGTTTGGCGCGCGGCGGCGCTCATTAACGGAAGCATGAATTTTAGCGGAGATTCACTTGCAGAAGCTTGTCCTCTCCTGACAGGGAAATGGACATATTTGTTTGCTTTCTAACATTTACAGATGGAGAATATACCAGTGAAATGTAAGTTAAGCACTGAGGAAAGCACCACATCTCAAACGCATTAAACAGCGCCAGTAGGCTACTTATCTGTCGGTCAGCAACAGTATCTGACAGGGCAAGCTGCTTTAAACTTGTTAACTATATCTTACCAGTTATTTTGAAGCGCTTAATACTAGCTTCGCTTGTGTCATGTTAGGACAATTGTACTATGTTCCTTCACTGCAGGAGCTCACACTGCTTCCTCCGCTATTTTTCAGATGTGCTCGTATCAAACTACTGTATCGATATAAACGGTATTGCCTCATTCCATGTCGTTTAAAAAAAATCGATATATTGTACAAACTTGATATACTGCCCAGCCCTACTAGGAATGTCCTCTTTCTCGTATCAGCCTCGTACTTCATTGACATTTTAACATGTTATAAATAACCTGAAGTAACATTGACACTCTTCGTGCCACTGTGTATGACGTTTTCTGTTTGTTTTGCTGCGGGCCAGTGACTGGCCAATCAACTAGCCCGACATACTCTTTTACTGGCCCCGGGCCATCGGGGCATTGCTTATGTCGAGCCCTGATTAAGGGTTTTTGTCTTCCAGGTATGAAACACATCAATATTCATGATCGTTCACGCCCTCCCTGCATAAGCCTTCCTGACACAAAACGTGTCATACAAATTTTAAACTAATATATTGTTAATGTGAATGATGTTTTTCACATCATTTTGAAGCGAAAAATTAAAAGTATTGTGAACAAATAGTCAGTTTGGGTTTTATGGCCTTATTACAGTGACCCCATTTTTTTTTTTCACAAACCACGCATGAACAATTTTCGAAGAGAGGCGAAGGGCCAAGAAAAACTCTCTGCCATTCAAGAGAGTGACCCCTTATCTACCTCTACCTGCAGCAGGACCGGCTGCCTGCATGGGGCTCTTAAGGCCGGAGGCCTCAGTATGATGACTCTCGCATGAGAGGAGACCTGAAAATATCACCTTATAAACACTCTGTCAAGCTCTAGAGAGTGGAGGCCTCAACAGATAACTCTTTGGAGTATGAGGAAGCCTAACCACGCCACTAACCCCACAGGGAGGCTTAACTGCTACCTGTGCTTATCACTACTCCAATTATTAGCCAATTTCAGATATTGGCAACCGGAGACTCAGTGAACAAAGTAACGACAGAGTCCCTATTGCAATTTCACTACACCGTAAGGGAAACCCATCCTTCCAGAAGGGGAACGGAGGCTGAATAACATTGTATATAAAACATATATTATTTATAAACATATATATGAAAAAAAAAATGTTTTTTTGGGAACAGCCTGGCTACGTTCGTTTTAACTGGAGGAGGCACCTAATGCCAACTACTTTGTCAACTGCGCTAAGAGGCTATAAGGGGATGTTTCTCACTACAATCGGTTGGTTAGGTTGGTCACACAAAAAGGCCTGAGCCAGACCATCAGAATGGATTATCATCATCGGTCCAGCTCGTTGGGCCTGATGTTTATAGGCGAAGGGGGAAAGAGGAAGAGGAGAGTGTGCATAGGGAAGGAGGCGATTATCTGCCTCTGCTTGTGCCAGGACGCTCACGTCTGGCCTGAGCTGATTCCCTGACACCCTGCTTCTTCCTCCTGGACTCGTGCACGTCTCATTGACCTACTCCTGCCAGGAGGAGGGGCACGAGCGGCAACTGAGTCCCACTGGCCCCGTCTGTGATCCTCAGAACGAGACGGGCCAGGACCCCCAGGCTGTCTGGGTGTGGGCTTGGACCGGCGCGGTATGCATGATCTGTATTGCAGAAAGTTCAGGGAGGCGAAGGCATGCTCAGCAGAGCATGCCTTCGCCTCCCTGAACTTTCTGACCACTGCCTCAACGGAGGTCCGAAAAAGCTCAGAGGGCAAAACTGGGGCATCGAGGAGAAAAGCCTTCTCTTTCTTCCCGATGCCTTCCAAGTTCACCCACAGATGCCTCTCCGTGGACACCATGGCCGCCAACGATCGTCCGACCGCGGCAGCCGTCTGTTTGATGGCCCGGAGAGCCAGGTCTGTGCAGCACCAGCCTGACCCACCTGACTCTTTAGACAAGACGTGGTCTGAAGGGATCTAGATGGCAGGGTCGGAGCTCTCAGTGTCGATGGCTCCCCTTGTGAGAGATAGCTTGCAAACGTCTCCTCAACAGAAGGCATCAACACATATCCGTGCTCTCGCATTCCTTCCACATTCGAGTAACTGGAATGCTGGAAGCGGTGAATGTGAGAAGAGTACGAATTGTTCCATGCCTTCATAACCTCTTCGTGGAGGTCGGGAAGGAATGGAAGGCTCAACGGGGCTGGTGGGGTGTGGCCAGAAAGAAAGTGCTCATCAAGCCTTCCACGAGCGGCTTCCCCTCTGACAAGCCGCCATGGCAATTCAAGCCTGGCGGTGGCGTGCTACATAACCTCCACCAGCTCAGCATACGTGGGGCAGGGGGGCTGGGCAGGTTCAGCCATTTCAGCATCTTCACTTGCTTCAGCCCCCTCCTGCTCATCCAGGCTCGAAACAAAAAGAGCACCTGGACCAGAGGATGCATCAGAGAGTGCCCAGCAGTCTCCTCTCGGCCTCGAACCGTGGGGCAAAGAAGACTGTCCCTCCTCCCTGGAGAAGAGAGACAGATGAGAACGAAGCGTTCTCACTGAGAGACGCTCAATGTTCGCGCACCCCGCTCCCTCAAGGAATGAGCGTGCGTGCTCTTCACCCAGACAAAGCACACATAGGTTGTGAGTGTCACCAGGTTTGAGAAACCTCTCACACGGGTCAGCACACTTCCTAAAGCGCTTGTTTCCAGCCATAATTGTCACTCACAGTGTCAGTGAAACAGTCCCTGAAGACGAAAAGAGGATGACATGTTCTCTAGGCGCCCCTTTTATACTTCCGGGAAGCGCTAGAGAATGATGTCATGGCTGACGCCGGCCAATGCGATTGTCGTGATTATAAAGTGTTTCAGTCATCAGTCACACTGAGGCGTTCCCCATAGCACTTGACGCAGTGCGAGTTCCCTTTCGAAAGGGAACTACAAACTTTTACATACATGCTGCTCACATATTATTGTAGCAGAGTTTGTGCTGAATAAATAGTATAATCAGACTTTAGCCATGAAAATGTTACAAGTAACAGAAATAAGCACAAATGTCAGGGCATGTCAAAACACCTCCAGTGCACAGAAAACACCTCAGACCCCAGTGGGTTAATGATGTATAGTTTATCAAGTTGATTACATTTTATTTTTTACATTAAAACTAAGAATAACTTAACTAGTGTAAACAAAGAACACTTCATTGCGCCAGCGTCCTCCTGCTAGTTAACAGGTTAAATCTCTGATGACTCATTGAGAGCAATTCACCTTTAATCCTCAGGCTGGTGATGTCTGACAAACAATGATGATGTGATGTTTCACTCATAATTACCGCAGCCATAAAACAAACAAATACACAAGAATCATCAGAAACACTTGAAATGTCTTAGATATTTACTGCAGAGCAAATATTGTATGCAATAAAATATTAGTGTCACTGTCACTTGATGGTATATCTGGTGAAGAAGCTGTCTGCGATCAAAATATTAATTTTAAAGATATTGAAAATGATAGTTGAGAATATGTTTGAGATTGCAAATTTCAGCCAGATGTTAAATGTACTGGGGAAATTAGCTCTGAAGATGACAGTGATGATGATAAAAAACATTTGAATTGAACTCTTCCAAGTTCAAAAAAGTAAAGAAACATGCTTTATTTAATTTTTTTGTAATTGTTATTAAAAATCAAGAGAATTTTATACTATAGCGGCAATTAGAGAGCCATCCGTGTTCGATATAGATCCGGGTTGCAAAAGACCCGAATATGTAATAACGTCTGTTGAAACATTCATGCATTTAAGGGTTTAAACACTTAATTGTTGGCAATTTAGTATTTAACATGACCTAATCTAGAGTTTAATCCTAATAACAAATCCTTTATTACCGGTTTAAAATGGTACATCAGTTATCAGCTACATCAGGTGTGGTTAAAAAATATTATCTAACACTTTTTGTACGAGTTAATTAAACAAAAATAATTTGTCAATTAAGGTAGAAAATTAATATAGAACTCACTATTTGTATATCACGCAATAGTTTGAAAATTAATTATAAGTGCTTTCTTACTGTTTATCAAGTGTTACTACCTATTATGTTACCAAAGTGTTACCAAAAATCCTTACTGACCCCAAAACTTTGAACTGAACAGTATCTTTGCAAACCACCACCAAAAAGAAAAAAGAAAAAAAAGAATACTAATAATAAGCACGGGTTCAAAAGAAATCCCAGAAGTTCTAAAGACAGCAGTTTGAAGCAGAACAGCAGAGTGCTGGTGTAATAGCACTGATAAGGAGTGAGGAGACCGGAAGATCGATGGGGGAAAGCTGACAGGACTGAATATGTGCAGATGAAAACAGATAAAGGTCTTCCACTGCCCAAAGCCTCAACCTATTCTTGAGCTCTTGCATCGATCTCATGGAAAGAAAAATGTGTGTGTGTGTGTGAGTCTGTGTTTGAAACAGCTACACAAGGCTCTGAGCTGGAAGAGCCATTGGAAAGCAAATTTGCTGTTCAGCTTCTACAGTATTTCCATCAATCTAAATATAAGGATCAAGAGCATATTGTGTGAAAGATCGTGTAATTTTAAAAATTTTAAAGGCTGCATCTGTAGATGCTACTGTAAGCAATTGTTCATATTTACCGTGAAATATTTAGGATGCCCTCCATTATGAATAAATGAACCTAGCGATCCAAAAATATATTTGTTTATTCACACAATTATATAAGTGGAATAATAAAAGTGGAATGATGCATTATCCTTATAAATGTTGACCTATAAATAATTGTAATTTGATAATCTGAATTAGAATTAGAATATAACAGCGAAACACTATCAATTGAAGTATATGAATCCATTTATAAAGACTTAATATAATGCAATTACAGTACAGTGGATTTTATGAACTATAGCAACTGCACAAACTACATTTTCTAAACCATAACCCTGAAATGTTAACAATTTCAAGATGGCTGATCTGTTGATATATCTGGAGCAGTCGAATGCAGATTCTGTGGAAATGTCTATGTGAGTATGTCAACAGTTTTTGCACAAATAAGAACCATGGGATTTTGAGCTTGAGCCTGCAATCCTATTGTCAAGTCAGAAGGTTTCAAGTCTTTCCAAACAAATCCCACATACCCAACAGAACAATAATATCTCAATCTCATACATGCCACAATTACTGGAACACAGCGACGCATGCCTGAATGCACACACAATGGCTGCCATTCAGTAACAGGCACACATTAAACAGCCCAGTTGTAAAACTAACTGTAGGAGCTGTTAAAAAAGTATCTGCTTACCTGTAGGATGCGCTGAATGATGGCAGGTGGGGCAATAAAACTGGACATGCTGTTTAAGACTTTCATAGTGAGCTCTTTTAGCGCTGAGGAAAGAAAGAAACAATTGGGATTGACTGAGCCATTTTTCACCCAATATATATATATATATATATATATATAAACATATGTATATTTATTAACCCATATAACATTTATTTTCTTTTTTTATCACTTATAAATGCACAGTAGGCAAATGCATCTAGGATTTGGAATTTTCTACTTAATTTATGTGCTTGGAAATTGTAAACGCAATATATCCGACTCAACTTGAATTCTGGCTGCATAAATCTTATTTGATCTATAGACAACTATAGTTTCTATTATTTTTTTAATTTTTTTAAAGAGCATCCTTATTTCAGAAGTAAAGCAAGAAATACTTAAAAATTATTTGAGGCATTGGAGTTACAGAGGTTGAGGACCACTGCTATACTGTAGAAGATAAACTCAAAACTAGTGCTTGTGTGTTTGTCTCACCGTCTGAAGTGTGTTTGGCATCGGCACCTTTGAGTAGTTTCTGAGGTGACATCATCCCCTCGAGGAGAGGAAACCACAGAGCCTGAGAGTGACAGGAGATTTATGTACACACACAAAGTGAGAGGGGAGACATGTAAAACCGTGAATAAGATCATCAATACATCATCCTGTTCATGAAAAACAACACAGGTTGTTGGGACTGCACACACACCTCTCTCTGCTGCTGGTTGAGACCGTGCGAGCTCCTCTGACACAAGGCAATGATGTCATGCAGAGCTTCATCCACTATTTGTAACAGACTCTGCACTTCATTGCGTGTCTCCTCCTCCTTATCGTCGGGCTTGTCTGCCTCTGAGCCTTTTAGGGCAAGTTTGTGCAGTTTGCCCTTCAGGGTCTGAGAAGCAGAGATCAACAGATCAATAGCGCATTTCCACCTGCCCTTTCTGTCTCACCAGGGATATTTAAGACACTGTTCTCTGAAACAACATCTAAATTAACTTTATGAGTAAATCCATTCTGCAGACTTCCAGATTTTTTGCAAAATCTAAATCATGGTGATTCTGCCACGGCTAGCATTACATTAGTACAGTAACAATATTTCAAACATTTTCAGTTAAACTGAAAGCTGATATCATACTTTTAAGGTGAGGTCACATTTACTGTTTGTGGCGACCAGGACGAGGCCGAGGGCCGTGGGAGAACGGTGCGAGACCGGTGCGTCGCGCAGGAGTCGCTCATCAGTAATCACGCCGTTCTCCCACGGCCCTCGACCTCGTCCTGCTCGCCATACTGTTGTTCTGCCATTTTTACAGGCGAAATCCAGTCATATCAATAGGAATCTGCATAATCTGGAATTTTATGTGAGGGCAAAGTTTTCCCAGGATTCCCAGCAAGCAGATTTCACAGGATTTACCACATAGCTGCTTGATGTGATAAATGATTTTTGTGTGAGCTATGATTCATACATCATTACACTATTGACAATAGACAATGGACCTTTTATTCTTGTGAAAAGGTAGCAAAATTTGCAAATGTGACCGCACCTTTACACTATGAATCCAACAGAAGATGACAACTTTCATCTAAATTTACTTAAGACAAACTGTTTACTTAAATACCTCGCCAAGACAGGCATTTTGAACAAGAGCAGCATTTGATTGTTTCATCTCGTGAACACATTACCACGAAGCGAGAGAACTCATCGCAGAGTGTGCATGCACATACACATTGCGTTCAAAAGCAGTTGGCGAAGTAGTGGTACTTTAGACATTAGTCTAAGGTCATACATTATGGTGATTCCCAATGGAAAAATTGAGACTGGTGACTACATGATGGTGACATCTGTTGCAAAGTTTTACTGTAATTAGATGTTCTGATAGAATTTTCCAGTAGCAGCAGTGAAATTACGCAATACAAAGGAATTAAGGACAGTCTTGTTCTTCATTAAACATCTATTTATAAACATCCTGTCCTTAATGTTTAAGGTCCAGTAATAAGATCTGGTGACTGCACCACTCTCTTTAGCACTTTATACTTCGGGGCAGTGCAGTTCCCACACTATGCTCTTATATGCCTAGTCAGGATACTTATAATAGTGCACTTACAGATGCTGACCAGGATGTGATGGCATGCCAAAAAAACTCTAATTTGTGGAGAAAATCCGCTGACATGCTTTTTATTATTCTTTTTTTACCTCAGTGCTGGTGTGACAAGATCAGACTAACTTCTCTATGATAGTAATTCTCAGACACTGCTGACCCTCTTGACTCAAGTTTCCATCGATGCAAAGGTGTATGGTCAGTACAGATACTCAATTCAAAATTTGACTTCAGTAAAAGTATAAAGTACACCTTCTTAATTTAAAAATTATAAAAAAAACAGCTCCTAAATCTGTGAAAAGTTAGGGGTAGTCAAGAGGACTCCTAAGTCACTAATACCAAATCACAAACAATTCTAAAATGGCTGTTGCTGGCAATCCACCTCAGCAATCCGCCCAAAGACACTGCACACCATTGAGGCAATAGGCGATAGAGCCTTGGGCTTTTCTTCATAATATAGATATTTTGATTTACAGATTTAAATCTGCAATGATGACATAACATAAAGTTATGTTATATAAGTGCCTCATTCATTCATTCATAAAGGTATAATTTATGTAGAGGCAAAATGTATTGAATGATGGAGAATAAAACATCGTGGTCAAGTTGAAAACAATGTCCTGTCATCTGCGCTGATAGCCTTGCAATCTATGGAGGTACAGGTACAGGTTTCATCAAAAATATCGTCATTTGTGTTCCGAAGATGAACGAAGGTCTTACGGGTGTGAAACGACATGAGGGCGAGTAATTAATGACAGAAATTTCATTTTTGGGTGAACTATCCCTTTAACGGAGTTCAAGTCAACGAAAGCAACAGATATGAGCTGCATTTTATTTATTATCAGCTCATTTCAAGATCAAATGCCGCAATAGGAGAGAGAGAGAGGCGGCATAAGCACTGGTTAGATCATTTAGTCTCAGTACTTTTAATGAAGATGATTGTGTTTTGAACATCTGCGACTTACTTTCAGTTTAATTTGCATCAGTTTGAACGTTGGCTTGCTGAAGAGATACTCAGCTGCGGCGAAGCGTGTTGCAGTAGTGCTGTTATATCTGGCTTTAACGTTATATAGCCTATAACACGCTCTCACACTTTTCTTTTTTTTACATTTTGAGAGGAGTAAAATCTACATTAGTGAAAATGCATCTGATTGTTGAAACCACAAGTTTAGTCTGAATGCAAGTTTCCTCTCATTGTTTACATAAATCTGTTCATCTTGTAAATAAATTGAATCTGTTCCTCTTATAAAGAAATCATCTCTCTTTCACAAGACTTGGATTAAACCACTCAACTCATATGGATTTGTTTTACGATGCCTTTACCATGACATTTTTTTGGATCTTTTAAGTTTTGGTGACCTGGATATTAAATGGAGGTCTCATTAAAAATATATTCTGTTTTGAACATTAAGTGAAGTCTTAAGGGGTTGGAACAAGTTATTACTATAATTAGGGTGAGTAAATGATGACAGAATTTAATTTTTTTTGTGAACTATCTCTTTAAGGGTAAAATGCAAGAATGCGTCATATGTAAAAGACCTGTTCAATGTAATCCTGATAAAAATGTGGTGCATTTGTCAGACGCAGAGTCCCTGAGCATGCTCTGACTGCCTGTGCTCACAGTGTTATAGCAAATTTCCAAGAAAAAATAATTTACATTGATTTATAATAATATAATTGTATAATTATAATCATCATCATCCATATACTAAAAAGTTATTTAATGCAGAAAATTGCTGGTCTTAACAAATCACGTAAATAATATATTTTGGATTCAAACTGGAAAATGTTACTGAAAGACAATGAGTTTGCAGCTTTGCAGGCAAAATAATTACTGCTATTTCCTCCATTATGATTAAAATGTGAAAAACACAACAACAAAAACAAAAACATCTAGTTGTTAAAAATTCAAATGTATTTTATTTGTTATTGTATTTCAGTCATAATGGAGCAAATGTCATTCAAAGCAGCCAATAAGCATTTTAAGCTAACATGGATCCACTTGCCCAGTTTTGGGGTTTGCTGCAGGGTTGTGTGGTGTGATGAACTCAAACCTGTAGCAGCACTTCAAAAGCTCCCTGTACATCTCCCTTCCTCTCCAGCAGGAAGGCTGTGGCCTCATGCAGCTTGTGTTTCTCTGTGATCTGTGATTAGACAAGACAGAGATAAGACAGGCAATTGTGTTGCAGTCAAATTGTCAGGATTATCAAGACAAATGATCCAGTCCGAGCCGCCCACAGTACGAACAGACTCAGATTGCGAAAGTGTGTTTAGGTGAGACTGTTTGTTACTGAAAAAACATTTCCACAATGAAACATTCAAAAACATTTTGGAACTAAAGGGGGTTATGCAGAAGGCAGAGAAACAAAAACAGGAATCCATGAATACAGTTCAATCCATGAATACAAAAACAGGGCAGGTATGAGAGCGCACAGAGAAAAAACGACAATACAGACTGACAGAAACACAGTTGCAAGCAGATGGGTCTAGATATGGAGACATATACAAAGAGCAGTGAAACAAGTATAAGGCGAGATGGCAGGATTTTAGAGATGCTTTATATGTATGCGCATGTGCAAGCTGTCTGTTCAAATATTTAGCAGGTGCCACCCAGCCTCTGTAACAGTATTGATTCTTTCTTCTGCCTCTGTCTGTCTCAGCGCTTAAGCATGGCAGATATCTTCCCTCCCTCCATTATTCATTCTTTCGTTCGTTCCTCCAGGCATCTTTCTCCATGAGCCTGTCAGCTGGCACCCTAATTACATCAGATTGGCAAGCAACCTTTATCAGTAGTTTCATGTTGATTGATTAGATAGTGTGTGGTCTACTAATCGCCAACCTGCCCTGCCAAACCTGTAATTTGAGCGGTGAATTCAGTAACCATCTGTATTTCTGTGCAAAAACTGTCTTATTTACTAATCACCCACAATCCAGTTTAAACAGTCGCTAAATGTGGTAAACTCACACTGAACCATGATTATTGAAGTCACTCTCAAATTTTTCAGCGTAAACATGCTTTTATTTAATGTAAATTTAGCTCATTATAGATTGTCCCTTATTCACAAACTATCTGCCTGCTGGCAATTAGCATCACACTACTTAAATTGCAAACTCTCACTCTTTTTGACTAAAGAACTTTATTGCATGGACAAAAATAGCTGAAATATTTTGCAAATGTCTTCTTTTGGTTAAAGAGATTCTAATTGACTTTCTGAGACTCCATGCAAAATAACAAGGATTTACATTCATTATAGAAATTATTTTGTACAATGTTTTATTAATCATTGCAGTTGTTCATGTTATGACTGGACGTATATTCAGATTCCTGCAGTAGTCAAATGTATTTGGCCAATTTAATGAGCCAATCCAGGAGTCTGGATCACAGGAGTGCAGTACAATCAGAGTAATGTATGCCAGATTACAGTAACCTGCTACATCCTTGATAGCATGGTACTCAGAAGAAGTGTGCAAATTGTATCATTTGAGTCATTATTTGAGTTCTGGGAATCAACTCTCTAAATTCTCACTTCACTTGAGGATTGCTAATTGTGTGGGTTACAGCTTATTAATAGAGTGCTACCCATAAAGAACATTTTTTAAATCTGTACTGAATTTATCTGATTTTAGTGGAGAATGTTACATTGGGGTGAAAGTACTTTTTGGTAGCTGAAAGCATAAACAAATTACCCCAAATATATAATAATCAAGTACAAGTGGAAAATGGATGGATGAAAACATTCAAGGTAAAGGGGATTTGTAGAGCTTTGAGAATTATGGGAATTTCAAATTCTCTTTAAATCTGCAGCATTCAGTGAACAGATACTACAACCTAATTTACAGAAGGGTTGGGACATTTTGTTAAATGCAATATAATCAAGAATCAGTGATTTGATAATTCTCTTGAATCATTATTTGACAGAAAAAAGTACAAATAAAAGATTTCCAATGTTTTCACTGACCAACTAGATTGTATTTTGTGAATATTAATACATTTTTGGCTGCAAAACACTCCAAAAAAGTTGAGACAGAGGACAAATAAAAGTGAAAAGATGATAGAATATCCAAGTTAAACTGTTCTGAAACAGTCAACAATAAGCAGGTGAACTAGTAATAGGTGAGGGTCTCATGATCGCAAGCAAAGATGGGTCATGGCTCACCACTTTATGCCAAATTTCCTGAGAGAATTGTCAAACACTTAAAAAAAATGTACAAAGCAAGATTGCAAATAATTTAGGTCTTTCGCCACCTACCATACATAATATTGTGAAAAAATGTTTACGAAATACAATTAAGTTGGTCAGTGAAAACATTGAAAAAATGTTTTTTTCTTTTGTCAGTTATTAACAGAATTAACAAATGTAATCACATATTCTGCTTTTCTGTAAATGGGGTTGTACTTATGAAGCTGCTTTACATTTAGGATGCTGACTTAAAAGAAAGCTGCCTACATTAAGGCAGGAGACTACTAGGCAGCTCACCAGTCTTTGTAACAGTCCATTTGTATGTATGAGATTGATGTATTTATACCTGGATGGCCTCCTCCAGTCTGTAGTCCTGAGAGGTCTTAAGGAAGGCGATGACATGCTGAGGACTGAACTGGCACAGTAGATCCACTAAGAGCTCGTGAAGATCTGAGCCCAATCTTAGAACAGTCTGAAGATTCAGACCCTCTCTGGAGCTGTTACAGAAAGAGAAAACCATATATTCACTTGAAAAGAACCTATATTAGAGGAAACCATCACAAAACACTTTGAGGAAAAAAAGGGATTTTTAATTATCACGTTGCTAAATGGTCATTTATTTGATTCAACAGACTACAACTGTGAGCACACACAGCATTTAAGAGCAGTCTGCTCAAGGCAACGGCTCTCATAAAAACCTTCAACAGTCCTTCAAAGCTAACTTCTGGTTATTGATGTTTAAGTCTACTGGCTTAAATGTGCCGAGAAAAAGATCAACAGCAAGACCAAACCAAGGACAAACAGACTGTAACGAGGATAGATGTTACGGGAAGAAGGAGGCGGGAACCGACGAACATTCAACAATTTTAATAATAAATAATTAAGCAAATACAAAAACTAAAAGTAAAGATGGCAGTCCGTCATGGTCGACTGCTGCCACACACAATAAAACAAAACATTAAATAAAATCCAGGCCTGGCCTCTCTCGATCTCCACTGTCGTCGGTCCTCCTTTTATGCTTCCGCTCCTCCGTGAGAGATACGAGACCGGTGCATCGCGCAGGTGGCGCTCATTAGTAATCACGCCACCGGCCTCGTGCCATTCTCCCACGGCCCTCTGCCTCGTCCTGCTCGCCACACTGACCTTAAATAAGACTAGAGCATGAACATACTACAGACTACGGTATCCTAAATAGTTGAAACAGTGTAATTACCTAACTCAGTAAGAGAGAACACTGAGAGAGAACTGAAGAATGAGAAAGATTTTTTGTTGTTGATTATGAAATAAAAGGTGTTGATTGTGCATTTAACATTTAAAAACGTTGTGAGCGATTCAAAGATTCTCTGACCAAGTCATCTTGCCATTACAATTTGGCCCTTGTCAAAGTTGCTCAAATCTTTATTCCCGTCACATCCAACACATTGATTAGGAGAACTGATTGTTTTCTTACCATCTAATCTACCCAGACCTTAAAATGTGGCATTATTAGGAGATGATCAAAGATATTCGCATTGTTAAGAGAAAAGAAGCCCAAAAGTAAATAATGCATCATTTGTGCATCTCCGTCTTGCTCCCTCCCTCCCTCCATTTCTCCTTCTCTCCCTCTCTCCCAATCAAGTTATCATGTAGTGTGGGTTTTCTCAGAGCTCAATCATAGAAAAGCTCTTAAATCAAAGCCCAATCAGCCACCATCAGCTCCTGCTATATGAGGCATGTGACAGAACACACCCTCATCACATGTGAGATGTACTGTTCTACTCTGGTATGGCCCTGTCTTAAAACTTAAAAAGGCATGTGAGAATGAAGGATGATGTTTTTGAAGTGTATGAAGCAGTAAGAAAGAATCACAAAGAACAAAAATAATGGATTCTGAAAGTACACTGAATCTTACATTAAGTTTCTGGCAGGTGTTTTCTTATCGAAGTGATAGTAAATGCGGTTTGTTTTTTGTAAATAATAGAGCACATATCTGTAGTATAGATTAAATGGATAGTTCACCAAAAAATTATAATAATAAATTATGTAATTGTTCCAAATATGCACAACTTTCTTTGCTCTGTGGAACATACAGTAAGAGAAGATATTTTCAAAAATGTTTGTGCCCATACAATACAAGTTAATAGGGTCCAAAACAACATTAGATCCAACTGACTTTCATTGTAAGGACAAAAAACACTAAGCAATTTTTTTCAAATTATCAAATTCAAATTTTGATCAAATTATTTGTTTTTGTAGTTGTTGCATGCCAACGTAAATTAAGTGTATATGGCCAATAAAATATATTTTTCCATGTATAATAATACATATCATACATGTTGGTGAATTGCCAATGAATAAAACTGACCAATCATTTACATATTGCCCTATATTTGACTTAACCATTTTTGAGAAGTCATATTTCTAAGGCTGTATGTTATAGATGCTTTCTTCAAATTACAATTGGTAGATTATTCGTTTTATCTCAATCTAATTTGGCCTTGCCTAGAGGAAGTAAAACTTCAGTAAAAAATGGTTCTACTGGTAGTGTTACATTTAAAGTTTCTGCCAGAGGGTATTGTCAAAGATTAGACATGTTTTATAGTGAAGACTGTAGTGTCCCCTTATCATTCCTGTGACTGATTGTATCACTACAAGAGTCCCAGAGTGCCTACATAAGGAAATTAGGTCTTTATTTATACAAACTACCCTGAATGAACTCAGCTCTGTTGTCCAAGATGAGACTCTGTGACAAATTGAGATGGGAGGTTTCTAAGGACGGGTAGATCGTGAGGAGAAACACGCTTTGAGGCCTGGTCTGAGAGGAGACAGCAGTCACATAGTTAACTCAGATTTTTTATCATAGATGAGTTTTGCCCCTGAGGTGCCATATGTCCTATAAAGGTCACCGTGGGTCAGCTACAGCAAAAAAAAAGAGAGTTGTCGCTCTGAGGGTCTGTCGTGATGCAGAAATAAGCAAGCATTGATTTGTGGTTGTCTGAAACTGGTTCACTGCTCATCAGTCCGCACCCCAAAAAACCCATTTGTTCAGGAGCTCTAGGAATGGAGTCGATCCAGTCCGCACCCCATATTTGATATTATACATCAAACTCACTACTCCACCACAGACCCCGGTTATCAGCATGGTTTCATCTCTCAATTTTTCCAATTAAGTAATTTATGTTTGTCTCTTACCCAATTTTCAGTGCCATTTGAGTTTAGAATCAAAAGAAGAATGCAGAAATAAAATACAGTGTAATCAGTCGGATGAACAGTGGCACAGTGTTCATTCATTAAATGCACAGCTAAACAGATGTGTTTTGAGTCTGGATATGAATGCGACTACTGTAGGAGCACATCTGATCTCTTCTGGAAGCTGGTTCCAGCTGCGGCTGGCATAGTAGCTAAAAGCAGAGTCACCATGCTTAGAGTGAACCCTTGGTATTTCTAGCTGATGTGATCCTAATGATCTGAGTGATCTATTGGGTTTATATTAAGTGAGCATATCTGCATTGAGCATATATGTATTGAGGTCCTAGGCCATTTAGTGATTTATATACCAGTAATAATATTTTAAAATCAATCCTAAATGTAACTGGGAGCCAGTGTAAAGACATGAGGACTGGTGTGATATGTTCATATTTTCTGGATCTGCTCAGAATCCTGGCAACAGCGTTTTGTATGAGCTGCAACTGTCTTGTGGTCTTTTTGGGAAGGCCAGTGAGGAGTCCATTACAATAATCCACCCTGCTGGTGATGAAAGCATGAACAAGTTTTTTTAAGTCTTGACTGGAAACAAAGCATTTAATTCTTGCAATATTTTTGAGATGATAGTATGCTGATTTAGTTATTGCTTTGACATGACCAGGGTTCTAAATTAACACCCGCCAACCTGCCAAATGCGGGTTAAAATTCATTTTGGCGGGTGTTAATAAAAACTTACTAGCCAGTTTGGCCAGTGGCGTCATGCCCATTCAAAGTGAGGGGGCACGTGCCCCCTCAGATTTTTCCTCCCTGATAATTTTTTTGTCACAACTTTATTCCTATTATGCTCCATATAATTACCAGAGCCTATAACGACTCAAATTCTTCTGGATGTGTAATAAATCGGTCAGCATCAGCCCGCCCCTTTTTCCTAATATGGTGTCTGTGTATATCAAATCTAGAGCGCTATGCGCGTAGCGCTCTGCTGTGTATGTTCAAGCAACTGACTCGTCTCGCACGTTGAGCTGGCAATGTTTTACAAATGGTCTTGAAGTGGTAAGTGGGCAAAGCAACAAATCGGCATTGAATTAGTTATCGGATGATATTAAAAGGTAGTGGGATTATTTGTGGTTGACCTGGAAATTTTAACTTGATCAAAAAGTTATGGATTTGATATTAGCTGCGAATTCAGAGCATTAACTTAAGTTGTGTCAGTGTAACGTTATCGATAGCTAGCCTAGTCTAACCGTAAACTAGTTGGCTAACGTTACTGCCTGCCATACAAAGCCAATAAGCCATAGTAACGTTATCTGATAAATTGATTCATAGCTCATAAATTACTCTTTACAAGTTCCTTATTTAAAATATAATAATGAGCAGTGTAACTACAGTATTTCAATGATTTTACTAAAGTAATGTTACATATTACATTTGATTTGATTACTTTTTTACATTTCTGTCAAATATTAACCATTTTCAAATAAACGGGGTATTGTTAACCTTATTCAGCACTGAAATCTGTCAAACTGCTTTCAAAGTCCTTCATCACATATTAATATTAAAATAACTTAATTTCAGAGCACCACAAAGTCAGACCTCAGCACCTTTATGTACCTTTAATGTAAGATCGTTCTTAGGTCACATACCAATTTAAAATCATAACATAAAAACTGCAATGGTAGCCTACTGTTTTTAAAATCATGTGTAGTAGGCCTAAGTGTACAGTAAGTGTGTGTGTAAACATGCTTTAATGAAGTAGACTTCAAAAGCTTTTGAATTTGAGCTTACAGTTCTTTCATCAACCTGTCTTTTACATAAACTTACAAAATAGATACTTTAACTTAGTCCTCAGATAGAGGAGGGTTGCTGCTAGCTCCGTTAAGGTATTTCTGTCCCTCCCAAACTGCATTGAAATGGTATGTTTAGCAGCCAGAATTTAAAAATTTTCAGGGGGAGAAACCTCCTGACCCCTCCTAACATGATCCATATCACCGGTCAGAAAACAATTGCAACGTCTCAGATTGTGCCCCCCCAGAATTTTGGCTTGCATGACGCCCCTGAGTTTGGCCGGTGAGGCATAAGGCTCTGTTCTCAGTCATTTATCCCCTGGCAGTACTTCCTACATTTCCCATGAACACTCTGCCGTAATGCTACATGATGACGTTTCATACGCCCATTGGCTGCACGCAGTTTGCAGTGAAACCAGCGCGAGAAATGATCATGGAAACGAACGGAGCGTCCACCAGAAAACACAAGGAAGATGAAGAACGAACGGAGCCAGAGCAGGGAGCATAGACTGAAAGAGGAGGGAGTTAGCTAGTAAAGTAAAGTAAAGTAAAAAGTTAAGATTAAACTAAATGCGGCGGTGGTTGGGACAGACTTCTGGGTTTAAATTTAAATGTCGTTTAACGAGAGATACGTTTTTTTTTTTTTAGTTTAAGGTTTTTGTCCTTATTTCTGAACAAGCTTATACATTAGGCAATATACACAACAAGCTTACTATATATCTTAAGGTTTTCTTTTAGTTGAAAACATTAAACAATATGTGTAAACAAAAAATATAAACAGCAAAAGCATTTTAGCTCAAGCAGCGCGAACGGTGAAAAAACGCCAAAAAAAGCAGACTGCGCAGTTATCGTACAGAACGTACATACTCGAGTCAGCATATGATTATCGTGTTTACCGTATATTGTTTCACGTTCATGTTGAGAAAAACAATAATACCCACATGCTCGAGTGAGAAAACCATAGACTGTAAAAAGGAGAAAACGCGCTGCGCTGACACAGACGTTGCAGAGACGTGTGTGTGCAAAGTGAAGTAACAGCACTTTGCGTTTTCTGTTCTTAAACCCGACTCCCTCAACGAAATTTAAAGGAAGCATGTGTCTCAAAATCATTTTGCTACCAGAAGATATCATCTCGGATCATGATTCTCTCGGGGTACAGCTGCTGACCTGCAGTCGTTAATGCAGTGATGGACAGCTGCTTCCTCAGTCGACTGGTGTTTCTTTGGATTTCATGTGATTTCTCATTTCTCATATATATTGTGGTGGTGATATTATGATAACTCAGTTTAATTAATAATTTATTAAAAGTAATTCCATTTTCTAATAGGCTATCATTTTCATCTAATAATTCCAAACTTCGCGAGGCAGACAACGACATTATGTGATCAAATACAATCCACTTGTTAAACACGCTCCACCCAGTGCATTTAATTATAACTGCGAAAAAAAAAACAAAGAAAAAAAAAATTCGAATAGCATTTTATTTTTTGAATAATAATTACAGATCGAAAATTCGAATATTCGTGCACATCCCTAATAGATAGATAGATAGATAGATCCCAAACTTGAAATGAAACGTTTGCACTTTCTGTGTTGTAATGTACTTTATATGTGTTTTTCATGCCAACAATGTTAATAAAATGATCAAATGCATTCAGTGGCACTCATAATTTCTCTAATTTTCATTGGAAAAAATTTGGCTAGTGGAAATTCTGATTCCACATTGGCTGGTGATCAAAAAAGTTCATTTAGAACCCTGGACATGACTACTAAAACTAAGGTCTGACTCCAGAATCACACCGAGATTCCTGACTCCAAACGCAATGACTTCAGTTTTGTCTTTGTTTAACTGAAGAAAGTTTTGGCACATCCAACTGTTAACTTCATCAATGCATTGGCACAGGGAGTCAATGGGGCTGTAATCGTTAGGTGATAGGGCTAAGTAGAGCTGTGTACCGTCTGCATAGCTGTGGTAAGAGATTCGATTCTTTTTAATTTTTTGGCTCAGTGGGAGCATATACAGGTTGAATAGGAGTGGCACAAGAATTGAGCCTTGAGGGACTCCGCATGTCATGGATGTCCACTCAGACTTATGGTCTCCTATACACACATAATAACCTCTCCCTCCTAAGTATGATCTGAACCATTTTAGGACTATCCCAGAAAGTCTAACTGTCTGTCAAGAAGTATGTTATGATCGACAGTGTCAAATGCAGCACTGAGGTCAAGTAGTACCAGCACCGATAATTTGCCTGTATCATTTTTTAAACGAATATCATTTATTATCTTTATGAGCGCTGTCTCTGTGCTGTGATGCGGTCGGAAACCAGATTGAAAATTGTATCCATTCGAGCTTAATAATTTGTTCAGCTGATTGAAGACAACTTTTTCAATGATCTTGCCTATGAAAGGAAGATTTGAGATTGGTCTGTAATTGCTCAATATGTTGCTATCCAGATTGCTCTTTTTCAAGAGGGGCTTGACAACTGCAGTTTTAAGGGACTTTGGAAAAGTCCCATTGAGAAGTGAGGAATGCACCAATTCTAGATGTGACAGTGCTAGTGCCAACAAAGTAAATGGTGTCAATTTTGATTTTATTATGACTTTAAGAGGACTAAATGATTGTAGAAGTCTGGCATTTGTCACCAGAGAGAAGTCTGTTGTTTCACCGGAAGATTGAGTTACGAAAATAAATAAATTGAAATAAACATTACAATAACATGTTATTTAGAAAAAAATAATAATAAATTCAATTGCTTACAATGCTACAAATAAATGTAGGCATCGTGCAGTTTTAAAAAAATTATATTCAGCAAAAAAAATCTACATATTAAAATATGGGACATGATCATGTATAATTAACTCTCTAATATTGGTAGCTTTGGTACTAATATATTGTGTGTAAGGATATATCTTTAATATTGTGGTCTCCATGTACAGTATGGGATAGGTTTATGGGATTTTTCTACACATTTTATCGTCCACCAGGTGAAAATTACAAGTCTGAAATTAACTCTTCAAATTAAAACGTATTAATCCGATTTTTCCACCTTTAATTCAATCAGAAAATCTCACAGCAGAATACATACCACCATTATCTGCCTGTAAATGACAGTTCAGCAGTGAAAAGACAACTGTACTGTCGGTTTGTCCTCCACTCTGTTTTTTACCTACAGGCTGTCAACAGCAGCATGTACAAAACTCACTACAGATACGATCTTAATCCTTGAGTCCTGTTTGTCACAGGCAGAAGAAGAACGACACAAGCTAAAATGTGGTGGCCGAGCGCAACGGACTCCAGGACAATATAAAGGGTGAAAAATTAAATGAAATACTAGGTCAAGATAAATGGATGTGTGGGAGAGGTCATTTGAGAAAAGAGATGAAGGAACGATGTTTGAGACGGAGACAGATGATGACAGAGATGGCTGTTCATTTTTACAGAGACTCCAGCTAAAAGAACTGCAGCTGTTCACCAATAAATGCATTTACTTATGCAATAGTGTAGTCGGATAATAGGCAGTCCAGGTTTATTTATCTAAATTTTTTACACTGCAAGGCCTTATGTACAGATCCTATATTTTGAATCGTTACTGCAGGGCACATACACTATATTTGACATTCCCAAGTGCTCTGAAAATTTGTGTAAAGAGGTGTTTTCAATAAGTATGTTTAAACGCAACACAGAGAGCAGGTATGTAAAAATGAAACAAAACTGCTGAACAGAGACAGTGTTGGGGAGGGTACTGCTATTATTACCTGGGGTTCAGGAGGCACTTCAGAAACTGGAACACCAAATAGTCATCCTGCAGACACAAACATCAAAATATGATTCACTTTCAAACAGATTGCAGTCATGCATAAGTACAACCCTGGTATCTTTTATCAATATTCTGCCAATATTGGTTATTTGCTTCAAATACTGTAACAGTTAAATGTTACTTATGGTGCTATTCTACTACCCACCATTAGGGGACACTATTGTTCCTTTACGCTAAGTTTAAATACAGGTAGTGAGTAGAAGAAGAGAGCTGTTTGGTAAGAGGAAAGCATGGCTTCCCTCTGGTAACCTTACCTTTACTGATGTCCTGATTGGGAAACATATCGCTTTATATGTATTGCGTAAGTAGCTTACACTATGGGAACCCCTTTCAAAACACCGTGCGTGCTTAAAACTGCGAGATACCTTGAGCAGGACACATATACAGATCTCGAGACCTCTTCGAGATGGACCTCTCGAAAGGGAACGACTTGGTTACTAACGTAACCTCGGTTCCCTGAGAAGAGGGAACGAGTATAGCGTAACCAGCCGTGCTACTGTGCTTAAGTCAGGGGATCACCTGAGTCGATTTAAACCTGATTTTTTGGCAGAAATGGGGGCTAATATAAGCCACGCCCATTCTGGCGGGCTCTGTTTGAAATGAGATATCATGTACATTAGACATTTTAGAGGCCAAGTATGCACTACAAGAATCCAAAATGTGACCTTTGATATTTTAGCCTTCAAGACTTTAGCCTTTGTTCCAGACACTGTTGTCGTGTCGGCACTTGTAAGACTCTAGTTACAGTGGGCACTTGTGAGATTAGTTATAAGTTGCATAAACCCGGGCAGACCTAGTCTGATCAACTTGGAGTTAGGCAAAAGGTATCTAGTAGAGGTCGAATGATTGATCAGTTTTGCCGATTAATCAGCACCAGATAACCGATTGCTGGAACAATCGGTTATCAGCAACAGTTTATACCGATAGTTTTTCTGGGTTGCTGGAGTGGCTGTCATTATACAGTACGAGAGCGTCCTCTAGAGGCGCAATAAAACACTAAAATAAAAACACGACGCCTCAAGACTGCGTGCTGCACAGAGTGGGACACTTCAGATACCAGGGGCAGATTAACACATAGGCTAACCTAGGATACAGCCTAGGGGCCCACATGATCAGGAGGCCTCTGTTTAACGTTTTTTTTTTTTTTCAAATATTTCCTCTAATATGTTGCAAATGTTACTGAAAGGAGGTTTTAAAATAACAGGCAATTGACAAGCGAATAGCGTGCATGACGGATTAATGTTACATCACCCTCGATGTCACAATGATTTGGCTTTTCCAATTAATGTATTAAATTATCATTATTATTAGGCTACTTTTATTATTAAAGTAATATTACAATTTATATGCCCCACAATTATTTTATAGTGCATCACCGCATGACCGACGCGCTGTGAGGATAATTAAAGATTAGAGGGTTTATCTTACTCATTGTAAATGTTTAAAAAACATTTAGGTCTATTATACAATGAATAATAGGCCGATTATTAAAATTATTAATGGGGTTCTAAAAATCCCTGAGCATAGGGGCCTGTGTTGACCTTAAACAGCCCCTGATGTCTACAGTACATGTTTTATATCATTATAAAGTAATCCATTTGTTGACTAGATGCAGCATTAGTGGAGAACAGCATTATGTTTGCTGTCGAGGCTGAGAGGACGCTAACATTAGTAGTACCTCAAGCAGTTAAAACAATGTGTGACAAAAACACCAACGAAAATGTTTAATGTCATGATTGTCACCATCTATTTTGCTTTACTTTATATCCAGCTGGTCACTTTTATGCATTAGTTATGCAGCGAAGTTGCATATTTAAAGCTACTGACGTGAGAAAGCAAACTGGTATGTTCATGCAGCTGAGAGAAACACATTAACAAATTAGAAAAGCATTCAATTTCTGCTTATTTTTAATCGCCACTGTAACACATATTTTGTAAATTTGATTAGATATTAATATGATTAGATATTCAAAAAAAATCACAACATTTATTTAAGAGGTGCATACATGTTTGGTCAAGATCTTGTATTGACAATGCAAGAGTCCAGCACTCTGTAAAGTCTCATCCAGCACATCCCAAAGACTTTCAATGAATTTAAGGTCTGAACTCAGAGGTCCCAATTCATGTGTGAAAATGATTCATCGTGCTCCCTCCCAAACATTCTTTTACTATTAGAGCCTGATGAATCTTGATATTGTCATCCTGGAATATGGCCATGATGTGTCTTCCTACATGGTTGTTTAAGAAATGAAAAGCTACACACTCCATCAATTAGGGTTAGAAGAACTGTTCTAACCCAATATATAACATGGCAGGAACATAATAATCACTGCAATAATGATCCAATCATAGACTCTTAAGCATTTGCCTATTTAAATCCAAAAAGTGACTTTTTTTTTTGGCCAGGGAGTGTATTACTATTTATATTTAAAAAGTACAGTACAGTACTGTACAGTTTCAGTACTGTTTTAAAAAATGTTTTTTTATTAAAGTTCAGTACTGTTTTATGTTTGTTTTCATTCATTGTCCATTTTAAAACTTATTGGTGGATCAATCGGTTATCTGACAGCATGGTCCAAACTTATCGTTATCTGTAAAATCCAATATCGATCGACCTGTAGTACTGTATCTAGACTTACTTTTCAGATTAAAATGAGTCCAATCTATCTTTCTTATGTAGCTGGCTTAAATTATGAACTCATTATGAACTCAATTATGAACTAAGCAGTTAATGCAACTGGCCACAGATTCCAGATTTAAATCGATTTCAAAGTGGTTTCAAACTAAAAGAAAGAAAGAAAGAAAGAAAGAAAGACAGAAAGAAAGAAAGAAAGAAAGAAAGAAAGAAAGAAAGAAAGGGTGTTAAAACAACCACCAATCCTTCCTTTATGTACTTTGATGACAAGAACAAACTCTCACACTGCTATGTGAAGGGTTGTCACGATACCAACATTCCAGTAGTTGGTACCAATACAAAACACTTTCGGAACTATTTTACTATTTTATTTAACTATTTGAAAATAAAAATATTAATTAAAATAAATTAGTTTATAATTTAAGGTGATAATAATTATAAGTAAACATTGTTTCTAAAAAAGAGTGGAAGTGGGGGAAAAATAAAATAAAGTAAAGGGCAAATAAACTTTCAGACATTACATAGAACAAGTGGCAGGTCTATTAGTTTGCATTTAATTAATTCACATCTATTTTGACATTCAGCATCAGATTGTTTTGTACCTTTATGCTAACGCAATGGCTATATCACCATCAATCATTGCAGTTTTGGATTCAATCACACAATTAAATACATTTGTAAATCCAGAAAAGTTGCCGTGTAGTGAGCAGCATGGAAAACAAAACTTTTATTCAAATTATATGGTTATAAAGAAAAGCGAGCAAAGAGCGCTCCCTTTATAATCACTGAAGCTATCAATTCAGTGCCTGCTTACTGAGATCTACACTCCTGCAAATAATAATAATAATAAAAAGATATAAAATGGTTAACCCTGAGCATGTCATGGGTCTGGCCTATGAGAGTAAAAATCTGTTCAGTTTGACCATTATTATTCTTGTCCTCATCATCATCATCACTTTACAAAATGCTCCATACTTAAATGAACTACAAATCATTAAAACAGTATTAATGTTATTCTCACACTAGTCTTTGACTGTGAAAAAAACCCTTAAAACTTGTTTATTTTCCCCTCATTCCCCTTGTATCTTCTTATCGGCACATATGTTTGCACAAGCAGGCTTTTCAATTAGCACCTTCCTGACAGTGTGCGAAAGATAACGCAAACCCAATTACACACAGCACTGCAGATAGAGCCTAATCCATTTACTGAAACACACACACGTGGGCCTCAGGGGGGCCTCTTCCCTCTAACAGACATTCACTGACACTATCTTAAGATGAGTGAATAGAAGAAGAGACAATGCACAAACACATTAACACACACCAAAGGGGAATCAAAAACACAATACAACACTGACAGGCTCCTTTAGAAGTGCTTTTCTTAAAGGGTTAGTTCACCCAAAAATGAAAATTATGTCATTAATGACTCACCCTCATGTCGTCCCAAGCCCGTAAGACCTCCGTTCATCTTTGGAACACAGTTTAAGATATTTTAGATTTAGTCCGAGAGCTTTTTGTCCCTCCATTGAAAATGTACGTACGGCACACACTCTTTGTCCAGAATGGAAATAAATACATCATCAAAGTAGTCCATGTGACATCAGTGGGTTAGTTAGAATGTTTGGAAGCATCGAAAATACATTTTTGTCCAAACATAACAAAAACTACGACTTTATTCAGCATTGTATTGTCTTCCGGTTCTGTTGTTGATCCGCGTTCACGATTCCGCAGTGACCCTGCTGACGTAAGACGCTGATGACGTGTTATCTGGTGCGCCCGAGCTTCGTTTACAGTTTGAGGGAGACGGGCGCTGTATTCAAGCTATTCTACATTGTTTGTATTTTTGTATTGCTATATTTTTTTTTTAAAAGGTGCGTAGGTGTGCATGTCGCGGATGTCCTAATCCCCAGATAACACGTCATCAGCATCTTACGTCAGCAGGGTCACTGCGGAATCGTGAACGCGGATCAACAACAGAACCGGAAGACAATACAATGCTGAATAAAGTCGTAGTTTTTGTTATGTTTGGACAAAAATGTATTTTCGATGCTTCCAAACATTCTAACTAACCCACTGATGTCACATGGACTACTTTGATGATGTCTTTATTTCCATTCTGGACAAAGAGTGTGTGCCGTACGTACATTTTCAATGGAGGGACAAAAAGCTCTCGGACTAAATCTAAAATATCTTAAACTGTGTTCCAAAGATGAACGGAGGTCTTACGGGCTTGGGACGACATGAGGGTGAGTCATTAATGACATAATTTTCATTTTTGGGTGAACTAACCCTTTAACAGTCCAGTCTGTTGAAAGATAAAATTGTGTGTGTGTGCAACAGAGTGCATTAAATTTAAGTTTCTCTGTATTTTTCAGCGAATGTAATAATTGTTCTGATGTCATGTAACTGAATGTAATGTAGAATGCCATCAGAAAACAGTATAGGGCGGATTTGAACCTTCATTTCAACGTGTCTGGAACATGTGCTAATGGGATAGTGGAGCTTTTTAACACTCCCATTAAGCCAAGGTCATGTTGCATACCTGCAGAGATGTGATGATGGACTGCACCTCATCTGCAAAGTGCACCGCCACCAGCTCAGCTGTCTTAGCCGAGTTTAAGCTGACCAAATCCTACAACAGAAAAACAATGAGAAGAACTGATGAGATAAAAAAAAAAAAAAAAAAAAAAAAAATCAGGTTTCACCAACGTATCAGGTTTCAAATATAGCAAATATAAAAAGCATTTTTATAAACTCTTTTTTTATTACAAATGTCATTGGCATTATAATCATTTCTTATTTGTATTTTTGTTGTTGCTTTAACCCTGCAAAGCCTGACATATTCAATAATTGTGCAAAATCTATTATTTGAAAAGGAACAGTTGAACATTTAGACAAAAAAAAAAAAAAAAAAGTTTGTATGTTTGTTTTTGTTGAGTTTTGATACACCCGCATTTTAAGGCTCATATTAAGGTGGCCCAGTAGTACACAACACAACGAAATATAAAAAGCAAATATAAGTTTACAACACAACAAAATGAAGCCATAAAACAACTAAATGAATCCACAACTCAACGGAAATGAGCCACAACAAGTTTTCCTTGCTTTTGTTATAGAGTCCGCAGTCTTAATATATCAATAGCACGATAAGTTTTAACAGCATGTAACCATTGTATATCGATATAAAATATACTTCATTTATACTCGAGAATGCTTTGAGGCGCTACCACAGCACAGCAATTCCACCAAGTGGTTAAAACGTATAATTTATTATAATATAATTTGATAAATAAATATAAAAAAAACATTTGGTGAATTGCAGAATTACAGGAAGGCATTGGCACAGTTTCACCAGTGATAAGTCAGTCTGGTCACTAGGAACATAGCAAGCTTTAGGACATAAAAAAAATTAACCTTTAGGTGAATTACAGTAGGCCTAATTTCACCTGTTATAAGTCAGTTTGGTTAATAGGAACTACAACCTTTGAAACATGATAAAAGAAAAAAAAAACTTTACTAAAATTTACTAAAAAATATTTGTTTACTGTAGGCTAAATACATGTAGGGAGTTATTGGGAAAAATCAGCTGTAGTAAGTCAGTCTACTACCAATACAATCAAGCTTTGAATTTTGAACATGTATGTTTTTGAATGTTAAAAGTAATTTTAATTAATACAAATTATAAGATTATAAAGTTACGATTATAACTTTAACAACTTCAAGGAATTGCCAGACATTCCCTTAGGGTTACGCTGTGGTAGCACGTCAAGCATTCTAGATTAAAAATATGCAGCTATAATGCACTTAAGTGATTTTGAATTAATAAATGCCGATATACAATGGTTTGCTACGTACTGTTAAAACTAATTGTGGTGTTGATATATTTTTTAGACTGCTGACTCTAAAGAACAGTTGCAAGGAAAACTAACTTTATTGCGCTCCGATCCCTCTGGTGAGGAGCATTTCCATTGTGTTGCGGCTTTATTTCGTTGTGTTGGACATTTTCCGTTGTGTTGTGGCTCATTTCCGTTGTGTTGTGGATTCATTTCGTTGTGTCGTGGCTTAATTTCGCTTTTTAAACTTTGTTGTGTTGTGCACTACTGGGCCACCATATCATATAGAGCTCATACTCAAAAAAAAAAAAAAAAAATTCACAAATATGCAATTTGGTACAGTTGCTAATATTTATATGGCCAAAAAGTAAGATGAAATTATGCTAGCTTGTAATGTAAAGCAATGAGATCTTTCTAACAGTGAAGCAGAATACTTACATAAAATACAGTTGTCACTCCATTTCTTCATAATATGTGTTAGAAATTATATTCAAATACTTAATTTAATGATCAAAGCTTGGTAGTTTTTATTGTGGGGGGCAAAAAATATAACGTAGTGCCATACTGAATTTTCCGATCCAATTTCTGAATGTTCTGATACAATCTGACTTCTGACCTGTAATGCTGCCTGAATCATAATCATACACTGTTCGTTCATTGGCCAGAGGAGAACTGGCCCCAGACTGAGTCTGGTTTCTTTTTCTCCATTCTGTCACCTGATGGAGTTTCGGTTCCATGCCACTGTCGCCTTTAGCTTGCTTAGTTGGAGTTGGAGCTGGACACTTAATATTCAATAATAATATTGATCTGCCTGCATTGACACCATTATATGACAACTGAACTGAGCTGGACAATGACATCACGGTTTTCTCCAGAGCGGCTATATATATATATATATATATATATATATATATATATATATATATATATATATATATATATATATATATATAAAATGAACTAAATTAGTAACTTTTTATAACAAAAATAAACCATCACTGAATTTACTTAAGCTGAACTATGACTCTATTTTCTTGTAGAAACAAACTTTGTTGCATTATTTTCGAGTTATCTCTGTAAAGGGCTATATGAATAAAGGTGATTTGACAATACAATTATGAGAGATGACCAAATAAAAAGCCTCAAAAGCCTGTTGTATCATATCTGATTCTCACATTTTAACATGATTTCTCTAAATCATGATGTATGGATCATTAGGTGAACCTAATTTGCTTCAGTCCAGTAAGTGTTCATCTTGAAATATATTACTAACAATATAAAATCTATACTTACAGTTTACAGAATTATCCTAAAAGGCCTTTTACTTACTATAAAAGTATAAATTATCAATCAGAAGGCATGTTGAAATTTGTGTACCGCCGGTCTCTCAGCAAAGTTTTAATCATGTAGGTAATGTACAGGCCTGTATCAAATATGATACAGTAGGCTCGAACTGACAAGGACTCCACAAGTTTGAACAAAATGATGATCATTGTAGTCCAGCATGTTCAAACAGCATCTTTTGTGCTTCAATTGAAGCAACAACATAATTTCTGCAAATAAGCTGACATGTTCAGTCACAATTTTGCAAATCATCATTTTCATTTATCCTTTATTTTATGTTTCATGTTTCTAAAACCCAATTTATTTCTAAGTTTGAACCCAGATTTTCAATGTGGACTCAACCGAAAGACTGTCAAACGATGCGGTGGCATCGACTGATTTTAGTGTTCTCAATTTGAACAATCAGAATCAGAGGAAGTCATTTGGACAAAGACCATTGACTGAACAAGATGAGAGAGAGCAGGGCCTGATGAGAATAGGGCTTAAAATTAGCTTACTGATGCCTGAGCTCTCTCTACCTGGAGTGTGCAAGAGGAAGAATTATTTGAAGCCTTGTTTGACTCACCTTGATGTGTTGAAGGGCTTTGACCCACACCAAATGTTTCTCCTCTGAGCTGTAGCCCGGCATGGACAGAATGTTATGGATGTAGTTGAAGAGCTCTTCCTGGAGTTAGAGATAAAGATTAAGTACAGGAATAACAGGAATGACAGGAAAGAAAAGAGTGAAAACGGAGGGATTGAGGTCGAGTACCTTTCTCAAAGGGTCTTTCAGGTAGCAGTCGACTATTTTGTCATAAAGGTGCTTCTTTTCATACATAAACTCACAGATTTGATAACTGAAAGAGAGAGAACAAAAAGAGAGACAACAATAGAAAGGTTTGATCTTCAGTATAAAGATCACAATTTCAATGTCTTCACCTTGAGGAAATCAATATGATACATTCAACTGCATTCATTATCATTTATTTATTATGATTTAACTGCAACCTCGTGGCTTTTGAAGTCTAGCTTAGAGTGGATTACATACGCTTACTGAAACTATTTTTCCTGGTAGTAATTTCCATGTGACTTTTTTTCTTTTTGCATTGAGACATTTCAACACAATTAACCACATTTTTCCCCTCATTGTCCTTAAAGGTGATTATCATTACATTTTTCATTACTTTACTGTAATGCAAGAAAAAATACTGAAAAACAAAGTTAGTTTATTTTAAATCAGCATTAAGTCAGTGCAACAAATACTATCATGATATACCGGTACACTACTGTTCAAAAGTTTAGGATTAGTAAGATATTTTCACGCTTTTTTTTTTTTTAAGAAATAGTATTTATTTGGTCAAAAATACAGTAAAACAGTAATATTGTGAACTATTATTACAATTTAAAAATCACAGTTTCTTATTGCTAGCAATTAAGAAAACAGCTAAATATTTTTTGTGGAAATGGTGATACTTTTTTCAGGATTCTTTGATGAATACATTAAGCTCAAAAGAACATTTATTTGAATTGTTTTTGTTTTTGTAACCAATGTAATATGCTTAAATAGTCTTAATTAATGCTTAAAATATATTTTTTTCCTAAAATATAATTAAAGTAAAATATAATTTCTAATTTCTTTCTTTTGATTTCAGGGTAAAATATGATCTGGACATAGTCTTAGTCTGGACATAGTCTCACCCATGTGCACTTAATTTATTCTGGCAAGAAAATATATAACTAACATTTATGTATCTGTAACAGAAATGTTCTATTACAGTAACCTAATTAAGGTGCATATTAGTGAGTTGACTCTATGAGGTAAATTTAATTAATCAACCACATTTCCATAGAATATGGAAATATATGTCACCTTGAAACATATGCCGGACCCTTAAAAATTATGATTTGTTTTGATGCTACGAATGGCTTGTTTATGTTGTTCTGCAGAAGATGGATGATCTCATCATTAAAAAAAAAAAAAAAAAGGTCATTCAAAGGCAAACTCATTTTGACTATGAAGTCGAAACACTTCAGCTGTTTATTTGTTTGGTGGATGAAGCTAAACTGTTCTGCTTTCTGATTGGATGATATCTTACAACTCTGCCTTCTCTGCGAGCTCAAGGAGACGGCCTTCATCAAACTGGACCACACCACCGACCTGCAGCAGCTCCAGCAGAACCTGACACAACCAAAATCAACACATCATGTGAAGATCAATCAATCTTTTAACTAATCTTGAGTCAAATTAAGCAGCGTTTTAAGACGGGTGTTGTGTTTATACCTGCTGTCTTTCTGTATGTCTGGAGTCATCATCTGGACTACATAGAAACTCTAGAACCTGCAAAAGACAATGAGCAACAAATAAAAGACACTTCGACAAAACATCTTCCCATGTAGGAAAGGTAGAATAATACTGAAATCACAAGTGTCAACTTTCCTGACAGTAGCTGAAAAACTTCCAGACTGATTTTAAATTGATGTGATCTAATTTAGATCAGGCCTCAGTGCAGGGTGCAAAATCATGAAATATTTAACGTGCAGAAAAACAAGCATACCGCTTCTAATGTGGGTGAGCTATTTTTACAGAAGCTGCTAATTTTAATATCCAAAACCAACACCTTCTTAGAAATCTTTTGCTGTTACCATTACAGCTCTGATCAAACATTTAAAAAAGCCAGAACACTGTAGATGGAAAAGGTGAGGCACTGAAAAAATGGACTATGAAAATAGCAAACAGACACTTCACCTGGTCAAACAGCTTCCGGTTAACAAAGAGGGTATTATCTGGTTTGGCAAGTTGTCGAGCCAAGAAGGTGAAAAGACAGCCGACCTGAGATGGGGTGAAGTCGGAATTGTCCACCATAACCTGGAAAGTGTGCACACACAGGGAATTTGTTAGCATGTGTTTATAGACACTGTAAACATGTTTTTTCTTAAGTTGTAAATAAAACAAAGATTATTTGATATTATTTGATTATTTTTTGCAAGAAAACACTATAGCAGTCGTTCTACTTCAAAGTCATATTTAATTCAATGCGTCTTGTCCAATGGAAGTTTTTCCATCGCATTTCAGAAGATTTCACTCAAGGAAGGAGATTAAACCACAGTATGTGGTACAATTGTCAATTATTAAGCCATTTAGTAACATCCAAAGCGAATTCCAGGAGTTTTTAACTTTCTTGTAATTAAGTCATGATGCAGGATCTTTTTATCGAGTTATTGATAATGTTTGTATGCGTGGTCTCCTGAATGTTAACAGGATTTTGGATAACGTCTGTAATTTTAGTTCTGTTTTATTATGACATTGATAACCAAGTTAACGTTGCCGAGTTAAACAATTAATACAGCTAACCTAGTTGAGTTTACATCCTAACAAACTGATTTGCTAGCTAATGCAGTCATCCGAGATAGCAGTCATTAGCAAACTACATCTGTGTTTGGCTTGTAAGTATATTATTTTACATTTTAACATGACAGACGATTAATGCAAGCGCTAGAACTGCTTTATTTTTTTACGAATTGGTAATATATTTACAATTCAGACATTGAATATAAATAATTAAGTAAAATGTTGTCTGTTGGTGTTATTGCTTATGTTCAGATATTTTTACTGAACAGATAATAAGTATTAATACTTCACAAATGAATTACAGTAACGTAAAAACAAAAATAGTAAGCAGTCAGGAGTTTTAATAAAAAAGATTGTAGTAATTAGAACTTTACTTGAGAATTTCAAATTAAAGCCATCAAGAATTGTGTGTAGCCTTACTTGAAAACATGCTTGTAAATGCTACTTCGAATTTTTTTCAGAGTAGTATTATCTTACTTCAAAAACATTAACCCAGGCTTTCTATAAATCACTCACTCAAGTAAGTTTGGAATCTTAGAGAAATTTAATCCAAGCAGAACTTGTCATAGAGAGCTTTTTTAATCTGTGTAATTCTGTAAAATGGTTTCAAAAATGGTAAAAAGTTTGAAAAAGACAAGCATTAAGTTTTGCAGAATTTTTGGCAGAGTTATGAGAGATTCAGTTGGGGCCTGGTCTCTGTCTATTATGAATGAAAAAATGATTACAGATGGAGAGAGAGAAGCAGAGAGAGAGAGAGAGAGAGAGAGAGAGAGAGAGAGAGAGAGAGAGAGAGAGATGACATGATGATTTGAGTTGTTGAGGACTCTTGAATGAGCTGTGATGAGGAAAGGGAGGAAGACTGCAGGACTGAGCCGGTTCTCCAGCAGATAAAATGATCCCATTCACATGATTTACATTCCAATGACTAAAGCTTTTTACACAAATAGAGGGAAAGTGTGTGTGTGTGTGTGTGTGTGTGTGTGTGTGTGTGTGTGTGTGTGTGTGTGTGTGTGTGTGTGTGTGTGTGTGTGTGACAAAGAGGGGCAAAAAACAAAGAGTGTGAATTATGTTTCAGTCACCTTCAGTAAAATGTCCACAATCCTTTGCTGATACTCCAGAGCCTGTTTGTCATTCTTGAAGTCCTCAAATGTCTGTGAAGCAAGGATATATTAGCATTCAGATCTGAACGGGCAAATTAACTACAGTACACCCTGACTAGAACATAACACATTACTAGAGCACTCATGCATTGAGTAATACTTATTGAGTTATGGATTAACTGATGCACACCAGCGCCAGGACATTGAGGAACTCTCGAGTGTCGAAGTGCAGGAGAGTTCGGATGTAGGGATACACTTCCTCTTCCTGTGCAGCCTCCACCGAGTGCAGACGAATGAGGAACTCAAACACCTGGAATAGATTCAGAAATACCATATAAAATGCACAAAACTGCTTTTTAATGAATCCTGTAAGTACTGTATAAATTGATAATCAAGATATTTTTAACTATAATTAAGGATGAATGATATATCACCATCATATTGCTTATAGGCAGATATTGGAGTTTTTTTTAACTAAGAGGTAGAGTATTGGTCGATTCTGGATATATAATTGCAGATACTGCTGTTTTTTTGTACATTTAGATTACCTTTGCTGTAATCTAACACTTAAAGTCAATCTTTAAAAACACTAATTAAACAATATAATTGTTGGCAAATCTCAAAATGAATATCCATTTTTATACTGTATATTATATTGTTGTGATGCCTAAATTAATTTTTTCACTGTTCAAAATGTTGGGGATGATAAAATTTGGAAGAAGTCTCCACAAAGGGTGCAAGAACAACAAATAGTAAACCAGTAATATTGAGAGATATCACTACGATTTAAAATAGCTTACAATATTAATATGTTTTAGTGTAATTAATTCCTGTGATGTCACAGCTGAATTTTCAGCATCATTACTCCAGTCTTCAGTGTCACATGATCCTTTAGAAATCAGTCTAATATGATGATTTGGTGCTCAAGAAATATTTCTTATTATCATCACAGAGAGTTGACAGTTGTGCTGCTTAATATTTTTGTGGAAACAGTGATACTTTTTTCAGTATTCTTTGAGAAACATATATAAGCAGGAAAAAAACTTTTTTGAACCAATGTAAAATTCTTTAATGTCAATTCTGATCAATGCAACAACTTAAATTTCCTTTGTTATGGCATTTGTTTTGATGTGTGCCTTATGCATTTATGCATTATTGTGTAACCATGAAAAGGTAACTATTACACCCCCGGTTTAACAGACAAGGCTTAAGCCTAGTCCCGGACTAAAATGCATGTTTGAGCTGTTTTAACTGAAAGCAACTTGCACTGACATATCTTATTATAAAGCAATTATAAACTATTTAAATAAGCTGATGATATGGCCTTAGTTGGTCTTTTTAATAACAATGATGCTGTGTCTGATTATTTTGCTCAGGTTTCCAGGCTGGAGCAATGGTGTAGGTCTAGCTATCTGTCAATCAATGCTGTGAAAACAAAGGAGCTGATTTTACATCATGCAGAACCATCCCTGTCGCTTACTCTCTGTGGTCAAACAGTGGAGATAGTAAACAGTTTTAAGTATCTAGGTACACACGTGGATGATAAATTGAGTTTCACTGAAAATACTGATTGCATCTGTAAAAAAGCCGGGCAGAGAATGTTTTTAATTAGGAAACTGAAGGAGTTTGGTGTTAGTCAAAACATCCTGGAGAAAGTGAATGTCAGCCTGATAGAGAGTATTCTCATGTTTAATATCTCGGTCTGGTTCGGTCACTTAACACTTACATTTTTTTTAAACAAAAATAAGTTGGCCAGGATAGTCAAAACAGCAGGAAAGGTAATAGGCCGGCAATAAAAGTCACTAGACGTCCTTCACAGTACAGCTCTATAAAGAAAGGCCCTGAGCATCATTGAGGACAATAAACACCCCCTCCATATTGAGTTTGAGCTGCTCCCTTCAGGACGACGATACAGAGTGTCATGTAGTCGTTCTAGTCTCGTGTAAACTTTATTTAGCCAAGTCTGCAAAGCCGACTCTGCAAAGTTAGACTTATCACTTCTGCCACTAAAAATTGCTTTATTAATAATCTTCCTGATCGGTTTCTTCATCTCAGCATCCCAGATAGCTTTGAAGAACTCGATATTGCGACAGAAACTTTTAACTCTCTCTTTTCCAGCACTTTAGACACAGTTGCTCCGTTGCGCTTAAAGAAGATCAAAGAAAATAGTCCAACGCCTGGTACAACGAGCACACTCAGGCCCAAAAGAGAGCAGCCAGAAAAATGGAGCGAAACTGGAAGAAAACAAAACTAGAGGTATTTCGCATTTCATGGAAGGAGAGCTCAATTGCGTACAGAGAGGCCTTAAAAACTGTTAGATCTGCTTATTTTTCAACCCTATTAGAAGAAAATAAACAAAACCCTAGGTATTTATTCGAAACGGTTGCTAAACTGACGAAAAATAAAGTTTCAAGCCCAGAAGTTTGCAAGCAGCACAACATTAATGACTTTATGACCTACTTCACTTATAAGATTGATAATATCAGGAAAAAAATTATAACTATGCAACCGTCTACTACAGTATTGCATCAGACAGTGCAGTGTAGTCTCACTGACGAAAAATTCGATTCATTCATTGCTGTAGGAGAGGAAGAATTTTCTAAACTTGTTAAATCATTTAAATCGACAACATGTATGTTAGACCCTATACCGACTAAACTATTGAAAGAGATGCTTCCAGATGTCATAGATCCCCTTCTTAATATAATTAATTCATCTTTGTGACTAGGATACGTACCGAAAACTTTTAAGCTGGCTATGATTAAACCACTTGTTAAAAAAACGCAACTTGATCCTACAGAATTAGTCAATTACAGGCCGATCTCGAATCTACCTTTCCTGTCAAAGATACTAGAAAAGGCAGTATCCTCACAACTATGTTCCTTTTTAGAAAGAAATGGTATCTGCGAGGATTTTCAGTCAAGATTTAGACCGTACCATAGTAATGAGAGTCGAGACAGCTCTCATCAGAGTCACAAATGATTTGCTCTTATCATCCGATCGTGGTTGTATCTCGCTATTGGTGTTACTCAATCTTAGTGCTGCATTTGATACTATCGACCACAACATTCTTTTAAATAGACTCGAAAATTATATTGGCATTAGTGGAATTGCATTAGCATGGTTTAAATCATAATTATCTGACCGTTATCAGTTTGTAGTAGTAAATGAAGAGATGTCTTATCGATCAAAAGTTCAGTATGGCGTACCACAAGGCTCAGTACTAGGACCGTTGCTGTTCACTCTCTACATGCTACCCTTAGGAAATATCATTAGGAAGCATGGCATTAGTTTTCACTGTTATGCTGATGATACTCAGCTCTATATTTCTTCACGCCCTGACGAAACTTACCAATTCACCAAATTAACGGAATGCATAGCTGATATAAAAAACTGGATGACTAGTAATTTCCTACTACTTAATTCTGAAAAAACAGAGATTATAATTATTGGACAAAAAACTTCCTCATGTAATAACCTAGAATACTGTCTAACACTTGATGGCTGCTCTGTCAAATCCTCGTCGTCGGTTAGGAACCTGGGTGTGCTCTTTGATAGCAATCTTTCATTTGAAAGTCAAGTGAATAGTATCTGTAAAACCGCATTTTTCCATCCAAAAAATATATCTAAATTACGTCATATGCTCTCAATGACAAATGCAGAACAATTAGTTAATGCGTTCATGACCTCAAGGCTAGATTATTGTAATGCTCTACTGGGTGGTTGCCCTGCACACTTTATAAACCAATTACAGCTGGTCCAAAAAGCAGCAGCTAGAGTTCTTACCAGAACCAGGAAGTATGACCATATTAGCCCGGTTCTGTCAACACTGCATTGGCTCCCTATTAAACATCGTATACATTTTAAATATTGGTGATTACTTACAAAGCACTAAATGGTTTAGCTCCCCAGTACTTGAGCGAGCTCTTAACGCATTATAGTCCTTCACGTCTATTGCAATCTCAAAATTCTGGCCAGTTGATAATACCTAGAATATCAAAATCGACTGCTGGCGGTAGATTCTTTTCCTATTTAGCACCAAAACTTTGGAACAATCTTCCTAACACTGTCCGGGAAGCAGACACAGTCTGTCAGTTCAAATCTAGACTAAAAACACATCTCTTTGGCTTAGCATACACATAACACATTATAGACTTCTATAATTCAATGTTAGGCTGCATAGTTTAGATCAGCCGGAACCGGGAACACTTCCCATAAATCCTGATGTACTTTGTACATCATAAGAAGGATGGCGTCTACGCTAATATTTGTCTCTCTGTTTATCCCGAGGTTTACCGCAGTCCGCCGGATCCAGGCCGTATCCTGATCTGATGAAGGAACTGCGCCTGGACACAACGACAACGCAGTCCTGAAGAGTCAACTAGTCTCTCCCTTGTGACGGCCTCCTTCCCTTTACCTCTGTACTGATAAAACGTTGTCAGGATAATTACGATTCACGTGGCTACGCGGAAGCGATAAAAAATTCTCAGAGCCACCAGGCACTGTTTTATGCAAATGAGCGGCTGGATAGCATTAAACAATTTTCTGTTAGAACGGTGTCGTGTTAGCGGCCCCTAAGTTAACAACTAATGATCGTTGCGACGGAAGTGAATCAATCAAAACTTTAGCTGGACAATAACTTTATTCTAGAGCTGCTGTAAAGCCAAACCAATCTCTGTTACTTTAATTTTCTATTATCACTGTAAAGCTGCTTTCAAACAGTCCATATTGTTAAAAGCGCTATATAAATGAAGATGACTCGACTTGACTTGACAGAGTGCCTCTGGCAAACAGGAAGATCTATAAGCGATCTTTTATACCTAGTGCAATAAATTTAATGAATAAATCACACTAAATGGTATTTTACTGGACAGAAAGTATATCGTACACGGTGTGTATGGGGTAAACTGCAGTGATGTGATGTGATGGGCGGAGAGATGTACTGTACGGCACCAATGTGATATGATGTTGGTATGTTTATATATGTTCATGTTTGTATAGTGATGTTTTTATAGGTCTGGTGAGACCAAAAACATTTTTTGGACAATAAAGTGGTATTCTATTCTATTCTATTAAAATATGTTTGTGCCATTGTTTTGTCTCAAGATGCACATCAGTAATGTTTTTTTCTAAGGTACGTTTATAAAAGTCACTTAAATGCCATAATTGAACTAAGGCCTAATCCTGGCTTAATCTAAGCCCTGTCTGTGAAACCGGGCCATAATGTATTAACTGAGCTTGTAATTATTGCTAAAAAGATGTAATGTAGTTAGTAAAGTGTTAAAAAAAAAAACACTGTAATATTCAAATCTCTCTCATTTGTTCTGCATATATACTCGGGGGCCAATCCCTCTACACAATAACTAAATCAAAATTCAACCCATTCTCATCGGAGTACATTACAGGGCTGACTAGTTGCCATGGTGACCAGGTGGTAGAGTTTCCCACTAGCGTGTGTTTGTGTGAGAGCAGCACGTACCAAAAGGTTAGTCATTATCTCCTATTCACACACACATAAAAAGATGTAATTGGGCATCATTTAGAGGTGCTCATCTTTGAGACGCCAATGTTGTGTTTTACAGCGGGGAGGAGGATGGGCTCAAGGACACGGACCTGCAGATATGACAGTGTGTGTGTGTGTGTGTGTGTGTGAGACTGTAGGGGAATGTGTGCATGTGTGTCAGTGTGTTGAAGGATCAAAGAGGAACAGGAGTCTCTCTGGGCACATGTGTCTCTTTGAACATGACCCCTTAGGGCCCAAAGATGATATGCCAAATTCACACCCAAGATCAAAAATCCCTCTCTCATTTTAATACTCCCTGCATAACATATATTGTATTGTACTTTGTAAACTTCTGAGTTCTACATGTATATATATATATATATATATATATATATATATATATATATATATATATATATATATATATATATATATATATATATAAATATACATATATAAATATACATGTAGAACTGAGCCCATAATGTGGGCATTATTGAGCCCATAATGTGTTCATTATGGCATTTTGGCAATTTTTTAAATTGCCAAAATCATCAGTATTAAAACAATAAAAGACCTGAAATATTTCAGTTGGTGTGCAATGAATCTAAAATATATGAAAGTTTAATTTTTATCATTACATTATGGAAAATAATGAACTTTATCACAATATGCTAATTTTTTTAGAAGGACCTGTGTGTATATATATATATATATATATATATATATATATATACATACATATATATACATATACATATATATATATATATACACACAGGTCCTTCTAAACAAATTAGCATATTGTGATAAAGTTCATTATTTTCCATAATGTAATGATAAAAATTAAACTTTCATATATTTTAGATTCATTGCACACCAACTGAAATATTTCAGGTCTTTTATTGTTTTAATACTGATGATTTTGGCAATTTAAAAAATTGCATATAATGAAAAGGTTCTCTAAACGAGCTATTAACCTAATCATCTAAATCAACTAATTAACTCTAAACACCTGCAAAAGATTCCTGAGGCTTTTAAAAACTCCCAGCCTGTTTCATTACTCAAAACCGCAATCATGGGTAAGACTGCCGACCTGACTGCTGTCCAGAAGGTCATCATTGACACCCTCAAGCAAGAGGGTAAGACAGAAAGAAATTTCTGAACAAATAGGTTGTTCCCAGAGTGCTGTATCAAAGCACCTCAGTGGGAAGTCTGTGGGAAGGAAAAAGTGTGGCAAAAAACGCTGCACAACGAGAAGAGGTGACCGGACCCTGAGGAAGATTGTGGAGAAGGACCGATTCCAGACCTTGGGGGACCTGCGGAAGCAGTGGACTGAGTCTGGAGTAGAAACATCCAGAGCCACCGTGCACAGGCGTGTGCAGGAAATGGGCTACAGGTGCCGCATTCCCCAGGTCAAGACACTTTTGAACCAGAAACAGCGGCAGAAGCGCCTGACCTGGGCTACAGAGAAGCAGCACTGGAGTACCCACAGTCAGTGATGGTCTGGGGTGCCATGTCAGCTGCTGGTGTTGGTCCACTGTGTTTTATCAAGGGCAGGGTCAATGCAGCTAGCTATCAGGAGATTTTGGAGCACTTCATGCTTCCATCTGCTGAAAAGCTTTATGGAGATGAAGATTTCATTTTTCAGCACGACCTGGCACCTGCTCACAGTGCCAAAACCACTGGTAAATGGTTTACTGACCATGGTATTACTGTGCTCAATTGGCCTGCCAACTCTCCTGACCTGAACCCCATAGAGAATCTGTGGGATATTGTGAAGAGAAAGTTGAGAGACGCAAGACCCAACACTCTGGATGAGCTTAAGGCCGCTATCGAAGCATCCTGGGCCTCCATAACACCTCAGCAGTGCCACAGGCTGATTGCCTCCATGCCACGCCGCAATTTCTTTCTGTGTCTTACCCTCTTGCTTGAGGGTGTCAATGATGGCCTTCTGGACAGCAGTCAGGTCGGCAGTCTTACCCATGATTGCGGTTTTGAGTAATGAAACAGGCTGGGAGTTTTTAAAAGCCTCAGGAATCTTTTGCAGGTGTTTAGAGTTAATTAGTTGATTCAGATGATTAGGTTAATAGCTCGTTTAGAGAACTTTTTCATGATATGCTAATTTTTTTAGATAGGAATTTTGGGTTTTCATGAGCTGTATGCCAAAATCATCAGTATTAAAACAATAAAAGGCCTGAAATATTTCAGTTGGTGTGCAATGAATCTAAAATATATGAAAGTTTAATTTTTATCATTACATTATGGAAAATAATTAACTTTATCACAATATGCTAATTTTTTGAGAAGGACCTGTATATATATATACACACATACATACATATACACATACATAAATACATACATACATACATATATATATATATATATATATATATATATATATTCTGCACTCTAAGAAAATTCTGTAAAAATGGGACCCTATGTACGGTTACTATTTTACATAATGAATAATTTTACATAATTGTATTTACAAGTGTGTGTTTACATAAGTGTTTTGTTGTGTTTTAGGGTTAAAAGAAATGTCTGTAAACTTAACCGATAATGTCCTGAAAGAAAATTACCCGCACATTTTCTGTTTTTCTATGGATCTTTCTTCTTACAGTGTGTATACTGCAGCCCATCTTGAAACCCAATGCTTTTTTCCCAGAACATTCTGTCTTGTCTGAGTACAGATCATTTCTACACATCACCGAGGTAAACAACCCAGTCTGTCATGCTTTTCACTCAAACTTACAGAGTTTGACAGCACTCTATGAGAGTGAGAGTGAGAGTGAGAGTGAGAGAGAGAGAGAGAGAGAGAGAGAGAGAGAGAGAGAAAGATAGAGAGATAGAGAGATAGAGAGATAGAGAGATAGAGAGAGAGAGAGAGAGAGAGAGAGAGAGACTAGCTTTAGGTTGTGTGTGAGATCCATGTCTGTATTTAAGTTCCTTTGGAGGTTGTCCATCCCAGAACGAATTGCTTGAGCACTTTGGATGGGCAACAAAGAGGAAAAAGCCCTGCTGAGAGCAAACTGCTGAGAATACTAAACACGCACGCGCTTGTGTTTTCTATGAGATCTGTGCTTTATAAAACTGAGGCAGAAAGAGTGGCATGACTCATACAAACAGAACAGACATGAGTGTTGTGGTGTTCAACTGTATGTAACATAGCGTGTGAAAGCGTGTGAATGCAGAAATTAGCAGTACACTTGCTAACCAAACAATAGACTTTCGCTCAATGCTATCTGGGTTTAATCAAACTAGTTACCTGGTTTTTCACCTGAGGCACCAGATCTTCAGGAATGTCACCTAACGGATAGGCACGTCCTGCCAAACAACAGCTGGCAGAGGAGAAAGAACAGATGTGTTATGGCCTGCAACTGTGCATTATTGCAGTACTTGCGTACAAAGTCACCTCACCTGATGTACACCAGCAGTTTATTTCCCATCACAACATGTTCATCTGTGATGGGAAACAAATGGAAAATGTGATTATGTACACTGCAGTTTAGCATTAGCTGACCAGATTTCAGAAATATATATTTTTTTAAATCAGTGGCATTTACACTGTTATTATATTATACATATATCGTCTATTAATATCAGTGTTCTTGGCAGATTTTGTACATTTTGACCATAGTACGTGATACTTTTACAGCATTTATTAATCTTGGTTAATGTTACATATTTATATAAAAAACGTATAAATAAAAATACAAATGTTTTTGCTTCAATTAACTTATTTAATTATTGTGCAAGTAAGTAAAAAAATAAACAAACAAACAGTGTTCACACTGTCTTCTTGCCTTATTCCAATTCACTATGGTAAGATTAAAATTTACATCATTTGCTTTTGCATATTTATGCATTCTTAAATGCATGTTAAACAAACTCAGAGATGGAGTTTGTGTGGAGCAGCATTTACTGTGAACTGAGACACTGCACACACTGTGCAAAATCATAACATACAAGAACTCATTGCCGAACACACAGTGCTTATATTTATTTAATTAAATCACAGCCTTTGTGATTTGATAATCGCAAGCCACATGGCGGTTTTGGTTTTATTTTGACTTGTTCAAAATATTATTTTGTAGTTCAGCACTACAACTATCATTACTATATTAATAAATTAACATTAACATAAACTAATAAATGCTTTAAAAAATTGCTAATTTTTAGTTAATGATACCTAATCCAACTACTCTACCAAATCAAACAAAATCCATTTTTCAATGCACAGTAAAAAAAAAAAGAAAAAAAGAAACGGACATTTTCTGGGATAGCTCCAGCCATAAAAAATGGGGACATCTTGTCACCCTAGTTTAGCAGGTGTCTTGATGTATGTGGGATGTGTTTTTTTTATGTTTGCAGGTGTAGTTCAGTTCTCTGTTCTACCTGTGAGAGGCTTTCCTTCTTGCAGATGAGGACCAATTGCCTGAAAGAGTTTCTGGAAAGCAGGAAAAAGAAAAGAAAAATAATTTATTTTAACATAATATTTGTTACAAGTCAACAAATAAGTAAATAGGGTCCCTTTTGATTTCATTCTTTAACTCTTAAAGGGGTCATGAACTGCATTGTTTTATTGTTTTATAATGTTTCCTGGGGTGCACTTATAATGTTAGTGTGATTTTTACATCAAAAATGGTCTTAATTTAGAAATAAAAGGCATTTCTCCTACCCTGATTTTAGCCCTCTGATTTGCACACATGCATGTATAGGCTACACACCAGAGCATTGTGAGCAAAGCGGAACGGTGTGACGCTTAAATAAAACTTAAATATACGTTTCATAATTATGTTTGAATATTTTTTTTTTTTAAATTTCATCTATGTTGATATGAAAAGGGAACCGCATGACATGAGTAAGATAGTGTGACAAGAGGAGTCAAGAAAGAAAGATGGATGCCCAATATATCGGGAGACATTTGGGTCAGACAATTTTGACCACTTAATTAAGTTTTGTTTTGTAGAAATCCTTTCTTTAAAGTGAATTTCATTTTGTATAAATTGTATCTTAATTTCAATAAATGTTTCATCAACCAATTGCCTGGATTTAATAAATAAGCAGCAAATAAAGCAGACAATATAATCAGGAAACGGAGGCTTTATCTTTGCAGCCGACACCGACACAGAAAACACTAGTTTATTAATAAACAATTAAAATGTCTCATGCATAATCATTACTTTTGCCGGTTATTTGTGGCAAGCTTTATGCGTGCACTTGAGATGCGGAATAGGCAATATATTGCGAAAACGCTCATTATGGTTTAGTATTTTTCCCATATATATTTAAGTAATTGAATTAATATAAATATGCGATTAGACTAATGGCTTAAATTAACTACTACTAGTCGACTAGAAAAAAACTTTAGTCGTGCACGGGCAGCCCTAGGCCTACTTATTTCACATATTTTCTAACCAGCATGTCACAAAGGGCATTCTGAGCGAGCGGCGCTGAGTGGACTGAGCGAGCGGCGCGCAATCTTCAGAAAGACGCTCTTCGCTCTGGAGGAAATTTTACCACTCCACTCACATGCTCTGGTGTAAGACAATGTGTATCTTCTTCTGTTGTCTAAGAGCTGATTGACATCTTATAGATGCATTATTGACATCGCCACCCTCTGGTTACATGAACGTGGCATCAGAACCGAAAACATGGGTATTTTTTTAAAGACAATAATTGCACAACCTATTCGATATTCAATAATAATATCACCTAATTGAATATTCGAAGTTTACTGCTATTACTTTTACAGCTCTCAAGGTTAACTAATCATGGAAAGTGTTAATTATAGCATTGTATTTAGATCGTGGCATGAAAGGTTGCAGTGATGAGCATTGTAGCCGATCACAGACATGTTGCGCATGAATGCTGTGATCTCATCATTACAACTCGATTTCTGCCTACTCATAAATGCTGTCATCATAACTAACAGTGCAAACACAATGTAAATAAGAGATCCATCTATTATAATGGGAGTTTTGGCAAGAGTCCGGAACTCAGGCACTGATAAAACTGTTTGATTGACACCTACAACGAAGGGAGCATTCTTTGATTGCTTTCTACTGTATATATAATTTAATCACAGATTAGATAACAGAATCTAGGAATGTTAACAATTAATCGACGATTGATTAATTGTCGATAGTTCATTTAATTGATAAAACTTATCGATCGCCGATTAAGCAGGTTCATGCGTGTGCATGCTGCTCAACCGGGAAACATGCAAAGCGAACACACCGGAATTATGTTTGGGTCCATTTTACACCATCATAACTAAGTTTGCGTGTGCTTTCGTAGCCTTTTGTTTTGTGCAAATGTAAGTTGTAATATTGTGTTTATTTTGTGTAGGCCTATCTATATCTGATTTATCTCATATAGGATGCATTTGGTTAAGAATTAAAGGATTAGTTCACCTCAAAATGAAAATTTCCTAATAATTTACTCAATGCCATCCAAGATATCCATGTCTTTCTTTCCTCAGTGGAAGAGAAATTAAGTTTTTTGAGGAAAACATTTCTGGATTTTTCTTCGAATAATGGACTTCAATGACAACCACTGTTTTGAAGTCCAAATCAATGCAGTTTCAAAGGTCTTTGAAGTGCTTGAAAATGCTGTGCACGATCACAGCTGAGGAGGGAGGTCTTGTCTAGCGAAACGATAGGTCATTTTCAAAATAATATATATATTTTTTTTAAATTGACCTATCGTTTCGCTAGATAAGACTCTCTTCATCAGCTGCGATTGTGCACAGCATTTTCAAGCACTTCAAAGACCTTTGAAACTGCATTGATTTGGACTTCAAAACAGTGTTTGTCATTGAAGTCCATTATTCGAAGAAAAATCCAGAAATGTTTTTGTGGCAAACAGGAAGAGGCCGAGGGACGTGAGAGAACGGCGCAAGGCCGGTGGCGTGAGTGTTAATGAGCGACACCTGTGGGACGCACCAGTCTCGCATCTATCACGGAGGAGCGGAAGCATAAAGGAGGAGCGACAACGTTGATGATCGAGAAGGAGGTCTCTGCAGAGCAACAAAAGGCGTGCCTCAATTTTGGGGCGTTTTCCAACCGGGTAGGCGTTTTACAACCTCTCTGCCTGGTTTGCTAAAACTTGAGTGGGCGATTCCTAATACTTGAATACGCTTTTCCCATCAGATATGAGTGATAAAGGGAGAAAGCGGTAAAATGAGGAGAGAGGTCACCGGTCCTGCATATGGATGTAAGTGGATTTGTGTAAATTCTCATTTTGTCTAAGTTAACGTTAATTAGTTTGTGTAAATTTGCTTGCAACATGATTAAGTTAGACAGGAAAAGCTCCAAGAGGTCTGCCACTTACGCTAATCATTATTAGCAAACATTCGCTAACTTTTTGGTGCATAAGTTTGTTACTTTAGTGTTGATAGTGGTAGTTTGCTTAATTTTTTCCGGTCTGCGTATTCTAATATAAAAAAAAATAGTTAACGTTAGCTTGTCAGACTAGAAAACAGTAGCTGTAAACAAATGTTAATGGGCTATTCCACCGAATAGGTTCCATTTATGTCCCCAGGACATTATGGCCCGGTTTCACAGACAGGGACAGGGTTTAGCCTAAACCAGGATTAGTCCATAGTTCAATTAGGACATTTAAATAATTTTCATAAACATGCTTAGAAAAAAAACATTACTGGTGTTCATCTTGAGACAAAACAAAGGCACTGATATATTTTAAGATCAGTCAGTGCAAGTTTATTTCAGTTGGAACAGCTCAGACTTACATTTTGGACTAGGACTAGGCTTTAAAATTGTGGGGGGGTATAGGTAGCCTACTAATATGTACTATAAATACAATAATAAATAAAAAAATAACTATAAATACATTTTAAGGAAAGTGTTGTGCACATTAATCTAACCGCAAATTGTATCTAATTAATTAAAACATTATTAAAAACTATAATATTTTGTATAAATTACGTTTTCATTCAGTCCAGAACCCACTCCCTTCATATATGAAATGGTGTTTGAGTGTGAGGTGCGCTGTAAGAAAACAAGAAAAGCTGAAAAAGCATTGCTTGTTAAGTTTATTATTTTTAATATCAATTTTAATGTAATATTTATAATTTTTCTGTTATTTATATTATATCTCATAACCCTCTACAGACCACTAGATTTAAATAGAAACATGATTTGACCTTTTTTAGCAGTGAGATCAGCTCACTAGTCAATGTTCAACACTCTTCATTATATCAGTGCAGGCATTAATACCTCACATGTGTAGTCAAGCCTATAGACTAAGATAATGGATGAATGATAAAATGTAAAATGACTATGTACAGTGGAGGAAACTTTTTTTTAAATTAAAATGGATGAATTTGTTGTCTACATATTCAGCACATCACAATTCAGCGGAGAGGACAAGAGCCTCAACCACAGCGCTACCTTGCAGATACTAATTTATTCACATGCCCCTTCTGCACATCTCAAATATGTAAACCCAGACAGTATCATCAAATAGTGGCCCATATAGCTGGGCATAAAATAAGAGCAACTGAATATGGAGGTGAGTGTATATGCATATCTTATAAATGTGTATTAAACATTTTTTTTACGTCTACTAACATGGCTATTTTCCATTTTGCTTTAGATTATGTTATATACAGCTGTGGCCAAAAGGCCAAGCATTTTCACTACTGCCATTGTCATATGTAATTTACTTATATCTAGGATATACCTCGACAAGAGATGTCTTGCAGCTGTGGAGTCTTCATTCTAATGGTAGGATCAATGGTTACTATTGATTCTGCAGGTGCTTGGTCAGAATTAAACCCATGTGCAGTTATTAATACATAATTCATGTTGCAGTATGCTCTCTATGTCATCTCGGGGGGAACATTTGACTTTTCAGAGGTGGGTTTTCCAAGCTCATTAAAAAACATTCTGTAAGTTTAAGAATTGTTTTGATAAACTTGTGCTTTTTCCAACTATTGTCAGACATACCAAGAAGATGGTGGTCTGTCCTTTTGCTGGAGAAATTCCCACCAAGGTGTTTCTTTCTTTCTTTCTTTCATTTTTATTGTTATTAGTCCTTTTCTAAAAAAATAATGACAAGGATGGCAAAATGCCTTTACAGTTAGTGTGACTTTTAGTTGTCATATCTTCATGCAATGAAACTTGATATACTGTATTATTAATGTGTTTTTATGTCATAAATTTATCAAGATCGGTCATGGAAATCCAGCAAAGAAAGAGAAGGCGGACTGACAAGCCACACAAAACTGGTATGATTTATTTTGTTTGAGGTGCTCTATTATTTATAGTAAATGTTGACTGTCATTTACTGATATTCTTCATTTGTCCCTTCATAGTGGCAACTGTTGACCAACCCTTGAACATACAGGAGGCATGTATTTGTTATTACTCAATTTATAAAATGCAAGGGAATCATTGTAACCACAAGAAGTTCAGATTGTTATGTTTTGTTCATGTATAGCTTCCTCCGCTGGTCCTTCGTGAAATCTTACTGGAGGTTGTGCTTCAAGATGGTGATGTTGCAATTGGCTCCCTTGCCCTCACCTGCAGGTGCTTCAACAGCATTGTGAGGAAAGTTTCCGCCGAGAGGCTCACTTTCGGTGGTTGGGCATTAAGTTTTATTAGTGTCACTGTTTGGTTAATCACAGCTCTCTCTCTGTTTTTTTCTCAGTTATGTATGGTTGAATATTAAGACAATGATGAGGTCAGCTGACAACTTTTTTTTTTCTTTTTTTTTCCAGGTGTCGTGAACTGGAATGCATTCAGTGAAAATTTCAGAAACCTGTACAGGGTTCCATACAGTCTATCCAGATGTCTCCATTGTGAGAATACATACAAAGACTGTGGCGAAGGCTACAGAGGAAGAGGGCAGAGAGGTGTGTTGCAGGGGTTCTATGGCTCTGATGACTTCCAAGGATACTGCGGAGACGGCTGTTTCTATGAGGCTGGAGGAAGCATCTAATGTTTCATGCAATGTGTTCCTCATGTCTGAACTTGCCACATTTATTGCTTATTTTATTTTATTGGATTCTCTATTTTTTACTATTACATTAAGTAGAGAATGCTGCATTTATCAATACAGTTTTTCATCATATTGGTTACAGTATCTATACGGTCAATAAAGTGATGCTAATGTTTAAAGTTTTCAGAGTCATTATTCTAAGTAAACACATTTTACCTTAATTAAAAGGTTAATACGTTTTACTTTATATATTTAATGTAAGCTACAAATATCACTTAAATATCAGTCATTACATATAAATATAATATTTTGAAAAATACAGGTGAGAAACCAATACAATCATTTTCACCATTGCTTTACAGTAGGATTTGGTAACTTTATTGGAAATTGCTATTAATTTTCCTGGTTAATCACCGTTACAACTTGATTTATGTTGTTGTTCACACACACACAAAACAAAAAAAAAACCTAACGTAATTATAAATAGTTGAGTAATAAAGTAATTTTACATTTAGTGTAAGGTTTACATTTAGAGAAAAATTGCATGTAGGTAGGAGAGAATATTATAAAATATAATACACACTCACAGGCTATTATATACAAGATCTGTATCTTATTACATAAGAACGGGAAATTTGGTTTATGAAAGAATTCCTTTTTAAAGAAAATAGGTAGCTGTAGCCTGTATTTTATTTTGAAATGTTGTCGTGATGTAGACATAATAGTAAAAATCAAGAAAAAAAAACGAGAAATAATAACGCATTTCCGCTTCTGAAAGTGCTTTCGAATCCGTACGGTTTTAATTGGATGGTTGGAAAATGCCTAGACCGGTTTGAATACGCCCAATAATTGGGAAACGCCTTCTTGTTGTTTGAAAACGCCCCATAATTGTGAAACGCCTTCTTGTTGTTCCGCAGAGACGTATATTTGTGATGATCGGGAGAGGAACAGGCCTGTGTTTTGTTTGTTTGATTTTTATTTTGGTAGCCAGAAGTCATCCGCGAGGGGCTGCTGGCGGTTCTTTTTGGTTTGTGTTTGTTTTATTTTAATATAAGTATTAGGATTATATAAGTATTTTGAATGTTCGCCAGTTCCCGCCTCCTTCTTCCCTGAACTTTGCTACAGTTTTCCTCAAAAAACTTATTTTTTCTTCCACTGAGGAAAGAAAGACATGGATATCTTGGATGGCATTGGGGTGAGTAAATTATTAGGAAATTTTCATTTTGAGGTGAATTAATCCTTTAACGCTGTAGTAAAGCGTGCGGTGATCATCTTCAGCTTCAGCATGTGCTGCTCAAACAGCAATGCACAACTAATAATGACGATTGGGACTGTCATTTTACTTAACAGTTACATAACATTATGAAGAGAAGAATATTGAAATAAAACATTGTGAATTAATTGGGTTTGGTTTCCGTGTTTCATCCCGTTGCTCCAGGAAGAGCACGTCCACAACATGAGTCATTCTGAATGGCACCTAACTTAGTTCACCTGTGCATTCCCGTCATTTTGTGCAGATATAATTTGTTATATTATGTTTATTTTGTATATATCTGATTAATCTCATATAGGATGTGTTTCTTTGAGTTAAATAACGCGCTAGCAAAGTACTCCAGTTTACCGGTGTTCATTTAGCTCGCAGCTCAAACAGCAATGCACGACTAATAATAACTATGATTGGGACTTTCACATAACATGAGAACACAATTTTATTAAATCGTTGTGAATTCATTGGCTTTAGTTGTCGTTTTCAACGCGTTGTTCCAGGAAGAAAGTACACATTCGCATCTGAGGCGGCGTTGGTGACACATATTAGTCAGTTTGAGCAACATTTGCAGACCCTGTTCTGCTGTTGTTGCGGTAGACACATATTGCAGTATTAAGGCTAACGATTAATTGATCGTTACTTTAAACGATGATCGATCATGGGAATTTGTGAAAATTAACATACCTAACTGAAACCAGTGAACATCTGACAAAGGACATCTGACTGTACATTGAATGATTACATATCAGAAATCACTGGTCACAGATCAGGCATTAGAATTAAAACATTTACTTACATGTTGTGACATTTCTATCGAGTCCATATCTTAAAAGCCAGTTTGCAAAGCCTGCGCGACTCCACATTGAAATGAACTGAGCCATTCACATTGTTAAAAATAAATAACCACATTCCTAGCATTAGGATCCTTTGGAAAGTAATGTTATTTTTAGTTCAGTGATCCTGTATCGCTCTCTCCTAACACTCACTAACATGCCAGTGGGCGGGGCCAAAGTTGCAATGATGAAGTGGTCGTTGATTTTCTTCTGCAGAGGCGGTCTTTAACCTATCTATTACATAGGCACATTCCACAATGATTCTTTCGCTGGGCTTGGTTACAATAAAAGCTGTTTTTGGACTAATAAGGAAGTTTTCAGTCCTGAAACTAACAGGATATTCTTATAGTATGATGACCTCTTAAAAGTTAAAAGATCAAGGAAAATTAGATTTCTTAGTTTATGACCTCTTTAAAACATTTTCACAACATAATGCAGCCTTGCTGAGAAAGTGTTTCTCATATCGTGTTGAAGATGAAAATGTATACAACACTGTAGTCTAATCTCCAAGACATGGTCACATAATCCAGCATAACACACACAAGTGTTTGGTCAGTGTGTATTTGTGTGACATTTTGGCCATGAAACAAATGAATCCCTTTCTCGGTCGCCTTTCATCTAGGGTTCAGAAGATTCCTCTGACAACAAGCCTTTCATCTTCTTTTCTAGCCTAATGGTTAGAAACACACACTAAAAACCCACACTCTATGGGCAAAAACTCACGTGTACACATCAAAAATGTGCACACACACACACTTGAGGTGTCCCCAAAGGCTTACCAGGTTTCTGCTTTATGTGGCAATTAGACCATCAGAGTGTGAATGAAAAAAAAAAAAAATTAAAAGCTGGAATGCATGACATTTGCCCAGTTTTTGGCCCCAATTTGCAGTTTGGACAAGTTCATGCTAGTTGCCGTATGTCAGAGCCAGTCTGCAGATCTTGGCCATTGCTCAGATTCTGATTATTTTTAGCTTCAGACTATGATTCCATCCAATTGGATATCAAATGTGTTTGATATTTTGAGCTGTTTTAGAAGACATTGTAGTGACATATTGTAGCAGCCCCTTTACTTAAAAGGTTAGCCATACTAATTTGCCATACTGACCACGTCAACCAAGACCGAATCCAAAAGCGCTTGCCTTGATTTCTTCGCGATTCATAACACGAAGTCGCCACAGCAACTTCTGCAGTCAGCTCTGGTACATACGTGTTTGTTTTCATCTGTCATGTGTCTCCTATATAAAGGTGCATGCCTCTGAATGAGTTTGTTGCATTCAGAGTGCCATGAAAGTGTGTGATCCTCACTCATTTAGTGTATGAAGATGCCCAAGAGTACAATGCCAAGTGTTTTAAAATCTGTTCAGATTTAAAAAGTCGTGTAGTGTATTCCAGCCTTAAAACACCTTTTAGCACAAAGCACATTGAACACAAACAATCATACCTCCATGGGGCTGATGTAGTCGTTCATGCCACTGTTGAAGACGTAGATCATGGCATCATACAGCTGGTTATCCCAGCACATCTGCACCACCTACAAGCATCCATGTTTTTACTTAGACATATGTTGACTCGTAATACAGATGATAAAGTTCTGCAGCTATGAAAAATACACACATACACACCTGTTGTATGTCCAGGTTGGTGATGTCCATGTGGACCAGGCATCCCTCCACACTATCCATCATGCCGTTCTCCTGGAAGTAGCTGAGGAGGTCTCTCATGACAGGTGCAGTCAGACAGCCAATCCGCTCGCTCAGAATGTAGGGCTCCAGACTCTCCAGAAACACACCCCTGGCCACTGAGTTTTCCACCAACCGAGGGTAGATTTGGTTAAACAGTAGGTCCCTGAGCAGAAATTAGATAGATAGTTTTTTTTTAAGAATTAGATCACAGGGAATTGAAGTAATGTGATTAAAAAGCAAGACTTGTTTAGAAACAGAATATTTAAAAAAGCAGAATACACAACAGTAGAAAATAAACGCAGAATCTTATAGTACATGTAAAATCATACAATTCATCATCACAATATATAAATGTGTTGGTGAAAATTGCTTCAATAGATCAAAAGATTGCTCAGTGATTGTTTTGATACCACTCCATCACAAGCATAACAGGTTTTCAACACTTAACCGCTCTCACTAGTGAGATGATATTCTAAAAATAGCTATTATATAATGTTTACACCCCATTCCCTTTACAGTTACTGATCATAAAAATTTAATTATTTATGTTGATGTAGCATTTCAAGCCTACTGTACATTCCACATCCATTAAAAAGCGTACTTAACATAGTAAAATGTACAGTATATTACACTTATATTCCATGGAGCTTGGTCAGATTGAAGCACATGCGCATGCCGCCACTAGTTCAGTAAAGTCTGTGAAGTTTAGCAGACCCTAGTCTCTCTCAACCTCAGACGTCACGCTCACGGACCGTTGGCTGAACGTCTGATGCATATGGCACACTTTTATGGAAACACTTCAGGAGTTTCGAAGTCGTGATCTAATTGGTTGGATTCTATAGGATGTCTGGGAGACGCATGTTGCATTCTTTAGATGTACACCGCTGTGTTATTGTAGGGACATCGACATTATATTGTCACACCCCTAAACATGACACGGAACAAACCTAACTGTGATTGGTTGCGTTATATGTCAGTCAAACGTCCTCTTGGGCAGGCCATGGCCAAGAAAAGCTGCGATAGAGTCCAGAGCTTCTGCCGTCATGTCTGAAGGTCTGGCTACGAAAGACTAAGCAGACCCTTGCAATCTGGACTAGCCTTTATGCTAAATGGAAATACTCACAATATACCCATAAAATATAATTCATGCACTGGGTAAAACGTCTTGAACACTTTAAAAAAATACATGGATCTGTTGAAGCACCAACCATGTTAAACTATATGCTTCAGCGCATGCAGCACAGCAAAAATAGATGGTGGTGCGTGAACAATCGCTGCACTGCTGCAGGGACACTCCTGGGACACATTGCCGGGCTGTATCCGTTGCGGTGTGAACGCTCTAACCTGTTAACAAGGACAACGGAAAAAAATGCACGCCGCATACACACTGCAGACGGAGTATGTGTAAACCTGGCGTAAAGACCCGTCCAGTTCTAAAAATTTCTCAATATTAAAAAATAGCAGAGTTCCCACCACAGCTATAACGATAAAGACAGAGAAACGAGAATCCCTTTCAGAACATTTTTTTTTCAACTGACGAAAGATGAAAACACTGACAGAATCCTTCCTGCTGTAAAGAGCTCAAGCACTTAAAGTGACAAACAAGCACACGCTTAGAATAAACAGAACGATATCGTCCGCTAGTGTGGACGCTAATATAGATATCTTTATAGTTATCGATCTTGCTGTGAACAGGCCTTAAGGGTTTGTTTTAAGCTACTGTATAAAGCATTCTCATGTTTAGGACAATTCGGGTCATGCACTTTCCACATTCCTCCCCAATTTTTCAGAGGCATTTTGTCCAGAGAAATGTGTTATTCACTACTGTAAAGTAAAGTGACTGGCATGTGTTTTTAGTGCACAGTGCACAAATTCGTTGTTGAATATTTTCGTTATCAATTAGTTGTTATGCCCCTAACTTATATACAGTGCCTAGCATAAGTGAACACACCCATGCTTTCATTCACAAAGAAAATTGGTGTCCTTAAAGGTTGGATTTTTCCTCATTTTTTAAATGAAGACATTAAGATCAATTTCCAAAAGATGATTTTTTATTCCTCTTTTTAGTCAACTTTAGCATGGGTGTGTTCACTTATGCTAGGCACTGTACTTGTATAAATTTGAATATTTTGCTATACACTTTCAGATTTCCAAAGATTTTGGGTCGCAATTGAAGGTTGTATTGTTGTGATTCATCTCCGAGCTCACCGATTTGGTTCAGGTCCTAATACTCTTTACTTAAGAATATTTTGAAATGCCTATATTGACAAACTAAATAGGAAAAATACTTATATAGCCAAGGTCACATAGTGAGTGGCTATTTTTGCACTTTATATAAAACAACTAAAGTTGGGGTAGGCATATTCGGAGAGGCAAGTAACAGCAAACAAGCTTTGAAAGCATTTGATCCGAAAGCATGTGATCCAAAAGCCTTCTCCAAAACACATGAACGTGCACATCCAGAGCAGAGTCTTCAAAGCATCATGAGAGACAGTGTTAAATTACCTCATGTCTCAAAGCAAATAACTTTACAATAGTAAAGAAAGAAAACAATTTAAAGTGCTCTGACTTGTACCACCATCATTTTGGCGTTGATAGTGTTGCCATAGAAACGCAATATTCCAAGGACGTGAACAGCTTCGATTAGAACGTCACGGGTCACCATCTCTTAATTACGGTAATTACGACATGGCGTGAACGCAGCATAAGCTTGTTGTTTTGGTTCAGGAGGAACTGTAAAAGACGGCTGCTGTTCGTTTGTGGCACTCGGAAACTGTCCGTTTACAACTCTGCATTGGCTCATGGAACGTGCTGATACCATGTGATGTCTGTGAGGGTAGGGTGCACGGAGGTATGGAAATACATGTTGACAGGCAGGTAGGACATCCTATTCGGTCCGAATGCAATGATTGGACAACCATTTTTTGGTCCTGAGACTTCCACAGAAGAGATATCTACTTCTGTTATTGATTGCTATCAGGATGTGAAGAGTTTCAACCAGTATAACAAAAACTATTTATGAAAAACAACAGCTACCCTGCCTTTAAGTACAAAACACAATGGAAGGCACATGACCTAAAGCTATAAATGCAAAGAAATGTGAAAATCATACAAGGTTGTCATCAACCTCCAGTCTACAAATGTCTGCAAATCTTCCTTTTTCAAAAATAAACCAAATATGATCTGTTTATAATGATCATGCAAGGCAAAATTTCACCGGCAATAGATAAATATTATAGGAAACTGGTCTCTCTAGTGAAGAGGTCTGTCACATGCTATAGAAGAGCTCCTTGATCAAAGTACAAACACTGAACACAGTATACAAAGCCTTAAAATGAGCATACAAACTACAGCTACAAACTATATGCATCCTTCAGTATAATGCAGTATAGTGACAGATTTGAATTCTGAAATTTAAAGTATTCAACTGATTAACTGGAAATGCATTTAAAAACAAACCTACTTTGATAAGGGCTTATCAGTTACTGAGGCAACAGTGTCAGAAGCACCTGGAAAGGGAGAGAGGAACAGAACTCTATACTAGAAAACAGGAAGTGATCACAGGGGTTAAAGTCTCTGTGGTGACAGAATGATAGGTAGTGGGAGTGTAAAGCTTGTGTAGCTCATAGATCAGCTAAAGACTGTATACACCAATATTGTGAAAATAAAGAGGTCCTCAATTTTTTTTTTTACAAAAACTGAATAAATTAAAAAAAAAAAAACCATATATATGTACGTTTTCTGTGATTAATTAATATTATTCATGTAAGTGGTTATAAATTAAATCATTAAAAATTATAAAAAAAAATATTTACACATAAAATGAAAGTAGTATCAACATAAAGTATTTTAAATATATAGTATATTTTTCTTTAATGTAATCTTCTGATACAAACACAACAATGCTGTGTGAATATAGTGAATTAACATTATATTTGAAACCCATTTTAAACATTCAATAGTCCTAAACAGCATTTTTGTTAATTTATTAAAACAATTACAGAATATAAGTAATTGATCATGATCAATCAAACATAATAATTATTACATTATAATAAAGGTCACATTTAGCTTTGCCTTAATTTACTTTACTTACTAAATAACTTTAAGAACTCAAATCTTAATCCCTAACAAAGAGTATAGAAGAACAAGAGGCGAAACTCTGATGCTTTTTTGGAAACAGCCACTAGGTGGCGCTTCGGTAGCGCGGACGCCATTTTGGGGTGAAAATTCCAACTGGAGTTACTGGACAACAGCACAGATAACAGTTAATCCAATCATTAAATACACATTTGAGGTAGTTTTTTTTTTTTTTTGCTTTATTGAGTATTTCCATTTTATGCAACTTTACACATTTATTACTATTATTAGTTACCAACTCCACCAGCCCTGAAATATATTTTGTACGTTTTACCCATACAAAAATGTAATAGCTATATGGCCATATGTGTTATATTTTAAATAGCATGACATATATCTATACATATATTTGACTTATCTGAGAACACAATATAGCATATCCCTGCAACATATATGAACATTTATGTGTCCAAACATGTGAAGAAAATATTTGAGTTCAGATATATGATACCATATATCTGCATATATTACAGTATAGTATTGGTTTCTCGCATATATGGACAACATTAAGTATAAATATGTGACATACATATTTGTTTCTCACATATTTAATAAATGTATGTAAACATACATGCATGTGATACTGATGCATTGAAATAAGTACATACATATGCATAGCCTATATACATATATGCGTCTATAGGCTACATATATTTAACATTTATGTGCATATATGGGAAAATATATGGCACTTACATGAAAACGGCCATTTTTGCTATATTGTTTCATATGTCTATGTGTTTTATATGAATTTTGCATATATTCTCATATAGGCAGCAGACATACATGGGCACTGACATTAGGCTATATATGTAATTTACTTATATTGACATATATTACATTTCTGTATGGGTAATCCTGGATCATGCTACAAACATGATGATCTTATAGAACATGATGGACAGTGGTTGTGTTTTTTTGTTTACATAGTCTTGCTTTAACGGTCATTAATATAAGATAGTAGCTACTACAAAAACAAAAAACAAAAAAACACTTGACTGTAAAGCTATTCTATTGCTGTTATATATAAATATTGTCCAACATTCCCAAATTTCTGATATGTCCTATTCTTACTTTTATAAGTTGGTATTAATTCAGTGTTTGTAATGGTAATACTAAAGGTTTTGTGGGAAAAAGGTAGAAAACTTGTCTAAGTCTGTGAAATAAACTGTTAAAAGGGATTTGATGATCACTAGTCTAGTGATTGTACGTTATTCTGTGTTGGATTCGCCCATGGCGCCTAATTATGCCAATCTCTTTATGGGCAAATTTGAACAGGATTTTATCTACAACTCTAATGCTTTTAATCAGTACCTGAAAGTGTGGTATAGATATTTAGACGACATATTCTTTGTATGGTCGGGCCCGGTACACGAACTAAGTGTTTTCCATGATTATGTAAATTCTAGATCGCCTTCGATTAAATTTACACTAACCTATGATTGCAAGACTCTGCCTTTTTTGGATGTTCTAGTGAAAAAGTTAGACAACACGATACACACTGAAATTTATCGAAAAGAGACGGATCGTAACTCTTTTTTACACCACCAGAGTTTCCATCCACCCTCTCTTAAACGTAGTCTACCTTATAGTCAACTGCTTAGAGTGCGCCGCATTTGTAGTTATGATGAGGATTTTGAGCGACAAGCGGGGGAGTTGTGCCAAAGATTCATTGATAGGGGTTATACACACAATTTAGTGCGTGACTGTGTAGAGCGCGCGCGCAGTTTACAGCGCGCTGACTTGATGACCAAACGTACTGATCAGGTAAAATCAAACAACACTCCAGTTACCTTTGTATCGACTTATGGTCATATCTCAAAGAGTTTAAAGAACATCGTGCAACGTCATTGGCACATTCTAAGTAGCGACCCTCACATAGGACAAGATCTACCACGTACTTGCTATAAACGAGCACCTAGCCTGAGAGATCGATTAGTGCGCTCGCACCTTCCTGCGCATCCCCAGTAGTCTTTCCCCTTCAAAATTCCTCACGGTAATTTTAAGTGCTTGAACTGTGCGGCATGTAATTTTATGCTGACAGACAATATGTTGACACATCCAAAAACAGGCAGAACTTATAAAGTTAAGGGCAGAATTACATGTCTTTCCACCTTTATTGTTTATTTACTGAAGTGTCCCTGTGGGCTCTTTTATGTGGGCAAAACGAAGCGACAACTGAAGACCCGAATTTTTGACCATAAGTGTGCTATTAGAAAGAATGATGAGAAATCATCGGTCGCAAGACATTTTAACTCTGAGGGACATAATGCCAATATGCTCAAATTTATGGGTCTGGAGTGTGTCGGTCGGGCTTCAAGAAGGGGAGACCGTGAGAACCGCCTCCTTCAAAGGGAGGCTTGGTACATTTTTAATTTAAACACATGTATCCCCAATGGAATGAATGAGGACTTGTCTTTAAGCTGTTTCCTGTAAACATATTACGAGTATTATGCTGTATCAAATATGTGTCTTTGTCTTTCATTAATGGACTCATTGAAACATTGGTAACATGTGCATCATTTTAAAATTATTGGTTGATGTGATTATGGGTGTTAACTGGTGTGGGTATATAAGATTGGGTAAAGTATGATTCTTTGCACACTGAAGAAGGCACATGCCGAAACGTGTTTGTGTAAAATAAACTGTCTATGCAAAGTGCGGCCTCTTTTTTCCATATATGAACGTTATTCTGTGTTGTCAACATTCAGTTTGGATTTGATCTTTAATGTACTTTAAAAAAAAATTTAAAATACAAAGCAGCTGATATTTCCATATCGTCCGGCTCTTTTCAAAGAATCGGCTTTTAGAGCGGCTCGTTCGCGAACGACACATCAACACTAGTGGACTGCCGAGTCGCTGTCACCCCAAAATGGCGGAAGCGTAGCGCTGCTGCTGGGCGCGTTTGTTGCAATGGAACGTTCTATTGAGTTTCGCCTCTTGTTCTTCTATACTCTTTGTCCCTAAGCAGCCGAATTAATTTGATCCACAACTTTGCAAAGTCACGCAGATCATTAAAGAACACAACAAATGAGAGTCCATGTTTACACATGTTTATATGCAGCCTTATAATCTTTTAATAATACGATTTATAGCTCAAAACTGTGAACGCCTCATTCAGAAGAAAAATCCAACTGAGCTTCGGTCACGCTGGGGTTAAATAAAGACCTAAATAAAAGTGCTGGATCTATTTGCAAGCAGTTTTTTAAATCAAAATAAACATAAGGTACAAACTTCTCAGTTTCTAAGAAAACAAAAACATGATAAACAGAACAACCACAATAATAATGACAAGATCTGACAAAGAATAACTGAAAATTAAGGTTTTAGATACACAGGGAAACACTAGGGACCAAACGAGGTAATAAACTAGACACAGGTGTGACACATGAGGGCAACAATGGCAACAAATGAACATTTATACCTTTTCAACTAAAAATGCAAATCTTTTTTATGCATTTTGGCCAATTATTCACACAACAAGGGCGTTTTGGGGGCCTGAAAACGGGTTTCAATGTACAAGGTTTTTAAAACGATACCGTTCTTGTCTCTGTGTAAACTACAAAATTGCAAATTTGTGAAAATGGTGACGTCATGCACATGCGTATTACATATTCAGTCTATAGGTGCGTAGTTTTTCTTCACAAAGTGACCTCACCATCTATTGGCCTGGCATGCATTATACAGCACTTTTAGTCGTTTTCGTGGATCGTTCTGGCAACTGTACGTGAAAAAAAAAAAGCAAAGAAAAAACTTTTCCATTTTTAGTACATCGTTGTGGTGTAAACGTAGCCTAAGACAACAGGAAACTGAACTGGAAACAGTGCAAATCAAACAAATCACAACTAAACAAAACTCAAACCCAGAACAGACTTGACAGCTTGATCCAGAAGAGATTTCTATATGTCTAAAAGAGATTTCTATGTCTAATAATCTGTTAAATATAAGAACAAACGCAACGGAAACCTTTTAATCAGACTAGTTTTAGACAAAAATTCCTTGTGTACACACACAGGATATTTGAAAACCAATAGCCATGGTGGCGGGTGTAAAAAGAATTGACTACCTTTATTTTGAACATTTTGAATGATTCAAAGTGTGCAGAAGACTAGATGGAGGTAAAGTAAAAAAAAAAAAGAAGAAAAAAAAGAAAAGCTTTTTGATGTCAAAATAAGAAACATGTAAATTACAGATCATGTAATTGGGGTTGACACTTTCAATGTGAAAAAATAAGGCACAGAATTTCCCCCATCCCCATTCCCCAACACTTTCCGTTCTGAGCCCTACGCTCCATCACTAGGGAAAAAAAAAAACATTGACATACGAAAAACAGGACTAATTGAGTTCTATTTTGATTTGATACAAGACACTTCATTTATCTTTGAATTCTGATGAAAGAGTCTTTACATGTGCACGGTATCAGCCCATATTTAGAGAGCAAATAAATCTGAAGCTGAATGAAATTTATTTGAAATGACGAAATTTTGTGCATGGCTACTGATGCCTATATGGTGATAAGACACTTGGCCCACACAGTTACAGTGAGGGGTTTGTGGAAAACAGGATGGATGATTTTATGATAGCATTGTGGAAGTCAAAGTCATTCAACATTATTATTCATGTCATTCTTTTCCTTACCTATTTCTTTCACAGAGAAAGAGAAAGAGCCCAACAGAGTGAATGTCAAAAAATGTGTGTAAAATAAAAACAAAGAGAGAGAACAGAGTGCCAAGGACCACAGTGGGAAACTAAATTACCTGGGGCATAATTACGAGGTTGAGAATTAAAGGATCATGAAACACTAAACTACATTTTATGAGATTTTTTGTGTGTTGCACGCAAGCATCTGTTAGTTTTAACTGTAGGATAAAACTGGTTAATTTTAAGCCTTTTTGAACCATTTACAAATTTAAAATCTGTGTCAGCAGGATGTGGTGTTTTCTTGCAACTTCTGCAACATCTTCAAACTGATGACTAATCGTTGTCTCATAATTATTTATAAGACTGCATTCTCTTAACTATTTAAGACAGCACATGTTGATTTCCTTTGACAGATCTGTAAAAAAAAATTCTGACAGTAACAATGTTTTCTATTAAAACAGTAACATACTGTAGAAAACAAAACATTCTGGCCAATAATTTGCATGGTAAGCAACTGTTAATTTACAGCCCATTTTCAACACTAATCTACTTTATTTATATATTACGGTTTTGTACTGTAGTACGCAATGCTTTGTTGGCTAGTGCTTTTGAAGATATATCACAAATGGCACTGAACGGGTGTTTCACAGTGAATATTGTGACAAAATTGTTCATATTCGCTGCGCTTTTGACATTTCAAACCCCTTAAGAGAGAACTTTGAAACTGGATGCAGCGAGAAACGTAGTTCTTTTAAAACTGGAGGTTTTTGTCGGAGTGTTTTCTTGAACATCCAAATCACTCGAACGGTGACTGAACTGGAACTGAACAAGCTGGAATAGCACTCGAGAGTGTTTATAAGTGAATGCTTAGGCTATCATTTTTATATATTTGTATATATTTTTTCTATAATACTAGGCTATCATTTTTTATGTTTATATATTCTTTCTATAATAAACTATAATACATGATTTAGGATATTTCATTTAAGCAGTGTTGAGTGCATAATGACAGAAATTTCCATGACTCTTAAAGATTTTATTCATAAAATCTAGTTATTTATTTATTTATTTTAATAGTCATCGCAATTTTAAGAGTTTTCCAGGTTTGCCATGACCGTGAACTAGACCCACCCATAGCAATTTTCCACCAGAATGGTTCGCATTCGGGATCTGGGTCGGTCCCAAAGAAAGATCGGCTCATCTCCGGCCCTAAAAACGTCGGACTGAGTCAGAGAACGGGGGGCAAAAATACTCATGCTGTCTATGTCAGTTTTATGAGAGATGCCAGTACACTAGAATCACTCCCAGTATGTAAAACATAAGTGCCGCACTGCCTGCACAAACAACAGGACATGCAATGTTTGTTTTAACACTAGTTAGTTATAGTCAGGTAAACAACATGTTGCAGCATCAGGTCACCGTTTGTTTGTCAAGTCTTTGGAAACACGCAATTCATTTTTAACAGGCTCCAGTTTTCCGGCTAAGAACTGGCCAAGAATGGGCTCTGGCTCCAGAACGCAAACCATTCTGCTGGAAAAGACCTACCAGAGACGCGTTTTGCTCAAGAGTGACAGGATCTCACAGTTTGTCCCAATATGACAGAACACATTTCCCTGAAGGGGACGGGTCTTCGAAAGCCCCAAAATACACACACACATCAATGTCAACACACACAGACACACATTCACACATTTATGTTGAGAGACTCTGGCATTCTGTGAACAGCAGGGCTCTTTAAACAGGACAACATCAGGGAATGCATCAACCCACAGTAACAACTGGCACACAGTGTCACAGCTGTATATTTCACATCTAGAGACAGCGCCATTATCTCATATCTACCTCAAACATGAGTCAACAGTGTATATGAGGACAAAAGCAGAAACCATCAAACAAGCACATACAGTAAATTAGACATTTCCTTGCATAAACTTTCCCTCTATGCGTGCGTCAATGACAATAACGATGTCCAAGATAATAAAAATGAGAAATTGTTTAAAAATCTAGTTTAAAAACATCTAACATGTGAATATAAGCCAAGTTCTTAAATATAATAGTTGTATTCAGTTTGGTTTCATAAATTTTTAGGAGGAAATATAAAAAAAAATATTCAACAAATATTCCATATGTGAGTGACATGAACATAAGTGACATGTCTTTTGATAAATAGGTCAAAATTGACCTTGACATACATTTACAGATGTGGTCAGAATTATTGGCACCCCTGGTAAATATGATCAAAGATGCCTGTAAAAATAAATCTGCATTGCTTATCTTTTGTTCTTTCATTTAAAAAATTTGCAAAAAACTAACCTTTCATTGAAGTAATAGTATTAAAGGTGTGTGTGTGGTGTGGGGGGGAAATCACATTGTGAAATAAATGTTTTCTCTAAAACACGTTGGACACAATTATTCATATATTCAGTTATCAGACACGACTGGAACTTCAAACAGGACCTGGTTCTATGGTCAGATGAAACTAAAAAAGAAGGGCTTTTTGGCAGCAAACCCACAGGATGGGTTTGGTGCAAACAGGGATAAAAAGTACCCCATGTCCATGGTTAATATACTGCTGGATCTTTAATGTTGTGGGTCTATTTTTTTGCTGGAGGTCCTGGACATCTTGTTCAGACACATGGTATCATTGATTCTACCTAATGGCCTCTGCTAGAAATCTTCTGGTTGGATCTTCCATTAGGACAACGATCCAAAACAAACATCAAAATCAACAGAAAAATGTGTCACTAAGCACAAAATGACCTGAACCCTATAGAAAATGAGTGGGCTGAACTGAAGAGAAGAAGCGCCAACATGGATCTGGGAATCTGAAGGATCTGGAGAGATTCTGTAAGAAGGAATGATCTCTAATCTCGTGTCAGGTGTTCTCCAAACTCATCAGGCAATATAGGAGAAGACTCAGAGCTGTTATCTTGGAAAAAGGAGGTTGCAAAAACTATTAAATAAAAGGGTGCCATATCATATTTACCAGGGGTGCAAATAATTCTGACCACAACTTTATAAGGGACTTAAGGAGTTTATGATTTTCTTGTCACACATCAAGAAAGCTACATGCATGTTGGTTTAACACTGACTTGGTCCTGGCAGACTCATTCAAATATTATTATTATTATTAAAAAGACTGAGAACTGCAGAAGTAGATGAAAGTTAACCACCCAAAATACTCAAGCTCTATCAGTTTTATTCAACTTTAAATTTCTTATACCTGATGGATAACGCCAACTGCTGCTTACAGCTATATCATTTTCAGATGGATTACCATGGAGTGTCTGGTCATGTACAACACAATAACAAGGAATGACATGAGTGTATGATGATAAGAGAGGAGAGGCAGAGAAGAGTAGAGGTTGAAAGCGTGAGGCAGGTCTGATAAAGGCAGCTGCTGACCTTTACTGGCACTGATAATGCAAGAAACAAAATTACACAGGGTGGGAAATTGGCCTGTGATAATATTAGATAATATAATATGAGAAAGACAACACAGAGCATAGTCATCCACTCGACTGACATTACCACAACATCTGATGAACTAAAAGAACACAACCAATGGCAGTAATACAACATTCCCCTAAGTGTACAGCTTCTTTACACAATCTAATTTCACTGTTCTTAATATATTTGAAAAACTGTTGTCATCTGCACTGTATTAAGGGTTATACCACAGCTAATCTGGGAACAGGTGGTTTGGGCAATGTGGAATGGAGTCACATGCTTGCCTGAACATTAATGTTAAAGTAGAATAGAATACACTAAATAACTTTTGCCCCGAATTTCAGTTAGAAGGAGTTGAAACTAGTTTCTTAAAGTCAGTTGACAGATTTCACAGAAAATCAGTGTATGATGGGCTAAAGACTAGCTTCAGACTGTTCTCATTTGTCACACATCTACTAGAAACTAGAATCTTCTGAAATCATACAGCAGCTGTGGATCCTGAAATAAGTGAAGAAGATGACCTGAGTAAAGTGGTTTACACACAAGTAAGCTAACGTGATCACCAACCATTAAACTGCCTAATGTTACAGAGAAACATGTCAAACCACAAAGAGGTATATGACTTTGTACGCTTTGGGGGTGTTGATGAACTCGATCTACTTGATTATGTTTTGATCATGGAACTGAATCTGATCGAGGTGAAATCTTTATCAAAAACACAATATTCTTAGCTTTTTGTTAGTTTTTCTGTTTATTTTATTTTTTTTTATGAAACGTCCTCACATTCAAGTGTTGATAAAAAATAACGCTAGATTTTTTTTTTTGGAGGGCGGGGGGGGGGGGGGGGGTAAAAGCAGAGGCTCTGTTCTTTCTTTTGATATATTGACTGTCTACATATTCACACAACAAAATATTGTAGGGGCCATTTCATGATAAAAAAAATGCTGGTGCTGACTGGCAAATAAAAAAATGGGCATGGAAAGAGTTAACAATAATTAACTCTTGACCAAGTGAGTTAGGAGAAAGTGAGAAATAGAAAACCTGGATTGAATTTGGAGTTGAGACTTTCAACGCAGAGGGAAAACTGCTGTTGATGCACTCCACTAACATACTTTGGGGAAAAACTTTAGGATACTGTTCCTGGATAAGAGGGGAGATGAGGTTATCTGCTGACACTGACTAACACTGACACACTTCTAGAGAGAGAACAGATGGAGATGATAATCAGCACAAGAAAAAAAGAGAGAAAGAGAAAGAGATGTGCAGGGCAGTAATGAGATGTCTGAGAGTTTGGCCCAGGGATATGTGCTGCCAGTTTTTTTTGTGTGTTTATGTGTGTGGATGCATGCATGTGCTCATGTGTGTATTATTCCAAGGTCTTCACAAGCCACAGGCAATGAAAACAATGAGATTGGAAGACCAGGAAGAACAGAAAATATTTATGAATTATGTGCCGTTTATAAAGATATGAATTCACTGATAATTTCTTACAGAATTTATACTATACAAACCTTTTGTGTGTGTGTGTGTGTGTGTGTGTGTGTGTGTGTGTGTGTGTGTGTGTGTGTGTGTGTGTGTGTGTGTGTGTGTGTGTGTGTGTGAGAGAGAGAGAGAGAGAGAGAGACTGTCTCTTCCATTTAAGTTGCAGTTTTCTCATTTGAGGATGTTTATCATTCATCATTATTTTCTAATAGTGTGTGTGCATTATAATGTTTAATCAGATCGTTTATCCAACCAAGAAATGCAGAGCTTTTAAAAGAACAAACAAGAACAATTCACCAATAAAACAATGTTTATTTGAATAAGGACCATGGTAATTTTATACTTTGAAGTTCCTTGAAATACCACATACTAAATACCATGGTCTATGAATATGTTCATCTTTCAATACAGGGATACGCTCAACTTTGTATTTTCAATATTAACTAGTCGATGGATAACCTATATGGCCACTGTATTAAAGTCCCCATGAAATCAAAATTGAATGCGTTTGGCTTTTACTATGAATGTTAGCCTTACTGTTATCTATAAGCTAGTGTGCTCCGATATGGACCAACGATTTTGATGACATCATCATGCTTTACCTTCTCATCAGATTTTCTGTCCAATCAAATGATCTCTAGAATCTAAAGTGTCCCGCCCCCTACACTATAAACAGACGCTGGAGCTGCGTCTGAAATTGGTCACTTGTTCACACGGTTATTATTTTCTATATGTTGAATGGCGCATAGTGCACTATATAGGGGATAGAGAACGGTTCAGAAATTGTAAATATGCTTTCCATTGGGGCGAATAAAGTCTGGTTTCGCGTTAGTGTCACGTGACCTGCTGCAGCGCGCACACATTCTTCTCCGGTCCAGAGACACGATAACACGGAGCGGATCATATGGGAACAGAACCAAAAAGAAAGAGTCCCATGCATGCACCAAAAAAAAATTCCCACAAACTACAATCACTGTTTTGCTTTAGTAACAGTTTCATATTAAATCTAGAGTGGGGAATCTTTTAGACTGTGGCTGTCACAAACTGTCAAATACGGCTTTGCCGAACTCAACAGCTCTGGACAACTGTAAAATAAGCAAAGCGCTATTGGCTATCTTAAAAAAATGGAGGAGCTCCTCTATGTCCCGCCCAGTCTTCCTGTTTAAGTAACCATGACGACAGACGTGGACAACTGCGTTACGTCTGGCAGCACGCTCACGCTGTTGTTGTTTCGTTCAAACATTATGGACCATGGCAAGCAGACTTTGGGACAAAAGGAGAAATAAAACGAGGATCAATATCAGCATGGCGTTTTCGCGATGCCGAGGGCTCCAGGTCCGCAAGTAACTTCGACTTGACAGAGATGCAGCTCTAGCATGTACTTTATTAGACAGGTGAGCAAATATACATAAAACAAATCAATGTTATATAGCTCAACAACATGATGAAATGTTAGAACATGATCAGTATATTATTGTAATGTTGATCTAGCTTACTGCTAGTCTCATGCAGACAAACTAACACACAGAATAACATTATAACTTTCAACACACTCAAATGCTGTTTAGTGTGATAGTGTAACGTTAGACCAAATGAAACAGTGCTGCGTTACCTCACAAGTGTAATTCGTCAAATAAACTGACCTGTGTGAGTAGTAATTCAGCACTTGCGTTCGTTAGAATTAAATGTCCTTATTCCTTTATATCCGTGGGACTCGCATGTGGTGCTGATATCTGTCTCTTATTAGCAATCGCGCCCTGCTTCATACCACAGTCATGTTAAAAAACATGAATGTTTTCACTCATCCATACACATTATAAGATCCATCGGCATGACGACAAGTTCCATAATTCCGCTTATGCGTCATCAACCTACGCCTTTGTTATTGTAAGAGGTCAAAATTTTTTTTTAAAAAGTGAAAAATTAAAATTAAAACAGTTTGTAAAAATTTACAAACTGTAGCTTTAAAGGTGATTTTTTTACCCCCATTGTAAAATACTTTCCCTATCCCACTTTTAAATGCAAACATCAAAAAAATAAGCAAATGTAAAATTTATTTCCCTGAAAAGGGTTTATGACACTCTACCTAAAGAAACCCTCAAGTAACAAGTAAGTTTAAGGGAAATCTGTGAGCATCGGAAAGCCTATTTGAAAAGTTGTTTGTTTTGTTTATTTGTTTATTGCTATTCTGCTCTGCTACTACTGGCTCTGAAATTACAGCATCTGGAAGCCTGTAAATGCTCCCAGAAATAAATGAGAAATAGTTCTCAACTAGGGGGTCTAGGCAGAGGGCATCAGCAAATTTCCAAAGGGGCCGGAGGGTGACTTAAAAGTATTTAATATACTAATCTCTTTTTTTTCTTCTTATAAAACACTATCTAAAAAAGAAACTATCAATATCTATTAAATCAATAACTAAACAATCTGTAACTATTGTTGTTATCCAAGAACATACAGTTCTTTAAACTTCTAGAATAAGAAAATGAATTGTAGTTAATACATTTAATATATAATATTATTAGGTTCTGTTAATTAAAAAAAGTTTTAAAAATAAGAATAAACAGGAAATATTTGAGCCTATATTGTGAGAGGGGCCTTTGAATATTGTGTTGGACAACAGGAGGCCTTTGAGTCAAAAAGGCTGAGAACCTCTGAAGAGCATGATCTTCAACAGTACAACTCACAGGACCTCAACAGGTATTTAACAAATAACTGACTCAAAATTAACTGTCCAGAAACTGCCCTCATTCTTAAAAACCATAAATATAGAAATTCTGTCATGATTTAATCATCTTCATCTTGTTCCAAAACTGTATGAGTTTATTTCTTCTGTGGAAGAAAGAAATGTTTCACCACTTGATGTCCAATGTAAAATCGAGGTCCTGAAACCACTGAACTACTCGAAGTACTGCAGTATTACTACAATACCAACAAAGTACCACCTATGAAATAAATGTTGTTCAAAACAAATAAGAGGAAGATTAACTTTTGACAAACCTGCTATAAATCCTGTGTGGCTGAATAAAGTGCTTATACTAATGTAGAAAAGCGGGAAGTTGATGGAGGGGGGTCAGGGGTGCTGCATCCTGCTGATCTGAGATCTGATGCTGAAATTGGGCTGAGTGGCTGCTGGAGCTAACATGATAGGGGCTATGTCCAAAAGCTGAAATATCTATTTCAAGGTAGGAAGACATCAAGGCAAGTCTGAATCCAATGTTAGCTTCACTTCCTGTCTCCTGAGATACCTTCATCTGATCGATATTTGAAGGCAGCATAGATGTATCCTTCACTGCCTTTGATACCCCACGTGATAGTTGATGTTTGATGTTATTTCTAGCGAGAAATTACTATTGTAGCAACTAAATATTCGCTTGGTTATCACTCTATTTTGTGGCTTTATTAGATCAAAACCGCTACGCTGCCTCAGAAGTCTGTCCGAAATCAGTTTTGTGAGCCACGTTCGTTCGCAAACGTCACCTGCGAAGTAATTGTCTGAAAAGGCAGCGAGGCAACAAGTCAACTGAGTTGAGATCTGCTCTTCATCACACTTCTTCCTCAAGTTAACAAGCTCCGCTCTGCTGGGTTATATGTGTGAGTGTTAACACAAAGACAAAAAAACTATGATTTAACACTGTGCAACACATTGTTACAAGACTCAAGATATTCTCCCACCTTTTAATCAGCAAACACAAACAAGCACATACATGCACATACATCCACTCACCCTCTTCAGATTCTCATTAGCACTCCCGCACACGCACATGCACACACACACAAAGCAGATTATATCTGACAGTGACAGAACAGAAGATGTAGAAGACAACATAGGAAACACAGTAACAGTCATTCACATCACTTCCTGTAGAGTAGGAACTCTACACATTAAAAACTTTTTTAAAAATTATATTTTTCAGAAAGTTAAAGATTCCGGAATCAATTTAAGGTCTACAGCATCTGTTGTTTACAAGAAAAACAAAAATCAGTTTTTTTACTGAAATGATTTTCAGTGGTAATTGATGCCCTGCCACAGTTGTTGTCCACAAAGCTTAGGTTGTATTGAAACCAGAACATGTAATTAATGCTTCAGACATGTTTGGCAAACTCATGCTTCCCAGAAAATAAACAAGCTCAGAGTCTATTGTGTCCCGAGTGTACACATATAACACCATTCTATATAAGTGTTTGTACTGTATGTGTGTAGGAAAAAAGGTGTCTATACACTTACGTCCTCTGTAGAAGGAGACAATAATCCACCATAACAGGAACCATGTCCTGGAGAGAATAGGAGTGATAGGGTTTAAAGGAAAAGAAGAAAAGAGAGAGAGAGAGAGAGAGAGAGAGAGAGAGAGAGAGAGAGAGAGAGAGAGAGAGAGAGAGAGAGAGAGAGAGAGAGAGAGAGAGAGAGAGAGAGAGAGAGAGAGAGAGAGAGAGAGAGAGAGAGAGAGAATTCATGAATTCAGATGCATACAGTAATAAACTTTATAAATAAATATATTTACTACAGGGTTGCCAAAGTGAACTAGAGAATGAAAAATAAATCTGTCTCCTAGACTTAATCTAACATGGAACTAGGGCTGAGCGGTATGATATATACACACACACACACACTAGAGTTATAAAGAAACATGCATGAATGAGAAATTAAAGAGCGGGATGTGCATGATTTTAAAAGATTTATTATGCACAATAAGTTTAGAAAAAAGTACTCAATGCACAAAAGAACAAAAGCACAGAAAGCTGCCTCTCTCAGACCGAATGTGATCCTGATTGTGCTTGAACAGCCAAATACAAACAATTATGTCAAAATTTCCATCATTTGGAGATTTCACGTCAACACAGTTGGTTATGTCTTAAGTGAAAGCAAACAACTGGATGTGTGTCAGTATAGTAGATCTGTACATTCGGTCTTAAAGTGACAGCAGCCTATACCTGCGTCCGCCTGTCCTTTAGGTAACAAAAGACAAAAAGTAAAACTCTCACTGCTCTTGACTGAATAACTTTTGCATCTTTAATAAGAATCAATTTATATTGAATTCATACAGTGAATATTATGTGTTTTAGTGTTTTATTTTTACATTAAATTATTACATTTCTGCAAGTGGTGCTCAGTGCAGAGCCAAATGATGTCCAGCTCCCCGTCTCTGGACATAATGGCTGGAGTTTTGTTTAGCGATAGTGTTAGTAGGGATAGGGTGTGGTTGGACCGTCTAGTTCCACCCATTACGTCCAACGATGGGGAGCCGGATGTCAAGCTCCACCCATTGGCTCTGCAGTAAGGATTTCTTACTACATGTTAAATAAACCTACAATACCTGAAAAACTGAAAAGTTCTATTGAATTTGTCATATTGTCATTTGCTTCTGTATTGTGATATATATTGTTATCATAAAAGTTATTGTATTGTGAATTAAGATTTTAGTCATATTGCCCACCCCTATCTGAAACACCACTTTCCCTATCCAATTAATTGCCAAAGGATAAAATTTGGTCGGGTCCTGCATTTTAACTTGCTGAGTGTACCAGAAATGTCACACAAAAGAACTCAAATGGGTTGAGAACAGGGTTTCATAATATAAATATTTTTGACATAGTATGTTTGAACACAGCTGACTCATTTACCTAATTTGACTAACTAAGACTGGTCTTAATTGTCTATCAAATAAATCAATCAATAAATGTTTTTTCATAGAGCACATTCATACAGAACAGAGGTTGACCAAAGTGCTTTACAGTGAATAAAAGAATCACAATGAATTAAAGGGAACAAGATAAAAACAAAATAAAATAAACAAACAATAGGCAATCAACAATATACAAGAGAGACCCAAAATAACATACTTAGGGAAAGTTAAAAGTCAGGGAGAATAAATAGGTCTTAAGATATGATTTAAAAGCAGTGATAGATTGGGCATGCCTAATATAATGAGGAAGGCTATTCCAAAGTTTCAGTCCAGCGGTAGAGAATGCACGATCACCACAATTTTTTACGTTTAACTCTAGGGACAGTGAGTAGGTGGTCACAAGTGCTTAAGGTTCAAAGAAATGAAATGTGGTCATATTTGCGCTTCCCTTTGAGCAGTCTAGCAGCTGTGTTTTGTACCAGCTGCAGATGAGAAATGGAATCCCGAGAAGCGCCATAATACAGTGAATTACAATAGTCAAGCCGAGATGGTACATCGAAATTGCTTGTAGATAAAAAGAGCTCAAATTTACTAAGGAGGCGAAGTGGATAAAAACATGACTTGACAACAGCAGCAATCTGTTTGTCAAACTTTAAACTGCAGTCAAATTGGATGCCCAAATTCCTTGCACACTGTGTATTATATAGGGTGAGAAAGCGGAGGTCAAAATCAAAAGCACTGTTTTCCTTAGTGCCAAATATGATTTCAGATTTCTTTTAGTTTAGGTTGTTTTTTTTTTTTAATAGCTTGAAAGCCATTATTTAAGTTCATTCAAGCAATCTAACAATGGCTGAAGAGAGTGTTTATTGTTATGCTGTAAGGGAAGATAGATTTAGGTGTTGTAGGCAAATAGATGAAAAGACACACCATACTGTATTAATAAAAATAGAGGCCAGGGGGAGCATACACGGTGAAAACAATCAAGAGACATGTTGGAAGATGAGTGATGCCCCAGGCAAAAAGTAAACCACCTATTTAGACAAATAAGAGGGAAACCACTGTAATACAGTACAACAAAGTCCCACACAAGACTAAGCGTGACAGAAGATAGAAATACCAAGGGTGGCGAGTCCACTTTTAGCTACTATGCCAGCCGCAGCTGGAACCAGCTTCCAGAAGAGATCAGATGTGCTCCTACAGTAGTCACATTCATATTCAGACTTAAAACACATCTGTTTAGCTGTGCATTTACTGAATGAACACTGTGCCCCTGTTCCTCCGACTGTTTGTAATGTATTCTAAACTGTTTTAATTATTCTTATTTATTTTGATTATTTTAATTTCGTCTCTGTAAAGCACTTTGAATTACCATTGTGTATGAAATGTGCTATATAAATAAACTTGCCTTGCCTAGAAGTATGTCGTGACTCGTGATCAAACAAATCAAATGCATCATTTGGATCTAAAAGGACTATAGCAATGGATTTACCTGAATCAGTCATGAGAAAGATAGCATAGAATCGGCTCTTTTAAGAGTCTCAAATGACATGTAAAGCTTTACAAACCTGATTTAAAAACGTGATTGATAGAATTATCTGATAAGACAGACAGTACAACTTTCTCCATGATCTTTGAAATAAAAGGCAGGTATGAAATTGGCTGGAAATTGGAAAGAGATGTAGGATCAAGATACATTTTTTTTTTTAAGATATGATGTTACCACAGCATCTTTAAGGCAGACAGGAAAGGTGCCGGTATGTAAGCATTTATTGATTACTGATAACAGACCAGGAGAAACTGCATCCATAATTTGTTTGAGGGAACGCAGAGGAATAATATCCTGTGCGCATATTGTGGGCCTAAGGTGATAAAAAAAATGTCTTTACAGGGACTTAAATTAAGTGGCTCAAACACAAACCATGTAGAGGAACATAAAGGAGATTAATTTTGATTTTCAAACCAATGACGCTTACCATAATTGTCTCAGTTTTTATGCATTAATATTTGGACTAGGCAATATGGCTAAACAAAAATGTTTACAGACACAATATACTGTGTCTGCAATGATTAATTGATAATCATGTATTTTCTCTAAAATAGCTTAAAATAACTATAAGCCATTAATAGTCTAATAGCCATTATTGCCAAGTAGATTTAAATGTAAATGCAAGAAGTAAAACAGTACAACTAAAAATCATGGCATGTTTTTCTATTATATATCTGTGAACTTTATGCCTCTATTTTTGCCTTCGTTTTTAAGGAGAGACAAGAAATAGTAAAAGAGAAGAGAGGGAAACGTGATAGGGAAAAGACCTCAAGCTAGAACTCGAACTGAGTTTGTCAGAGGGCTGACTTATAATAAATAACCAGCGATAATTATTTATATATTTTACAAAAACATTTTAATATATGATGCAACAGGTAATCTGTAAACTGAATTAGTGTTTTGAACCAATGCACTGTGCTGCAATGTGTCAGAAGTTTAAATCAGAGATGTAATCAAAAATATATCTGTCTTAAAGGCATAGATAGGCACCCAAAAATGTTCTAGTTTTTTTCCAAAAACCAAAATTCTGTCATCATTTACTCATTTTTGGGTGAAGTATCCATTTGACACTCATGAACGCAAGTCAGGAGTCAGTGAAGGATTGTGAAGCAACTCTAATAACATGTTCTGTTGTCCGAATAAAACATCCACATTAAAATAATTATTTTACATTTCTTCAGTTTATATCAGCAACATACAATTGTGAATATATTGTGAATATCCTAATTACTAAAGAATCATAGTCCAATGACCATGGGTGAAGTAATTAAATGTGCATATTCCTTTTACGGTAAAAAAGTGTGTCTAACAGACAGGCAGTTAGAGCAGCATAACATTACACATTGCCCTAGATATACAGAGCTAAATCTGCCATTTGGCTATGGTGAGTGCCTTATTTTTGTGATGACAGAGTGCTTCTTAATGGCAAAAAGAAATCTGAGAGCGAGCGAGACCCAGAGGCAGAGGAGAGATGACATTAGTGAGCCATTATTGTATGTGGTTTCCGCATTATGATGAGATGCAGTTTAAAAATGGATGCCTCAGGCCAAAAATCTGACATAAAGGAGACTGCATCGCTCTCTGAGTCTGCTCTCCTCTCTCTCACCTCTCTAAAAAAGATTCTATTACGCTGAAAAACTCTTCAGCTCAGTCTAACTCTCTCATTAAATAATATCAAAATTGTTAAATAACAATATATGGAAAAATATTTCACTTCTTGAGCTCTGTCTAAACCTAATGATTGCTTAAAATATTCCCCACCATTTTAGAGTGCTTCTCTGGGTGACCCATTACCTGGAAGTGCTGCTCCATCACTTGGATTTTCCCTTGCTCTGGACACTTTTTCAGAGAGCGATCCACATACTGTAACAACATTTCCACCATCTGTGAAGAGAGAAAAGCAGGAGAAGAATTTGCTATTTTTTTGCTCAAAAAATAAATGGTGAATAGTTTTTACATACCTAGTATGAGAAGTTCATTTAGCCATCATAACTATCATTTACAGCACTACAGATAGATAACTTGATTCTGAAATCGAGTCTCAAAAGAAAAAAAAAAGTTCTTACTATAATAGAGGCAGGATTCCGATTAAATCATTAGTGGAGTTAGAGAGTAGAACTCAAAAAGAGTTAATTATTGGATTTATCGATAAGTTTAAAGTTATATATTATACTAGAGGGTCTGTGTGTGTGGTCTAGATTGAAACATATTTATTTAACATAAGTATTAGATATGTTTATTTGTATGAACCTTTATAGTGCTAAAAACTTTCACATATATGTAAACTAAAAGGCGTGATTTAAGGTACAACATGAAAATTAGCACTTTGGCTAGTGCCAGACGAGAAAATTAAATAAATACGCATAATTCTGAAAGGTTTTACCCATTTTTTTAGGCATTACCCATTAGCAAACTAAAGTAAACCAGAGGGTGCTGCAAAATGTCTTTTGGCTAAGTATGCCGACACTGGATACAGCAACAGAGCCCCATACTACCACACTTCCCCCTCCATGTATGATGTCACACAGTGAGGACTTATTTTACTTGGGGCCTAAAAACCCCAGCATGATGAACTGAAGAGTGAAGACTGGCCACAAAACCTCCTAACTGTCTTCAGAACACCTCTAGTGGTACTTTATGGCCTAGACAAGCCTATTTTTCTTATTCAGGCCCTATTTACACTAGTGTGTAGGGCTGGGACAATAAATCAATGCATCGTGAATCGAGAAATAATTCTGGATCGATTCTGAGATTTTCCGAATGCATCACGATTCTCTTTCGAATAAATTCTGAGCTTAGATTTTAACAGCAGATGGCACTGCATGCTTTAGATACAGCCATACTCTGCTTGCCTCCAATGCCTTACGCATACAACTTGAACCTTTTAAAAAATAATCATTCATAAAGTTCAAACAGGTTGAAGCGAATTACAAGGGTGTTTGCAGTGGGCGGTTTACATTAATCTCACGTCATAAAAGCATTCTGAGGTGCAAGTACATTCTCAGACTCAGTCGAACGCACGAGCGCTCTTCTTCGTGAGCATTTGAGCATGTGGTTAAAAACTATCCTAAAACGCCATCTGCGGTTAAAAACTAAGCTCAGAATCGATTCCGAGAGAATGGCGATGCATTCGGAAAATATTGGAATTGATCCAAGAATCGCGATGCATTGATTTATTGTTCCAGCCCTACACTAGTAGTGCGTTTTTGTTTTAAACGCATAACTTGTGCTATGGATACGCCTGGAGTCTACACACTACTACGGAGTTTTCGACCCTCGACAACAGAGACTTTTGGAAACGCTGCTGACCCTGTTTTAGTTTGAAAACTCAGGTTTGTAAACGGACCAAAATGGAGACTCTTGAAAATGAAGGCACGGCAGCCCACATTACACTACCAGAATACTCTGGTCTGTTACGGTGCGTGTCCACTGGCGCGGAGCAGAGCGAGCGTTTTCAAATTACTCCCATGGAAGTTGAGCTTCACACTCGCGAGCTTCCATAGGAATTTATTGAAAACGCTCGCTCTGCTCTGCTCCAGTGGACACTCACCGTAACAGACCAGAGCCATCTCTCTCAACAGCTCTGTACCAGTCCAGCCTCGATGACCGTGTAAACAATAACATGGAGACGAAACGGCAAGCTTTGCTGGCTTTGTTGTCCTTTTTAGCAGCCATTGTGCAGTTAAACTCTGCATTTTATAGGCTAATACTGCAGCTGCCTACATGCGCAAGAGGCAAGTTATTATTGGAGCAATCGACAACAATCGGCAATTGTTTACACTACGCGCATGCCCAGTGTGCAGGAATGGTCGTGTGACATGAGTTTTTGGTCGTGTAATGTGGACGGAGATCTTTTCTGAAACGCAGTGGAAACGCTAGTATGGACGAGGATCGTTTTCATTTTCAGTTTCAGTTTTTAGCTCATCGTTGTCGTGTAAATGTACCCGTGTCATTGTTGTTGTTATTTTATTTCATTTTTTTTCATTTTTAACACCATTCCAGCTTCTATGGCTATGTTCATGGTGAGACCCAGATTTCAGATGTCATTGTATTAACTCCAAGAGTCTTACCTTGTCCGCAACCACACCTTTTCTCTTAGCAGGGTCTGCAAATAGACCTGTAACATAAACGCATCACATTAGGATTTTGTGATATAATTGGAGCATTCAAATCTGTTTAACCCTAATTCTAATCAAACAGCTTTCTTTCTTTTTTTCTTTTGGTGGGAGACTTTTTTTCAAAATCTTTTATGGTCTTGGAAAATTAAAGACTGAGAGGGCTGAAAACTGCAAGCATTTTCACAGAAATAAATAATTAAAAAACAAAAAAAATCAATAGAAACACATTTTAGAGTGGATGTGTACAGAAGGACTGACCTAACACAGCTTTGGCGGTGCCCTCGTGGAAGGACCAGGCCAGAGACAGAGCCTCCATGAACTTCTCCTGCTTTAACAGATGGTCCACACGCTGCAAGACATCAGAACGACCCCATCACTATCAGATTCACTTATGCTAATCTGATATCAGTGATGTGTTATAAAATAATGCCTTACATCTCGCCAGTTCCTCAGGGTCATGATATGCACAGACTATAAAAAAAACAGTGATTAATTAACCAGTCTAATACAGGGCTCAACAGTAAGAGTAGCCTAATGACCTGTGGCAGTGTAAGAGAGTTTTAAGCCAAATGACAGAACTGTCATTTTACGAGTTGGATTTTTATATCTTGCAAACTTAAACATTTGTTTTTCTGTATTAAATTAAACATTGTTATTTCAAATTGTGCTGATATAAATACATCAAATTTTCAATAGGGTTGATATAAGAATGGTGAAATTTTAAACGAGTGATGCTTTTTGAGGGCAAAAAAAAAAAAAACTTTTAAAATAATAAATATATACTGCTATGGCAAGCAAGGCGGGGCCGAGATCCATGGGAAAGGAGCGAGGCCGGTGGCGCAAGTGTTAACCAGTCACCAGCGCGCCACACTGGTCTCGAGTCCCACGGAGGAGCTCTGGAAGGATAAAAGGAGGAGTGACGACAGTGCAAGATGAGAGAGGACTAGGCCTGGACTTTATGTTGTTGTTTTGTTTTAGTTTATGAGGCAGTCGCCCGTGAGGGGCTGCCGCTTTACTTTCGTTTTGTTGTTGTGTTTATTTTGTGATTAAAATTGTGTTCAAATGTGACGGTTGCCACCTCCTCCTCCTTCCCTTATCAACAAACTTTGTTAACTTTGCTTTCTTAAGAAATTAACTTTTATTCAGCAAGGATGCATTAACTTAATCAAAAGTGATAGTAAATACAAAAAAGAAAAAAAGAAAAAGCACCAATTCCAGCTTATTTGAATGGTTTCTGAAGGATTATGTGACAATGAAGACTGGAGTAATGATGCTGAAAATTCAGCTTGACAGGAGTAAACTACATTTTCAATATATTACAATTATTTTAAATTGTAATATTTGAAAATATCACCATTTTACTATCTTGGACCAAATAAATGCAGCCTTGGTGAGCATGAGACTTTTTCAAAAACGTTTGATTGGTAGTATGAGAATACTACTAATAATAAATGAAAACACTAGAATATTATAGTTTTATTCACATATGCTGCTAAAATATTTATTATATTTATGAATGGACTGGTGAAAATGTTGGCAATGCAAGTAAAAACCAGAACAAGCTGGGGAAAAAAATGTCCGAGCCCAGTGAGGTACATATATTTGTCATTAAATGTATTGGCAGAGCATAAAATTAGAATCATTCATAAAACTGAGGTGTTTATTCAAGCACTGGCTGAACTATTAAATAAGCAGCACTTGGGTGAAGTGATACAGGGCACAAGAATTAATGTGACCTCCCAAAGCTGGCCCACTACCATGTCTAATGGATAACCCACGGGCAATTTGAATGCAATCCTTCTTCCTCATTCTCCCTCCAGCTGCCCCTCTTTTCCTTCCATTTCTCTTCTCTTCCCTTGCTCTGGCTGCAGGTAACAGGAAGTTCAGCAAGGACATTGCAGAGAGCAGGCCTCGATGAATATTCAGGGTATTAGCATAATAGCACTTGAGTGTGCCAGAGCTCATTCAGAGGAGTCAGCCAAACACAAGCCACACAGCATGTGCTACCAGTCTCAGAGTTCACAAGATACCCTTGCAAATCTCATGTATCAATTACACAACATTTACAAATGTAAAACAAACAAACAAAAAAGATTATTTATTGGATAGTTCTGATGTAGACCTAAAAAAGTAATAAAGCTAAATCTTCATGACCAATATCTATAAATGACAAGTTCCAGTGTCTTTGGCAAGGCCAATCTTGAGGATCAAGCTAAGCAAGGACAACACATGGAGTGACATGGCGACTGGCATAATCCCTCACAATCTGGTTCAGATCAAAACATTTAATTAGTTTAATATGTACATCAAATCAGCTTTTTAAAGATGGAATTTCCACTAGCCAGTTTTTCAAATGATTTGCCCAACACTTTTCTCAGCCAGTTTTACACATGGGGAAAAACATCCCACACACTGTTAAAAATCGTCTTCTCATTGGCTAAACATTTTGTCCATCAAAAATGTATCACAAAGGCTGGTGGTATACAAAGAAAATGATCTCAAGACATCACACCGCTTTTTATATGAGTAAAACTATCGCCTTGTTTTTATACAGAAACTTTGGAGGCCGGCTAATTTTGTTTGTAAGAGTCAAATTTACAACATCATATACACAGTTAAACGGTGTGCGGATTGCATCATTTCTTGGAGAAAAATGACAGGATAAATCTTTCAAGGACAATTTTCCAAAGTTCTGTGGATTGGATTTATATGGGTGTTATGGATTTCATTTCATTTGTGCTCTCAACATAAATAGCTATATTACTGTTGCTGAAGCATCTATATCATAAAACAAAGACTGGATATCAACGTTAAAATCTCAGATCTTTCAAATTATTTATATTTTGGACACTTTAATAACATTTTTGGATAGCAATCTATTACATTAACTGACATAACCGGGAATTGGAAAGAAGTCACCTCTCTTCAGACCTCACAGAGAGGCCAAACCAGATCATTATATTTTTAAATGGTAACCGCTTAATAATAAAATTACATTGATAATTTTTAATGAAACCAAAGATCAAAACTTATTCCAAATTTCAGATGAGTTACAACCCCTTTCTGTTCTCCTGTCCCCACAGGCTCTTATGATGAAAAGAAAAGTCACGTGCTGACTGCTGTGACTGTGCCAGATTCTGCATCCTTATTCTTGCAATTGTGTCAAATTAGATACAGATTCAGAGCTAAGTGCATGCATTTGTTTAATGATGTAGCTGCCCACAGCAGAGTGTACTCTTATTTTATTTATTTTTTATTTTATAAACATTATTAACTAGCTTTTCATTTCGTTATACGTGGTTTCTATTTGGAAAGGAGGACACAGAACACTGCAGCTAAAACATTAAAATAGATATAGTTCTGCTCAGAAACTAAGCAAAACGACAAGCATTTATTTCAATTGCATCAATGAGGGATTGTACATTTATTTAACCAAATATTTCAGAAATATTGATTGACCACATATCTAACTGTATTGGTGGAGACAATGGACTCTATGCATTGCTCCTTCTGTATTTAGCCTCAGTAGCCACCGCAACATCTGTTGCAACACAGTGTATCGAAATTGAGAAATTTCAGCCCAAAATTAAACTCTGAGGACAACAGGATAAAACAATACTGATACAATCCACCTTTACGGTAAAGGCATTTAAAGTTTCTGGAATGCATACTAAAATGCTATGTTTTAAAATAGTGCTAAAATGTTTTGTATTTCAATAATTCTATATTTAGTTGTGATTGCTAGTTATTAGCAATATGACAGAGGGAGTTTGCTAGTAACTATGGGAAAATACTAATTGCACAGAACTGAAATTTTAGCAGAAATACGTAGGCAGTAGGCCATTCTTATGTGCTTGTGTTCAGTGTTATCATGAGTGGCTTTACCTTTGTTCCCAGATACATAATCTGCCCTGCATAGCTGCAAACAGACTGGTAACATGTCTTCTCTCCAACTAGTGCCTGAAGATGTACATAGGAGTAGTGATTTAATGTCTTCACCACTATATACAAACAACAAAAACTCATTTGTCTCTATATGCCTGACACAGAAAATGTAGAGAATCTATAGAAAGAAGCTTCACATCTCATAAATTGGGTTCTTCATGTGTTTCTGAACCTAATGACCCATGAATCTTGAATCTCTGCTCTCACAACCTGGTCACAGCCTGAAGTATATTGTGTATCAGATGTAAATTGTATACTGCTGGGCTCAAATTAACCTTCATGTCTACATGAATAGTTCAAGGCCAGAATAAAGCAGTAGGATTATGGAAGTAAAAAATTTAATTAATTTTCCTCCTTAGAAATATATGAGGGTCTAAAGAGAAATCTTCCTTGATCCAACAATTAAAGTTGTTACCGTGGAAATGAGAAATTCAGCAAAGAGTAATTCCATGAAGCAACGTGAATGACATAGTAGACACATTATAATTGAAATTTCACAACAAACCTAAATAATTTTATATTTTTTACTTCACTATGACTCAGTATATTGTACAGTTGTTTTTGATCAGTGCTATTATTTATATACTATTATAGTATTTAGTAATATTTTGAATTAACATTTATTTTTATTTTTTTATTTGTAATTTCTATTTTATATGATGTTGTCTTTTCATTAGTTTTTTTTATATATTTAGCTTTCATTTGTTTTATTTCAGTTTCAATAACTGTATTGTTAATTTACTGCAAAGGGGTTATGTTTTTTTTATTTTAGCTTTACTTCAAATGACAAAAATTATTTATAATGGTTTTTAATGCAGTTTTTGATCCAATGACATCATTCACATAGTTTGTTGTTTCTTTAGGTATAGTAAACAAAGACTTTTTCTCCCATTCTTAAATTCTTGTATGCTTCAAATAAAACCAAGCTCGTGTAAAAAGGGAGCATTTGCTGTTGCACATTATAAGCAACAACATGCACCAGACCAAATGGTGAAAACTTACCAGTGCTTGGCTGACATTTCCACCAGTAGCGAGGGATTTAAAATGGCTGCTGTTGTATACCAGCTGCAGCTCAGCCATGTCCACTGTTTCCAGCTCCTCCTGACTGGGCCGATCCACCACTCGCAGCTTCTCTGTGCTGTCCATTAACACAAGCGTTCGGGGGTTTATCCACTGCCAACAGACAAGAGAAAAGATGAAACTGCACATTGCCATAAAAGTAATCAAACTCAAATGAATGTTAGTGAGGGTCTGACTCACGCTCAGATTGATGAGGTCACAGTTGAGTTGGAGCTGTCTCTGTTTGATGACATGGATGGTGCCAGACTCATCTTTTTTAACCTGTGCACCAAAACAATAGATTGGGTTGATTATTGTATGACCTTTATTAAAGGAGAAGTATGCCACTCGTTTGCCACGGTTCGGACTAAGGGGTTAAGGTTTGATTGGTTATCATGGTCCAGTTATAGCCTGACTACGTCAGACTTCGTACTTCCGCTCAATTTCATTTCGCTTCTGTACTTAGTCTGAGACATCGACATGAATCTCAGTTTTCCTCCGGCCTGAAAACAGCCGGCCAATCAACGAACAGAGGGCGGGCTGAGAGCCGTGACGTAGACGCTAAGCGCCGAGTTTAAGATTAGGGAAATCGAAAACGACCGCGGATATGGAGCTATTTTTTACAGTCTATGATATGGAGACACAGGACGCAATTCCCTCTGTTGTGGAGAATATTCCTGGCATTTCCAAACTGAAGGCCGAACAAGAATGTGTTTGGTAAACATTTTGAATGGAGGTGATGTCGTGGCCCTACTCCCGACAGGTTTTGGTAAAAGTTTAATTTATCAAATATTACCCATCGTCAGTGAGAAACTGGGGAGGCCAAAGGCCGGCAAGGCGATAGTTGTAATTGTGTCCCCCTTGGTTGCACTCATGGAGGATCAGGTTAAGGAGGCAGCAAAACTCGGTCAGCCATGTTCACTCCGGTATTTCGCTCGATGGTTTCGTTTTCGCATCATACATGTGTTTACAGTGGAAGTTCGATGTGGCTGAGCTGGCGAATAACACACGTCATAACCAAACGTTATGTGATTGGCTTACGGGTAACCAATGATTTTATACTTCAGACAAGCCCCCCCCCCCCCCCCGCGATAAAGAAAACACTTTTCAATGATGCCATTCCAGACTCTGTCTATGAAGCAAAGCGAAGTAGCAGAGTTTGGTATTACCAGGCCAGTCCAGTTAGTCCATTCTGTAAGATGTTGTAGCTATACCATCTAGTTCCAACAGCATTGTTCACCATTGACGCCCAAGTATGCATATATTGGGCTTTTTTGTCAGTTAGTTAGTTGTTTTTACTTATTTTATATTCAATAGCATTTATTTATTAATCCATTGTATTTTGCTATTCTGTTTTTTTATTTTATTGTATTTTATTAAATGGCTATTGTTAGATAGTGCTAAAACTCAAAGGTTCTTGCAAGCAACATATGTATTACTGATTTTAAAGGGGTGGTAAAACACGATTTCACTTTTCTAACTTTAGTTAGTGTGTAATGTTGCTGTTTGACCATAAACTACATCTGCAAAGTTACAGCGCTCAAAGTTCAAAGCAAACGGAGATATTTGCTTTTAAAAAAATAAATTTCTAAGGACTACAGCAAACAGCCGGTAGGGACTACACGACATTTCTCCAGGGTTGCTGACGTCAGTAACCCCAATAAACCCCTCCTCCGAGAATACGAAATAAGGGGGGCGAGGCCATTTTATATTGCGTTGGAGAAGAGTTATTGTGGTATAGGAGTGTTGTTGCCGCCGCAATGTCATCGAAATGCTGTTATTTTCATCAGTGCCCGGATTGCAGGTCCACTTTGTTCAGCCTTCCTAGGGTCGCGGGAGTTAGGGATCAATGGTTAATTATTACCCAAATCTCGCTCTCTGTGCTGCACATTTTACGGAGGAAAGCTTCCACAATCTTGGCGAGTTCAATGCAGGATTCGCACAACGGCTTGTGCTGAAAGATGTAACAGTTCCAACTTTAAGAACAGAAGCTATTGTTTACGGGCCACATCTGTAAGTATGATTTATTTTTCGTCGATGTGTTTTCCTGTAATAGTTCGTATTGTTAATTGTACGTTGTAGCAAGGAAGTAAACAAATGACAACGCTGTTTGGCTCTGCAAACCAGCTTGGTAAATGCTCATTCATACTTAACGTTATCCGACAAACACATAACGTTACAAACTTTTTTTAAATCTCAACAGCGAACTTGGAATTAGAGTAAATTATTCTTTGATTAGAGCTTTTATGTATAGTTTATCGCTTGTTTATCTACAGGCATGCTAAACATGGTTCTGTGTTTGATTTGGCTACTGCAGTAAAGCCAATGTTTAGTGTTCGTTTTGGGTTAATAGTTCTGTCGACAGATATTTGGCTACAAAAGTACAAAAGTAACGGTGCCATACAGTCAGTAACGATCACTATAGATCTGCAGTCTTTACTCAAAAAAAATCCCTTTGAGGACTGTAGTATAATTTGTTAGAACTATTATATGAAATTCTTGTTTATGAAGCTTCTTTTTTGTAATACTATAATAATTAGTACAATTAAATAACAGCGTATCTAAAAGGTAATGAGACAACAAAAAAACAAACCTTTCTGAAACGTTGTTTAACAGCCGTTCTTGAACAGGTTCTGCTCGATCATCTTCACTAACATTCTCTGGGTCTGATTCGGGCTCAAATTGTTATGGTTTTATTGACGCCATCGTTTATAATACACCAAAGCACAAACTAGGCTACCGGTAAAGGTACGGGGCATGACGTTTCCGGAAAACGTGCACTAGTCGGTTAGCGAATCACAACACACTGGGCCAGCTAACCAATCTGAGCCCATTGCGTATTTTTGAGGGACTGGCTTCATAGAACCTGGAAACCATCAGACCGTTTTTACAAGGAGGGACAGAGCAGTGTAGAATAAAGTTAAAATATATGAAAAATAATGCAATTTTTTAAAAACAAAGCATGAACACGTTACAGTGCACCCCACAAACACAATCAAGCCTTTGAAAAAATGTGTTTTACCACCCCTTTAATATATTTTAGCAGATGTTAAACTAGTGCCCAGATTTTCTGTGGCTCCAGAGTGATTGGCCACAAGTGATTAGCAGTAGGGCTGCACAATTAGAGGGAAAAAAAAATTGAATTGCAATTTTTCTGACAAAAACTGAGATTGCCATTTAAAATTAAATTTAAACAAATAGGCTACAGGTTTGCTATGCTTGTTTTCAGGATTGCACAATTTGGCCAAAAATGTCTGAGCACACCCTACTCCGAGACACCCCGGATCATAAGCTTCTCACATGTAAAAGAACATAGTGCCTCTCTCCACAATAAAACACACAGCGCATATATTTATTTAATTAAATCACAGCCTTTGCAGTTTAATAATCTCACCAAGCCATATTGAGATTTCAGTTTTAATTTGACTAATCGTGCACCCCTAATTTAAGGATCAGGTAATTTGGTCCTAAAAATCCTTGCGTGCCAATCAGCAAATATTTATCCGTATATATACACTGATGAGCCAAAACATTATGACCATTCACAGGTGAAGCGTATACCATTGATCATCTCCTACCAAAGCCACATATTAGGGTCGTGGTAGATTATATGGTAAAGAAACAATCAGTTCTCCTAATCATTGTCTTGGATGCAGGAGAAATGGGCAGGAATAAAGATCTGAGCAACTTTGACAAGGGCCAAAATGTTATGGCAAGGTGACTGGGTCAGGGAATCTTTGAAACGTGAAGGCTTGTGGGTTGATCCTGGTCAGCAGTGGAGAGAATTTACCAAGAGTAGTCTGAAAAGGGACAAACCACAAACCCGCGACAGGGTGTTGGGCGCCCAAGGCCCACCGATGCACAACGGCAACAAAGGCTATCCCTGTCTGGTCCAATCCAAAAGAAGGTCTACTGTGGCACAAGTCAGACAAAATTTTAATGATGATTAAGAGAGGAAGGTGTCACAACACACAGTGCATCACACTCTGCTGCGTATGGGACTGTGTGGCCACAGACCAATCAGAGCGCCTATGATGACCCCTGTCCAACGCCGAAAGCGCCTACAATGGGCAAGCAAGCATCGGAACTGGACCTTGAAGCAGAAGAAGGTCATCTGGTCTGATGAGTCACATTTTATTTGACATCATGTGGACAGATGTGTACATGTGTGCCATTTACCTAGTGAAGTGATGGCACCAGGATGCACTTCATGTGGAAGATGACAAGCCGGTGGAGGGAATGTGATGCTCTGGGCAATGTTCTGCTGGGAAACACTGGGTCCGGCCATTTATGTGGACATAAATTTGACATGCCACCTACCTAAACATTAGTTCAAACCAGGTACACCCCTTCATGTTTCCCTGGTGGAAGTGACCTTTTTAGCAGGATAATGCACCCTGCCACACTGCACACATTGTTCAGGAATGGTTTGAGGAGCATGATGAAGAGTTCAATGTGTTGCCCTGGCCTCCACATCTGTGGGATGTGCTGGATCAACAAGTTTGATCCACCTCGCAACCTACAGGACTCGAAAGGATCTGCTGCTCACGTCTTGATGCCAGATATGACAGGACACCTTCAGAGGTCTTTTAGAGTCCCTGCCTGACAGCTCGGCGCTGTTTTGGCAGCACACAGAGGAACAACAGCATATTACGCAGGTGGTCATGATGTTTTGGCTCATCATTGTGTAGTTTTCTCCTTAAATCACATATGTTCTTATTTTGGAGAAACAGGTACAGTTGTCCCTGCCCAAACCATTAGTATGTCCGACCACTTGAGATGTTCGAACATAATTAAAATGACACAGTTCACCTTTAAGTCAAGATTCCAATTATCACTTTTAAAAGAGTGTTGCTCAAACATACCAGCAGGAAGTGGATCGTGTCTCCTCTACAGAAGGCCAGAACAGGGTTGATTGCTTTCTGTACTGCCACAAACTGCCACGCCAACAAGGGAACGCTCGTAGGATCCGTCTGCATACAAAAACATAAAAATGTATGAGATGGTTAGAACTGCAATGATTAAAGTCCAGACCAAAAACACTCTTATCCTGCCTGCTATGTTCATACTGCCACACTTGCTGGTGCTTTTTAGACTTCGCACTTAATTGGCATCTTTTCCTACCAGCAGAAATAATCATCACTCCTCAAAACACTGACTTTTCCTCTGTGAAAAGGATACAAAGAAAATGTTTGCAGGAACCTCAAAACTCCATCATAACCCAAATCAATCACGTGAAGGCAATCGGGGGTGGTGATGGCGCAGCGCAGTCCCTGAGCAAGACACTTAACCCCTAGTTGCTCCAGAGGCGTGCGACCTCTGACATGTATAGCAATTGTAAGTCGCTTTGGATAAAAGCGTCAGCTAAATGAATAAATGTAAATGTAAATGTAAAATTGAGTGATATTTGCATGCTAATGGGCAGCTGGTCCAAGTGCTCTGTAGTAAATGAATCCAAATTAGCTAGATTTAACTGAAGAGAACAACCTCCACACAGGCATAAAGGATACGATAGATCAGATGAATACAGTTAAAGTCACTTAACGACCAATGTGGAATTTAAATGTAATTTCCAATAAAAAGTTTTACAGTTTTTGTACATAAAAAAAGTGATTATCTAAAATGATGTGGCAGAAATCATGCACTGACATGTCTAAATTTAGTCAGAATAATCAATTTGCAGATAATTTGCTCTAAAGCTTGAAATGAAAGTTAAGACCAACTTTACTTCCATATTGTGAAGTATTTCTGAGTGAAATGAATTATCTGGGGAAAAATGTGCAAATGTATGTGCATTGGTGAATCATTTACAGTAACACAGTAATACAGTAACATAAGAAAATAAACATGATTTGTCAATAATTTTTTTTAATTATTATTTCACGCCAACTTTAAAATCGAAAACTCACTCTCATGTCGCTCTAAATTCAACAAATGCAACAAAACGGATCTTTTTCATAAGCATGATGATCACTGGCAGTCAAATACAATTGCAATTTTGAAGTTGAACAAACGTATAATGGGTTTGGAATGAAATGACTGAGTAAATGACAGAATTTTCATTTTTGGGTGAACTAACTCTTTAAAGGCCAATTCACACCACACAGAGAAACACCAACAAACAAGTCTGCTGTTAGATTTAGAATTTTATGAAAAATAACTGTAATGTTCACACTGCCCCAACAGACACCAACAAAAGCTGATTGATGAACATGTTCAGTCAGGTGAAAACAAACCCCGATCAACGCCAACATTCGCCGACCGGGTTCACATACTGATCCGACAAAACCCAACAGACGTGTTTGCTGGCGTTTGTCTGGGTGGTGTGACCTAACCTTAAAATATGCATGATTACACTGAGATCAGGGCTGTGTAAAGTTAGGTACTGCAGGATAAATGTATCAACCTGTACATTGTATTTGCAGTTGTTGAGAAGAGGAAAAACACTAGAGATGCAGTCATTCAAATGTACAATGTGAAAACAAATACTAACATAAATCTTAAATACAGAGGGTATAAGTTTATGATTTAGATGCCGTGTCAATAGCTGCTGGAAAAACAGAAACAGGCATAAACACACTCTGAGAATGAAAGTGTGTACTGCACCTTGCCGTAGGGAAAAGTCATCCACACTTTGAGTGAAGGCTTCAGTCCTATCAGCAGAATCTGTCAAAATAAAGAGTTCAAAGGCTGAATAAAACTGCAGTCAGACAGAGAGGATCTGATTGTGTTTGGATGTTAGTGGCTGACTGGTGCCTCAAACAAAGAAGTAATTCATCTGACAATACTGATATCAATTACTTTCATGCTAAATAAAACTTATTTTAAAGCAAACTCAGCACAAGATATTATAGATTTCACCCAAATAAATTAAAAATATAAGCCCTTTGACAACACAAATTTCACCCAATTTAATGCAGTGATACAGTGACATATACATGTATGACACACACTTCCATTCATAAGTTTAGGGTTGGTAAAATTGAAGACTGGAGTAATGATGCTGAATTTTTGTTTTGTTTTTTTGCATAAGACAAACATAAAAAAATTACTTTTTTTACCCTGTTTCTAAATTTAAAGTTTCTAAAATTCCATTGTTTAGTCTACTATTTTTATACCAAATACTAGAGCTGCTCAATTAATCGTTAAAACATTGTAATCTTGATTCAAGCACACACACCATTTTATTCCTGAATGACAACAATTCGGCTATGTCTAAACCTTTGACAAGTATGATCACGACCCAGAGAGAGCAGTTGTCATGTATAAAACAGCTTCACAAAGAGTCTTTTCAGCCACACAGTACCATCATTTCTGTGTTAAAATAATTCAAATTATCACAGAAGTTTTAGTTTATAGTTTAGATATAAACACTGATGATATATACGACAGTGAATAGAGTAAACCACCTTTTGAAAGTAACTTGATGTTTCAAATAATGATTGTATCGATTTCATTGTTACACCAAATGGTGATAAGTGACAAATTTATATGACACTGAATCATTTCTTCAAGAGATTCATTCAAAAATGCAGATTAATCTAGTATTGAAACAAGTGAAGTCTTTGAGTTGTTGAATCATTCATTAAAAACGATTGTTTTAATTAATTCACATTAATGAATATGTATTTAAATAGATTGCAGCAATTAATGTTTTGTCAGAACCTCTAGTCAATTAAATGTTATTGTTTAGTTGTTTATTCACAATCGTGGGAGAATCGTGATCTCTACTTTAAAAAAAAAACTCTGATTCTCATTTTATCTGGAATCGTGCAGCTCTACCAAGGACAGTAATTTGTTTTGTAGAAACCACAGCTGCCATTGTATTATTATAATAGCACATTTAAATGAAAGATACAATACTATCGTCAGTATTGGGGATTTTTTTTAAATCTAAAGAGTTCTTGGAATCAGCAGTTGAAATCATTTCAGAAAATTCTGAAATTAGAATAGAAGTCATAACGACACATCCACACATTAATTGAGATATTGCAATACTTAACATCATTATAAATTTTGCTGATATAGTACTGTGAGAACTGTACTGTATGAGTATACCTTAGTGAGTGACGCCATGGCCAGAAGGGAGTACTGGGTAATGGGATGATCTTTCAGTTCAGGTCCAGCATGTAGAGGCTCAACACAGCAAACCTCACCTTTAGAACCACTGAATAAACACCTGGATTCACACGTCCTCATTCCCATTACCCTCCTAGAGAAAGAGAGAGAGGAAGAGATTATGAACCACTGATAATAGAGTGCCAGCAAAACAGCAGTGAATGATAAGATGCCTTGACAGGTTATAAAAATGTTGTTGTTTTTTCACTAAAAAAAGGCATTCAGTGGAGAATGAAGGAAAATTTCCTTCTCCAATAAGGCATGAAAGACTACTGAGATAACAGCGTTCATCAATTGATACGGATTCAGATAATTAGATTTCTGTCGGCATCTATTGGAATTATTAAGTCGAGGGGTGTGACAGAGCTCTATTCTAAGCCATTGGCAGGAAAAGCAATGAAAAAAGAAAATTAATTTGAAATATGATGCAAATTTTAACATAATACAAAAATTTCAGTTAGTGCTTATAATAAAAATAAATATAAAATAAAATTGCAGCTTTAAAAAATATATATTTTTCTATTTTTAATGTAATACTGAAACACCAAACTTCATGTAACAAACAAATAGAAACTTTTAGGGCAAAAAATATATATATTTAAATGCGAAAACCCTTTTAAATGAGGCATGGCATTCTGTTTGGCATTAACCAATCACATTCAAACTCTTAATGAAAAGTAATTATAATCCTGCAGTCATCAAAGTGATTCTGATTAATACTGAATACATTTCAGATGCTTCTGTAGGACATTATTAGTATTTTCTTGGCAGTATTTTATAGTGAAAGCCTGGCTTGCAAAGAGCTTACAAAGGATGAGTTGGGATCTCTCTGTGGATCAGGAGAAGGGTACAAAAGTATTTCCAAAACATTAGATGTGCCATGGAACACCATGAAGTCAAGTGATGAAAATGTTGTTTTAGGTTTTTAGTTTTAGTTTACAGTATCAGCCTATGGGTCATTGTCAGACAGACAGTGGATGAAGCTCTACTGCCCCCTGCCCAACCGTTATCTGTACTACAATGTTACAATGTCACTTTTGTTTATCAAATTAAATTCAAGTTATTTCATGTAATATAAACCGAATCGATGTACTTCAATTCAATCATATCTTGAGTTTTATAACTTTTGTAACTATCTTGAGCACATCTCACCTGAATGACAGCTCAAACACTGATCCGCCACTGTCATTACATACAGCTAGTGCCGGGTGGTCAGTGAACTGCAGAAAGAGAGAGAAAAGTGCTTTATTCAGTGTCAATGAACAACAAAGAGTGTGAAGTACATACTTAAGTGATGTGCAGAACCTTCACATGTAGTATGGCAGTGCCAGGTGGATGGGCGTCTGTGATAGTGCGGAGCAGCTTCCCATTGGCCAGATCCCACATGGTGATCTGCATTAGAAATAAATGGACACTTCCCATTAAATATGTACATAAACATTTTATCTGAGCAGGACATTATGAAAGTTATTCGCAATCGAGATCGTTTGTCAGTTTAAGGGTTTGTTGCCGCTCACCTGTCCTTTGGCAAAACCACACAGTAGTCGTGTGCAGTCATGATTAATACTGAGAGCTGACACCGCACCATACTCCGCTCCTGTCGCTGTGGTGCCCAGGCAGAGACGCAGAGCCTGGTTCTGATCTGAAATCATAATTTACAAATTAGGAAAAGGAAAGTCTTAAGCAAAGAATTTATGCAAATAGTAATTTTGTAATAATACTTGCAAATGCAGCCGCAAGCAAAACGCAAATAAATAAAAAGCGTGCAAACAGCCATGGCAAACTTCTCAACCCATATTATTCTACTACAAATAAGATGCTTTAGCTGCATTAACATGCTCTTAGTATGTCATTTCACACTAGACATGCAAACAGCATGTATTTTTTGGTGCCCATGTTAACAGGTTAGAGCATTCACACTGCTCGAAGTGCACAAGAATTTTTGCTGTGCTTTTCATGTTGAATTAAAATGACAGTTCACTGTTCCTGGCCAATTTGCAACTTCCCTATTAAATCATACACAAGGATCAGCCACAACATTAAGACCACTGACAGATGTATTGAATAACACTGATTATTGTGGCAAGCCGGACAGTGCGGAGAGCCGTGGAAACGGCACAAGAAGGATAAAAGGCGGAGTGACGACAATGCAAGATGAGAGAGGACAAGGGGCCTGTTTCAATAAGGAGGTTCAACCAACTCAGAGTTAAAACTTGAACTCTGAGTTGACTTACCCTGAGATGGGAAACTCTGAGTTTTCAGTCTCAGAACAGCTTAATTGAGCTAGTTCAATCAACTCTGAGTAGGTTAACTCTGAGTTAAGCACGTGCACCACGACTATGAAAAGCCATGATCAATGGAGCTCTAAAATTACGATTCACCATGGCGACAGCACCCGACAAAAAGACGTCCACATACTTCCGAGTCAATACACAAGTATAATTCTTATTCACTGTTATATTATCAGGTGAGAACTGACAGAAAGGTACGTTATTGAACTAATATTCATTTGCATGATATCCCACAGGCAAAAAAACAAAGAAAAAAAGTGGCAGCAACTAAAAATGAACAATAAATTCATAATTCAATCAGTTAAATCTTTAAGCATAAAAGGTTCATGGCTGTAGGCTACATGACTTTACAAACATTTGACATATTAAATAAATATAATTCAGAGTCTATTTCAGTATAATGCTCTTTTCACATAATTAAATGTTCTCTAATCCAACCTGTAATTTTAATTAGGCTAATTAAAAATTAACATTTGACTTCTATTGGGCCAACAGCAAGAAGGCTGGACCTGCACCATCACTGATAGATGAAGAGGAGATACACAATATTGGAAGAATATTAAAATCCAACAGGAAAAAGAATAACTGTTGCTTTTGTATTTGTAGGAAATAAAGACGACCAAATAAATTGTGAATAATTTGTGTGTATTTAACAGCTGTGGTGGTGGTTACGGCATATATCTCAGACTATCCTTCCATTCCATACAGTAATCTCTTTCATTTTTGGAAGGTGCGATGATGGGAATATGCATGTCATCAATGCATCCAACCACACTGGAAATCCTAAAGGAAAATCTAATTATTAGGTTACTTTCAGTCACAGCAAGATGTTATCAAATGAACGTCATTTATCAGATTAGCCTCATTTAAACTGATTACTCCACCACTGTCCTGCAATCCTGTGAAACTCCTCTTTTATGGATCTCATGAGTTTGTGTGCAGGAAACACAAAAAACTCTCAGAAAGAGCCAGGCACATTTTCCTTCCCGCTCTGATACAGCAGCTTTACTAATGTGCTCTCTCCTATGTTAAATAGAAAAATGTGCAATGAATTAATTCACTTAACCTCCTTTCTGAAACAGGCCCCAGGCCTGGACTTTATGTTGGCGTTTTGTTTTAATTTAAACAGCAGTCGTCCATAAGGGGCTGTCACTCTACTTTTGTTTTGTTTAGAGATGCACCGATTCGCCAGGGATCGGAATCAGCCAATTTTCCACATGATCGGCCAGGAACGGTAACCAGCCAGTCAGTCTCACGTCTTTCTGATTCCGATCCAGTCCGTTTTGTTGCCAGTGGCACAGACAATAACATTAGCTGCATGTTCTCGCTCTATTCTCTCAGACGGCTAAGTTACACACACCCGCCTCCTCTCACTCACTCGTCTCATTGGCTCCGATTAATAAGGGCTTGTATTGTGCATAATTTTACTAATTCCCGCAGGTTTGACTAAACGACTGGGTCAGAGCATCTCCAAAATGGCTTGTCTTTTGGAGTGTTCCTGGTATGCAGCGATTAGTATCTACCAAAAGTGGTGCAAGGAAGGACAACTGGTAAACCAGCGTCAGGGTCATGGTGCCCAAGGCTCATTGATGCATGTGGGAAACGAAGGCAAGCCCGTCTGGACCAATCACACAGGAGAGCTACAGTAGCTCAAATAGCTGAAAGACTTAATGCTGCCCATGATAGAAAGGTGTCAGAACACACAGTACTTCACAGTTTTCTGCGTATGAAGCGGTGTAGCCGAAGACCACTCAGTGTCCATGATGACCCCTGTCCACCATCATAGTGCCTACAATGGGCACATGAGAGTCAGAACTGGACCATGGAGCAATCCGATCGGCTCCACCTCGCAACTTGCGAGACTTGATGGATCTGCTACTTCTGTCTTGGTGCCAGATACCACAAGACACCTTCAGAGGTTTTGTTGAGTCCATGTCTTGATATATCAGAGCTGTTTTGACAGCATGAGGGGCCGTGGATATATGCGATATTAGGCAGGTGGTTTTAATGGTGTGGCGAACCAGCGTATGTCTACTGCAGTGGTTCTCAAACAAGCGTCCTGGGTTCACTAGGGGGCCTCAGCAAACTTCCCAGGCTCTAAGATAACTTAAAATTACTTATTTTTTTAAAAAAAAACAACAACAACAAAAACTTCCAATTAATATATTTGTCTTTGAAAAGTGTGATTTTAACTAGCCTTATTTTAAGTGTGATTTCTATACCTGGTCACGTAATGTAAAACAATAAAATTTTCTAAGTATGCCAAGATCTAAAATGTGTTATTTTGTAGAAAATGGGAGAGTAAAAAAAAAAAATTCTTAATCAAGGATCATTTGCAATGTATTTGCCCGTGTGATGTTTTAGATCCCGTAATATCAAACCGAGACATTTTTGGAGCTTGATTAAATGCTTTGTTTATAATGAGGATGACGTTTTAATCTATGAAACTTGCAGGATGTTTTAACAGTACAAAGAACTCTTGTCAAAAGAAAAAGGCCCCTTTAAAACTTTTGGACTCCTGAAATTTAGTTATTTTAATTGCATTATTTTGGTTATATTAATTCATATTGTTTTCACACTTACACAGACAAAGTAACTGTTTTTGTAAATTAAATGAAAAATGTAAAAATAATAAAGTTTAAAATTTATAATAATAAAGCTTTATTGTGTCATCAGTAGCAAAAACCACAGGAGCTATAGAAGTATATGTTAAGTTGAAGACTAATTTTACCATACTGTATTAACTACACTACACAGAATTCTACAGTATATGGCTTAACATCTTATATTGTGTGTGTGTGTGTGTGTGTGTGTGTGTGTGTGTGTGTGTGTGTGTAGAGGGGACATTGCATCACAGAAGAGTACAGCAGTGATCTTAAACAAAAAAATGTAGCTGACGCTGATCAGACGACTACACAATAATCTGCGGCTCAGTTGTGCACTAGAAACGCCCAGTATGAAAGCACAACAGACACATGCAGCTTTTTGTGCCGCTTCTGCTCTGCTTAAGCATCCAGTGTGAAACGGGCATTACTGCATTGCAATGCTAAACATGATGGAATGGAAAAAAATGTAAACTGTGATATAAAAAAAAAAATATTGTACTATATTAATACATTACCTTTTCCTGAAAAATCCACCCCAGACAAGCCAAGGCAGTGAGATAGTAGTTTAAAACACTCAAACACATACTATTATAGTAGTACATTTAAATAGTAATAAAACTGCATTTTGATGTTAAAGGGGCATTCGGCAACTATTTCAACTTAATAAAACCGTTTAGAAATCATTTGGATGGTTTAATAACCTGTTCCAGTGAAAATGGTGACTTTCCCCGCTCCCCCCAACGTTCCTAGGCGGAAAACCAACTAACGTCCTGGTAAGATGGAAATAGGAAGTCTCGTGAGAAGCGAGAATGAGCGAGAAACACAAACTGCTTTACGGCAATTCGACATAAACACACATGCCGCCCTCAATGTGTATGATGTATTACCCACCTCGGTAGACATAGCTCCACACGATAAAGTTGACCGGCTCCGATAATAACAAATACACTTGAGCGGCGGTGGAAAGGGGGAGGAGGGGCCGCAAGTGAGTTTTTTTACGACATTGTTGTGAAATATACGCCTCACAGCTGTAGGGGGAGCTCGATGAGAAAACATGCGACAACAAAAGTGAAAAATCAGTGAAGAAATAGCTAGAGTTGCCGAATGCCCCTTTAAGAATAAGTGATAAGCACAGCGATAAAGCACTGTGAGAAAGTGCAAAAGATAAAAATATAACATCTTTGCAAAAAAACCTTAAAGTCCCCCTGTGGTGAAAATCAAGTTTTTAATGTTGTCTGTAAGTCTATGTGGTGTTTTTAATAATATGCTTTAAGACAAAGCTGAGTGTTTTCTCATTAAAACTGCAGTGAAAAAAAAAGAGTCTCAAAAATGTTTGAAGGTTTGATATAGACAGTGTTTCCTACGTCACAAACTACCTTGAAACCAATCACGCCAACGTCCTGGCGGGCTTTAGCGTATCATTAACAGCGAACTAGCAGGGGAGTCTCGAGAGATGCCAGGTTATCCCATTATTTTTTTTGTTGATATGAAAAATCGGGTAGAATTAGCAATATAGCAGGACGATGTATATTATGTTGTTATGATGAACTATATGCCTTTCTCCACTGACGTTCTGAGTTGTTCAAAGCGTTTCTGACGATTGTTAGAAGGCAGTCTGAGATGGCGAACAGGAACATAATTTGTGTAACATGAGCAACACATTATTAGCTGTTTGATAACATAGTCAAGCAAAAGGCTAATCTTATTAATTACCGTTATGTGTCTAATATTGTAAAGAGCGATACCATTCTGCATTGTTTACCTCAGTAAGTTGGCCGAGTGAATTTGTGAGCTGGCGTGAGAGAGTGGAGGCGGGGCTAATTTGTAGGGATGCACCGAATGTTCAGCAACCAAAATTATTCGGCCGAAAATAGCAAAAAAAAAGCACTTTCGGTGTTCGGCCGAATAAGTAAAAAGACCGAATAAATTTGACCGAACAATGACGTTTTTGATGACGCGATCAAATAGTAACCAGCGTAGAGTGAGAGGCGCGCGCTTTATAAATGCAGCCAACATGCCCCCTTTGAGCAGATAACAAAAGAGAAGCTCATCTGATGCATCTGTGGCAGACGTTGTACCCTTACTTGCAGCACTAAAGCGTCTTTTAACCCTCTGGGGTCGACAAACGCGCCGCCGCGTTTTGCTGGATTTATTTCACATAGCAGCAAAATAGACTTAAATACTCCGTCATTTATGGTCACTTAAATGCAGACTTAAGAAATATGAAAAAATAAACTGTTAAATGTTTACTTGTGTCCACTTACAATCGAAACAAAACTGTGCTTTTGTAAAATAAAGAAAATAAACAGGGTGTGCTTTCTGCCTCTGTCTCCGTTAACTTTTTTCCTGGAGCACGTCTCTAAACTTAAACAAAACTCAGCCAATACTGGTCACACAGGCAAATGCAATATATCTTTATAATCATTTAATTGTCTACTTTTAAATGATCGAATTCAAAATGAAAACAAATATTCTCTGTTTATGTAATCTGTATGAAAAGAGAGAGATGTCAGTCGTTCTCATGGCAACTCCTTATCTGCTAATCGCCACGGAGAGCGCGCGCTATATTGAAACCCAAATGATCTAAGGCAATCCATGCAAACCTGTCAACGCCCAAAAGTGTATGTAAACCGCAAAAGTAGGCTTATGTCTAGGACAGTTATTCATTTGTTGTGGGTTCATCCACATTTTTTTTGCACTTTTCAATGCACTTTTTTAGTTACATTCTTTCAGCAGTCAGTTATAGGCCTAACATAGGCTATTCAAGAAGGGGGGCTTCAAAGATGGCCAAATAAAAAAATATTTTTTATTTTACTAATTTATTTATTTTAAGTTATATTGTGCTTTGTTTAAATAATATCTGCTGGAATGTTAAAAAAAAATCAGTGTTAAATAAATTGTATTTTTGCAATTTGATTTTTTTCTCTGAAAAGCAAGACAAAATTAAATTTAATTAAATAAAAAATAAATAAAAATTAAATGCAATGGTGAAAAAAATTGGCAAAATAAATGGAAAAAATGTGAAACACCGTGTTCGGTATTCGGCCTTCGGCCAAGTGTTTCATTATTATTCGGCTTCGGTCAAGAATTTTCATTTTGGTGCATCCCTACTAATTTGCATATTCATAATCCACGTATACTAAATGAAGCAAGGGTGTAGAGTTGCATTCAAGCTATTTTAAGGCATGAAGATTTTTTTTTTTCACAGGAAAAAAAATTTAAATATGTCATTTTGGTGATCAAAGATGAGCTTTAAGGATAAAATTAGTGACTACAGGGGGACTTTAAATAAATTCCACTGTAGTGTCCTTTATCAACTTTAACACAACAGGACAGAATTGAACGATGTTCTTACCAAATACTAAGGCCAGACCATGTGACGTCCCTACAGCAATCACATTTGAAACAGTCTGCAAACACAAAAGCATTTCAGACATGAAGAAAAAAAAAAGAAAAAATATTAAGTAAAGTCAAATACTCACTATTGCAGTTGGCAAGCCAGCATCAACTTTATCCTAATGAGAGTTGAAAGAGTAAAAGCACAAAATTAGAGTAAAGAGAGAAACAATTTCACAGGTATAGAGGAAATTTCTTTTGAAAGAGCCTCTGGTTTACAGCTCTAAATTATTAAAAAAGGATTGTGCACTTTTCAGAACTGAATTGACAATGCCTAAATTTGAACTAAAAAATATATATGAATTGTACTGCTGTATAGTATAGTTTTTAATAATACATTCATTTATTAAATATATTTGTTATCATGCATACAACATACTGTATTTACACCCAGCATCTTTAGTATAGGTTAGTACAGTATAGTATTAGTATAGTATAGTATAGCATAGCATACACCAGTGAGCCAAAACATCATGACCACCTGCGTAATATGCTGTTGTTCCTCTGTGTGCTGCCTAAACAGCGCCGACCTGTCGAGGCAGGGACTCTATAAGACCTCTGAAGGTGTCCTGTCATATCTGGCATCAAGACGTGAGCAGCAGATCCTTCGAGTCCTGTAGGTTGCGAGGTGGATCAAACTTGTTGGTCCAGCACATCCCACAGATGCTCAATTGGATTGAGATCTGGAGAATTTGGAGGCCAGGGCAACACCTTGAACTGTGTGCAGTTTGGCAGGGTGCATTATCCTGCTGAAATAGGCCACTTCCATTTCTTCAATCAAGGATTGTATCTGGTCTGCAACAATGTTTAGGTAGGTGGCACGTAAAATTTATGTCCACATAAATGGCCGGACCCAGTGTTTCCCAGCAGAACATTGCCCAGAGCATCACATTCCCTCCACCGGCTTGTCATCTTCCACATGAAGTGCATCCTGGTGCCATCACTTCACTAGGTAAACAGCGCACTGCTGACCAGGATCAACCCACGAGCCTTCACGTTTCAAAGATTCCCTGACCCAGTCACCTTGCCATAACATTTTGGCCCTTGTCAAAGTTGCTCAGATCTTTATTCCTGCCCATTTCTCCTGCATCCAACACAATGATTAGGAGAACTGATTGTTTCTTTACCATATAATCTACCACGACCCTAATATGTGGCTTTGTTAGGAGATGATCAATGGTATTCGCTTCACCTGTGAATGGTCATAATGTTTTGGCTCATCAGTGTATAAGCAGTAGATGAAGTATTATTACTCTTACCGCAGCAGATACTATCTGTGCTGAGATGCCTTTCAGCACACTGCGTCTAAGAACAGATCCATGTACTGTAGCGTTAGTTTCCACTGCTTTCCTCCTTCTGAGATGAACATACACAGACTAATTACTAAAAGGAAAAATACTATATTCAATCACAAACATGCATCACAACATCAATATAGAGCATGTGCTGTCAATATGTAGCCAGGTAAAGAAAGTTCCTCTTTAAGTGTGTGCGGTCTCCACTGTCAGAGCTGGCCAGAGAAGAGGTCTCACAGGAGTGGGCATCAATGTTCTCTGTGTTCAAAAGACATGTATCCTCTAGAATAAATGGCTCGTCCTCATCTTCAGGCTAAAAAAAATATTTTTGACAATTGAAATATTAAGCATGTCAAAACAAAAATACTACTACAAAACAAAGACTATAAATCTTACTATTAAACTAAATAGTTTTGGTTTGTGAAATACAGATATAACGAGAAAAAAAGCATACATTCTTTACCAGTGAAAAGTTTGGATGAATAAAGCTGAATTTAGATGATCATGGTCGAAAGGCTTATTCTTGCAGTTAGTTTAATAGATTATCATTAAAAAGTTTGGGGACAAACTGATCGAATAAAACAATAAACATTTACCATGTTACATAATATTTATATTTCAAACAAATGCTGTTCGTTTAAAGTATCACAGTTTCCCCAATAATATTAAGCAGCACAACAGACCGTTTTCAACATTTATAGTAATAAGATGTCTCGCATCAAATCAGCATATTAGAATGATTTCTGGTGGCTAATGTGACACTGAAGACTGGAGTAATGGCTGTTGAAAATGCAACTTTGCCATCTAAGGAATACATTACATTTGAAAATATATTAAAATAGAAAACAAGCAGTTATTTTAAATTGTAATAATATTTCACAACATTACTGTTTGTGTCTACATATCAACTTCTTTATGAACCATTTTAATTATAATTTGAATGGACAATATTAGTGGATAACATTTTGATCACCCCAGCCCATAATTCGCTTTTGCATTAAATCTGAAGTGTGTAAAATAGTCATGTAGTGAGTGAGTAGGTGTGCCCAAAATGTGACTGGCATATCTGCATAATCTAAAAGGGTGCTGCTGTAGGGTGACTATAAAGGTAAAAGATAACCTGACATACTGACCTCATTCAGAATGCTCTCCAGGGTCGGAGGAGTGTCCACTTGAGGGATGTCAAACTCTTTATCATCAATCTAAGAGGTAAATAATGCTTAATATTAATATACTTAATAGTAATACATACATGTATCAAAGTAGCAAGATGCCTGCATTGACTGTGAATACTTTAGGCTTATTACCAAACATACTGTACATAATAGCAGCTTAACGTTTGAAAATAACATCAACATTTACAAAAACATATGACACAAATCACGAACTAATTGACTAAGAAAACCAAAAACACATTAAACGCAGTGATATCAAACACTACATGAGTAAAGTGTCATTAAGGACAACACGAAGCTTATTAAAATAATTAACAAAATTAAACAAAACCATACAGACTAACACTGAAGCAGCTCAGTCTTACCGCCTCTATTTCCATTAAATTGAGCTGTGAGGACGCAGAAACAAGACTGCGACTGTCTGGAGATTCAGACATTATACAGTCTTAGCTCAGCTGTCGGGTGTAATATCATTTATATTAAATGTTTATCAGTTGTAGTCATAATGCTCTGCAGCAACAGTCTACATCCTTGAAAGTGTCGGAAGAGGTGGGACTTAACGGCATACGTAACCATTCCACTTCCTGTTTAGAAATATTTGTAATTTACAATACAATGTTCCTTTTAATTTAAATCGTACAATATCAGTGTCTATAATTATTGTTATATTATTATTTTGTATGCATTTTTATGTTTTGTTTTGCGTTTAGTTTAATTATTTATTTATTTTTACTTTTTCTTTTCACTTCTTTGTTCAGCCCCAATTTCACTTCCGTTTTACACATAGACTGTAAAAAATAGTTAATGGTAAAATGGTTTTACATCTTTTGCCGTTTTTATAGTGAAACAGAACAACATGGACATTAAAAGTTGCATTATGTTCGGACCCTATCAAATAGCAATGATAATAATAATGATGACAATTTAAATTAATTATTTTTCTCTAAGAAGTTATTTATTTACAATTTGCCTAAATATCATGACTAGACTCACTATAAACCACACAGACTGCTTCAAATAGTTCTTATTAATTATTACAAATAGCTTTTTAAAGTACCCAAGCCCATGTTAGCTTCTCCACTGGATAATATGGAGAGGTTTGCTGCCCCCATGCGTTTAAGATTATAATAGGCCTAAGCATTTCTGAAATTATTCAATTTGTTGATACTACTTTACACATAATTTCTTAAAAATGTTTGCCCAATTTGGAAACGTGTGACACTGTGTAATAGTTTGTATTGTATCATATAGCCTACCATAGTGTATAATTAGAACTCACACGGGAATCAGATCCCATTCCCGTTTACACATAACTCAATATAATTCCATTATAGCCCAACAACTATTTCTCACAACAGGTCATGGTAATGCTTTCACACTTCTTTTTCACACAGTGCACTCCATTTAAATAATGGTTATTATTGATAAATTCATATTAGATTTACTGTCACATCAGTCTGAATTGGAGTGACAGTTCTATTGAAAAACAACCTAACTGCTTATGAAACTGCAGGGCAATTTATACCATAGTGTATAATGTATGAGCTAGATATGGTACACTAACCCATCCTTTGTTAATGAGAGACCTTTTCCTCTTTTCATCTGCTGGCAGAGATACACCAGAGACGGCAGGCAAATGTCAACCTCGTCATTTCAATGCTCTGGAAAAAAAAAGGACACTGGTTCTGTTGCGGTATGTAATGACAAACCTCACATTGTTACTGTTCCATTCAGTTCTTTCTGATATGCAGAAGAGGTGTGACAATATAATTCCAAAAGTGCAGCCAGTTACTGTGCATAATGCTAAACAATCAGCAGTGTGCTTGTTGTCTGGAGTTAGTAGAGTTAGTGAGATACCACTTTCTCTTATTTAGAGATATTTCAGTTCTCAGGGTTTTAGGAGAAGTATTTGATTGCTAGTCACAGATGGATGATCGTACACAGCTCTCTGTTTGGCTGAAGGAAGATCTGGGAGAGGAATCCAAAGACGGGGTGGTGTTTCTGGCTCTGGTTCACGGTCACCCTCAGGAACATATTTAGAACCAGCATCTCAAAATAGACAAAATGAAAAGACCACACAGACTGGTCCAAGAACACTATAAGACCAAATTTCTGTTTATGCAATTGAATACTGTATTGCAGTCTAGACCTGTTCTATCGATCTATTACCATGTCAGTCATATCCGACTCTTGTTGAGAGACTGTCCATGAATTTTCTTGGCAATGATTTTTTTTCGGGGTAGGTTGTCAGGTCCCAACCCTACCCATTACAGACTTGGGACACACACATTCACAATTTAGTGTCTTCATTTCACATATACTGCATGTTTTTGGATTGTGGATTAAACCCAGGCAGACACAAGTAACAAGCAAACTCCAAGCAGAAAGGACTCCTGGTCCAGTCGGGACTTGAATCGGGGACATTCTTGCTGTGAGGTGACGGTCCTTGGTTTCACATTTTTTCATCAATATTGCGTTGTTAAAGCCTGCATCTGACCACAGGATTCAATATACATGTCAGCTTTGTTGGTATGATAATCAGAACCTCAAGTGCTGTTGTATGAACAGGTAAACGTGTGAAAGATATGCACGGATGAAGAAACATTTACCCCCATTGTGCTGTACCTGGGAAGCACTGCATGCTTGCGTAAGTTTGATTTATGGAAGATCTACAATAAGACATGCTTGAAGAGGTATGAAATATCTTTTGCCATCAGACAATGATGCAAACTCTAACCATCAGAGTTCATTTGATACTGAAAGTAGGGTTAACCAAAGGCTTACAGGGAACGAACAGGGGTTATGTTGTGAAAAGTACATTTCCAATATTATTGTTTTCAAATCTGTAAATCTAAAAAGTCTACATAAACCAAAATTTTACTTTAAATCCATGCAGACTTTTCAAAAATGTGGGGTTTGTATGATTTTTTAAGCAAATTAATGCTGCATTTATTGGATCAAGTTAAAATATAAATTTTATATATTTTTAAAAAAAAGTCATTTATTCCTGTTATGGCAAATCAAAGCTGTATTTTCAGCATTACTCCAGTCTTCAGTGTCATATGACCATTTCTTATTATTGTCAGAGATGAAAACATTTGTGCTAAATATTTTTGTGGAAACCATAATTATTATTTTTTTCAGGATTAGATTAATTGAAAGCTGAAAAGAACAACATTTATTTAAAATAGTAATCTTTAACAGTGTAAAATGTAATTTTCCTTGCTGAAGAAAATAAGTATTTTCTATAAAATTAAATGAAAACATTGGTTACTGACCTATCATCTCGGCCAGTCCTTCAGGAATTTGCAGCTGGCTTTTATGTCGATAGTGTTCAAGTTTAAACATGATGAAATATAATTAATTTGGGGTATCAAATGGGCAATCTTTGGTCTTATCAATATATTGCTTGTTCCAGAGCAAATCGACTTTGATTAAGGGGAACATTAAGGTTCATAACTTTATAGGCTTTCACTTAAATCCTGTAGGTACTAGAGTGCTGCTTGTACGTTTGACTGAATTGTTTGCTTGTTTATTTCCTATTGTCTTTTATAATGGTTATAGTTGTTAATTTAAATATTGTTGTTCAATAAATATTATTTTATATGAATAATATATGCCATGTTTGGCATAGAGAAGTTAGTGATCGCGTTGTGGACTTCAGTGAAAGTTACATTATTACGCCATTAGATGGCGGCAAAGACCATCTTTATGAGTGAGTCAGAACCAAGAGCTGTGTCCCAATGTGAAGGCTGCTGCGTCCTCCGAAGGCCGCATTTGAAGGCCGATTGCGTCACAGCGGCGCGACGAAGGCCGTCCCAATTCAAAGGCTGCATCATAGACTTAAATACATAGACGCCCTATTGGCTGCTGGAGCGCACGTCAACGGCGCCGCCATATTGCGGAGGGCAACTTTGGCCCTGTCCCAAATGGCGCACTTCATGCGGACTTTCGGTCTCGTGGACTTAAATTGCGCGTGCTCGCTGAGTCTACGAGTCCGTAGGCCGTCCCATTTAGCATTTTAACGCTCTGAAGTGTGCTCAGCAGCGCCCCCTTTGTACCCTTGAAGCGGTCTTCCGCGAAGCCCGCATAGATGCAGGCTCCACGCACTTTAACTACCCAGAAATCCTTGCAAAATGCCAATCAGAAAACAGATGGGAGGAGATTTCGCTCACGGACTGTTAACATGGCTTTATGATATAGGCGTACATTTTACCAGTTGTTACTTAAAGTTTATACAAACATTATCGACATATCAAACATAATAATAGCGTGTTAAATAATACGATCGCATTATGATTCATTACATAAATAGAACCGAATGTCATGGCTTTACTGAGTCATATAAACGTAGTATGGAATATTGAAACCTATACATTTTTCTTAAACTCATTTACATTTTAATTTTGTGTTAAAATTGAACATTAATGTATTATTATGTACAACTGTATTGATAATTTACATAACCATGACATCTATTCTAATGCCCAGGTGGCATATACAATTATAGAACTGTAAAAGCAGGCTGTGTAGTTCACATGGACATAAGATTTGAGAAAATAAAATAAATCCTGTTCTCGATGCTAAAGACTGTAATTTTTTTTAATGTGTGATATTTTTGTGATATTTTTCTAATAAAGGGACTGATGAGATGACCTTTAAGTTTATTCAGCTTCAACGTCTGAGCTGAGACCTTCTTCCTGTTTCCGGCGTGACGATCGAGTCTGTCCCAAAAATACCTCTCAATGCGCCCTCGCGGACTCGCGCTAAGGGCCCTATAGGTCTGCACTACATGACGTCACCGAAGTGTGGACTCTGAGGAAGTCCACAAGTCCGGAGTGTGCCATTTGGGACAGGGCCTTTCTCATACTTCTCATAGCGAGAATTGAGAAAAATGCCTGTTTCGTGTGCTGCTTGGGGCTGTACAAATCGCCACACGATTGAAAACAGGTCTCGAGGAATTATCTTTCACAAGCAAGACTGAACATTTGTTTCTGGTTGTATTTGGTCATGACTAGGGTTGCCAACTTTCTGAATTAGAAATAAGGAACGGGGGGGGGGGGGGGGGGGGATTTTGGAAAAATAACCCCTGAAATTCATACATTTTATAGCACATTATAATGCAACCTATTAGGCAAAGTTGCATTATATATTTTTTTAGAATTTTATAAGTTGCACTAAAATTTGAATTACAAAGTAGGCCTAATCAATATACAAGACTTAACCACTCAGAAAGGCTATCATGATCATTTTGCCAAAAATTAACCATCTATTTGTTTAGTTCATAATACGTTTTATTTTTAACTGAAACAAATACAACATAACATTCAAAACTCATAAATATAAAGGCTATCATGATCATTTTGCCAAAAATGAACCATCTATTTGTTTAGTTCATAATATGTTTTATTTTTAACCTAAACAAATACAACATAACATTCAAAACTAATCGGCTTAGACTGCATTTGAAGAAAAATAAACACATCAGTTTTCTGTAGCCTTGTGCAAACTTATTCAATAGAATTAGACTTCTAGAATGTTTTTTCCAGTGCAAAAAAATTATATTTTTAATGTAGTAGTTTTTCTTATCATAGCCTACAAATGTCTCATTTTACTCGATTTACTGAAGCCTGTAAAACGCATTTGCAGCTGCACAGCCGTGTGTATATCTATGCTGCAGAGCGTCTGGCTCGCTCATAGGCTGTGCTGCGGCAGCTTCACATCCAATGGCGCGGGCGCCTCTGACGTGCGACCAATGAGCCAACTCTACGTCATTACACGTCAGAGCCCGTCAAGGGGGCGCCAAGTCCCCGAATTTGCCATTATAGCAGCGGGTCTTCGTTCATAGTCTGTCTGACATATATATTAGAAGGTATGCGTCTGTCATGGATTTACACTGAATTGATTTTCAAAAATACGGAACAAAGTGCGTTCCGTATCAGTTCAATACGGAACAAGCCTTTTATGTGTCAAATACGGAACGATTCCGTATTATACGGAACGGTTGGCAACCCTAGTCATGACATAATTAGCAATAGTAACGTCCAGAGGAGAAAAGCCGCGAAATTTAAAAATACTACTGTTATTGTGTCAGGAAATGTAGTTTTAATAGTTTTTCAGTCGACAATGTAGTTGTTTAAAGCTCAAATCTGTGGTTTATTTATATCCAGGCGTTCACCGTGCGTTCAGCGCTCATGTAACCCGCCTGGAACAGCCTTACCTCGGCTAGTGCTTCTGACGTTTGCCGCTGGCTCTGATGTCTCTAGTCTAGTAGTTAAACATGAGATATAATTCATCTTGTGTAAATCTAACGGGCGATCTTTGATCTCACAAAAAGAGACAGGGTTGTGACATTTTATTTTATATAGCCTATGTAGGAATATTTTAAAATATATAAATTATTTTATATATACATTCTCTTCACGGTAGGCCTATATAAAATAAAATTACACAAATATTTTTGTTAAATGTCAGTTTAATGATCAATATTATCATGTTTCATATTTTTTCATATTGTCTATATTATTCTGCAATTGATATTACATTGTATTTGCTGTTCTTATTATTATTGTAATATAATACCACTTGCAATTATCAATCTATTACAGCTATGCTGTTAAATGATTGTACTATTCATAGTCACTATTTAACTTATTATTTTTATTGTCTATATACTGTAATTGATATTTCTTATTCCATTGCTATTATTATAGTATTATACATAAACTATATGCTATTATCAATATTTGTATTATTATATTATGTACTTATGATATTATATAATTATACTATTCATTACTATTTTATTTGCCGTACACTGTTTGTTTATTTTATTGACTAAACTATTTACTATTACTTCTCACTTTATCTTATATTTACTATTTGCATTGCACTGTAGTTGTACCATATCATATGTATTACCATTTGGATCCATCAGTTATCTTTTTTATTGTTAAAATCGGGTCGATCACAGAAAATGCTTTTTACACAATAAGAAAACTTAATTTAATTTAATGTAAAAATTAAATTATATCTTCACAATTCTTATCCACGAATAAAAAGCCAGATAGCCTACATGACAAGCCTGAGCTTTGACAATTCCTTATTGAAAAAAAATGTTTTATAAGTCTAACTATCGAGATTTTAAATAACTAGAGATGGAACTTTTTGTACACCACGTACAAACCACAGAAATCAGTTGATAAATGTAGTTTTTTTTAATCCAGAAAAACGCAGCTCACCGTTTACTTGCATTTGATTACATTGCAGTCTTGCCCTCCCCAAAATGGCGGACGCGTTGACGTATCGCAGCAACGTTCCAAAGCGGCCAATAGGGCGTCTATGTATTTATTATGTCTATGGTCACAGGTGTATGTTTGTTTCGTAATTTACAACAGTTTCGAACGCGGCTCAACCAATCAGAATCAAGGACCGGAACTATCCGCTTTATAAGGGGGGTTTTAAAGACACTCCGTTCTTGTTTCTTATTTATTACATGGCTTGGTTGAATTCTAATGTAGAATGCGGTCTGTTATTTCTTGATAACAGACCGCTGCTAAACCGTTGCCATGAAAAACAGAGCGTTGCCATGTTCTGTTCACTCTGGAGTAATACAATCGTTTTTAAATCAATAAACTCCTTTTTAAATCAATATTTTGTATCAAATTATTGATTTATTTGGTGGGTAGCCATGTAATAAGCGGGATAATGTAGAGCGAGGCGGTTGTTATAGCGAATACAACCCATTCAGGCTGATTCAAGACCCCTCCGCTGTAACAACCGCCTCGCTCTACATTATCCCTTACTTATTTACTCACGTGTGCCGTCGAACTGTTGTTACCTCACAGCCGTGCTGATATATACAGCCATATTGCACTGCTACTCGTGTGATATTACTCATATATATATATATATATATATATATATATATATATATATATATATATATATATATATATATATATATATATATATATATATATACACATCAAGTATATAGGCTATTATGTATAGAATTCCTCTTTCAGAAAAATGGTTCAAAATATTAATGATTAATTAGTCCAATGCTACAATGAACATACATGGCCATGAAGTTACTAACATAATGCTACATTGGGAAGTTTCTACATACTAGTTCAGATATTGATTCATAATTATGACATATGCCTACAAGACGATTTTGTTAATAGACAAATTTAATATTTCTCTCTTTCTCTTACCCTCAGCTATCTTCATAATATTTACAGCATTAATTAGATTAATTGTCTTCAAATATGTACTAGAGAATGTATGCAGTGTGAGTTTTCTTTCAAATGCATGTTTTTTGAAGCCACTCACATCAACCACACAGCAATTATTTAATTTGAAAAACTGTCATTTTAATGGCAGGGTTATGGTTAGGGTTTATTAAGAACACTGTCAACCTTTTCAGAAATCCTGCTGCATATATTCAAAGAGAGACAAAGAAACGTTTTTTCAATCCAACTTGCAATGAAAGAACTGTTAAATATGGCTCTGCGAACCATGCACCTGAGAAAACTCAAGGTGATTTTTCCACATTAGACACTCAATAGGGATGATCAGGCTTGAGATGTAGCCAGCATTGCAAGAGTAAGAGAAGGTGAATCTGTCAATGGTAGATCGGAAATTGAAATTGGGAATGTCTCCATGGTGACACAACTATTCTGGCCATGATTCACAATTCACTTCCAAGGTTATTCTCACTGGCTGTCTAGATAAAGCCAGCTGAGTCAATCTATTATTCATGATTCAGTTCAGAGTCTTCACAGAATTTGCCTAAACTTGTAGATGACAGAACAGGTTCTCTTTGCAAGAACTTCTGTTCATCGTGGTGAAAGAAAGTGGCTCTTTAACGCGGCTGCCGAATAATAAGGTGATGACTGGCCATGCAAGGTGTAATCTGAAAAGCCCAAAATGAGCCTGAGGTCTTAAAGTGAGAGCAGCATTAAAGAGAGTAGAGAGATGAGTGAGGTAGAAACGCTGATCAGAGGATGGACTGATAAAAAAAAGAGGCGAGTAGACGGGACTGTGGGAGAAAGACTGACAGTGTCAAAGGCCTATCAATAAAAGCAGCAGAAACAATTATTGCAAGAGTGAGTAAGTGATCAAAGGATTTTAACCTGGTTAAAAAATAATACTTTTTTTAAAAGAAAACTTGCAAAAAATTAAAAACAAAGAAAAACTAAGCAAATTTGTGACACTAATCAATCATGTTACTACAAAATATTTCCTTGCTTACACTGAAGCACACCAAGATCCTTGTTGGAACATTCCCCAAAAAAGGAAATATATATACATATTTAAAAATCCATTATTTTCTCAGTCTTTCTTATTTTCACACAGCAAAACATGTCTTAGCATGTCAACATCATCTCAATTCACTGCAACACAAAATGGCATATAGGAGAGGGGGCAGAAACATACATTTCTAATTAAAACTCATCAAGACAGAATAACTCACTAAATGTTATGGAGAACGGAGAAACATCTTTCTCTGCTAGACTGTTAATTGAGCAGGGCCAGTCTTACTGTAACACAGGACCTGAGATACTTGCAGCACTAATTGGCCTTCCAATGTCCCTAGAGGAACAGAATGAATAAGAGTGTGTGTGTGTGTGTGTGTGTGTGTGTGTGTGTGTGTGTGTGTGTGTGTGTGTGTGTGTGTGTGTGTGTGTGTGTGTGTGTGTGTGTGTGTGTGTGTGTGTGTGTGTGTGTGTGTGTGTTTGTTCATAAATGAGTGTGAGTCAGTGAGAAAGCAACAGAGGGAAATATAGACAGACAGAAAGAAAGAGCAAATGCATTATAATTTCAACCAGGGACTGAAGCAGGCAAACCAAGTGTTCCTTCAAAAGGGAGACACGCTTTCTCAAAAAACTGGTTAAAGGTTCTTCACCAGTTCATAAGATATTGATGTTTGTGCAATATACTTCTTTATATGATGCAATGCTTAATAGATGGGATTTTAAATGTAAATAATTGAATGTAATGGTACAGTTACATCAGCAAGATGTCAGACATCAGTATATATCCACATCAGGGTCCAAATAATTGTATTTTTCTGAAGCATTCCTTTTTTCTTTTTTTTTTTTTTTGTAAAATGCAGTCATCACATCATAATCATGATGATTATTGTGTATATTAACGACTACATTGTGTTTGAACAAAATTTATACTAAAATTGATTGGAATTCATATTCCGTAAAGCATGTAAACCTGATTGTCATAACTCAGTTAAGCCAAATGTCTGCGTTTCTAAAAATCTAAATTACATAGCTGGCATAATCATTTAGAGTCATGTAAATACCTTATGTAGAAAATAAATGCACTGTAACTGAGCATAAATTCACTGCAACTGAACATCTGTGTATAAAGGAAATTCTGTGTGGTGTTATATACAGTAAATTGTGAAAAGTTTAACTTTAATTTTAGGAGCAAGGAGACTGGATTTCTCAGACAGCAATACAAACCATTAAAAGCGATTAAAAAGAAAATGAAAAGAAACATCCTGGTCTTCATTTTTCAATTAATTTCACTCTTGTGTATGTCAAGGACGTGAATGAGAATTCACAGAGTTGATTAAATAACTGTGCAGAATTAAATGCAGCATAATAAATGGCATAAGCGAGCATCTCCAGTCTTTCTCAAAGACAATAGCACACTGGATGTGTTTTTTTTTTTTTTTTTTTTTTTTTTTTACATATTTTCCAGTTTAGAGGACCTTTTGAGTCACAAATAAGAAATGTGAATTACTTGAAATTACATAAAACCCATTTTAGAACAACAAAACGCCCCCAAATGTTGTCTCAACTATTACATGAACAAAGAATTTCAAATTTAACAATACTGATAAAATGTTAAGGTGTGAGTTCCCAGCATACACTATAGCATGAACAAAAATTAAGTGGTTACTGTTATCAGATAAATTTTTCGCTGTTAGCTGACTTTTATTACTGTTGTTATTGTTTTGTTATTATTGTCAGTTATTTTTTGTGTTGTGATGTTCAGAGCTCATCTTTTCATATTTGTTTATTGTCATTGTGTGTGTGTGTGTGTGTGTGTGTGTGTGTGTGTGTGTGTGTGTGTGTGTGTGTGTGTGTGTGTGTGTGTGTGTGTGTGTGTGTGTGTACTGTTTATACAGCATAAAAATCATTATGTCTAAGTCCCCATAAAACATGAATAAACAAAATATGGACTATCATTTTTTTTTTCTCCATCATGCATTTTGTTATTTTTTGCAAAACTGTCTAAAAATAAAACCAGTCGTTTTAGTAGTACACCATGATACTGAGCGTGCCTCTGCTCTTATTCCGGATTCTATAAAGATACTGCGAGACATCCAGATTCATTTGTCACTTCTTAGAGAAGCGGGGTTCGTTAAGCTGAAAGAGACCACCATTTCTACAGATATTTAAGAATCTGTCAGTCACATGACTGGACTTAAGCCTTTTCCTATAAGACTTTAGAGGGGGAAAAAACATCATCAACCACAGACCATTTAATACAGAGATCTGACTGCTTTTGTACTCCTGAGAATAAGTGTATTTGTGTGTACATATGCTAGTGTGTACATGTTTAGTGGACATGTATGCGTGTAGAGCAGCTGCTCGGTAAGATCTGAGATAATCCTCCTTAAAAATACCTTTTCCAGCTGAATGCTTGTCCAAAGCTCAGCTTGTCAAAGAAACTGGTCTGCACATCAGTGCACACAGCTGGGTACCACTTTAGCTGGGATACTCTCCCAAGCTGCAATGACAAAGGAATATACACTATATTGCCAAAAGTATTGGGACACCCCTCTAAATCATTGAATGAGTATTCCAATCACTTCCATGGCCAGAGTTGTATAACATCAAGCACCTGCATGCAGACTGCTTCTGCAAACATTTGTGAAAGAATGAGTCGCTCTCAGGAGCTCAGTGAATTCAAGCATGGTACAGTAATAGGTTGCCACCTGTGCAATAAGTCCATTTGTGAAATTTCCTCACTACTAAATATTCCACGTTCAACTGTTAGTGGTATTATAACATTCATTCATTCAATCCCTTAGCGTCGAGAACGACGATTGGTATGGCGCTTCAGTCTTCTACTGTCAAGGAAGTCTTTGTACTGCTGGCAAGATCTTTTGACACCAGATCTTATGGAGGCGTGCCACATTGCTCGGTCACCAGCAAGCGTTTCCCAGTTTTCGCTTGGAAGGCCGAACGACTGAAGGTCACGCTTCAGGACATCCTTGTAGCGGAGCTTCGGCCGGCCGACTTGGCGAGGGGCATCAGCAATTTCGCCATACAAAATTGCTTTCGGTAACCGGTTTTCTTCCATGCGGTAAGTGTGGCCAGCTCAGCGTAAGCGACGGGTGTGCAACATAGTGTAGAGGTCCGTGCTCTTGGTCGTGGAAAGGATAACCGAATTTGGAACATGATCCTTCCAAGTTATGCCTATAATTGAGCGCAGACAGCGAAAGTGAAAGGTGTTCAGACGATGTTCATGTCTGCGGTTGGTGCACCAAGTTTCACTGCCGTACAGGAGAGTGCTGAGAATACAGGCCTCGTAAACTTGGACTTTTAGGTGGAGAGACAGAGAATTGTTCTTCCATACTCTCTCGCTAAGCCTGCCGAAGGTTGTTGATGCTTTCCCAATTCGGATGTCCAATTCGCAGTCTAGACTGTTGGAGGTGTCGACTGTGGAACCCAGATAAGTGAACTTTGTGACGTTTGTCAGTACGCTGTTGTTGATAGTGATTGTGGGTGAGAGCATAGCAGGTTGGGCAAAGACCACTGTTTTTCCCAGGCTGATATTCAATCCAAACTCCTCAAAAGCAACAGCAAAGGAGGAGCACATAGCCTGTAGCTCGGTCTCAGAATTGGCAAGGAAGGCGGCATCATCTGCATATAGGAGTTCCCGGATATGCACGCGGTTGATCTTTGTTTTTGCACGAAGTCTTGCCAGGTTGAAGAGATTGCCAGAGCTGCGTGTGTGAAGTAACACTCCAGATGGGACAGGGAAAGCTCGGCGCAAGACAGCGGAGAAGAATATACCAAAGAGAGTTGGAGCCAGAACGCAACCTTGCTTTACACCACAGAAAATTGGAAATTCCTTAGAACGAGAGCCCTCGAACTGTATTGTTGCCTTCATAAGAACATGAAATTCTTGTATGATTTTCAAGAGTTTGGGAGGACAGCCCAGTTGACGGAGGATGGTAAAGAGGCCGAACCAAAAACTGGTCAAGTTGATGCCAGTGTTTAGAGCGTGGGTGTTGCCATGTCATTTTGGACCATATTGAGCCTTCAAAAAAGGATGATGGAATGCACAGCTTATGTGAAGCGCAAAGCTCAAGGAGGCGCTGTCCATTGTCGTTCATTGAGCCCACACCATGTAGACCCAGCACGTCTGGCCAGGCGTTGGTGTTACTGCCCACACGAGCATTGTAATCGCCAAGGATGACTATGCGGTGGCCACGACTAATGTTGGAAAGAGTTTCACTCAGCAGGAGATAGAAAGAATCTTTCTGATCGTCTGGCGAAGTTAGGGTCGGGGCGTAGGTAGAAAGTAATGTCACTGGACCCGCGGTGGTGTGCAGTCGCATTGACGACAGCCTGGGAGAGATGGAGATGGGAGTTTCAGTGAAACAGAGCAGCTTGTTGCAGATGGCAAAACCCACTCCATGCTTTGGTCTTTCATTGTCGGGATAGCCAGTCCAGTAAAACATGAAGTTAGCTTCACGTACAGAGCCACTACCAGTGAGCCACGTCTCGCTTAATGCTGCGATGTCCACCCTGAGTCATAGAAGTTCCCTGTCTATAACAGCAGACTTCCGGGGATGGACTCCGTCAAGTCAGGAAGTCACCCCGAGAGAACGGACATTCCAACATGCCAAACGCAGTTGGGAGGCAGTAGCAGGATGACGACCGGGACGCGCCTGCCTAGAACGCGAGCCCTGCCGAGCAACGACAGCACCCCTATTTGCAGGGGGCTCCCGAGTTGCCAGTCGCTGAGAGTTTTTTTTTCAGACAATTCCATCGTAGTTGCTTGAAACGTCAAACGCCAAGGCAAAAAGTTAGTGGATGAGTGCATGCCCAGAACAAAGCATCCACCTCTGGACCCAGCACTGCAAGCACCAGCGGAGCACAAATGTGCGACAGCTGGAGCAGTGATGGGTTGCCCCGCAGTACCCGCTGACTGGGTGTTGATCCCTGACCGTTGATCGTGAGACGGTTCTTCCGCTCAGTTATCTGCCATGGGAGACCGGTAGCTGAAACCTTCGGCTGCGCTCGCACCATGACTGCCAACTCCTGCTGCCAAGATGGCATATTGCTATTTAACCCATAGGTGGGGTCTGGATTGGTGAGAGCCAGGGCATGTCCACACGCCGGTGGGCCATGAACTCAACACCTCTGGGATTGCAGACTCTGGGGTAACAAAGTGGAAGCAATTGACCTATGGCTAAGCCACGCCCCCAAACGCGATGAGCCAATCACAGTGCGCATAGCTCCCAATACACTCGGACATTCTCTGCTTCCACGTCCATTGAAATGCATTGCAGTTAGTCAGTTTTCATTCGTTTTTATATGTTTTTTCTTGTCATTTTAAGTTTAAAATGTTCAAACGGTGTGCATGGAGTACATGTAACTCCGATACTAGGTATCCCGAGAGGCTGGGCGACAGTGTTTATTTTTTACCCTTTCCAAATTAAGCCACATCTCAACACTACGGAGATAAGTGTCTGCTCTGGATTAAGTTATGCGGTAGACCACAACACCAACTAAACGTGGATAAATTAAACAAGGATGTCTACATCTGTTCTAAGGTAACGTTAAGTCAACAACGTATTTGAACGTTATTTTTAACATCTCTAACGTAACGTTAGGCTAACGTTAGCCTAACATTAGAAAACGTTAACGTTAGCTTCTACCTGCGTTGTACATCATGTCACTTAGCTTCATTAACGTATCTGTAAATAACCGAGATAACAAATGTTAGCAGTGTTGTGCTGAATGATTTATGTAAATATTGTAGCACCAAACTGACGGAGAGGTAACTTACTCTTGATAAAAAGGCTTGTCCTGGAAACGTATGCAACTTAGACCTATACATATTTAATTTGATCATGAACCATTAATTACATATTAAAGCACAACATTTTAGACAACTTTCTACCAAAACAACTGGGGAACTTTGTGTTTTTTTTTTTGCAAAACATGTAGCCTTTTCACTCCTCTTCAACATAACTAAATATAGCGCCTGTCACCGAATGTTGACGGTTTGTCCGAGTGAGTGGAGGGGGCGTGGCTTAGCCATAGGTCAATTGGGAACAACGGCAACTCAGCCACGAAGTGGTAGGCCACGTAAAAATCACAGAGCAGGGTCAGCGCATGCTGAGGCAGTGCGAGTTTCCATGGCCGAGCAGCTGCATCCAAGCCTTACATCACCAAGTGCAATGCAAAGTGTCAGATACGGTGGTGTAAAGCACGCCGCCACAGTGGAGACGTGTTCTCTGGAGTGACGAATCACGCTTCTCTGTCTGACAATCCAATGGATGAGTCTGGGTTTGGCGGTTGGCAGGAGAACGGTACTTGCCTGACTGCATTGTGCCAAGTGTAAAGTTTGCTGGAGGTGGGATTATGGTGTGGGGTTGTTATTCAGGGGTTGAGTTTGGCCCCTTAGTTCCAGTGAAAGGAACTCTTAATGCTTCAGCATACCAAGACATTTTGGACAATTTCATGCTCCCAACTTTGTGGGAACCATTTGGGGATGACCCCTTTTTGTTCCAACATGACTGCGCACCAGTGCACAAAGCAAGGTCCAAAAAGACATGGATGAGAAAGTTTGGTGTGGAGGAACTCGACTGGCCTGCATAGAGTCCTGACCTCAACCCGATAGAACACCTTTGGGATGAATTAGAGCGGAGACTGCGAGTCAGGCCTTCTTGTCCAATGTCAGTGCCTGACCTCACAAATGCGCTTCTTGAAGAATGGTCAAAAATTCCCATAAACACACTCCTAAACCTTGTGGAAAGCCTTCCCAGACTGCAAAGGGTGGGCCAACTCCATATTAAACCTTATGGATTAAGACTGGGATGCCATTCAAGTTCATGTGCATGTAAAGACAGGCGTCCCAAAACTTTTGGCAATATGTTCAGTCACATTTTTCTCAATAGTGATTAGCGAAGATATAAAATGTCTATAAGTGTTTGCAATTGCTTGCAGACATTTATTGAAAAGACGCTTTAACACAACACAACATTCCATGTACTAAATGTCAGAAAGTTTTTGATCTATTTAATTTACAACAAAAGTAAATGTAGTAAGTAAAAGTAGCTTATTATTTTCATCTGGAAGTATTTTAGAACTAAGGGGTACTTATTCTACTATTACGATTACTATTCAACAATCTTACCTAATCTGACAAGTCTGAATAAAACGGTTACAGATACAGTTATCTTGTTCTGGCTTTTCATGCAAAAGGGGGTGTAAAAAGATATAAGGCTGTGCTCAGGTTGGGATGATGCATCAGTAGTTTACAAATTGCATTAGAGGAAAGTATCTTCTTAATGACTTATTACATTCAAAATATTAACATCATTTTGATGATAAACTCTTCTCTGTTCAGTTATAAAATGCTCTCACTGTCAATCAGTTGTAAACTTCTCACTCTGCTATCAACAGCCAGTCAGATGGGGGCATCGGTTCACACATGACTGGCTCTCTTAGCTTTGGTTTGGTCTTTGCATGGCTCTTTATGGTTTACCTTCTTCTGTCTCCATGGCTTATCTTCACAGGAGTGTGGAAGAGGCTGTGAGCCACCACAACTCCTCCCAGAACATGCACAAAGACATTCATTACGATGGCTTTACCCATCACTCCAGTGAAATCTGCTAAAGCTGTAGTATCCCAAAGCACAAAAAAAGCCAGTTTGCTCAGGAATCTCAAGGGATATTTAACGAAGCATGAATTTACTTAATACTCCCGTGCTTTTTGTTAAGATAAATAAGCAATGAAATTCCTGAGACCAAAGGGATAATTCCCACAAATGTTTGAATAACAAATGTATGTTTTGTCTCTTTGAGCATAATGAGTAATAGGAACTTCTCTGAAATGCTGAAATCTTCCAAGTTGAATTTCTCTTCCACATCATGGGGGAAATGGCTCACAGCCAGTGAAAGATACAGGCCAGTCTGCCATGGATGGTTAGTGTTTCAGCTAGACAAATGTCTCAATCTATTCTGTGTATTCCCTCAATTCTCTCAGCTTCACTTAGAGGGTTTTTATACTCCCATCGCTGGGCAGTTTTTGCCCAACAGGACAAATCTATATTTTTGCTTTCTTGATAAGTAGAATTTACCTGTATTTAAGTGTTTATTTTGTCATTTGGTCAGTATAATATACAGATTTTCTGCCAATAACCCTAGCAAGTAATAACAACCAATTGTTACAGGAACTATTTATTATTTTACCCTTAAAATGACCTTTGCTGGTGTAACCTAATGTATTCAGGTTGTTTTAGTGCTATTAAATCATATTTTTTTTTTTTGTATTTGAATAAAACTAGTTAATTTACCGCATGTTACCTCGTGAATTACACTTTACACCTAAACACCTCTGACAAAAGTTTTTCAGTGGAGTGTAAAACATTTTAGTAATTTTAATGGAAAAATAACTGATAAAGTAATGTAATGTTACTTACGGTTTAAAATGATATGTTCTTTACAGTTTTTTACAATCACTTTGCTACTATTTTCAGAACCTTGATGTCATTTTTCAAAACTCTAGACACAAAACTCAAAACGGTTATCACTTGTAACACAGGTTGTCTAATGTTCAAAACATTGCATTGTGCATTCACATCTTTAAAGAAATCTTGCACTTGCACAATCATTGGTTCAAAAAACAAATTTACTGTGAAATACCATTGAAACACAACTATAGATCACCCACACACAAGCAACCGATAGTTTCACTCTGTCATTGTTCGTACAATCATTAACTATTGTAGAACAAAATAGGTGATACAGGTTTCATTATGGTACTACATGTACAGTAAATACCTCTGTTACTGTAAAGTACTGCAGTAGTAGAGAGAATACAGACAAAGTGGAATCATTGAACAAAGTTTGTAATATATTGATGCAAAACACTACAGTACAATCACAACATTGGTTTATTTTAATCAAAGCAAAAATACAGTAATTAGCTATGAAATAGAAAAGAAAAGACAGTACTGTAAACCATCAAATGCAATGAAATAGAAAAGAAAAGACAGTACTGTAAACCATCAAATGCAGTGTTCCTCAACTTGCTTGCACTGTAAGAAATAAAACAGCAGTGATTACTGTACTTCTACATTGTCATCAACTCTGTGTTGTGGATTTGGCCACAGGTTCTCATCTACATCACAATGGATGTTTTCATTAGCCAAACATCTTGGAAAAAACCTTCGGGCATGGCGAATCCAGGCCTGACACTGGTCTGCTGTGATGTCATTGCAGGCGTCATCCATGGCCTGGAGAAGAGTGACTTGTTCATGAGGGTGCCTATCATGAACCTTCCATCTCCATGCGGAGAAAAATTCCTCAATCGGGTTAAGGAAGGGGGAGTATGGGGGTAAATACAGGGTGGTAAATTGTGCATGGGCCTGAAACCATGCTTGCACCACATGAGCATGATGGAACCTGACATTGTCCCAGACAATGACATAGGTCACACCTTCAGCTCTACAAACCTGTTCGAGCTCATCAAGAAAGGTGACAAGGAGAGCTGCATTATATGGTCCAATATGAGGTCTGCGTCCCACCACACCATCTTCTGATATAGCCGCACACATGGTAATGTTGGCCCCACGTTGTCCAGGTACTTGGATGGTTGCCCGCTGGCCAATGAAATTCCGACCTCTCCTCCTTGTCTTGGCCAGATTAAAACCTGCCTCATCCAAATATATGAATTTGTGATGGTCGTCATCAGCATCCAGCTCCATCACCCTCTAAAAATACATTTTGGAAAGAGATTTAGAGATTACCGTACAATGTAGAATTTTTGGGAATGTTTTTACAACAGCCGTCTTGAAACTGAACTTACCTGAACATACTCAGTCCTCATTTGTTTCACTCTGTCTGCATTTCTTTCGAAAGGCACATGGTATAGTTGTTTTATAGATACCTGGTGCCTTTTCAGTATGCGTGCAATGGTCGGCAAACTTATGGATCCCACATTGTTGAACATGTCTTCATTGTCCAAGATATGCTGGCGAATTTCTGTAAGGCGAATATCATTTCTGGCCCGAACCAAATCGACCACAGCCTGCTCTTGCTGGTCAGTTAGAATTTTCCCTCTGCCTCCACTATTTGGCCTAGTCACAATTCTACAGGGAACATTAGAGTAAGAAGACACTTGGTCACATCACCTATTCTGTGATACACATTGGTATGCAGTCATTTGACAATTGAGAGTAGCATAATGTTTAGTGCATGCTGATAACTTACCGGTTCTCATTGCGGAAAGTTCTGATTATTGAGGCCACGGTTGACCTTCTCAGGTTTGGTTGTATCATTGTAGCCGCCTCAGTCATTGTCATGCCATGATTTATGACATGGTCTACAACTATTGCCCGAATTTCAATGGACACTCTATGCTGTTGCTGCCGCTGTCTTGGTCCGTGGCCTTGTCCTCTACCACGTTCCCCCACACCTCTCAAACGAGGCCCACGACCACCTCTCAGAAGGGGTGCCTGTCCTCTACCACGTTCCCCCACACCTCTCAAACGAGGCCCACGACCACCTCTCAGAAGGGGTGCCTGTCCTCTACCACGTTCCCCCACACCTCTCAAACGAGGCCCACGACCACCTCTCAGAAGGGCTGCCTGTCCCCTACCATTCCTTTGACCAACACGTCTTCCTCGTCTTCCTCCCACCACTGCTTGACCTCCATTGTGACCTGGATCACCTGCTGGCTCCATGTTACATATCACTATGCTCTTGCAATTGGATCCCAATCAACTCTTTATATACTCATTCCACAATGTGCCCTCAATCATCAGTAACGAGTTGGCAGAATTGGACAAGCAATTCCAAGGGCCTGCATCTCTACAGTGCAGTACTGTCAATACTTTAAATAGTCTGAAACGGTGGTACAGTATTTGGGACCATAGACACAGTGTCTGATGAAGCATTACAGTATGATATAAAATATTAGGCTACATCCATGGATATTGTAGTCTAATTGGTTCATGCTCCACGCTAATTGGTGACAATGAATCTCGTTATCTTGAAACTTTCATGATTTACTGTAAACATGGAAGATTGTTTGTCTGTTTCCATACAACTATGCATTAAGAGTAACGCAACAGTTACTTATCATTTTGAGCAGTTGTATCAATTGATAGTTAGATCAGTGTAAGGAAATGAATAGACATTCATTTGAAATGTAATGTGTGAATTGCCTTTTGAAATAGTAGTACTTTGATGTTAAGTTGTGTCATATTGAACAAGTGATTTTTGTTGAATGAACAAATGATCTAAGTTTTATGTGTATTGTATCCAAACAATTGAGAAAATGGTTAGAGTTTTGAAAAATGTGCATTTTGATAATTGGTTGTGAGTTTTGTGTCTAGAGTTGTGAAAAATGACATCAAGGTTCTGAAAATAGTAACAAAGTGATTGTAAAAAACTGTAAAAGACAGTATATTCAATTTTACAGCAAAATATTGTTACAAATGTTCTCAATGGGGGGCATGGATATTTAGTGAGAGCAATCAAAAGCATGATCATAAGAAATGTTAACAGACATGTTACAATATTCCCAATTCCATTCAATTTAATATTTTAAAAGGTGTGTGTGTGTGTGTGTGTGTGTGTGTGTGTGTGTGTGTGTGTGTGTGTGTGTGTGTGTGTGTGTGTGTGTGTGTGTGTGTGTGTGTGTGTGTGTGTGTGTGTGTGTGTGTGTGTGTTGTTCTGTCTTTGTTATTATTACAGTTGCTGATACAGTTTATCATGTGGCCATCTGTTACACCACCTGTATTATTATCACTGCATTTACAGCAAATAGACTTTAATAGCTCACATTGGTTGGTAAATTAACATGATATAATTTAATGGCATAAACAGATTGTAACTGTAAAACATAGTCATCATCATCTACTGCTGACATCCACACTATTTTATGACAACCACAAGTTTTTACTGTAAGTTTAACAAAGTCTTTTCACAGTGCAAACTCAGAGCTGAAATCAGACCAGATCATTCCAAAGAAATTCCTGTCATCTCTATACAGCGGCTTTATGCTGGGCTTAAATGTCATCCTGTAATTGATGGACTTAACGTTCGGGAAATACAGTATCTGCACAACGTTTAAACTACTGGATATCTTGTGTTCAGCGGGTTCAACGTCTCAGAGGGGGCGAACGCTGGTTACACTGATCTAGAAACATGTGCTTGTGAGTCGGTCTCACATGAGGGCTGAAACCAAATCCGTTTGTGGCTCGTAGGATAGATGAGGAATGCAGACTGCAAGAACGATCACCACAAAACTTCTCATTTCGAAACCTATTCGAGTCCCACTGGATGAGAGTAGGCTAATGTCTTCATTTATACCGTAGCACAAATTGTTAGGACGTGATTAAATTAGTTTTGCTGGCCCTGAGCTCGCCCACTTTGCTCACATCACAGTCTCAGAGAGAGAGAGAGAGAGAGAGAGAGAGAGAGAGAGAGAGAGAGAGAGAGAGAGAGAGAGAGAGAGAGAGAGCGACGGGCCCGCGCCTGGGAGCTGTCCCAGGCAACATGGTGCTGAAACCGCAGCGAGAGCGAGCATCCTCCGGCTTTACTGATAATCATCATAAACAACTCGTTTTAGAACTGCACAACGCCTTTCGTCGCATGAACTGCAACGCTTTGGATAACAACGCAGGAGCCACTTCAGTATTTTAATTAAAATTCATTACGACGGAGTGTGGATGGCAAAAACATTTCCTCATCGTCGACCGCCAATCTGTTTCTTTTCAGGACTGATTTTCGAGTCATGTTTGACATTATATGGGACAGTGATCGAAACTGCCTTGGGATTTCTGCAACAAGGGCTGGGTGTTTAATGAGATAGGCTGCCTGTAGGCTACTAACGTTGGCACCTTAAATTTTTCAGAAGGGGACTTGTGCGGGATGCATTTGTAAACGGTCGGACCTGAAACATGAGATGAACGCAAAGGACAATTGCTGGCTAATTGTCAAGATTGTGGCTGGATTTCGTTTCACGCAAGACACTTTGCGTTCACATTAACACAAAATTACACGGTAGTCCGCTATCGCATCGCTATTGAAGATTGCTAATGATCGTGGATAATGTGTATTGTAGAACAGAAATTAATATTTCATGGCTGGTCCACTGAGCGTGTGTGTGTGTCGTAGACTTCTAGTTGTTTAATTAGGAAAAACCAAGGCTGCCATTTGTTTGGCTCTCCTGGCGAATATCCAGTATTTCTGTTTTCCTCCTTTGATGAATAGATGCCACTACCTCAGGACAGGAGCTCTTTGTCAGACGCTGTTCGCGGGAATCCCCGACATTTTTCCATTCAAATCGGTGTAGCCTACTTGTCCGCAGTTTCATGTGAAAATGTTTGTGTCTGTGTGGATATGGATATTGTTGTAGATAACAGCTCTAAAATCCCAGTAAACTGTTTTGTCAGGTAACTTAAAATGTGCTTCACGTGGTAACATCTTAATGAACTGGTTTTATCCAAGTAAAAATATTATTTAATATGACTGAAGAGGTTTAATAAGGTAACAACTGCACGTTTCCTCTTTTGACAGCTACTAACATGTGCGTACAATCGTCATCTTCTCAGTGGAACACCAGCGCGAGGAATTGCATCTGATGTAGCTCTCAGAAGAACTGTTGAAAATAAACACGTTCTATGTTCAAACGGTCACTTGGGGTGAGTGAGGTTGAGTAGAAAGCGGTGTTGCTCACGAGACTGAACCGGCTGCACATGTGTTTCTTCCTCGTTGGAAACCAAACAGTAAGTTCTGTTATGTGACCTGCTGGAGACCAGTAACAGATAGCCTTAGTTTTATAAGCCGTTTAAAAACATAGACCGCCTTTCCATTATTCATAAGACGGGCACATGTTGTTGGCTATCGGTGTCATTGTATGGTGTTGGGGATTGTTGAGTCGCAGACCGATGCTGCGCCACCAGGGCAAGCAGAAAGGCCGCTGTTGCGTCTTGTTCAGTGACCTGAAGGTTTTCCTACTCAGGCCACCGGCACCGTCGGCATCGCCACCTGCCTTCACACCCATGAACGAACTAAACGCGGAGGGCAATGCGACGAGCAGCGCCACGGAGAGCCACTCTTTAGCCAACGGACATTATCAGCCGGTGACAGGTGAGGCTTTGGACACACTAGGGCCCGAAGACTGGACTCATAGCGCAGTGGATACGCCGAGGACGCTGGACTGTTGCAGCTCATCTGAGGATTGCTCTAAGGAGAAGCTGGACGAGAGATTATCCCTGAACAGCTGCACGGACAGTGGAGTCAGGACTCCGTTGTGTCGGATTTGTTTTCAGGGCCCAGAGCAGGTAGGGAGTTTACTTCATGCATTCTGTTACTAAGGCTGAATGGATGTTTATTGCACAGATTTGCTCAATACATATACTAAACTGTGAGGGGGAAACCTGCTGTAAGTTAATTGCACTTTTTAGATCACTTTGAATGTAATTACTGGTGATGAACTCTGAGAACTGAAGTAGAATGAAAACAAACATTTTGTTATAATATACGTTAGGTTAATATTAAGAACATTGTCACAATTTCACTGAATACATTTTGAATATCTATACAGTGGGCTCAAAAAGTATGAAATTTAAGTAAAAATTATATGAATGTGAATGCATTACATAGCAATATAGCAAACTAGTAGCATTTATTTTAAATAGATAGCACAAGTACATTTTAAAGCAAAACATCTCATTAAAATGATAAAACGGTTAGTACTGCAAAACTAATGCAAATGCATTTGGATATTTTCTTGGTGGATTCTTAGTTGAAAATGTTTATAGTTAAATGAATATAGTTCACCCAAAATTGAAAATTCTGTCCTCGATAATGTTCCAAGCCTGAACGACTTACTTTCTTCTGCAGAACACAAAAGAAGATATTTCTTGTTGTTCTGTTCTTGTCAAAACAACAAGAAGTCAGTGGGGTTTTTGACCCTGTTGACTTTCATTGAAAAAAACAAAAACATAGCAAAAATTAAAACACACACAGATTTTTAAAAATATCTTTTTCAGTAGCCTATACATCTTTTTTTTTACTAGTTCCAGGGAAGAAAGAACTGCATTATTAATGCATTACAATAATCACCAAAAGTGCAGGTAGTTCTGTGAAAAGGTCAAGTGTTGTTATTCAAATGTGTCTGAATACTGTATGTGAGATTCCACGTCATTGCTGCTGTTCTTGAAGTGATTTGTCCCCATACATCTGACTGTTACTCTGCTTCAGTGGTTTTATGACAGTGACATTTATCCACATGCAGCTATGGTGATTTTGTTTCTAATGGAATGTACCACATGACTGAAAGGTCAAGGGTTTGGACACAAAACATTGCTCAAAGATTTAGGGCCAATAAGCAGAACTTTCTGTGACATAGTTACATAGTATTAACAAGTCCTCTTCACAGGCCTGATTTAGCCTGTAAACGCATGTGACATTATTTTTTTTCTCTTCCTCTCCCCCCTTTCTATCATTCTCTCTTTCAGTTGTTTCCTGTCTTTTTTCATTTTCACTTTCCACACGTCTCTTTCTCTTTCCTCTTTCCATTAATGTGGGCTGTGGCAGAGTTGTGTGGCTGCGGGCTGATGGATAGGCCTGTGAGTGTAATGAGAGCTGTGTAGAGAGCAGATGGGACTGAGGAGATTCTCTCCGCTTTGACTGAGCTGTGTATATGTCTCCAATCCAGACACACATTCCCCTCTTTCTTGCTCTCCTCTCAACTGTATGCTTTGACTTTCTCCAGCTGTCTCTCACTTTTTCTATCCCATTTACTTTCAGAACCCCAAGAAGGTCTCCTGTTCCCCTAAATCTGTCAGGGAGGCAAGAAGGGTCCTTCTCTTGTGTACACAGAACACACAGGAACAGTTGCATGCTTTAGACAAGAAATAATATTTCTCACTTGCACTCTCTCATCCACAAACCCACTGAGAAAAAAATGCCCTGGAACGCATTTAAGGTCTTGTTTTAATCAGTGTGAAAAGAAGAAATGGAGAGGGAGAAAATCGTCACAGATCCTGGAGTAGCATAACATTTTTTCACACCCTGTTGTGAGAAACCAAATATGTGAACATCACTTCACCTTTATCAGAGAGAATAATTGGGCATTATTGGAGAATGTTATTGGGTATATGACACAGAAAGATTATAAATTATTAATTTACTTGTATGAATTGTGTGTGTGTGTGTGTGTGTGTGTGTGTGTGTGTGTGTGTGTGTGTGTGTGTGTGTGTGCGTGCGTGTGTGTGTGTGTGTGTGTGTGTGTGTGTGTGTGTTTTGGCTTTATACTTAGTGTAATGTCCTTATAGGATAACAAAATTTCAACAAAAATGTGTCTGTCCACACTTGACACAAAACTCCTGTGACATATGGTGAGTTCAAGTCTTCCTGGGAAGTTTGTAATTACGACATCATGTGCATTCAAATACTTTGGGTCAGAGTAAGATGGCGATGTACCATGCATGTCTAGAAAAAGTATAGCAAGAATGTGTAACTTCTAGAAAATGATTAAAGCATGCACATTAGGTGTGCTTTTGCTTTTTTATGTTTTTATTCAATTAATGAAGGTTCTGTAAATTGAATCGATATTAAATCGTAATTGTACGATACTACTCGTCTTTTGTACATGCAACTCATTTACAGTCAATACAGACGATGCATCCATTGTGTCCACCATGTTTTCTCAGTGGCACAGAAACACAGGGCTCAGCAAATATTAGTTTCCACACTCGTAATAATGACTTTGTGGTGGTGTTCATGTGCGTTTATCTTGTAAAATACATGACTTGTAAGCACCAGTAATAGCAATGAGAACACATCTGATGTTTAATATGTAGTTATTAAACAGTTCATAGTGAGCAAGGCTACCAAGTGTGATGCTTCAGAAATAGAAATGACTGCAACATTGCCTGAACATTCCCTTTGTGTTTGGCCAAACAGGTAATCCCACCTAATATTAACATTGACCAAAATTATACAAGTATTTATTATGTTGTTTACTAAATCGAAGAGATCTAACAAGTATTTATAGAATAATTTGGTGTGGAGGTGGTGGTTAGGTGAGAAAGAACAAACTTCCTTCATGTCCTCCATAATCAATCTCTTCTAAATGTTCTCAAATGCTTTCCTACTTTTCCATTTGCTCTTTCTCTCTCTCTTTCAAAATCTATTTAAAAAGTTGGTGCTGTAGAATGCTGATGATGCAAAAATCCCTATGTGACCTGCATTAACATGAGATTTCTTTTCTTACAAGATGCCTTCATCTGTATACTACACTGTTAGAACTTACCAGGCTTTTTTACAGTAAAATACTAGCAACACTGTTGCCTGGAAATTACTGTTAATTGTGCAGTTCATTACTGTAATCTACAGTATGTTACTGTAAAAATACCATGCACTAAAATAAAACTCGAGTTAACTAATTTCACTTGCAGAAACTGACTGACCAACTGTTGTTTAAATGTATTAACTAAAATTTATAATGCACCAATAATGTGAGCAAAGTATTACTGTGAACTTACTTCATTTGTGACCATTAAAACACCGCCTGTTAAATAAAGCAACATGCAACATATTGTAGCGTCTGGACCAATCACACACACACAAATTATTCATTATATTTAATGAATTAGTTCGGCAAACTCACTCTCCCAACAAAGGTCCATGTAACTTCCCCCGAAACTAACATCACAATGAAGCTAACACCACTGGCAGAACTCAGTGTCCTGTTACATTGATAAGAATTTTTACAACCTCAAAAAGGGAATTCCTGAGAGATGTGACACTCACTTAATTCTTACTGAGAAGGAGAAATAAACCCCGTTAATCCTATATATTCTATATAACCACTTGAGAAATTTATGTATCTAATTTTCCCATCTCATGATTTTCCTTTTATGTTGTTTTGGCCTATGTTTTCTTGTAAACTTTAATGGGTTAATGTTTCAGACTTTGCATACTATGGTTAACCAAAATCATATGTGTGGCATGTTTGGTCTCTATAAACTCCAATCTTCATTCCCCATTTGTTAATTTACATTACATTTTGCTAACTTTGTGACGCATTATAATCTTGAAGATTCTTTTTCTTAAACACCCAATGAAATTACAGATTCAAATGTCCTGCTCGAACACAAAGGGTCATAAAATCTCCCTCCAAAGGGACAACTTCTTATTGGCTCACACACCTCCAGAGGGTGTGACATCTTCACTCTTTAAAAATCACTGATCACAAGATCAGCCCCTCTCTTAGCTCTCTTACTCTCTTGGTCCTTCCTGAAAAGTCCTGCTGATGTGAAGATGATGCTGAACTACAAGTTTTCTAAGGACCCCCTAGCTTGTGCCAGGCTGCGGCCTTGTCTTTCCATTCACCAAAAATCCTCTGACTCCAACTGGTTCTTTCTCATCAAGACAACATCAGCAAAGATTTGTGCAAATTGCATCAGGACAGTTTAATTCAAATGGGTGAGACATGCAAGTATCAAACTTAGTCTCATTATTTGATACATTAAAGGATTAGTTCACCTCAAAATGAAAATTTCCTAATAATTTACTCACCCCAATGCCATCCAAGATATCCATGTCTTTCTTTCCTCAGTGGAAGAGAAATTAATTTTTTTGAGAAAAACATTTCTGGATTTTTCTTCGAATAATGGACTTCAATGACAACCAGCGTTTTGAAGTCCAAATCAATGCAGTTTCAAAGGTCTTTGAAGTGCTTCAACGGACTGTGCACAATCGACGGCAACTACGTCCGATGTTATTGACTGAAAGGAAACTTATGTTATAAACTCAAGGGTCAAGAAACCAACTAAAGCAAGTACTGATCTCCATCATGGTGACTACAAACTTTATTATATTCAATAAAAACATCAACAACTAAATATCTGTTAATTCTCAACAAGTACTTTTGTACATGTATGAAAGAAATAATGTTAAATTGGTTTGTAAACTGGTTTCTCACTCAGTGTAGCTGGAAGTCAGTTGTAGTTCTTGTGTTTCTCTTTTTTCTGTTCTTGTTTCTGTCTTTCAGTGATTCTGCTTGTCAGTGTTCATCAGTGTCTGAATTCACTCTCTTCTTTTCACTCACTCTGTCAAGTGGACTGTATTAGTGAACAAATGTTGGGAACAGTGAATGAAGGTATAGAGTGTGATTTGGAACACAGCCAAGGATCAATATCAGCCTCTGAGTGTCAACTTTGAGCATTGTTAATTCACAGTATAGGCTACTTTCTCGAAAATTACAATGCATTGTTTTCTATGGTATAGAAATGTGTCAGAATTCAGCCTTTTTTTACAGCAAGGGTTAACAGTGTATAGGAAAAAAGCACAAGCTTTGGATTGTCATAGAGAGAGGATGCTGATGTAAATGTGCAGACGGATGATGACAGTTTGAGCTTGCATGAGAAATATTTACAGTTTTACAAGTGTACTCTGTTACAACTGTACTCATTTACCCTTACATAATAATGGCAATAATCATGACTGTGAGACATGTCCCTTGAGCAGCTCAGGTGCCTGATTATTAGTGGATTAATCTTGGACCATGTTTCTTTTTTGTAGAGTCAGCACAACTTTAAGTAATATTACAACACCAACAGTGTTGTTGATCATGTGGATTTATTTTTATAGGATTCGTTAATTATTGAGTGACTTTTCATTTACACAGAATATTGCTGGTTACTGTGTCTATTTATATGGATTAGCACACACATGTGGGGGAAAAAACAAGATATTGTGCCCACAAATTTAACAAAATTATTAAAACAATATCTATTTTTTTCACATGTCAAGTCAAGTCAAGTCAAATATATTTATATAGCGCTTTTCACAATACAGATTGTATCAAAGCTGCTTCACAGTATCAATCAAAACAACTTAACAATGTTTGTTTATTACTGGAAAAAAAGACATCCAAGTTTGGTAGAGCTGATCAATGGTATGATTGGTTAATTAATTTGAATATCCCCAACTGAGCAAGCCAAAGGCAACAGTGGCAAGGAACCGAAAAACTCCATCCATTGACCTAATGGTGTCCTAAAACTCCATCAGATGACCCAATGGAGAAAAAAAACCTTGGGAGAACCCAGGCTCAGTCGGGGGCCAGTTCTCCTCTGGCGTTTATGAACTAGAGGCCGAATTTACAGTAACTGTAAGATAAAAAATGTATATGAATGCCTGGCTAAATAGATGAGTCTTTAGTCTAGTATTAAACTGGGAGAGCGAGTCTGAGCAACGAACAATATCAGGAAGGCTATTCCAGAGGTTCGGAGCTAAATGTGAAAATTCTCTGCCTCCTTTGGTGGATCTGGATATCCTAGGAATGACCAGAAGCCTCGAATTTAGTGATCTTAAAGAGCACGATGGATTGTAAGGCGATAGAAGATCCGTTAAATAGACTGGAGCTAAACCATTTAGAGCTTTATAAGTCAAAAACAATACCTTGTAATTAATACGGAACTTTATAGGTAACCAATGAAGTGATGATAAAATCGGTGTTATATGATCATATTTTCTTGATCTAGTAAGAACTCTAGCGGCTGCATTTTGGACTAACTGTAGCTTGTTTATTGAAGATGCAGGACAACCAGCTAATAAAGCATTACAGTAATCTAGTCTCGAGGTCATGAATGCATGAACTAACTTTTCTGCATCAGAGACTGATAGCATATTACGTAGCTTAGCAATGTTTCTAAGGTGGAAAAAGGCTGTTTTTGTAACATATGAAATATGCTTTTCAAAAGACAGGTTGCAGTCTAATGTAACACCCAGGTCTTTTACTGTAGCGGATAAAGTAACAGGGCATCCTACTATGTTAAAGTCGTGCTGTGAAAGGTTTTGTGGACTGTTTTTAGAACCGATAAGTATTACCTCTGTCTTGTCTGGATTTAATAAAAGAAAATTACGCGTCATCCAATCTTTTATATCTTTAACACAATCTGTCAATTTGGATAATTTAGCGGCCGTGATGAAATATATATTTGAGTGTCATCAGCATAACAATGGAAACTAATTCCATGTTTCCTTAGAATATTACCAAGTGGCAGCATATATATTGAGAATAATAAAGGGCCTAACACAGATCCCTGCGGCACTCCACAGTTTGCCGAAGTTATGATCGATTTTTCTCCATTTAAGTAGACGAAATGGTAGCGGTCAGATAAGTATGACCTGAACCAGCTTAATGCTTGTCCTGGAACACAAGTGTAATTTTGTAGTCGATCTAAGAGTATTGTGTGATCTATAGTATCGAACGCAGCACTAAGATCAAGTAAAACTAGTACTGAGATACAGCCTTGGTCCGAAGCTAAAAGTAAATCATTTGTGATTCTAACTAGCGCAGTTTCAGTGCTATGATGTGGCCTGAATCCAGACTGAAATTTTTCATAGATGTCGTTTTCTTGCAAGAAAGAGCCGAGTTGAGCGGACACAACTTTTTCTAATATTTTTGACATAAATGGAAGATTCGAAATGGGTCTGTAATTTGCTAGGTTATTTGGATCTAATTGTGGTTTCTTAATAAGAGGTTTTATAACTGCCAGCTTGAACGTTCTTGGAACATGACCTAAAGATAAAGATGAGTTAATAATATTGAGAAGAGGCTCTTCCACTATAGGTAACACTTCTTTCAGTAGTTCAGTTGGTATAGGATCTAATAAACATGTTGTTGTTTTAGATGAAGTGATAAGTTTATTTAACTCTTTTTGTTCTATGGTTGTAAAGCATTGTAATTGTTCTTGCGGGGTGATAATTGCGGCTGAATTATAAGGCGCGAGCAAAGATTGAACGTTTACGATTTTGATTCTGATGCTTTCAATTTTCTCGGTGAAGAAGTTCATGAAATCATTACTACTAAACTGTAACGAGGTATTTTGTTCAGACGACGTCTGTTTATTTGTTAGTCTAGCCACGGTATTAAATAAAAACCTTGGATTATTTCGGTTGTTTTCTATTAATTTGCTGAGGTGCTCAGCCCTGGCCGTTTTAAGTGCCTTTTTATAAAGTGACATACTGTCTTTCCACGCGATTCTAAAGACCTCTAAATTAGTTTTTTTCCATTTATGCTCTAAATTACGGGTTTCTCTCTTTAAAACATTCGTAGTATTATTGTACCATGGTGCTATACTTTTTTCTCTGACCTTTTTTAATCTAATGGGTGCAACAATATCCAATGTTCTAGAGAGAATGGTGCTCATAGTGCTAGTTAGTTCGTCTAATTCATCTGTTTGTTTGGGTTCAGGCAGCAGCTGAGACAGATCAGATAAGCTATTTGAGAAATGATCTATGGTGGATGGACGAATTGTTCTACCTGGTCGATAACGTGGCACCTCTGGCCTTTGTATATTTATGCTCTGCCAGTTACAATTCCAAAGCCACAGCAGAATTAGCATACAACAGTGTTTTTGAATGACTTGATTGAGTGAATGATTCAATCACTCACTCTTAAAAAGAGCCACATAAAGCTACAATATGTAAAATTTTTTCGCCGCTAAGGGTCACTGACCCCTTACAATAACAAAGGCGTAGGTTGATGACGCATAAGCGGAATTATGGAACTTGTCGTCATGCCGATGGATCTAATAATGTTTTTGGATGAGTGAAAACATTCATTTTTTTTAACATGACTGTGGTATGAAGCAGGGCGCGATTGCTAATAAGAGACAGATATCAGCACCACATGCGAGTCCCACGGATATAAAGGAATAAGGACATTAATCCTAACGAACGCAAGTGCTGAATTACTACTCATACAGGTCAGTTTATTTGACGAATTACACTTATAAGGTAACGCAGCACTGTTTCATTTGGTCTAATGTTACACTATCATACTAAACAGCATTTGAGTGTGTTGAAAGTTATAATGTTTGTGGTGGAAATTTTAGACGGTATATTAAACTAACCATGTTTCTAACATCTAACATTTGAATTTGAAATGTATGTTTCCCCTTTAGTTGAAAACTCATGACTTTGGTTGTGTGTGCATGTGTATAAATAACATATATGGGAAATGAAACTAGACAGATGTCTAGGTTTGAAAACTTGTGATTATGAAGTAATGGAGAACCAATCAAATTGTAGAGAAATTATGTAATGTATCATGTCATTTTGCCACACCCCATACTATAAAAACTGTTGTGTTAGTGTTTACTGGTGGGATTCTCAATGGAATTTGTCTGAGATCCACCGGCCTTGCTTCTTCTTGGGAGATTCTCTGAGTATTGCTCGAGAACTCTCCCGGCCGTAATTAAAAGCATTTAAAGGACATATGCTGAAGTCTGTCTGATATTACTGTTGCGCAGCAGGTCAGTTTAGGGAAGCAAGTAAGTTAGAGTTAGGGAACTCGGCCAGTTGTCGACGGAAGACGCAGGAACTAGAGTATAAAGGTTATTAAGTGTCGATTTGGAGACGCTTGGTTAAGTGCCGATTTGGAGACGCTTGGAAGTTGACGAGTAGACGCCCCAGATATGTATTAAGTGTCGACGTGTAAACACTTGGGTGTTGACTGGATGCCCCAGATAAATTTATTTACGAAGGTAATTAGGTTCCAGGTACGTAGTTAGGTTTAGGGAAAAATCTATGACATGTTCTTCTATGTGTTAGTTTGTTTGCTATATGAGACTAGCAGTAATCTAGATCAACATTAGAATAATATACTGATCATATTGTAACATTTCATCATGTTGTTGAGCTACACTGTTAGACCTTACCAGGTTTTTTTACAGTAAAATACTGGCAACACTACCACCACCATTAACATCCACAGCAATAAATTACGACTCATTTTTTTAACACATCATGCATAAACCAAAAAAACAGAGCTACAATGTCTTGTAGAAACACAGAGATATCACAATTTAGCACACAGAGATATCACAATTTAGCACAGGAATCTCAACAATGGTGGTAATAATTTTTTTTTTATTCATGCAGCAGTGCATGCTGGGAGTTTTATACTATCCTGGAACCCAGCATGCATTGCGACATGAAACTTTTGATTGTCACCATTGTTGAGATTCATATGATGATTGTTGATGTCTGTGTGTCTAAGTCAAGCAGGAGTTAAAAATATTGTAATGCACTATATGACCACAATATTCTTCAGAAGACCTGATTACAGAAACATTTATTTCATGTTGTAGATTCACAGATATGCTAAATATGAAATACCCCTAAATTCAAAGAATATATACAGGAAATATCTGAAAATCATATATTTTCAAACGAAACAACAACAGCATGCTGCTAGACGTTACGCACTACGCAGTTGTCCACGTCTGTCGCCATGGTTGCTATGGCAGTACAAGCGGAAACCAGGGATAACATGGATATTATGACATTGACAGACGACAAGTGAACAGGGACGGGTACTATTTAAAATTGTGAATTTCTCTGAATTTACAAATTCTTGGAAACATTTTAGGATAATGGAAGTACACAATTGAAAGAAATATATAACACTGTGTAAGTGGGTTTTGGATATTTTGATACAAAATTCTTACACATTGTACCTTTAATTAATTCCTGAATGAATCTATGTTTTTGAACAAATCTGTTGGGTCACTTTTCAAGTCCATGTGCTGTTGAACTGTTTACCAAAATGATAAGGATTTGTGCTAAAATTGTCCAAAACCTTAATTTGCCTTGGTTGTTTTCAAACCTTTGGAGGACGCTGTAATACAGAAGGCAAGTTTGTATAATATCCATGCGATAGCTAATACAGTTGGGGTTGTTTTGTGTTTTTGAGTCCCAGTCCACCCTTGACTGCAGCCAACACGCGTCCTTCTCTAGCAGTGTGTGTGTTTAATAGAGGATGATCTTGGTTAAAAAGAATCACTTAAAATTTGCATTGCAATAAGCTTTTAGAAAGCACATTAAACACAGTCCAGTGCTAAATCAAGAAAAAAAGCATTTCTGTCTCTCACACTGTCTCAAACACTCTCTCACCACCCTTCAAGTATGCGAATAACTCAAAATACGATTTATTTGATCTCTGCTCAGGGCTGATTACAAGGATTCTCTCTTTCATTTCTCTTCTTCTCACACTAATCTTGCTGGTTCTTTTACTGTTTCTCTCCTTATTTTCTGTCCCTTCGTGCATCTTTAACTCACAAACTTGTGTATAGGTTGGTTGTGTCTCTCTCTCATTATAAAACATGGTTATTACTCGTGCTTGGTTCCTACAGAGGGCTTGTTCCTTTCTGCTCCCATGAATGGGCTGCAATGTAACGCTGACCTAACATCCAGCGCAATAAATTGAGGCTGCGCTCACCGCCGAGGGCTGTTAGGGGTTATGTGTAAAGGATCAGTCATTCAGATTGTACTGATAGTTCTGCTTTAATACCACAATTAGATAAAGTGGCCTCTTCTCCCACTCTGACAAGCTGCTCTCTGATCTCCCATCACACATCTCTGCTGCACAACGTATCATTACAACCCCAAACCATCAATGATTATGGATAATTAATGTAGAGCAAATCAAGTGAATCTGAATGTACATTCACTTCCAAAATCTCCCCGTCCTCAGATTAGACTCATAACAACACATGTCAAATGAAATCAGAGGGACTTGATTTCATTTGCTCTGGGAATTATCTGCATTCAGTTTTTAATGTTCTTCAGTATGGATATTTGATCACAGATGAATCAGTCAAGTGAATCTGAATAGCAGTGTCCGCATTTGATACAGGTTTCATAACTGCGGAACTAAACTGCATCAAAGACACAGATTTTCCCAAAGCTAATGTAATCTGTTTAGTGCAGAGACTAGTGCTGAGATTAAGGCCTATCACAGTAATCCTGTTAATTGATGTTTGTTTGTGACGGATGAAATGACACACATTCATACTGTGTTTGTCAACCTGGAAACTCTAATCCTCTCAAAGAGAGAGGAAGTGATGGAGAAAGCAATAATAGCTGTGTCATGACACACAGAATACACAGTATACATATAAACACAGCAGTCATTGGATAAGAGTGTCACTTAGCCAAATCCAGCTATTTTCCATTGAAAAAACTTCAGCTGTGTGTTATGTGTGAATGTGAATTTATGTACTTACAGCTTAGAGGTGTGTCTCTGTGTGTTCCAATTATAACTTGTTTAAATGAAATTAAGAAATTAACTTGGACTTTTTCATGTTAAATACACTACTGTTTAAAAGTTACAAAAACTCAATTTATTTCAAATAAATTTTGTTCTTTTTGACCTGCTATACATTAAATAATCCTGAACAAAATGCATTACTGTTTCCACAAAATATTAACAGCACAACTGTTTTCCACACTGATAATAATAAGAAATGTTTCATGAGCACCAAATCAGCATATTAGAATGATCTCTGACGTGACACTGAAGACTGGAGTAAAGGCTGCTGAAATTGCCATTAGGGCAATTCCATGAAAAGGTCATCTTTACCATGCAAAAATTAAGTTTTAACCAAAAGAACAAAACCCTTTTTAAGTTGTCCATTTAGGTCTGTAATATACTGTATTAATGTGCTTTAACAAAAATTTTAAGAAAATTTCCTTGTTTTTCCACCAGATATGAGGTGAGCAACAATGCTTAAATTACATTTACAGCCAGCCATATTTCATGCTTTCAAAAAAAGGTACCAAAGACCCCCCTTTTTAAACTTTATTTTAACAGTAAGCATTTTGCAGAAAGATGGAGGCATGCCTGAGAAATAAATATACTAATTTGGTCATAACAGCACTGCCTGTTGAATTTATAAGGGCTATAATAAAGAGGTCTTGACGCTTCAGTGCACTGTCACGTCCATATCGTTTTAAAGGTTTAGTTTATTTAATATGACAATTATAAATGCAAATAACTTGAAACTTTATTTACAAAGCTAAATTATGTTTATGCTTATTAGGATAGACAATTCATCTCACTATGCTCTGAACAACCATAATAATGCGTTACGGACGTGACCGTTACGGACGCTTCATATTAAATCATGCATATGACTATTGTGATCTGTTTCAAGACAGAAATGATTTTGGCCACTTCATTTCAAGTTTTGTTTTGTAGAAAGACTTTATTTAAAGTGAATTTCGTTTTGTATAAATTGTATCTTAATTTTAAATCAAAGTTTCATCAATCAATTGCCTGGATTTAATAAGCAAATATAGCATGGAGGTGCGATCACTTGCAACACGTAAACTTGAGCGCGTCTCATAACTGAACAGAAACTCAACGTATGCCTCTCAGAAATATAGCCTATCTATAGAAAGATTGCAAAGATCAAAACGAAAAGAAACAGGCAACTCTCTGATTGTGTAATCTGTATGTGCTTTTTCCACCACCACGTCCCTTTAGAGGCTCGGTACGATCACGCTGACAAAATAATAATAATAATAATAATAATAATAGGCTAATAATATTGCGTGTCAATTATTTTGTCAAATAATTTTTATACGAAATAAAATGTGATGATTTTGACTCGCGACTGTGCATTAAAATCCATAAACTGGCCGAAAACCGTGCGATCATTTAGACACAAAAAACGTAGGCGTTACATGATTGCTAGTGACTCACATCTACGGACAATAATGTCCATCGGTTCATCTGACTGTGGAGGAAACCTGTGATTTGAACTCCTATATGACAAACATTAATTGTTAATGTATTTTAATTTTGACTGTCTTCCGTAATAGTCTCTGCTTTAATGTTCCGTCTATGTGTTTATAGTAGCCTATTCACGTCCTAGTCGAGAGGCGTCCTGCAATTGCGCGAGGAACCTGATTGGTTTAGGCGAAACAGGCGCCCTCTAATTCGCTCGCGCTTCCTGTCATTCAAGCTCAGGTTTTGACAGCTCGAAGATAGCGTTATCTTAAAGCTAAACGCCTACCACAACGACAGATGGATAAAATGTTAAGATGATACTAAAAACCGCACACAATCAGGGAAAATACATTGAATAAAAATCTAGTTATATTAATGTGTCATATCAAATAGCTTTGTCACCTCAAGAGTCATCACCTCAGATAAGATATACCATGACAATATAACAACCTACTTTATATCATTAGTTAAGAAGAATTTTCATGAATTACAATTATAAAGATGAAAGTGTTAAGCATGAACGAATGAAATACATAAATCAAATAAATACCTTCACCCTCATCTTCTCTTATTGTCAATTATTTTACATATTGAATTAAGATGTACAGTAAGATCCAAGCTAAAAAAATAACTAATTCATAATTGGGGGGGGGGGTCTTCTTTATGTGAAAACACAGCCATTATGCGTCAACAAAAGTGCCATGATGGTTTGATGGTTGATTTTCCAAACAGATTCTATGTATTTCAGACGTGTCACATCCATAACAGGGTTTTTGTCACATCCATAACGTTGGTTTTTCCTCATAATAGACTTCATAAAAATATATATATTTTAAACATTGATATTTTTATGTTCAGCTAAGACCCCTTCATCATGTGGATAGCAATATCTATACATTGGATTTAAAAGTTCACAGACTTTAAAGGAAATCGAACAGTATACCAAAAACTCTGTCATTTCCCGTCACATCCATAACGCATGCATATTTTCCTTTTTTGGGGGTGCTTAAATATATTTTAGAAAAAAATATTTTGCCTGTCAATTCCCCAGATTGGGTGCTCTGAGAATATACATTTCCAATTTAAATATTGTAAGAAGTTTTTTTTTCTGAGACATTTCACCTGTCATTATGAGTTCAAATGTCACATCCATAACGCTGGAATTACCCATTACAGGAATAGGTTATATTTTAAAATATATTTAAAAAAAAGAAAATAGCTTAATCTTACTTATATTTCACAATGATACTGTTTTTTATATTGTATTTTTGATCAAATGATTACAGCCTTCATGTGCATAATATTAACAAATCTTACAGAAGCCAAACCCCAAACTTTTGAACAGTAGTGTAAGTCTGGCTGGCATTTTATCACAGCAAAGTTTTTGCCATGATGATTTTGTTTTTTATAAATTTTAAATGAATATTACAGGTCCAGCTCAGTTAACTAAACCAAATCAATTTGGACCCTCCTTTTCTTTACAAAAGGTGAGTGAATGGGGCCACCTAAAAACACTAAAACAATCTAAAAAACAACAAGAACAACTTTACAACTTAAATAAAACAGAAGTTTTATTTTTGAAGAATGAATTTTTTTAAAAGATGCTGTTGGAGCAGTGGTGCAGGGCACTCGTGCTGTATAAGGGGCTGTTGTGCTCGTGGGGACCCGGATCAAGTCTGATCTGGGTCATGTCCCGAACGCACTCCCTTCTCTCCCCCCACTTTTCTCTAAACTCTCCACTGTCCTATAAAATAAAGGCAAAGAAAAAAGACAGTAATTTAAAATGCATATCGTCGCTGTCTTCTATCTCCGAAAATGCTGCTATTCAGAAGAAAAAAAAAAAAGAAAAAAAAAACTCTGATAATTAAAGGTGCCATATGTAAAAATTGAGGTAAAAATATCCAAAAAATGAGCTACACGTATCAAAAGAATGAGAAGAAATAAGTGCAATGATGTCATTAAAAAAATGACAAGTTATAGTGCTGCCGAGATATAAACCTGAATTAGCATGCTAAATTACTAGCCCCGGCCCGGCCGGTGTCTAATACCAGTTTCGGCCATGGGAGGCGGTATGCGGGCAACATACATAACCACCAGCCAAACTGCAACACACGAATAACTCGAACGGCTTGTATCTCTTTAATCTCTAAAAATCTCCAAATGCTCCACGTGAAACTGCGGTCTTACTATAGTGTCAATTGATTTGATTAATATGCGCGAGGGAGAGAGAGCAGGACCACGCTCGTGTTGTTTGTAGACGTGAGAGTGCGCGCGCGCGGCCGAGCTCTCTCTCTCTCTCTCTCTCTCTCTCTCTCTCTCTCTCTCTCTCTCTCTCTCTCTCTCTCTCTCTCTCTCTCTCTCTCTCTCTCTCTCTCTCTCTCTCTCTCTCTGCTCGTAATGCGCCCTGTCAAGCGCAGCGGCAACAGTCATTCTATTCTACATCCCTCACCGATCAAAATAGGCTTTGGCGGGACAAAGCGGACTATTTGACGGTTTTAGAAGATTAACAACCTGAAACTAAAAAACAGACTAGAGTAGGCCAACTTTCTGGAGGTATACTGCCCCCATCTGGTATGGAATATGTGGAGTATGAATTGATTTTTTGACATAAGGCACCTTTAAACACCATGTTGTCAAAGTTGATACGGCTTTATGTATGGTAAGACAAATATGTCATTATTAACATCTTTCCAAATCAAGCTCAAATGGAGTTACGGAGGTTTTTGACCAGGGTATTTCTGAGAATTTTGGACATACAGTGCTGGTCAGAAATATTTGGTAAACAAAAATAAATCTGCATTGTTAATCCTTTTGATATTTTATAAAAAAAAAAATATCAAAAATCTAACCTTTCATTGAAGTAAAAGAATTGAAAGTGGGGGGAAAATCACATTATGAAATAAATGTTTTTCTCCAAAACACGTTGGGAACAATTATTTGCCCCCTTTTATTAAATACTTTTTTTCAACCTCCCTTTTCCAAGATAACAGCTCTGAATCTTCTCCTATAATGCCTGATGAGTTTGGAGAACAACTGACAAGAGATCAGAGATCATTCCTCCATACAGAATCTCTCCAGATCCTTCAGATTCCCAGATCCATGTTGGTGCTTCTTCTCTTCAGTTCAGTCCACTCATTTTCTATAGGGTTCAGGTCAGGGACTGGGACGGTCATGGCTGATGCTTGATTTTGTGCTCAGTGACCCATTTTTGTTTTGATTTTGATGTTTGTTTTTGGATCACTGTCCTGTTGGAAGATCCAACCATGGCCCATTATAAGATTTCTAGCAGAGGTTGTCAACTTGAAATCAAGTTACATAGGTATTACATGAAACAGTTGTCAAAAACGTGAAACATTTGTGCGTATTACATGTGCTTTATAGAGAGCCTAAGTACCTCCCCTCCGCTTCCGGCTCATGGGACCTTATTTCGGAAGAAATATGTATGGCGAGAGACAACTTATCTTTTTATTCCGTCTGAACCGCCTGAATTACACATATGATGTTTGTCAATTTAAAAGATAATTATGAAAGTCAAGAAAGTCAGTTTGTCATAAAACAGAAGAGTAACATTTTATGTGAAAATCGCTCAATGAACTACATCTCTCGTCTTGCACTATTGTACGTCAACAAGCTCGTATGTGTGCAGTCTGGTACAAAACACACAGGCATGACGGTGTAACGTTACGATTATAAAGTTAGACTATAGAAAAAATGACAGACGTTAGCTTCAGGAAAGTAAGCTTCATTCATTGAGAGAAAATGCATGACGTCACATGCGCGCCTTTTGGGTTTGTAGTCTTTGTAATTACGTATTTTCACAGTCTTATACCTCAACAGTTTTACATCAAACTGCGACTTTCTTGACTTTAAAATGTATATTTTAAATTGACAAACATCATATGTGTAATTCAGGGCACAATTCAAACGGGATCCAAATATTTGTTGTCTCTCGCCATTGACTACCATACAATATTTTTCCGAAATAAGGTCCCATGGTGGTCCACCGGAAAGGGGGGGACTTAGGCTCTCTATAAGTCGGTGTTTCGTGTAAACAGAATTATGAATGAATGTGCCTTTGTTTGTCATACTGTCGTTCTTACAGACTTTTCGTAGTTCACCTTTTCAATAATGTGAAAAATGTATACGTTGTCAATTGCAGTGTCATGTTTTAAATAAAATGAAACATGTCTTACTGATGACATAACAGAAGATGACGCTCAACTGAAGCTTTTATTCAGGTTTACAGCGAATGGCTTAGATAAAAAAAAAACAGCATTCTTTACCTGCTTTCTTCCATATCCGATAATCCAAACGCATTAACCCCATAAATGCTGAAGCAAAGGAAAAAACAGCAAATCACAGCTATCACATGTTTGACTGTGGCGCTACAGTGTAAATACTCAGTACATATCAAACAATCTTTATCAAAGCAATAGTGACACATGGGAAAAACTCACACTACTGTATTGCGACATTACTGTCGGATCCAATGTAGTTGGCACTGCATCATCTTTTATTTTCAGTCTCTCTGAAAGCCTGCATAGAATTGTGTCTTGTTTAAATATTAATTCTAAGTAAATTGAAACGAACAAATGAACAGTGTGTTACTGATGCAGTCTGACTGGAACTTTGTTAAAAATAAATAAATATATATATATATATATATTAGTGCTGCACGATTAATCATATCGCAATCGTAATCGCGATGTCAAGCCTATGCGATTATATGACGCAAAATGCTGCGATTTTATGTAAAATAAACAAATTAGGGCTGTTAACGCAATTAACGCAGCATCTGTTATTTTTTGTCATCCTTTGGCTAGTGTTACATGATCCCGCTCTTATTCGTGCGAATGCTTTAAAGTTCAAACCATTAATGCGCGACAAATCAAAAGAGAGCGCGCAGCCTGTGAATGTCCGACTGTGACTCACAGAACAGAAAGACGCGCGCCCATGCGCATGCACAGACCGGAATAGTTATTATCTTTCCGCTTGAACGAACAATAACACACACAATTATGCCAAAATGTCGTTTGTCGAGTATCTTCATAACATAAGAGCAGTCTTATGATGGACGTAAAGAGTTGTGAGAGAATGAGGCGCGTGTGAGATCCGCGTCTCTACAACGGCTGCTCTTAAAGGGCCAGCTGCCAACGCTTCCTGTCAGTAAAGTTAATCAAAGAACAAAAGAAAATTACTCACTGCTTTTGACTAAAGAACTTGTGTAGCTTTAATAAGGATTAGTCTATATATAATTTATAATTTATGCAGTGCAGACTGTTTGATAACTTAAATTTCTGTATATGTCCTACATGACAGGAAGGGCACAGGTAAATAATACTTTTTTATGGGTTTATGTGAGTATTATTAAGTTCACTTAAATTAAAAGCTGTTATATTTTTTGAAGCCTAATAAATGTTTTTGAAAAAATTATAGCTTTCAATTGTGGAATCACTGTAATGGTGGATGGCTATAATTAATGTTTTAAATGGGGGTGGATTCATTTTTATCCAGACCTCAATGGCTTATCGATCATTATAGATGTCTTGAGTAAAGAAAACACTTATGAAACACTAGATAGGCTACTATTCAAACAGCGAAATCTTTATTTACCCTTGCATTGCAAACAAGCAGAGATGATCCAAACTGTGTGCGACACTTGATTCACGATAGAGGCTGGGTGGAGACATTTTGAGGATCCACTGAAGTTACAAGGTTCAGTCACAAGCTCTTTTTAATACTTTTCACTGGTTAAATATTTGCAAAATCTACAGACAAAATTAAAGGGTGACCAATAGTGATAATTTATGGATTTAATTTGTTAAGGAAATATGGAGATACAAAGTTTCCCCCCAACAGCAACAATATACCCTCTTAAAATATTCATAAAGGTTTTTGAGGTCTTTCAATCAGGATTTAGAAAATACGATTCTACAGAAACAGCACTTTAAGGTGATAAATGATGTACTGTTAACTGCGGATACTGGTAGCTCTGTCGTGCTTGTGCTCTTAGATTTAAGCGCTGCCTTTGATACAATGGATACAGTCCTGTTGTCTCGCTCAGAGAAATGCGGAGGCATCCAAGGGAAGGCTCTAAATTGGAACAGTCTTTTCTTGAAAATAGAACTTTCTCAATGAATATTGGGGAATTTGTATCAAGTGAAGCTTACTTGTGGAATCCCCCAGGGTTCCATTTTGGCTCCAATCTATTCTCCATTTTGCTGCCACTAGGGTCAGTTTTTAAGAAACATGACATTTCCTTTCACTGCTACGCAGACGATACTCAAATTTATCTCCCCTTAAAAATAAAAATTGTTTAGATTCTCTTTACTAGCCTGCCTTACTGATTTAAAGGCCTGGATGGCTGTATAAAATAAGACAAAGATTATCGTATTTGGGCACTCTGGGTCCAAAAAAACTTCACATTTTAATATTGGCCCTCTCTCCCAATATGTAAAACCCTGTGTAAAAAATCTGGGAGTCTATTTGGATAGAGCTTTGAAGTTTGATATACAGGTCAGCTCTTTGGTCAAATCTAGTTTCTTTCACCTAATAGCACTGGCAAAGGTGAAGTCTTTTCTGTCTTTTAAGAACTTTGAAAGGGCTATTCATGCTTGTCATTACTTCAAGGCTTGACTACTAACACACTCAATAGAGATAAATCAAGTTACACTTTTGTAGGCTTCAAGTGGTTCAAAATGCAGCTGCCTGGCTCCTGACTGGGGTTAAAAAATATGAACATATCCACGTTAATATCATTACACTGGTTGCCGGTCCGCTATAAAGCTGATTTTGAAGTCCTTTTAATGGTTTACTAATCTCTAAATGGCTTAGCACCTTCTTACCTTACTGGTCTTTTGTTGGAATATGACTCAGGGAGGCCTCTGAGGTCCTCAAATCAGGGACTATCAGTGGTTCTAAAGACAAAATTAAAAGTCGGAGGTGACCGGGCATTCGCAGTTGCTGCGCCAAAATTGTGGAATAGTCTGCCATTTAGTATTAGGACTGCCAGAACTGTAGGTAATTTTAAAGGGTAACTAAACACTAAAACAACTTTTTTTAGTTAATGATCTGTAAGAATGGAGCTTCATAAATGCTGTTCATTGATTCCAGTAATTTTTTTGACATTTGGGTTTAAAGTGTTTTAATTCTACAATATATGGTGTAAAAAAACGTCTGAGTGCTGCCCTCTTCAGGTTGAACGGTGGCTACTGCAGTTGAATTTTCCTATTGGATGTTTGCGGTGGTTCGTGACGTAGCGGTTGCAGGTGACGTAGGCAGGTTCCATACAGAGAGATGCGTCTCAGGTGCACGCCCCCCCCCCCCCCCCCGCTGGGCTCTGCCCACTTTTCCAGCATTTTTCAAATATTGCCAGTGGGTGGAGTCAGGCTCTGACCAGGGGTTTAGTTACCCTTTAAATCAAAACTGAAGTCTTATTTGTTTGAAAAAGCTTTTACTCAATGATACAGTGTAATGTTATCTGTTTTATTGTGTTATGTGTTTTGTTTTATTGTGTTTAATGTTTATGCAATCTACAGAAAGAGAGAGAGAGTTTGTTTCGTGATTAAAGAAAACGCTTATGATACACTATACTATTCAAACAACCAATTCTTTATTTACCCTGGCATTTCAAACAAGCAGAGATGGTCCAAACTGTGTGCGGCACTTGATTCACGATAGAGACGGGGTGGAGTTATGAGGTTTTACTGAGATTTTGAGGATTCAATGAAGTTACAAGGTTTAGTCACACGCTCTTTTTAATACTTGTCATTGGTTAAATATTTGCAAACTCCACAGATAGAAGTAAAGGGTGACCAATAGTGATGATTTATGAATAAATATAAAAATGATGAAATATGGAGGTATGAGGTTTCCGCCTTACTCTCTTAAAATATTCATAAAATAGACATGATAAAAATGTTAAGTTCCCTTTCAAAGGAACTCGAGGTGCGTTGAGACGCGGTGGGAACGCCCTGCGTGATTGCGTCGTGAAGCACGTGTATAATCAGTCCAATGGAAAGACGAGACGTCATAGATGACGTCATAGACCAGGAAGCTATAAAGCACCCCTGAAAACAGACTGCGTCAGCTTCTGTGCCCTCAGCAAGCGCTCTCTGTATATCTGTCCTTGTCATATTTATTGTTGTCTGTCAAGCTCAATATATATATCTATATTATCCCTATTATGGCGAGCAAGCAAGATTTCAAGCGTTGTGTTGTTCCCTGCCCTCGTTACATCACGGGTGGGGACACACATCAGCTTTATGTTGCTTGTTTGGGAGTGGAGCATGCCCAGTCAGTCCTCGAGGGGGCTGACTGCGAGCTTTGCGAGAAGCTGTCCGTGAGGACACTCCGCTCCCGCCGGGCGTTCTTCGAGGAGGACGGTTCGGTTCACGCTCCTCGAGGTGTGGGTCCCGCTGCTGCCAAGGCATAGCGGCGGCCTTCATCTTGGGGTTCGCATATGGATCTAGTAGCGGGGTTTGAGACGGGTTCTCAGCCCTTACCTGCTGGATCCAGTGCCTCTGCCCAGGAAGGAGCCTGCGCTGCGGTTTCTCCTCCCCAGGTTGAGGCACCAATGCTGCGGCTATGCAGTTCTGAGGAACTTGATGTCGTTAGTGTTGATGCAGGGGATTATGAGTCTTCGCCAGCTCATACCCCCGTTGATGAGGAGCTAATGGAGGTCTTGTCTCGTGCTGTAGCTAAAGTAAATATTGACTGGCCAGCCGATGATGTTGAAACTGAATCTAGAAAGAGTCCTTTATGAACGATATTTGCCATCTAGATCACGACCTCCTCGTCGGGAACTCACGTTTTTTCCCGATCTCCACACTGAGGTCTCGAGATTGTGGAATAAACCGGCATCTTTCAGAGTACATAATCCACAAACTCTTAACTATAGTAATGTTAAAGGTATTTCACACTATGGTTATATGACAATGCCTCGTGCGGAAGAGACACTTGTGAGCTATCTCTCCCCCGAGTCAGCGTCATCACTGAATGCCCCGACGTTACCTACCAGGCCATTAAAAAATACATCTTTGCTGGGGGGTAAAGCGTATTCGGCAGCAGGTCAAGCCGCGGGATGCTTACATACAATGTCGATTCTCCAAGCATACCAGGCTGACCTGCTGAGGGACATGGACGATTGTGAGGAAGTTAGTGCTGACGCAATTCGAGAATTACGTCGCACAACAGATCTATCTCTCCGGGCCACCAAGGAGACGGCCAAATCTGTAGGCTGTTCTACGGCAGCCCTGGTGGCCACGGAACATCATCTATGGCTGAATTTTAGATAGAGATAGGTCTGTTTTTCTGGACGCACCGCTTTCACCTACAAGTCTGTTCGGCGACGCTATAAATTGTGTCGTCGATAGGTTTCAAGAAACGAAAAAGCAATCTGCGGCGTTCCAGAGGTTTCTTCCTCACCGGTCCAATGTCCCCGAGACTGCTCGTAATATAAAAGTTGAGCAGTCTCGACCGTCTACGAGCTCCTCACAGCAGCACAGAGTGCAGCAAAGACAGAGCATCCCTCAATCTGGGGATCCTGGGTGGCGGTCGCAGTCCAAGCCTGTTAGGGGAAGACAAGATCTGAGGACTGTCATCACCAAGAGAGCTTGGACTAAGAAGAAGTCCTGACGCCCAGTCCGTCAGACTTCTCAGGGTGGTCCCCTCCAGGGAGGGACGGTTTTGAGAAATCGTTCCTCCTTGGCGCCCTCTGGGGGGCGATTCTTTAGGGAGAGTCGGAGCGCTGCCACTTCGGTTGTTCCCTGCCGGTTCGCCGTTTCAGGGCACCGAGGTGTCAGCGTCCCCATACGATCCTCCGAGGAGAGTCGTAGAGCGATCAGTTCGGTTGTTCCCTGCTGGTTCGCCGCTTCAGGGCACTGACATGATTGTTCAACCAAATCCAGAGGCCAGTCTCGAGAGACTGGTTCCCTTAGCAGAATTTCTGGCAGTGTGGAAACTACTACCAAATATTTCTCAGTGGGTCTTGTATTTACTAGAAAAGGGTTACAGAATTCAGTTCGGTTCTCGTCCGCCCAGATTTCAAGGGGTCCTTCCCACAGTGGTGGACTCCCAGCAGGCTCTGGTTATGGAGCAGGAAGTACTGACACTTCTGCAAAAAGGGGCTATAGAAAGGGTTTCTCCTCCCAGCAGAGAGTCAGGGTTTTACAGCCATTACTTAATTGTCCCAAAGAAGGATGGAGGGCTGCATCCTATTCTAGATCTGCGCTATTTAAACAGCAGAGTTCAGAAACTCAAGTTCAGAATACTTACACTCAAACAGATTGTATCACAGATTCAGTCCGAGGACTGGTTTGTTACAATAGACTTGAAGGACGCGTACTTCCATGTATCTATCCATCCTCATCACAGGAAGTTCCTGAGCTTTGCTTTCTGGGGCGAAGCATACCAGTATCGGGTTCATCCCTTCGGCCTAGGTTTATCACCCCGCACCTTTACAAAATGCGTGGATGCAGCTCTGGCTCCTCTGAGACTCCAGGGCATTCACATATTAAATTATATCAACGATTGGTTGATTTTAGCTCAGTCCGAGCTTTTGGCAGTTCGACATCGAGATGTCGTTCTGTCCCACATAAAGAGGTTGGGGTTGCGACTCAACACCAAAAAGAGGTTACGTATGTAACCCTGGTTCCCTGAGAGGGAACGAGACGCTGCATTTTCCTGCCATACTTCCTGCATGCCCTGATCGACTTGCTTCAGGCTTTCCAGAAGCTGACGCGGTCTGTTTTCAGGGGTGCTTTTTAGCTTCCTGGTCCAAGGACCATTGTACCAATGATACATGTACTTTGGATGCAGATCCCTAACCTTTACATTCCTGTCATATTTGAACCCATATGTTCTTCAGAAATATAACTCTTTTTCGTGACGGTAGACAGATACTGTGCGTGTGAGATATCACACTTGAATCATTACAGGCATGTATCATTAATTTGAGGGAGTATAAGCAGCTTCAAAACACACAAGGATATAAATGACAGTAGCAGCAATAGCTGAGAGCTGAGGCTGTCACAGATAGAAACGCATTACAGTTGGGGTTTAAATGTTCACACATTGCCAATGTGTCAGAGATGACAGTGAGGTGGTGAGAGGTGTAACCTTGACAAAGAGAGGATGTGGAAACATTCTTCCTGCTTTTTATTGCAGAGGGTAAATGTTTTGGATGTTATACTTGAATCTTGATGTTGATCTTGAGTAGGGATAAACACTTTACAATCATTTTGAGATTATCGCCGATTAAGTGTCACTTGTGTCACTCAGTTCTAAAAAAAATCTACTGTCAATAGATAAACAATTACTGTTTTGGGAGGATTTTATAGTGTATAAAATAAATGTTTTTTATTGTGTATATGTCAACATTAATATATCATCATCAGCCCTGCTCTCTAGGTCAGGGGTTTTCAAAAAATTGTTAATGCCAAAAAAGCCTTAGGAAGGGCCCCCTTCCTAAAAATACAGCTATATATGTTAAGACTTATTTATAGCTTAGAAATGGTAAGAATAACATTATAAAGACAACATGTTGTTTTAAAATGAAATAATTTATATTTATGTTGTCATTTTACTAAGCCAAAAGAAATTGTAATTTTATTTGGAAAATATTAATTAATTAATTAATTAATTAATTAATTATAATAAAAAATTGTGTATAGCATCTTTTATTTTGTCAGTTTTGGTTGCCGGCAATGATGATAAAGTCAGGATCCAGGTGCAGCAATAATAAAACAAAATTACAAATCAAAATAACAAGATACTCAGATAACTAGAACAGGCAATAGGCTACATGAAGAGAACAGAACAGAACAATGATATCCAGCAAAAAGACTGACAAAGAACTGAGGAAAATACAGGACTACACAGTGACTAACGAGTTAATTGACAAGAGACACCTGAACTGAAACTCAACTCAATCTGTTATGGAGACAAACAGGCGGGGAAACGGAGAGAACTGAAATAATTTAACAAACTGACAGCAAAAACTAGAACTGAAATACAAACATGATTCAAATCACAATTAACACGTGACATATTTACAGTAAATATCAGTCCAGCATAAATAAATATAAATAGTTTTTCCTGAAATTTTCCATGGACCCCCTTGAGGCCCACACAATTTAGATATTTTACATCAGCCATTAAAAAAAAAAACTAATATTGATGTATTTTGATCTTGAATGTTGAAAAATACATATATTTTTCTGAAATGGATCACTACATGAGGACATTGTATTCTGATTTAAAAGGTGGGGGTTTGTCTCTAGTTGTGTTTTCTGAAACTCTTGTCAAATTATATCTGGATAATTTGCCCCACTGAATTGCAGTAGGTGTTATGAGCAGGGAAGTGATGTGTGAGTGAATGTGTGGGCATGCATGTGTGTGTTATGAGCCACTGTGTGCATGTACAGGAGATTGTCACAATTTGAATTTGCATCAGTTGTCAGAGGAAGTAAATAAATCAGGCAGATAATGCAAAAAACATAAATAATAATAATAATGAATAACATCTCTAAACCAGCATGGTGTGTTGCAACCCAGAAATGGGTTGTAGGAATGTTCTGATGCAGACAGTAGCAAATGAGCAGGCAAATTATAAAATGCAAGATAAAGAGGATAAAGGATGGCAAAATACACTGTAAAAATATCATAGATTTCATATATTTTATACAGTGTATAGGTTTATCAACTTTAAAAAAGGAGGAAAAACACTTATATATTTAACAGTTGATGCCATTGAATGGTTTATATGGAAGGTTTTTTGGAGCTCTGGAAGGAAAGACAACTTTTGCTCTGTACCCCTTGTGTTTCTGTGATTAAATCGAAAAGGTTGTGTAACCTAATTTTGACATTAAAATGCACTTATAGCAAAACATTGATAAAGTCAACTTTAAATGGGAGAACACAAAGACACAAATGTTTTGTTCAGGTCCTCTTCAAATTTACACAGCCTTGAATAGTCTGGCCCAAGTCTACAAAACAGTCTGGTTTTTATAAAGATGTTTGCAGTGCAGACTGATATGACCTTAGACACCTGAGTTCTTCAACAAGTTTCTTGCGGGGACCAGAAAAATTGCAAAGGAACACATCTTCCGAGGAATTATTACATTTTAACACAACTTGTAACTAACATGTTAACATGAAAAACCAAACACCCTTAACATTTTGAAAAAAAGAAAGAAAACAATGACTTTAACATGTTAAAATCCATTATGTTTGAGAACAACAACCATACAAAATTATCTACTAAAAAAAGGCTATCTACTATAGAATTGTAAAATAAACTGGGTGCGGGGGGAGCATAAACTTTTTGTTTATAATCCTCAAATAAGCAAAATACAGCCTTTTTCCTTCTGCAAATTTTGTACATTTGCACAAAGTGTATTCAGATTTTTGAGCAGATGATCATTAGTAAACAGGATTAACCTGATCACTTTTTAGCACTGCAGGCTCGAAAGAAATGAGACACGTTTAACACTTGAAGCAGGGTAATGAATGCAAACTGTTCTCTTTCATTCTTTCTATATAAAAAAATAATATAGAACTCATAGACAATTGGAAAAGTTTTTGGGGCAGACCTGGAGTCTCATTTATAAAACTGTGCGTAGGATCCTTACTAAAAGTGTACGTGCGCCCGAATGCCAAAAATGGCGTACGCTAAAAAATATTCAGACTTATAAAAACGTGCGTACGCCAGAACCTGCGCAAAATTCCCTTTATAAATCTCAGTCAGCGGAAGAATGTGCGCACATGCTTCTCCTCCCCGAAATAACCATATATGGAGCTTACAACGCCTAGTTTTACTATGCATATCATCATTTGCATATCATTTGCATATGATTATTCATCCACGTGATACCATGTTTAACGATACAAGATATTAGGAAAATATGAAATACGGATGTGCCGTCACATTACATTAATAAAAATCATAAGCCTATCCTTGCCTTGTTTTTGAATAAATAAATAAAATAGCGTAAAATACATTTCAGAGAAAGTTTCTCAATCTCACTGGCCAAATAGTATTTTTAATTGATTATATTTTTAATGGAAACAGATAGACCTTGTGCATTATTTGCACAAAACTATTTTCTCAGACAATCTGCTATTATCATGATAAGCAATTATGTATGTAAAACATTAAAACACAGAATGCCAGAGGAAAAGTGTTCAAAAGCATTTATTGAATATAATTTTTTTTTGTAACTTCTCAGTAATGATTTCATGTAGTTTAAGTGTTTAACTCCATTAATGGGAATGGCATATTTAATCGAAATGTTTATATCAAAAGTAAAACATAGTTTAAATCATTATTTTATTTATTTAAAGTGTCATTGCAATCATGCACTCTATTTATGATTATGACTCATAATAAAGATTTACGGTTTTCCTTCATCTGCCGTTAGATAGGCTATATGCGTCAGTTTCACTAAACGGCCCAACGCGCTCGCTGGCGCGGACATTTAAGAAGGGATGGATATTTGCTTCAAGTGATAGGCTTGGTGAGTGAAATTGTATTTGTATTATCTTTCTGTATATGTATCATTTTCTTTAGATTTTCTGTCTAAAAGTGACCAAAAAGACATTTAACTCCAACTCACCATCTGTGTGGCAAATTCCCTTTGTCTCCAGAATGTGCGTACGCACGGCTCAAAGTTTGCTTAAAGGTTTGCACATTCTCCCGTCAAGTTTGTTTTTTATAGATCACAACCTTTGCGTGGAAACTGGCGTACTTACGTTTCCAGCCCCGTTTTGTGCGTACGCACGCTTTATAAATGAGACCCCTGACCTGTTGAAAAGAGATGGTATTCATCGCTCCTGGGATGGTGCTGCACTTCTCTCTAGTAATATGGTACATAGTCTTAGAACTCAAACATGAATTGGGGCTCAGGTCAGGAAGCAGACAGACTGGCTAAACCGACCATCCACTAGCTGTCTCACGTCACTGAGGTCAGATAAATCCCATCACATAGAGACTCTGTCACCTAGATATCATAGAGAACAGTGTCTGTTCCCCGAATTAGGACATACAAAAAACTCCCAAACCCATTTAAGGGTAAAAATGTAATTGATGTTAAACAAATAAAAAACAGATATAATGCAGATGAACAAATGATAAAGCTTGGGTTGCTGAATATTCGATCTCTTACTTCAAAAGCACTTATTGTTAATGATATGATTGCAGATTATAACCTAGATGTGCTGTGTTTGACAGAAACCTGGCTAAAACCAGACGATTACATTACTTTAAATGAGTCCACCCCCCAAGATTACTGTTATAAAAATGAGCCTCGTCTGAAAGGCAAAGGGGGAGGTGTTGCTGTAATTTATAGTAATATCTTCAGAATTATTGAGAAGTCTTGTTTTAAATATAATTCTTTTGAAGTGTTGGTGCTTAATGTAACACTATCTAGTGTAAATGATAAATCACATTTGAGATTTGTGCTGGTTACTGTATACAGGCCACCAGGGCACCATACAGACTTTATCAAAGAATTTGCTGATTTTCTATCAGAGTTAGTACTGCCTGCAGATAAAGTCCTAACTGTTGGTGATTTTAATATAGATAACAAAAAAGATGCATTGGGATTGGCTTTCAAAGACATTCTGAAATCTATTGGAGTTAGACAACACGTGTCAGGACCTACTCATTATCGTAATCATACTCTATTATCACATGGAATCAATCAATGTTGATGCCGTTGAAATTCTACTGCAGAGCGATGACATCTAATGTATACTCCATCTAGCCAAGGCTGCAAAGCCGACTCCGTGTTACAAATATGTTGGACCTATCAATTCTGCCACTAAAGATAGTTTTATTAATAATATTCCTGATCAGTTTCATCTCCTCAGCATCCCAGATAACTTAGAAGCACTCAATATTGCGACAGAAACATTTGTCAATTACAGGCCAATCTCGAATCTACCTTTTCTGTCAAAGATACTAGAAAAGGCAGTATCCTCACAACTATGTTCCTTTTTAGAGAGAAATGGTATCTGCGAGGATTTTCAGTCAGGATTTAGACCGTACCATAGTATTGAGAGTCGAGACAGCTCTCATCAGAGTCACAAATGATTTGCCCTTATCATCCGATCGTGGTTGTATCTCTCTATTAGTGTTACTCGATCTTAGTGCTGGATTTGATACTATTGACCACAGCATTCTTTTAAATAGACTCGAAAATTATGTTGGCATTAGTGGAATTGCATTAACATGGTTTAAATCATACTTATCTGACCATTATCAGTTTGTAGCAGTAAATGAAGAGATGTCTTATCCGTCAAATAGTTCAGTATGGCGTACCACAATAATTGGTAATTCTAATTATTGGACAAAAAAATGTCCTCACGTAATAACCTAGAATACTGTCTAACACTTGATGGCTGCTCTGTCAAGTCTTCGTCGTCGGTTAGGAACCTGGGTGTGCTCTTTGATACCAATCTTTCATTTGAAAGTCACGTGTCTAGTATCTGTAAAACCGCATTATGCTCTCAATGACAAATGCGGAACAGTTAGTTCATGTGTTCATGACCTCAAGGCTAGATTATTGTAATGCTATTTTGGGTGGTTGCCTTGCACGCTTCATAAACAAACTACAGCTTGTCCAAAACTCAGCAGCTAGAGTTCTTACCAGAACCAGGAAGTATGACCATATTAGCCTGGTTCTGTCAACACTGCATTGGCTCCCTATTAAACATCGTATACATTTTAAAATATTGCTGATTAGTTACAAAGCACTAAATGGTTTATCTCCCCAGTACTTGAGCGAGCTCTTAACGCATTATAGTCCTTCTATTGTGATCTCAAAATTCCGGCCAGTTGATAATACCTAGAATATCAAAATCGACTGCTGGCGGTAGATTCTTTTACTATTTAGCTCCAAAAGTTTGGTACAGTCTTCCTAATATTGTCCGGGAAGCAGACACACTCTCTCAGTTCAAATCTAGACTAAAAACACATCTCTTTGACCTAGCATACACATAACACATTATAGACTTCTATAATTCAATGTTAGGCTGATAGATTAGATTAGATAGATTAGGTCAGCCGGAACCGGGAACACTTCCCATAAATCCTGATGTACTTGTTACATCATAAGAAGGATGACGTCTATGCTAATATTAGTCTCTCTGTTTATCCCGAGGTTTACCGCAGTCCGCCGGATCCAGGCCAGTCCTAATCTGATGAATGACCTGCGCCTGGACACGAGGACAACGCAGTCCTGAAGTGTCAACTAGTCTCTCCCCTGTGTAAGAACCCCTGTGAAGGCCTCCTTCCCTTCCCTTTACCTCCATACAGATAAAAAGTTGTCTGTATAATTCGGGTTCATGTGGCTACGCGGAAGCGATAAATAATTCTTTACTATAAATTTTTAAGGCCAGACAAGTAGTTTGTTGAGGGTTGGTTTGTAAAGATGGACTACACGCCTGCGCACATATTCAAACGTGCATACCTATAGACTAAACACGTGATACGCATGTGCACGCCGTCTGCGTTTTTGCAGGTTTGTGGTTTTGAGGCTTGCGCAGAGATAATTTTTCAAAATTTTTAAATTATTTCAAGGTTTGAAAACCATGAAACCATGAAATATGTTCCAAGGTACAAGCCTTGAAGAATGTATAAAACAGAATTTTTCAAGCTGTAGTTTGTTTATTAAGCGTGCAGGGCAACCACCCATAATAGCATTACAATAATCTAGCCTTGATGTCATGAACGCATGAATTAACTGTTCCGCATTTTTCATTGAGAGCATATGACGTCATTTAGATACATTTTTAAAGATGGAAAAATGCAGTTTTACAGATACTAGACACGTGACTTTCAAATGAAACATTGGTATCAAAGAACACACCCAGGTTCCTAACCGACGACGAAGACTTGACAGAGCAGCCATCAAGTGCAGCCATCAAGAGCTGAGTATCATTAGCATAACAGTGAAAACTAATGCCATGCTTCCTAATGATATCTCCTAAGGGTAGCATCTACAGGGTGAACAGCAACGGTCCTAGTACTGAGCCTTGTGGTACTCCATACTGAACTTTTGATCGATAAGACATCTCTTCATTTACTGCTACAAACTGATAACGGTCAGATAAGTATGATTTAAACCATGCTAATGCAATTCCACTAATACCAACATAATTTTTGAGTCTATTTAAAAGAATGTTGTGGTCAATACTGCCCTACAAAGGCAAAAGACCTTAACCCTCTGGGGTCTAAGGGGTTTTTGGGGTCCTTGAGATGTTCTGACATGCCCTGACATTTGTGCTTTTTTCAGTTGCTTATAAACATATTAATGGCAAAGGTGTAATTACACTCTATTTAGCACAAACAGGGCTACCATAATATGTGAGCAACATGTATGTACATGTTTGTATTTTTGAGGGAATATTGTTTATGCATGGTTATTGAAAAAAAAAAAGTTTCTGAAATAAGGCCACAAAACACATACTAAATATGTGTCCACAAGACTTTTGACTAATGGATGTCGTTGCCTAGAGTTTTTTCTTCAAAATGATGTGAAAATCATCCTGCCTAATCATTCACATAAAACAATACATTGATTTAAATTTTGTAAGACACTTTTTGTTTGGAAAGGCAATATGCACAAGGGGCGTCAACGATTTCAACACCATCATGCAAATTTAGTGGTTCACACCTGAGGAGACAATGGGGCCCGCATACTTAATGAGCCATTCATTCAGGTGTGTCACTGAGCCACAAGAAAGAATGCAAGAGCAATATATATGTGTGTGTGTTTGTGTGTATATATATATATATATATATATATATATATATTCTACCAAATTGGTTCACAGTTGGAAGCATCTCATTTTTTAAATATTTTTCCATGTCTAGTAATTGTGCAGTTACTTCTCATACTGTATTTTCAGTTTTGGAATATGTATCCTTTCCCCAAATTTGTCACTAATAAAACTCAATAAGTTTGTTTACATCTACCTTGTAAATATATTTTTTTATTAAAAATGTTACAATTACAACAACAATTCAAGTGCAATCTTTCTTTGTAAAAACTAAAGTATACATTTTATCATACATATTTCAAAGTTAAGGATTCATTACTTTGGATATAGCCTAGGCTACATTGGAACAAACACATAATAACATATTATTTGATTACTTTATTTTTGACAAAACATACTATAGGCTATTTAACATATGAGCAAAAATTGGCAAACAAAAGCTTATTTGAGGTGGCAAATATTTTAGAGGAAAAATTTATAATCTATCCAAAACTAGTCAACGAAATGTTGTCTTTCATATGTCTGTAACATAGGTCTTTCGTTTATATAAGAAATATAAATGTTAATTTGCAGTTTAATACGTTGCTTATACAAATACATTTTATTTCAACATATTTCAGTCGATTTTTACTCATCTCAGTATAGCAATATAGTTTGCTAAAAGCGGATCATTCATTCACACACAGAAATGCAATTCAAATTTAAACTGTCTTTTTGCGAGTTGTGGTAAACAGCGCACCTCTGCATTCACACACAGAAACGCGATTCACTTGAGAATGAAAAAAACTTACTACAGTATTCCTCAGTATTATCCTACAGTATTATCATACATATTTTAAAGTTAAGGATTCATTAGTTTTTATATAGCTTACATTGGAACAAACACTATAATAACATCTCAGTTGATGAGTTCATTTTTGACAGAACATAGCCTACTATATATTTAAAATATAAGCAGAAACTGGATGACAAAAGCTTATTTGATATTTTAGAATAAAAACTTTATAATCTATCCAAAACTACGAAATGTTGTCTTTCATATTTCATCTGTGACATAGTAGGCTAAACATAAACAACAGCGCCCATCTGTGCCGTTAAAGGTGCAGTGTGTGATTTTTAGCGACATCTAGCGGTTCGGTTGCGAGTTGCATTAATGGCTCAGCCCACTGCTCACCCCTCCCTTTCGAAGAAGCTACGGTGCCTGAAACTGGACAAACATATCGTCGTCTGAGACAGCAGAGAATAGCCAGAGTAAGCCAAGAAGAGTGTGTAACATTGTCACTGTTTCTGTACCACAGTCCATTATAAACCACATCATGGATAAAGTTTACAAAGCCATAGTCAGGTGAGGATCAAGGGTCTTAATATATAATATAATAATAGTAATCAGCTGATTGTCTCACAAATGTAACCAGCACATTTCCCCCCACATAGCAAACCCATAATACAGCGAGGGAGAAGAAACACATGAAACTATATGCAACTATATATTTTTTCTAACAGGGTAGTAAAAGTTTAGCTGGCTAAATATGAGCTGTTACTGTGGCTGAGCTGGTTAAAGCGTAAAGCCTTGTTTAAACTGGACGCGTCCGCATGAGCCCAAAGGTGCGCGCGGCAAAAGTGGCATGATTGTAACAACGCGCGCGCCTCCGCATCCCCTAGACACTGTTTACTACACACAATAGGCTTTTTTTCTTTGATTTTGAAAACTCTTCGTGATCGACCTAAAATGCTTCCAAGATCGACTTGTCGACCGCGATCGACGTGTTGGTGATTCCTGTAACGTTACTGTTTTACGGTCAATGACAAGAGTACTAATCAGCTGTCTCACGAACATAACCAGCACATTTATCACCACATAGCAAAGCCATAACACAGCGAGGGAGAAGAACTAAGTTACATGAAACAATCCAACTACATATTTTACACCACTGACAAGGGAAAAGTCACTACTCACGGTGTTTATGGCTAGCTTCTAGCTTTCTGCGGCTTCTCTTTCAAGGTAGTGATGAAACGCGCTCTGTAGCGCTGTGTGTTCGCTGTCGGCTACGGTAGAAACATGACGTCACAATATGTCGACCTTCATAGAAGGGGATTCCCGCGCCTAGGTAGATATAAATGTCTCATTCTAAGGTAATAAAAACATTACGGTTTATTAAGTAAGTTCTTTATACACCACTGAAAACATAGTTATGGATGTCATATTGCATTTCTGTTAATAGATACTAAATTTTTTTACACATTGCACCTTTAATTCATTCACACACAGAAACGTGATTCAAATTTGTGATTGCAAACAGTCTTTTTGCATTTACAGACATTAGAAAAAAGCACAAGAATAAAAAACTTAGGCTACTCACAATTCTTGGCTAGATCGGTCGCTCCTCAAAATGAAAATAAACCAGCACATGTTCTGAGGTAAATGTCCCAGGATTACTCCTCACAGTCACAGCCTCGCAAGACGAAAAGGTACATTAATCTGATGATTAAATTTGTTGTGTTATCGCGTTTATGAGGGGCGTTGACACGTTCGCATGTGTCGCTTCAGATCATTTGCGTCTGAATAGCGCGCGCTCTCCGTGGGCGTGTCACATTAGCAGAATAATGAGCTGAGAGAACGATAATGAGATCGGCTGACACCCCTCTCTTTTTTATAGATTACATAAACAGAGAATATTTATTTTAGTTTTAAATTAGATATTTTAATAGTACAAACTTAATTGATCATAAAGATATATTGCTCGTGCTTGGGTGAATAGTATTCGCTGAGTTTTGTTTAAGTTTAGAGACATGCTCCAGAAAAAAGGTTAACGGAGGTGGAGAGACAGAAAGCACACCCTGTTTATTTTCTTTATTTTACAAAAGCACAATGTTTTATTTTGATTGTAAGTGGGCACATAAAAAAATAGACATTCAACAGTTTATTTTTTTATATTTCTTAAGTGTGTATGACCAAAAATGACAGAGTATTTTAAGTCTATTTTCCTGCTATGTGAAAAAAATCGAGCAAAACGCGCCGGCGCGTTTGTCGACCCCAGAGGGTTAACTCGCTAGAGTGTGGAACTGAGAAAAATGACTTTAAAGATTTTTAGTTGTCCCGCCAAATTAATTATAGGTAGGACACTGAAAATCGGGCAATTAGATGTTTAAGTAATGAAAATGATCTACATAAAAAAATCTTGAGCTCAAACTTGACTTTTGACCACTATTTTAAAGTTACTGTACTCTGCCTTTGTATTGTCAGCAAAAAGTGAGAAGTCATGCCAAGGCAAAAGGCAGTAACTTCCACATTATCAATATTTGGTTGCTGATTATGGAGGACCAGCTCTACCATATTTAAAATAAATACAGAAATAAATAAATGCTCAATAAATAAATAAGCATACAATTAATTGCCCCCAAAAATACAATAAACAAATAAATGTAGGTAGAAATTAAATTATACAGTGAGACATAAATGTATCTCTTAATTAGCTTCTTTATTTATTCACCTTTGTAATAATTACCTTATTTATTTATGTGCATGTTATAATATTTTTGTCTGTTTTATTCTTCCTTTGTATTTTTTACCCTATTTATTTCTTCAATGCTATTTATTTCTGCCTGTCGTTTTTACATTTCTGTATGCATTTCTGCCTCATTATGCAAATGAGGAGGGGCTGTGTCTTAAGGGGTCAACTTCTGCCCATTGGTTGGTTAGCATTTTACTGCATCGGTCGAATCTACATGCCACCGGCCACAGTCACAACAAAGATGGCTACCTACGATGAAGTTGTCAGTGAGCTGAGGCATTTAGCAACTGTTTTTGAAAACAATGCTAACGTTATAAGTATTGACTTTATTATTTTTCGTTTGGACGCTCTGACAGAACGTGTGTTTCAGTTAGCGGCACACATGGACACAGATGTCGGCAATGTAGTTTTTCAGAATCTGGAGGAAGCGGCCCATCTTCTTAACTCGGTCGCTAACGTTAATCACACACCTGGGATAGCTGGTCGCCCTGCTTATATGCTACCTGTGGACGCCGTGGAAGGACTTTTACATGCGGGTTTGCCTGTTGGTGCCATTGCAAGGCTTTTTGGAGTCAGGTCGACCAGCTATCCCATGGGGTAAAGAGTATTTTCAAGTGGTACCGCGTGGCATAAGACTTGCTAAACATGCGTTCAAAATGATCACGATAAAACAGATCCCTGGGCTTTAGTTCTTTGTTGTATTCACCTGCTATGGCATGTGTAACATTTTTCTGTCATATCTGCATATATCCTTCATGATCGTTATCGCACGTTTGTCAATGGAGCGGGTTCAAATACTAAATGTTATGACCGCATTAGTGCAGGACAAAGCTCTGAGGACATCAGAAGACAGGGACTGATGGAAGCTGTACACAGCTCTACACAGGCTTCATTGTAATTTAAATTTTAATGGAGAGTAAAACAAAGGCAGACCACCGTATAATCTGGTAGGTAGCATTATTTGATAGAACGCCGGCAACGTAACTTCATATTGACGCGCTGCTAAACAAAGGCTGAGTACCGTAACTCAAGCGTGAGCGTTCCAAAACAAAGCCAAAGAGCGGTAACTGGTGTTACGGTGTTCTGCCTTGGTTTCTCATGGGCTTTTGGAAGTTACGGTTAAGACAACCTATTATTTTCTCGAAAAAACAACGGATTTGACTCAAGCTACTTATCCACATAATAAAGGAGGTCTTGAATGTGCCAAAAATATAAATAACTCATTTTCGACCAAAAACTAAGTTACGGTCTTTTGCCTTTGCACGGCAGAATAGTATCAAATACAGCACTAAAATCGAGTAACGCTAGAGAGATACAACCATGATCGAATGATAAGAGCAAATCATTTGTGACTCTAATGAGAGCTGTCTCAGTACTATGGTACGGTCTAAATCCTGACTTAAAATCCTTGCAGATACCATTTCTTTCTAAATAGGAACATAGTTGTGAGGCTAATGCCTTTTCTAGTATCTTTGACAGAAAAGGTAGATTTGAGATCGGCCTGTAATTGACTAATTCTGTAGGATCAAGTTGCGTTTTTTTAACAAGCGGTTTAATCATAGCCAGCTTAAAAGTTTTTGGTACGTATCCTAATTACAAAGATGTATTAATGATATCAAGAAGAGGATCTATGACCTCTGGAAGCTTCTCTTTCAATAGCTTTCTCATTTCATTTCTGTTCTCCTAACTTGCAAAAATGCATTTGATTGCATATAGATGCAATCAAATATGTGGGTTTAAATGTGTTTGAGAAAAATAGCATATCTGAACTATGGCCAGAAAACTATTAAAAACACTCACTCCATTATGGATTTGGACCGCAGATTGGTAATCGATGACCTCAGCGTACAGTTGAACTCACCACTGAGTTTTCTGATGTATTGAGTAGCACCGCAATTTCGTCAAAATCAATTGATATAATTAAATGTAGTTTTATTTTAAAGGTGCTCTTACCCAGGTCAGACCAGACGATGGACTCGATCTACCCTGCCTATGTTTTGATCATCGTTCTGAATCCCATCTAGACGTATAGTCTTTGACAAAAACACAATGTTCTCAGATTTTTGCTCAAAATGTAGCTTTTCTTCATGAAACTTACCCACATTCTTACCCACGTTTTTTTTTTTTTTTTTTTTTATCTGTTCTGTTCTTTCTTTTGATGTATTGCATATTCAGAAGTAAACTAATGAAACTTTTGTAAAAATGATCAAAAATGCTGGTGGTGTCTGGCAACTTTTTTCAAAAACGCTGGCAGGGAAAGAGTTAAAAAGAGCTTGCGACTAAACCAACTCCATTGGATCCTCAAAATAGTAATACACCTCATAACTCCACCCTGCCTCTATCGTGAATCAAGTGCTCCACACATTTTGGATAATATCTGCTTGTTTGCAATGCAAAGGTAAATAAAGAACTTGTTCTTTATTCAAGAAACTATATATATATATATATATATATATATATATATATATTAGATAAATACATATATAAATACAAAAGTCTATTTGTCATCAAGTCATAGCCAGTACTGTCTGTAAATAGCCTGTGTTAAATAGCCTTAAATAGCCACTTTTATAACATATTTTATAACATGGGATTTTGGCCAAATGAGAGAAGAAAACTGAGCAACCACATAGCTACAGTAAACTTAATGAAATTGTAATGAAATCATAATGCAGTACCCTTACTGCCTCAGATGTGGCCATTCTAATGACGGCAAAACACTTCCAAAATTCTCAGAAATGTAGTCGTCAAAAAATATTGTAACTCCATTGGAGCTTAATTTTGGTAAAATGTTAATAATATAATTGACACATGCAAATGTCTGACTGTAACGTCCTCGGGTGGATGAAGAAGGTGAAGGTAGGCGAAGATACAAAATAGCAAAGGTTTTATTCCAATAAGTAAATACCCAAACAAACAGAACAGTGTGCTAGTGCACAAACAATAACCAGCCAGAGGGGAACTTAAATACACAGATAATGACAAGGACAACAGGTGACGGTGATGATGATGATGAGGGTGATGAGGCGCAGGTGATGATGACAGGGGATTCTGGGAAGTGTAGTGAAGACACAGACGATGAAGGAGGTGAATGTGACACTGACCATATATAAAGCCACAATATCAACTTTGACAATTTATGGTAAACGTACCTATTAAGCTCATCAAAATCTACATTGAGATATTTTTAGTGCACAAGATATTGGTTTTAGTACAAGAAGTTATTTTAAAATAAAATATTAATCTCTCACACTATAATATTTCATTTTATTTTAAATGACAAAAGTATTTCAATTAAGATGTACACATCATTAAATATAAAAAGTCTGGCTGTGCTTAATGGGTACGTTTTGTACCCTTTAAGCACACTCCTGTTGCCAGTAAGCTCACAACATGTTTTATTAAAAATGTGTATTTATTTTAAACAACCTTTTTAAAGAATAATTGAAAAAAAAAATTATTTGAAGGTACAGAGTCAATCACAAAAAAAACAGAACTCTAAAATCAAGCACAGATTCTAAAAGATCAGATCTGGTACTCCACTGGCGTCTAAAGCACAACTTAACGCAACTGGTGATGTCAGAAGTAGCGAAGTGTGTCATGGCATAGCGTAAATATCAGCAGTGCGTCACAATACTCGCATAAGTTGCGCTTTAGACGTAAGTTGAATCTGTATGCTAGTTACTTTACTTCATAAAGTTTGAAATATTTTTCTAACACAAACTCATGGCTTTGCTTCCGAAGGCCTTTATTAACCCCCCGGAGCAGTGTGGAGCACTTTTATGATGGATAGATGCACTTTTATGATGGATAGATGCACTTTTACGATGGATGGATGCACTTTTTTGAGCTTCAAACTGATGGTTGCAATTCACTGTCATTATAAAGCTCGGAAGTGTCAGGGTGTTTATTAATATAACTCCGATTGTATTCGTCTGAAAGAAGAAAGTCATATTCACCTATGGCTTGAGGGTAAATCATGGGGTAATTTTCATTTCAAATTGAACTTCTCCTTTAAACACCTCTGATTGGCCAATGCGTTCACACGCTCAATATAGCTATGTCTGTGATTGGCTACAATGATCAACACTTCAAAAACATGTCTTCACCGAGCGCTTTTCTTATCAGTTTTTGAAAGCAGGCGTTTATCAGAGGATCCATAGTATATATCCACTGATAAACGGATCCGCTGATAGACGCCTGCTTTCAAATGCTCCCGTGTGTATGTGTAAGAGCTCTGAAGTCGGTAGTTCAGAATAAACTGTAGTTCTGTCTATATTTTGTCATCTCAAGGCTGTGAAAAAAATAAGTTATTAATTAACTTATAAAGATTAACTTAAAGTTACAACAATCAGTTGTTATTTAAAGTCTGTTTATGAGGTATTTACATAGACGTTCAATGTGGATGAGCTTACTGAGCACACTGAGCTTAATTGGAGCAGCAACAATTTTTAATTAATATATATTACTAGAATTTTAAAGGACCAGATTTTGCTAAATAAATAATCTAGGTCATGTATTACGTTTATACATATTTTAATATGAACAACTATTATTTACAATATCTGTGAAATATACTTTTTCTAATTGATGTCACACTGAAGCTCTGTGATTTTCATAGTAGTGCACCCTTTAAGCTCACCTTACAATAATATTAAGTCTTATTAAAATTAAGTGTTTCTAAAACACTTTTTGTCAAATTTGGTTAAACTGTCTTTATATACCAGTACATATCTAAAATGTAAGTACTCTGAAAAGGAGTTTATAAAAATAGAGTGTCTGTAGTCCTCTCAGGGCTGCAATAAACAGCTCATTATTCCATTCGGACCGAGTGCTCTGATTGACTGGGCGACTGTCACTGTCCCTCGTTGCTATGGCTACCAGCCCTTCTGCAACAGGAGCTGCCCAAATGCGCGCACTCAGTGGACTCGCTTATTTCGGAAGAGGAGAGGCGCTTACCGACCGCAAGCCACGAAGTCTCACCATTATGGCAGAGAAAGAGCAGTCAAAAAGGTATTTTATTACCTGTGATTCTGACATGATGTCACTCCATCGCACTGCGCTCCTCTCCGCTCCGCACTGGTAAACGCGTCCTAGAGCTGAGCGGTTGGCATTGCGCGTTCAAGTGTTTTGGGGCCTGGCTTTGGAATGAGCTCAGAAGGAAGGGGGTGGGAGTTTCTCTGTTGGATACTTTCAAAATCCAGCAGTTTTCTGCTAGTTTCTCAGACTTACCTACCCCGCCTTTAATGCAGTGTAAAATCACAGACCATCAATAAACTGTAAATGTATAATAACACAATCTTATACAGCTAGTAAGGTAACTATGTTCTGTAGCATCTGCGCTATGTTGCTAAAACTATCTTTTGGATCTATCTGTAATTATTTCCCACATCCATGTCACAGGTTATATAATATGCAAAGGTCTAAACATTAATCACTTAATTTTGCAGTAAGTAGTTATACTAACCCAAAATAAAGGCTTAAACATTTAAAAAATGCACATTTAAGGGGCTCCTCTTTTGGTGAAAGTTTTCAGACAGGTTTCAAAATGGCCTCCAGACAGTGTGAACACATAGATACCCATGTCTAAGTGTGAAATGGTCTGATTTGCTTGAGGTATGTAGTAACAAACACATCAATTGGTTAAGACATCAAGTAGGATAAAACATAATATTTTTCTTTTTTTAATCTGAGCTGAAATATGGTAGTGTGCTTAATGGGTACTTGAGCTTAATAGGTACATTTACCCTAATTATTCCTGAAAAGTAGAGGTTTTGGACATACAAGGTTTCCGGCTGACAGCAAAGATATCTTCCAAAGCCACATGACAATAAGGAACAGACAAAAATCTAAGCAAATGTGCCCTCTAATCTTGATTTGTTTCAATAAAAGTAAAACAATAAAAGTAAAAATGCAGCAGTTGAGCAACAAATTTCAGGTTTTCAATTTTTCCTCAAGAAACAGCTGCTTATACGTGAGCAAAATTGGGACTGTTTTTTTTTTTATTATTGTTTTTTAGCAGTTTGTGAATGAGTGTCTTGTTAAAGACATTGGTCATAACCGTGTGCATGTAGAGCAAAATGAGTGTGTCAGTTCAGTGAGGGACATGAAGCAGATTGTTGGAAATGACGCTCATTAGTGTTGCTCCTCAGAGCTCCAGGGCAAAGTTGTGATCTGTGTTTTCTTACCCTGCAAAACTAGAAGGGAAGTTGAGTTGCCGTCCTGATCTCTCCCCAAACGTCGTCTTCTAAGAACCCTCTGAGTAAATAATTAATTCTCTATGCTGATGTAAATTCAGTCCCCCTTATCTAGGTGCAAAACTGAAGCAATATAAAAGAGACAGTGAACCAAGTTTGCTCAGCACAGGAAGGTAATATCTATCAGTGCCACAGGGATCAGTTTGACTCCACTCCAAATCAGTGAGCAAGTGCCAGCGACCCAACAGATGCTTTTATCTGATCATCTGATTATTGTGCCTGTATGTGTGGATGTATGTGTTTGTAAGGCCAAATGATGGATGCCGCCATTATGTTTGGTTCCTATTCACAAAGCAATGGTTGTTAATTAAAGGAATTTGCTCTGACCAATATTTGCAGTTGTGTAATAAATTCTGCAATTTTGACATTAGCGGATGGATGTACAGATATTTTTTGCACTGGTTAAATGAGCTAAGAATAAACACATGGATTAGGCAACTATTTGTCACCCACACAACCCTCACTATGAGGCACGTTTGAGATGTGCTGTGTTTTGAAACATTGTGGATACTGCTGTGAGGCTTCTGTGAAGATATTTTGACATGCAGCACTTGAAATGTTTAAGCCTGCAGTAAGACGAGTGATTTTGAGGCAGTAGGTTTGTTGTCTCAGTTGCATGATTCACGTGGGATGCAAAGTAGCAATCAATCTAATTATGTCCCTTTGCTGCTGAAAAGAGATTCTGGCATTTTAATTTTCTATTGAAGTCAAACCGGACACCGCTCTGTTTTTTAACAAGGCAAGCAGCACTGTTAAACGTATTCCCCAAATGAATGAGTTGTTCTTGTGAAGGTCGCCAAGGTCATGTCCCTAGTAAAATTCTGTGGATTCATAAGTGGAGCCCATTAATAATTTGTACAACTATTGGACGTGGCAGTTGTGTTTTGGTCTGGATCTATTAACTTGCTCAAAAATAAAGAGAACAATAAAGGAATCAAATGTGATTCATACATACAATGGCTTGAATAGCTATATGAGCATGTTTTAAAGGTAAACATTTTGTATAAATGTGTATATGTTAGTGTGATACAACACTGTACTGTTATAATAATGAAGATTTAATAACTGCTTCACTACTAAAAAAAATGGTCTGCTAAGTCAGGAAATTATATATCACGATTCGATCTTTTTATGAAAAGGCACGATTAATTCAGATTGTAAAATGTCATGTGGTGCGACTCTCCAAAAACATCATATTTATGATTTTAAAATTAATGATATTTATTTTTTTAAATACAATTTTAAATTAGCAAAAAATTTCAGGCAAAAAAGATCCATTGTCAATATTGTAACATTGCATGAAGCACATCTCACACAGAAGTCACTTTCAAACCAAGCAGCTGTTGGTCAACGCCACAAATTCATGTAACCAACCTGAACACAAACAAACTCTGCAAGGGGAACTTTTTCAACTCTTGCGTGAAATTTTGGATTACGTAGATTCCTATTAAAAAGACTTCGCCCACAAAATTTCACAGAGGAAGAGTAAATGTGACCGCACCTTGAAGTCGAGATTAAAAAAGGAAGTAGCTCCTTTCTTCAATATTGTGAAGTAGCCAACATGAGAGTAACATATTATTGAAAAAAAAAAGTAGGGCAATGACTTGGTTTTGCATCGGTTGTTTATTTTGAGATGTGGGCGTTGCACACAAAAACGTAGGCAGATGATTGTGAGCTTTGTAGGTGTGGGGTTTAAGAGGACTAAATAATTGGAGAAGTCCTGCATCTGTCACCAGGCCAGAGAGAAGTTTGTTTCACCGGAAGGTCAAGTTATGACATTTTTGGTAGTAATGTCCCAATAAAGCAACATACATTTATTATTTTAATAAATATAATCAAATATGTTGTTATTACTGCATACTGTTTAATAATATACTACAATACACTGAGGTGCAAATAGTATCTGCCACTATTTGCACTAAGTATTAGAATCTAACTATGTGCACTTAGTGCAAAGAAAATCCCGCTATTATCACTTAGTGTAAATTGCTTGAAATTGCTTGAAAATACTTTTTGTTGCTATTAACACTTAGGGACACGACACCGTTTTCAACTAAATACGCAAAACTACTCGGTTACTCACGTAACCTCAGTTCCCTGAGTTAGGGAACGAGTATTGCGTAGCTATACGCAGTGGGGAAACTCCTTTTCCTCGATCTACTGAAGCCTTTATGTAAAGCGCATTTGCAGCTGCACAGCTAGAACATGAGCGTCTGGCTCGCTCATAGGCTGCGCTGCGGCAACTGCACATCCAATGGCGCAGGCGCCTCTGACGTGCGACCAATGAGATCACTCTGCGTCATACACGTCAGAGCCCGCCAAGGGGGCGTGACCTCAGTCTATAATAGTCCCCGAATTCGCCATTATAGCAGGTTTAACGACTGAAGCGACAACTTGCCATGTTACTATAGTGCGGCTGGCTACGCAATACTCGTTCCCTTTCGAACGGTCACTTTGTATTGCGTAGCTATACGCAGTGGGGACGCCATGCAAAACGCCGCACTGAGTAACTGGCTGCCACTGCAACTCAGGCCCCTGAGCATACAGAACAAGCCATAACCGCATAATTCTGTATAAATAGACAAGACACCGTCAGGTCTAAAATAGTACACATCAGTTAGAAATAACCCAACATACTACACCAATGAACCCAGACACTGTCGGGGTTATTAGTATATGAACATATAACCAATCAAGTGGGTTTATATATGAAATTATAACCGGCCAAAGCGGGTTTTATATATGTATGGAATATAACCGGCAAAGCGGGTTTTATATATGTCATATAACCGGCCAAAAGCGGGTTTTATATATATGTAAATATAACCGCCAACAGCGGGTTTATGCATGAAATACAACCGGCCAGCAGCGGGTTTTATATATATATATATATGTGAATGTGATAGTGCACAGTAATATATGACAAGACCGGCCACCGACGGGTCTTAATCATACCGAAAGCACCTTCGCCTGCAGGGAAGGCACTTCCCTATTATAGAAACTCATAAATGTGGAAGGCGAGGACCAGCCGGCCGCATCACAAATATCACTAATGGGAATGCCAGATGACCAAGCCCATGACGAGGCCATACCTCTGGTCGTATGGGCCTTGATACCTATAGGGCAAACTTGACCCGCTGCCAATGCCATAAGGAGAGCGGTCTTCAGCGAGAGGGTTTTCAGATCAACCAATTGGAGCGGTTCCCAAGGCGGCACAGACGGAGGTCTGGAGGGGTTCATTCTCCTCGCACCTTCCAGGAATCTTATGACCAGGTCGTTTCTTCCCAGTGACTGGCCAGCCGTCAGAACATGATGTGCTGCTATGGCTGCCACATACACTTTGAGCGAGGACGGGGAGCGACCCGCGTCCAGCAGCTCCTGTAAGAATGAGAGAACCACAGATATCTCACATGACTCTGGGTCAGCCTGATTTTTCGAGCACCAGCTAGAAAAACCTGACCATTTTGAAGCATACAGGCGCCGAGTCGACGGGGCCCTGGCTTCAGATATAGTGCTTAAAACCTTCTTAGGAAGGTCCTTGGGTACCTGTTGAGGGGCCAAACATGGAGGGCCCATAAATCGGGTCTCGGATGCCACAATGTCCCGTTTGCCTGTGTGAGGAGGTCTTTCCTCAGTGGGACAAGCCATGGGATTGTGTCCGATAACTGAACCAGTTCCAGGAACCACGGTCTGGTTTTCCAGAGAGGGGCCACCAGAAGGACTGGGCACCCGCTCTCTCTGACCCATTTGATGACTTGTGGAATCATCGAGACGGGGGGACAGGCATAAAGGGGACGGTTGGGTCAGACATGGGCCAGCGCGTCCCTGTTCTTCGAGAAGAACAATTTGCATGGGTGTTGATTCTCGAGTCGAAAAGGTCGATTTCGGCCTCGCCAAACAATTTCCATATCAGACTGACCGTCTGTGGGTTCAGGGACCACTCGCCGAGGGGAGTGTTGCCCCGTCAAAGCATATCCGCGCCCACATTCTGGACACCCGGGATATGCGCTGCTCTCAGAGAGCTCAGGTTGGTTTGTGCCCATATAGAGGAGGTCTCTCGGCATCGCATGCAGGTTCCCTGACCTGATGCCCCCCTGGCGATTCATGTAGGCCACCACTGACATATTGTCTGTGCGGACTAAGACGTGGTGACCTCTGAGGTTCGACAGAAATGCCTTCAGGGCCAATCCAACTGCTTTCATCTCCAGACAGTTAATATGTAAGCTCTGCTCAGTGCTCGACCAGAGGCCGGATGCAGGCATGCCCTCGTGCAGCGCTCCCCAACCCAGGTTGGACGCATCTGTAAGAACCACTTTCCTCCTGGAAATTGTTCCCATTGTCACCCCCTCTTGGTGCCAGTTCTGAGCCTGCCAGGGAATCAGGGTTCTTAAACAACCGTGATTCACCATAACGCGCAAGCTGCCTGAGTGCCATGCATGAGTTGGCACACGGCGTTTCAGCCAATGCTGCATCGGGGCGCATGCGCAGTAATCCGATGCGGAGTACTGGCGATGCTGCTGCCATGAGACCAAGCAGTTTCTGAACTTTCTTCAGTGGCGCGCACTCACGCAATCTGAAAGTGCCTGCAAGCGCTCGCACCAAGAGCGTGCGCTCTGGTGTGAGTCGCGCTGTCATAGCTCTCGAGTCTAAAACTGTGCCCAGAAAGATCACGCTCTGGCTGGGGGTTAGTCAGTGTTACAACAGGGGAGGGGCCGCCTAGTGAAGGGGGACCATGAACCCATGTATTGTGATTTGTGCACACATTGAATGTTGGACTAACTGCACAAGCATTTGCGTGTGGGGAAGTCAGTGTTACAACAGGGGAGGGGCCGCCTAGTGAAGGGGGACCGTGAACCCATGTGTTGTGCTCGTGTGCTTTATTAGGGTCGCCGTGAAAACGGCTTTTGTTTGCAAAGATAATAATAAATATATTAACAATAACAATAATAAAATCCCCAGCCGCCTGAACTGAACAGGGGGCTGTGGGAAGTTTTGCTGGCTTCTTTGAGGGTGGTCCGGCAAGCGCAGGACACGCGCCCTCTTTTTCCTTCGCGTGCTAGGACGACTTCGGCGGGAAGCGCTCGGCTAGCGTTGGGCATCAGCCGCAGGGCGGGGCTGAGAGGCCTGCTTCGCCGGCTTTGCTGGTCGGCGCCAGCTAGCATGGTTAGTTCCACTCGAGCTCGAGGTCCGCGACGTCCTGTGTTAGGATCCGAAGTATTTCAGCGTCGGAGTTAATCTTGCCTCGCTGGGTCCGGAGATAGGCATGCACTCGCAGGCCGCACATCCGCCGACAGAGAGTGCATTCTCTGCGTGGTAGAGTCCCAGGCATGAAATGCAGCTCGCGTGTTCGTAGGCCTCGCTTAACACGAGGCATATGGAACAACGCTAGTACAGATATAAACACATAATAAACAGATATTGAAAAGGATATCGCCGGATAGCCACAGGAGAGACGGCGTCAAGAGAAACACGGTTGAGATGTGTAGTCTGCTGAACTGTAGCTCGCTCAGGCTGAAGGCTTGTTCGACGGCGAAGGCTCAATAAATGGTCAGAGACGTGAAGTGTGTCGCTGAAGGAGTAAAATCTGCTATAATGGCGAATTCAGGGACTATTATAGACTGAGGTCACGCCCCCTTGGTGGGCCATTGGATGTGCAGTTGCCGCAACGCAGCCTATGAGCGAGCCAGACGCTCATGTTCTAGCTGTGCAGCTGCAAATGCGCTTTACATAAAGGCTTCAGTAAATCGAGGAAAAGGAGTTTCCCCACTGCGTATAGCTACGCAATACGAAGTGACCGTTCGAAAGGGAACTTTGTATATGCTTTGGCCATTCATTTACACTACAACGGAGTTTTAGGGGCCTGAAAATGCAAACTTTTTAAAACGGGTTTCAAAGTGCAAGTTTTTGAATACGGTATCTGTGTAAACAATAAAAACGCGAATCTCTGAAGATGATGACATCATGGACATGTGTATTACGTGTTCAGTCTATAGGGTTTCATCGCCATCTAATGAATAGAATACAGGGAATACAGGGTTTTTGTGAATTTGTGTCAATGGGGATCATTTTGACAATGGTGTCGTCTGAATGCAGAAAACTCAGAGGAAAAACTTTTCCGTTTTAAGCATATCGTTGTTGTGTAAGCGTACCCTTATATTAGGCCCTGTGTCCACCAAAGCGTTTTTTCATGCGGCTGGTGTATTTTTCCAATTGTTTTCAATGGGAGCACCGCGTTTTTAGAATGCCATGAGCGTAACGAGGCCCTGAGCATGTATTTAACGCTCAAGCACTGAGCGCTCAGCGTTTTTTACCGATCGCCAAGAGTTGAAGAAAGTTCAACTTTGGGTAAAACGCACCGCTCATCACTGTCACTTTTTACCCAACTGTCGAATGTGGAGGAGGGGCACAGTGGAGGAGGGGCGGGACAAATACCACACCGACCAACTGCCACATTCTGCTTGTACAACGTCAACAGATGACAACAACAAGCATAATAACAGAACAAAATAATTTAAAACAAGAGCCAGACCAAATACTTTACAATGTATCAACATTTTAATATAGAAACAACACACAAACAAACTATCTGTGAAATGAGATACTAGTAACACTTCGCGGATATTCCCTATCATAACAAGCAAAGCGTCTCAAACAAAAAAATGTTTTCAGCTGGCTAAAAACGCTTTGGTGGACATGCAACCTTAAATCAAGAATATATTTGTCAGGGTCATGTTTGATATCTTTGTGTTTTCGTTCCTGTGTCTTCGTTAGGTGTTTCATTTCAGTTTGACCTTAATTACTCTCTGTTAGTTTCCTTAGTTACTGATTAACCACACATGTGTCTCGTTTAGTTCATGATATATACTCCTTGTTTGGTTCTATTGCTTGTTGGTTCTCGTCTTCATTTAATGTGTGTGAATTATGATTTCTCCTGGGTGATTCTCTGTGTAAAAGACTTTATTTACTTTATCTTTGTCAAGAGTTTTGGATTGAACCATACACAGCGTGACAATATTGTTGTCCTATTTATCATCGATTTGGGTATCTGGTTTCCAACTTATTTGATAAATCGGGGGAGATTAGCTAATGCTAATGTGAGCATGTGTTGTTTCCTGCAGGGGGAGCTGCTGAGCCCGTGTCGCTGTAGTGGTTCTGTTCGCTGCACTCATGAGCCCTGTCTAATAAAGTGGATTAGTGAGAGAGGATCCTGGAGCTGCGAACTCTGCTACTACAAATACCAGGTCATCGCCATCAGCACCAAGAACCCGCTACAGGTAACTCCATGCTTGCCTGAGCTTATTTTACATTATTATTACCAAAAACATTATTACCATGTTATGTTTCTTTGTAATTCCATGTACGCTGATGAAATATTACATTAGTAAAAGTAATCCATTTTGATTTAAAAAGTAACAGTATATGTTTTAAAAGTAAAAGAACAGGGGCCGTATTCACAAAGAATTTTAAGGCTAAAAGTAGCTCCTAACCGGCGAATTTAGGAGCAACTCCTAAAAATAATGGGCGTGTCACTCGTAACTTTAGGACTCTTAGTTTTTTTGACTAAGAGTAATTCACGAAGCATTTTAGCCCTAAAAGTAGCACCTAAGCCTGGGACAGCTTAAAAGAAGTCGAGAGGACTCCTAACTCACTAAGACCTATTCACAAACCGCTTTTTGTGGCATTTCACGTTGCGATGTTTTGAAATGCGTATGCGGAGGCTACAGCTTCCAATCGCGAGGGAACAATTTTGCATTGTAGGCATAACTAGGGATGCAATCGCCACCGACAACAACCAAAACTAGGCTACTCACTGCATGTAAACTAATTGTAACGTTTCATTCTGAATCAAATTAAAATGTTCTTCTCTTTGCAAACGTAGGCAGAGGAATGTAGTGACAGATTAATTCAATAATGTTGCAAAGATATTGCATCAATCCATACGTTTCATTAGGCTACTAGGCTATTTGTTTTCCCTTACTCTTTATTCATTTAGGCTATTTATTCAGTTATTCATCATCTTCCGTCCTTCGCACTACTTGTGTAGCGCACGCATTCTCAGACCTGTCACCTGTCACTCATCATCGTAGGGGAGGTGTTTGGAATCATTCCCGCGTTACAATCATCAGCCAATCAAGGTGGTCACTTCAGTCAAGCTCGTGCATGAATAATGACGTCATCCATAGCAACAAAGACTCACTCTTCATTTAGGAGTTGTCATTTTTCTTTACTAAGAGTAGGTCTGAAAGGCGTTGTGAATAACTTTTAAGAGAAAACTCCTAGCTAAAATCTTTTATTGCGATTTAGGAGTACTCCTAGCGGTAAGATAAAATGCTTTGTGAATACGGCCCCTGATCTATAGTTTTATTTATTTATTTTTTACACTCTATCCTCCTACTCAAAATACTTATTTAAAGAGAGAGGGGTCTAATGCCCTAGTCACACTGATAGGATAGAATTTAAATAGGTTAGTCTGACCAATTCATTGATTTGTTAACCTGAGTTATTGAATCAGTTGTGAACAGTTCATTGAAATAATTGGCTTTAAAGAAAGATTTGTTGTTATGCTTTGAAATGTAGTGAAGAAAAAAATCTAAGAAACTCTGATTAAGTCCAAATAAATAAATATACTTACATGTGTTACGGAAGTAAAACTGCTTTATTTTTGTCCACCATGCAAGTATTCAAGCATTGCACTAAATGGCCAATACAGTTTGTGGACACCTGAACACAACACCCAAATGAGTTTAAGCAAAACCATGGACAATTCATTTTATAACCATGGGCATTAATGAGGCATCATTCCTCCCTTCCACTCTTCTGGCAAGGCTTACCACTAGATGTGGGAACATTTTTGCAAGGAACATTGCTCTCATTCATTACTCCAGAGCATCAGTGAGGTCAGACACTGATTTTATATGATGGGGCTTGGCTCGTAGTCTTCACAAAGGTGCTCATTGAGTTTCAGGTAGGCTTTTTTTGAAGGGCAGCCAATTTCTTTCACACCACAGTCGGTAAATAATTTCTTTATAGATCCCGCTTTGTGCAGAGAGCATTGCTAAATTGGAAAAGAAAACATTTGTCTCATTGTTTGGTGATTTACATGGCTGTATAGTATACTTGATTAAAGTAGAAAACGCATTCATTAGAAGGTGATGTTCACATCTGGCCATATAGTGCACCTTGGCATACCATGTATGATGAATATGAGTATGAATATGGTAGTCATTCAGCACCAAAATATAGCCATCTGATACCATCAATGTGCCATTGTACCACCATAATACTGAGAGCATTAGCACTGTGTTTATCTTATTCCTTTCATATGATCAGCTCATATGATTCATTTGCTTTTTTGGGTTCAAAGCTTCTGCTCTCAATGATTTTACTTTCAGCCTTTTTTTATATTCTTTTGATCTGACCCTCAGATGATAAATAGGACATTTTCTTCTTTGTTTTGGTTATTTTAAAGGTGCACTACAGAACTTTGGCCATACAATTACAGAAAAAAAAAGTTTTTTTAACATCAGTTATACTTTCGGTTGACCTGTCATTCTACACCAAGATCTACAACCAGCAAGAAAAACTACATGGCACGTATTTATAAAAAAAGAAAAAAAAGAAGAAGAATAAAGAAAGATATCTCAGCAAGTAGACAGACCATATTTTAGTTTATGGAAATTATGTAAAATAGCAAGAAATTATTCTGACATTTTTCTTGGCAAATCCATCCCAACTGCTCAAAATCTAATATTATTGTGAGCTTACCGTAGTGAATTGGGGTAAGGGAAGAACAGAGTTTTTGTTTTTTATGTTCTTCATCTCAAAGATTTTCCAGAGCGCACCTTTAAAATAATGATATGAATAATAAAACCAAAAAAAAGTAAACCACTACCATTCAAAAGTTTGGGGTCGGTAAGATTTTTTTAAATATATTTTTGTTTCTTTTGCTCATCAAAGCTGCATTTATTTAATCAAAAAATGCAGTAAAAACAACAATATTGTGTAAAAGTTTTCTATTATTTTAATATCTATTTAAAAGTGCATTTTTAAATATATTGTATTATTTTAAAATGCAATTTATTACTCTAATGGCGAAGCTGATTTTTTAAACAGCTGTTGTCTTAATGTCACAAGATTCCTCAGAAATCATTCTAATATGCTTATTTGCTGCTCAAGAAACATTTATATCAATGTTAAAAACACTGTGTAAACACTGCTCAATATTTTTCTGGAAGCCACAATACACTTTTTTTCAGGATGAATTGAAAGTTCAAAAGAACGGCATTTATTTTAAATATATTTTTTGTAACAAGTCTTGATCAATTTAATGCCTCCTTGCTGAATAAAAGTACTCATAAAAAAATTCTTACTGACCCCAATTTTTTGAAAAATGTGTATGCCTGCATCAGTCTAATTTACAGACTAATTCTAGTAATATTACCAAAGGCATATTTGTTTATATTGTTAGTCTGTTTTATTCTGACTGATATTAAGTCACTTATTTTCCAGTGTCTTCTTGTTTTTCACATGTTAAAATGTGTGTTTGGTATCATATTTTTCTGTGTCTCCAGTGGCAGGCCATCTCTTTGACAGTGATAGAGAAAGTCCAGATAGCTGCAGCTGTTCTGGGTTCTCTGTTCCTGATAGCCAGTATCTCCTGGCTGGTGTGGTCCTCCCTCAGCCCCTCGGCCAAGTGGCAAAGGCAGGACCTGCTCTTCCAGATCTGTTATGCCATGTACGGCTTCATGGACCTGGTTTGCATTGGTAGGTCATTGGATGCTCAATAACTGCAGCCACCTGGCTCAGCTAAACCAATGCTGTGCTTTTACATGTTTGTATGTTAACTTGTCTGAGAGTATCAGACACTGTCTGTGAGGGGGGACCTTTGAGGACACTGTGACTCTGGTGGCCTCCCTGGTAACCAAATCTTTTGGAGCCATCTGAAGGTGAACAAGATATAATGTTGAATTACAAGCCCACTTTCCTCTAAAAACATGTGGAAATGTGCAGGCAGAACTAAGAGGATTAATTGTGTTTTTCAGGCAAACCACAGGGAGCCATGAGTAATTGCTGCATTTCAGTTAATATCATGCAGTTTTTATGTATCTACTGAATAAAATTCCTTACAATAGAAACGGAAAGGCAAAAAGATTGAGAACTGCAAAATTGATTCTTGCATAGATGCCATTCAAAGTCAATTCAAATTCATTAAGAATGTACAATTTTAAATCCATCCAATATTAAGTGACTTAAACTGTTAGACTATCAGAATGAAACTCTATCTTACTGATTACTGCTTAGGACTGATAACTGATATGTGATACATAACAGTAGGCCTACACAACAATAACCATTTCAAGCAGTAGTTTGCTATATAGTTGTCACATGATCTCATCACATTAGTTAAAGGGGTCATATTATGCTTTTTCACTTTTTCAACTTTAGTTAGTGTGTAATGTTGCTGTTTGAGCATAAAAAAAGATCTGCAAGGTTACAGATCTCCAAGATATTTTATTTAACAGAATCTTCTTTCCAAGAAAGAATGACTCATTTGGACTTCAAAGCATTTTTCCGGGCTTTATGAAGTCACAGTGTTACTCATTTAAATAATCCCCGCCATCGGAATATACAAAAAGGGGGAGGAGGCCTGGCTGAGCTGCATTAGAGAAGACAGTGTTGACGCTATGTCAAAAAGACACTGTTTTATCCACCCCGTTTCCTAAACTCATCTGTTTGACTTCCTAAGGCTGAGGAACTTAGAGTGATGATAAATGGGGCAACTTTTTTGAGCAATGTTGCCAAACAATGTTGCTTGGGAACTTTCGCATTGAGAATGGGCAACAAATTTCTATCTGGATACTTCAGATCGGTCGTGGGCACTGTGTCTCACCTGGTTGCCCGTTGACAGCAACATTGCCCAGCAACATTGCTCAAAAAGTTGCCTTGTGTATTATCACCTCAGAGAGGTTAACATTTATTTTAAACACTGTTCATGAACATTGTAACACCAACGTTTATCCGTATGCTGCACATTTTACTGAGAACAGCTTCCAGAACCTAAGAGAGTACAATGCAGGCTACGCACAAAAGCTTCCCCTGAAACGGAGCAGTTCCCTCTTTGTTTGTTTGTGGATCACAACTTGTAAGTATGTCTTATTATTTCTAGTTGCGTTTTCTATTAACAGTTCCGATTATAAGTTTTATGTTGTTGCTACGAACTACAATGTAAACAAAGGGCAATGCTTTACCTCCGCTCGCCTGCTAGCCAACATTAGTGTTGATAAAATGTTTACTGTAGCTTTTGTAAGCTCACGCTTTTGTAAGATTGTTCACCGCCCCTTCGGAAATTAACCATGGTTTTATGATCTATTACTGTTTGTATTACCATTGTTTTCTGACAAGTATCATGATTAAATGGTGTATAACGTTGTATCTAAAATGTAAGAAAATTACTAAAACAAATATATCACTCTGAAACGTCCTGTAAAATCCATTTCTTGGAAAGTCCGTACATGAAATTCATTCAGCACGATCTCTTGTTCGTTAACATTCTTAAGTCTGAATCAGGCTTGAATTGGTTTGAAATTGAGGCCATCCTTAATATTTACACTGAGCGGATGAAACTCGTGGTTATGGTAAGGGATGTGACATTTCACAAACACACGCTAAGCAGTACCAATTACAACACACTGGGCCAAGTAACCAATCACAGCACATTTCTTATTTCGTAAGGACGGGCTCATCGTGTTCTAGCCAGACTGGGGAGAGAGGTGCTGTAATAATGCAAAATGTGTGAAATATGTGTTTTTTAACAATCAAGCATGAAAGCATATTCTAGTACACCCCAAAAACAAAATCAAGACTTCGTAAAAGGGCATATTAGGACCCCTTTAATTCAGTGAATAGTTAAATTAAGAAGTTGGAGAGTGTAGGGAGTCTGACTTGATTGTCATTCACAATGCTTCATGTGAGTGGATGGTTGATGGTGAGCTCTTTTGTCCTAATTTGTTGTAATAAAGTTTGTTGTGATTATCTGATTGGGAATTGAACATTTAAAACTGAACTTTAAAAAACGTACGATTTAGGGTTTTAACAGAAGCATACCATAGATAAATAGTCTGGCTGTCTTGAAAGGTGTATGCGGAATCATTAAAAATCAATTTCTCTGTTGAGAAAAGTAATGGAATTTTTACTTCCATTACCCCACTGTTGCTGTCTGTTCCAAATGGTACTTTCATTATTACTTGCCTTCTCTCATTTGGAATGACCCTTCAAACTGGATTCCTCTTTCACAAGGCCTCTTTCACTGCATACAGACAATCGTCAGGTAAAGGAAGTAATTTTGTAGTTTGTTTGCCATTTATGTGATTTTGCCATTGATTCTAAAATGGTCAATTGTTCTCATGCGCCCAATGACTATCAGCGGAAATGGAATTACAAAGGGTCGATATTCGATGCAAAAGTATACTTTCCACAACAATCCTTAAAATTAAAAGCATTACTTTTGCTCCTATGTTAACATTCCTATTCAAAATTAAGGTTGAGTGATAGATTTGCGTAGTGTTCTAAACACATTTCCTATAGCCCTCTCACTTCAAGAGCTCTGCGCTCTCTTCTGATTCACCCTATTTGTAGATATTATAACAATAGTCATATGTATGTAATTTGGAAGTGAATAGAATATTTAGGACTTTTTGTGATATGTAATGCGTTGTCACAATTACAGGGAAGGACATGCAGAGTTTGATCTCTTGAGGAAAGGCAAGACGATGGGATAGTCTAATCAGGCCAGCTTATGGAGCGATCCTTCTAATGCTTCGCTATGAGAGAAAATACACACTGCTCCCTCGTGATCCGCATACAATCGAGGCAGTAAATAACACGCGCACACACATTGTATCAGTCTTTTTGTCTCTCAGAGGAAATGTGCTCCTAATTAAATGACTTTTTTTTTTCAATTAAGCATCAGCTGAAGAGCATTGTTGTAACAAAACCATTTTTTAAGGGAGGTTGGGGGTGGGGGTATGGACTGCAGCTAAAACTAGAGCAGCACGTGGCAAAAAACCAAATAGTTCAGCTTTTCCAGAAGTGTTATAGAACAAAAAAGAACCTGGAAACGAAAAACAGAAATGTGAGGTTTACTCACCATCATGTCATTGCAAATTGCAAGTATTTCGTTCATCTTCAGAATACAAATCAAGATATTTTTTAATATTCTCTTTTAAAATTTCATAGAGAAATGGTAAATGTGACTGCACCTGAACTCGCAATAGTATTGAGAAATGCCTGTAACCATTGCAAAAGATAAGAAATCAAGACTTTGCATTGCTACTTAAGAATTTCATTTTTATTTCTAAACTATTTGAAATAATTCCTGCTCGTTTCATTTTCTTAGATATACAGCCAAAAAAATATCTGATTAAATTTTTTCGTCAATCATTTGCCCTGTCTCTATTTACTCAAAACCCCTAATTTCAAGTTTTTGATGTCAATGTCAATGACATGACAGATACCAGTAACTATAGGGAAATGTTGACACTGCGGCAGTATAAATGGCAGTTAGTCACATTTTAGAATGCTAAATATATTCTATAGCCAAACAACTCACTACTTTAAATTATCAGGACTCACACCTTAAAGTGTACTATTTTGGTTAACCTGTACATGGAGTCACATTGGAAAACTATTTGTCATGTCATACAGTGCTGTAGCCAGTCACTGCCCACACGTGTATTTTGACGTGTATTTTGTGTATTCCTGTGAGGTTCCGATAACTCACAGAGATGGAGTTATGAGCCCTTCCAATCACTGTCTTCCATCAAAGCCTTTATCAGTTTTGTGGTCTGGGTCCTTCCCGAATGCTTTGCTCCACACTAAACAATTCAATGCCACTGTAGGATAATGGATGAATGGGCTCGTTTATCAAATAAAGTCATGTTAACTATGACTATGAGATTTGAAAGTCACCATTTTTATATATTTATTTTCATCACTGATACAGGCATTATTTACAACTTTTGCAAGAAAAGAAAAGAGCATTTTGAGCAAAAAGTTGAGAAAAATGCGTTTTTGATCCAGAATGATGATCAAACCATAGATAGAGTAGATCGAGTCCATCAACAGCCCCACAGCTTACACAGTCCTATACCTCGTCCTGGGTCAACATTTCATTCGGTAACTTTTGGCAGTTTTGATTTATATGCTGTTTAATGTCTGCTTACATAGATATTGCTTGTTTATACTTATTCATCACGTGTCTTTTGATCAGGAGATTAAGTATTCTTTCAGATGTGTAATAGCGGCCCCTACCGTATAACAGTGAAAACACCGAAAGCCTTAAATTTCCGTCTATGGCGGGGTAGTCTCGCGTAGCCAGACCTTCAGATTGACGGTAGAAGGTCATAGCAGCTTTCATTGGCCTAGAACCGTCCAGAGGCCGTCTGACTGACATGTAAAGCATGTTTAGGGGCATGAAAACGTTGATGTCCCTACAATAACAGACCGGTGTGTAAAACTATTGGACGTATTTTAAAGAGTCTGTGCCACAAATTTTAAATACTTCTGAAAATCCAGCGTTTAGTTGATGCTGATAATTGTCAAAGTTTCACTTTCCTCTTCCATGAAGGGGTTTAGCGTCACGGCATCTTTGTTTCCAGGCGGACCTTTAAAGAACGCGACAAACACGAAAATCCTATAGAATTCAACCAATCAGATGACAACTTCTAAAATCCTGAAGTTCCAGTTAGTTTCCAGTTAAGTGTACCATATGCATCAAACATTCAGCCAGTGGTTTGTAAGCGTGACATCTAAGGCTGAGACTAATGGCAGGGAAGCATTGCCTCATAAATGACAGACATTTTCGCCAATGGTGGGGAAAGAGTTAAATGCAATAACATGTCTTATGTGACTGGTGAAAGTGTGTATAAACATAGCCTAGTAAAGGTGCAGTCAAATTTACCTTCGTTTGGAGAATTTTCGAGAAATGGAGAAATCCAGTCATTTCAGTAGGAATCAATGCGATCAGGATTTACATGTGAGGACAAGATTTTCCTGTGCAGATTTCATTTCGGGTTCAGTATAGCCAGAGACAACAGCGCGTTGATCCTGGGAAATTGCAAGAACACCTTCTGTGTGGACGCAAACACGACCCGGGATTGATGCCGGGATCGATGCCGGGTTGGGGACCTAGTAACATTGCCGTGTTCAGTCCCGGAACGCACGCTGTGTGAACAAAAGCCGTAATCAATGCCGTGTCGTAATGATGGCGCTGAAGCCGGGATCGTTCGCCAGCGTGAAACGGTACGTAATGCGCTAGTTTATGATCGAATCAGAGAAAAAAATGCACAAGCGTGGTTTCTCGAGAGAGAAATCGCAGCTCATAAGAAAACTACAGACGCTGCTGAGACATTAGGCCTACATGTCACATCGATGTCACGTGTCTTTACGGGATTTGTGAACGCACTCTCTAATTCCGGAAAATCACTGACAGTGTGAATGAACCAAAGTCAAACGAACCCGGGTCAAATCCCAGGTCACTTTATCTGTGTATTTTCTCTGTGTGAAAGGGGCTTATGTCACTTAAATTCGCCACATTGACCAACAGAAAGCTGCATGGTTTGAAAGTGACTTCTGTGTGAACTGTCACTACACTACTAACAACAGATAATGAGCCAATTTTCATCAATTTCCACTAATGTTACCGTACCTTATGTCTGTTTCAAAACAAAAATGTGAATGAATCATATTCAGCACTGACAATTGTATTCTGCCATTTGAATAAATGCAAAGGTATTGGACAGAGTACCTGCGATATAGCTGCAGTTTGATGTATGAGGTTTAGACAGCTCTCTATGCTGATATAAGTGCAGATTGGACATAAAGTCATATGGGAGTTACAGCAAGAGTGTCAACAACTGCAGCCCTCTCCTTAACATCCACACATGACAGCTGCAACATAAAAAATCTGCCACCTAGTGCCTGCTGTCTAAATGGGCATCACAATGCTGCAGAAGCTGGAGTGGAATGGCTGTTTCACCTCTCCAGTGGCTCAGAGGGATTAATGAGGTTTTCTCTGAGCAGCGCTATCTTGGGTAATCGCGACTGCAAGAAAAAAGAAAGAGGGTGAATGGGATGGAGCTGAACAATGGTGATGTCGAGATTGTTTTAGTGGCTCATCCGTTTGTGCGTGTGCATGCTGTAGGTTAATGGCAGAGTTCCTCAAGAGTTTCTCTCTGTGATGTATCGCTCTGCTGCCAGACTGGAAGGGAGACAGAACAAGAGTCCATTCTGTCTGATTAGATGGAGAGAATGGAGATAATGCCTAAAGGCGATCGTTTCATTGAAACACTATCACTGAGAATAGCATTGGCCTTTTATTATTTCCCCCCTTGACAGGAAGGGGGCATCAGGTCTTCTGAGAGTTTTACGAACAATGTATCACACAACATTTATATTTATTCACTTAGCTGAGGCTTTTATCCAAAATGTGTGTTTATACAATATTTTGGATAACTGTTGATACTTTCAGCTATTAATAAAACTGTACCATCATCTCTGTTTTTCTTTTTTAACCATATGTGAAATGTATTTTACAGAACTCTCCATAGTTTTCCTCAAAAAGCAGTGCAGCAACTGCATGAAGTCCATGGATTATGTCTGGGGTTACAAATAAGCCATACAACATAACATAAATGATACATCCTAAGCAACAACCGAGATGAAAGTAAGACAGTGAAACAAACAAATATATGTGATATTTACACATTATATATAGGCTATGTGTATATATGTGATAATTGATGTACAGATATCATATGATACATGATATGTCTACATGATATACATGAATGCATGGATTGAACTGTATAGTTATGGGTGATACATTAAATATAATTATATATTTGCAATAAATTTGCTGCCAATATATATTTTCAAGCAACATTGTAAATATCACTATGATTCTAATCTGGTCACTACATTTCATAAAGTTCGATCTTTGATTTAAAACTGTGATCAAATAATTGTTTTTGTCATCATTCAAAATTGAGTGTTTATATGTATTATGTTGCCACTTTTACATGAAAATGATTTAACTTTTAATTTATCTTTAAACATTTAAATATAAAGTGGTGTTCAGTGAGTGGAATACAATGATTATTTTAATTATATTTTTATTTAGTTTTATTTCTTACATATTAATATTTTCAATCTACTTTGCTGTTTGGTTGAAACAATAACCATTTTAAGCATTTCAGAAAAAAATGTAGATATCAAGATATCAAATATTATGAAGAAATGCCGAGATATATTTTTTAGATGTTTTACCTAAAATTCTGTATGAAAAAGGTTTTTCTTCTTCTTTTTCTTGATGTGATAATTCAAGAAACATTTTTAAAGCTTTTCTAAAGGTGTTTCATTACTATTTTATAAAATGCTATTATTCATCACTATTACCCAAGAAGCAATTTTGTTTATTTTCAAGATTGCTCAGATGGGATGATATCTTACTCATACAGCTTTCAGTTTAATACTGAAATATGACATAATAGTGTGCCTAATTATAGTCATTAGTTTAATATCATCTGCCATAATGTAGATTCATCTGACAGGGAAAGCACTATGGGAACAAAAAAGGAAGGAGAACGAGAGAAAGACTGAGAGTGAAGCTAAGAGAAGAGACAGGTGGCAACGTGGCTTTTCACAGCCGGGCCCTGTTCCCATCCACTGTGGGACTGGTTAGGAGCCAAATAAATCCCACACTACAGCAGAAAAAACTGCTGATAAAAATTCAAGCTTTTCCCTTAGAATTTCCTTCAGCTATCCTCTCGGCGCAAGAAAAATGTGCGTGTTTCTGTCTGTGTGTGTGTTAAATCAATACACGTCTCACATTCTCTCCTTTTAATGAGAGGATGTGCAGTCCAACTGGGGAAGAGAGAGAGAGAGAGAGAGAGACTGGAAAAATTAGGTTTCAGCTGCAATAGCATCTTCATGATGCTGGAACGCTAATAAACTCCTCCACAACCTAATTTCAACTCGTACACATTTGCTGCATATAAATGCCACTGTGGACACATAAATTCTGCTCTGTCTACTGAAACACCAGTTACCTGTTCCAATAAAACTAATAACAGCAACCACTACAGCATCAACCCCCATCATTTAACTGAACAAATATGACTGATGTCATATGAAAGGTGAAACAAATGTGGTGCAGTCTTGTTTCATTTCCAGCATCTCCAGTTTTATCAACTGCAGGGCTTTGCCTTAGGCTGTTGTAGAAAAGCCGATTGAAAACCGTGGTTTATTATTACCTTCTCGCACGCTGCTTGTTTTAGTGGCCTGCAGTGTGCAGTGATAACATCTGTTAGTGGTCTGTCTCATTGATTCTGGAGCAGAGTGAGAGGAGAACCTCAGGGCTCTCGGGACGGCACTAGCCTTTCACACTGATCAGAGATCGGTTTCAACTCCACAAAATACAAGCCTTTGTAATCTAACATTTGCAGAGAGATGAAAAAAATGTCATCAGAGCTCAGAGAGTGAAAATCGAAAGGGGGGAAGATAGTAGCAGTCTGAAAAAAGTGTAGAGATATGTGCGGCCTTGCAGACATTCAGAGGGGAACCCACTGTCACATAAAAGATTAATGCAGACCACCACTCTCTTTCTATCTGGACCTCTGAAGAAACAAATACAATGGTGCGAGTTAAACCAAGCCAGAGGTGTTAAAAAAAAAATAAAATCATATTGACAGCACCTCAACCTGTTTGTTACTGTGTATTGCAAATTTTCTTGTTCAGTGGTGTCATTGGGATTTGTTGTTGTCAAGTAAATGTTTTACAAGTGAAGAGAAAATGCCTGTATTAACCATGTAGCCCTTTAAAAATACACTAATAGCATAATTACACTTAATTTCTTATATAATATTAATTAAAGAGGTTCTAAAATGCCAAACGTGATTAAATATAGAAAAGTGGGGCACCATATTTTGAAAAAGACTATGCTTAAATGTTAATTCGATTGGCTTGTATGTCCAGGAAAATGTCATGATGACCTCTGAAAAATGCACTTTGGCGGTCTAAATGATTTGTGAGAAGTAAAGTATCATGTTTGCCTGGGAAATCTAATTGAGTAAAAGTATAAGTGTTCAGTTTCAGTGTTTCCAAATGGAGTAGAAGTTCATATTTTTGTGGAGTTTACATGATGCTCATGTTTATCAGTGCAAGTATGAATGGAATCCAGCAGTCAGTTATTACACAGCTCTTAGGAATACTTGATTCTGATTGGCCAATCGTCCCATCCAACAGTGTGACATGTTCCTGTTATTCACCATCATCCACAGCAATACTGTACTTTTTTTGTACACAGTAATGGAATTTTTTTCTTAGGTAAAGCTTCAAGCATATAATTTAAAAGACATTAATGGTTGTATTTAAATACACTACCGATCAAAAGTTTGAGGCCATTAACATTTTTTTAACTTTTTGAAAGAGATCTCTTATGCTCCTCAAAGCTACATGTTCTATCAAAACAGCAATATTGGGAAATATTAAGTCAAGTCAAGTCAAGTCAAATATATTTATATAGCGCTTTTCACAATACAGATTGTATCAAAGCTGCTTCACAGTATCAATCAAAACAACTTAACAATGTTTGATTATTACTGGAAAAAAGACATCCAAGTTTGGTAGAGCTGATCAATGGTATGATTGGTTAATTAATTTGAATATCCCCAACTGAGCAAGCCAAAGGCAACAGTGGCAAGGAACCGAAAAACGTACTCGGTTACTAACGTAACCTCGGTTCTCTCTAGAGAGGGAACGAGTACTGCGTAATAGCTTACGCTAGGGGAAAAACTCTTTTCCGCGAGATATTGAAGCCATTTTTTATTAATGTAAAACGCTTTGCAGCAGCAAGCAAACATAGGCGAAACAGCGCGCGCGCCTATTGGTTGCTCTGCAGCAAATGCAGCAGCCTATCGAGAGAGACTCTGCGTGACGTAATGACCAATGGGGGCAATTCGCGCCCATATCGTCACGTTCCGCCAGAAGGGGCGTGGTCTCGCCCTATAAATATGCTCGTTAGGCTGATACAAGCTGGTTTTTATCGCTGAAGCGAACCAGAGCGTAATCCACGCACGGCAAGATACGCAGTACTCGTTCCCTCTCTAGAGAGAACCGAGGTTACGTTAGTAACCGAGTACGTTCTCTTACGAGAGTATCTCTCGTACTGCGTAATAGCTTACGCTAGGGGAACACAATGCAACACGCCGTGCGTACAGGGATCCAACACCAAAGTCCCAGGGGCCGAAGCCCAGGGCTCATGTAGTGCATAATCACCATAAACTCACATAGAGTAGAGGAAGAGAGGCTGGAAGCGTCATTCCCTATAAAAAAGCACCCAGCGGGGCTATTATATGACAATCAAACGCGCAGCCAGGGTGAAAGCATTCAGCCTGATCTGGGTGGCCATACGTGAGTCAATACTCATGGGGCTGCAGTAAACTCAGCATCTGGGCCGCACAGCGGGGCAGATAGCACTGAATTTAGACCGCCAAAAGCTTAGCTTGTAAGGCGGGTACCTCCAGGTTATAGTATTTTATAAATGTAGACGGCGAGGCCCAGCCCGCGGCCGTACAGATATCTTGCAGGGAAACCCCGCTAGACCATGCCCACGAAGAGGCCACGCCTCTCGTGGAGTGCGCCCTGACACCCAAGGGGCACTGTAAGCCCTTCGCAGAGTAAGCGAGCGCAATGGCATCCACTATCCATCTGGATAGGCTCTGTTTTGAGGCGGCGAGTCCCTTGGAACGCCCGCCGAACAAAACAAAAAGCTGCTCCGTCTGTCTGAAAACAGACGAGCGTGACACATAAGCTCTTAGTGCCCTGACGGGGCAAAGGAGACTTGCATCCTCCTCCTCACTGAGAACCGGAAGGGCAGACAGGGAAATTACCTGGGCCCTGAACGGCGTATTGAGGGATTTCGGGACATACCCGTGCTTTGGTTTGAGAATGACCTTCGAGTCATTAGGCCCAAACTCCATACACGACGCGCTCACTGAAAGCGCCTGTAAGTCCCCTATGCGCTTCACTGAAGCGAGAGCCATGAGAAACACTGTCTTGAACGACAGGTGTTTCATGTCCACCAGCTGGATTGGCTCGAACGGGGCGCCTTTCATGGCCTCCAGGACCGTGGAAAGGTCCCACGTCGGGACTGAAGGGGGCCTTGGAGGGTTCAGCCTCCGAGCTCCCCTAAGGAAACGCACGACTAAGTCGTTTTTCCCCAGCGACTGGCCAGACACCGGTTTTGCAAACGTTGCTATGGCCGCCACATATACTTTGAGCGTGGATGGGGTCCTGCCCTTATCCAGTAGCTCTTGAAGGAAGGAAAGCACTTCCGAAACCCCGCACTCCACAGGTGAAAGGCTCTGGGCCTGACACCATGCAGAGAAAACAGACCATTTCGAGGAGTAGAGCCGCCTGGTAGACGGAGCTCTAGCCTGCGCGATCGTGTTTAACACTCCCTCTGGGAGGCTAGCGGGTACCCGTTGATGGCCCATGCGTGCAGGGACCATAACTCCGGGCGAGGGTGCCAAATCGAGCCCTCCGCCTGAGAGAGGAGGTCTCTCCTCAATGGTACAGGCCATGGGGCAGTGCTGGCCAGCTGCATCAGGGCAGGGAACCACGTCTGGTTCGTCCAGAGCGGGGCTACAAGCAGCACTGGGCATCCGTTCTCCCTGATTCGTTCCAACACCTGAGGCAGGAGCGAGACAGGAGGAAAAGCATATAGGGGGCAGCGGGGCCAAACATGAGCCAGCGCGTCCTTGCTTTTCGAGAAAAACTCCGGGCAATGAGCGTTTTCGTGGGACGCGAATAGGTCCACCTGAGCTCTGCCGAACGTTTTCCACAGCAGCTGGACCGTCTGCGGGTGCAGCGACCATTCCCCTGCTGGAACATTGTTCCTGGACAGTCTGTCTGGTCCCACATTCAGGTGACCAGGCACGTGCGCTGCTCTCAGTGAGAGCAGGTTGTGCTGAGCCCAAACCAGGAGGCGTTCCGTCAACCTGTAAAGGTTTCGTGACCTGACGCCACCCTGGCGATTTATGTATGCCACCACCGACATGTTGTCCGACCGGACCAAGACGTGGTGGCCTGTTATCTGGGGACAAAAACGCCGTAGCGCTTTGTCGACTGCTATCATCTCCAAGCAGTTTATGTGAAGGAGCTTTTCCCGTTCTGACCACAGGCCAGCTAGCGGTCTGCCCTTGAGCAGCGCTCCCCACCCCGAGGTGGAGGCGTCCGTAGACACCACCTTTACACTCGAAGCGGTCCCCAGGCTCACACCTGACTGATACCAGTCGGTTTTTCTCCAAGGTTCCAGAGCTGACACACACTGAAGGTCGACCCTGAGGCGAAACAGACCCGCTGTCCATGCCCTGGGTGGAACCCGCGCTTTCAGCCACATCTGCAGTGGGCGCATGCGGAGCAGGCCCAACTGGAGTACAGAGGCTGCTGAGGCCATCAGCCCCAGCATTTTCTGAAACCTTTTGAGCGGGACTATCGCGCCGTGGCGGAAGGATTTCACGCCGCGCTGAATATTTAGTACGCGCTCTGGTGACAGGCGTGCTGTCATGGACAGCGAGTCCAACACGGTTCCCAGAAAGGAAATTTTCTGACTGGGAGACAGTGAGCTCTTCACCCAATTGACTGTGAGGCCCAGCTTCTCGAGGTGCTCGAGTAATGCGGCCCTGTGTTCTATGAGCTCCGATCGCGATCGAGCTAGAATCAGCCAATCGTCCAAGTAGTTCAGGACTCGCATGCCCTGAAGTCTCAGGGGTGCGAGCGCCGCGTCCATGCACTTCGTAAATGTACGAGGTGCTAGGGACAGGCCGAACGGCAGGACTGTGTATTGATATGCCTGGCCCTCGAAGGCAAATCTCAAGAATCGTCTGTGATGGGACGCTATTTGTATTTGGAAATAGGCGTCTTTCAGATCTATCGACACAAACCAGTCCCCGTAGCGCACCTGCGCGAGGATTTTCCTGGTCGTAAGCATTCTGAACTGGCGTTTCACAAGCACTCTGTTCAGCTGTCGCAGATCTAAAATGGGTCTGAGACCCCCATCCTTTTTCGGTACCAGAAAATATCTGCTGTATAGGCCCCCTTCGCTCTGAGCCTGAGATAAAGGTTCTATAGCCCCTTTGCTCAGTAGTTTCGCTATTTCGGCACGAAGTAGATGAGATACTTCGTTTTTCACCGTAGTTTCGACGCGCGCCGTATAACGGCGCGGGCGTCGTGCGAATTGTAGCGAGTAGCCTCTCTTTATAGTGTTCAGCACCCATTCTGATACCCCGGGAAGCTTTGACCACGCATCTGCGTGAATAGCTAGAGGCAGAATGAAATCCGGGCTCTGGCCGCGACAAAACGGCAGCTCGAGAGCCCGTGCATACTGGGAACACAACACCGTGTTTACAGCGTTCGAGGCGGGGGGCGCGCTGATCACAGCGGGCGACCTGGCCGCGCTCAGCTTCTTTATGGCAGATTGTGCAGAAAAAGCGAGCGGGGAAGATCCCGTGGGAATCGGCGTGTCTGTGAGAAAATGTGGGCGCGGGGCTGCGGGCACATTTAATACACTGAAAACACTGTCGTTCATGGCCGACTGAATGTGTGTTGGTTTCGTTTTTACAGAAACCATGGGACACGCAGCATGTAGTGTGAGCGGGCATGGTGACATGGGCGCTTGCACTACATTGTTTGCACAATCGACCGGAGTCGATTTTATTTGTGCTAGCCCTGCACCGTGGCGGGCTGTGTTTGTGTGTGGGAATGGGCACTGGGTGGGCATTCTTACAACACTCATAACACCTTCGGCCGTGGCCGGAACACCAGAAAATGCACTCTTTATTGGATTTATCTGGGTAGCCGTAAGAACGGCTTTTGTGCGCAGGCAAACGGGCTGTGACACCGGCTGACTCTCTGCGAAATACACTGGGGCAGTCGCGATGTTTGGAACTGACCGAGCGAGAAGTTTCAGTGAAAATCCGGCCGCAGCGGGATTTGAACACCGTCGTTTTCCTAGAATGGCTAGGAAGATTTTGAGGCCTCGGGCTTGATCTCAATCCTCGGCCGGGGCCCGCGCTGAGGGGGGCGGCGTCCAGCAGAGCGAGAGCGCGGTCTTTGGTCTCGGGCGTGGCGGCGCTGTGAAGCGGCGGCGGCGGGCGGTGCAGGCTGCGGCTGAGAGCTGCGAGCAGGCGGCGGTTTAGAGCGACCTGCAGCGGAGCTCGAGCGCTTCGGAAGGAAGTGCTTCATGGCCTGCGAAGTTTTTTGTACCTCCATGAATCTGTCCGCGAAGTCTGTGACGGCAGATCCGAAAAGGCCCGCTTGGGAAATGGGCGCGTCGAGGAACACAGAGCGCTCGGCTTCCGTCATCTCAGACAGCGTCAACCATAAGTGTCTCTCAGCCACGGTGAGAGAGGCCATGTTTCGTCCTATGGCCTGTGCAGCGGCTTTAGTAGCGCGAAGAGCGAGGTCTGTAGCGCTTCTCAGGTCCGCCACGCAGATCGCTCCGGGTCCTTCCTCGTCCAGTTTAAGGAGAAGGTCGGCCTGGAAAATCTGCAGGATAGCCATAGTGTGCAGCGCTGAAACTGCTTGCCCGGCGGCGGTGTAAGCGCGACCGTGCATGGATGACGTCACTCGGCAGGCTTTAGAAGGAAGCGTCGTGTGCGCGCGCCGTCCAGCGGAGGGCGGGCAGAGATGAGACGCTACAGCTGGTTCCACAGGAGGAACAGAAAGGTATCCTCTTTCCTTCGCGCCATCCACAGAGGAGAAGGCAGCAGAAGCAGAGGTACGCAGCCTGGCGGAGAAGGGGGCGTTCCACGATTTCGTCACTTCCTCGTGAAGTTCCGGGAGGAAGGGCGCGGGCCGCGATTTCGTCGGAGCCTCGTCATTTCCGAGAAAGCGTCCGTCCATTCTGTTGCGCGGCGGCTGCGCGGGCGCCTCCCAATCGAGGCCGATGCTTTCAACGGCCTGAGAGAGCAGACGCATCAGCTCAGTCTCAATGCCGGCTCTCTTACCAGTGGTCTGGCGGGAAACGCTAGCGGAGGGGAGATCCACAGAGCTCGCCCAATCCTCACTATCGGACGCCAGAAGAGAACACGCCTCGGAGGGTTCGTCAAGCTCGTGGATGGACGCGGCGGCAGGCGGCGGCCGTTGTCCGTCAGTGAGCGACTCGGCGAGCTTTGGCGGGCTGGAGAAAGCTCGGGAGCGCGCTGGGCGCGGCGCTTCTTGCGGCGCGGCACCACGGCGGGCTGCGGTGAAGGCTCGGAGAATGATGCCAGGCGCGTCCTCAGAGTCACCATGGACAAAAGCTCGCAATGAGGGCATCCGCCGTCAGCGAGCGCGATAGCCGCGTGATCCTCACCCAGGCAGGAAACACAGATGACGTGTCGGTCTCCATCGCTGAGCGGGGCGCGGCACGAGCCACAGGAAGGCATCTTTAAAAAGACGCTGCTCTTTTGAGAGAGAAGTGTAAGTCGCGTCAAGTAAGCGAACAAACACTTCTCAACAGAGAAATACACAGAGTGTGAAAGGATATATAACGCCGGAAAGCGCAGCAGGTACGGCAGTTGAAGGCGGCGAGGCCAGCGACTCCAGAGCTCGTCCCGCTGAAAAGCTTGCTTCGACGGCGCGGCTTCTCACTCCGGATCCAGCGATGCGTGTGCTTCGCTGAAGAGGTAAAAATCAGCTTGTATCAGCCTAACGAGCATATTTATAGGGCGAGACCACGCCCCTTCTGGCGGAACGTGACGATATGGGCGCGAATTGCCCCCATTGGTCATTACGTCACGCAGAGTCTCTCTCGATAGGCTGCTGCATTTGCTGCAGAGCAACCAATAGGCGCGCGAGCTGTTTCGCCTATGTTTGCTTGCTGCTGCAAAGCGTTTTACATTAATAAAAAATTAAGGATAATTTTTGGCTTCAATATCTCGCGGAAAAGAGTTTTTCCCCTAGCGTAAGCTATTACGCAGTACGAGAGATACTCTCGTAAGAGAACTCCATCCAGTGACCTAATGGTGTCCTAACACCCCATCAGATGACCCAATGGAGAAAAAAAAACCTTGGGAGAACCCAGGCTCAGTCGGGGGCCAGTTCTCCTCTGGCGTTTATGAACTAGAGGCCGAATTTACAGTAACTGTCAGATTAAAAAATTTATATGAATGCCTGGCTAAATAGATGCGTCTTCAGTCTAGTTTTAAATTGGGAGAGCGAGTCTGAGCTACGAACAGTATCAGGAAGGCTATTCCAGCGTTTCGGAGCTAAATGTGAAAATGCTCTGCCTCCTTTGGTGGATCTGGATATCCTAGGAATGACCAGAAGCCTCGAATTTAGTGATCTTAAAGAGCACGATGGATTGTAAGGCGATAGAAGATCCGTTAAATAGACTGGAGCTAAACCATTTAGAGCTTTATAAGTAAAAAGCAATATCTTGTATTTAATACGGAACTTTATAGGTAACCAATGAAGTGATGATAAAATCGGTATTATATGATCATATTTACTTGATCTAGTAAGAACTCTAGCGGCTGCATTTTGGACTAACTGTAGCTTGTTTATTGAAGCTGCAGGACAACCAGCTAATAAAGCATTACAGTAATCTAGTCTCGAGGTCATGAATGCATGAACTAACTTTTCTGCATCAGAGACTGATAGCATATTACGTAGCTTAGCAATGTTTCTAAGGTGGAAAAAGGCAGTTTTTGTAACATATGAAATATGCTTTTCAAAAGACAGGTTGCAATCTAATGTAACACCCAGGTCTTTTACTGTAGCGGATAAAGTAACAGGGCATCCTACTATGTTAAAGTCGTGCTGTGAAAGGTTTTGTGGACGGTTTTTAGAACCGATAAGTATTACCTCTGTCTTGTCTGGATTTAATAAAAGAAAATTACGCGTCATCCAATCTTTTATATCTTTAACACAATCTGTCAATTTGGATAATTTAGCGTATTCATCTGGCCGTGATGAAATATATATTTGAGTGTCATCAGCATAACAATGGAAACTAATTCCATGTTTCCTTAGAATATTACCAAGTGGCAGCATATATATTGAGAATAATAAAGGGCCTAACACAGATCCCTGCGGCACTCCATAGTTTGCCGAAGTTATAATCGATTTTTCTCCATTTAAGTAGACGAAATGGTAGCGGTCAGATAAGTATGACCTGAACCAGCTTAATGCTTGTCCTTGAACACCAGTGTAATTTTGTAGTCGATTTAAGAGTATTGTGTGCTCTATAGTATCGAACGCAGCACTAAGATCAAGTAAAACTAGTACTGATATACAGCCTTGGTCCGAAGCTAAAAGTAAATCATTTGTGATTCTAACAAGCGCAGTTTCAGTGCTATGATGTGGCCTGAATCCAGACTGAAATTTTTCATAGATGTCGTTTTCTTGCAAGAAAGAGCAAAGTTGAGCGGACACAACTTTTTCTAATATTTTTGACATAAATGGAAGATTCGAAATGGGTCTGTAATTTGCTAGGTTATTTGGATCTAATTGTGGTTTCTTAATAAGAGGTTTTATAACTGCCAGCTTGAACGTTCTTGGAACATGACCTAAAGATAAAGATGAGTTAATAATATTGAGAAGAGGCTCTTCCACTATAGGTAACACTTCTTTCAGTAGTTCAGTTGGTATAGGATCTAATAAACATGTTGTTTTAGATGAAGTGATAAGTTTATTTAACTCTTTTTGTTCTAAGGTTGTAAAGCATTGTAATTGTTCTTGCGAGGTGTTAATTGCGGCCGAATTATAAGGCGCGAGCAAAGATCGAACGTTTACGATTTTGATTCTGATGCTTTCAATTTTCTCGGTGAAGAAGTTCATGAAATCATTACTACTAAACTGTAACGAGGTATTTTGTTCAGACGACGTCTGTTTATTTGTTAGTCTAGCCACGGTATTAAATAAAAACCTTGGATTATTTCGGTTGTTTTCTATTAATTTGCTGAGGTGCTCAGCCCTGGCCGTTTTAAGTGCCTTTTTATAAAGTGACATACTGTCTTTCCACGCGATTCTAAAGACCTCTAAATTAGTTTTTTTTCCATTTACGCTCTAAATTACAGGTTTCTCTCTTTAAAACGTAATAAAAAAAATAATACGTAGTATTATTGTACCATGGTGCTATACTTTTTTCTCTGACCTTTTTTAATCTAATGGGTGCAACAATATCCAATGTTCTAGAGAGAATGGTGCTCATAGTGCTAGTTAGTTCGTCTAATTCATCTGTTTGTTTGGGTTCAGGCAGCAGCTGAGACAGATCAGATAAGCTATTTGAGAAATGATCTATGGTGGATGGACGAATTGTTCTACCTGGTCGATAACGTGGCGCAGCATGACATATTACAGCAGTGCGTAATATGCAAGTTACCAAGTAGTGGTCAGTGACATCATCACTTTGTGGAATGATATCTATATCGGCTGGATCGGTTCCATATGATATAATTAAATCGAGTGTATGATTAAGACGATGAGTTGGTCCGGTGACGTTTTGCTTGACCCCGAAGGAGTTTAATAAATCTGTAAACGCAGCCCCTAACGCATCATTTAAATTATCTACGTGTATGTTAAAATCTCCAACAATTAATGCTTTATCGACGTTGACCAAAAGATCTGATAGAAAGTCAGCAAACTCTTTTAAGAAATTGGCGTAAGGCCCTGGAGGTCTATATACGGTAGCCAATGCTAGAGATAATAGGGATTTTTTTCTTACATCTAAGAGCGTAACATTTAGCACAAGCACTTCAAACGAATTAAACCTATGACGAGTTTTCTGAGTAACATTAAGGATATCTCTGTAGATTGTTGCAACACCGCCGCCACGACCGATCAGACGGGGCTCATGCTTATAACAGTATCCTGGCGGAGTAGACTCATTTAGACCGAAATAATCATTTGGTTTAAGCCAGGTTTCAGTAAGGCACAGAACATCGAAATTATTATCTGTGACCATTTCATTTACAATAACCGCCTTAGGTGTGAGCGATCTAATGTTTAGAAGACCTAGCTTTAGAAATTGTTTTTGTTCACTAATAGCGAGATTTTTTGTTTTAATAACAATTAGATTTTTTCTAGAGCCCGCAGTAGATTTATTATTTGATCTTAGTAAACGAGGAATAGACACAGTTTCTATGCAATGTTCTACACTAGTATTAATATCAATTAAATTGGTGCAGTAGAGACTGTGATTTGGATTTTTGGTTACTAGTCAAATGGTATTTAACATCTTGGAGATGTTATCAGACAGAAGATCTGCAATAAAAAAAGATATTACAAGATATATATATTAGAAGATATTAAAAAAAAAAAAAAAAAAAACATTTTAAAATGTAATTTATTCCTGTGATGGCAAAGCTGATTTTTCAGCAGCCATTATTACAGTCTTCTGATCATCCTGATATGATTTGGTGTTCAAAAAACATCTCTTTGTTAAAAACGGTTGTACTGCATAATATTTTCTATGCAGTACATTTAGAATTAAAGTTGTATTTTTAATTGGGCACTGTACAAAGCACCCATTAAAAGGTCTTTCAGCAAATTGAATCTCTTCCTACACAGACCCATTTGTTCTGACAGTACATTATCCCTCACTCAACAAATCTGTCTATCCTTCTCTTTTAGCTCTGATTGTCCACGAGGGTCCCTCCGTATTTCGCATCTTTAACCGCTGGCAGGCTGTTAATCAGCAGTGGAAAGTCTTAAACTACGACAAGGTCAAAGACAATGAGGAGCACCAGAAGACCTGTGTCACATTCCGGAACTTCTCTCTGCCGCTGCCGCACCGCATGGGGCCGTCCGGCACAGAAGGCGAAGCCTCCACCTCCACGTCCTCCCTCATGGCTGCGGCTGCAGCGGGAACCGTAACCCCCTCCACAAACTCCGTCCTGTTGGCAGCAGGTGCCACGACAGAGCCGCAGGACTCATCTGAGCCCAGCAACGGACAGCCCTCGCTGCCGGACCACCACTGTGCTTACAACATCCTTCATCTCCTCAGCCACCACCTGAGACCCCAGGAGCCGCGCGGACAGACCAGCAACAGCAACCGCGAACTGGTCATGAGAGTTACTACAGTGTGAGGCCTGGTTTACCGTTGAATCTCTGCATGCGACGTATTTAAAGAAAGGATTCACTGAAGAGAATTAAACCGTGTTACCCAGTGCAGTGCTGTCCAGGTTTAAAGGAGTTTTTGTTTTTCCATTTTTTTTACAGTATTGAATAAAACAAGAAAGCAAGTTTCTCTCGCAGTGGTTACAGGAAAGATTATGGCCATAAAGCCGCATACTAGAAATCATGCAAGCCACTGAAAAAGGTCAAAGATCAGTGAAGTGTCTCTGAGTGTGTTTGTTGAGTTTATTGTCAGCTCAAGGTCAGAGCTGTGACCATTATGAAGCACAACCTTACCGATGCAATCCAGTTTCTACACTGACAGTCACTGCTGAACTAAAATGTCTCAGAGTGAAGAACAAATGTGTTCTTTGTAAAACATGCAGCATTACACTCATTTTCTGATTACTACAGGTTGTATTTTCAGATAAAATCCTATTATTAAATGTCAATGCGGCACTTGCGAGGATAAGCAAGTTTAAATCTGTTTCTTAACAAACCAAATGGGGTATTGAAGAATCAAACTATTGTGTTTACACTTTTAGGCAGTTTTTTAGGGAAATCAATCCTCTCTGATTTTGACAGTCTTGTACACCAACAATAGATTGTACAACAATCTTGTACAACGTGCAGCAATCAAACTACTACTACTACTAAAAAAAAAAACTGACTCAATTTGAGGCAAATCTCTTGGACTTATTTTGTTTACATTTGTTAAATATGTGAGAAAAAAAGGTTGCTACATTAAAAAAAAAAAGACCAATCCAACTGGTTTAACTGTTGTATGTGTCTGTTTCTTTTATGCAAGAGTTGACTCCAGTCACAGAGCATATTCAATTAAATCATTTAAGTAATGCATTTTATGTGCTCCAACGTGTTTGCTTTCCAAGCCTGGGGTTTCAAACAATCAACAGCACTTGGAATGTCAACATTAATCCCATTTTTATTATAACACTTATTTTTTTCTCAAAACAAATACAGACAGAAAGTGGATCTAAGTGGCTGAGTGATAGAAAACAGGAAACAGCACCAGTGCCGGTGGGTCTTCTGGCTTCCAAGCCTGACCACAGCTGTCTGTTTCTGAGTAATCATATCTGCCTTCCCCTTCTGGTAATGGTCCACTCCTCCATTTCTTTCTCCTTAGATTCTTAGATCCTACATATCCAAGAACAACTTGTGCAGAAAAAAATCACATATGATCATGTGACATTATTAGCTTGCATGTTTCTTGACTAGTTTAATGCATTTGATGACAGAAATGAGGCTTGTATCTGTATATTCTGAAGAAACGCTTAAATATACGAGTGTGGGATTGGCGATTTAGAGGTGAAAAGAATACATAGGCCATATTATGTTTGAATAATCATGGAACAAAAATCTTTGCATACTATGACCTAACAATTAAGATTTAGTTGAAGCAATGCCAATCATTCACAGCATTTCTCTAAACAAGGTTAAATGTACACAGAGAGTAGAGAGAGAGAAGGAGTGAGTGTGTCAACAGCTTTCATTGACTGCTTTTAAACATGTGTTCAAATACAATCGCCACTGCTGCTGATGATGTCAAATTGTGGTTGGTTCCATGTGAAACAAGAAAACCTCCAACGGAGGGCCAAGGCACAAGGATAATGTAAGTGTTTTGACATTTCCTTCACTGGGATCCAGTGGAATTCCAGGGAGATAGATACATTATAGTCAGAATGTATAAAAGAAAGTAAAACTATGAATGGAGGAATGTTCCATCTACTCTATTAGTGTCTTTGTTTGCTCCTCCACAGCGACCTGCAGATTATGATGATGATGATGTCCTGCTACTCCAGTTCCACGAGTAGATCTCCCTCTCCGACTGTATCTCCAGCTTTACAGTGCACACTCTTCACCTGAACAACAACACATTAAATGAGAAAGGTCCATGCGTTCTGCATCTGAAAAAGCTATTTGTGTTCACTAATTTATCAAAGTCAATCAAACACACATTGGACACAGGAAGCTTCCCAGAGAAACAATGGAGAAAGTTATTTAATAAGAAATTAATGCTTTCCATATTACGAAAGATGGTAAGTGGTTTTGTTTTCATTTTAATTAAAACACATGAGAATTATCATTGCAACCATTTGGTTTCATTGTTTCTTCACCCATACGCATTTGTATTCTTTACTATATAAGTGCATATGGATGATTCTTCAATTAAGAGAACTCATCGGTCCCCTAGGATCATTTTAATGTGATTTTAAATATAAAATCAATAACTCTAGTTTAAAAAGATAGATCATTTTCAAAAACATTAAGAACAGTAATGTTTCCAAACGTTTGACCAGTACTGTGCATATCCAGTTTTTCATGTTTATTTCAGTCTTAGTTTTAGTTATTTTAGTACAAGTCAAACTAATTGAAAATGAGAAGCTAGCTGAAATTCGTACACACACACACATATATATATATTTTATTTATTTATTTCAGGTTATGTTTAAGTAACGAAAATATTACAAGATGCATTAAATTGAGTACAATAAAGTACTGCTGTCCATCAAAAGAATCATAAACACCATGACCACAGTCTGGTTTCAGCCCTCTGACAAGAAGGAAAAGACTTTCACAGTAGCTAAGTGGTCTGGTCAGAATACAAGTGTGTGGATAATGGACTGTGGCCCCTTGATGTGTCTCTCTCTCTCTCTCTCTCATGATGTTGAGTACTGTAATGTAGCTGATGTATGTGGAAGAGTATGTTCTATATGTCATATCGATTTATGATGCACTGAGTAGTGAGCAGGATTATGTATCTGTGTGTGTGTGTGTGTGTGTGTGTGTGTGTGCGCGCGCTCACCTTGGCTGCCTTAGCTGCGGTCATGCTGTTCTGCATCTTCATGGCCTCAATCACACAAATCTCCTGTCCCTCTGCAACCTTCAGAACACACGCAGGTATATGAACAAAACCCACAACAGGCATTCCACAATGACTACTTTCTAATAATGTCTTGAAATGTACAATTCACAGAATATCTTCATAGACTACATAAAACGACCTCAGCACAAAGAGCAGGCTAATATTGTAATATCATTTCATAAAGGAGCATGCATTAGAAGAGTGATAGCGGTTAACAAACGAACAAAGCTCACTGTAACGTGAGAGCAAAATCAATAAAAGAAACCACTGTTTATATCTATCAAACTCTCCATTAGGGAAATGGATTATGGAAATAAGCAAGCACCTAGGAATAGCTGTTTCCCTCCATCCACAAGGAAAATAATGTCTTATCTATGCAGAAGTGGTAACATCAGGTGTGAACGTCACTGCTGTGTGTGTGTGTGTGTGTGTGTGGAGACTAATCAGCGTGAGAGCTCTTCATTGCAGCGTTCTTGTGTGTGTGACGTTGCTGAGTGAATGAGATGTTTTACTGGAAGAGCTCAGATGTATTAGTCGGAGCCAGTCGGTCTGTGCATTATATATAAGTCATTAACAAACTGAGTCAGGACACATTCAATTCAACTTGACAGCAACACGCGCACACACACAGAGACGTTTTGTCATACTCAAGTGCACTGTTAGCTTTACAAATGATGTCATCCCAATGCAACCCACGTAATTCAAAGGAATAGTTCCCTCGAAATAAAAAATGTTGTTCTCATTTACACGTCATTTCAAACCTGTATGACTTTCTTTGTTCTGTGGAACACAAAAGGAGATCATTTGATGAACACCTGGTTGGGTGAATTGAATACAATGGCAGCACTTCAGGACTCACTTTAACGCTTAATAAATCACCTAGAGAGTGAGCAACTAAGCGCAAGTGGCTCATTGATTTTTTTCCAAGTGCTCTCATTGTTTATGTTGAAAAACAACCCAGTACTTAAAGCTACACAATGTTATTGTTTTTTAGTCAAAATGAACTAAATGTAAATAATGAGGGAGTACATCATAAATCCATCCCCCGGACCGTGTTTTTGCTTTATCCGAAAATCACTTCTGTAAATTTGGATTTTCAGAAATACATTTAGTTAACATAGCATCACATTGTTGTGCATTATGGTGCCAAAATGCATAATTTTCCTGTTATCCCTGTAAAGCTGCTTTGAAACAATCAGTATTGTATAAAGCGCTATATAAATAAAGGTGACTTGACTTGACATTGACTAGGCTCGCAAAACTATGTTTAGACTATGTTAAATAACTATGTTATTTTTACTTTTGTACTGCTAGAGAAAGTAGTAAATATACTTCTATTTTTATAACAAAATCTGTAGAGGTGTGAACCTACACTGGTCTCACGGTTCGGTTCGATTACGATTATCATGTCATCGATTCGGTTCAATTCGATATCGCGATGCACCGCATCCTCAATTTTCAATATTACTTCAAAAGTGATGTGTGCGTGCGCGCGCGCGCGTGTGTGTGTGTGTGTTCGCCTGTTCGGGAAGTCGCAGTGACAAAAACAGAGACATTCCAGTTTAAGTTTCATGGGACTAAAGCCTGTTTATGCCATTAAGAAAATTAAATTCTGTCAAATCAATTTTGTTTTAAAGAAATGTTCATTTAAAAGCAGCGCTCATTCATCAGTGTATAATGTTACCCTGGAGACGCGCGCATCAACCGTCACCGAGTCCGCTGTTGAAGACGATCATCCATTTATAATCACGCGTAACAACACAATTGTAATTTGACCATCGGGTGCGGAAGGGTTGCCATCTGTCTCGGTTTGTCCCGATTTATCTTTTAATAACCTGTCCCGGGAAAGGTATCCACTCTCCATAAAGGCTACGTGAATGTATGTTCAAACCGTGTAGCGCGCGCACAGCAGAGAGGGAGAGGGCGAGACCTTGCGTGTGTGTGCCTCAAGAAGCGCATGTAACTTGCATGCGCATGTAATGTATGTATGTTAATGTATGTAAGAAAGAATGTTTAATTCGCACTCGCGTCTCGCCTCCCTCTGCCAGTGTATGCTACCGGCTACCGCGACAAAGCACATGCGCGATAAATGACGTCAGAAAAGCGTCAGTACATTATAACCGGTTATGGTCTATTACTGAACCGATACCGAATCGTCCTCGTCTGCATCGCGGTGCATCGTAGAAACGATTAATTTCGACACCCCTAAAAATCTGCCTCCCGGAGCATTCATTTATAACGTTGAGTCCACTGAGAAGTCTTCTATCTGATTTGAAATCCTTTTTATTTAGGTCAGATTCAACTTACCTAACCTGAGAATAATAAAAAAAAAAATAAGGTAAAGGTGTCGAGTTAAGCACCCTAAAACAACAAGCATCCATTTTTTATCAATAATCATTTATTTATTGAGTTTTGTTGTCATTGATATTTGAGTGTCATTCACACTGAAAAGACTAATCACCTGTCCGGTCCCCATAGGCACACCAGTGCACCTCCAGTCCTCTGATTCATCCACGCAGAACAGCGGAAGCACAAATGTTACGAGTCTTTCGACACAAATAACTTGTAGTTCTATAATTTAATCACTAGTTACAAAGTTACGTAATGTAGCTTTAAGACATTTTAACAGTAAAAAATGACATTTCTTTGTGTGCCACCTAGTGCTGCAAACTCCAGTCCAGTGGGTGGCGGAAATGTGCCATTATTCAGATTTTTTTAAACCAAAGTAAAATTTCTACTGCATTTCTACTGCATTTCTACTGTCCAACTGCAGTTTTTTCTTTTTAAACAAAACTGAGCGAAAATGGTAACTAGGAAAATGGTAAGTGAGCCACATGTACTTTTTTTGCAGCATGGGTGTGGGTACATTTTCATTTCTTGTTGAACTTTCCTTTAAAGATAAAGTGTACTTTCATACTACATTTATTGCTAATACCCCTCGATTCTTTTTATCTTGTTTTATCTTTACCGTGTCTAAGTGACTGGCATTTAACTGTCTGATTGTTTTTATGTGTAATATTTAGAGGTCAGCTTCCTTAAAAGTTGCAGTTATTTGGAACAATTCACCTAAAGACTGAATTTTAATCCATATCATAAAGTTAAACAAAGAAAATGAGAGTGATATAGTTATGCTGAATGTGCAGTATTTCCAGTAAGTCACTTACCCTATCCCCTGGTTTAACAGACACAGCCACCACTGATCCTGGCATGGGAGAGCGGAGGATACTACTGGTGTCTTCAGGAACCTTCTCTGGCATGTGTTTACTGAGGGACGCTGCCAGGTTACTCAGCACACGCAACTTAAACTAAACACATGAAACACATAGAAATGGGTACACAGATAACTCAATGAATTAAATACAGAAAACTACGATGCTATAAACAACCAAAAGAAAAACACTCCAGAAGACAAACACACAGACAAAAACACATTTCACCCATTTGTTTTAGCAGTATGAAGTCTAGTAGACATTGTATCTTGTTCAGACCCATCATTTCACATTAGTCTTAAAAGACTACACACCCAAAATAAATGTGGAAAATTACTTTAGGTGGATGGAAATGCTGCAGAACATACCCATATATTATGCCCATGTATATTTAATTTACCTGATACTAACGGTCTCAAAACTAATATTGAAATTTCATAAACCTATTTTTGTGTGTAATGTGCATCAGACATGGTCGTGATTATAACGTCTGTTAGGCTCTGCTGCTTGATGCCGGAACTGCATCGGCCTCCACTGACAGCCATTCAAAATTAGAAGTGTATTCTGATTGTGTTTTTGTGAGCAACATACACTACAGTTCAAAAGTTTGGGGTCAGTAAGATTGTTTTAGAAAAAAGAATCTCGTATGCTCAGCAAGGATACATTTATTTGATCAGAATACAGTAAAGAGAGTCATATTTTAAAATATTATTACATTATTTATAAATATTAAACAGAAATATAACACAATGGTTTTAAATTTTAATATATTTTGGAATTTATTTTATTCCTGTGCTGGCAAAGCTGAATTTTCAGTTGAATGCATCTTTGCAAAATAAGTATTAATTTCTTTAAAATATTGAAAATCTTTCTGACCCCAAACTTTTGAAGGACAGTGTATATCTATCACTAACATTTCATATTATTATAGCATATGTTTTACCAGTTCCCGCTCTTTTTTAAAGGCTCTAAATGATCTAATTTCTCCGCTTTTTATGCCACAGTTCGCGATAGTTGCTAAAAAAGAAAAGGCTTGGGACTATGCACATTATTCATGTGATGCGGTGCAATCAGGCAATCATATACTTCCAGGGGGATCCAGTGAAAAAAAGTGCCAATTACATAAAAGCTAACTGATGGCTTTCTCTGTGTATTTCAGACCTACTCATGGCAACATATGGTCGGTGAACAACTCGGCTAGGCTGGCCTGATCTCCCATTATATTCTCCTAAGATTCCCATCTCCTCCTTTAGATGGCAGCACAAATCGGTTTCCAAACACATGCCGGGCAGCTAACAGTTTATTTTTCTTTGTGAGTCTCAGACAGATGAAAGGCTCTGTCAGTGCTCAGTCTAATTCAATTAACAGACGAGTGAAGCCTGGCCATCCGCACTGCTCAATGAATGAAAAGCAGTTTTGCCAATTTAATGATTACCAACGTAAACTCCCACGAACTCTCAGTCTATCTCTCTCTCTCTCACACACAGTAGCAGCAGTATGCCAAGAGCATCAGTCCCCTGCTCTCCATACAGACACTAATGGAGAGCCATTAGCTCATAACAGCCGGCAGAGCAAATGAAGAGCTAATTAATACAGTCACATAAAGAACAGGCCACTGACACCACAGGACGGAGGGATGAGAGGGAGGTGAGATGGATATTTGAGTACAGTGGGGGGTCATACCTCCAGGGCCATTTTCAGAGCATCAATTACAGAACTCAAAACCTTAGCAAATGTTTAATTTATATGTCAGTAAAAGAAGTTATACCATCAGGTTACATTAAGGTGTTTATCTGACAAAACAAATGGCGCATATATATATATATATATATATATATATATATATATATATATGCGCCAACTTGTTTTGTATGTATATGTATGCGCCAATTTGTTTTGTGACGTAATTCGTAACGTAATGTGTGTGTGTCTATAGTTTCTAAAAACCTCTTTTTAATTCTTTGAATGTTGTATGTCCTCAACAAAACAGCCAAATACTTTTGTACTACTAGTTCTTTACAAGTTTCTCACCCTCATTGGCACTTCCTGAGCAGTGTGTCATTGTGAAGACCCCCCTGTATATTTGTGATGTCATTTCTGTGCTATATTTAGCAAAAAGGAAAAGGTGGCTCACTAATTAATCACTGGGTAGCTCTCTGAAGGGAATATGTCTGCTTTCCAGGAATTCAACAAAGGAAGCCTTACATCATTCTGCTAAACTCAGGTCACACACAGTAATGAAGGGTGATGATTCTGTGACCGGGGTCAACTCACTATAAATCTCTGAGCAACAATATAAGTCACAATTGAAAATATTTAGATGTTGCCAGCATGTGCTTACGAGAAGAACTACAACATAGTTGGGTACTTGATTTAAATCTAAAAAAAAAAAAAGAAAGTCTGGGACCACTACTACTACTTTTCCATATTGTATCATTCCAAATTACAGTACCGTGCAGGTATGGGTCAGTAAGAAGTCTCTTATGCTCAATAAGCCTAGAATCATTTCACCAAAAATGATAATACAGTGAAATATTACCATTAAAAATAACTAATCGGTTTTGATATACTTTAAAATGTAATTTATTCCTGTGATGGAAAAGCTGAATTTTCAGCATAATTACTCCAGTCTTCAGTGTCACATGATCCTTCAAAAATCATTCTAATATTCTGATTTGATGCTCAAGAAACATTTATTATTATCAATGTTGAAAACGGATGGATGTATGGATGGAGCATCCTAAAAGCCAATCACACCTATGGGAAGTGCTAAAACTTCACCTGAATATTTTTATAAATCGACTGCCAGAATGCATAAGGTCTGCACAGCCGTCACCACTGCACGTGGAGGATTTCTACACAAACTGAAGAAATGTAAAATAAATAAATAAATAAATAAAAAAACGGTCAAAATATCTTGCTCTGTTCCAGAGCGAGGGGATGTGATTGATATTAACCCATAAAGCATGCAAGTATGTGTCAAAAATTTACCAGAAACATAATACCATCTAGGCACCATTGACAATTTTCAACGCACCAATATTTGAGACACACTAATGGCGCTTTTCCACTGCATGGTACGGTTCGGCTCGGCACGGCACGGCACGGTTCGGCTCGCTTTTCCACTGCGTGGTACGACTCGGCGCGGCTCGGTTCGCTTTAAGATGAACTGAACTGAAAAAAATCAACGTTGATAACATGTTGTTTATGACAATTAAAAGTAATTTACATTAAACTTTTTTACTAAAAATATCAATATAGCTTTTTTTAAGCAGCACAAAAATTGCGTTTGTTACGCTGGCAATCTCGATGACGTCACTGGCACGGTAGGACCCGCGAAGGTATATAGGCAACAGCTGCAGGTCCTATATACACACACGAAAATGAGTAATTTTAATGACATGAGTTACGCATTTGAGCATGTGAGGGACAGGCCAGTAGTATCTGACTACCACCACATGGAGGACGACCAGTTTCAGTCTCCACATACAGTACAGGATCGTTTGGGGGAAGTGACTGGCGCGGGCGCTGCCGGAGCATGGACATTGCACCGGAGTCGATCTGTTGCAGAGAGGTCAACCTGGAACATTTATTGATCGGCGAAAATGCATCAACATGCACCGTTCATTTCGGGTGCTGTGCGGTGAGAGAGACGTGTTGTAGGTGGCTATGCTATCTCTAAGGGATGTCCGAGCAGAGACGCTGGAGCGCCCCATAAGTAGCTGGTATGTAACAGTGTATTTTACGAATTGGCGACTGGGCTAGGCTGGGCTAACTTGTTATATCCTTTTCTCAGACTGTTAAGGTTAACAGCGTACCGGCACTCCGGCAGGTCACTCTTTGGGCGAGGGGGCATTTGGGAAGGATGAATAAGATTCCGTCCCCATCATGTGCAGTGAACTAACGTTACATATTTTCCCCTCAGCTGAATATCAAGGATTCTAGTATGCGTTGGACTTGTAGCTAAATAAAACATTTGATATCAGACGCTTCATGTACTCATTGACGTTTTCAACACATCTGTCTCTCGTACCTAGGATTAAACACTAGAAATCACGACTAGAATAATCTTGTTGACAAGGCCAGGGGGTAGAGAGAAGCTAGCTCTGCTGGTGTTGGTTGGCAACGGAGTAGCCTACCATGCCAGTGACATAGTCGAATGTTGAAATCCAACATGGCGGCGCCCGTGTAACAACAACAACATTTTCAACGTACCATTTTATCCCTTTTAACAAATTCTGCCATTTTAATAATTGAACCAATGAGAAAAAATACATCTGTTATATCACATTTTTTCAAATTTCAGTTCAGTTCATCTTTAGCTTGGTTGCTTTTCCACTGCAGTTAGTACCACTTCAAAGTGGGTGGGATTATGACTGAGCGTTATAGTTTATCCGCTCCTTGGCAACCAACAAGAGGAACGTCTGCGCTTCTCGTCCACTGACCACGATTCAGCCATTTCTTTTTTGGATTTTTTTTTCTTCAAGCAAGTAGTTTTAAAACAGGTGCTACAGCGGTGGTTGTTACTGGCTATTTAAATCTAGCGGGTTTGATGTCTCGCAAATACAATGACGCTGGTAGTGATGATTCTGTCTGTCTGACCAATCAGTGATCTACATTGCTTCCACGTCACATTTTAGTATCGGTACGGTACGCTTGGAACCTCAACAGAGGTGGTACCATTTAAAGCGAGCCGAAGCGAGCCGTACCGTACCGTACCATGCAGTGGAAAAGCGCCACAAGTGAGCCGTACCGAGCCGAGCCGTACCGTACCATGCAGTGGAAAAGCGCCAAAGCGTGCCGTACCGAACCGAACCGTACCGTACCATGCAGTGGAAAAGCGCCATAATCCTAATATCACATGCCATTTAGGATGGACAATAAACAGTCTGTAAGATTAACATCAAGTTTTGATTTTTTTTTTTTAAAGGCCTGGGACTACTTCTAGGACTCATTAATGACTTAATTAACCCATTAACCCATGAAGGAGGTTAGTGCAGTGTTTCCCAACCCTGTTACTGAAGGCACACCAACAGTACACATTTTGTACTTGACCCATTCATCTCAGGTTTTGGAGTCTCTACTAACAAGTTGAGTTGAATCAGGTGGGTTTAATTAGGAATAATTTGAAACTGTAGTGTTGGTTGGTGTGCCTCCTGGAACAAGGTTGGGAAACACTGGGTTAGTGAAGGCAGTTTGAGGTGCTCTACTAATGGTCTCTCAGAATTTCTAAGTGCGATTCCTGAGAAAAATCATCTATATTACTTTTCTGACAGGAGGAAACCCTAAAAACGTAAAAACTTTTGTTTCTGCTGGACCTGACGTGGAAACAGACAAGCACTGACGACCACAGCCCCACTGATCTGTTAACTTAGAATGAACGGAAGGCATCCCATAATAGCCGTGACCCCATGGAAACTTCGAAACAAACCACCTCAGAAGGACTTTGAAGCAGAGACCCCCCATGAAGCACACGCGTGTGCAGTCTGGAAGCCGACATTTCCTCTTCTTTTACAGAATTACTGTGTTTTTAACTCTATTTGTTTGTTTAAGCTTGCAGAACGTCGATGCTGATTGTTTAGGTGGCTTTGGGTAAATAAAGACAGGACGGCTTGGTTTGATTTGTAGTTGGGTTGAGACACCTGTGCTTTAAGTGTGAGTCTCTGTGTGTTTGCGTGTGTGAATGTTTGGTAGATCGACTGGAGTGTAAAGACAGGATACATGCCCCAGTGAGTGACATAATATAGCATATATCACCCAGCATGAGGTACACAGAAAAACACCACAGAGTGCTCATGAACACACACAAACAAAGGCACGATCATACAAAGAACGATGAATATAACGATAATAACTATATTGGCGCTCACAACAACGGATGATAATGTTGTTTATTTTCATTAAATGCTCTAGCTTCTTAAAGTCAGGTGGATTCTGATTGGCTTGCAACTTTTTTTTTTATCACTAGAGAGCTGGAAAACATTCTGAAAGTGATTCCAATGACATTGTTCCTCTGTGCAGTAATCGATATTGCTGTGGTGTGGAAGTCCATATTCTCATAGAATCTCATAGAATAATTATTATATTTATTATCCTTGGTAAGCACAGCCTTTTAGTTTACTGCCATATACAGCTACAGAACAGTGCACATAAGAAACACTTGAGGACGAACTAACAAAAACATCTAAGATTAGCTACAAAATGTCCCATGACAACATTAATTTTAGCAGTGGTTCTCAACTGATGGGTCAACAAATCAAAAATGTGCTTATTCTGACAGGGTCTTAGACAACAAGGGGAAAAATATAAATACAAATAAAATGCAAATCAACCATATAATTAGGAATGGCTAGGATATAAATATAAATATGCTTATTAACTTTTAAAAGAGGAGTATTTTGTTCATTATTGCCCAAATGGTTCTTTATTTTTTTGTCGTTGATTATTGTTTTGGCACAAATGTATCTTTCACATGGTAGAAAGCAAATTAAGCAGAACACTTGCTGACATGCTCATCCTTAAATAGAATCCTCATCCTTTATTAACTGGAAAAAAAATGACGAAAGAAAATATGACCATCACTACATTAAATGCAAGTTCATTTACAGCATGGATAAACTTGGATAAATTTGCGTGCTGTGGAAAAATAGTAGCTTAATAATACTAAAAAATAATCCATTCCAATGTTAGAATTGTTTTGATTAACACAGTAGCGTAAAATTTGCTATTATGCTGGGTCACCACTTTATCTCCGATGTATAATCTGGGTTTTGAAGTAAAACCAGTTGAGAACCATTGACCTACAGTTTATATCGGTAGGTGTCACAATGAGGTGCTTGTTTAAAGACTTACTGAAGTGCCCAGATACTGCAGGGTGATCTCCCCAGCCGCTGTCCGCAAGAGGCACTGCATTCAGAGAGGAAACATTTAGACATAAAGCCTGTTAGTGTCTTTGAATGTATATTGTGGTGGGCTTATACCACAGCGATGGTGAATTCTTCATTCTGATTGGTTGACATGTTAGTGTCTAGTAACAATTCTGGAGTGTCGCTGTCCTGCAGAGTTTAGCCTAATCAAACACACCTGAACAAGCTAATCAATGTAATATAAAAAGTATGCCTTTTCCATATTGCTATAGTCTTGTATTACGCTGAGGGGGTTTATTTTGCAATAATGACCAACTGAACGTACATTATCAAACCTATTGCATGTCTAACTGACAACTAACTAACCAACCAACCAATTAAATAAATAAACATCACATATTGATTTAATCTGCAGAAATAAATCATGCAGTGATAAGAGCGACAATTGCCTGGAGGCTGGGTAGCTGGTCAATTTATAGTTTAGCCATCTTAATTTTTTTTTTTTAAATCGTTATTTTATAGTTGACCAATCAGAATCATATGTTCCAAAGAGCCATGTAATAAGTTGAATAATTGACTCTGGACCAGTGGCGAGGTGAGAAATCTCCAAGTGGGTAGATCTTTGTGAAATAGGATGGACCTCTTTTCTGTGCCTCTATCAAATTATATCATTTATTTCTATGATATCAGTGTGGGTTTTTCCCAAGAACAATCCCAGTAAGTGTGACATCATCAAACTTGAAAAAATAAATGAATACTAAGTATAAAAAAGCTAGAAAATTTCCTATTTTATCTAACCAAGATATATAGATACAAAAAATCCATGAAATGCCAAGTGAGGGTATTTTTGGAACATTCATCAGAATGAATCTGGTTATCCGAGGCTCAACAGGGTCTGATTAGGAAGATCCGATTCACTAGAACAGGTCTTCAACATGCTTCAGCACACCTGCCTGTGATTTTCGAGAAATCCTGAAGAGCTTGATCAGGTGGTTCAGGTGTGTTTGATTAGAGTTGGACAGCCGGTCCACAAGAGCAGGGCTGAAGACCTCTGCGCTAGAATGAATCAAACTTAATGAATCAACGCTACATATGAAAGGGAAAGAGCCGTTTAGTATGAATCAGACTTTTCTAAGCTACATCTGAGAGGCACTCGTGTAGCTACGGGTGGGCCTGGATGGGCCTGGGCCCACCCACTTGTCAGTCAGGCCCATCCAGTCAGTGGCCACACAAGGTAGCCTAAGGAGGGAATTCTGTTGCCATTATTACAATACTTGACCTATAAAAATAAATGTTAACAGGGTTCCAGACTGCGACCATTTTTTAAAAATGTGCGAGTTAAAATTTTATGTGGTCGCATTTGTGAGAGTGCATGGTCATGTAGGCCTACTACTCAGTTAAATTCACGCATGTGCAACAGAACGCCGTTGTATCAGCAGTTGCTGGAGTCCGTAACTTATGTTCAAAATGAATGAGTACATCATGAATCCATTTTCCAAACCGTGTTTTTGACTTATCCTGAATCACTACGGTACGCCTATAATAAGTCTTTATATACTATTTTATCCCGGGGTCGGCTCGGCTGCGGAGTTGCCCAGTGACTCGCCATAGACATTAACGGAGAGAAGTAGCTCCGGCTACAATGTTCTTCCGCAAGACACTTGCAGTTTATTTATTAACGAACGTACACATCAAGCGCATTGCACACTGATGATGAAACGCGCCAATTAGGAATTCAGGAATTAAGGCATATACAAATGAAAAGAACATACATGTTTTTTTATTTATTTTTTTTACAGTTTTTTGATTTGATAGTTAAAAGATTAAAACATTTAGCTAACATGATGTCTTGTCACTGTCAGTCAAGGTATGCAGATTAAGACCACTATTCATCAGCATGCACTGATTAATCCCATGGCATGTAGCAAAAAAAAAACCCAGTGCAACCAGTGGAAAAGTTAGTCTGGAGCCCTGACACTACATTAAAGGTAATTTTCAAAAATCCATAATAGGGGCCCTTTAAACTGTGGTGTATTCAAGCAGGTGTAGTTGTGTTGGCCTATTTTGATCACAGATGCATTTTAGGCTGTGCCCACCCGATTTTCTCTGGGCCCACCTACATTGTGATTCCTGGCTACGCTAGTGCTGAGAGGATTGATTGGATTGAACAATTTCCATAGTTATTGGATTGAACAATAACGCATTTACACCCGTAGTGTAAATTTTACTACCTCAAGTGTGCATTACAATAATTCATCATAACTTTTCAATAATGGACCAGAGCTAGTTATTCCCTACATATGCATGTATGTTTGTGAACCTGGAGAGTCCTGTGTTTGCCGTTGATGGTGATGGGCAGCAGTGCTGAGGCCAAGTTCCATTCTCCAGACACTTCAACCTTCTCTCCATCCATCTCCACCTAAACCAACAAACAAAACACACCGTGGGAGTTTGACATAGGGCAACAAAAGTTATAATTGTTATATTGAGTAACTATGTGTGACAGAGGTAAAAGAAAAAGCTGATCTGTGTGACAGAAACAGAAAGACAAAGAAATCAAAATGTAAGTTTCTGAACCCATGTAAGGTCATTCAGTAGTTTCTACACCCAGATCCACCTGATGCCTGTTAGGGGAGGTGGGGGGTTTCGTGTAAGTCTTTTTTTTAAACCAGTGTCACTGGTCAAACTGATTACCCTCAGCCCTCAAACACTTGTCTAAACAACAGTTCTGAATAATCAGTCACATTCCCAAAGCATGCTGGGACACTGGAAGCTCCAGGGCCATCTGTGGAGCAGGGGGTCCAGTTTGATGTGCAGTTGTGGGAGAGAAACACACATACAGGCCTCAGCTGTAAGAGCAAGAGAGAGAGGGGTCCACGGAGATCAGGTGAGGCCCCTGAACCCCCGAGGCTCCTTTTATCCCTGACTGAAGGGCCACAGGTGTCTAAACACACAGTTAGTGAGTGACGTCTTAGAGAAAGTGTGAGAGCAGCGGCTCCATGAGGGTCTTTCAGTAACAGAAGAGGAAGACACACAGATCCTAAAGTAATTTAGGCTCAAGAGTCGAGGGATTGATTTCAATGCAAATACTACCACAGAGGACATTGTGTTAGACATTAGTGAGGGAGCAGGAGCGCTCACTGGAAGTACTATAACAGAAGCAGAGAAAAGGCCTTCTCACAGAAATCAGCTGGATAGGCAGGATGAGTTATGACCTTAATGAGGACAATATTTGTTGCTGGAATTGTGTGAAATCACTCATCTTTGCTTATGGGAACAAGAGAAGTCAATCACCTGAGCCATAAATGTTAATCATGTTACGCATCACTATGCAGCCACTAAAAAATGTATTGACAATGCTGAATAAAATAAAATAATGAAATTAAATTAAATGTAGACCCCTTAATTACGAAATATTTGCACTTTATCCACTTTTGAATGGCCATTAATGGAGAAAGATTGGGTCCAGACTTAAGATGATGTACTTAACCATGCTATCCTGTCAAAATCGGACAACAGTGTTATTGAGACATGAACAATTATTTTATTATTTTTAGGCTTTGACAGGAGATTATTAAAGATAAAGAGAAGAAATAGGATCGAACCAGTATCCCCCACATGAGCACCACTGCTCAATGTGTCAAGCATATATGCACCACAGCTCCTACACGTGGAAAATAAACTCAGATCTGACATGAGATGTAATATTTTAAACACTTTCACTCACCGTATAGTTGTTTCCAGACCGAGAGACACCCAGCATGTGAACACCTTTATCAAGTTCCACACACAACTCCCAAACTCTGCTCTCCACAGGAACACTGGACACCCTGGAACACAACACACACATAATGTTTATCATCTGTCATACCAGGCGTAACAAATACACTTTCTTTTCCCTCTCACTATAATCTCGTCGCTCACAAATCTCTCAATATAATCATTTTCAACTATACAGTTTCTCTACTCTACAGATGAATTAAAAAACACAACAAACACACACACACACACACCACCTGGTCACTGGCTGTTTGACTGACAGCTCTTCTGCTAGGAGACCTAAAGTAAATGTATTAGGAGGAATGCTGTGTTTTTCCACTATGGTGGGCTGCATTCATTACAAGAGAAAGCCCACCCCCCACCAATAACTTTTGAAACGCATAAAAAAAGAGAAGAGAGACAGTGGAGGGGGAAACTGAAGAGATGTTTAGACAGATGGTCTCTCTGCATCTTTTTTACAAGTGTAAATTGGTCTTCTTTTCCAGATGAAGAATAATTCATGAGTGTTTTATTGGCAGAGTCTGAAAGGTACATTGACAACCAATTAATTTACACTAAAAGGACTATTTGATATTAAATAAAACTTGTGTTGTGAGGTTATACTTTCAAAGCAGTTTGATAGTTGCATACACACAGTTTATTCACAGTGCTGTATGCCTGTAAGTGGATTACTGCTAAGCGCATTTCCTGTTTGTTTGTACATAAGGTGGTTATTGTCTGAAGCTTGTATTTATGGTTCATATGGAACATGGTGCCCCCTCAAGACATGAGCGAGCTCTCATAAGCACAGAGAGATAATACACTGCTGCAGATGTTTAGAACTTTGTCTGAAAACGCTGGATGGAGAGAAGATCCAGTTAGATTATTTATTACTAACCAGTGTGCAACAATAAGGATTTATTCTGCTGGCATTTTACAACACTTTTCACTTGGCCCTCCAACACTTCTCACATTCTCCAACATCCATAAATAAATATTTACATTTTTGTTGTATATCGTTTCCTTCAAAAAAACAAACAAATCATTTGTTTTCCATTTGCAATGATTACTAGTCATTTTACAGCTACAATGTAACTAATGTAATAACTTTACAAACACTTTTGCTGAAAAATTATAGTATATGGTGCAAAATATTAATGATTTGTTTAGAATCTGAGACTCATTCTAACTCATGCTACCAAGACTGCCATTAGTTATTCTCACAATTTCACCAAAACATCATCTTTTATGTGAGCCAGCTATACAATGTTACCTTTTTGACATATTTTCATCAGCAGAGTTTATAAAACAACAACATTCAAAACATTGCAGAAAAATGAACAATGAATTTAAGATTTTTGTCATGGGGCCCAAAACTCTCTCGGCAGTTCTGCTACTAACATAAGACAGAATATCACACAAAATAATGGAAAACCAATGGAAAACATTAAACAAATAATGGAAAACCGGATTTTCCAAACTCTTATGAAGACAAAAATGTTGATGGATTATTATATAATGTACTAGTAGACATACTCTAATGTGCACTACACAAAACTCGCTCACCAGTCGATTTATGAAAACCAAGCTGAAAATAAGAAACGGTTATTCAAAAAATCATCCTAGTTATGATATAACTATAAGCACATTAATATGTGAACATCCATGTTTAGATATCAATGCCACTTCGATATTCTAGATAACTATAACAGTAACTATACTGGCATTTACACCAAAGGATGATTATTATGTTCTGTTTATTATGTGGTGTGGACTTCTCTATTCTAATAGAATGAGAATGATTATTAAAAGTATATAGGTATAGTTATTATCGGTGTGAATTGGGCCTTTGCTTTACTAATCTCAAATCTGAAGAAACGATCTAATCATGTTTGTTTAATGAGGGTCTAATAAGAGTCATAGATAACTGGGAAATGGTAATGTGAAATACTATTTAAAGGGTCATGAAGCCCAAAAATATGTGTGAACATTAATGCTGAACATCATTGAAGTCAATGTTACCATCCATTAGTTTTTAATGTAGGAGAAAACTAGTAAATGTTAAACTGTTTTAGGCTATTTTCAATTTTCAGTTGAAATTTGTCTGTGTCTGCATCACAGGATGTGACGTTTTCTTGTGTCTCATAATTATTAATGAGACTGCATGTCCTTATCCAATGAGAAGACGCCTTGCTTAATTATTCATGACAGCACGTGTTTATTTCCTATGACAGGCGCTTCAAACAGTGAGATTGCATACAGTTAGTGAGAGATGCATTAAGGGATCAAAAATAAGTGTTTGTTTTTGCTTTGTAAGAGTTTCTGCTTGACATAAGTTCTCTTCAATTCATCTTGAGTCTTCAGCACAAACACGATTCATCCACACTGTGAGTGTAACCGGTCTTAACAGCAATTTAACCGATAAAACAGCTCATAAAAACAAAGCAAAATAAGCCTCAAAAGTGATCAAAGATGCAACAGCGTGTTCATATACATTTTCGACAGAGAACAAATGCGAATGGCTGTGCATTTATTTGTGCATTAAATTATAGCTGTCACAGGATATGTATGCATTTATGTAATTTACAGTGAGCTTACAAAACCATGTGTATATTGTGTTGCGTGTAATGGTAATTTGCAGAAATAAAACTGTCTGGATCAGAAGCCGGTGCAGTGTTGTCGGTCTCCCCTTAACCACGCCCACTTCTGTAGCATTTTTCAAAAATTGTGGTGAGAACTGACTGCTGCTGAAACAGGGGGTTTCATGACCTTTTAACTAAATGACTGTTATGGCTGCAAAAAACTTTTGGGAAAAAGACAAAATACTACAGGAGTGCAGTATAGGCCCCTAACCATCGTAACTGGTAGTTGTCAGCGTGTGTAATCCAGATGACCCATCTGTCTCTCACCTCAGATCTCCCAGGAACTTCTGAGAGCGAAGCTGTACTGCTACATAGAGTGCCGCAGCCGTAGCCAGCAGCTCCCATCTCTCTCCTGCTGTTAACATGTGACCTTTGAACCCATCAGGATACACCTCCGGGAGAAACTTAGTGCTGATATCACCAGACACAAACCGTGGGTGAACAATGATCTCTCTCAGTAGAGGAATGTTATGGGTCACACCTGCGTGAATGACAGAATTATAAATGAAAGAAATTTGCATTTGGAATATTTTCACAATTAAATGTTTTTGCATACTTCTTTATGCCATTTACCTCGGATGACATAATTATCAAGCGCGTTTTCCATTTTCTTCAGAGCTTCTTCTCGTGTTTTACCATATGTGACCAACTAGTCAATGACAACAGCAGTAAATCAAGCTGTCATTTTAAATCAAATGAGACTGTTAAGATGGTCTGATATTATTATTCTATTACCTTGGAAATCATGGGATCATAATAAATACTGATGTCACTTCCTTCCTCAATTCCACTGTCTACTCGAACCTTCAAGAGAAAAGCAAAACAACAATTATCATTCAAAAAACCTAATTTCCAAAAACTTCATGCATGAACTGGCCAGCATCAAGGGTTTTAGCAGAATGTCAAAAACAATTTAAGAAAATTTTCATATGGCCTACTTCATGAAATTTGTCCTGCATTTCATGTGAATTTTTCAAAACAAACCCTTTTAAGGCAAAAATCACCGGAACACAAAGCTATTAATAACCACTAAACATCACACAATGGCATCTTTTTGGACCTGCCTATAAATGAAAGAATAATGTAAATATCCTCAGTCGTGTTTGCTTTCTTTAGACATTTAAACATCATCTTTCTGTATGTGTGTGTGTGTGTTTCTAAAATTAAAAACATCCTGTTCTGAGCAACCCCCAGAAACCAGTGATCTTTCATTGAAGAGGACAAGTCTACCTGTCCTTCCTTAATTGACTGATGTGTGAATCTTACACAAACACATTCACTGTCACTTGAAAATGCTTGACTATGCAGAGTGTAAAGGGGACTGGAGGAATTTTTCACAGACTACTACAATTGTATCTGTCATAATTTGACACAAGTAAGAAGAGCCTCAATAAAATGTTGCCCAACTCAACTGAGCACAAATTAAAGTAATAATATAATTACTTTAGTACTTTTTTATTAATATTACTATAACAGTTTTAACTTTATATGCTTTGAGTTAGAAAAATGAATTGAAAACAACTAGTTTTACAATTGGCCCCAATTTGGCAACCTAGATTCATGTGTTAACTACTAGTGACAGTGTAAATATCTATCATTCATGTCAACTTTTTAATCAACAACCTAGAGATAAAAAAGAAACAAAATTGGGCTCAAGACTTTAGCAGAAGAAACTATAGTTCATAATGTGAAGCGAACACACTTTTTTCTCATGCAGAGGAAGAATATAATGTTCGGAGCAAGTGTCATCATCACTATAGCTTGGATGGTGTTACAGTAGCCCCTGTTCTAAACAAAGCAAGTCTCCCCTGCACACACACGCACACACACAACAGAGCACAAAAAAGTGGCTAAACAGATCTGTGTACTAACGTTAGCCAAGTCGAGCGGCTCCTGGTACTGAGACAGCCGACCAATTGAGGGGAGCCCAAATGATTTGTATGGATCCTGAAAAAGAGAAAGATGGAGAGAAGAAATATAAGCTCTTAAATAACACAAAAGGTCAAGTGCCTGTCCTCAAAGCTTGTGTCTTAACTCAGGTCAAACTGTGGCTCAGTTAAGCTGGTTAATATTTTAGATTAAAACCAACTGAAACGTCAGTCCATGACTTATATCATAAATACTAAGAACACACTGTATTAAGCATTCATTGCTTGTTGGTTTACCTCAGCATAGACTCTGCTCTCGATGGCCCAGCCATTTATGGGTATGTCGGGCTGTTTGTACTGGAGTTTGTAACCCTTTGCGATGCGGATCATCTGCTGCACCAGATCCAGTCCTGTGATGCACTCAGTGATAGGGTGCTCCACCTGAGAGAGAAGGACACACTCACTGACATCTTAAAATAATACATGGACTGCTGTGTACAAATGTAACCGTACATACTGCATCGATTTAATTTTACTGGAGGAAAAAAAGGGAATCTATCACCAGACTTAAAACGCTACAAACCGTCTCCCACCAAACGCACTCAAACACTAACATAGCTGTTTTAAAGACTCTTGTTAACCAGACAGCGCCACTAATAACTACTCATTAACCCTGAGCGGAAATATTTAAACGTGTTCCTGCCCAGAGCAGTGCGGCCCCTCTCCATATTCTGCCTGTTTCCCTTTGGGAGGTCCTCACTAATGAGCTTTATAGACACTTTGATGTCTTCTGTGGCTCTGGGTTCTAGAGAGGTGACAAGATCAAGATTGTGTACTAGACTTGTTAAATAGAAATGACATATAAGAGGTCTTGTTGGATGTACCATTAGGATGTACCATTAAAACATCCTGCAAGTTCATAGCTTAAACAGAGCATTTATTTAAAGGAGCCGTCCCCTAAAAACGGATCATCACAGACAGAGAAAGAGGGTTGAAAATATTTGTTATGCATATATGATTTTTGTGCAAAAAAACTTATTAAAATTATATGTGAACCTAAAGGAACATATTAAAGGGGCATTAGGCAACTATGTCAACTTAATAAAACCGTTTAGAAATGAGGAGTTCTATTCCAAAACGCTATAAATCCATTTCAATAGTTTTCAGTAAAATTACATTTTTTACCTAGACCCACACATTTTGTGAATATTCAATTTATCCTGTTAAAATGTTTTATTGGCTCAGTCATGAACATGTTGAACAATGATTATCAAATCAAACAACAATATTGTTTATGATAAATTAAAAGTTAATTTTAGTTTTTTTCAAAACGCTATAAATCCATCCATTTTTTTCAAAACGCTATAAATCCATCCATTTTTTCCAAAAATGTATGCTTTGTCTTTAAAAAAAAAAAAACAAAAAAAAAAAACAAGAGAACATGCAACATATAATCAGGGGCTCATACTATAAATTAATATAAATTAAATTTAGTAACACATTTAGGCTAATAGTCATTTGGTGCCGAACCTGAAAAAAGTAATGATAGTAATGATATCAATATTCAATAAGTTATTTAGTAATACATTCAGAGTCATTTTTAGTAAAGTGTCAAACCTGTAACAAGTAGGACCAATTTGTACAATACATATGCATGAAAAAAAAAAAAACGAATTATTAAAAAAATATTCAACAATGATAACGATATTCAAAATTAGGGATGGGCACCCCTCCACCACATGCACACACACATGCATGTATAGGCTACACAGCATGTGAGCAAAGCGGAGCGGCATGACGCTTAAATATAAGTAAAAAAAAAAAACTTAGACATACGTTTCATATTTACGTTTAATAATATAATGTTATTTTATTTATTTCATCTATGTTGATTAGGCTATATTAAAAGGGAACCGCATGAGATGAGTAAGATAGGATCATAAGATGCCCAATATATCGGAAAACATTTGGAATGGGTCAGACATGATTTTGATTACTTAAGTTTTGTTTTGTAGAAAGCCTTTCTTTAAAGTGAATTTCGTTTTGTATAAATTGTATCTTCATTTTAATCAATGTTTCATCAACAAATTGACTGGATTAATAAATAAGAAGCAAATATAGCAGACAATATAATCAGGACACAGAGGCGCCCGCGCGTGAACTGGAGCACGTCTCATAAATGACCACAGACCTGAGAACTATAGAAAGCTTGAAATGTCTACTTTTAAACAAAACAATTAAAAACGAAAAGAAATGGTCTACTCTCTGCGTATGTAGGTTAATTCGAAGTGTGCATTTTTCTCTATAGGCCTATGCGCGTTCACTACTGCGAAGATGGCGAGTCAGCATCGTCAACTTTATCTTTGCAGCTGATAACTGACAGAAAACTAGTTTATTAATAAACAATTCAAATGTTTCATGCATAATCATTACTTTTGCCGGTTCTTTGTGGCAAGCTTTATGCGTGCGTTGAGATGCGGCCATTAAAAACGCTCATTATGGTGAGATGCGGCAATTAAAAACGCTCATTATGGTTTCTCTCCCATATAAGTAGCCTAATTAAATCAATATAAATATGTGATTAAACTAATGGCTTAAATTAACTACTACTAGTCGACTAGAAAACTAGCACTCATTTTGAGGAATGAATGAACATAAACAAACCTCTGTTCAGAGCGCCGCCGTGTTGGATTGCATAGAATGCTCACCAAATTCTGATTAGTCGAGAGGATTTATCGCGTTTAGGCTAAAGATAGGTTCGGCGCTTATCGCGGTTTGGAAAGAAATTGCATCTTGCAGTACATTTTAAACAAGGAAATATAGCGATTTGGCATGAAACGTTGATGGAGCAGTGAATAGGTTCAGTACACAGCAAAATGACATGACAAACTTTTTTTTTTTTTAAATGGCGTTTATCGCGTTTTGGAAAAGAGCTCTTCAAATCATTTGGATGGTTTAATAGCCTGTTCCGGTGAAAATGGTGACTTTCCCCGCTCCCCCCAGCGGAGCAACATGGGGACTAACGTCCCGGTAAGTTGGAAATAGGAAGTCTCGTGAGAAGCGAGAATGAGCGAGAAACACAAACTGCTTTACGGCAATTCGACATAAACACACATGCCGCCCTCAATGTGTGTGATGTATTACCCACCTCCAGAGGTGGGAGTAAGTCAAACATGTGCAAGTCACAAGCAAGTCTCAAGTCTTAACCTTCGAGTCTCAAGCAAGTCCAAGTCATTTTTTTATAAAAGCAAGCAAGTCAAGTCAAGTCACTGCCTTATGTCAAGCAAGTCAAGTCAAGTCGTAGCTTGGGTCACAAGTCACTGGCAAGTCATACAAACGTTTGATGATTTCACTGAATTTATATAATAAAATAAGTTAAAACTACAGAAGTTGTGGACTATGGTTTTATTTGCAACATAATTTTTTTTTAAATATACATTTCCACATACAGCTGAGTTGTTAATAAAAATAAATAAAAAATAAATACAATTTCAAACTACATAGCCTAAAATGTAAAAGTTACTGAAATTAGGCCAACATTAAAGCATGAAAAAATAAATATGCCTCAAACATTGCAGAAGACTATTAAAAGGTATAACAATTCACAATTCAAGTATAATGGTTCCTATGCCACCAAATGGCATTCTTCAAACTGGCATCCCCTTTATATAAGTTATATATTTTTAATTATGAAGTTAAAACTGCCAATAGGTGGCGCCAAATCACCATCTTAATTAACGAGTCATAGAAGCATTCATTTAACTTATGTTCAAAACTAACAGTTTTCTTTGTTGTTTTTCGTCATTGGAAAGAACGACATATTTGGCTTTAAAGCATGATTTAAAAAGAAATGTGGCAAATGTTATACAAAACATATGCCATCATTAATTATCATTTGAATATTGACAACATTAAGCTACATTTGAAAACCTGTATAAAGAGCCATGCTATTTTGAGCAATATTCTCTCTAGATTTAAAGATAGTCAAATTAACTATAACAAACAGGTTAAACAAGCCATAGCTTACTTTTAGACGTGGTGAATGAAGTTCGACTGTTCGAGGTTGTGATGGTCGTCCGATATCCCTTGCCAGTTATTATGCGTACAGCAAATCTTCTTGAATGAATATGGTCAATTTCTAGTGTTTAAATCCAAAAAGAAACGATGCTGGGAGATGTTTTTGTATTTAGCGCGCTCACCGCGATGTATGTTTTTTCTGTGCTCGTACAGCGTCACGCAATCGCACAGAATCTGATGACTGACGTCAATGGTTCCGTTGCTTTCATTTTGTTCATCAATTGATGTTGCGATGATTTATATAAAAATGTATATCGAGTCATTCTCAAGTCATACAGTTCAAGTCAAGTCTCAAGTCATTGGATCTCAAGTCAAAGTCAAGTCGAGTCATTTTCTGAATTTAGTCAAGCAAGTCTCAAGTCCTTAAATTTGCGACTCGAGTCCCCCATCTCTGCCCACCTCGGTAGACATAGCTCCACACGATAAAGTTGACCGGCTCCGATAATAACAAATGCACATGAGCAGCGGTAGAAAGGGGGAGGAGGGGCCGCAAGTGAGTTTTTTTACGACATTGTTGTGAAATATACGCCTCACAGCTGTAGGGGGAGCTCGATGAGAAAACATGCAACAAAAGTGAAAATCAGCGAAGAAATAGCTAGAGTTGCCAAGTTCCCCTTTAAAATAATAAAAACAAATCCATCCCATGACCACTTTAAATACAGTCACACAGTCATCCAACTCGAAAACTTCCAAGGGGGCCACAGGATTAATTTAAATTAATCTATTATTATTATAATATCAATAATCTAACTTTAATATAAATTAAAATTTTAACTAAAATCATATTTCTTTCATTTTTTCTTTCTTTCCTTTTTAAAGAAAATGCAGTTCTTAAATTCTAGAATCACAAAATGAATTGTGGTTAATTTTAATATACTGTATGTACTCCCAGTTTCTGTTAATAAAAAAAAGAAGCAGCTGGAAATCAAGCAGCTTTGGCATAATTACATCAGAAATATCTATGGAGGTAATCTTTGAATATTGTGTTGGACAAAGGGGGGCCTGGATATTTGGTGAGAGCAATCAAAAGCATGATCACAAGAAATGTTAACAGAAATGTTAATTACAATATTCCCAATTCCATTCAATTTAATCTTTTAAAAGGTGTGTGTGTGTGTGTGTGTGTGTGTGTGTGTGTGTGTGTGTGTGTGTGTGTGTGATGTCAGAGTTGTTAATGTACTTGAACTTCACATATACAGGTCCTTCTCAAAAAATTAGCATATTGTGATAAAGTTAATTATTTTCCATAATGTAATGATAAAAATTAAACTTTCATATATTTTAGATTCATTGCACACCAACTGAAATATTTCAGGTCTTTTATTGTTTTAATACTGATGATTTTGGCATACAGCTCATGAAAACCCAAAATTCCTATCTCAAAAAATTAGCATATCCTGAAAAGGTTCTCTAAACGAGCTATGAACCTAATCATCTGAATCAACTAATTAACTCTAAACACCTGCAAAAGATTCCTGAGGCTTTTAAAAACTCCCAGCCTGTTTCATTACTCAAAACCGCAATCATGGGTAAGACTGCCGACCTGACTGCTGTCCAGAAGGCCATCATTGACACCCTCAAGCAAGAGGGTAAGACACAGAAAGAAATTTCTGAACAAATAGGTTGTTCCCAGAGTGCTGTATCAAGGCACCTCAGTGGGAAGTCTGTGGGAAGGAAAAAGTGTGGCTAAAAACGCTGCACAACGAGAAGAGGTGACCGGACCCTGAGGAAGATTGTGGAGAAGGACCGATTCCAGACCTTGGGGGACCTGCGGAAGCAGTGGACTGAGTCTGGAGTAGAAACATCCAGAGCCACCGTGCACAGGCGTGTGCAGGAGATGGGCTACAGGTGCCGCATTCCCCAGGTCAAGCCACTTTTGAACCAGAAACAGCGGCAGAAGCGCCTGACCTGGGCTACAGAGAAGCAGCACTGGACTGTTGCTCAGTGGTCCAAAGTACTTTTTTCGGATGAAAGCAAATTTTGCATGTCATTCGAAAATCAAGGTGCCAGAGTCTGGAGGAAGACTGGGGAGAAGGAAATGCCAAAATGCCTGAAGTCCAGTGTCAAGTACCCACAGTCAGTGATGGTCTGGGGTGCCATGTCAGCTGCAGGTGTTGGTCCACTGTGTTTTATCAAGGGCAGGGTCAATGCAGCTAGCTATCAGGAGATTTTGGAGCACTTCATGCTTCCATCTGATTTCATTTTTCAGCACGACCTGGCACCTGCTCACAGTGCCAAAACCACTGGTAAATGGTTTACTGACCATGGTATTACTGTGCTCAATTGGTCTGCCAACTCTCCTGACCTGAACCCCATAGAGAATCTGTGGGATATTGTGAAGAGAAAGTTGAGAGACGCAAGACCCAACACTCTGGATGAGCTTAAGGCCGCTATCGAAGCATCCTGGGCCTCCATAACACCTCAGCAGTGCCACAGGCTGATTGCCTCCATGCCACGCCGCATTGAAGCAGTCATTTCTGCAAAAGGATTCCCGACCAAGTATTGAGTGCATAACGGAACATAATTATTTGAAGGTTGACTTTTTTTGTATTAAAAACACTTCTTTTATTGGTCGGATGAAATATGCAAATTTTTTGAGATAGGAATTTTGGGTTTTCATGAGCTGTATGCCAAAATCATCAGTATTAAAACAATAAAAGACCTGAAATATTTCAGTTGGTGTGCAATGAATCTAAAATATATGAAAGTTTAATTTTTATCATTACATTATGGAAAATAATGAACTTTATCACAATATGCTAATTTTTTGAGAAGGACCTGTAATTGAACTTCATATTTAATTGAATTTCTACATATGCAATGCAGTTGTTCCATGGCATAAATTAAAGCTCTTTTTAAAAGTCTACATCTTGTTAAGTGTCAGGTATATTTTTTTTCTAATGGACAGACAAAACTCTTTACAGAGTTCTCATGCAGACAGTCTGCATTGTTTAATAGGTGCTCAGACAAATTGCAAAGCTAATGTAAGGCTCAAAAAAAAATAAAAAAAAAATATTACTACCAAAATGCCTTTCAAGGAAATTCTGCTCACTCAGCAGCCATATTTGCAACGCCTCCGGGCAGCAATTTCAGGCATCCAAGACCAAAGTCCTATCTACTTGAATGGGGGAATGCTGAAATCTAAAAAACTGCTTGCTGAACTCGCATTTAAATAACAGATTTCAAATCAGCAACAAAATCTGATATGAACTGTTCCATAAATGTTCTTTCTTATGCTCTTGTTTGAGGGAGTTAAGAGACACCCGCAACTTTAGTTTAAAAGAGTATTAAGACATGTTTATCAGTAATAACTTCTGGGGAAAAATAGCGCAGACACTGGACAAAGATGAAACGTTCTAGTGCATGTTTCGACAGCATACGTTCGCACACTCTATCACGTGGAGTATACTGAAATGCTAAGCATTCGACTGTACACATTTCATAAAGTGATCAGCTGTTTCCTCACAAAAGTCAGAATACTGAACTAAACTTTATTCACATACTGAAGTTGATTTTAAACTGAATCTAATCACTAGTATGTTGGCAAAAGTTTGTTTATCTTCAGCCTAGGGTGACTATCAGCATACATTTTTTTAAATGTAATTTAATGGGAAACTATGTGAATGGCGCAGCAGGATTTTGAACAGCCTCTGGAGTCTTAGCTAGGCGCCATTGACAGATGCTAAGTGGTGCCGCCAAAAACAATCTGTTTGAATCTTACAAATATGGCACAGTGTGTGACCCTCTTTATGCTTTGTTTTGCTGTGGTTGTGGTTGGAGGACATAATTATGAAAATGAATCAGTCATTACCCACCATGGTTGATTATCACCTGCATTTGGTGGGGTGGCAGGTGTTAATTACAAACCCTGAATGTAATGTAATGATATTTCAAGAAAGCAAAAAGGATGTGCTTTAAACATACTCATGCACATACAAACCTGTAGACGTGTGTTCATCTCCAAGAAGAAGAAGTTCTTCTTGGAGTCGACAAGAAACTCCACAGTGCCAGCTGAGGAGTATTTCACTGCTTTAGCCAGAGACACGGCCTGCTCTCCCATCGCTCTTCGAGTGTCAGGGTCCAGAAAGGTGCTAAACAGACACACAAACATATAGCAATGTAAATCGCATAAGGTGGAGGTGCTTGCTGTCCACACACTTAATTCAATGTCCCTGAAATAAAGTCGAAATATTTCGAGAATAAAGTCGAAATATTTCGAAAATAGAGTTACGAGAATATAGTCTTCCATAGAAGTAGAAGTAGAAGTTATTCATTTATTTATTGTTTTGAAAAAAAAAAAAAAAAATTTCTTGTGAAGTCAAACTGCTTCTGATGGATCTAAATATAATAGTAGCTTTTTACTTTTATCTGGGCTTTCAACAAAAGGAAATTCTACATCTGCTAATCTAACAACATGACATTACCATTTGTTTTAGGACGCCTATAGACGAGCACGAAGACTCCGCCGGAGTAGGTACCACAATCCTGGTCCATACTTTATGTGGCACGTTGACTCAAAGCCTACGTGTCTTTGTGCTCGTCTACAGGCAACACCATCTGGGTCGAGAACACTTAACAGTAATCGTACTGTCTCCCTCTTCACAGTAAATACTTTCTGGATACATTTTAAGAGCATCATTCTGTATCCAATCATTTGGCCGGATGCCGCGATTTCCTCAGATAAAGCTGGATAACTCCGTCCAGTCTGAAAAGTGTTTTCACCTGTAAAAGTATATTCCGGCGCAGTATATATTTTGTAACGTCCTAAAACAAATGCCATGTTGTTAGATTAGCAGCTGTAGAATTTCCCTTTGTTGAAAGCCCAGATAAAAGTAAAAAGCTACTATTTTGTTTAGATCCATGTCCGAGGCAGCTCGACTTTACGTGCGCATTTCTTTACACACACACTTCTCGTAATTTTGACTTTATTCTCATTTTTTTTTTACGTTGCGTTTCAGGGCTTTCGTAGAAAATAAATAAATACAAAAAAAATGAAACAAACCTGGGTGCCTCCTCCACCACTTTCTGGTTTCTTCTCTGGATGGAGCACTCTCTCTCATTCAGCCACAGTGCATTGCCATGTTTGTCCGCCAACACCTGCAGAAAACAGAATGGAAGCCATTAGCACAAATATCCACACTGTGGCCACACAAAATAAATCCTATGAGAGTGAAGAGAACATAGCCTCTGCTGTAGAGAAAGATGGTGATAGAGCAAAAGAGTCTCATTGGACAGTTAGTCACTGGGAACTTGTAGGTGTTGATTCATAACCCTTAAGTCAGTCTCTCCCAACATCAGCTCCACAGCAGAGTTAATGATGTCCTTGCCAGAGTTAATGATGTCATGCATCTAGCTTTATAATTTAGAACTGAATCCCATTTACTGGTATGCATTTGGCAGTTGCTATTATCTAAAGTGACTTAATTTGCAATCAAGGTATACATTATCCATTCATGCATTCTCAAGGAATCGATTGGCATTGGCATTGACAGCGCCATGCTCTATGGTTTAAACTACAGGAATGTTATTAAATGTTGATTTTTACAATCAGCAGAGAAGGAATGTGCAACCTATTAAGCGGTACAATGACGACGACTCAAGGCTCACTTTTCCTGGGAGTAGAGCCAACAACCTGCTGGTTACTAGCCCTGATCCTTAACCACTACATCAAATAAAAACAACCTCCTACAAGCAAAAAGGTAAGCTCTCGTATTCTATTCCACATTTTTGGGTAATAACCATATTTTATCGGTTTAGTTTTGTTTGGCAGTTGAATGAATGAATTGTTGAATGAATGAATGAACTGTTGAATGAACAAATGAATGAACTGTTGAATGAATGCATGAACTGTTGAATTAATGAAATGTTGAAAAAATTATATTTTGAATGAATTAATGAATGCATGAACTGTTGAATGAATTAATAAATTAATGATTGAATGAATGAATTGGTAAAGGGTATCTTAATCCTAATGCAGGTAGTGCCCATTTAACTGTTTTTCTTTCTTTTCATCATTTCTAATTTCCACAAAAAATATTAAATAGCACAACTGCTTTCAACAGTGGTATTAATAAGAAATGTTACTTGAGCACAAAATCAGCATATTAGAGAGATTTCTGAAGGATCATGCGGATTCAGCTGTCATCACAGGAATAAATTACATTTTAAAAAACATTAAAACAATTATTTCTTAAATTATAATAATATTTCACAATGTTACTGTTGTTACTGTATGTTTGATCGATAAATGCAGCCTTGGTGAGCATAAGAGACTTTTCAAAAGAGTCTTACCAGCCCTAAACTTTTCAATGGTACTGTATATAGGAACTCATTGAAGACTATTGAAAAACTCAAACTGGCTGAAAGAATACTTAGGTTTTTATCTAGCTGGAATCTAGGCAAAAGTTGGTTATTTATTAAAGGAACTAAAGGAAATTTTGCTTTATTTAACATTTTTGGCTCACTGCATAAATGTGGATGACTATACTATTATACTTACATTATAAAAGAATGACTAATTGTTCACATACACAAGCAAGGTGGTCTTATCCAGTAAATACCTGAATCTCAATATGTCTGGGGTTATCTATGAACTTCTCAATCAACAGACGATCATCTCCAAAACTAGATGCTGCCTCCTGAGAGGAGAAACGAAAGCCTTCCCTGAAACAAAACATAAAACTTGATAAGACTACATTGCATTCCAATAATATAATCAACGATTTTAATTCATAAACCTAAAAAAAACTTTAACTTTATTTTCACATTTCACTGTACAGCAACTACTTGTTTGTTAATAACTTTTGTTTAGAGTCAGGATAGTGTTTTTATTATTAACTTTAGACGTACCATTCATGTCTGCTTATATACAAATGAAAGAAGATTGAATGACTGAACTACTAGATCTTCCTCAGATTAGCTAAACTGTCTGGAAGTCGGTTCAAGTAGCTGTTGTAACTGTTACAAATCAACCCCTAAGTCTCTGTCTCTCTGGAACTGCTCTGAGTGACTTTTGCCGCTCAAGATAACAAAAGCCCGGCTTCAGCCTACGGCAACAAAAGACACAATTAACAGCAACATGTCACTCTAAAGTTTTTATTAATATTCCCAAGAACAAAGAGAGAGAGAGAGAGAGAGAGAGAGAGAGAGAGAGAGAGAGAGAGAGAGAGAGAGAGAGAGAGAGAGAGAGAGAGAGAGAGAGAGAGAGAGAGAGAGAGACACACACAGAGAGAGAGAGACAGAGAGATAGAGAGAGAGAGAGAGAGACTGAGAGACAGACACACACAGAGAGAGAGAGACAGAGACTTTTTTGGGATTTTTTGAGAGAGAGATTTTTTGCACTACAGACAGAGAGAGAGAGAGAGAGAGAGAGAGAGAGAGAGAGAGAGAGAGAGAGAGAGAGAGAGAGAGAGAGAGAGAGAGAGAGAGAGTGAGTGAGAGAGAGACAGACAGACAGACACACAGAGAGAGAGAGACAGAGAGAAAGAGAGATAGACAGAGACAGAGAAAGAGAGAGAGAGATAGACAGAGAGAGAGAGAGAGAGAGAGAGACTAAAGGCCTCATTATGCTTCTGCGTCAACTCCACGGCGTAGCTACGCAGTCACTCCTACGGCGTCGTGGCTGTTTTATGGTTCTGCGTCAGGTTGAGTTGCATCGCGGTGCATCTGACCAATCACAGCCCTTGTGGTCTGCGTCGCCTCGACGCGTAGTTACAATTTTTTGGAGGTGCACGTCGAGCTACGGCGGAGGGGTTCGCAGCGACGCAGAGGGGTCTGCGGGGGTACGCCGTCGATTCGACGCAGAAGCATAAAACAGGGTTAAGGGGTGGATTTGTAATGTAAGAGCCTTGTCACTTAAGCTGTAAAACTGTACAATTCCTTATAGCGCTGACCGAAAACCAAATTCATTTAATTAACTAATTACTTTCATCAAGCTTATCACAGCTTGAAAAGAACCTTAGGCCGACTCTCACCAAAGAAAACTTACACAAATGTTTCATTTTCTGTCTAGTGATCAGATGTCTGTGATCCTTTGGTATTAAAAATGTCCCTGAATCATCTTTCCTCACGTCTCACCTGGTTTCCTCATCATTCCAGGAGATCCTCATCCCTTTCCCACCTCCGCCAGCAGACGCTTTGATCATAACAGGGTAGCCTGCAAGAGATGGACACAAATTCTGACTTGGCTTTACATGACCTTATTCTTAATAGATGCAAACTCTTAATTCTTAAGAGATGATTATAATCAGGCTTACCAATTTCTCCTGCAATTCTCACAGCCTCTTCTGCATCCTTGAATAACATATAAACATAACTTTAGTTCATGTGTGATGTGGCCTGCAGCAGGGAAGATAATTCAGTTCCCTCTTCTAGTCCAGCAGAGGGAGCTACATAGCATAATAGTTTTTACTACCTAGACAGTTATTTTAATTTAAGGGTAAATGATCAGATTTGCCCCCCTCAAAAAAAGCGGATTAAAAATTCATATTTAAGATAATTATGTTAAATGGTTTTAACCATATTAAACCATAGGACTGATGCATGTTTCAGCTATAGGAACTTTTGGACCTGAGTTCATTTTCTAAAGCCACTATATATTTTTGACAGTCTGTCTAGTTTAATTGTTTACTAACAATGAGGACACACATGTCAAAGGTCAAGAAGATTTCTATAAAATGTCAATTTATTAATTGAGTAATGCATTGTGGTATATATTAAAGTGGCGTAAATGAGGGTGTTTGAATTTTTAAGAATAATTTCATAGCATCTGAAATACAATGAAATATTATCCTACTTGTTGATACCAAGAGAATCAGAATTGTTGGTAGTGTTGGACATGATTCCACAACTGAAGGGCAGTGATAGTTTGTGTAAAATAAAGTTATAATATTTGGGGAAAAAATTAATAATTTTATGATGGATTTTAAGTTTCAAGCTTGGATGCCAGAGTCTGGCTCTGGGACAAGGGTTTGACAAAATCTATAAATAAAGGCATTTGATAAAAAGGGAAATGGTTTTAAAGGCAAAAGATAAAAATCTACAAGGGTTTTACATTCACTTTAAATGTGATCTTAAATGTTTAATCATGTGACTAAAATAAAACAGCTGAAATCATCTTGTTTTAATAAAAAGTAATTATAAATAATTGCCTGAGACATCAGTGACTGAAGTGACTTGAGGAAACCCTTAAGACCCCGGATATGCTCACGCCTAAGTTTGAAATACACGAGTAGCGGTAAACTGTTAGCAAACATCCTGATGCCGTCTACGCTGCTGAGAGCAACGTTTAGATGAATATGTTAATAAGTGCTTTGCTGCTTTTCTTTTAATAACAAAATAAACAACAAAAATGACAGCGATGAGAAAACAGTAGATAAGAAAGCATCTGATCATAGCAATGTGGATGTTTGCACGAGCTCTGCAATTCGGCGCTCCGGTAAAGTTGTCACATTTATTTACCACTTCATAAAATAGATTGTTTAAAAGCAAGCAGATCTACAGTATTAAACATGAAAAACAGTGCCAGTATCTCTTTCAATTAGAATTTCAACAACATTTTCTACAATAAAGCGGCTCTCCAGTAGGACCTCGAGGGACTGAACAGAAGAAATTAACCGGAGAAGATTTCCATGTCAAAGAAGGCGGAGCTTCAGAGCACATCCACCTATTACATAATCGCAAAAGACCAATGGTAGTTCACCAGCCAGAGCAAACTATTTTGGAAAGTTTGCTTTGGCAAAGGCGGTGTCCGAAATCGACACTTTACCCTTAAATAGGGCACTATTTTAGGGGACACCCATTTGTAGATGTGTTCGAAACCATAGTGGACATTATCGAGTGAACTCATTTAATCCCAAAATGCACAGCAATAACGAGTGTACAACTGATACGCTCAATGGCTAAAGAATACCCATAATGCACTGAACGACGTATGAATTCCCGCGTCTGACCAGAAGATGGCGCCCGCAGCAGAATCATCCATCCATCCATTTTCCAAACCGCTGATCCAATATGGTTACAGCATAATATCATACTGGTATGCATTTCTTTTTAATTGATTATTAAATGATTTAATTAAGGTTTATACATGCTAGTTTCCATGACAGAGTTCAAGATAAATGTTTTCATTACTACTGGAGCTGCCAGTTTGCTGAGTTTCAAATAATAATTACACAGCAAAAGCACAAACTATGAAAAAGCGGCAGCTCTTCCGGAGCGCTCAGGTTCCGAACTCACTCACTCGTTTACATTCCCTCAAGTGAACCACTGGACTAATGTAGGGAACAGTGAATGAGGGTATAGGGGCGATTTCAGACACAGCCAAGCTGAACTCACGAAACGAACACAAAACAAACTTCATTTTGGCCTGATTTTGTTCGAAATGACGCCATGCCAGTTCACTCTTCCATTTCGCTTGAACTATATCAGGGCCTTCATGTAGAAAATGTTTCACTAGGTTTTAAGGCAATTCATTTAGTACAGTTTATCTCTGATTTGCCTAATTTGTTTTGCTGTATAAATAACACAAAAAAAGACAATTAAGGACAACTATTACATTTCTGAAACAAATTTTTCTAATATGTTCCCATAAAAAAATTTTAAAAAAGGGAAAAAAATATCGGTCAAATACTTGGAAGACTGCCAAATTGATCTGAAAAAGTCAACAACTGTGTCAGTGGGCAATGGCCATGTTGTGCTGAGAGAATCAAATTGCAAATATTTTCCTGCCAAAAATGCTACTGTGATTCCTTTCAGACGGCAAGCTGCTGTGTTTAGTGACTAATAGGTCATATTTAACTGCTTTAAACAATTGTTGCAATTATGTAACTGCAAATCTCTGAGGGCTGAAAATGGTGACAAAATAATTGTTTACAAACAATTATTGAAATACTGAAACAACTATTGAAATGTATTTCTCAGCAGACATTCAAAATACATTAGCAGCTGAGTTCTACACTAGTATTAAATGATGTTAAGCTAAGGTGAGAAATCCAGCAGAAGGAACTAAAGGGGAGATTTTTGCGTGTGTGTGAGAATCCGACTGTGATCAGTGTGCTGATGTTATCAGGGTCATTGAGGAGGTGTTCACAGATGGTAATGCCCATACAATCAGAGTGTCATGCGGCACATCTTTGCTTTATAGAGCCCTATCAGCTCAGGAAGTGTCAAAACGGCCACCACACGGCCATTAAAGGCCATTTAAACAGCATGCAGGAGGAGGGGTGAGTGGGGGAGGGGACATTGGAATAGAGGCAGGAGAAACAGTTTAAAGACATTTTGGAGGACTGATATGTAGCTTTATTGTGGTTAAGAGCTTTGTTGTATGCTTTGCAACAGAACAAGTGGCATATAAAAATATAAGCGCTACTGTTCACAAGTTTGGGGTCAGTTTTACTGATTTTGGAATAAGTCTAATATGTTCACCATGAGTGCATTTATTTGATCAAAAACGCAGTAAAACAGTAATACTGTGAAATATCATTACAATTAAATTTTTTTTCCATTTGAATACATTTCAAAACGTAAATGTAATGTACTGTGATGGATGGATGATTTTTCAGCATCATTACTCCAGGCTTCAGTGTCACATGATCCTTCAGAAATCAATTTATATGCTGATTTTGTGCTGAAGTTACATTTCTTATTATCACCCATGTTGATAACAGTTTTTGTGGAAACCGTGATGCATTCTTTTCAGGATCATTTGATGAACAGACAGTTCAAAAGCACATTTCTTTAAAAGAAATCTTGTCTTTACTATCACTTTTGATCAATTTAATGCATCCTTACTGAATAAAAGTATTAATTTCTTTTTTTTAAATTATGCTGACCTCAAACTTAAATTATAGAGTATATATGACAACTTAACTGAACAAAACACAAAACGACGTCTATACGACAATTTGTTACGTGATGAATATCACAGTGTGTACTTTCAACAACAATCGTCTCTGCTTTACAAAATGTTTCCGTTAAACTTTAACTCCTGTGCAGTGTGAAAACGATCAAAAGATGCGGTTCATAACAGAAGCTACAATAAATGACAGGAGTTGCTCTGACTATTAGATTATTTCTGCCACTAGTCGACGCTTTGGGTCTGTTCTTACTAGTCGCGGCTCACATGACTGCAGTTGCGCTTGTTCAATACATGGCGACCGGAGGAGGAAAGCTCCTCTGTCCACAAAATGCATCCCACTGTGATGTGCCAATGGACTTGGGCAGCACAAACTGCTGATGCTGTATGCCAAGAGTCGTTTTACATATGTTAAACACCAACCCGCCGACGAGTCAACTACTTTTTTGGATGAATGAGCAATAGTGTCTGAACCTGAACAATCAGCTTTCTTAAGTCCTACCTGAAATCACTGCATATCATAAAAAAAACAAAAAAAAAACACTACCAAAATAGTGGGCTTTTTGTACAAGAACATGTCAGTATATAGATGACATAATTAAAATTTACATTTTAAAATCATAATAAAAAAAAACATTTTAAATTGTGATACTATTTCAAGTTATATATTTTTGATCAAATAAATGCAGAGTTTTGAATGGCAGTGTATGTACTGTATATTATAAACTATATAACATAGTATATTGTTATCTGCAACACATATAGTATACTCTATTTCAGCAAGATTATTTGTGTAGCTCCACTAGAAAAGTTTTTGTCATTCCGATATACCACTCATCTGTGCTGGGCTGAACATTTCTTTACACATTTATTTGCAAGACGTTTTTATCAGATAAACAGCACATGTGATGTGAGAAATTCTTGGGAAAAGATAAAATAATATCTGACCTTGACTACTCCATCAAAGCCTGGGATGGTGTTGACTTTGGCAGCTTTGGCGATGAGTTTGCTCTCGATCTTATCCCCCATGGCCTGGATGGCATGCGTGTCAGGACCAATGAAGGTCACCCCTTCGGCCGCCTGTAGAGAAAGAATTTATAATAAGGGACATTTTATGTCTTCCAAGTTATTTATTCAGAGGAGATCTTACAACTTACAAATCAAGACCATAGGCATCAAATGTATTAAGGCAACAATCAGAAAATGTCACGTCTCACTGCACTACTCGCATGACTCCGAGATAATCAGATCCTACATCATAACACACGCACCCTGTTTTTACTCCTACATCAAACCTCAAAACACCTGCACATTATGTGATCCAGACGTACTTTTCTGGTTATAATACATCACTGTGCATCAGGGGACACCGGATTCCACTTTTTCACCTTTCACGGTATTAGTCAAAAGTTTGGATACACACGACTGATGTATATCTCTCATGATCTTGAAGAACTTACACTAGACTTCAAAAGTTTGGGGTCGTAAGATATTTTTTTCATTAAGATAATTCATATTTTTTTTCAGCCAGGATGCATTAAACTGATCAAAAGTGACACCAAAGACATTTCAAATGTTACAAATGATTTCTATTTTAAATAAATGCTGTTCATCTAAGAATCCTAAAAATCTTTTATTACCGTTTCAACAAAAATACTAAGCTGTACTGTTTTCAACATAATAATAAGAAAAGAGAGGCATTAGAGACTTCTTTCAAAAAACTTATAATATACCCAAACTTTTGAACAACAGCGTATATAGAAAGATTTGAGATTATATACTTGAAATTAGTTTTGTAAACAAATAGAAACTGTGACATTTCTTTATAAAAGTATAATTGTTATTGACAGATAGGCCTACATGTAAACTCAAATAAACAAACTTGAAACAGTATATAGTAAACATTATAACACAGTTACTACGAGCACTGGTCACGCACGGCAAAGGGACATCTTGAATATCTAAATCTCTCGACCTCAAAAGAGGTAAGCAACCATACTTTTGTTGCCAGGGGAACCAAATCCCTTTCACAAAAACAGGCCCCAGGGCATCAACTCTGGTGAAGTAAAGAAAGGTAGCTTCAGGTAATGCCCGCAGAAACATACATCTAAATAACGAAGCCAGAAAAAAGAACGGGAAAAAGGAGATCTGTTCTTTCCTTTGTTAGTCTCGAGAATCGGGAGGCTATTGCTTCCTGGCTAATATACTACAGATAGTATGCCTGAGGCGCGCAGAACCCACAGAGCTCTGTAATTAAAAGAGGGATTTGACCCCATGACTCTTTCAGCTCCAACTGGACCCATGGTGTCACGAGATAAAGGATAAATCTAAATGAGGCAAAAAAAGGTGATTGTTTGTTCTTGACAAGTGCTTGGGAAAAAAACAAACTAAGGTGTCAACAAATTTAACTTCTGTAATCAACTGAAGTCCATTACATATCACTAAAATTATAAAGTAGTGAAAACCCATATGGAAGTTTATTTTTCACTGAATCAGAAGTACACGTGCACAAACAACTTGATGGAAACCTTGAAGTAACTACCGACAGTTTGCCATTTTAAACAAATTAAGTTTTAAAAAAGTACACTGTGCTTTAAAATGAAATAAAAACTAGAAAGCAAAAAAAAAAAAAAAACTACCAAAAAAAAAAACAGGTGACATGAAATGAAAAAAATACAAATGATACACAATATCACTGTAAAAAAATAAACTAGATAATAAAATAGGAAATTAAATGAAATAAAAACTACAAAGCAAAAACAAAACAAGAAAACAAAACAAGAGACATGAATAAACAAAAAAACTAGAAAGCAAAAAATCCTAGAAAACAAAACTATAAAAAACAACAACAGGGGACATGAAATTAAAGACCAAAAAAAAGATAAAAAATTTAGAAAGAAAAAAAAACTACAAAGCAAAAAAAAAAAAAACTAGAAAACAAAACACACAAACAGGGGACATGAAATTAAAGGGAAAAAAAATACATAAATGGGACACTATAGCACTGTTTATTATTTATATGCACTGGCAAATTACAGCGGCCCACGTCATGCTAGAGACCTTTCACTCAAACCCTTGTCTGTGTCTCTGTCAGGCCCTGGAAAATTAAACCCAATAAAACAGTTGGGCACATTCAGATGTCACTCAATATCTCTTCCTCTTTCTGTTAATTTTGACACTTCCCTCATGTGTATTTGTGCATGTGGTACATTTAAAGAGCTAAACAACCAACAAGCCACTACAACAACAATAAAAAGAGTGTGAGCCACTAGAAGTGTCGAGAACTTGTGTACAGCTGCGCACGTGAGGAAGAGAACACCAGGATAATGAAAACATCTTGTTCAGGACAACATCCAAAGAGTGAAAAGGCATGAAAACACACACGCACACACTCCACTCAAACTCTGCCATTGAAACGCACTTCTCTTTTAACATGCTAAAGAGTCTGTAGAGGTAATCCTAACAGAGCTCTCTAGGCTGAAGCTGCGCATGCCCAGGGGCTCTGGCCAATCGTTTGCGCTGCGTAAAACTACTAACAGTCGGGCAGAGGGGGCAGCTATTCAGGATGGGGGGCTCATTCACCTCTTATTCATGTGGGGGGTATCGCTATTCAACTGCTAATGTAATGACATCTTCATTTCCACACACACACAGAAGGCAGTGGATTGCCCACTCATCCGTGTGTGCGCATGCGTATAGGGAAATGTTAAAGAGTGACTGGGGGATGGAAAGTTAGAGAGAATTGAACAGGTACAGATGTGGTTGAGGGATTGCTTATGAAACGAATTATTTACATTTATTCATATAGCAGAACTCATTTATCCAAAGCAATTAAGTATACTGTATAGGGCAAGCTGGAGGAAATTATCAGGAAAATACAAGATTAAAACAAACTTCTAATAGCCTAATATATAACATGAAGCAAACATATGGTTTAAATGAAGTGCTTATGCTTTTACCACTTTCGGTAAGTCTGTGAATTATTGCATTTACTATTTTCTGTAAGTGATGCATTACTATGACACTCCCGGTCTCATTTGTAAGCCCACACACAATCAGACTGCTTTCTTTTACCATTAGTCATGGTAAAACAGGTTGAACAGAGATTAAAGTACTACTATTATTAGCTGAAAGACATTAATGCAATTTAAAAAAAAAGTCTATTTCAAGGTTAAGTTCGTAATTTCTGCATCACCAACAGCCCCAAACAGGACCACAACACTGTTTCAAATGGTTCTACTTTTTCAGACTGAAGTTGCACACCTTGCTGCCGCCAGCCATTATTCAAATCAAACAGGTATTCCAGACTCACAACATTGGTTGAGACAATCCTGTTACAGTCAAGTTAAGCTGCTAAAATAGATTTATTTTTTTAAATGGTTGCAATTGATTCTGAAGCTTTTTGCTCTTTTTATGCAATTCATTTAAAATCTTGTTTGTTTGAATAGTTTTAAACTGAATTTTGCAGAAACTATTGTTGGCAAGGAAATGAGAGTGACCAGAGGTATTCCTTTTTCCAAATCTTGATTCAAGTCACAATAGACCATCACAAGCTGCATCTGAAATCTCTGAGTAGGTACTTCATTAAGTTCTATATAGTAGGAAAGAAATTTGGACATTCGCCATTTGTCACTGTCATGTCACCCGCAGTGTCAGTTGTCATACCAAAAATCCTCTACCATGGCCTCACTGGACAGTAAAATGTCTACTGGATCCACACCTCAGAATCTTGCCAGAAGTAGCAGGTCATCCAAGTACTTTTTGCCTACTGATTAACAAATACTGTGAACTTGGACATACAACTCTTTTCACATACGTTTTTCACCTTGCAAAAATTAGGGAAGTCCAAATATTCAGATGCAGCCTCTCTCTTTTCTCTTTGGTTGACTGTGCAAAGTATTTCCCACAAATCTGCATAATTTAACAAGTTCTTTAAAGAAAAATAGCAGATCAAATGTTTTGCAATGTCCCGATTCATTCCAGCCCATGGGTCAGTTCCATTTGGTGCTGCTAGTGACGCAGTAAAGACACATTTCAACTTTTTAAAATAACATCACACAATTAATGGATACGGGCTGGGAAACGTAGTATATGCATTCAGATTTTTATGATTTCTGCTTGCCTACTAATGACTGAGATACAACCCAAAACAGAGAAATTCCTCAAAGAAAACTGCTTCCATTCATTCTGTGTTGCTAGGCAGATTTCCTCCATTAAAAACCAGTGGTTTGTGATTTATTCACTGCAGGATAACAGTCAAATTGAAAGGTGTCCTCTTCACCAATCCTGTCGACAACCTCGAAGAGACATGAAACACATCTAGGTTTAGCTGAGCTGATTTGGGTCCCTGACTGCTTAATATTTAACACTTATTTTGACATGCTGATGATTTTTTAACAGGCTCTGTTGATTAACAGTAGGATGTTCTGCCGAAAGCCTTTAAAACTGCACCAGAAAAGCTCATTTATTTAAGATTTTTAGCTAAAATTTTTATCTACAACTACTTCTAGGCAACCTATCAACGTGAGCCCGCCGTTGCTGTGACGACGCCCGGTGTGTGTTTCCCTCCTGCCTGAATGTGATTTATATCAAAGGAGATCTTGCAAGCACGTCAACGCAGCTGCCGGAAACTCTGCCAGGAGAGTCTTGCGTTTTAAACTACACTGCAGCACAGAGTAAGAGACACAGAACACAGATGATACACACACCAGATACAATAAATAACCAGGACTGACTATTATGGACAAAAAAAAGAAACAGAAGGCAAGAAGAGAAACAGAGAGGCGTGTCATCTTCCCTCATCTCTATTCTCAAATTCTGTCTGTTCCGCTTTTCTCTCTTCTACAACGCAGCAAACTCGTCAAAAAGAAGAAATCTGGCAGAAGAAATCTGGAATCCTAAAAAAAAAAGCGAAAATATCTAGATCAAAAAAAGAGAGTGACGGCCCCATGCGAACTCTCCGAGTGTGTTTGAGGCCTGCCATGACACGAAGCATGTCCTTATTTAGTCGTAATCGATTGAAGGGTTAAAAAAAGATGGTAGCTTCTGAGTTTAGTTGCCATGGCAACACTGAGGCACAGTTGGAGGTTGGCACATGCACTTGTCGGCACCGAAGCTCTTGGCTCAATTATTTTGGGACACAGGGGTTAAAGGGATAGTTCACCCAAAAATTCTATTCTATTCAACCTTTACTTACCGCAATGTTGTTTCAAATTGTATTTTTCTTTAAATTTACTTTCGGTGAATGCAAAAGGAATCTTTCTAGAATAACATACTCGTTCTTTTATCACAAAAAAAGGGGACTGGAGCTTTCTAATTTCAAAAACAATGCAAAAAAAATACCATAAAATTAACCCATTTGGCTTGTGTGTTATATATAAAAGGCTTGTACTGTATTTAAAAAGGCTTTGGATTAAGTCTAACAGTCTGAAATGTATTATTCACTAAAAATCTCATCATCCATCTAAGTGAAGAGTTCATGAGGAAAGTTGTGATTTGGTTCACCAAACCCAATATGAATGATTTCATCTTGAATATGAAAAATTCACATTGTTCCTTTACATATATTACTGACATATTAACAATACAAATCTGGTTGAAAATCAGAGAATTTATCCTTTAACAGCTCTCTGAAGGGGAAGAATATCGCAAAACTAAGCTGAATTCAACACATTGTTAAAAAGCTCACAAGTCATGTGGACTAATTTTATGGTGCTTTTTATGTCCTTTTTTAAAGATCAGGTCTCAAATAAAACATTTTTGCATGGGAAAAATTATCAGGATATCCATAAACATTTTGTAAGTCACGTGGCTTAATAATTCCTTCAGGATTTTAAATATCAACCACCTCCACTACCGTTCAAAAGTTTGTGGTCGGTAAGATTTTTTTTTTAAAGAAATAAATACTTTTATTCAGAAAGGATGCGTTAAAATAAATTAAAACTGACAGTAAAGACTTTCACATTGTTAAAATGTTCATTTCAAATATGCCGCTGTTTACACAAAAATATTAAGCAGCCCATGATGTTTTCAGCTTATTTATTATAATAATAAATAAAAAAATCTTGAGCACCAAATCAGAATATTAGAATGATTTCTGAAGGATCATGTGACACTGAAGTAATGATGCTGAAAATTCAGCTTTTGACAACACATTTGAAAATATATTTAAATTGAAAGAAGTTACTTTGAATCGTAATATTTCAGAATAGTAGTGTTTTACTGTATTTTCTATTTAATAAATACAGCCATGGTGAGTATAAGTGTCTTTTAAAAAAACAAAAAAAATATTAGAAAAACACTTACTGTACCCCAAACTTTTGAACAGTAATGCAAGTACACTCAATATTACATACATGCATTTTTAACAATCAGCACTGGCTACATTCTAAGAAACAGAGCACTGTCCTTCAAAAAAAGGGGGTAAACCAATAATGAAACTGGAACTGAATGTGGTACTGAATCTCTTTATCAAATGACCCTTTTGGCCTTTTCCCTTATTTGAGTTGCAAATAATCTTCTCACCTCAGAACTCAGACCTTTAATTAAATTACTACTGGGGGGTCCGAGCTGTTAATTACAAAAACTGTGTGTGTGTGTGTGTGGGAGGGACACTGGCTGACGTAGAACAATAAGTGAGGGGCTTCTCTGCCCCCAACTTCAACACAAAGTCATTTAAATATTCAACTATCCATTTCTCTTTTCTTTAACTAAACACTTTTTTTCAGGAAAAATGCAGACTCACAAGTCTCCTTGCAAACTCCTTATTTTCAGACAAGAATCCATAGCCAGGGTGAACCTACAAAAGAGAGAGACAGCTTTTAGAAAATGACTTACCTTTACGCATCCAAAGTATGCGTGTTATAAAGGTGACATTTCACAGCTCCATCGCATCATTCAGTTATGTTTATAGATAATAGCATTGACCAGTTCACCATGTTAATAATATATGACCTTGTTTATACCAACACGGATTAGGCTCCAACTGTGCTAAAGTCCCCTGTGTTTTACCTCACACACACACACACACACTCACAGCTTGAGCTCCGGTCTGCTTGACGGCATTCATGATAGCATCCATGTTCAGGTAACTTTTACTGGTAGGGGCAGGACCGACACACACAGCCTCGTCAGCCATCTTCACATGAACCTAAAGGAAAGAAAAAGTCAAATAATATGAAGCAGGTCAATTTAACCCATTTCGGTTTTTGAGTTGTTGGAAATACTAGTTAACCTATGGTTGTTCTTGAAATTCTCTCACGTTTTCCTCATTAAGGCCCATGAACACGGCTGCAAAGTGTTGACAGTCTCATGTGTTGTGAAATGTGCATACAAAATTGTGGAATGTTTGTACAAAATTACAATGTTTCCCGAAGGTGTACATTTTAATCAGTTCATGCATGTTCAGTTTGCAGGAAAACGAATCTAAGATCTTGTCATTGCTAGTGCCTTGCTCTGCTGTTTGAGATTCAGGATAGCAAAAAAATAAGTGCTTTTCCTGTTGTTTTAAAATGCTAAATGTAAAATTGCTGAAATGTAAAAAAAATAAAAAGTTACAATTCTGTTTATCATTTTCAGTTTATGAACATTTTTAAAAATCATATGCTCTCATGGGTTTTTTGTAATGTGTGAGAAGTACTAATGCAAAGGTTTGCTGTTTTTACCAGATTTTGCATAGTCTGATGTTTGATAATTTTTTGTTGTCATACCCAGATTTAAGCCAATAATCAGCATTTTAAACACTAATTTTCATTGCTGTTAATGCCAGTGAGTTCATCCCACAGAAAGCACAAACAGATTGTCTTTGTGGCCAAGATGTCGTCACACACGGTGTGAAGCAACTGTGACAGTGAGCTGACTGAGTGACAGACCTCACAATGGGGAAGCATTAATATTGACAACTGCATCAACAGGGGAGGTTTGGAAAAGGCATGCTAGCCAACTGCTTCTTCTCTGCTAATGTTCTCCATGCATGTGTAAAAAGGGAGACGCAAAGTTGTTTTTCCTCACATTTAACGAGGGGGACGCAAACAGAGGTGGAGGAGCTCGCTCGAAGATCTAACAGAGATGCAAGATACTATAATGAGCCCAAAAGACTGAAGCAGCACATACTAATCTTATGGCTAACTGAAGAATTGATCATTTCATTGTACGTTATTATTCTTTTTGTTTACTAAATTGATATCTTAAATTAAAATGAAATAAATACTACAAAAAACGGTCTTGGACAGACAAAGCTCTAGACATGTTTTCATTGCCAGTGAGTTTAATGGGTATTCTGTCTGAGTCTTTTAAAGCAGCGCCAAACTTGACTGCTTCCCACCATTTGTTTCAGGAGCCCAATAAACTTCTTTTTCTGTCAGCACCTACCCTGTTAACCAGATAGGACGTGAGACAGCCTGTGGGTTCCATTACTTTTAATGAAACACTTTAATATCATTATTAAATCAATTCATTTATCTTTCTTGGTGTTATGGAAAATGACATTAGAAAGAATGAAAAGTCTAATAAAAGGTTGAAAGAAAGTAATTAGGAACGTGTTTGTAAAATATTTGAACATCAATCCTGGGGTCAGTATATGGACTTCTAATGTCAATTTGTTCCCCCATACAGAGTCCAGATTATCCCCCACTGCTCTGTTTAAACATCTTCATTTAGATGCTCTTTGGAGGCTGCAAATCAAATGCAAAAGATCCCCACCTCTAACCCCCCCCCCATCATTCCCCCAATCCAGCACAGAGCACAGCAGGGGAACCGAGCGGAGTTTAAAACACTGCCTCTATCAAACTCTCATGCATATGGAATAGGAGGGGGAGAAAACTGACAGCTATCAATCATGGAAACAGAGGATTACACTCCATGAAAAGATAAAGGTGAGAGGAGCAAAAGCTTTGGTTTATCTTGCAAGCAATGCTTGTAAAAGTCTAGTGGGGTAATTTAGATATTAGTAGCAGACTACCTCCAGATGACTAACCTGCTTCAGCAAAGCTATTTATTCAATTCAAATGCTTCAGTCTTCCTGTACTGTATATATGGGCAGATACATTAGTAATCTCTTCTTTTATATGTGAAAGTTAGAAAAAATAATATTATAGTAGGGTCCAAAAGAGATCCCAAAAGTGAAAAGGATTTTTTTTTCTAATTTAATACAAGAATTTTAAGTAAATGATACCATCAGGATAATAATTTGAGCAAGGAATTGAAAAATTAAAGGGATAGTCCACTTAAACATGAAAAAATCTGTCATCATTTCTTTACAAACCTGTTACTTTCTTCTGTGGAACATAAAAGATATTTTGAGAAATGTCTGCATTTTTTATTTTGTCCATACAATAAAACCCAATGGTCACCAACTGTTTAGTTATCAACATTCTTCTAAATAAATTACTTTGTGCTCCACAGTCTCATGTTTATAGCAACATGAGGGTATGTATGCAGGTATCTTTTTTAAAATCATAGAATTATCTTAATTTCAATAGTTGGTTTTAATGCTTTTTATTTTTTATGCCATTCCAGAACTGAAGGTCATTTTCATGACAAGAAGAGAATATCTTTTAATCAAATGACAAACAATAAATAAACTCCTTTGAAAGAAATTCTGAAACACTTCCGAGTGAAAATGTTTTAAAATACTGATTAAAGCATTCTGGTAGAAAAAAAAATGCATAGTGCTATTAAAAGCAGGGCAGTCCTGTAAAGCATGCTTAATAGACAATGATGTTTTACATAAATCAGATTATGGTGATTTTTCTTCTTTCAATAAAACACATTAATGAGTCTAGAATGTACAACAGAAAGATTTTCAGCTTAAAATTAAATGTGCATCTCAAATTTTAAATGTATTGTCAGACTTTTAAACTTCACTGTATTTTTAGCCAAGTTTCCATCCAAAGTTGTGAATTTAACTTTAGCACAAAATTGGAATATCGTATAAAACATTTGTGAATAAAGCGCAGATTCCAATCCATGTGTTCAACAGAACAAAATCGTCACTTCCTGGGAAATTGGTGCAAAATATCTGCAATACAAGTGGAAGTTGCTGCAACCGGAGAAGCCACTGTGGCTCTTTTTCCTACATCATAAATGACTTGCGTCTCAGATCGCGCAGACGAAACGCAATTAACACTGTCAGGTTACCTTGTGTTCCGACGCCTGGTGTTTGGGAACGCAATCAGGCGAGATGCTTCTGGGAGGGAATTAATCCAAATCATTTTAATGACAGACTTTGGCTCAGACATTCCAGAATGACCAACATTTGAGATGCTGTGCAATGAAATTAGTGCACTGGTTAGTCCAGTTATCTAATCACATCCTCTATTGAGAAAGTCATGTGAGTTTTTTGTTGCGCATTGAATGATTTATTCGGTAAATGTGTTTCAATCGTAGTTTATGCGCATGTCTTATCTGATAAAAACTTTATCCGCCTCAATTGAGCGCATGAGTTTTTTATGCACATTTACAATTTATGCGCATCTTGGCGTTTCCATCCAGAGATTTTTTATGCGAGAATCCAGAATGAGCATAAAAATAGGTGGATGGAAACATAGCTAGTGTCTATATTTAGGGTATTTTTTAAATATTACTTTTTCTCACCGCACTAGAGTCAACATCACTGTGAACTGCAACTGTCTTGATGCCCATCTTCTTACAAGTTTTAATCACCTATGAATGGAAAAGAAAAGAATTAAGACATTTGACTGTACAAAAATATGAATGTTTATATTTCATAGTAATAAAACTGCACTGGAAGTTCATGTAACTTCATGTAAACAATAAATGTAGAACTTCACCCTGATTAAAAATGAAAATGGCCTACAGACAAATCTAATGTTTTGCCATAAATACACTGAAAAGAACCTTCCTGGTGAAGAACACACACACTCGCTTACCCTGCAGGCGATCTCGCCTCTGTTTGCGATGAGGATTTTATCAAAGGTCTGTGGAAAGAAAAGGGAATAGGGCGATTAAGACATTTGTTTTGTCAACACTTGATTTGTCCACAGTGTGTGTGTGCTCTAACGCTGACTAAAGCTCATTTAGCTGTAAGTGAAAGCTGTTCAACACAACACACACGCTGCTTTTTAGACAAGAAAGTAAAGAGAAGAGATAAAAATCTTTGAGAGCAAGTTCTAAGCGCAGAACTGAAAAAAAACTAACATAACTAAACAGGTACAACAGGTCCAAAAACTACTTTAGCCATGTCCAGACTATAAATATTAAATTATGGTTATCTATTCCATGTAGTGCAATGAACATTCACAAATTCTAATAGGGATATCTCGATGAGTGTTAAGGTGGATGTTAGTGGGCCTTAAACATCAAAGCATGAGGCTTCACTAATGTTGCCTGCCACATGTAAACAATTTATGGAAAAACTGAAGGAAGTTTCTGCCAATAAACCATGTGTCAAGATGAGCCTTGGGCAACATGTCTCCCAAGAACACATTCCTAAACTCAAAGCATATTTGCCAATTTGCTCATATTGCTACACCCCCAATTCCCCAACACACAAACACATATAAACAAACAACCTTCAGGCAAAGGTTGGTTGTTTGAGAATGGCACATCAAAGCTACATGGATGCATAGGGTTTTGGGAGTGTAAAGGTGATGCAAAGAGAATTTTGACCCTTGTACATGGGGTGTTTCTCAAAATAACTGATACATCTTAGTTTCCTCCATGGATATTTTTATGTAGGTACTTCATTTGACTGTTCCAAACACGTCCGTCATCTTGGAAAGGTCAACTTTTCAGATGCAACTCATCACTCAGACTAAATAAATTCAGTTCTCACGCATGCGTCATGGCGCTCTCCTGAATTCACTTCAGAGGCCCACACAGAAGAAAATGAATAATTGAATAAAGTAGTTCTTTTTGGGGGGGGTTTGCGCACAAAAAGTATTCTCGTCGCTTGATAAACTTGATAAACATAGAAGCCTATGGAGGATTGATCCAGCTCTCAGATTTAATCAAAAATATCTTCATTTGTGTTCCGAAGATGAATGAAAGACTTACGGGGTTGGAACAACATGAGGGTGAGTAATTACTGACACAATTTTCATTTTTGGGTGAACTAACTCTTTAAGGTGGTTGTCAGTATGAGTATTGAGTTTAGTAATTTTTTTAATGAACATTACTCCAGTTAATGAAATGATTTATACTGTAATTTTAAATTAAATCACAATCATTATAAGTGAAACTAAATCAGTAACTATACCAACCAAAGGAGGACAACATAACACCATGACAACAAATGAGATGAAAAAGCACAAACTCCATGTAACAAACAACCAAAGATATCTATAGTAGGCTTCTCTGAAGATGAATAACATTTACAAGAGTTGATAATCAATAATCATTTACAACCAATAATCAATATTCATTTTAATTTACATATTATGCAGAAATATCTAACATTAATAAATCCTGTGAAAAAGTCCCCCTGTAGTAAAAATCAAGGTTTTAATGTTGTTTATTTGTCTGTGTTGTTTTTAATGTGCTTCAAGACAAACCATGTGTACATTCATGAATCAACGCCATTGCTGAGTATTTTCTCCTTAAAACTGCAGAGAACCAAAGACAGTCTCAAAAACGCGGTTTGAAATCGCTGGTGTTTCTGACGTCACAAACTACCTTGTAACCAATCACGTCAACTTGCTGGTGGGCTTTAAGCATGTCATTACTATGCTCTGAAGCAGGGGAGTCTCAAGAGATGCCAGGTTATCCTGGTATATTTTTCTGTTGACATGAAAAATCAGGTACTTTTATCAATATAGTAGGCGAATTATGTATATGATGTAGCCTATATTACGTTGTTATGATGAACTATGTGCCTTTCTCCACTGACGTTCTGAGTTGTTCAAAGCGTTTCTGACGATTGTTAGAAGGCAGTCTAAGATGGCGAACGGGAACATGGTTTGTGTAACATGAGCAACACATTATTAGCTGGTGATAACGTAGTTAAGCAAAAGGCTAATCTTATTAATTACCATTATGTGTCCGAGGTTGTAAAGAGCGATACCATTCTGCATTGTTTACCTCAGTAAGTTGGCCGAGTGAATCTGTGAGCTGGCCTGAGAGAGTGGAGGCGGGGCTAATTAGCATATTCATGGGTCTGCGTATACTAAATGAAGCAAGGGTGTAGAGTTCCAATCAAGTTAATTTAAGCTTTTGGTTGTGAAAAGATTCACAAGATTTTTGTTTTTAAATATGTCATTTTGGTGATAAACGATAAGTTTTAAGGAATAATATGATTGACTAAAGGGGGACTTTGACACTTTATTTTACAGTTTCCCTGTTACATGTAGTTACTATTGTAATAACTATAAATTATGCATAATGACATGCAACTAACCCTAAACCAAATCCTAACCTTCACCCTATAAGTACATGTAGTTAATTTACATTACTCAGTACTTAAATGTATAATTAAACTGTAACATAGACACCTTCAATTAAAGTCTAACCAAATTATCTTCCAAAGTTAATTACAGATATAAATATTCATACATGTGATTAACTAGGTTGCAGATGCAGTCAACTTGCTCTCGAGTGTTTCATGGACCAGCTTAGATCGCTGCTACTATATCTACGTATAGTTATGGTTCCCTTACTCCTCCATCCTGTCATCAACATCATATCAATTGACAAAAGACTGACGTGACTCGTGCACCTTCAGTGTTTGACTGGCAATCTATCATACAGTCTGACAAGCAACAATTGTATAGGAGAGTGAAAACAGCACAGTCACACGCAAGGACGGAGGAAAGGAAACAAGGATGCACAATTAAGAAATTAAGCATCCATGAATACAAAACACTTCTTTTATCTGACTTACCTTCTCATTTGGGTCATTCACCGTAGAGTATCGGCAGATTATAACACCACACCTCTGCTTAAGACAGACATGCTAAAAGACAGAGAAACGGTGCTGTCAGCAATGAATGGAAACATTTATTCTAGAGATGCCCAAACCCAATGCTCAAACCTTTGATTTGTCACGTCATTACATATTACAAAAAAAAACATGCCACTTAAGCCATCTTCATTTTTAATTTATAATTTTGTTTTAACATTTTCTGTTCAAATTTAAGTCAATATAAGTGAATTTGATTTATTTGGATATAATACAGCATACTTTTAGCCCACAGACAGCACTAAGTCATGTTTCATTTTTAGTAATTTAGCCCTAAATTGTTTAAATATTATTCATAAGTCTGAATGAAACTTATAAACTTCCTACAACTAAGATGGCTCACAGTGAGAGAAACAAGGTTCACAGTTTGAAACAGCCCACAGCAAAGAGATTCATATTCTCCCTTGACTGTCATTGATTAAAGTGGAAATCTATTAAATATATGCTTCTTTCAAAGTAATCATTAGTTGTGAGTGACAATCACAAGAAAAAATAATCTTTAAGTCAATGATTCATTACATGTCTGTTGCACAGGCGTGTTTAAATGCCCAGAGTTTTCATATACATTAGGCACAGCTGAATCAGCAAGCGAAAACACTTCATGAAATCATTTTGACATTGACATGAGTTCACAGTCATCAGTGATAAAGACATTTGGTTGTTTCTTTCTGCAACGACAACAATGAAGTACACACCATATTATTATAAGGAGAAAGTGATGTTTCTCAAATAAATCTTTTCAGTTACCAATCAATGAAACTGTCCATGTGTCGTGACAAGTCAAGTGAACTTTCTTGCTGATATCTAAGACAAGCAAGCATGAGCTCTTAGTCAGATAACGTTGTAATGCTTTAAACATAAATCAGACAAATCATCAGATTCGTTATATGAATTGTTCCCCTACACGCAGCCATTTTAGATAACAAACGCTCACCTTAATAGCATGCAAAACTCTTTGAAAGCCTGCAGCGCTTCTGTAAGCCGCCATGATAGTCAGAGCTGCTAAGAGCAGAGCGGCGCGCACTCTAGACGTCACAGACAGAATTTGGGGGTGTTTGCCCTCTCGACCAATCAGATGTTCTCGGATGTGTCAGAAACCGAAATGTGTTCCGAGAAGGGGTTGAAGTTGGGCGACAGGTTGCTGATGAAAACCGTGACCTTGGAGGCTAATCTAAATTTATTATATTGTATCAGCACAAATTTCTAATGTATGACTATGCATTAATAAAGACTATTAATATTTCATTAAAATAGGTGCATGTCAATTATTAAAGTTTTTATTTAATTTGTATTGCTGTTGGTTGGATTGTTTTAAATTTGTGTCATTTTTTTACTCAGCAGATAAAATTATCCAACAGGTTGCTACAGTTGCTTATTAATTATTTCATTGTTTTGTAGGCTACTTATTGCGACTTAAATTAGCCTATAGCCTACATCTAGATAACTTGCAAAGGATTGTGAAAATAACCTAGCCGTCCCTAATTTCCACTTCTATTGCCAGCATATGAGTCATTCCTGGGATTCGGTGCCTTTTGTGTCCCCAGCAAAGATCACGAACTTACTGCCCTAAAATGTTGAACAATATCAATTTTACACCTGAATTAGTCATAAATAACACCATTTGAATTCTAAGCATATTTAAGTTGATTTAAAAATAATAATAATTTGAGACATTTTACAGCATTTTGGACCACCATATATCACAATTTTTTCATATGATCCCAGTGTATTACAATTTCATGATAACTGCAACATATGTGATTTGTATAAAAAGTACACATTCTTTTCAATTATTACATTTATTTTAGCAATTATAATCAAGGTTTTTAGCTTTTCCTCAATGTATTGTCCACCCTGTTATTTTTGACTACTTTCCCTTTAAATGAAAGTTGGAAAAATTAAATGACATCATATAGCTGTCGTCACTTCTTTGGAGGGAAAACAGCTTGGGAACGTGAGTAAGATCCTATTTTCTATTTCACATTTGATGTGGTCAACCTTATAGCCTACGTCCACCCTGTTAAGGGAAAAAGGAAAAAAAGTTAGTAGAAAAATAATAGTTAAATAGTTAATAGTTAAAGACGATAAAATTCTTTATTAGATATACCTTATGTAGCTTATTTTTCCTTAGATATGGTGCAGTGGCTGATTTTAGGTCAGAATGTCCACTCTGTTAGTGTCCACCCTGTAGAAGACCTAACAGAGGTGACAATGTGCATAGTGATTGTACAAGTAATTTTTGTTTACAGTTGAAGAATTGTATTTTGGTAATGTTTTACATATTGGTTCCCATCTAAATCCAGTTCAAACTGATGTAATAATGTAACTGGTTGTACAGAGATATGGAGTATCAATAATGCAGTACTTTTAAAGTAAATAATAAAAAAAAACTTTTATGCATTTGTATCTGAAAACGAAAATTGTACAATTATGCTTTTGTGATAAAGTAAGTACAATTCATACGCAATGTTTAGTATATTTTTTGATCATTTATTACCTGATAGGCATTTAAAGGGACAAAAGTACATGATCTGACTAAGATAATTAGACCATAAATTAGAATCACAAGCATTTGAAACGGTTGTTCATTTGTCCCTAACAGCTTGGACATTTTTGATCTTCTATTTTTTTTTAATAAATGGTTAGTTTTATTTACCCGAGCTTGATCAAAATCTTTTTTCAAATATTTTACATCACCCTATCATGACATGACTTTGATTTTCTATATTTTGTGATGGCCAAATGTCACCGAATTACACCATCTGTATTACTATTTCACAGTCAGATAGTACATGTTTATTTAGATACATCTGTTATGTCATCTTCGGGACACTAAAAGACTTCTAAAGTTTCTGTAGCTCCCAGAAACGTTCTATTATCTTGGTTTAAATAGCCAAGTAATTAAGAAAATAATACAAAATAATAATTACTATTACGTTATTTAAACAAATAAGTTTTTATTTACACAAGGAGAAAACTTTCAGAGCGTTTTGTGCCCGTGATGTCTTATGATGTGAAAAATGTCAGACAAAAAAAAAATGTGAAACCCCGTTATGTCATTATGAATTAAAAGCGTTCTTAAAATTTTATAAAAACGAACTAGACTTGTTTTATTTTTGGTTTCATTTTATTGTCTTTATATATTTTCCTTCATTATACCGTTTGGCATTTGTTATCACAAGAATTTACATCTTAAAACTGAATAACAATGTACAAACACTTTAAAGGTAACAATTCTGTACACATTTTAATCGAGGAGTTTTTTCATAAATATTTTGTAGTACTTTTTATCAAGTATAACCATAATTTAAGAACAAGAGGCTTTTCTCAAAATTACTCTAACTCGAAGTGAATGATTTCCAGACATCTGTAACATACATACATGGAAATAATTTCTTACAATAAAATACATTCACAAATTGTATCCATTTTAGCACACTACATTTGACTTCGGCACTTAGGATCCCCAATAATAATATAATGGTAAGACAATCATGTAACGTCGAATAGCTCTAATCTACATGACAGGGATATTGTAGGCTATACAAACATGGTAACTTGACACGGCCTTACTGTAAAACAATTGACCTTACAGTAAAAAAAAATACATCCATCCTTCGTCTTTCGCAAACCAATTACCAAAGTAGGCTACATTTTATTCTTCATAGGCCTATAAAAAACAACCTTCATTTTAGTCACATAATACTTGTCGGCTTACTTCAGTCACAGTGCAACACTAAATCTTAGACATGCTGAGAACATAAACCCTCATTTAGGATACTATTTACAAATAATATTTTCTTTCATATGTCGTTTTGGTCCTTAAACGTACCACTCGCTAAAATTCGACGTTAAGCTGCTGTGCCCGCTGCTGTTGAGCGCAGCTGAGTCGGGCGACATGGTGCTGTGCGTCTCCGAGCAGGGAGAGATCAAACTGGACGGAGTAGAGGACTCGTACCCGGAGCTTCCAGTAGGAGAGGAGTCGACTACCGGACCTTGGTCCTCGTGAACCTACAAAAAAAAGCATCAAACAGTTTGTTAATTCTGTCTCAACTCTGATATGTGAGGCAATGAATTGGTGAACAGAGAATAGCTGTCAGACGGATTAAATTCTCACCTTCATGTGTTTCCTTAAAGAGCTGGGATGTGTGTACGACTTGTCGCACAGTTTGCACAGATATGGCTTGTCAGACGTGTGAACGTGCATGTGCTTCTTCCGGTCACTGCTGTTGGCGAAACGTCTGTCGCAGCCGTCGAATTCACACTGGAACGGTTTTTCCCCTGCAAGACAATAGTTTATATATATATGCTTATATAGTTTATCAATGAATGCTATTTCTACAATTACTCTCTGAAAAAGTAAGTTGACTTTGATGCTGCAAAAGGGGTGATGGCGCAATAGACCTCATACAAATCCACGCATTCAAATATAACAGCAATTCGCATTTACAAAGCAACAGACATAACTGATCAAATACCACTCTAGGATTTCAAGGATGTTTAACTTGTCTAGTAGCTGCTCTAGGATGCGAAACATACGTAGACAAAGTGAGTGTTGTTTTTGGTAGGCCCTATAACTGAATGTCATTTATAGTAGTAGCCTACATTATTGAGATGTAGATTATGTCAATTGAAACGAAATGTAAACATTTCAAGTAATATTTAAAATAACTTTATTAAATAATCACCTGTGTGTGTCCGTTTGTGTATTTTCAAATTCTCTGAACGCGCGAACACCTTGCCACATCCCGGGAAGGGGCACGCGAAGGGTTTCTCTCCAGTGTGCACTCGAATGTGATTCACCAGTTTGTATTTTGCCTTGAAGGGCTTGCTCTCCCGTGGACAGTCATCCCAAAAGCAGATGTGGTTACACTGTTCGGGACCGCCGACATGCTCCGTGGACACATGCGTGACCAGCTCGTGCATAGTGCTATAAGTTTTACTGCAGCATTTTTTTGGGTCACCAAGCTGCTCCGGGTCGATCCATTTACAAATGAGCTCTTGTTTGATGCACTGTTGTCGCATGTAGCGGAAGAAAGCGCCGGGATGGTGCGCCATGTTCATACTCATATTTAGGCCATACTGACTGTAAGGATCGGCCCGCGCATTGGACACTTGGTGGTACTGCTCCGTTCGCCCGAAAACCTCACCGGGTAATCCAAGGCGTCCGTTCAGGATGTTTGGAGAGCCGTGATGGGACCCGTGCTGCTCATGAATTCCGGGGAAAAGTAGGTGACCCTGGCCTTCTGGGTGAGAGTGATGGAGAGGCCCTGCTGTGGAGCTGAAGATGGGGTGTTGTCCGCTACCCGGAGTCGAATCCCCAAAGCCTCGGCTGCGCAAGAGGAACTCCCTGGTGGAGTTGAAAGTGGAGCTGGCGTACGAGGCAGCGTGCGCCGCCGCATGCGCTCCAAGAGCGGCCGCGGAATAGCTGGTTGCTTGGGGCGCAAAAGCTGCGCTCTGGCCCGGGGACAAATCGGGGTGGTTCAGTTTGAACGCGCCCATGTGAGCCGATTCCATAAAACTCATATCTCTGTCCTGCGTCTCGCTCACAGCCGAGTGATGCCTTGTGAACGTGCCAACTCCTAAGCCAGAGATCTGGTGGCCGGCGTCCAGTAACATCACCACGATTTTTGATTAAAGATGCGTAAAGAGCGTTTACAAAAAAGTAGGCTATGAACAAACTGAGTGTCTGTTGCCCGTAATAAGGTTAATTAAAACTCATTCCATGTGATGAAGTTAGACTGAAATCAAAGAAATCATTTTGATACGATGGAAAATCTCTAAAATTTGACAAAATGTGTACATCGGTACAATCAGTGCGCCAAAGTGGAACTAGTAGCGATGGCGCAGGTTCTCTGTGCGTCGTGTATCCAACTGAGTGTTTTTGCGCTCCTGACTGCGCTTATCTCTGGGGTCTCTCCAGGGCACCCCACGCCCCCTCACAACAGTAACCCCGTTTCCCAAATCTAAGAATCTCATTGGTCTGTGTAACTCCCAAATCCTGTTCACTCGACCAATCAAACGTTTACTCACCGTGAGTAATCAGGGCTGACGGTGCTTGGTGCTCCGCCCAGTTTTATGCGTTTACGAGAGAAGAGTCTGCGCTTGAAGTGAGGGGGGAAAAATCAATGAAATACAAAAAGTGCAATACTATTTTATATCGACCCTTGGTTTGAATTCAGTAACTGTGTTAAACACATTGTATTAGTGAGTCATAACATATATTTGCAGGTCTCTCTTATTTACTTCTGTCAAAAATCTTTATTGACTAAACAGAATCCATAAATCGCTCGCGTAGCCCAATAGGCTACACAAAACAGCCCGAGTACTATTTTCCCGAGTTTAAGTTTAATTCGTGAGAACATTCTAATTAAACCTTTTATTTTAAACTACTATCTCATGTACAGCAAATCAGTAAATGTGGTTTTAATGTTTATGTCATGGGTGCATATTTTTAGAGTGCGCGCCATTGCGTTACGGAGAACTGCGCCATGTCAGTGCTGACTCGTCCTCGTTTTTGTATTTTGATCGGTGTTATCACCAAAATACACAACTGCATAAAATGATAGATTTAGCCTGATTGAAAGGGTTATCATTTTATTTTTAAATCATCTAATGAAAACGTCTCAACCATTTTAGTCTCCAGAGTAAAGACTGATGTGCAGTTTAAGGTAGGCTAATTATTTTCCACGTTTTTTTTTTCAACGGATAAACTGATATTTTAAAATCAGCTGTGTTAAAATAGATTAATAATTATGCTGGCCTACTAATTTTACGATACAAATTACGTGTTATATTTATATTATATTTTAATTATTTTTATTCATTCGAATCCGTCAGTGTCAATAAGAACTCGATGTATTATGACATTTGATTTTTTATGTTTATTAAACTACCACATTTTAAGAAATCGACCTCAATGTGTTGCATTCGCATCATCTCTGACAGAATCTAGTCCAAAGCACACACACACTCCTTCTTTCCAGCGTCCTCGAAAACCAACACTTTTGTATCTAGCTTATTTAGACAGGGACTCAAGCCTTAAGTCTCAGAATGAGCAGTCAAAGAGAAGGAAGAGGGAGGACATGAGAGTGTTGTAAAGAGGTAAGTCACCGGCTTTGAACTGAAACTTATGGGGACGGATACCGCTCGGGTTGTCCTGACAACGGCGGCGAGATGGGAAGTCTCTCCATTGTTGATGAGTTGCTCCTCTTCAGAGGATAGCTAACCTTTAGACACATATTTACGCGGCGAGACTTGAATTGGTGACATACACAGATGAGGAGACGCCGCTATGCCATGAGTATAAAATCAACAGTGTCAAGAGGTTAAAATGGAACAACTGACCCTTTTCACCTTTTCTGAAGAGCACAGAACAACTTCATGCATATTTTAAAAACACTCAATCCACTAATCAATTACAATATATGAGGCTCACATAATATAGTGTGTATAATAATAAAATGTATAATAATAATAAAGACATTCAGAATTTAAAATGGTTTGTTTTGCTTGTATCATTCGTCTAGACTTGAATTTTATTATAAGAAAAGGAAAATGGTCAAGAGAAACGCAGCCTATATTTCCTGTCATGTTTCTAAATATGCAGAGGACACCCTTAAGGTGAAGTTTAAATGTCAGCCAAAAATGGTCTCAACAACTGACCTGTAAATGAATTCGAAATAGATTCATTAAACCAATTACCTTGAGCACGTCATCATCTATTGCCCTGTGTTTCTGTGAACCGTTTTGAACATTTTGCAAACTTTTCAAAAGGTATTTTGATCATTTGGTTTATTAATTTGACAATTTTTTCTGCATAACACCGATCTGTCTTGAAGCAGCAGTTTCGTTTTAAAACACTTTTCATTATTTTAAAATTAAAACCAGATTATTAAAAAAAAGAAAAAAAGAAAAGAGCAATAGCCTAAAAGCTGCAGTGAAATTATTTTGTTAAACAAAATCTTGTCTTGTTTCATACTCATTTAAACATTTAGATTATTTAAATAATGGCAATTTGTTGTTAAAAAAACAAATCTCATGAAAAAAAGAGGTTTGAATAGATTTTAATTGGCTATAAGAGGTGTTTCTGCATAACGCAAAAACTGTAACACCGCCACTCACACTTAAACAAAATCTGTTTATGTAATCTGAAATATTTCAGAGATGTGATTTATTGTATGTTAGCTAATATATATTAAGCCACATTTAGTCAATTTTTACCCATTGTTGATGGGATTTACTCAATATTGTGATAGAAATGAAAAATGTAAAATAATAGCAATAGTGACGCGAAGGGTCTGTGAGCATTTAAACATCCTCAGATCTATTAATTTTGATTAATTAAATGTGTCTTCATTTATAGAAAGTCTTCATTCTTTAAATAATCTTCATCAATATATTTATATTGTATATGAATAAAGATAACTAGCAATTTAGAGACTAAAAAAATGATAAAGTAGGCTAATAGACGTAATGAAACTTTATATGTTGAAAAATTAAACCGCATTTTCGCTGAATATGAACAAGTGAATTTTGGAACAGGTGGTCGCTATTTTTTACACCATGGAAGGACCAGGTTTGTGCATGACTGGTCACAAGTTTTAAACAATTACAAATTCAATTTAGAATCATTTAATTTATTCACAAAGGCTATCTGTATGGTACATTTGGGTCACAGTAATGATCCCCGGATCTGTTGGTGTCTCTGACCATCACTGTGTGTGGGTGTGTGTGTGTACGATTTTTATATTGAATAAGAGGCGGAAAATGTCCCATTAAGCAAATTGCAATAAACACATATGCATGCACACACATTTGTAAAGCTCTGAGTGCACAATTACTAACTACAGTGTGTGTGTCTGTGTGTAAATGAGCTCATCATTCAGTGGACTACTCCGTTTATACAACAGAGAGATCCACTAATGAGCTGAATCACCCATATGTTGTTTAATGTTTCTGCACTGTCAACCAATGAACCAGATCTCTATCTCCAGATCTCTCTCTCTCTCTCTCTCTCTCTCTCTCTCACTCACACACACACACACACACACACACACACACACACACACACACACACACACACACGCACACGCACACGCACACGCACACGCACACGCACACGCACACGCACACACACACACACACACGCACGCACACACACGCAGACACACACACACACACACACTGTAGTTAGTAATGGTGCACTCAGAGCTTTACAAATGTGTGTGTGTGTGTCCCAACATCAGAAGATGTTGAAGTACACCACAATCCGTGGGCAAATCAAAAAAGTGACAGAAAACAAAACAGCTACAATCACAACAGGTACAGACTTGTGTGTAAAAACAAACAAACCTTTCCCTCGGCTGATTCATTATTGCTGGAGTCTGTGACGAATCTTACATTTGGCACGTCAGACTCGTATGCTTGACAAAAACCCCAGGAACTCAATAAATAAATAAAAACCCTATTTGGCTAAACATTGGCATGAGACTGGTCATTTAAAAAAGGATAGAAAAGTTGTCTATCTGAAATTTGAGGTGGTTTGGTTGTCCAAACAGAAAAATTATGGCGTGAATGTGGTATAACTATAGTTCTGACACAGATCTGGCAAATTTACATAAATAAATATCATAAAAAAGTTTTCCATCATCACCTTCATCTCTTTTCTCTTTCTCTGCCCCTTTTTCTCAAAGACACACATACATTTTTTTGAGGTTCAAACCCCAAAAGCCTCTAGAATCATTTGAAGTTGCTACTCCCCAGGAATAATGCTGCTATGGCAACCATATATATAAAGGATAGTTTGGAGGGCTTAGCATAATATCTGCACTGACAGACAGGACAGAACAGGACGACTGCCGGGAGAAACAGGGAACCGTGTTTGGTCCTATTGAAAACAGTAGCAGCAGGCGTCAGCGCCTCGTCCCACCTGCGTTTATCAGGAGTGAGCACGTTGTGCACTTGTTTTATTAATAGCCTATGTATTAGTTAAACTTAAAGAGTTAAAATGTCAACTAAAACAAAAACAAAAAAATTAAGGTTCCAAAAGCGGGTTTCTGCAGCAATGCAATATAAGAACCATTTTTGGTTCCCCAAATAACCTTTCAGTGAACATTTCTTAAAATAACCATTATGTTTTTTTCTTAGAAGACATTTTTTTTTACTGTAAAGAGCTTTTTGTGTGAAGGAAAGTTTTCATGGATTTTGAAGGTTGTTCATGGAAACATCAATGTAAAGAAACTTTTTTAAAGAGTGCTGAAAGTCATTGTTGTCCTAAATGAATGTTAAAATTATGTCATCACATAAACACTCATGAGCCAAAACATTACTGATAAAAAATTTAGGGTCGATAATATTATTTTATGTTTTTGAAAGTCTCTTATGATCACCATTGTTGCATTTATTCAAAAATACAGTAAAACATTAATATTGTTAAGTATGAATATTATATAGTAATATTATTACAAATTAAATAATCAATTTTCTATTTTAATATTTTGAAAATGTAATGTATTCCTGCGATGACAAAGCTGAATTTTCAGCATCATTACCCCAATCTTCAGTGTCTCATGATCCAGAAATCATTCTAATATGCTGATTTTGTGTTCAATAAACATTTCTGATTATTACCAATGTTGAAAACAGTTGTGCTGCTTCATATTTTTGTGGAAACCATGATACTTTTTTCTTTTCTTTTTTTATGAATAGAAAGTTCAAAATTACATAATTTAATTGAAATGATTTGAAATAGATATCATGTCTTTACTGTCTTTTGATCAATTTAATGCATCCTTAGTGAATAAAAAATAATAATTTCTCTAAAAATCTTACACATTTAAAACTTTTGAACAGTAGTGTAAATTAAAAACAATATTATTGTAAATAAAATTGGCAAATGCCCAAAACGGAAACCATATTCAATTTTTATGCACCAGTGCATGCTAGGAAGCAAGCAAAAATAGTTTTTGGGCCTATTCAGCTAAATAATAATAATAAAAAACATTAATCCAACTCACCTGCTGTTTCTGTTAGATCAGCTTAAAAATGTCAGAGTAAAGAGACAGAAATTCATTATTTCTGTAGTAGTACATACAGTTCTTAGTGGTTAGAACTTCAGAATAGTATGCAAAAAAAAAAGAAAAGAAACAAAACAAAACTAATATTTATGTAATCTTTAGTAATTTTTAAACTTAAACTCCTCATGGCAGAAAAAGCACAACATATAATATACAATGTAAAGGCTGATACGTTAAATTTTCTTCCAGAAACACTCCCGTCTGAATCATCATATTCCAGTGTCAATTATGTGGCAGATATGCTCTTCTGACCATATAACCATTCATAACATTGACCAAAGGTGTGGGAGCAGCTTCAATTAAAGCTCTCTGCTGGAGACAGAGGCACACAGGCTGAAGGGGGCAGATTAAATGTTTCTATAGAGCTGAGGAGATCATTTCACCATGGGGGGAGATCAAAAAGAGATTATGATGATGATGATGATTGAGGGAATTTGGTAATAGAAAATGACATCTAAATAAACATACATTAAACCAACATTATGTGCAATGGTTGGAACAACATAATTTGGATCACTCTGAATCATTTTTGCTGTGAAATGGAATGTTATCATTGATATCCAGATTTTAATAAAATTAAAATGTTTTCCAAAAGTGTAAGTTTGTTATTACATGGTTATAACATCTTTATGACAGATTTTATGTCATATAACCGTTTTGCAGATGTATCTCTCCAATCAGATGTATATCTCCAATCAGATGTATACCAACACACCTACAATAATATGAGTGCTGTATCTGTGTGAACATGGCTCTTGAACAATTCGGTTAGAGCGATTCAAGAATAATCATAGGTTTTATGCTGCACTTCACATGAACAAATAGTAAAACAGGTCTCATTGCATGCACTTGTCAGAGTATGTGTTAACGGCAGAACTGGTAATGATATCTATGGACTTTTAAGGTTATCAGCTAACCTAGCTAGTTCTTTTTATTGTTGGCATTTTATTCAATTTAAATATCTAAATGCTAGTAAGCAGAAGAAAAATAAAAAAAACTTTTAGATTTGCAATCGACATCACTTGCTCGCTCCTTTGAAGGTATCTTTAGTAAAACAGTTCTATATTTAAAGGATTAGTTAACCCAAAAATTCTTTCAGTAATTACTTACCCTTGTGTCGTTCAAAACCCGTAAGACTTTCGTTCATCTTCGGAACACAAATTAATTGATAAAATCTGAGAGCTTTCTGTCCCTCCATTGACAAACTACACATCTACCACTTTGACACTTCAAAAAGTTCATAAAAAGATTGTAAAACTAATCTAGATGAATTCACCGGTTTAGACCAAAGTTTCTGAAGAGACTCGATCACTTTATATGAGGAACAGATTTATTTATTTATTAATTTAGGCTTTTATTCACATATAAACATTCATCAACTCACACATCATTTGAGGTAATTGGAAGCTCAAGCATGTTCGTTTGATGCGTGTAAGGACCAGTGAGGTTCATTCTCGAGTTACGCAGTACGTTTGAGCTTCAGCCAGAACCAATTAACTTTATTCTTGTGTTACGCAGCACGTTTGAGCTTCTGCAAGAACCAATGAGGTTCATTCTCGTGTTACGCAGAAGGTTTGAGCTTCTGAAAGAACCAATGAACTTCATTCTCGTGTTACGCAGAAGGTTTGAGCTTCTGAAAGAACCAATGAACTTCATTCTCGTGTTACGCAGAAGGTTTGAGCTTCAGCCAGAACCAATGAGGTTCATTCTCGTGTTACGCAGTACGTTTGAGCTTCAGCCAGAACCAATGAACTTTATTCTCGTGTTACGCAGTACGTTTGAGCTTCTGAAAGAACCAATGAACTTCATTCTCGTGTTACCCAGAAGGTTTGAGCTTCTGAAAGAACCAATGAACTTCATTCTCGTGTTACGCAGAAGGTTTGAGCTTCAGCCAGAACCAATGAGGTTCATTCTCGTGTTACGCAGTACGTTTGAGCTTCAGCCAGAACCAATGAACTTTATTCTCGTGTTACGCAGTACGTTTGAGCTTCTGAAAGAACCAATGAACTTCATTCTCGTGTTACGCAGAAGGTTTGAGCTTCTGAAAGAACCAATGAACTTCATTCTCGTGTTACGCAGAAGGTTTGAGCTTCAGCCAGAACCAATGAGGTTCATTCTCGTGTTACGCAGTACGTTTGAGCTTCAGCCAGAACCAATGAACTTTATTCTCGTGTTACGCAGTACGTTTGAGCTTCTGAAAGAACCAATGAACTTCATTCTCGTGTTACGCAGAAGGTTTGAGCTTCTGAAAGAACCAATGAACTTCATTCTCGTGTTACGCAGAAGGTTTGAGCTTCAGCCAGAACCAATGAGGTTCATTCTCGTGTTACGCAGTACGTTTGAGCTTCAGCCAGAACCAATGAACTTTATTCTCGTGTTACGCAGTACGTTTGAGCTCCTGCAAGAACCAATGAGGTTCTTTCTCATGTTACGCAGTACGTTTGAGCTTCAGCCAGAACCAATTAACTTTATTCTCGTGTTACGCAGCACGTTTGAGCTTCTGAAAGAACCAATGAGGTTCATTCTCGTGTTAAGCAGCACGTTTGAGCTTCTGCAAGAACCAATGAGGTTCATTCTAATGTTACGCAGTACGTTTGAGCTTCAGCCAGAACCAATTAACTTTATTCTCGTGTTATGCAGCACGTTTGAGCTTCTGAAAGAACCAATGAGGTTCATTCTCGTGTTACGCAGCACGTTTGAGCTTCAGCCAGAACCAATGAGGTTCATTCTCATATTACGCAGTACGTTTGAGCATCTGCAAGAGCCAATGAGGTTCATTCTCATGTTACGCAGTACTTTTGAGCTTCTGCAAGAACCAATGAGGTTCATTCTCGTGTTACACAGCACGTTTGAGCTTCTGCAAGAACCAATGAGGTTCATTCTCATGTTACACAGTACTTTTGAGCTTCTGCAAGAACCAGTGAGGTTCATTCTCGTGTTACGCAGTACTTTTGAGCTTCTGCAAGAACCAATGAGGTTAATTCTCGTGTTACACAGTAAGTTTGAGCATCTGCAAGAACCAATGAGGTTCATTCTCATGTTTCGCAGTACTTTTGAGCTTCTGCAAGAACCAATGAGGTTCATTCTCATGTTACGCAGTACTTTTGAGTTTCTGCAAGAACCAATAAGGTTCATTCTCGTGTTACGCAGTACGTTTGAGCTTCTGCAAGAACCAAAAAGGTTCATTCTCATGTTACGCAGTAAGTTTGAGCCTCTGCAAGAACCAGTGAGGTTCATTCTCGTGTTACGCAGTACTTTTGAGCTTCTGCAAGAACCAATGAGGTTAATTCTCGTGTTACACAGTAAGTTTGAGCATCTGCAAGAACCAATGAGGTTAATTCTCGTGTTACACAGTAAGTTTGAGCTTCTGCAAGAACCAATGAGGTTCATTCTAATGTTACGCAGTACGTTTGAGCTTCAGCCAGAACCAATTAACTTTATTCTCGTGTTATGCAGCACGTTTGAGCTTCTGAAAGAACCAATGAGGTTCATTCTCGTGTTACGCAGCACGTTTGAGCTTCAGCCAGAACCAATGAGGTTCATTCTCATATTACGCAGTACGTTTGAGCATCTGCAAGAGCCAATGAGGTTCATTCTCATGTTACGCAGTACTTTTGAGCTTCTGCAAGAACCAATGAGGTTCATTCTCGTGTTACACAGCACGTTTGAGCTTCTGCAAGAACCAATGAGGTTCATTCTCATGTTACACAGTACTTTTGAGCTTCTGCAAGAACCAGTGAGGTTCATTCTCGTGTTACGCAGTACTTTTGAGCTTCTGCAAGAACCAATGAGGTTAATTCTCGTGTTACACAGTAAGTTTGAGCATCTGCAAGAACCAATGAGGTTCATTCTCATGTTTCGCAGTACTTTTGAGCTTCTGCAAGAACCAATGAGGTTCATTCTCATGTTACGCAGTACTTTTGAGTTTCTGCAAGAACCAATAAGGTTCATTCTCGTGTTACGCAGTACGTTTGAGCTTCTGCAAGAACCAAAAAGGTTCATTCTCATGTTACGCAGTAAGTTTGAGCCTCTGCAAGAACCAGTGAGGTTCATTCTCGTGTTACGCAGTACTTTTGAGCTTCTGCAAGAACCAATGAGGTTAATTCTCGTGTTACACAGTAAGTTTGAGCATCTGCAAGAACCAATGAGGTTAATTCTCGTGTTACACAGTAAGTTTGAGCATCTGCAAGAACCAATGAGGTTCATTCTCATGTTTCGCAGTACTTTTGAGCTTCTGCAAGAACCAATGAGGTTCATTCTCATGTTAAGCAGTACTTTTGAGTTTCTGCAAGAACCAATGAGGTTCATTCTCGTGTTACGCAGTAAGTTTGAGCTTCTGCAAGAACCAATGAGGTTCATTCTCGTGTTAAGCAGTACGTTTGAGCTTCTGCAAGAACCAAAAAGGTTCATTCTCATGTTACGCAGTAAGTTTGAGCCTCTGCAAGAACCAATGAGGTTCATTCTCGTGTTAAGCAGTACGTTTGAGCTTCTGCAAGAACCAAAAAGGTTCATTCTCGTGTTAAGCAGTAAGTTTGAGCCTCTGCAAGAACCAATGAGGTTCATTCTCGTGTTAAGCAGTACGTTTGAGCTTCTGCAAGAACCAATGAAGTTCATTCTCATGTTATGCAGTAAGTTTGAGCATCTGCAAGAACCAATGAGGTTCATTCTGGTGTTACACAGTACGTTTGAGCTTCTGCAAGAACCAATGAAGTTCATTCTCATGTTACGCAGTAAGTTTGAGCATCTGCAAGAACCAATGAGGTTAATTCTCGTGTTACGCAGTACGTTTGAGCTTCTGCAAGAACCAATGAGGTTTATTCTCGTTACGCAGTAAGTTTGAGCTTCTGCAAGAACCAATGAGGTTCATTCTCATGTTACGCAGTACTTTTGAGCTTCTGCAAGAACCAATGAGTTTCATTCTCATGTTACGCAGTACATTTGAGCTTCTGCAAGAACCAATGAACTTTATTCTCGTGTTACGCAGCACGTTTCAGCTTCTGCAAGAACCAATGAGGTTCATTCTCGTGTTACACAGTACGTTTGAGCTTCTGCAAGAACCAATGAGGTTCATTCTCGTGTTACACAGTACGTTTGAGCTTCTGCAAGAACCAGTGAGGTTAATTCTCGTGTTACGCAGTACGTTTGAGCTTCTGCAAGAACCAATGAGTTTCATTCTCATGTTACGCAGTACTTTTGAGTTTCTGCAAGAACCAATAAGGTTCATTCTCGTGTTACGCAGTACGTTTGAGCTTCTGCAAGAACCAAAAAGGTTCATTCTCATGTTACGCAGTAAGTTTGAGCCTCTGCAAGAACCAGTGAGGTTCATTCTCGTGTTACGCAGTACTTTTGAGCTTCTGCAAGAACCAATGAGGTTAATTCTCGTGTTACACAGTAAGTTTGAGCATCTGCAAGAACCAATGAGGTTCATTCTCATGTTTCGCAGTACTTTTGAGCTTCTGCAAGAACCAATGAGGTTCATTCTCATGTTACGCAGTACTTTTGAGTTTCTGCAAGAACCAATGAGGTTCATTCTCGTGTTATGCAGTAAGTTTGAGCTTCTGTAAGAACCAATGAGGTTCATTCTCGTGTTACACAGTACGTTTGAGCTTCTGCAAGAACCAGTGAGGTTAATTCTCGTGTTACGCAGTACGTTTGAGCTTCTGCAAGAACCAATGAGTTTCATTCTCATGTTACGCAGTAAGTTTGAGCTTCAGCCAGAACCAATGAGGTTCATTCTCATGTTTCGCAGTACTTTTGAGCTTCTGCAAGAACCAATGAGGTTCATTCTCATGTTACGCAGTACTTTTGAGTTTCTGCAAGAACCAATAAGGTTCATTCTCGTGTTACGCAGTAAGTTTGAGCTTCTGCAAGAACCAAAAAGGTTCATTCTCATGTTACGCAGTAAGTTTGAGCCTCTGCAAGAACCAGTGAGGTTCATTCTCGTGTTACGCAGTACTTTTGAGCTTCTGCAAGAACCAATGAGGTTAATTCTCGTGTTACACAGTAAGTTTGAGCATCTGCAAGAACCAATGAGGTTCATTCTCATGTTTCGCAGTACTTTTGAGCTTCTGCAAGAACCAATGAGGTTCATTCTCATGTTACGCAGTAGTTTTGAGTTTCTGCAAGAACCAATGAGGTTCATTCTCGTGTTACGCAGTAAGTTTGAGCTTCTGCAAGAACCAATGAGGTTCATTCTCATGTTACGCAGTACTTTTGAGCTTCTGCAAGAACCAAAAAGGTTCATTCTCATGTTACGCAGTAAGTTTGAGCCTCTGCAAGAACCAATGAGGTTCATTCTCGTGTTAAGCAGTACGTTTGAGCTTCTGCAAGAACCAAAAAGGTTCATTCTCATGTTACGCAGTAAGTTTGAGCCTCTGCAAGAACCAATGAGGTTCATTCTCGTGTTACGCAGTACGTTTGAGCTTCTGCAAGAACCAATGAGGTTTATTCTCGTTACGCAGTAAGTTTGAGCTTCTGCAAGAACCAATGAGGTTCATTCTCATGTTACGCAGTACTTTTGAGCTTCTGCAAGAACCAATGAGTTTCATTCTCATGTTACGCAGTACGTTTGAGCTTCTGCAAGAACCAATGAACTTTATTCTCGTGTTACGCAGCACGTTTCAGCTTCTGCAAGAACCAATGAGGTTCATTCTCGTGTTACACAGCACGTTTGAGCTTCTGCAAGAACCGATGAGGTTCATTCTCGTGTTACACAGTACGTTTGAGCTTCTGCAAGAACCAATGAGTTTCATTCTCGTGTTACGCAGTACGTTTGAGCTTCTGCAAGAACCAATGAGGTTCATTCTTGTGTTACGCAGCACGTTTCAGCTTCTGCAAGAACCAATGAGGTTCATTCTTGTGTTACACAGTACGTTTGAGCTTCTGCAAGAACCAATGAGGTTCATTCTTGTGTTACACAGTACGTTTGAGCTTCTGCAAGAACCAATGAGGTTCATTCTCGTGTTACGCAGCACGTTTGAGCTTCTGCAAGAACCGATGAGGTTCATTCTCGTGTTACACAGTACGTTTGAGCTTCTGCAAGAACCAGTGAGGTTAATTCTCGTGTTACGCAGTACGTTTGAGCTTCTTCAAGAACCAATGAGTTTCATTCTCATGTTACGCAGTACTTTTGAGCTTCTGCAAGAACCAAAAAGGTTCATTCTCATGTTACGCAGTAAGTTTGAGCCTCTGCAAGAACCAGTGAGGTTCATTCTCGTGTTATGCAGTACTTTTGAGCTTCTGCAAGAACCAATGAGGTTAATTCTCATGTTAAGCAGTACGTTTGAGCTTCTGCAAGAACCAATGAGGTTCATTCTCATGTTACGCAGTACGTTTGAGAATCTGCAAGAACCAGTGAGGTTCATTCTCATGTTACGCAGTACGTTTGAGGTTCTGCAAGAACCAATGAGGTTAATTCTCGTTACCCAGAACGTTTGAGCTTCAGCCAGAACCAATGAACTTCATTCTCTTGTTACCCAGAACGTTTGAGCTTCAGCCAGAACCAATGAACTTCATTCTCGTGTTACACAGAACGTTTGAGCTTCTGCAAGAACCGATAAGGTTCATTCTCGTGTTACACAGCACGTTTGAGCTTCTGCAAGAACTAGTGAGGTTCATTCTCGTGTTACGCAGTACGTTTGAGCTTCTGCAAGAACCAATGAGGTTCATTCTCGTGTTACGCAGTAAGTTTGAGCTTCTGCAAGAACCAATGAGGTTAATTCTCATGTTACGCAGTACTTTTGAGCTTCTGCAAGAACCAATGAGGTTCACTCTCGTGTTACGCAGTACGTTTGAGCTTCTGCAAGAACCAATGAGGTTCATTCTCGTGTTACGCAGTAAGTTTGAGCTTCTGCAAGAACCAATGAGGTTAATTCTCATGTTACGCAGTACTTTTGAGCTTCTGCAAGAACCAATGAGGTTCACTCTCGTGTTACGCAGTAAGTTTGAGCATCTGCAAGAACCAATGAGGTTCATTCTCATGTTACGCAGTACGTTTGAGCTTCAGCCAGATCCAATGAGGTTCATTCTCGTGTTACACAGCACGTTTGAGCTTCTGCAAGAACCGATGAGGTTCATTCTGGTGTTACACAGCACGTTTGAGCTTCTGCAAGAACCAATGAGGTTCATTCTCGTCATGGGCGTAGGTTTAGGGGGGGGGCGCTAGGTACTAGTCCCAATCAATATTTTGAGATGACAAATTTGTCCCCACCAATATTTAGCAAGGTCCTTTGAACTGCTATTTTGATATCTGCGCTGCATTTGGATCTTTGCGCTGCTATTTGGATCGATTCCAACGGCCAGGACGACGACAGTACAAGATACGCCGTAATTTGATTGGCGGCGGGGTATCTGACAGGCAGGCTACACGCGCGGGCCGGGACTACTTTTTGTGCTTGCACTCACTGGCAGCCAGCGGGTGGTGTGTGTGCGTGTGTGTGTGTGTGTGCGCGTGACGACGCCGACGGTAAGTTGGCTGTCTCTCTGCCTGCCATATACAAAGGCCAGAGTAAAACATTTTAATATTCCGTTTTTTTGCCCCTTTTTGTACTTTGTAGATCAGCTATGTCACCCAAGAAGAAGAAAGGGGACATACGAAGCTTTTTCATAAAGCAGAGTGTAAGTAGGCAAAAATAACTAGCCACACAAATAACTAGCAGTAGTAAGTTAGTGACTGACCAGGCTTTCAAATGCAGATTCTACTGTGGAAAATAGTATTAACTGGTGGTTACCCAGGATAGTTACAGTTAAACCTAGCTTCTGCAATCTTTCAAGGTTAGGAGCATTAATTAAGTTAGGGGTGTGCAGCACGGATAGACTCATAGAAGTCGCGCTATCATGATAGAATGCTACGTTAGCAAGTCACTGAATCAGGGATGGAAATTAGCACCCGCCACCAGCCAAATGCGGGTGATTTTGTGTTGTGGCGGGCAAACTCGCTTCACCTACCGGCCACCGTGGCGGGTAAATAAAAATAGCATACTGTTTAGAGGAGGCACACCTTCAACACCCGCGCGCTTCTTCCGTCGAGGCTCGACGAGGGTGTTTGCCGTCCAAAGGGAGAGCTAGCCGCGAGCGCATGGTGTATTTTTAGGGCGGGGTAGCTCTCTTGTGTCGTAAAGAGCTAGCCGTGCGAACATCTACCCGCGCGCTTCTTCCGTCGAGGCTTGAGCGCGAGAGGCGGTTTGCCATCCAAAGGGAGAGTTAGCCGCGAACGCATGATGTAAATATGACAGAACAGGCATACTCTCGCAGAGAGAGCAACCTCCAGCATAGAGTGCGGTTCAGCATCGGTGCAGTTTTTTGTTTAATCTGCCCTACTCATTTAATGAAATGTATATCAGTTCATGGTTTGTGTGTGTATAAGAGAGAAAGAGAAAATGTCAGTATTTAATTGAGACTTGAGATTAAATAAACTGCTTAAGTTTTGTAGATCTTGTAGTATTAATTTTCACATGCAGTTACACATTGTCGGTTAAAAACAAGAAAGTGGCTGGTAAAAACATTGAGTGGCTGGTAGATTTTGCCGAATCCACCGGCCACTGAAAAAGTTAATTTCCATCCCTGCACTGAATGTTAATTAGCCTACCTTAACTTAGAATCTTGCAGTCATAAACAGTGGATCATCTGAGACATTTTTCGTTTCTACATTCTGTTTATGTAATGTATTTGTGAGTGTAGCCTACTTGCTAGACACATGTGCTGGAAAAACATGTTGGCAATGTTAAAAAGGCAAAAGTTAACACTGTTGGTTATTCAAATATAATGAATCATTATTTGATTGATAATATCCAAATAACAATATCTGGTAGGAGGGTTAAACTTGCTAGCCATAGGATAGACTACAAAATTAATTAACCATTTTGTATGCAGGAAAGACAGCATCAAACCACAACAGATTTTAGAGATGCTCCGATCAGCATTTTTGGGGCCGATCACCGATTACCCATCACCAAAATCATGATCTGCCGATTTCCAAACACTGCCGATCACAGCCGATCACAGAATGGCAGGGGAATGGGAATCTTTTATCTATAATCTAGCAGAGTTTGCACCATTTGTAGAAATGTGTGTATTTAATTGTATTTAGAAAATGAGATGTCTTAAGGCTACTGTAGGCCAGCTTTCCCAAATAAGGCAGAATAACATTAAATTATTCCAAACAAAGAGGTGTCAGGCAGACCAACACACATCAGATCAGCCTAATGGGAGGGGATCAAGTTACACTTAGGCATATTTGGAAATTGTAGCCTCTTAATACACCCACTACATTTACTAATTGGCAACAAAATGTACAACTTGTTACACCAAAACTGGCTACTGATAAAAGGACAAAACTATGGCAAGTTTTTTTTCTGTTATTATTATGAACGTCTGATGTAGTTGAGCAGAATGCTCTTTTATGAAGTTACTTCATTAAAGGACATATTCTTGAGATTGTGCCTGAAAAGGTTTTGGATTTTTTATCATATGTTCATTTTAAAATATATATTGTATAAAATGACTTCTTGTTTATATTTGTTTTGTTTTATTGTAGGCTATTTATATGATCTTTGTACTTTTATAATTGAATTTTTGCCATGAAAATAGCTTTGAATGCTGACATGGCATTAAATAAAATAATCTGAATCTGAATCTGATGTAGTTGAGGAACCAACCACGTCAGAACAAAAAAAATAAAATACCACCACCACTTTTGAAACATCTCGCGGCACGAATGTACCAATACAAATAAATAAAAACATCTCCAGTTAACTCAGAGCATTCATTTAGTTCATTTGTTAAATAAGAGGCGATCTAGCGCTGAAATGGTTGTTTTTTTATCAAGTGATCAAAGTGCTCGTTGCCGCAGCGATCAGTGGCGCAGATACCGCGTTCTGTTGTGGCTCGCGCGGTGCACGGTCTTCACTCGGACGCGCGCTTCAATCCGTTGGGAAACTCCCTATTCGTTCCGGTGAAGGAGAACTCATGTTGCCACTGCCAAGCTCCACTCCTCTGTTGTGTGCCCGTGCGCCACGCATGCAGGTGGGAAAAAGTCGCGCGAATAATTTACGTCACGTGATCGGCTTTTTTGATCGGCGCTTTTGGGGTTCGCCGATCAATCTATTTTTATCCAATATCGGCCGATCATGATCGGCGTCCGATCAATCGGAGCATCCCTAACAGATTTACATTTATTCATTTAGCAGACACTTTTTATCCAAAGCGACTTACAATTGAGAACAATAGAAGCGGTAAACCTAGGATAACAATATGCAAGTTTTATGACCCTTCCCAGTTTAATCTAATGCACTTTTTTTTTTTTAAGAATAGAATATATCAATAGAATTTGATATAGAATAGAAGATACAATTTTAGTATTAATAGAATACTGTAATAATGGATAATAATAATAATGGATTTGTTAATCCACAAAACCATGTCCCCTTCATATTTAAATTGCTTTGCAATATAAACATGATGTGTTGAATGCATACTATGATATGTGTGTATTTTATTCATAAGTTTATTTAATTACATATAGGAAACTCAGACATCTTGTGAAGGTGTCAGAGCATGTTGAGGAAGAAGTAGCAGCTGGACCTTCAGGGCTTCAGGTGAGGTCTTTATGAACTATGAATTATTAAAGCGTGAGTGAAGGAAGTAAAGGAGTAAAGGAAATGGGGGGATGGGGGGGATGTCCCCACCAAAGCTGAGACCAAACCTACGCCCATGATTCTCGTGTTACGCAGTACGTTTGAGCATCTGCAAGAACCAATGAGGTTCATTCTCGTGTTACGCAGTATGTTGGAGCTAAATCACTCGATTCATATGGATTAGTTTTACGATCTCTTAATGAACTTTTTGAAGCGTCAAAGTGTTAGTTGCGTAGCTGTCAACGGAGAGTACAGAAAGCTCTCTGATTTCATCAAAAAGATCTTCATTTGTGTTCTGAAGATGAACGAAAGTAATACGGGTTTAGAATAACATGAGGGTGTGTAATTAATTAAAGAATTTTCATTTTTGGCTGAACTAACCCTTTAAAGGTGCAGTGTGTGATTTTTAGTGCCATCTAGTGGTGAGGTTACGAATTGCAACCAACAAAAGTTACAGTGGCCGACAGGAAAATATGTCATCGTCTGAGACAGTAGAGAGTAGCCAGTTCAGCAATGAGGTTTCTTTACAAGGATAAATTAAGAAATTATGTTTACTTAATTATTCAGTAAAACTATATGTTATTGTGAATATTATTGTTCAGGGTTTCTGCAGGTTTCAGTAAGTCAAATTTAAGACCTTTTTAAGACATTTTAAGACCATTAAGATTGAAATTTAAGACCTGTCGTGTAGGTCTTAAATTTCAATCTTAATGGTCTTAAAATGTCTTAAAAAGGTCTTAAATTTGGCATTATCCAAGTTAGATAGTTACCTCGGGATCATTAGAGTATCTATCTATCTATCTATCTATCTATCTATCTATCTATCTATGTGTGTGTGTGTGAGAGAGAAGGAGAGGTAGATTTTTTTTTATATAAAATTGTACTTTTGCAAATTATACTGTAAAAACACAATTATTGTTGATTTTAGTTGATCATAGTTGATCATAACTAGAGAGGAAATGATGAGATGATTAAAGTGACTAAAATTATCAAGGTTATCACAGAATCCTCAAAAAGTACTAATACTACAGAATGAAGTCAATTCAACTAGTTTTATGTCGAAAAACAGCAAATAAATTGAATAGCATCAATATGCACTTTTTGTTTACATAAACATTAAAATACCATTAAAAATGATGGCTAGATTTTAAAAGAGTGTCTTGCAACATGTCATCTACTAACATGTACAAGTTCAAATAAAGTTTTGACAAAAAAAGGTTTTATACAAAGATAAACCTCATATTTCAGCCTTTAAATATTTTTTTATAAAAAGAATGAGTCAAAAAGATAAATTACTGATATTTACACATTAGCTTATATTTATTAGTAGTGTTTGGGTGAACCCCCCATCCTTCATGTTGACGGAGCTTTCAATGTTGTTATGGAAAGGGGTGATTGGTTGGTTCCTGTCACATGACCTGCGGTGCGTGCATTTGCGGCATTCTGAAAAGTTTAGATTTTTTCCATCTCGTTGCGCCTGGTAAAAAAATTAACGCGTCGCTTCAATTATGCTTGCCGCGCGCCTACACTTGAACAAACTTGAGCGCGGAAAAGACGCGATATGTGAACGGCCTCTGGCGAGCTAGCTCATATCAAGCCACGAGCTACTGGAGCACGCGAGCGACGTGTTGGAGACCCCTGCTCTAGAGCTCCGCTTTGTAGGCTACGACTCGATACTTTTTTGCGGCCAGCGTTTCTGGAAATGAACGAGGGTAAAAACTTTTTTAGACCTGACTAAATGAAATTTAAGACCTAGGATGAAAATCTGGCCGTTTTTAAGACTTTTTAAGGCCTTAAATTTAAAGTCCAGAATTTTAGACTTTTTAAGACCCCGCGGAAACCCTGATTGTTACTTGTTCATCATTATGTCAGTGTTTTATTCGCTGAACTAAGCTTGCTTCCTTGCACGAAGAGCAACATAGTAATGAAACATAGTAATCGGCGCATTTCAATGTAAGGGAACCCCCGGTGTATGTAGATAGAAACTGCTCATTCTAAGGTAATACAAATATAACGGTTCATTAAGTAAGGTCTTTATACACCACTGAAAACGTATTTTTCAAGGTAGTGAGAAACGCGCTCTGTAGCGCTGTTTGTTCCCTGTCGGCTACGGTAGAAACATGACGACACAATATGTCGACCTCCATAGAAGGGGGTGCCCGCGGTTATGGCAATATAAATGTCTCATTCTAAGGTAATAAAAACATAACGGTTCATTATGCAAGGTCTTTATACACCACTGAAAACATAGTTATGGATCTTATATTGCATTTCTGTCAATAGATTCTCAGAAATATTACACAATGCACCTTTAAGCACATACAAAAGACCAGAACCAGAAGTGATGCAACCTGTTTTACAGAATATGGTAGTTTATTTCACAATGAAATTATCACCAGTGTGTGAAAGCAATAGATCCAGTAGCCTCTTAATTTTTATCACCTGTTGCTAAATGACCAGGTCACACCACTCTCAGCAAGATATCTATGATAGAACCCCATCATCCGAGTTTCAGCCGAAGAAGGGGGGACAGTGGAACTGATGATCGGGCTAAAGAAGCTCTGAAGAGGCTAAAGGTCAGGGAACAATGCCTATAGAAAGAAGGGTTACCAAGATGGACGACACATGGCCTTAGGCCATCCACATCGGAGGAGGCTCTCACCCGCCAGGCATCTGTGGACAACAGGTGATGGAGGACAATACAATAGTGTTTCATAGGCTTTAGTTCAGCATTAGCTTCATATAACTGCAAGTTAACACAGACTGATGCTGGAGCCACAGGCAAAGAGGACACTAATGGAGTCTCTAGCTGTGAAGATTGTTTCAGGTCATAAATGCCAGTTTCTTTCCAGGTTATTATGGGTTCACACAGTGGAAGCTATATGATACGGTTATTTTAAACGTCTGGTTCACTGCAAGAGAATGACAAGACAATTGCTTCTGAAACTACAAGCTTCATTGCTGTTTTGCCTCAGAACGGAGAAAAAAAAGAGTTGGTAGTGAAGTGCTTTCATTAGACGTTTTAGTTTGAAACATTTATGTATGAGAGATATATATAGAGAGGGAGAAACAAAGTGAAGCCAGAGGGTTTTAGCATAAACACTATCTGAGGTCCATCGGGTTTTGATGTCACACTGAGAATCTACTGATGTGTACAATTTGCAGAGGTCTGTGTTTCTTCACCACACTTAGATCAAAGAAGACAGTCATTGTTAGTTAGAAATCTTGACCACAAGCTGTCATTGTTTCATATTTTGCATTTTCTATCTATCCATCCATCCATCCATCCATCCATCCATCCATCCAATTTCTGGGGAATACCAATCTAATAATTATTTTACTAGCCAATGATCAATAAAATTCTATACTATTTTGTCTAAAGAGATTAACAATGAAACCTTATAAACTAAAATCAGATTAAAATTAAAATGGTTCTCACTTCCAAAGGTGCAACAGATGACGTAAAATATTTAACTAGGCCTATATTAAAACTTTTCAATAAAAATTTATTAAAATGCAAAAAATCATACATTTTCCCCGAATATAACGGTTATTTTACTATATAATCATAAGTATAATTTTATTATACAATCACAAAAATAAATTGTTTGATTAAATTAACATACTAAAACTCCCGGTTTCTGTCAATAAAAAATAAAAAGAAAAGCTAAGCTTTCATAATTACAACAAAATACCAGAGGAAATATCTTAGGGCCTTTGAATATTGTGTTGTTTGGGGCAAAACGATTGAGAACCACTGGTTTAAAATGTGCAAATGAAAGTATGAATGAATCACAACATTATAAGTTATGCAGGACTTAAACAAAAATTACAAAACACAATATTCTATTTTTTGTTGTTGTATTTTTACAGATCTATGTCCAGTGAGTGATGGCCAAGGTAAACTGAAAATGAGCATGCACAAATTAAATAACCAATTTAGTCCAATACCAATAAATTAAAAAAGTCCAATAGCCAATATGGTATTGTGCATCACTACAGAACATCATGGAATAATAGAATAGAATAGAATATGGGATACAAAATAGAATAGAGCTTTATTTCCATAATTAATTAAATTTTGAGTTGAAAATAATCAATAGAGAGTAGATAAACTACACTTAAGCTAGGATGCAGGATGTGTGTTCTACAGCTCTTAAGAGGCTTTAAATGAAGTAGTTGATAGCTACTTCTCTTGAGGGTGTCAAGGATCCTCAGTGACTTCAATAGGGTCTAAATCCCATCATCCACACTTCCAACTGCCCTCCAGCATCAAACTTACTGGGACTCATTGCATAATAAACCCCAAAACAGGACACAGATTAACTGTACATACTGACCCTATGACGTTCTTATTCTTATTTACACTTCAGTGGAAACTCACTAAGTTTATGAATGGAAGACAAAACTACAAAATAATCTCAAAGGACATGAAACAGGATTTAGTGGAGTCATTAGACAGGATTAAGGCAGTGTAGTGTATGAAACAGGATAAAGTGGGATTAATTAACTTCAGGAGTCTAATCTGATCTCTTCGAAAGGCCACTTCTACCTTAGCAAAGAAGCGACTACATACAATCTGCACTTACTCAACACCATCAGTTGTTATAATGTGGTAGAGAACAGAAAATTCAGTCTACACTCTTAAAAATAAAGGTTCTTTATTGACATTGATGGTTTAACATCCATGGATCTTTCCATTACACAAAAGGTGTTTTATAGTGGAAAAAGGTTCTTCACACTTAGAAAAGAAGAAGAACTGACCAGTGAAATGTTCTTTGGGGAACAAAAAATGGTTCAACAATGACATCACTGCGGAAACCCCCTTTTGGTACCTTGATTTTTAGGAGTGTAAATGTTTGGAGAGAGATTATTCTCCCGTGGGATTGTTTGTGTATGTGTTGGAACAAACATCATTTAATGAGTCAGTCCTCTTAATTAGTGAATTACCACCAACTTTATATCCATCCCTCTTCATAAATAAAGGGATTGAGAGCAAACATGAGACAGGAGGGTCTGATCCGAAGGAGGACCTGTACAAGCACTGGGAGGGGTTCACAGGCTGGACGGGGTCGTCTTTTCAAGGCCTTGCGTTTTTATTGACTCCTGGCAAACCAAATAACCAGATTGTGTGATCCGCTATAGACACAGGGACATTGTGGGGCAAGTGAGGATTGGACACAGACACGCTGGCATTCCGCGGCCCTATTGTGACCCGAATGAAAGAGGACAAAGAGACACCCCACTGATCAGAATCTGACGGGACGCCCCAAGAGACACAGGGCCACAACTGACCCTCTTTTCCAGGTGAAAAGGGGGTGAAAGAGTGAGAAAGAGAGGGAGGAAAATAAGAAAGACAACAAGAGAGAGAAAAAAGGGTTGAGGAGAGAAAAGAAGAAGGGGAGTGACGAACGTCTGCAGTGTGACGGAGGGACAAAGACTCTAGAAGACCCATGACGGGAAAAAGAGAGCGAGTGGTTGTAGTGGGCGGAGGAAAGAGAAAGAGAGATATAAAAGAGAGAGAAGCTGGACAAAAGTGTTTTGGTGAGGCAAAAAAGCAAAGACAATATATGCCAGTTGGTCACTTCCGGCACAAGCATGGACAATATGCATAATCAGGATTTATAAGTTATCCTAAAGATTGAATTGCAAACAAAATAGTGTATGATTTGAGAAGATGCTTGAAAACTGTATATATTAAAAGTATGATGGAGATTTGATGTTTTGGAAAACCAAAATGACTCGATTCACCCTTAAACAAATAATTTGTCATTGAGTAGTGTTTAATTATTTATTTATTAATCTATTCATGATGGATGGATTTGTGCTCATAAAAGTAGTCATAAAAGAGAACTCAAGCTGAATTTGAGTAATATATGTACATTATTTCGAGAGAGTGACAAAAAAGCGAGGTTAAACAGACTCCATCAGCAAATCACTTCATCAAAGCTGAGGTACCACAAAAAGAAAGAGTGGGAGAACAACATAAGGAGAGAAGGAGACAAAAGAGAGTGAGTGAGAGAAAAAGAGAGAGAAAGTCTTGGTGTCACTGGGTGACCGACATTCTTTGCATTTTATGACCTCATCAAAGCCTCTACAGTGCTACAGAACCGTGACAAACTCCATTATTTCATTTGGATTGATTTTCTCAGGACACCCTCAAAAATCTGAATGAAAAAAAAGTATGATTTCATTTACATGCTCTTGTAATTTAAAAAATAATGAACATACAATATCGTTCAAAAGTTTGGGATCGGTAAGACTTTTTGTTTTTGAAAGAAGTCTCTTCTGCTCACCAGCTGCATTTATTTGATCAAAAATACAGAAATGTTATTACAATTTAAAGTTTTCTATTTTACTATATTTTCAATTGTAATTTATTCCTGTGATGGCAAAGCTGAGTTTTTAGCAGTTATCTCCAGTCTTCAATGTCATGTCACGTTGTACTGACCTAAAAAAAAATCTCACTCCCAAACTTTTGAAAGGTATATGAAAGGTACACAGGTGTGAAAATGTGATTTGAAATGATTGTTGCTTGTGATGCACTGGAGTGGAGAAGGTGACTATATTAACAGACTGAAAGTGGAAAATAGCACATCAGGCATCATAAAACTCTGTATAGCCACAAGGGGGCGATATGTGTGGAAACATTTCAGTTATGATATAAAGTAAGACCAAAGTCTCAAAGACTTCAGTGGTCAAACACACCGAAGTGTCCAATGAGAATAAATATGGACAATGTTTTAATAGTGAGAATGTAGGAATCTTAAAGAGATGTAAGCTTCTTGATTCTTGATGCTGTCTACGTTTGCAAGAAAACCCCCACAAAGACTCTTTATCATGCTGAATGTGTTCATTAAACAAAAGAGGCTGGTGTTATTCAATCTTAAAGCCGACAACACGGCTGACTAACGCTGAGCTGTCCAGCAGACACACTCTCTCAGGAGTTTTTATTCCGTCCTTAAAGAAAACCACTCAAGCCTTTGATCCAATGAATAGACTTCCCCTCATCTGGGTGTCTGAATACGAACAAGAGCCCCAAAATGAAGCGTTTAGCAAGCAGGATTAGAATAGAGAGTGATTCAGCCGTGAAAATCCCTTATTTTAATGGCCCTTGGTAAAAGTTGCACTTTATAGCTGATTTGAGAGCACTTGCGCAGTCTGTGTGAATAAGTTAAAAGTTTGAATTTGGAAAGAACCGGCTGATCCCAGATCAGGACACTGTGATGGAAGCCGGAAAGTGATCATTCATAAGGAGTGAGTTTGAACGAGAAAGGCTGTCCACCCACACTATTTACGAACCACTGCCACAGTCAGCCATTGTTCAGAAGAACACGTTAACAAGAGAGGATGATGGTGAGGAAGGATCACAGAGAATCTTGAAAGGGAAAATATAGAACTGCTGATTTGGCCACTTCACTACAACACATTTCTTTGAAAATATATTCACATTAAATCTTCATGTCACATCTTCATATAATTCGCATCAACTCATATAAGAAGTCAATTCATATGAATTTTTTTTTTCACTGAAAACAAAACAAAACAAAGAAGAAGCTATAAAAAGGGGGAAATGCAATAAAAACAGTTCCCACAAGGAACTAGTTTTATGCTGTATATAAGCATAATGTACTATTTCCTAGTGGGCATTGGGGTTTTAGATGCAACCTAAAAAGTGGGACAGGCCCAGTGGAACTTTCCTTTACTTCTTGCAACCAGAAAGCTGTCTTCGCCATGAAACTAGTCTACAAAATGGGCTTAGCTAGTTTCTTTGCAATTTTCAAAGGATGATTCCTGCAATAATAAACTAGACATCAAGAAAATAAATTATAAAATGGTGTTTTGTGCTGAAAAATAACAGAAAATGAATATTAAACTGTTTTTGTCCTATTTTTGAGAACAAATATTTGTAAAGTTCGCCATAAAAGGATGCTATGACTCAATACAGCTAAACATTAATGATGCCAGGAAATGGTTATTCATCAAAGTCTCTATTGTGTTGATTATAGTATCAGAGTGGACAATATACATTTCTGTAGAGTAAGTGAGTGAAAACGACAGGAATTATTCAGCCGTGTGAAATCTGTCTGTGATTTTTGATGATAATAAAGACATAGAAATTGCAAGATATTGTCTGACTTGCATTTCTTGCAGGATACGTCTTTCCATCAAAAGCTGGTTGGCATTTTGTCAGGTGTGGAATACAGTCCAGACCCATTACGAGAAGCCATAAAACTCCCGTCTCCTGCAAGAGAAAAGGAACACAACAAAAGAGTGACTGAAGCTGCCATCTGGAAAGGATAAACTAACAAGGCTAGCACACACACACACGCGCGTTTTATGGGGACAGACATAATGATTTTTATACTGAAAAAAAATTATATTCTATCCCCTACCACAATCATCACAGAAACATTATGCAGTTTTACATTTTCCAAAAACATCACTAAGTATTACGTTTTCCTCCAAAAAATGTCACCACAAGGACAAGGATTTTGGATGTTGCTATATTTGTGGGGACATTGTGTCCCCATAAAGTAGGGTACAGCTACCTAGTCCGGGTATCTTTCGTTCATTTGTTTTTGCTTTCACATATGGAAACGAAAAAACTATTTTTTTATATTTTTTTAGAAAAATGAAAAGAAAATTTGACTTGATTTTTTTTTTTTTTTTTTTTTTTACCGTTCTTGCACGGAACTCAGAAAAATCACGTGATATTCCGATTTTCCCCTGTGGGTGGTGCTAAATCTGATTGGCAGGATATGCATTCATTGTTTTTCAAAATAAGAGTTTTCCCAACACTGTATTTGTTAGCCTGTAAAATTAAAGGTGCTCTAAGCGATGTCACGCGTTTTTTAGGCCAAAACATTTTTTGTCACATTAAGCAAACATCTCCTCACTATCCGCTAGCTGCCTGTCCCCTGAACACACTGTAAAAAAAACGCGGTCTCTGCAGACACCCCAGGCTCCACAAACAGCAACAAAAACAAACTGGGCTTACCCGCACCACGAAACATAACAAACTGTTCCAGCCAATAACCGACAAGAAGGGTTTGGGGGGTTAGTGCGCGAATGAGGATGAGGGAGGGTCTAGCTAGCCTCCGTTTTGTTTGACAATAGGCTTGTTTGAGATGCGCCTTGCCTCGCCTGAAATGTAGGCGAGAGTAGGCGGCTGCAGTGAAAGGAGGAGTGAAAAAAGCGCAGGCAAGCCGGACAGTTCTCGCTTCTCGCAGTGGATCAGACACCTGTGAGATCAATGATGGATATCGCGGGATTCACGCTCGTGCACAGTGTTGCTAATAAACTGGATGTAATTTAAGTTCTGTTGCTTTTATATGAAAATAAATATAATGAACAAGACACCCAAAGTACTTGTTATTTAATTCCATCCCAAATAAGTGTTTATCAATCATTTTTTTCGAGAAGTGACGTCACCCAGGATCGCTTAGAGAACCTTTAATAGTCTATATGCATGCTATTTGTCACCCAATTATTTGGCTTCACTGAGTTAAAATAACTGACTGAAATAGCCTAACTTGGAAGTCATCCCTCCTGATCTTAACGATCCATTTTTTTCTGAGATCCTCTTCCACGGGAAATGAATGAAAACTCACAGTCGAGTTGTATCTTGCCGCACAACGGCACACAATAATATTCCGAACTAGGTCTCATTAGCTTTTGATATCGGAAAACCTTTTTCTCCATAGTTAAGCTGCCAAGATAAGAATAACTAGAATGTTTGTCATTGTTAACTTTCGCGCGTCAGATCTAATACGGAACCGGAAACTGTTTGCCCAGTAGAGAGTGTAGTCGGAAACACGTCACATTCCCCGCTGCATAGAGCCTATTACTCAAGTCAAAAACAGTCCCTTATCGCCACGTAGCCTACTGACGTAACAATGTAACCTGCTGAAAGAAAGAAAAACCCACAAAATAAAAAATGGGGTCAAAAGTCCCAGTACTCTTGGAATGGCGCTCGGTCAATCAAAATCAATAAACATAACTGTTATATAATGATAGACTGTTAATTTAGTAATTATTGCAAATATCAACCTATCACTTAACTTTTTTAAAAAAAAAATGCTGATGGTTTCTAGCAAGTTTGTATTTGTAGAGAATGTTTGTGTGTTTTCCCTGTCATTTATTAATAAAAATGTTTAACATTATGCAACAGCAAAATATAAGTAAATGAAAAGAAAAAATTACAAATTATCAAGACACAAATTCATACATTAAAACAAACATTTTTGGAGACAAGGTGGTTTTATTTCTAATATTTTGTTTTTCTTGTAATCTCATTACCTCAAAATCAGAGAAGACAAAAACCAAAACTGAGTGACCAACCAAGCTAATGTAGTTTTATGGACACATGTTTAAATGCTGTGCTTAAATACAAAGGAAATCATTTCACACCAGCACCCCTGTGTATGGACGGGGCACTTCACATTTTCAAAAACCTGTTCTTATCCAAAAACACAATGTCTTGATTTTCCTCTGTGATAATGAGGCACACAATGTGTTGAGGCATAAACAGTAACAAAGAGAAAAAAAAAAAAATGACCAAACAAAAGTTAAATAGACATTCCCCCCACTGGTTATACACAAGTATACGCAAGCAGTAATTGTACAGTATCAACATGATGAAAGAAAATTCACACAGCCTCACTCTTAAATCAACTCTCAAAGAATGAAGTCCTCCGATTTTTTAACCTTTAGCTTCTTTTTTGATGCATTTAAGGAAAACATGCTATTTACAAAATCATACTTCTGAAACTGAAGATTCAATAACTGGAGCTAGTTTTCTCTGTGATTTATGCATTACCCTTTCATTTGAATGTTAGCAAAAAAAGAGAGGCAAGTCATATTTACAAGGGACAACTCGAAATCGTAATTACTCGAGCGAAATGCAATGGCCAATGTGTGCGTTTGCTGTATTCCGTTCCAACTAAAGAAGCAGTTGTGTCGATTTCTTCAAATCGAATATGCACTACTAATGCACACGCACACATACACAGCAAAGTAAATGGAATTTGTTGATTCGGAGTTATTTGTGTAAAGCAGGGTCGCCGTGGCAACAGAGTAAGTTAAACAGCGCTCAGGTCCCTCCCTCAGGTATCTCACATCGGGCGGAGAAGAGTTCAGTCTCATCTGAGATTGATTTCATTTAATCCACTTTGACCACGCTGTAGATCTTGGTGACAAACCAAAAGCAGGCAAAGAATCCAATTGTACCTGGAAGAAAAAACACAAAACAGATTGATGTTACTATCACACTACACAATATTACCTGAACTACTTTTCTCCTCCCTCAAGATGGCACATAAAGACTGTCTACAAACATCGAACGCTTGGAAAAAACAAATCCCACAATTATACCTGCCATTAGTTTAAAATAAAAGAGAAAGAGTTAAAGCTGAACTCTAAGAGTTGATAGCACAGTGATAATTGCTATTTTTAAAAGTTTCTTGTTGACGTCAAAATGGTTGCTAACACCCGTCCAAGAAATAGCTTTGTTCTGAAATATTTATATACTTATACGCGAGTTATTGCTTTGATTTGACTGGATCTTCCACACAACAGGCGTATTATGATGTTACACTAAAATACTGTATGTTATATGGACAAGGATGTTTTATTGCCATTCTCCGTGACCTTTCTACTCGTCGTGACAACAACCGTCACACATCCCTAGAGTATTCCACATTTAATCTCAAGAAACGCAGTCACTTCATTCCTACAGTCTGAACAATATAGTAGTACAGCCAACTAATGTTGACATTGTTTAGACCAGTGGTTCTCAACCCCACTAGGGGTCTCTACAAACTTCCAAGGGGGCCTCAGAATGACTTAAAAGCAGAACCTAAAATTAACTCTCGCCAACGCCGATTTTTATTCTCATTTGGTGCTATGAAACTCTGTCAATCACCAATTAGCCAGTGACAATTTGTTTTAATTCTAACAATGCAATGTTGTGACAATATGAACATGAACAAAAGTGAACGACGCTCTGTACAGTTGACGGATCAGTGCTGCATCATCAAAAATTTTTTCAGCCATTCCCATGTAAATATTCAAGCGCTGGAATACGCGAAAGGGAATTTGATACTCGCACGCTGTATGTTTAAACATCCGAAACGTGACCTGTTAGCTCTTGTGCTTAGTTGAGCTCTCTTTCATGCCTTCCTGCACTTGAATGGACAAATTTACAATGCCCGTCTCGGCGAGTATCCTAGTAAAGATGGTTGGTTAGGAATAGTTCACTTAAAAATGAAAATTCTGTCATCATTAACTCACCCTCAAGTTGTTTCAAACCTGTATGATCAAGTAAATGACAGAATTTTCATTTTTTAAGTGAACTATATTCTCCTTCAAGTGATCGCAAACACAAAACACATGATCCGTGCGTGCATTCGTTCTTAAAGTGACAGCATCCTAAAAATCTGCTACTGTCTGTGTTTTTAATGTTAATCAAACAAAAAAGGACAAAGAAAATCACTCACTGCTCTTGAACTATAAAAAAGATATGAAGACTATGCAGTGTAATTTATTTGATTAGACTGCTTTATTAAATTTCGGTACCTGAAAACTATTAGACCTGCCTGAAGAGCATTGTTTATTTCAATTGTATATTCGCTGAATTGTATTTATTTGTGCTATTGCTTGTAATTTATTTGTTTGTTCTTACTTTATTACTGACTGTTTACTTGTCTTTAAAAATGTATGCTATTAAATTTATATTAGTTAAGCTAGTTTTAGCAGAAATTGGAATAGAGTATTGTGAATTTTCACTATTATCTAAAATGTTGGTGTCATAATTGCCTGTTGTTGTGTCATGGCTGGTAAAAATTATTTTTGGCCGGTAAATTTTCTTTAGTCAGAAGTTAAGTTTTAGGATCTGCTTAAAAGTATTTATCATGACATAGCATATCATGATATAACAATCTAATATCTGTAAAGCTACTTTGAAATGAGGTGAAAAACACTTCACAATTTTCTATAAAAATGGTATCACAGAATTCCATGATTTCCAGGATGAATCTCTGAACAGCATGTGCAAGGCTTTCACAAACAAAGCCCTCTCAACACTGAAAGTGTCACATTTTCACTTCAATTTGTTTAGCCTGCATTTAACTTCTGAAACGTATGAATGAAACTTCTGAGTTTTAGTGCTTCACAAATCAATCAGTTAGTGCTTTCCTTGCGAATACTAACTCTGATGCATACAATCATCGGTGTGTTTAGAACGTTCAGGATGTGATCAACTGCTTACTTTCACATATCGGAGAATTGGAATATCAAACGTCACTAATTAGTTGAAAAATCGAAGATATAAAAACCACAGGCCTACGTTATGCCAGTCATTCAGTGCGAAGCATCAAGTGACAAGCTTGTTGTGTCTCCATAGAAATCTATACTACTATCTATACTAATGCTTCCAGAGCAGCAAGTTCTAAATAAAACCAATAAGAGTCTATTTAAAAATGACCATGATGAAACAGAGTTCTAAGGTACAAATATATTGAGTTTGTATTTGCCATCAAGCACCCTCCCTGAAAATAAAATAATTTTATTTTAATTAAAAAAAAAAGAGTAGAAGTAGCTTTGTGAAATTCTTGTGAAATAATGAGTTATGAAATCGGTCTTAGACATTCAGTTGGCCCTTGGAGGTACACATAACCCTGATATGGCCCGAGCAGAAATGGAGTTCAACACTACTGCTCTACACACACAGACAGACCTGTAAAGAGGAAGAAGATGAGCGCCATGATCATGGTGTAGCCAAAGTAAAGAATAGTGCTGGCGAGTCCACTGATCTGTAGCTTAGAGAAGAAGTAATGGATGGCATAGACCAGAAAATAAACAGCTGTGAATCCGCTGGTCAGGAAGGAACGCCACTGCCAGTGATAGTCCTGAGAGATGACACACACACAAAACAAATGAAAAAAAAAAAAAAAAAAAAAACACAATTCTCCAAAATATGCATATGGTCACGTGTATGTACTGTCACCTCAGCACACAGGTGGAAGTAGCACAGGAGGATGGTGGCCTCAGAGCAGGTGATGACCAGTATGATGAAGACCAGGAAGAGAAATCCAAACATATAGTACATCTGATGAGACCTGCAACATCAATGATTTACATTGGTTTGTAAACCTAAACCTATTGGTCTCATGGTCTGTTATTCGTAAAGCCAAATAGAACAGGAATACTGAGTAACCATTAATATACTCTGATTCTAAAGTGCACCATGAACTTCACATCAGCACTGACCAGATGCTGTTAAGGATGAAGAAAAGCTGGATGAAGATGCAGCCAAATGGCAGGATTCCACCCATGACAATGCCAGGAAGAGGTTTAGTGTAGAAGGACTGCTCTGGAATCTGTCTGGGGATCTGATTGGTCCTCACGGGATGTTCAATGCCCTGATTTTAAACAAAAAAATACACATTTATAACTTCAATGAAAAGAGAGAATTATGGATAATTGATTGGGTTCTGGATTATTTGACAACAAACCAAATTAAGTTTTAAAAAAGGCTCTAGGGAAACAATCTGAAAGCTTACGCTTTTCTTGAAACCGAAGTACGCTCCGATAAAGGTGAGGGGCACTGAGATACAGAACCACAGAGCCAGGATGGCCACCAGAGTGCCAAATGGCATGGCAGCTGATGAACCCTCACCCCACAAAATCAGATTCATTACGAAAAAATCAGCAAACACCACCCTGAAAAAGCATTCAAGAATATATTAACAACAAGCCATATTTCATCAAGTCAAAACACAAGACTTCAAAGTGCAAATTCAAAATTTTGTAAAATGGCTGAAATCTTCCATAACTGTTACATTTAACAATATGATTGCTTTAAGAAAATTATGGATTTCTGATTTACCCACCCTGGACAGAGAAATGCTGTCAACAGAACATTGGTCTTCCACTTCTCCCCACCGAAGGCTGGAAAAAGTGAGAGAGACCAGTTGACCTCACATACAAGCCAAATATTAAACCACAAAGAGAAAATACGGTCAACGTAATACTATAGTGCTGTATTCAAGCAACAATTCAGCATTTGCTTGAATTGTTAACAGCAATGACCAGAGATCATGTTGTTTAATTATTTTAACATTTAATAAGGTGCATAAAAAAGGTGTGCCCTAAATATATGCTAGCATGCATCTTATATCACATACTTCTACCACGCTCTAAAATAATATATTTTACTTGAAATTAGAAGGGGTGGGAACTGGGAATCTTTAGAAACCTCATAACCCAATCCAATTCTAATTCTGGGATACATGATCCAATTCTAAAACTATTCTTGATCTACATTTACATATGTAATTAAAAGTACTTTTTAAAATAATTACTGATTAATACCTTTAATACATATTGAGTTACAGGCATGCAAACTTGAGGCAAAACACAAGAAGTGCTTTTTCCCATTTTTGAACTGTCACTTTCATTTTCAATATGAATGTCTTTCTACAGAAAAAATAACACCACAATCAAAAATTTGAGCCGGGGACCTCTGCTTGAGTTGACACGGAATGACCCTATAATAACTCTGTGCTCCCTATTATTTCCTACAATCCTATGCATCAAGTTTGATGGAAAAATCATAAAAGTGGCTAATAGAACGATTAAAAGAAGTAAACTCATAAATGTTCATTTATGATTTCGTTTCTAGCAAGAAATAAGTAGAGAGAAGATCAAAGGGGACAATTAAACATCTGTTGTATGACTGATGTTAAAACAGACAGAGCTGAGCAGATGGATCTACAACTGATATCATAGTAAGACACGGCAGGTCTGGAAAAAGAAGAGTAAGCTCTCATTGTAATCTGCACAAGCCGTCGAACACAACTAAAGCAAAAAAGCAGCAGGGGTGTGTATGCCTGCCTGTTCGTGTAGAGAGCTCCTTTGACACTAATTAAATCTAACGAACTGCAGACAGCCCAAATGAAGGGAGGATCAGAGGTCAAAGTTCAAACTTCTGCTGTGTACTTACATTTGTAGTAGCGGGCAGCCACATAGCCAGCTGGAGTACCCAGCAGCACCCACAGCACCACCGCACATGTCATCAGAGCTCCACGATTGGCAGGTGAGAGAAAACCCAAACAGGCAAAAACTACAGATCGAGAGAAAGGAGGAAAACATTGTCAAGTTCAGGGTTGCATAAATGTACAAATTAAGTAAATTCAGACAATGTTTATCAAAAAACTACAAATTCCATCACAGGACAGTCCATGTTCATACACTGTATCAGCCATCACAAAGTAAAAACATTTATCCTTATTGTATTTTTGGTAACATATCTTTTTTTATCATTTACTATAAAAGTAATTTGTCCAAACATCTTATTACACTGGTCACACGCTGCATTTTATAAAAATATTTTTTTCATTGTCAGTGTTTCTCTCTCATCAAGATAATGTTAATCAGGACATTATTTTGACATTTGTATATTTATTTTAGACGTATGTCTTTTTTATGCCAAAGACACATTTCTAAAGAAAAGTAAACAAGGAAAAACTGTATTCAATAATTATTTTTGAATTATTTCCTACTGCTCAGCTCTCCATAAACTTACAGAGAGTAACAAATGTCATGATGAAGATCTGAGTACCAGAGCCCAGAAACACAGACAGCAGCATGCCTTTCCTGGGAGGCCTGAAGACATCTCCGTGAACAAGTTTCCAGCCAAATTCCTCCTGGGCATCCTCCTGGAAAAGATGGAATGGAAAAGCGAGGCTTTAACAATAGCAGGAGCTAACGGAACCCAGTTCAGGCGTGGGTTTTGGTCTACAGCCCAATTACGGCTCTCGGTGATCAAAGAAAAGACGCCGGTTGCTGCTCAGACCAATGATACACTGTGTCACTCTCAATCTGTCCTTAATGAGTCTGATTTGTGTGGAGGGAGGAGGGGCCATGGTGAGACAGGAAAGAGAGAAGACGTAAAAGCAATAGATCACCTGACCCTGCGTGACCTCAAATACCATATGGGAGGGCCTAAATATACCAAAATATGAAGTGATTTGAATGCAGAGTGTGTGCATTTAAGGAAACATATGTCAAGGGTGAAGGCCAGTGGCAGCACTAAGGCTGGGCTTGCCAGAGCTATAGCCCTGTCATAATACCAGCTCAGCATATACAAAAATTTCCCTTATCTCTTTTTTTACCCTCAGTGTCACTATAAACAATTGTCTTGATGGGAGAAAAGTCAATTAGGCCTCACTCAGGTTAGGTCCGCATTAACAATCATTTTAAGTACATTATCAACAGCAAATCATCAAGCATTATGCAGTGCTATTTAATTTCAAACAAAAGACTGTGGACTTAATGTATATGTAAATAACTGTCACGTAATGTATCTGCCATTGGTGAGTACCTACTTAGGAGGGCTTGAGCCTAAATAAAGATTGCGATCTTTTAATGATTAATCGTGTAGCTCTAGTGCTTAATAACAGGGTTCCTACAGGTTTCTTCAAGTTAAATTCAAGACTTTTTAAGACCTTTTTAAGACCATTTATATAAAAAATTAATACCTATTTCACGTCCCTACCAGCAAAGAAAAACAAAATCCTTCAACTTGTGTTCATTTATTTTTCAAATGTGGAATGGGTAAAAGATGATAAGCCAAGCAGGTCTGAAAAATAAAAACATTTCAGTAGGCCACAAGAAAGTTTGCCGAACAATGTTAAGTTGTGTTTTAACATTAGCTAGCTACTTATTCTATGCTGGGAATATGGGGAACTGAGAGACCCCTGAACAATAAACATCGAAAATAATAATAATAATCGTGGTTGACAAATTAAATAAAAATACAATACGGAGAAGTTACATACAGCAGTGTTAATTTTGACAGCAAATTTTGATTTAGTTTTAGTCTCAGTCTTTTGACTAAAAATATGACACGATACGATTGCACTGACGCACACCCGATTCAACTGTTTAAGACATAACCGACATAGTTTACATGAATACTCTCCAAACCAGACATACCCGCGCGCTGTATAGGTGAATATGTGCATGGCTCCACGCTTCGGGTTGGTGCGTGGTTGGTTTACATTTTTAACATTTTATGAGACCGTGGGGTAGATCAGCACGTTACTGTACAAATGTGTGCATCTACCACACACGCAGGACATCAGTTCGCACTGGATCGCTTCCCAGATCGACACTATCTAACATTTTCATCTAGTTTTTATTCGTTGACGAAAATGTAAATAGATTTTCGTCATAGTTTTTGTCATTCAAAACTAGGTTTTATTTAGGTAGCGTCTCGTTTTCGTCAGTGAAAAATGTCGTTGAAGAAAAGTTATTATTTTAGTCAATGAAATGAACACTGACATACAACACAATTTTTAAGACCCAGACAGCAAAATTCAAGACTTTTTAAAGACTTTTTAAGGTATTATTTCCAAATTTGTAAATTCAATGCTTTTAAGGCTTTTTAAGACCTCGCAGGAACCCTGAATAATTTCGAAAATAACTCCCTTTAGAGTGTCCTTGTGCTTTGTAACTTTGCAGACCTTTTTCATGCTCAAACACCAACATTACACACTAAAAATGTTGAAAATATAAAAAGCATAATAGGACCGCTTTAAGGGAAAATTAATAAAATACAAAAAATGCAGGAAGTTATTAATGCACTTAATTTGTTTGGGGTTAAGCTGTGTTGTATCTAAACAGCGCTAGATGACTGAAACTGCATGTTGTTTAGATACCTGCAGTATAGGCATTCATTACCTACAGAATTCAATTATTTTATTATAGCACACCCTCTGAACTGTTAAGCCCCCCTTACACCCCAAAAAAAAAAACATCCTGGTGCCGCCACTGGACTAGGTATATGTGTGTATGCTTGTCTCTTCTCATTGTTGATCCAGGCCACATGACATACAGTGACATACACATCCTGTAGGTTACGCTCGTTAACTTACAAACCAAACACACTGAGTGCTCCACACACTCTATTGTGTGCAACACAAAAACTTGGCTGTACTAAAACATACAAGCTGACACTCTCACACACACATACGGTCATATGAGAGGACTGATCACATATCAGACAGTGACGTGATAGTTGTAGAGCAGAACTCACCACAGAGTCCATCTGGTTGTATCTGGCGATGTCTTTATGGAGTGTTCGGAGCATGATCATAGCGACCATCCCCGAAAGGAAGAGCACAATGACCAGAGAGTTCATGATACTGGTGGCAGAGAACAGAACATCTAAGCATACGTGTTTTATTTGCTAAACTACATCATGGGTTTATCAGGATATGGAACCTAAGCCAAATAAAACCCTCAGTCCCTGCAATCCAACTTTAGTGACAAAATGCAAGGGGTCCGCATCTTTGGTAATGCAAACATCAACGTGCGTAATGGTAACGCACGCTGATGTTGCGTTTTCAATTGCATGTTTCAAGAGACCAAAGAAAACACAGACTCATTTACTGCTCACATGGTTCATTCTGAAACACGCAAAGGGCAGTTATTGACCAGCTGGTGACAATCACAATTTCATATACTCGCCAGTTGCCGAGAGTTCATTTTAAACCCTTATTGTGTTCCAAACACAGACGCTAGATGGCTTGTGCAGTGCTGTGCAGAGGCTATGGTATCCATTTAATGAAATACGTTTTAAAGGTATTTGAAAATGCAGTAATTTACGCAATACACATAGGTCATACATGGGTGAAAAAAAGAAAATCTGTATGAATGCGAAAAAAAGAAAAAAAAAAAGAAAAAGAAAATCCACATCCCTGGTAACACCACCAACCCCACCACATTGGAGAGTATTTTGTGGTAAAGTCTACTAGGGCGTTGCAACGGACGCATCTATAGTGCACTGCAACCGCAAATGGGGAGCTTGTAATAACGCAAGTCCGCTTTGAGTGTGTCATTTAGGACAGGGCCATATAATGCATGTAGTGTGTGATGTGCGCTCTCACCTGAACCACTGAATGTTGGTGTGTGGCATAGACTCAAGAATATAATCCCATCTAGAGGCCCAGCGAATATGTTTCTCCTCCTGCAAACATCAAACCAGCAGTTACACTGTAGTTCTGCAGAAACACTGACATAACAAAACACAGAAAGGTTCTCCAATCTCTTATAGGCTAAATGACCTCTTGGTTGATAGAAAGACAGAGCAGGGACGCTGTTATATACTGTATCAAATTGATTGTAGCATTTTAAACCTGGTCTGTAATAATGCATATAAACCCAAATTTACATACTTGGTTATAAAGCCAAAGCAAAGCCTTTCAAATAATCAATTTAAATATTATCATCATTTTAATTTTTTCATATACAGTGCATTATGAAGCTTTTAGCTGTACTTTAGCTTTGGTTGAAGTTCATGTTATACTGTATTTCTATACATTTTAATTTTAATTATTAGACAATAATTGGCAGACCCCCTGCAGGAAACCCCTGCTTTACAGAAAACTTGCCATGAAACCAGTATGCCACCTTGTGGAACAAAGCAGAACACTTCTCAATTTGAAATGAAGAGGAAGAGCAATAGAAACTGTATATATATATATATATATATATATATATATATATATATATATATATATATATATATAAGGGCTGGGCAAGTTAACGCGTTATTATCGCGTTAACGCATTTATTAATTAATGCCGACAATTTTTTTATCGCACGTTAACGCAGTTTTTTTTATTATTATTATTTTGAAAGTCCGTTGCTCACTGGCTCTGAATACACATAGGCCTACAGTCAAACCATGATCACAGGAGGGGTGGGATGTTGGTCAGCCAGCAAATAACCCACCCAAACAAGCAGTGGAGAGAGGCAGGTTCTCTCTGGTGAACAGTTGAAGGGTTGCGCTCCGCGAGTGAATGACATATATATAACAGTGAATGTTATAGACAATTCAACTTCGGCAACGAGCGGGCGCGTGCTTGAGGCGAGCATGACCGCAACAGTTTCACAGGAACGCACCCGCTTGTCGCTGTACCTTGTGCTCGACCACTTCACCTCACTCTTGGCTGATTTATACTAATGCGTCGGACTTACGCCGAAGACAATACGCTATAGACTACGCGTTGGTTTTCATTTATATCTCTGCGTCGTTGTCCGCGTTGACGCGCAATTACACATGCAGAGGGAGCATGTGAAACCCGGGGAGCGGTTGTAGCAATCACAGCGCTTGCGGTACACGTAGAATTGACGTTACATTTTTGGAGAGGTGCACGTCAGGGTACGCCGAAGTGTACGCGCGCTACACAGCAACAGCGTAAGTATAAAGTATAAATTGTTTTTTTTACTCTGTTTAATGTAATATTACGTGGGAAACCATGGCATGACCAAACCTAAGCTACTATAAGTAACGTTGGTCGACTTATATAGTAGTGATCATGACCTCTGACTACTACATAGACTGTTTCTGCTGCTCCCTGATAAAAGATACCTGTTGATACCTGTTCAGAAAAAAAACAAGAAAACTGGACTCGTTTTAACAAACTAGATAAAAGGTAATGCCCTGGCAGTGGCAAATAGCTTTGTTTAAATATTTGATTTGATTACATTAATGTTTAAGTTGAGATTTGAGATTACTGTGTAAAGGGAATACTGCTGGTATAAAAGCACCTTATTTGTTTAAAGTTATTGCACTTTTGTCTATATAGCAGTACATTTAAATCAAAAGTGCGCAATACACTACTTTAGAAGTCATTATTCAATTTTGCGCATAACAATGCGATTAATCGCAAGAAATTTTTTTAAAAATTTTAATCGTTGCCCAGCACTAATATATATATATATATATATATATATATATATATATATATATATAAACAAACTACCACACAAAATTCAGTTTTAGGGATGGCTCGATACCACAATTTTGGCTTCGGTACGATACCAGAACCTAATACCTCGGTATCGATACTAAATCGATACCACAGGTAAAAAAAAAAAAAAAACAGTCTCAAAATTTAAGTGACACTTAAAAAACACTGCTTGAAACTCTCCACTACCAAATGTGCTAAGAAAAGGTATCAAAATGTAAAATAAAATAATAATAATTCAGTCAGGGAACATACAGTAGGTTAAATTTTGATTTCGAAAAAAAACCCCTGAAATTATACAATTAAAATAGGTTAATATCTATAATAATAGATTAACATATAATAATAATAGAACAATGAAATGACATGTAAACCATTATCTGTCATGCATCAACAGAGAATTATCAACATTTATTGCATTTATTCATCTTGGTTTGGTTACTGTTTGGGTTCATATTAGTTTAAAGCTCCAGTAGGTAGCTTTTGTAAACAAATATTTGTTAAAACTGTCATTATGTCCTCACAGTAGAATATGAGACAGATAATCTGTGGAAAAAATCGAGCTCCTCTGGCTCCTCCCGGTGGTCCTATTGCCATTTGCAGAAATACACCGCTCCCGGTCAGAAACAACCAATCAGAGCCAGGAGGAATGTCTTAGCAGTGTCAATCACGCTCCTGTACGCGCTGATCACCCCTCTCTTGCACAGCGCGAGCGCGTACCGTCGTTCGTGACTCTCCTGTTCGAACTCGTTCATCCAAATGAACGAATCTTTTTTCGAGTCATTTCGTTCATTCAACGAACAAAATGACTCGCAAAAAGATTCGTTCATTTGGATGAACGAGTTCAAACAGGAGAGTCACGAACGTGCATCACAGAACAGAGCAAGGCGAGCATTTGTGCTTATAAAACTTCAAGTTTTTTATTTATTTTTGAAATGACCGATTGTTTCGCTAGATAAGACCCTTATTCATCGTCTGGTATCGTTTAAAGCCCTTTGAAGCTGCACTGAAACTGTCATTTGGTCCTTGAAACGTTTGTGTCCTATTGAAGTCCATTATATGGAGAAAAAGCCTGGAATGTTTTCATCAAAAACCTTAATTTCTTTTCGACTGAAGAAAGAAAGACATGGACATCTTGGATGACATGGGGATGAGTAAATTATCAGCAAAAGTTTTTTTTAAAAGTGATCCTTTAACGTTATCTTACTAGCTATTTATAACTTATAGAAAGAGTGCAACGTTATAAAGTTACATGTATTGCAAAATACATAATGATTTGAGGACCAAGTTTGTAGTCAAAGTATGGGCAGGCCATAGTCAATGTAAAGCATATTGTTGATGTTTCGTCCCTATTAGTGAATGTTCCATAACTGTTTATAATCCGCCGTCATCGGTGGTCCTGTTTACTAGCCTGCGCGTTCACGGCAGGCTCCGCTGTGGGGGAGGAGCTGTGGAGGGAGGGCTGTAGAGCAGCAGAGAGCAAGGGGGCTGGACCTGTAAGTTGTGCTTGTTCAAATTTTCAGGCCAAGTCAACATTTTCTCAAAACTCCCTACTGCAACTTTAATGCATTGCTAAAAATGTATTAGTATATTTAATTTTCTAGGTCATTTAATTACTGATTGATATAGATTAATAAATGCTATAATACTGTTAGGTCTGGTTACCTAATGAATGTTGACAAATGTAGCTTAATTGTAATATTAGAAATATTCATATTACTACTATTACTCTCTCTCTCTCGGCTTATTCCTCTAGGGGTCGCCACAGCGGCACTAATATGCCATTCATTTTACTATCACTAATACTAAAATTAATATTATTCAATTTTTTATTCTTTATTCATTCAAATTCAATTAATATATGTTTGTTTGAAAATGCAAAAATGATGAGACCTAAACTTAATTGGTTCTAGCGTGTCATGCAAGCAGATTTGAGCTTTCGTGTTTATCGTATTATATATAATTGATAAGCTCTTACGTATGTGCGCTGTTCAGTGTTCAATAAAAGTCTAAATTAAATCAGTTGAATGATGGACTAACCTGTCGATCTCTGAACTCTTTGAACAAGTCAGGATGAGCAACTGACGAGTCAAGTGCTTAGCCAGATTTGATGTGTTGCCTCCCCGTTTGCAGAGTGGTGCATTGAGATCTGTTTCTTTACTTGTCTCATTACTTTTGTAGGCAAAGTAATGCCTTATTTCACTCATACTGCTCTCTCTATTTATTAATTTCGGGCGTGTAGAAATTCGAATGAGCTTCGTTTGATCCATCGTGTTCCTCTGTTGTCACTGTTTGCTGGTTTCGCATGACCCGCGTCAGTTTAGGTAGCGCACTGCCGCCTAGCGGTAAACTTCGAAACAGCAGCGCATCAAATACCGAATTGAACAAAATTATGATATTGTACCGTTTGAAATATAATATATACCGGTATTTTTGCAGTACCGGTATACCGCGCATCCCTATTCAGTTTACAGATTCAGTTTAAAAACGAAGTTTAGCGCACACAAAAATGAAAATGCTGTCATTTACTCACCCTGACCATTCCAACCCCATTTAACTTTCATTCATCTTGAGAACACAAATTCAAATATTTGTAATATTCTCTAATCATTTTTGTCCATACATTGAAAATTTAGGCAATCAACATTTTAGTTAAGACATCATAAAAGTAATCCATATGAATTAAGCGGATTAATCCAAGCCTTCCAAAGAGACCTGATCACTTTATATGACGAACAGATTTAACAGGCTTTTATTCACATATAAACATTGATCAACACACATACAGAGCACATCAAATATGGTAAACCGAAGCTGAAAAGTGTTTGCTTGATGCGCAATCCTCATTGGTTCTTGCACATCAAGCACACATTGTTGAGTTTGTTTACATTATTTAATGTGTTCCCCTTGTATGTGTGGTAATCAATGTTTATATGCATTTATAAACCTAAAATAAAATAAAAAACGATTGCCTCTGTTTACTGGACTTGGATTAAACTGCTCAATTCATATTAGGGCTGCAACTAACGATTATTTTCATAATCGATTAATCGGACGATTATTTTTTCGATTAACCGATTAATCGGATAAAATTTCAATTTGATTTTTTGTTTATTACAACTAAATAAAACCCTTAATCATGGTATTTATGTGTAAAAGTGAACAAAAGCCACACATTGAGTTTTACTAATATCAATATTTGCATTGTTTTTAATGATAATTGCTGATGGCAAGTTGACAACCATGAAAAACAAAAAAATCTAAATTATATACAACATTGTTTTTAACATAATTTTTGTTAAAAACTAATTTACACAGACATGTTCAGATGTGAAGATAGAAACCAAAAACATGTAAAGTACATAATTCATTTAATTTTTATTTAAGATTCAATTAATTATAAGGATAAATTGCTAAAATAAATATAGAAAGACTGAAAAAAAGCGTGTGAACGTAGTAGAGCCGCAGTAGATCGCGTTTGTAAAAAAATTAAAACTTAATAGAAGACAAATGCTATAAAAAGAGAACGGAATGGAGACGCAGCAAACAGGCTTGATTAAAAGGACAAGAAAATGATGCATTAGTGCACAAGCATTCGCTGAAAACCACTGACTACAGTGACTAAAAAACAATCTTTTACTGCTGCTGTTAATAACTGCCTTTATATTTAGTGCTTCACTTTCTAAACACCGTTTTAATTTAGCCTATTTCTGCGTAGCGCTATTTTAATCCATCACTTATGTTGCGAGCGAAATGATTGCACAACCTGATGCCCGAGACAAAATACAGACATCCCAAGTCTCCCGGAAGTTCCGGGAGTCTCCCGCATATTGATAGCGGCTCCCTGATGCCCGCAAATTAGTTCAAACTCCTGGAATCTAGAGCGTGCAAGCAAGAGAGCGCATGCGAGACAGAAGAGAGTGCTCCAAAGTCCAAACTGTGTAGCGCGCGCACGACAGAGCGGCACAGGGAGAGACCTTGCGTGTGTGTGCGTGTGTGCCGCATCATGATAGGCCTGTTTCAACCAATCACCAGTAAATGCTCCCCGTGACGTAACCAGAGCAACTAATCGATAATGACATTCGTTGACAACGATTTTCATAATCGATTATATCGATTAGTTGTTGCAGCCCTAATTCATATGGATTAATTATACAACGTCTTTATGTACTTTTGAAGCTTGAAAATGTTTATTGATGGACAAAATGATGAGAGAATATAAAAACTTTCTTAATTTGTGTTCCAAAGATGAAAAAGTCTTATGGGTTTAGAACAATTTAAAGATAAGTAAATGAAGACTTTTTCGGTGAGCTATTCCTTTAAAGTGTTATGAAACCCCCGTTTTAACCTGGTCCTTCACACCTCAGAGTTGGAAAAAGTCTCAAGAAATGGGCGTGTACACTATAAAATCTAACATTGTTCTTACAAACTATTGTTTAGTTAACTTTACTTAATCTCCGACAATGTGTTGAACTTACTTAAAAAAATGAGGAATCTGTACTGTTTGCATGCTATGCCTTCATTACTCCGAAAACCCTATTAAACATTACTTGACTGGTTTGAGTACCATTTTGCCAAAGCAAAAAACAAAAAAACAAAAAGAAAAGCAGGCGGGGCAAATGGTTTTTGATGCGGGGCAATTTTTAATAGACTTTTCACTCATTTCTTCCACTTCTGCAGTCATTGTTCTTCTTAGTTGCATACGCTCATTTTCCAGTCATCTTAAATGTTATTGTCAATACAACTAAACATTTTGGGAGAACGTCACATAAGTTGACTTCATAAATTTATGTTGATTTCCTAAAATCAACCTAAAATTCCTCACCATTATTGTGATTAGTGTTCCCTGTGGTTGGGCACTTGGAACTTCATTTATATCATTCTGATTCTCTTCCAATTGATGCAGTGATGCAACATGAAATCACAGTTATTTGATTTCAAAGGAAGTGAAGTAATAAATATTATATATACAGTATTTATACTTAAATTATTTCCATGTTCTTAATGAATGTATTTATGATGTATAACATGACTATCATGTTTAATAATGATCTTTTTACATTTTAATTGCAAACACTTATGGCATAAACTTTTAATTGGGTTGATATAATCCCTCTATATTTGTGACAATATCTTGCAATTTTGCTTGAGTCACACACAGACTTCAACATTCAGCATGCAAACCACAACAATGGTAACAAGTTTTTGTTTTTAAATTAATTTAATTAATTAGACCATTGCAATTTTATTTGCCGTCTCTTGTCAGTATAACCCCAATAACGATAGCAAATACAATTTTAATGGTTAAATAAAGCCAAAAATGGTAAAACAAAGCAATTAATTTATTCATGCCGCAATGCACTCTGGGAGTACACTTCCTCAGATCACAGATAGAATTAAGTTGACAAAACTTAAATAGATTAAGTAAGAAGAACTTGATGTAATTAAGTTATGCTTTCTTGCTTAAATTAAAGCAACGAGTTTGCACAATTTAATTAAGTGAACTGAACTAATTAGTTTTTACGGAGTAAAGCTGTGGAAAAGTGGGAGATTAGAGGGTGGGAAAAGGGGAGACAACAACCAATAAAACACAGACCTGCAGCACACTCATTATACAGACAAATTAATATTAAAATATGACCACGAAAAAAAAAAAAAAAAGAGCACTATAGTCTCTAAACCAGAGGTCTTCAATCCTGCTCCTGGAGGGCCACTGTCCTGCAGAGTTTAGTTCCAACCTGCTTCATCACACCTGTCTTTGTATATTCAAGCAATCCTGAAGAGCTTGATGAGCTGATTCAGGTGTGTTTGATTAGGGTTGGAACTAAACTCTGCAGGACAGTGGCCCTCCAGGAGCAGGATTGAAGACCTCTGCTCTAAACAAACGACTTAGGCCCCATCCACACTACTGCGTTTTAGTTTAGAAACGGAGAATTAAAACGAATACGATCTCTGTCCACACCAGCATTTTAGCTGCGTATTAGAATTGATCTCAGTCCACTTTAAAACGACTGAAAACGCAGATCACGTGACCATTCACCTACACTGGGCATGCGCGTGCCGGTGTAAACGGGGAAACAGATTGACTATTCCTCAGATTTGATGAGGAAGAAAGTAGCCAAGTTACCTCTGCAAAGATTAGCAATGACGAAGACCAGAGATTTCTTTTCATGGACCGACGATGAGGTGGAACTTTTACTAAAGTGACTGATGACACCCAATCAGAGAGCCGAGAGTGAGCCTCTGCATCATCGTTTCTAAAGTTTTGACCCGTCTTCACTAAAACGCCCTCCGGATACTCAAAACGCAAAACGGTCTACTTATTTGCACATTTTTCATTTGAAGACGACGTGATTAAATATATGCGGATGCACGGTGCTGGTTCATGTTTAGCGCACTAGAGTATATGAAATATATCCATAAAAACTTATTGCGCCATTCCGCACAAAAAATGCTCGCATGTTGTTTGAATTCCCCACTGTAATGCGATCTGATTGTGTTAAAAGGTCATTCTCATGAATAAGTGCAGTGTCGCTCAGAACCGGTTGACGTAGAATCATGCCAGCAGCCAGTCAAACACTCCGAAAGCACGCTTCTACCTCAGATTCCATGACGTTGCTTCGACTTTTCTTTTCAACCCAGAAGAACGGCAGGGCTCGCAAAATCGCTAGCCCGACGTCCTGGGGCTATTGAGTTTTCCAGTCCGTCTACCAAAATGCATAACCGGCCTGCCCGACGGGCTATCTGAAATAGTGTAATCAAATTGCTCCCTTTATTCACATAATTGACTAGTTATTTTAAGAAAAAATATGACCACGCAAGTTTTTGATCATGCTAATTTATTTTTTTAGCGCAATTTCTCATGAATCTCCGTGCCTGTTTTAAGAGAAACACATGATCAATGGCGTTTGTTTTTTAAAAAGTGGGTGGGTCAGGTGTGTGTGTGTGTGTGTGTGGGGGGGGGGGGGGGGTGTTGCTAATACAATGCAAAATCAGATATATGTACAATAACAATTTTAGAAAAAAATAACATTACGGTGTCTAGAAATCAATTTCAATAACGTTACATTGGGTTTAATTAGTCTTTTAATGAGATCAACTAATATTAATAGTGCCGAGTTTTTTCACGTGAATAAATGCATAGATCAGCTGTTTTGCTTGTGTACCTTAGTGGTCTTATGGTTAAAACTTTTGCCAAGCGTGTCAGAGGTTCTGGGTTCTAATCCGCACACGTATAGATTTTTTTTTTCTCATCAAAACCGAATATGTTCATCAGTGGTTACAGTATATATCAAACGTTTGTGTGCATTTTGTTTTGTGATTTCACCGGAACGAATAGAGTCTCCGCAACGGCGATAGATTGAAGTGCGCGTCTGAGTGAAGACTGCGCGAGCCACAAGAGAACACTATCCATGCAACCGATCGTCAAGGCAACGAGCACTCAGCTTGATTTAAAAAACAACACATTTTAGCGCTAGATTGTCTCTTATTTAATAACGAACTAAATGAATGCTCTACTAGTTAACTGGAGATGTTTTATTTATTTGTATTAGGTACATTTGTGCTTCGAAATCTTTCAAAGTGGTGGGGGACAATATCGACCCTGAGAAAAGGTGGTGGGGGCATGACATGGCTTCCAGTACATAAATTACGCCTATGCACAATAAAAATTAAAGCTCCACTTTAACATGAATGCTTTACTTTGCGTGTCAGAATGTTTGAATCCATGTGCTTACACACTGCTAAAAAACACACTGTAAAGCTGCTTTGAATTAAACAAATCTGTAAGGTAAAAAGCGCTACATAAATAAAGGTGACTTGACCATCATATATTCTGCTATAAACAGCATAAAATAATTACAGCACCATTTACTTTCCTCAAAAAAGTCTGGAATTGTTATTATTCTTTATTGCTACACTTCAATATGTGAATTCTTCCATCAGAAAATTAACACTTTTAGCGTTGTCAGACTTTAAAACAACGGAGCTGCGCACTTGTTGATATTTGTGTTTTGAAAAATGTTTTGATTGCGCAAAAATAACTAATTTCCACTAATTGGTCAAATTTACGAGTGCTTTTAGTGTTTTCAGTGATGAGCCTGTACATATCTGTTCACATCTCAAAAAATGTGTTTTGGGGTTTCATGTCCCTTTAAGGCTGAAATGAAAGTATTTAAATCACTGACCAAAAACTTGACGGAGTAGGTGTAGGGAATCTTGAGCTCTCCAGTGAACTTGTTGCCCAGGCTCATGGGAGGTCCTGTACAGTCTGCTTTGTCTGGGTTGGTGTGCTTAAAGCTTTAAAAAGAGAGAGAAACATACTCCATTTGTACATATTAACATAAACATATGATAATCATTATCCTCAATTTGATAATTAAATATTTAAATATATTGTTGTGCTTTTTGTTAAATCGTAATGGACTAAACTGTACTTTTCTCTGCTGCCTTATTTTTGGTTGAATTTTTTTGTAGAGCCTCAAATACCTTTTAGGCTCTAATTTAGCTGCGACCAGTCTGGCACCAGCAGCCTCAGTCTCCACCTTGTGGTAGAAGATGGTGATGTCCACATGGTTGAAGATGTAGAAGGTGTCTTTGTCATTGAAGTCAGCCTGTGTAAAAATGACCATTTCTTAAACAAGTTGCATTAAATCGAACACTCAACATAATACTTATGAAAATAAAGTGGGTAAGTTTTACACACATTGACCACACAGGCATCTTTGGCCCGTCCCGTATCCGTGACATAGCAACCAATGGGGAAACCAGGATTACAGAACTTCTGATTGTCCTCCACATCATAACACCAGGTCACTGGCATATTATCAACAATCCTGAGAGAGACAAATAAGTCATTAGATGCTTCATTGTCGTTCTGTGTTACTGCTGGAAGAGGAGAGAGACTGACTGAATGCCTTACCAGTGATGTTGGTAATTGAGGAGCATTCCCTTTTTGAGGAAGTCCAGTTTGGCTTTATCATCCGATTTGTCTGTTTTGTAAGGTTTAACACAGACAGTCTCGCATTCCAAATTTTTGTTGAAGGAAAACTAGAAGAAAATAAAAAGGGATACTTAATAAGTGCTGGGAATCTTTTGGTACCTTATCATTCGATTCAAATCGGTTTTTGAGGTCACAATTCTATTAAAAATCATTTCTCGATTTTGAATGAAATTTAATCTGATATCATAGATTTTATTCTAATTTACGGTTTGGTGTTACTTCTCCTATTTAACTGTGGTAGACAGTTTAATAGGTCTTGAAGAAAAAAATCCCACTGAATCAAATGTGAACCTTTTAGTCAACCCAATTTTATAAAACACATGCCATTAAGTTGACCGCAATCATTACACACGACTAGCAGTTTTCTGTAATAAAGCAAGGCCCGAATTTTAATTTTTGATATTAAAAATAGGAAGAAAGAAGCTAATTACAAACAACAGGACAAATACAATAGAAAAAAAGATATAAAATTAAATAAACTAAGTTTTTCAGGTACAGTAACTTAGGTTTATTTAACGTGAATAATCAAATGTAAAAAAAACACTGTATAGTCTTCACTGTATGAATTAAATATAAATTATTAAAGATACAAAAGTGATTCAGTCAAAAGCAGTTTTTAATTATTGATATTAATGAAACAGACGGCAACAGTTTACAGGCTGCTGCTGTTTGTGTAGAACATAATAGACTGCGGTGTTTACATACTCCACAAGATGTGCATTTTGACATAATTCTGTGTGTATTTGACCATGCAAGCGCAATAAGCTGTAAAAGAGAACTGAATTATGTCATTTTTGCCACGCTCCTTTTCGATAAAAACTGTTGTATTTGTGTTAACTGGTGGGATTCTATCAGAAATGTGTCTGAGATCCCCCGCCGTGCTTAATGCTTCTTCTTGGGAGGGATTCTCTGAGAAATGCTCGAGATCCTCCGGCCGTGATTAAAGCATGTTCGAAGGCATTGTCTGAAGTCTGTTGGTTATTATTGCTGCTCAGCAAGTTATAGTTAGGGAACTCAGCTGTAATCGATGTGTAGACTCGCTGGAGTATAGTTAGGGGACGTGGCTGTAGTCGACTGTAGACTCGTTGGAGTATAGTTAGGGGACATGGCTGTAGTCGACTGTAGACTCGCTGGAGTATAAATATTATAGTAAACTAATGTTGACTGTAGAAGTTCGGGGACGTCGATTGTAGACGAGACCCAGTCTGTTAGGTTAAGGGGAAAATCTACCACAATTTCCACTCGCTGAACACTCTGACTGAGCTTGAGAGTTTCGCTCTCCGTCAAGTGATCTGTTAGCCTAGAAATCTAGACGCACCATAGCGGCAGCAATTGTAATTTGCAGCCAGGGTCGCCTAGCAACTCTCTGTTGGCTTGCGAGCTGGAAAAAAACAACTCTAGTCAGGCCAATCACATCGTGTATAGAGTTGGTGGGCGGGCTTAACATAATTACGGCAGAGTTGCGACGGTTCCAAGTGTATTCCCCGCTACTTGAAAAAAAAGAAGATGGCTGCTCCTGCTGCTGGCGAACAGCGGTCTTTCAAATCGGCTTTGGCCGCAACTCTAGAGGACTTGGAGTTAAAGGGTTAGTTCACCCAAAAATGAAAATGATGTCATTAATGACTCACCCTTATGTTATCCCAAGCCCATAAGACCTCCATTAATCTTCGGAACACAGTTTAAGATATTTTAGATTTAGTCCGAGAGCTTTCTGTCCCTCCATTGAAAATGTATGTACGGTATACTGTCCTTGTCCAGAAAGGAAATAAAGACATCATCAAAGTAGTCCATGTGACATCAGTGGGTTAGTTAGAATGTTTTGAAGCATCGAAAATACATTTTGGTCCAAAAATAACAAAAACTACGACTTTATTCAGCATTGTATTGTCTTCCGGTTCTGTTGTCAATCTGCTTTAGTGACGCTGCTGACGTAAGACGCTGCTGACGTGTATCTGGTGCGTCCGTGTATTCGAATTCAAATAAATATGGCTGGGCAAAAAAATGCAAGTCTTCCTCTGTGTCGAAATCCTTAGACATGTTTGTTAGACATGTTATGGGCTTGGAACAACATGAGGGTGAGTCATTAATGGCATAATTTTCATTTTTGGGTGAACTAACCCTTTAAGCATTTCTTTGAGAAATGAACAAAGAACGGCACTTAAGTCCGTCGCTCTGACTACGTCTCCTTCTTCGTTGCTCTGGTTGGTTGTAGCGCTATCCTATTGCGTGCAGAGGGAATTTGAAAGAACCGTTTATCCCGCCCATCAGATTGAGCCCTGCCAATGGTGTGTTCCCAGACCCAACATCTTGATAAGGGTCTGGCTTGTCAGGCTAGCGATCTGTACTAATATTTCAAATTCAGCACAGCGTACCTGTATTTGACGTACCGTAAACTCTAGTGTGAAGGCACACCCTCGCCATCGCGTTTCTCTCACACACGCAAAGAGAGAGAGCGAGCGAGAGTCTTACATACCACGCAAAATCGACGCACTACATGTAAACCATATACTTGTTTGTATTTTCCTGTAAAAATAACGGAGTTCATCTGGAATTATTCAGCTTTTTTTGGGGGGGGGGGGGGGGGTTGCGGGGGAATGCATTGCTACGTTCGTCTGTTATAGGACAACTTAGTTTGAATAAACGAGCAGACACTGATTAGTCACTTGCTCTACGTTTATTTAAAATTAACAGCAAGACAACTAGAAGTGAATGTGCTTTCCATTAAATGAATCACACACAGTAAACAAATCCTTAACAAAACAAACAAAAAAAACGTTGCAATGAACGTGCTTTGTTTTAAATAAATCACACACAGTAAACAAAACCTTAACAAAAAAAAAACTTTGCAATGAACTGCAATTTAGCAAACTGGGTGCCGGTGCGGTGAGACCAGGGTCCGAAATTAACACCCGCCAAGCGCCAAATGCGGGTAGATTTTACGTTTGGCGAGTAAATCTCAAAAGGCTATCCGCCACACTGGCGGGTGAATTTTCCAGATATCCCAAGTCTCCCGCATATTGATAGCGGCTCCCTGATGCCAGCAAATTAGTTCAAATCTCTCGGAATCTAGAGCGAGCGAGAAAGAGCGTGCACATACTGAGCTTCAAACCGTGTAGCGCGCGCGCGCCAGAGAGGGAGAGAGCGAGAGACCTCATGAAGCCTCATGAAGCGTGTGTGAACCTTCACACCTAAAATAGACCAACACTAAATATATTTTTTAACTTAAATAATTAAATTAAGATGACAAAAAGAAAACACTGAATCAGTTTGAAGCTTTTAAAAAACAGCTTTTTTTTCATCAGACTACGTTTTTTTTGTCAAATAAAAATAGCAGGCCTACCTCAATCCACAGCTTGTCTAGTTTTTACTTTTAAAAAAAGTAACATGGTCTACATAATGTGGGGTGAGTCTGGGTCTCCGATGGCACAGATGTCCCGTGAATACAAAGATAACTAGAGTGGCCAACTTCGGGAAGCGCCTTTAATTTGCTTGTGGACGCTAATGATATTGCATTGTACTTGCACTAGGCCTACTGCTTCATTTTAATACCGCGTAGCATATTTAGCAAGTAACTTCGTCGCTCTTTCTGTCGAAATGGTCCCACAGTAGCTACTTCTTTTCACTCGCTTCATTGTGCTTGCTCAGTGAAATATGTCTTTAGGCGCGTGTGGTTGCGCGTGTCGACACGCCCCGTGATTTAACAAATATAGGCTATAGGCCTATACTGTTTTTTTTTAACCATGCAGCAAACAAACAAAAAAGCTATATATATATATATAAAACTTTTTTTACTTTTAAACCGTTTAACTGATAGTATTAATAGGTAAAATGTTTTACTTTCGGTAAAGTATCTGATAGTTTTACAAAACCTTCAAATGTACTGTTATGAGCACTAGTTCCATGCTCACATCTTCCATGTCTTACTATTTGTTGCTCTGTTTTGACTTCTATGTACTCTTATTCATTCAACATAATACCTTATCTCAATTAAATGTACTGAAATTAATGTATATATGTGACACAAAAAATCTGTTTATTATTTTGGCCGGTAAAAAATATGCTTGGCTGGTGGATTTTTTCATCTACCAGTCCCCGTGGCAGGTGAGCAATAAAGTTAATTTCGGACCCTGGGTGAGACGTAGGCCTACATGCTCGGGCAGATTCGGCTTGAAGTCGTTCATCCTCGGATGCGGCGCCGCGCGCGCTGTTACAAAAAAAGGCGTGCACACAGCCAAGCGAAATGGGGTCTTGCGCACCCAACGCGTCATTTTTGCGGCGCGCATCTTCGCGCTCGTGCGGACGCGTCGAGTATAAACAAGGCTTTACTCCGTGTCAGCGCGTGCTCTGATCGGTAACGGGGCACAGACCTCTCCCGAATCATCTCCTGCAGCAGCCTCCGAAGCACCACTAACCCCGCCTCCGCTTCCCTCGTAAGCTGATATTAGTATTTAAACATTCTCTATGATAAAAAATGTTTGTAAAAAATATTTTAATAACACGGTTTTGGCGGTTATAGAGTTCTAATGACGGTGTTCAACTATAACCGTCGGTCTCACGGTTATATAATAACCGTCACACCCCTAATAATAACTACTATTATGAATTACTATTATCTATTTTTTTTACAGAAACACTGAATGACCAACAATATCTTAAGCAACACCACCAGCCCTAAGTTCAGTTAAAATGATAAATATGTATGCATGCATATCATCAAGTTTCAGTTCTAATTATTAAAGTTCTATCATTAAATAATGCTTGATTATCATAATATAATGCTTGATTGACTGATTTTAAGAGTGTACATTTAGATATTTAAAAAGCTGTTTCATTTTACAAAGATCAGCTGATTTGGTGGAATATAAAATATTAAATAAGAAAATATATAGTCTATAAAAAATACATATACTATATATATATATATATATATTTATTTTTTAGGGGTGTGCACGAATATTCGATCAGTAATTATTATTCGAAAAATAAAATGCTATTCGAATTTTACTATGTTGCTTTGCTGGCCGTAAATGCAGTGAATCCATGATAAATCCCAAGCACTAACTCGCAGTTATAGTAAAATCCACTGGGTGGCTTTGTGGAGCGTGTTAACAAGTTGTTTTATTTGATCATATAATGTTGTCGTCTGCCTCGCGAAGTTTGGAATTACTTGAAAATGATTAAATTGATCTTACTACATGATCTTACAAAATGAAATTACTTTTGATCAAATTAATTAATTAATCTGAGTTATAATATCATCACCACAATGAGAAATCACATGAAATTCATCAGCAGTCGAATGAGGAAAGGTTGCTGTTGTACCGGTGATCATCACTTCATTCGCGACTGCAGGTAAGCGCAGCTGGACCCCGCATGATCCGAGATGATAACTTCTCTAATAGCAAAGTGATTTTTAGATATACTTCCTTTAGATTTCATTGAGGGAGACAAGTTTAAGAACAGAAAACGCAAAGTGCTGTTAGAAACTTAGAACATCGTTATCTTTGTCTCTCTGAAACGTCTGTCAGAGCAGCGCGTTTAATCACTCGAGTATAAAGTGCTGGCGGCGCCCCTGTATGTGGATATTATTGTTTTTCTCAACATAAACGTGAAACAATATTAAACACGATAATCAAATGCTGATGACTCCAGTGTATGTGTACGTTCTGTACGATATCTGGCGCAGTGTGCTTTATTAGGCGTTTTTTTCCGTTCGCGCTGCTTGAGCTTAAATGTAGGGATGCTCCGATTGATCGGACGCCGATCATGATCGGCCGATATTGGCTAAAAATAGATTGATCGGCGAACCCCAAAAGTGCCGATCAAAAAAGCCGATCACGTGACGTAAATTACTCGCGTGACTTTTTCCCACCTGCATGCGTGGCGCACGGGCACACAACAGCAGAGTGGAGCTTGGCAGTGGCAACATGAGTTCTCCTTCACCGGAACGAATAGAGAGTCTCCCAACAGATTGAAGCGCGCGTCAGATTGAAGACCGTGCACCGCGCGAGCCACAACAGAACGCGGTAGGCTATCTGCGCCACTGATCGCTGCGGCAACGAGCACTTTGATCACTTGATAAAAAAAAAAACCCATTTCAGCGCTAGATCGCCTCTTATTTAACAAATGAACAAAATGAATGCTCTGAGTTAACTAGAGATGTTTTTATTTATTTGTATTGGTACATTCGTGCCGCGAGATGTTTCAAAAGTTGGGGTGGTATTTTTTTTTTTGATCTGACGTAGTTGGTTCCTCAACTACATCAGATTCAGATTATTTTATTTAATGCCATTTCAGCATTCAAAGCTATTTTCATGGCAAAAATTCAATTATAAAAATACAAATATCATATAAATACAATAAAACAAAACAAATATAAACAAGAAGTAATTTTATACAATATATATTTTTAAATGAACATATGATAAAAAATCCAAAACCTTTTCAGGCATAATCTCATTAAATATGTCCTTTAACGAAGTAACTTCATATAAGAGCATTCTGCTCAACTACATCAGACATTCACAATAATAACAGAAAAAAACTTGCCATAGTTTTGTCCTTTTATCAGTAGCCAGTTTTGGTGTAACAAGTTGTACATTTTGTTGCCAATTAGTAAATGTAGTGGGTGTATTAAGAGGCTACAATTTCCAAATATGCCTAAGTGTAACTTGATCCCCTCCCATTAGGCTGATCTGATGTGTGTTGGTCTGCCTGACCCCTCTTTGTTTGGAATAATTTTATGTTACTCTGCCTTATTTGGGAAAGCTGGCCTACAGTAGCCTTAAGACATCTCATTTTCTAAATACAATTAAATACACACATTTCTACAAATGGTGCAAACTCTGCTAGATTATAGATAAAAGATTCCCATTCCCCTGCCATTCTGTGATCGGCTGTGATCGGCAGTGTTTGGAAATCGGCAGATCATGATTTTGGTGATCGGTAATCGGCCCCAAAAATGCTGATTGGAGCATCTCTACTTAAATGCTTTTGTTCTTTATATTTTTTGTTTACACATAGGCCTGCTGTTTAATGTTTTCAACTAAAAGAAAACTTTAACATATATTGTAAGCTTGTTGTGAATAGGTTATTGACTAATCGAAAGCTTCAGAAATGGTGAAAAAAACTTGCGTCTAAAAATTAACGTCTTTTCCGTTAAACGTCATTTAAATAAACGAATATTTGATTTTTATGAGCCAGAATATTCGAATGCAATATTTTTGAAAAATGCCCATCCCTTATATATATATATATATATATATATATATATATACTAGGGGTGGAACGGTACACAGAAGTCACGGTTCGGTTCATACCTCGGTTCAGACATCACGGTTCGGTACGATTTCGGTACAATGGAGTGAAAAGCAAAACAAAAATGCAGAAGGTATTTTTATAAATGTCTTAAGCCTTGTATTTTTTAAATAAGTTTTATTAATGAAGCCATAGAATCAGTTTATTTGTAGTGCACTGACAATAGTTGTATATAATTTAATTAGTTTATTAATTAAATTAATAAAAAGACAAAAAGACCTTGCGATATGTTTGGTAATTGTACCTGGATGAATTTAAAATTAATTTGCTATATTTCAAATCAATATATTTGTTTTCCTTAATTTTAATTAACCCTAACTTTATACTCATCTGAATTATAAATAATTGATTTCCGTAAAAAATAATACTACCATTAAAAACCACGTTTGATTTTCTTTTTAATCAATGTTGAATGTGTAACTTAAAAATAAAACTGTGTGTGTGCGTGTGTGCGCGATTTTGGTTGGGTGACAGTTGTAGGTTACAGTTTGACAAGAGTTTAGAGTGTGACAAAAGCACAATGTTGTGTTTTATTGCGAGTGTACACAAATATATGTAAACACTTTGCAGTTTGAATGATGTCCTGTATGAACAAAATGACAGAGTATGTTTTTATGTTTCCACTGTTCGATCGTGCTTGCGCCTCTCTCTCTCTCTCTCACTCTCACACACACACACACACAGTTCGATCGCGTCCGCGCCTCTCCCTCTCTCGCGCGCACACACACACTTCAGCATTGCAATATTGACATGGCAGTCAGTTCATTATGCTGCGTTCAGACCAAACGCGAATTGAGCGAAATTTATCGCTATTTACAGTTTTATTTGTTTTTATACCGTGTATTCTCCGTGTAAATTCGTGCACCGAACCGTGACGCCCGTACCGATTCGGTTCAATACGAATACATGTACCGTTCCAACCCTAATATATACACAGTAGGTACTCAACCAGAATGCCTATTACCGCTGCGCCAAAATAAACCAGACGCATTTCAAAGTAGGGCTGAACGATTAATTGCATTTGCGATAATATCGCGATATGATGAAATTCGATTTTGTAACCGCAAAAGCTGCGATTACACTAGTCACGTGACACGCGAGAGAAAAGCAGTCTGCAGATCAAGCATCAACTTGGCACGCTACGCATAGGTCTGGCATACAGGAAAGAACAGTTTATTTTTTATGTATGTGATATTGTGTTATTTATTCTCTCTCCAACAATTCTGGAGGAGGTTTAAATTCGGGGTTTAAGCGAATTACAGGGACAGTCGCGGGCTTCATTGCACAGGTTTTGACGCTTTGATGTTACTCTTGCAGTGCGCGGTCTTGCCCGCCGGAATTTTCCTTACAAATGCTCCTCAAAGGCATTATTTATGGCTTTTGGAATGCAGTTGGCTTATATATTAAAAATATGAAAATCACTGAGAAAGCTGCTTTCATTTTAAAATACTTACACGCGCTTTGTGAAGAGTGCTCGTGCATGCGGCTGTGAGCGACTCATTGGTTAAATGTACTTGCATCTCAAAATTCTTTTGACGCGAAATTAATGTAAACACGGTCAGTTATATCTTAAACCAACAGGACAAACCACATTTACAATTTCATAAGAGATATGTGCATTAGTGTGAATGCAGCTTATCGTATAGGGGGAAAATCACTCCAGCTCTTGAATGGAAAACGTTCAGACAGCCTACTTTTAAATACTGAAAGCACTCTTTGTTTATTGCTTGTAATGTTTTTTTTTTTGTTCCTCTATTTACTAGCTTTTATATTTTGAAGCTATATTAGTTTATAGCCCATTTAAAATTCTTAACATGTAATTGGTTTAATTAAATGTGTTATATAGATATATATATATGTTATATAGATATATATATATATTAGGGATGCACGATATATCGACCACATATCGATATCGGCCGATAAATGGTCTTTTTTGATGTTATCGTTATCGATCCGATAAGAAAATTGGGCCGATATATCAAAGACGATAGATAATAGATTATTTACTTCAGTTGAGAGACGCGCGCTGTTCGCCATGATGGTTCTGAATGATTGGATTCACTTCGAAAAGGAAGATACAGTTCAGTGCAACATGTGCAGCACAAATCTGTCACATAGGCTTCATAACATTATAATAAAAACACGCCTGTAAAAGTATGTTGTGAATTCTTGTTCGCCAGTGTTTCAGCGCGTCAAGCGCGTTGAGGCGGAAAGAGCGCGTCTATGAAGTTAAGCCTTCATGACAAGCACAGTCAAGTTCTCTTGAGCATTTGCAGCATTCTGTGCCATTGTAAGTTATAATATGTTTATTTTGTGTATATATATATATATATATATATATATATATATATGATTAATCTAATATAGGATGCGTTTGGTTGAGTTAATGAACGATGCAGTAGCGCTTCATTGTACCGGTGATCATCTTTATCTTTAGCGTGCGCAGCTCAAACAGCAATGCACATTTATAACTATAATTGGGACTATCATATACATGCCATTATAATGAGAACACTATTGTAATAAAACGTTGTGAATTCTCTGTTTAGTTGCCGTTTCAGCGCGTTGTTGTGGGAATAGCGCGTCCAGAACAGGGATATTACACATTATGACCAGCACAAGTTCGATTGTGCATTCACGTCATTTTGCGCAGATAAGTCGTAATATAAAGTTGATGTAATATAAATATCTGATTAATCTCACATATGATGCGTTTCGTAGATTTAAACGCCCTGCTAGAAAAGTTCTTCAGGTTCCCGGTGCTCGTTCTCTTCAGCTCCAGCGCGCGCAGATTAAACAACAATGCAAAACATTAAAAGCTATGATTGGGACTGTCATACAATTATAATTGTATTCACTATTGTAATACATTTGTAAATTCTTTGGGTTTGCATTCTTCAGCAACCGTTGAGTTGATTAACCTTCTAGCAAAGCTAAATAATGACGTTAAATAATTTAACGTTCGTTCTCTTCAGCTTCAGCGCGCGCGCGCTCACACAGCAACAGTAACTTAGCTATTAAAGATTTTTACTATCACTGTAATATTAAAAATGTTTAATTTTTTAATTTTAAAAACATTGCGTTATAATTAATAACTAACATTATTTTGTTCTCGTATAATTAATAACTAACATTATTTTGTTCTCGTATTATTTTAATCAACGATATGGTTTGATTAAAATATATTTTTCTTATTGTCCGTGCGGAGGCGATTCCATTTTATTGATCAATGCCACATGCATTTTGTTTCTTTATATGCAGCCCAATGTTATCCAATGACTTGTTTGCATTATGTATTTTATTTTTTGTTAGGCAATAGATTTTTTGATAACACTTTACAATAAGGTCTCATTTGTTCATGCATTAACTAACAGAGAGCAATAGCCTGTGTTATTGTTAGTTAATAAAATATGTGTGTTCATGTTAGTTCAACAGTGCATTGACTAATGTTAACAGATACAACTTTCTTAAAAATGTTTTTTAAAATTGTTGGTTCATGCTAACTAATGCTAACAAAATTAAATCTTATTATAAAGTGTTACCATTTTTTAATAAAGAAAGTTGTCCATATGAGTGTAAAATTAATTTTAAAGGTTAAGGAATCTTACACTGGTTCAAACTAGGCTATACTGTATTGTATATGTTTGATTTATGTTAAAAGTGTTTGAGACAAGGCTTTTAATGGTGAGCATTTTGTTATACAGGCTATCAAAGTATATAATTTTTTTTATTTAGATTTATCGGCCAATATATCGGTTATCGGCTTTCAAATGTAAAGAATTATCGGTTATCGGTATCGGCCAAAATGTTCAAAATATATATATATAGTATGTATATTTACACATGTAATTACATACATATTTTAAGTGTTATTAAGATTAATTAATAAGAAAAAAATTAGATCGGATCATGAGCTGCCTAAAGATTCCCATCCCTACTGTACAATGATTTATTGCTTGTCTTTGTCGACTAATACAAAAGGTAAAGAACTTAAAGTAATCGCATATTAAATCGCAATCGCAATATTGGTTAAAAAAAAATCGCAATTAGATTATTTTCCATAATCGTTCAGCCCTATTTCAAAGTCGTTTGCGAAATGACCGGCAGTTGGCGCAAAGGGACATTTAGCAAAACAGCAGAAATTGCTGCATTTTGAAAAGTGGGTCTAATTAACAGTAAGGATGAAATACTACAACTATGGTAATTTCCAAATAAGCCTACAACAAACATGAAAAATCAAAACAAGAGCTATTGACATTTGCTGTACAATAATGAAACAAACAAAGATTTGGTGGAGTTGAAACCATGTTAAAGTAATAATTTTATTATTAATTAAAGAAAGACAATTTGGTTAATGTTATTTAACCCTCTGATGGTCTTAAAAAAAAAAATCACACTTGTGGTCTTCGGGGTCTATTGGACCCCAGACAATAAAATTTAATTTTGTAACAGAACAATATTTTTTTTTCTAACAAATATAATTTTTCTCTGTTTATTAATGTTTTTACTCAACATTTGTGCAGTTTTTGGAGGATTTATGATTTATTTTTAATTTCTCTAAATAAATAAATAAACATTTATTTAAATAGGATTTTACAAAAAAACAGCATTTTACGTTAAATTAAATTTATTAAAAACCCAGATTTCAAAATTTCATTCCTGGGGATACCATGGATAATTTTACAAGGTTTAATGTAAGATTTTTGCCCATTTTTTTTGAAAATACAGGTTAAAATTTGTAATAAATCACTTTAACCACTAGATGGCTATAGAGCTCTATAAGGCCTATATGCTATTTGAATCACTGAAAGATTCTAAAGTTTCTAAAGTTGGATTCAGTTGGATTCATATATAAAAATTTTAAAACACAATTATAACAAAAATAAAATACTTTGTCAAAGTTTAGCATTTTTTTTGTACTGAAAAAAACAACAGTTTTTGAATAATGTTACAGTATGATTATAATCAAACCTGAACAACATGTTACAAACATAAATGTTGGAGTCTTAAGATTGTATCATTTATTTCAACTGAACTACAATAACAAATTAGCAAATAAAGCAGTAAAAAAAAAAAATTGTAAAAAAAAAAGATTTGCGTTATTTTCTGCGTTGTTTCTGATTTTGATGATGAATTTTGTCTATTTTGAGTCCAATGATAAATAAATATGTATTTATTTATTTATAGATATTTAAAATATATAATAAATCCTCCAAAAACTGCACAAATGTTGAGTAAAAACATTAATAAATAAAGTAAATTTATATTTGTAAAAAAAAAAAATATATTGTTCTGTTACAAAATTAAATTGCATTTTTTGGGGTCCAATGGACCCCGAAGACCACGAGTGTGACTATTTTTGTCACGCCTACATAAAAACAGATAACGTTCCGTTTTAATTTTTTTTTTTGTAGATCTAGGAAGTGTTGAGAGCCGTAGGAAGTTTCATACCATTTGGAAAAAGAGAAAATTTTTATTCATTCAAGCAAAAGTCATTTGGGGTCCAATGGACCCCACCGTACATCAGAGGGTTAAACAAACGATCATACAATTTCTAGTATACATAGTATGTATAGCCTACATATAGACTTTTATTTGTACGAACAGTGAACAATTATATATCTCTGTTTGTAGGCTATCTGTTTATTAAAAATACAGCAAGAATGAGACTGACTGAATATGTAAAAAAATAAAAAATAAACAAACGAAACAGATTAGAACAAACTTTTAGAACAAAAAAAAACTACTTTTTTTTAAATAGCCTATAGGCTACAACAGATTCGGTTAAATTTAACGAAAGCAAAACGTAATTATGTAAAAGTAATTTTTAAACAGAATATAACAAACTTTTAGAGCAGAACATTTTATGAATCAAAACTTAAAATAGGCCTATCTCGCAGTCAGTGAAAATAAATTAGGTGCAATGATGCTGATTATTTTTAATATAACTTCTATAGAGGAATGAGACGATTGAAGAGCGCTTCTCTCGTGTGTCCATGACTGCTGAACAAACGAACTTCTGGGCATTTCTCAGTGAGAAAAGTTGTGTTCGAGTGATAGAACTTAGGTTTCAATAATTTAGATGATACTATTAATGCAGAGATCTGTCTAGTTCTAAAACTCTGTTACATCATATTGTTTTTGTTCCTATATTTATAAAATATAATTACCATGCATTTCCATTTTACACTAAGGAACAAATCTTATCCAACAGATCGACTGAATTTACATCTGCATAATAATTCCAATAGTAATTTCAAAAGCAGTTCGGTTAAAAAAAATTGAAAATAAAACTTCATGGGGTTCCATAGGCTACAGAAAGAGTTTTTAAAAACATGGTTGTAACCTAAGCAATGTGCGATTTGCCAAGGGGGCATTTCCCCCCTCCACAGTAATCAATAGCCTACTTTACCAATAGACCATATAAAATATATTTAAGGGTGCTTTCACACCTGCCTCATTTAGCTCGGTTGAATCGCACTAGAGTTCGTTTTCCCCCTTGGTGCGGTTCGTTTGGGCAGGTGTGAAAGCAGCAATCACACTCGGGTGCGCACCAAAAGCGAACCAAATAAGCGTACCGAGACCTCCTCGAAGAGGTGGTCTCGGTACGCTTTCAAGCGAACTCTGGAGCGGTTCGTTTGTGGTGAGAACGTGATCCGACCTCGAACAGACCCAACTGCCAAAGAACTGCGCATTTTTGGACTAAACCAGCTGCCGTAGTCAAACAAAATTATTATTTAGATTGTCAATAGCTCTCCCTTTAAGCCATGACTGACTTAACGCGTTCTGCACGCTCACTAAAATCTCATCATAAACACTGAAGTTGTCCGTACTGCACAGTGAATCTCTTATTTATATTGCGTCTAGACTTTGTTGTTTATGAGGGGATTTGCAAAAGGATAAAGCTCGTGCTGATTCTGAACATACATTGTGAGCGAATTCTCCGCATGTCTGCCGGATTTTCCTCTTTGTTTACTTCCGGGAGTTCTGTTGGAATTTTCCCGCACGTTAATTCTGACCAATCTAAGTGCAGTTGTGGAAATATGTTCTGGCCAACGAGTGATGTAGATGTTGTCACGTGACTATTTTGGTTCGTTTCATCAACTTATCAACTGATTCGGACCAGAGCAATCAGTGTGGTCAGAGTCCGTCTATGGAGAGTCTTGGCACTTCCTATTAGCCCCGTTGTATATCATGTTGGTTGCAGTTCCATTAGAAATCCACTGGAGGTGATCGCGGGCGAGTGCAGAATGAATGGGAGTCTATGGAGCTAGACGGCTAAATGTATCCCTTTCTCCTGCTTGTCGTTGAATCAACATAGATTTTATTGTTGATTCCGCAAGTTCAATATAGATTATAGACCAAAAGTCGAAAGAACAAGTACTTATGTCCTTTCGATTTCTTACAGGTTAGGTCGTTGTTGGCCGGAACACGCTAGCATTCTGCTATTATGTGACATCACATTTTTGAACGGATTTTTAGAACAGATAAGTGAACTTAAAAATGCAATTTTCAGCTGAGTGTATTACAAACCCCATAGACTCCCATTCATTCTGCACTCGCCAGCGAGCGCCCCCGCATGGACAGAGACGTGTTACTGCAGCCAGTCCAGAAACCGAAAGTAACCAGACAGTGCCAATTCTCCCCTTATTAGACATTCTCTGGTGTGGTGTGAAAAGGAACCAAAACGCCTGAAAATTATACAAAGTATAATTTTTCACCCTTAGTCCGGACCAAATGAACCGAACTACAGGTGTGAAAGCACCCTTAAAAAAAAAAAAAAAAAAAATATGCAACACGCACGTTTAAACAACAAACAAAATCTGAACCAGCGCTTCTGCTCCTGTATTGAGAGATAATAACATACAGCGCGTTTCAGTTACGATGGTTCCAGTGGCCTTAATACAGGTCCTTCTCAAAAAATTAGCATATTGTGATAAAGTTAATTATTTTCCATAATGTAATGATAAAAATTAAACTTTCAAATATTTTAGATTCATTGCACACCAACTGAAATATTTCAGGTCTTTTATTGTTTTAATACTGATGATTTTGGCATACAGCTCATGAAAAACCAAAATTCCTGTCTCAAAAAATTAGCATATTTCATCCGATCAATAAAAGAAGTGTTTTTAATAAAAAAAAAAAAAGTCAACCTTCAAATAATTATGTTCAGTTATGCACTCAATACTTGGTCGGGAATCCTTTTGCAGAAATGACTGCTTCAATGCGGCGTGGCATGGAGGCAATCAGCCTGTGGCACTGCTGAGGTGTTATGGAGGCCCAGGATGATTCGATAGCGGCCTTAAGCTCATCCAGAGTGTTGGGTCTTGCGTCTCTCAACTTTCTCTTCACAATATCCCACAGATTCTCTATGGGGTTCAGGTCAGGAGAGTTGGCAGGCCAATTGAGCACAGTGATACCATGGTCAGTAAACCATTTACCAGTGGTTTTGGCACTGTGAGCAGGTGCCAGGTCGTGCTGAAAAATGAAATCATCTCCATAAAGCTTTTCAGCAGATGGAAGCATGAAGTGCTCCAAAATCTCCTGATAGCTAGCTGCATTGACCCTGCCCTTGATAAAACACAGTGGACCAACACCAGATGCTGACATGGCACCCCAGACCATCACTGACTGTGGGTACTTGACACTGGACTTCAGGCATTTTGGCATTTCCTTCTCCCCAGTCTTCCTCCAGACTCTGGCACCTTGATTTCCGAATGACATGCAAAACTGAGCAACAGTCCAGTGCTGCTTCTCTGTAGCCCAGGTCAGGCGCTTCTGCCGCTGTTTCTGGTTCAAAAGTGGCTTGACCTGGGGAATGCGGCACCTGTAGCCCATTTCCTGCACACGCCTGTGCACGGTGGCTCTGGATGTTTCTACTCCAGACTCAGTCCACTGCTTCCGCAGGTCCCCCAAGGTCTGGAATCGGTCCTTCTCCACAATCTTCCTCAGGGTCCGGTCACCTCTTCTCGTTGTGCAGCGTTTTTAGCCACACTTTTTCAATCCCACAGACTTCCCACTGAGGTGCCTTGATACAGCACTCTGGGAACAGCCTATTTGTTCAGATATTTCTTTCTGTCTTACCCTCTTGCTTGAGGATGTCAATGATGGCCTTCTGGACAGCAGTCAGGTCGGCAGTCTTACCCATGATTGCGGTTTTGAGTAATGAAACAGGCTGGGAGTTTTTAAAAGCCTCAGGAATCTTTTGCAGGTGTTTAGAGTTAATTAGTTGATTCAGATGATTAGGTTCATAGCTCGTTTAGAGAACCTTTTCATGATATGCTAATTTTTTGAGACAGGAATTTTGGGTTTTCATGAGCTGTATGCCAAAATTAGGGATGCACCGATATGAACATTTTGGCCGATACCGATAACCGATAATTCTTTACATTTGAAAGCCGATAACCGATATATTGGTCGATAAATCTAAATAAAAAAAATTATATACTTTGATAGAAGATTCCTTAACTTTTAAAATTAATTTTACACTCATATGGACAACTTTCTTTATTAAAAAATGGTAACACTTTATAATAAGATTTAATTTTGTTAGCATTAGTTAGCATGAACCAACAATTTTATAAAACATTTTTAAGAAAGTTGTATCTGTTAACATTAGTCAATGCACTGTGAACTAACATGAACACACATATTTTATTAACTAACAATAACACAGGCTATTGCACTCTGTTAGTTAATGTATTAACAAATGAGACCTTATTGTAAAGTGTTATCAAAAAATCTATTGCCTAACAAAAAATAAAATACATAATGCAAACAAGTCATTGGATAACATTGGGCTGCATATAAAGAAACAAAATGCATGTGGCATTGATCAATAAAATGGAATCGCCTCCGCACGGACAATAAGAAAAATATATTTTAATCAAACAATATCGTTGATGAAAATAATACGAGAACAAAATAATGTTAGTTATTAATTATACGAGAACAAAATAATGTTAGTTATTAATTATAAAGCAATGTTTTTGAAAAAATAAACATTTTTAATATTACATTGATAGTAAACATCTTTAATAGCTAAGTTACTGTTTCAAATGACATTGCTGTGTGAGCGCGCGTGCTGAAGCTGAAGAGAACGAACGTTAAAACTGAATAGCTTTGCTAGAAGGTTAATCAACTCGACGGTTGCTGAAGAATGCAAACCCAAAGAATTTACAAATGTATTACAATAGTGAATACAATTATAATTGTATGACAGTCCCAATCATAGCTTTTAATGTTTTGCATTGTTGTTTAATCTGCGCGCGCTGGAGCTGAAGAGAACGAGCACCGGGAACCTGAAGAACTTTTCTAGCAGGGCGTTTAAATCTACGAAACGCATCATATGTGAGATTAATCAGATATTTATCTTACTTCAACTTTATATTACGACTTATCTGCGCAAAATGACGTGAATGCACAATCGAACTTGTGCTGGTCATAATGTGTAATATCCCTGTTCTGGACGCGCTATTCCCACAACAACGCGCTGAAACGGCAACTAAACAGAGAATTCACAACGTTTTATTACAATAGTGTTCTCATTATAATGGCATGTATATGATAGTCCCAATTATAGTTATAAATGTGCATTGCTGTTTGAGCTGCGCACGCTAAAGATAAAGATGATCACCGGTACAATGAAGCGCTACTGCATCGTTCATTAACTCAACCAAACGCATCCTATATTAGATTAATCATATATATATATATATATATATATATATATATATATATATATACACAAAATAAACATATTATAACTTACAATGGCACAGAATGCTGCGAATGCTCAAGAGAACTTGACTGTGCTTGTCATGAAGGCTTAACTCCATAGACGCGCTCTTTCCGCCTCAACGCGCTTGACGCGCTGAAACACTGGCGAACAAGAATTCACAACATTCTTTTGCAGGCGTGTTTTTATTATAATGTTATGAAGCATATGTGACAGATTTGTGCTGCACATGTTGCACTGAACTGTATCTTCCTTTTCGAAGTGAATCCAATCATTCAGAACCATCATGGCGAACAGCGCGCGTCTCTCAACTGAAGTAAATAATTTATTATCTATTGGCTTTGATATATCGGCCAAATTTTCTTATCGGACCGATAACGATAACATCGAAAAAGACCATTTATCGGCCGATATCGATATGTGGTCGATATATCGTGCATCCCTAGCCAAAATCATCAGTATTAAAACGATAAAAGACCTGAAATATTTCAGTTGGTGTCCAATGAATCTAAAATATATGAAAGTTTAATTTTTATCATTACATTATGGAAAATAATTAACTTTATCACAATATGCTAATTTTTTGAGAAGGACCTGTACATTCACAGCTTTTCAAAATGTCACAAAGCGTTTTGAGATGGTTTTGAACGAAATATTGAAGATTATAATCAAGTATTTTGGCACACCACGCCGAGTGGCACTACACATTATTCTAAAATCGGGTTTTATTCTGGCAGTTAGAGTTGAACACGGCGGCGCGTTCACTTGAATTTATTTTTTTCGCTTCTTTCATATGGAGAGTGTCGGATAGCCAGCCTGATGACACGATTTTATCTTAAAGAGCAGACAAAGTTCCTTTCAGGATAAATCTTTCAATGTGTCCAAATGTAGACCCTATATCTTATTAAATTAGCTGTATTTAAATGTTGTTGTTTTTTTTAGAAGTGCTCAATCCAGTTGTTTCAACTGGTTTTGTAGAGTTTTAGAATGTTTGAGCAGTGTGTATGATTGTCAACAATATGGCATTATCTAAACATGAACTGTTGGCGGAACGCATTCATGCCAACTAAACGAATGCAAGTGAGCAGAATATACAGAGCTCTTTAATTCGCGATCAACCTTGTTTTATTGTAAGGTGAATTCAGCAAGGCATTCGTTTTCTTTTAAGCAACAAAGGCTAAATAATTTGTTACGGTTGTTTTTTTGTCATTGGTGACACGCAGCGACATACCGTTTTATTAGCTGCATGATGTGTTTCTATCCTGAAACATTTAATATCGAGACCCGGCGCGTGCAGTGAGGGAGACAAAAGAAACTTGAGATCCAGCGCGTCTGCGAGAGAGAGGCAAAGAAAAACGCCTGTTCTTAATTTATGTTGCTTTCTACTATTCATTTTGCACTGATTTAATTGTAGCCTACACAGCAAAGCTGACATTTCTTTGGCAATACAAATTTAAAATGTCGGAAGAATAAGATTCTATATTTCTCATTTTTCCTCGCAAAGGGAAAAAACACTCCATCCAACCCTTTTTCAAAAAAATAAACAAACTGTCTTTACTCTTTATTTAAACCTTGAAATGTATGATAGGGTTATAATTTCATTGGTTTTTATATTTAAAGCAATACTATTTAGTTAGTCTATAATTTTTGTAGGCAAGTCAACAAATGTTAAGAGTCTTTTTCTGAGTTGTTTAATGTAGGCCTATGGATCTGTTTTGAAAAATTTATTTTGTTGCTATGGGTATCACTGTCAGTCATTTCAATTTCGTGAATGATTCACAAAACAATAATTTAGCAGATTAAAGACGAGCTTCATAATCTTCATTTTCTGGTGCGATGGGCTGACTATCTTCCTTCAAAAGCACCTTCGGGTTTTGTCCTCTGTGCAGTGAAACAGAGGCTCTGCTGGAATCTAGCAAATTGATGTTGTAATGTGCCATTAATAATTAAACAAAACACTTGACGTTAATAAACTGTTACCTATTTAAGCATCAAGAACGGTAAAACATTAACGCTGTCGGTCAACATCAGTTAACAGCATGTAGGCTTCAATGTTATCATCTAAACGCCTATTAATAAAAATGACAGACAATGAATAACAAAGTTCCGAAAAGTGTTTCGAATCAATAAATGCACATTTCAAAAGTTTTTATTTTCGACAAATATTAAACTAGAGACAGAATAAAGAAATCTGTTTATAAAGCCGAGTTTCGAACTCGGAACCCTTGAAGCCCCGCGAGGCACATGTTGAAGCGTTGACCACACAGCTATCGTCTGAATGCTTAACATCATTACGCTCATGCAAAGCCTTATTGATTTAACTTTTTTTTTTTCAATGTTTTATGCTGAAATGTTTTCATTATTTATAAAATAAGCCTATTTAATTCTTAAAATAATAAAGAATGCTAAAACAGAACTGATGCCGACTAACATCGGTTAGCAAGTCCTGACAATGTTTAAATTATTAAACGATCATTTTGTTCAGGCCTAATTTATTTCACCGTTATTTTAATTTGTTAGTAGATTTATTAACTAATAACAAGGTATAATAGCCTACCTATTATATAGACGCATAACCTGAGATTAGCCTATAGAAAAACTGGGCACACAATGTTAACGATTAATGATTAAGAAGTCGTTTAACTAAAATGTTTCACTTGAATTTATCTGCTACCAGTTCTCAACGAGCCGCGGCAAATTACGCAATATAGAAAATAAACGGACACTTTTCAAAGTCTGTGATTGTAGCGCCTCTTAGCGGTAAAAGGCAGCAACCCAACACACACCCCAATTTTACAGCCACGGGAACAGCGGCTGTATAACAGAAATATATATATATTTATATTTATAAATATTTAATTATATAATAGTATATCAGTCTGGCGAGTAACCAAAAAAAGTCCTAGCCAATGGCGATTATATTGCCAAGATGTGCATAGAGGGTTGCATTTGCTTTTATCACATGCTTTTATCCCAAGTGACTTAAGTTGCACTTAAAGGCCATGTTGCAGGTTTAATTTTTCAACGAATTTGTGCAATTTGCTTGTTGGTAATAAACATTTAAACTGTTATCCATTGTATTTTATGTTGTTGGGTATCACAAAACGAAAAAAGTAGGTACTATCTTACAGCGGTTTGCAACGATTCTCCTTTCCCCCACAATGCATTGCATTACGTCACGTTGGGGAGAGAATTTACCAAAGCCCGCTGCCCGCCTTGTTGAGAGCGACGAGTAGTAGACGAGAGTATTCAGATAGCGCAGATTATAGATAAATACATAGATATAGAGAGATAGATAGACGAGATATATATATAGACTAGATATATAGACAGACTAGATATATAGATAGTCAAGTATAGAGAGAGATAGGCAGACAGCATAACGTTAGCAGATATAGCTAACGTTAGCAGCTAGATAGAAATATATACAGTTGTAGGTTACAGTTTGACAAGAGTTTTGAGTGTGACAGAAGCACAATGTTGTGCTTTATTGCGAGTGTACACAAATATAAGTAAACACTTTGCAGTTTGAACGATATCCTGTATGAACAAAATGACAATGTTTTTATGTTTCCACTGTTCGATCGCGCCTCTCTCTCTCACACTCACACACACAATACGAATACATGTATAATTCCACCCCTAATAGCTAGCATGATGCTTTCTATTTCTAGATGACAAAGACAAACATTACCAGTACTACGACACTATGACAAAGGTTACCGGTACTTATCTGAACTAACGTCATGATCATATACTGCCACTAGATATAAAGAAAACGTTGATTTTTCACTCGGTGCTATTCAATGACCGTAAAAAAAATATATGTTTCGTTATTGTGCACTCCTGCTCGTAAGTTAAAACGGCTTGCCATAGCTTGTAGACTAGCTCCAGTGTTCATTTCTGCGTTGCTAAATGATAGCAACTCACCGGGACACTTCACCAACTCTCCACTCATTCTCCTCGGACCATGCATTCAATTGGCTTTGACGGCCATCAGTTCTTGGCAATTCTTCATTTGCCCTCTCACGTCTAGCAGGTTCAAAATTATACGGCTGCGGGCCATAATACATGTTAGTTCTTCTTGCCAACTCTTCCTCATCCCAGTCAGTCGCCATAGTTCTAATACTAGGCTGAGGCACCCTTTCCTCCGCTTCTCCCCAACGAGACGTCATCACAGAGTTGCGTAAAAAAAAAATTATACCAGAAACGTAAAAAAATGGTCTTTAAGACCATTTTTGAGACATTTTAAAAATGATACACATATCTTGAGTGATTTATGTACCCATTAATCAACAGTGGTGGTTAACCTGCAACATGGCCTTTAAGGTAAACATTTTTTGATCTTGGTGTTGCTAGTATAGGAAAGCTGTGTGATATACCTTATATGGAGACGGCTCAATTCTTTCTCCAAACAGCACCTGACCCAAGTTCTCAGATGGACGCTTCTCTGCCTCTTCAGCACAAAAATCAAACCTGAAAGATTAAAAATAATTAAGTATAAAACTTTCTGGACACAATTAACTATCAAAATAAACCATACACAACAATGTGTTTTAAATAGCAGTCATAACATCACAAAATCTACCACTTGACAATATGTTCAGTATAACTGGTTATGTTTCAGATATGCTTCCTTACTGGACTTCTAAGATGGATTTCTTGTTTGATAATTTATCAGGTGATATGTTTAAACTGAGTGAAAAATGTTTCGTCTGTCAATATTAGGCCAAGTTGGCCTATTCTCTACACAATTGACTATTGGATGGGTGTGGCCATTTTATATGGATTCAAATTCTTAGTGAAAAACATTATTCACTATGTGTAGTTATAAAGTGTATGCTCGGGAAACAAATAATTTAACTGACATTAACCCAAACATTAAAACATTCATGTAGAGGGTTTTTTTGTATCATCGTAAGATCTATTGTATCACGGTAACAAAATAGTATATGTACAGTTTGGAACAAAGATGTTTCTGTAACATCTCAAGTGCTTCTCTATGTGCATATTATTACATTCTCTTTATAAATCTTGATTTTGAGGCCTTGGCTCGGTATAGTTAACCCGGAAAATGACCATTCTGTCATTATTTACTCACCCCCATGTCATGCCAAACCTATAAGACTTTCTTTCTTCTGTGGAATGGTTTTAACCATTCAATGGAAGTCAATAACTGTAAGTAACTGGTTACCGAGATATTTCAAAATATCTTCTTTCCTTAAGCAGAACCTATTTTTGCTGTTTTAAGTGTATTTTATTAAAAGAAAGCCGTCACATGTGTACTCATGTTAATTCAGACAGAACAACCTCAGGCGTTTGAGCAGACAGTGAGTGCAAGGCTGATTAATAATGCAGAGCATATGCCATATTGAATGTCTTGTGAGGAAAAGCAAGACATTTTTGCCTCCATTCGATTATACAGCAGTGGTTTGACTGAAAGGCCTCTGTGTTGTTAACATAACAGCACTCCCTCCTCAGCCTGCAGACAGTCTGAGCATGAATATCTACGTTCTCCTCCCCTCCCTGTCCAGCGTCTCTCTAGAGTTTCACCTCACACCATTTCATCCTTTTCAGGTTTTCCTCAGCTTTGTAAAAGTCCAATGCAAAAGGAGTTACTCATGCAAAAACTGTGAGTACTAACTGGTTAACCATGCAAAAAGCACAGCAAATTTTGTGCAAAGCCATGCTGAAAGTGAGATTACTTCAGTGTCGTCCATTAACTAAAATTAAAACTGTTAAAATTAGTTTACATTATTTAAAATGAAGCTGAAACAAACTCAAATATGAATATTAGATGAAAAACAAGCTTTCATTTTTTTTTTTAAATTAGAAACACTGCCTTTGGAACCAACTAAAATAATTTAAAGTAATAAAATTATTAAAAGTAAAACTGATATAAAGAAATACAGCTAAACAGAAATATTTTAAAAACAAAAACCGAATAAAAACAACAAAAGCACATCAAATTACTTAAAATGAAATCTGAAAATATAAAAATAAAACTTGATTATTAATAAATACTATAACAGTATAACACTATCCAACATTAACAAAAATTACAAATGTTTTACTCACGCTGTGTATTCATAGGGCAAAACAGACTCCACAGAATCCAGCCTGTTCACAAACAGCTCAATGGATGACTGTTGAAAAGAGAAGCAGTAAGGGTTAAGGCAATATCCTCAGTATTTTCTTCTTTCCGTAAGGTGTCAGTTTGAAATTTATATTATTTACTTTTTTTGACACGCAAGTATGCTATATTCCTGACATGTGATGGCATCTGTACAAAAACACATAAATTATTAGAATAAAGGGTTTAGAAAAAAAAAATTACCATGTGCATTACCAAATTAACATTTATCACCATGTGAACCATAGTTCCCACCAAAATGTTACTAGAGTAAAAACACATTCACATAGGATCTCCTCGTGTAAAAAGGGTTTCAATGTCTTTTATCTTCTTGATGATGGTGTCATCACCATTTTATTGTAACGTATTGTATGATATTTTGTATAATAAAAATATGAAGTTTAGTAACTATAAAATTTGGGTGGAAACTATGGCTACTACAATAACCATAGTTAGTTATTAAAGAAATGCATTTAGCAATCAAATTGTTCACCGAGTATAATGAACGACCCCCACACAAGAATATGGAAATAAGGAGAAACACTTGTCTCACACCTGTTGAACAAGTTTCAATGTGGACATATCACCAATGAGACCTGCTATTCCCCCACACCTCATTAAACACACTATTGCATTACATAATTAAAAATTAAGATAATGAAAATGACGTCATGCCACCATCTTTAACTAGTTAATGGGATTCATCCAATTCATTATCATGCTTATGAAGATCATTTTAATTATCATTAATTATTGTGTGCACTCACACTTCTGCTCTATTTCAGGAAATATTCTGGTTTAACGTTACTTCAAAATTCTGCGGTGGGAAAACGTAATTCACGAGTAATTCACTCAAAAATTAAAACCATGTCTTTATCACCATAACATTAAAAGTGAACTGAGGCTGTCAGTTGCTAACATTCTTCCAAATGTCTCATTTTGTGCTCCATGTAAAAATAAATACATTTAAAAAGAAACCACAGTGTGGGTACAAACTGATTAAATTAATAGTGAATAGCTGATTAAATGAATACAGAATTGTCATTATTTAAGATTCCTTTAGAGTCTCTGTTTGAGAAAAACACACGAGAATGAACGGAACCTCTTATCTTGCAGGCCTCACAGACTCATCGGCAAAGAAAGTCAGTTTCATGGCAGTAGAAAGTTTGTAAAAGCGCTGAAGCGAGCAGGTTTAGCTCTTATCTTTATAAAGGCAACTAACACACATCAATAGCATATCGAGCGTTTCCACAACTAACACACATCAATAGCATATCGAGCTTGCATCACGCAGCATAGAGACTCCGTTAGAGAGAAATACGACACTCATACATTTGACCGAAACCATTTATTGTGCTTTTTTTTTTTTTTTTTTACATTTACCTTGCAGTCTGGTACATCGCTGCTTTTTCCGTTAGCGTCTTCCTCACAGAAGCTGACCGGGGCCAAACCAGGAAGATAGAAACTCAACGCGTCCCGCAGCGACCCGCACACAAAAAGCAACAATAAGACAACACGAACACGGTGAAACACGACCATTTTGCTTTGATCGACTAGTTAAGGATTCGGTAGATGTATTTACATGCGTAAAATGTAGATATGTGTGTCAAAATTCAGACATTGGTGATTACTAAGCACAAGAGCTAGCGAAACTGCTGCCTGCGTAGCAGCATCTGACTCCTCAGACACGTCATCCGTTACGAACTGCATGATGGGATAACGGAGGACTCCAATGCGGAAGAGAATGAAGCCATCGCATAAAAATCATGTGAGAAAATGACATGCTCTGTAAATTAGATATTGGAATGTTTCATTTAGACCTTAACTTTTAATATCACCAATAATACAAGCCAATATTTTAATACACCCATTTGTTAATATTTACTACCAATATAATGTATAGGATATAAAATAGTCTATGTCACTCTGTAATAATATTTTATAGTCGCATAACAGATAGCACTTTAAAGCAAGGTTGATACAAGCGTCACAAAACAAAACATTTTCTTGAATCATCTTTTAATAAAACAAGGAACCACTGAGAACAAGAGTGCTGAAACAGACTGATCACAAAAGTGTTTCAAAACAAACAAGGGGAACAAAAGTTAGATGCACATAACAAATACGGTCATTTTATTGTACATCTTCAGTACCCATTGTATATCTCACAAACAATCAGCAACCGTTGTTCACACATCTGACATTACAAAAAACTTCTCTAAAACAATTGTAAATTACAAAGTTCTTATGCAGTACATAGTTTTCACTTCTGCTTCAAAGTTCAAGGGTCATGAAACCTTAGACAGCATCTCCACAGGCTAGTATTTCCAGTCTCTATGGTTCTGTGGTTCCTTTGAGGTTTAGGGCAGCAATCCTCCATCAGAACTGATTTAAAAGCAGTATCAGTGTGTTACAATAATGGTTGATAGTATGGGTTAACAGCGATCTGAGATCAGTTCTTTCAGACGGTACACACTGAGCATGCTCAGGAGACGCACAGCTCTGCTGGTGTGCCGAGCGGTTGGGCTGCAGAGGCGGAATCAGTCTTCTCCTGTCCACTCGACTGGCTGGAAGCCATTTTCTTTTTGAAGAGACGCAAACTCAGTTGCACAAGTTCATTGTCCACCACTGGAGCGCTGGTGTAGATCTGCTTGGTTGTGCCCTACACGAGGAATACAGAAGCATTAAACCAAACACTGAATCATGTACACCTTTATTAAGGTAATGATTAGCAACACTTCACTGATACATTCCACACAAATAGCACCCCTCACAAGATGAGATTGATATAAGTTTTTTTGTTGTTGAAAGAAATGCATACCTTTATTCAGTGTTTATAAAATTGATCAAAAGTGACAGTCAAGACTATCAAATAAATGCTTTTGAACTTTATATTTATTAAAAAAAATCCTGAAAAAATATTAAGCACAGTGATGTTCCTTGAGCATCAAATCAGCATATCAGAATAATTTCTGAAGGGTCATGTGACACTGAACACTGGAGTAATGATGCTGAAAATTCAGCTTTTCCATCACAGGAATAAATTACATTGTAAAACATATTAAAATGAAAAACAGTTATATTAAATTGTAATAATATTTCACAACATTAATATTTTTTACTATATTTTTGACTGTATTTGAGCAAATCAATGCAGCTTTAATGAGAATAAGTGACTTCTTTCAAAAACATCTTACCGACCCCAAACTTTTAAACTGTAGTGCTTGCATATACGTTACTTTGTGTTATACAGTCTTTTTATCTCATCACGTTAAATTTAGACTGAAAGCTTGGGTAAAACGGAATTTGTCTGATAATTCTTTGCAGCTTAAAGGGATACTCCACTTTTTTTGGAAATAGGCTAATTTTACAACTCCCCCAGAGTTAAACTGTTGAGTTTTACCGTTTTTGAATCCATTCAGCCGATTTCCGGTTCTGGCGGTACCACTTTTAGCATAGCTTAGCATACATCATTGAAGTGGACAAGACCATTAGCATTTCTCAAAAAAAAATTACCAAAGTGTTTCGATATTTTTCCTATTTAAAACTTGACTCTTCTGTAGTTACATCGTGCAGACCGACGGAAAATGTAAAGTTGTGATTTTCCAGGCTGATATGGCTAGGAACTATACTCTCATTCCTGCGTAATAATCAAGAAACTTTACTGCCGTACCATGAGTGCAGCAGGCGCAATGATATGACGCAGCGCAGTTGACGGAAGGTAGCCTGATGCGTCATACCATTGCGCCTGCTGCACTCATGGTACGGCAGTAAAGTTTCTTGATTATTACGCAGGAATGAGAGTATAGTTCCTAGCCATATCAGCCTGGAAAATCACAACTTTACATTTTCCGTCGGTCTTAGTGCACGATGAATAAAATTAGCCTATTTCCAAAAAAAGTGGAGTATCCCTTTAAAGGGCACCTATTATGCCCCTTTTTACAAGATGTAAAATAAGTCTCTGATGTCCCCAGAGTGTGTGGGGTATTTTGAGCTGAAACTTCACATACAGATCATTTTTATAGCATGTTAAAATTGCCACTTTTTGAGGATGAGCAAAAACACGCCGTTTTTGTTTGTGTCCCTTTAAATGCAAATGAGTTGCTGCTCCCGGCCACATTTCAAGAAGAGGGCAGAGCTTCAAGAGCTCATGCAACAAACAAATAGGATAATCTCATGCACTGAAATGTCAGCGGTGTTCAGTTCGAACCGGAGTCAGACAATAATGCCTAAAGAGCCAGAGAATATATGCTGTATGGAGATAGAACAGGCATAGTTTAGTAGAATTACGGTTATAACTTAAGTGGTCATCTTGCTTTTATCCACTACAAGCCTGCTGTAGCGGACCCCGTCCGAATGACGGCCAAAACTTTACTGATGAGTTTTATGAAGTTTATTGTACATCACACAAAAGATGAACCGCCTGTTATCACTCCAGAAAATCACTGTAAGAGCTGAATAAACACAGTACAAGAAGTGCACATTAAAGTCTTATCCATAAACTCTCTCTCTCCCATCAACATGCACAGCGAATTACACAAAACCACTCGTTACAACTAACAGTAAACAAATATATACAGACTGTATGCCTTTTTGTGGGGTGTTTAATAAACTGGTAAACTTTATATCCGTAAAACAACTCTGATGAACTGTAAATAAAGTGCGTGCGTGCTGTCCCTTTCATTACTGCCGTGATGCTCTGATGTCAGGAGTAAATGACGACTGCTGTGTTCACTCTTAAATAAAACAACAAAACACCCGAGTTGCTTAACAAGACATTCTTGTCTACAGCTGCTCCGGCATCGAAACAATGGTGGACTGTATCAGCTCACTCAGGATGGGTCTATGCTAAAATTGCAGTATCAGTCAACAGTCGTGGGAGGGGCTTGTGCAAAAGTACGTCACATTGTTCTGAGCCAGTGCTTATGATTTATGGGGATTTTTAAAAAAGCACTGGGTGGATTTTTATCATATAGGGTGGTTGTGTACACACACTGCCAACACATTTATGCTCAAACACCATGTAAAAGTGAATTTTGCATAATAGGTGCCCTTCAAAAGTGGTGTAGGAAACACCAGATGGAAGTTTTTATATTTACTCTTCAGTATTTAAATGAAAAATATATTTAATAAAATAAAATTGTATCTCATAATTGTAATTTCTCTCGATTCTTTCTTTGATACCTTGAAAATCCTGACTAGGTAGATAGTTCCACAATAAAGCTCACTTTCTCAATACAGTTTCAGAAAGCCCAAGTTTTACAAAAGAGGTGCCCCCAATTAAAGATCATAAGAGCACCTTGTCATTTTTCAGGAGCTGTCTACGTATGGCAATGTCTCTGCGAGCACACAGCGCCTTGCAGCAAGGGCCCAGGCTCCTCAGTAGGTTGGCCCTCTCCATTCGTCTGTTGTATGCAGCCATGTTCAGAGCACCAAGATCATGCTCTAAGAGTTTATCAGCATCTATGGATTCATATTTTGAGATTCAAGTCACTTGTTATATACCCAAATTTGTGTAACTACAATTGATTACCACAAAAATTATTTTAAATACATCTGCTATCAGTAGAGCTTAATTTATATTAAAACTGGAGCATTCATTGAAAGGTAGATTTGCACATTCACCTTTAGGGTCTTCCAACTCTCTGGAGCACACTTCTTTAACTCTGGCAAGGAGCTGAGGCCCAGCTAAGCGTCTGGACACTCCTGCTCTGAGGAGCACAGCCCCTGGGGTGAACCGCAGCAGCGCTGCCCCGGGAGTTCTGGGCTCCTGTTTTTGCTTGGGCATCAAACTGGACCAATCTACATCAATCACATCCAGAGGCCCTGAAACAGAACATGCAATTGGTATATTAAAAACAGTTTGAATGTGGGACAGAGGATTTTTGAGATGGTCATTACATAGTTTCTGCTTATGGCTTTGTCAGTGTATTAGTCTGTGAAATAGAAATCTGTGTATACTTTTAAATCTTTTGTTTTTCTTAATTTATTTAATCAACTGTTCAAATTGAAAAAGTTACGTGTGACCAGATGTGATGTATTGTTTTTTGCTAGAATGTCCACATTCGTTGTTATAGACACAATGCAAACTTGCATGTTTTGCATTCAATCATATTTTTCACTATGGTAGGTGTTTCTCAACTGGTGGGTCGCGGAGTCTGCAGTCAAAGGAAGATATTTTGAAGAATGTCGGTAACCTAACAGTTGATGGACCCCATTGACTTCCATAGTATTTTTTCCCCACTATGGAAGTCAATGGGGTCCATCAACTGTCTGGTTACTGACATTCTTCAAAATATCTTCCTTTGTGTTCAGCAGAAGAAAGAAATTCATACAGGTTTGAAACAACTTGAAACAAAATTTTCATTTTGAAGTTAACTATTCCTTTAAGTGGTGTTGCGTACCAGAAATCTTTTCTTCATCTTGTTGGTCATCCCTCTTCTGACTGTCTGCCAGAATTTCATCCAGTTCATCATCACTGATTGGCTCATATTCCTCACCACCTGACACCACAGACTGCACATCTTCCCCTTTTCCATCCTCTTCTTCTGAATGAACAAACACACATACATTAGGTAAAATTGAACAATCTTCTTATACATCAGACTATAGTTTGATAAATAGTGGTGGGGGAGACGAACCATCAAGACTATCCATTTTCTCTAATTCAGATGTTTCCCCTTGCATATGTAAATTGTCAGCTGGTTTATCTACATCCATGAGGGCTTCTCTGGGTATCAGAGGTTCACACTCTCCCCTCTCCATCTTAATTTCACCTCTGCTCTTTGGTTCCCGGTGAGCTTGAAGGTCAAACGGAAGCATCCTTTCCCGTTCACGCTCACGTTCCCTTTCACCACGCTCACGATCCATTCGCTCATGTGCCAGCAGCCCTTCAGGTAAGAGTCGTTCCCTATCACGCATCTCCCGCAAGTCTCTCTCTCTCATTGGATCCCGGTTGCCACGGAGGAGGGGCTCTCTGCCCCGCCCACCCCACTCACGAGGTTCAGGTTCCCAATCTCTCTGTTGGGTTTGTTGATTTTGCAGCTGACGGTGATCCTTTTTCTCACGCTCTCGATCCAACTGTTCACGATCTCGTTCCCGCTCTCGGTCACGTTCACGGCTGTCGTAGGAGCCGGCTCTGGAGCGAGCCTGACGCTCAGACTCTGGTGAACTACGACGAGAACTGTGACTCCGAGAGTCCTGCCGGTCTGTGCAAGCAGATAAAAGTTTAAATGTTAAAGAGAATTCAAAACCTCAACATTAAAAAATTTACAATAACAACTGTTTAGGTATTCTTTCACACATCATTTTTTGTTAGTTTTAAATCTTGCCATTTTTATTAATGCATATTGTCTACAAGTACATTCTACACACAAGAAGCACGTTCAATCGGTTCCTGTGGTAACTTACAACAAGACCTGCTTGTGATAGCAAGTGAAAATACCCTGCATCTAATGCCAAATCACTAAATACTGAGAATGAAATGAGGCTGATTTTCCTCATGTAGTATATTCAACATATTGTTTTGATCGCTTGTCAATCTTCCAACACAGGCACTCTGAGACACTAGTTTCCTTTATTTTTTGGTTAAACTTAATGTGAGATTCCAAACAATTCCCACCCCAAAATATATTTTTCAACAAACATACAATGAAGAATACTAAGAAACTCAAATCTTCTGAGGAGTCTCACCTGAGGAAGTACTCCGACTGGGTTCTCCTCTCCGAAGCTGATCAATCCTCGACTTCCTCTCTCCTCCCATCGGTTCACTGACTGCTGCTCTCTCCCTCTCTCGTTCCCTCTCCCTCTCCCGTTCTCTGTCTCTCTCTCGGGAATTGCCACCTTGGAGAAGTCCTCTGCGGGGCCTAAGCCCCTGAGGGCCTTCATCCCGGTGAGCCGACTCATTGGAGGGCGAGCGTAGTCTTCGCGAAGACGCACGGCTTTGGTTGCTGCCCATGCTACTGCTACGCTGCTGCTGCATGTCTGCTTGCTGCGGTTTACGCAGCATGTGTTGTGGCAGTAACGGTTGTAAAGGAAGAGACTGTATCAGCATCGGAGGGTCAGGGAGCAGCGGGGCGATTGGGGGGTCCGTACGGTCCCGGATCCCGCTACGTGCACCCCTTCTGGGGAGACGCTCTGAGGGAAGCAGCCTCTCCGGAGGCCTATCGGATGGTAGGGAGGCAGAGGAGCTCTCGCCTCGCTCTGGTACGTCTTCATCAGACCAGTCACTGAAGTTGGCTTCCAGTTTAGCTGGGAAAGAACTCTGTCCAGCCATTAAAGCCCTCTGGGAGGGAAGGTCATCCTTGTTGATTGGCGGGGGTGTACGTGGGCCTCGTCGTCTCTTGCTGACGGGGGGTTGGGCTACCAGCTCATCCTCAGAAACATCCGACTCGGGACCCCGTGACCGCTTGCGCTTCCTTTCTAAGGCTTTCTTCTTGGGTATCTTGCGAGGCGAGAGGAGAGCCTGGGGGGCTTCGGCCACAGTGGAGGAGGGCGGGGGCTCAGGGTTACTACGGTCTCCTTCTCCAGATGCTCCTTCCTCCTCTTTACGGTTCTTCTTCAGATTTTTCTTCTGAGATTTAGTCTTTTTCTTGCCCTCCTCATGAACTACTGGTAAAGGGTCTCTCTCCTCCATGGGAGGAGGAGTGAGGGCGGCAGAAGGGAGGTCCCTCTGCTCTTTTACCCTCCTGGAGTCAGAGATGACCGTAGCAGAAACGTCTGGAGCTTGTTCTCCACGTCGCTCTGCTCCTCTTCCTGCTCCTCTCTCACCACGGGAATCTACCTCCTCGTGTCGGCCACGGCCCTCTTTTTTATCGCCACGCCGCTCTTCATCCTTCCAGCGATTGGGTTTTTCATCAGTAAAGGAGCGGACAGGTGAGCGAGCGGTCTCCTGAGGACGAACCACTTGACTCAGCAGTCGGTGCTTTTCGCCTGAAACAAAACCATACATTTTATGTGCAAAATGCAAATATTCTGCATATGTGCACAATACACCTATGAGCCAGGTTATGCCAAGTGCATGTTTTCACTAAGGGGTGAAAACATAACCTTGCACTTGCTCAGTTGAACTCTTACCTTTCTCCTCAGTGCTGTTGTAACCGTCGCTGTCTGCAGGGCTAACCTCTCGCCCTCTTTTAGGAGATGGCCGTGGACTGGGAGTGTTCTCAACACGATGTCTCTTACGGCTGCAAACAAACAGAAGGGCAAACCGTATTTAAAAAACCTGAGAAAGTCTACTTTTGTGCACTACTGTAAAATGTTTAATGTTTTTGAAAGGTGTCTTATGCTAAGTAAAGCTGCATTTATTTGATCAGAAATACAGAAAAGTAAAATAATATTGTAAAATATTACAATTTAAAATAACTTTTTATTTTAATACATTTTAAAAGGTAATTTATTCCATGGCAAAGCTAAATTTTCAGCGTCATTACTTACAGTCTCATGGTCTATCAGAAATCATTCTAATTTTCTGATTTGGTCCTCAGCAAATATTTAATATTATTATCAATGTTGAAAACAGCTGTGCTGATTAGCATAATATTTTTTAGTGGAAACCATGACTTAGGATTGCAGGAAAGAAAAAAGAAAAAAAGAAGAAAAAAATACAGAATTTATTTGAAACAATTTAATGCATCTTTAGTGTGTTTCTTAGTATTTCTTACTGACCCCAAATTTTTGAGCAGTTGTGCAAGTGTACAGTCATCAGTATCCCAAAACATACTGCTTTATTAGAGAACTTCCAAGCTTCTAGGTGTATAAGAGTAAATTATGTCTGTTCACCATAATATTAAATTAATACTGAAGAAGTCTGCAAGATAAGTTTTTCTTTTTATATAGCCAAACATTAGGTTGCAAGATGGTGCAAATTAGCTTCGGACTTAAAAGTTAATTAATAGGAATGCATGATATTTTGATACAATATACTTGCTGTTGTTAGAGATATTTAAATTTACTGGAATCAGTTGATTTTGGATACATATATCTGATACTGGATATTTTAAATTGATAATTTCCTGTATTTTTACATTTAAATGGCCTTTGGAATCAATTAAAGGTGTTGTAAAGGTGTTGTAAACCATCCATTTTTCACAATGATGTGATTTTAATTCAGTTGTAGAACTTTAGTTTTTAATTTATGTAGATAAAGACACATTTTAATTTTATATGGCCAATAAGATGAAGAATAATTAAATGTGACCAATAACACTACAGCACTTACGTGTTCTTTCTCTCTTCATGAGCATCTCGGGCAGAGCGGTCGTCTCGTGGCTCATCTCTTCTGTCCCGCCTTTCTTCCCTCCCTTTCTCTCTCTCCTCCCACTCCCTCTGCCTTTCCCTCTCTCTTAGCTCCCTCTCCCGTTCCCTCTCCTTTCTTTCTCGCTCCCTTTCTCTCTCTCGCTCCTCTCGCTCTCTTTCCCGCTCCTCCCTCTCTCTTTCCCGCTCCCTTTCCCTCTCCTCCCTCTCCCTCTCTCGTTCTCTTTCCTTCTCTCTCTCCCGCTCCCTCTCCCTGACTTGCTCACGTTCCCTTTCAGCCTCTCTTTCCCGCTCTTTCTCCCTCTCTCTCTCCTTCTCTCTTTCCCGTTCCCTCTCTCTTTCTCTTTCCCTGTCCTTCTCTCTGTCACGGGTGCGGTCGTCTCGTCTATCATCTCCTCGATCGTTCCTTCGATCATCTCTCCTTTCTTCACGTTCAAGGTCCTCGCCGCGGCTCTGCTGGCGGCCAGGAGAGGGGGCTCTTTGTTCTGTTGAACAAAGACAAATTTCCATCAACACCACAAAAAGTTGCTCTCCATGCCCTCTGATGTTAAAGGGTAACTAAACCCTAAAACAACTTTTTTTAGTAAATGATCAGTAAGACTAGGGCTTTATTAATGCTGTTCATTGATTCGAGTAAATTTTTTGACATTTGGGTATAAAGTGTTTTAATTCTACAATATATGGTGTAAAAAACGTCTGAGTGCTGCCCTCTTCAGGTTGAACGGTGGCTACTGCAGTTGAATTTTCCTATTGAATGTTGTGGTACTGCGTGATATAAGCAGGCACCAGCTCACCACACCCTTGCCTACAAAGAGACGCGGGTCTCAGGTGCACGCCCCCCTTCCGCTGGGCTCTGCCCACTTTTCCAGCATTTTTTCAGAAATTGCCAGTGGGTGGAGTCAGGCTCTGACCAGGGGTTGAGTTACCCTTTAAAAGAATAGTTCACAAACTTATGCACTTAATTCAAAGTTTTCAGAAGTGAAATTTAAATTTCGTCCTGTTCCTTACATTGAACTTCAGAAAACTTGAACTATCGCAAGCAAGTCACACTGAATACTTTATGGTGCTTTTTGTTGCTTTTTTGCACTTGACAGACACACTTACACAATTTACACAGAATAAATTTGCTGCTGCTGTGCTGAGAAGCCTTGTTGCCATTCTGCCCATCAAGTTTAAAATCTTACTTAAGTGTCAGTCACATACCACTCACCATTTTGTGGCAAATTCCTTTATCTATAGTAAAAAAGTTTTACTTTTCAAATTAAGTTTAAATTTTTTTTTTCAAAATAAAAGTTGTAATTTGAATACTAGGTATCCAGAGTGACTAGTTAATGGAGAACAGTTCTTCCCTTTCCTGAAGTCAGCCAGTAATCTAGAAAAATGTTAAACATTGACCTTGATTTATTTATTTATAACTTCTGTGATATTTTTCCATTAAATAAAGGGGTGGTAAAACACGATTTCACTTTTCTAACTTTAGCTTGTGTGAAATGTTGCTGTTTGAGCATAAACAACATCTGCAAAGTTACAGCGCCCAAAGTTCAAAGCAAAGGGATATATTTCCTTTTAAAGAAAAGGACTACAACAAACGGCTGGTAGGGACTACACGACATTCCTCCCAGGATAGTGACATCAGCAACCCTAAAATGTACATAAACCCCGCCCCCGGGACACGCAGTCCATGTTGAGAAGAGGAAAAGTTGTTGTATAAGAGTACATTTGTGAGTCAGCTCAAACTTCAGCATCCTTCTTTTCACATGCATGCATCTCACAAGTTCCTATACGAGCGATTTATAGGTTATCATGACAGAATAAGCTGATTAAAGATAGTTAACTCCACATCAGCAACATAAATTCATCAACTAACCATTCAGAGACGTCCTGTTGCATTCTACATATTGTCACTTCTTCTTGAGTCTCTCCATCTTTGTCTGACTGTTTTAACATTAAAGGCAGAACAGTTTCTGTCATTTTAGTGTGTCTGCGTGAGGTAATCGCAGCTGCTACACACAAGCTCTTGAAACCCCGCCCTCTGAGGCAGCTCATTTGCATTTAAAGGGCCAGACACAAAACGGTGCGTTTTTGCTAACCCTCAAAAAGTGACAACTTTAACATGCTATATAAAAATATCTGTGGGGTATTTTGTGCTAAAACTTCACACACACACACACACTCTGGGGACATCAGAGATTTATTTTACATCTTGTGAAAAGGGCATTTTACCACCCCTTTAAATAAAAAGACTGTATGAATAAAAAGTGTGTTTGGACAGTTTTAAAATTTTCGAGAATATCCAGACAGGAACAAGCCTATGGACTTATCTATTTGCACAATTTAAAACACAGTATTGCATTAAACAATCAGTTGTCAAAATAAACTTCAAACTTTTAAACTTTAAAACACTGTATAGTAGGGGTGTAACGATTCACTCGTTTTCTCGATGCATCGATTACAAATCCTGACGACGCATATGCATCGATCTTGAAACATGTATTTTTGAATAGTGAATCGTTGATTTCGGTCAATAATCCATTTAAAATGCTAAGATTCAGCGATTCAGTGCTTTAAAATATATAAAGATTCAATTACTACATGCGCAAAGTAATGGAGACATAGTGTGCCATCTTTGCGCGCCCTCACAGCTCTCCTTCACAGACGGAGCTGCACTCTGTACCGCCTTTCACTGGATTGCGCTCGAGCTCCGTCAGTAGCTCTCCTTGACGCATTTGAGCAGCCCAAATTTGAGCTCTCCTCAGGATGGCCACTGCTATTCACATGAGCAGATGACAGCTCTCTATAGAGACAGCAACAGTCCTGAGTCAAATCGCTCAAGCCATAGATAAAGCTTGATAAAGCTGAAAATGGGTCATACCTTTGACATTTACCTGAGCAGTTGAAGTAAAACCCAGCTTATTCAAGGGCGTGCATTTATAGCATGGACGGAGCAAACACACAATGTAAGTGTCTAAAATGCATACGCACAGTTCCGATGAATGATAAATGAAATTTTACTTAATTTCGTTAAAATTAATGTACGAAGGAAACTGTTGAAATAACTACAACATTAACAATACTGAAATAAGAGCATGCGTTTATCTATCAATCAGATGTGCATTAAAGTTGCGTTCGTAACAATAGCAACAGTAGACACCTGGCGCGTTTTCTTTCAGAATCATCATAAGGAAAATGTTCCGTTTAAAGAGAACGTTTGTTTAGGATTAGTTGGTCTCTCCATGGAAGCATTGTATGTTTAATGTATCTGGTTGTGTAGCCATTAACACTATTCTACACAATAGTCAACCTGAACTTACAATAATTTAAGCCTTTTTAAAGCCTTTTACAGACCTGCCAACCTTGAAATTATTTTTTGGTGGGGGTCACTGCAATATACAGTGAAAGTCCAAAGTTTCAATACTGCTCAAAACCATTTTTTATTCTTGATTAATACTGCATTGCATATAATGTGTGCTGGTCAATAGTCTAAAATTAAGAAACCCCTAGAAAACAGTAAATAAAAAATAAAAAAAACACTAACATCGGAACATTGTACATTTAAGATAGGCTAGTTAACCCTCCGGGGTCGGCGGTATCGCCGGCATTACCAGCTCACTTTTTTCCTTATCAGTGCAAAAGAGACTCAAATTACTCCATTGATTTTAATCTTACATATAACTGCTGTACATCATTACATCCTGTTAAGTGTCTATTTTTTGTGGGTACTCACAATAAAAACAAAGTATTGTGCTTTTCGTCAAATAAAGAAAAATAAACATGATGCGCGTTTTACCTTCTCTCGTCAGTGAGGTCCATTCTGAAACGCGTCCGAAAAATGAACTGTAACTCTGTCAATACTTGTCACAGAGATACGAGAGATTTCTCTTTATGAAGCTGAAATTCTCTTCTTTTAAATGAAGTAATTTATATAAAAAAACAAATATTCTCAGTTTATGTAATCTGTATGAAAAGAGAGAGATGTCAGTATTTTTCTTTCCAGCTCATTATACCTCATTACGCGTTAATGTGCCACGCCCACGGAGAGCGCGCGGTATTCAAACGCAAATGATCTAAGGCAAGCCATGCAAACATGCCAACGCCCACCAGCTGGATTATAAAATCATGTTTAGTAAGTTTCTTACTACCGCTGTGAACACAGCGTATCCCTACCCTGTGAGGAATAATACTATCTAATAACCCTGGAAAATGTACCAGAAGTGCTGGTAGTTTCATGTCAAGGAGCAACGGATCCAGCTGATGTAGTAAGTCATTTATTCTTAAGTGCTTTGTTCTAATCGCGATATTGAATAGTGTCTATAAACCGCAAAATGACTGTTTAAATATGAATTGCGTGTCTGTGTGTAGGCTAAATGATGAATGAACGGCACAGGCGCACGCTTTGTTTACTACAGTTTTACAGCGCGTGTCTGTGCCGTTCATTCACTCTCGCATCTATTAGTAAACATGTTATTAAATGTACATGAACACATCCAAACTATATTGCTATAGCCTACTAAGATGAGTAAAAATAGACTGAAATATGTTGAAATAAAATGTCTGTATAAGCAACAAACTGCAAATTCACATGTATATGCTAATATATCATACACAATGTTACAGACTAAATATGAATGTTTAGACAAGATTTTGTGATTAGTTTTGGATAGATTATAAAGTTTTGACTGTAAAAAAAAGACTACTGTCACATTAAATAGGTAAGCTTTTGTTCACCAATTTCTGCTCATGTTAAATATACTATATGATGTTTTGTCAAAAATAAAGTAGGTATATTGAATTATCAACTAAGATGTTATTATAGTGTTTGTTCCAATATTCAAAATAATGAATCCTTACCTTTTTTTAATACGTATGATAAAATGTATACTTTTTACAAAGAAAGAATACACTTGAAATATTGTTAAAATTGTAATTGTTGTTGTAATTGTAACCTATTTGTAATTGGTTACAATTTCTAATTGTAAAATATGTATATATATATAGATAATTTCTTTTGTCCTTGCGTTTTTTGGGACCCTGTGACACACCTGTGTGAGGCTAATTAATATGCAGCTCATTATGTATGTGGCACATTATCCAGCCTTTGTCTTCTCAGGTGTGAACACACCTCCACGCATATTGTCTTTCCAAACAAAAGGTGTCTTATAAAATTTAAATCAATGTATTGTTTTGTGTAAATGATTAGGCAGGATGATTTTCAGATCATTTTGAAGCAAAAACTCTAGGCAACAATGCCCATTGGTCAAAAGTCTTGTAGACATATTTAGTATGTGTTTTGTGGCCTTATTTCAGACACTTTAAGTTTTAGTTTTTTCAATAACCATGCATAAACAATATTCTCTCAAAAATACAAACATGTACATGTTGCTCACATATTACGGTAGCCCCGTTTGTGCTATATAGATTGAATTTACACCTTTGCCATTGACATTTGTGCTTTTTTCAATTATTTATAAACATGTTAGAGCATGTCAGAACACCTCCAGGACCCAGAAAACCCCTCAGACCCCTGAGGGTTAAATTATTATTTCAATAGCCAAATATGATATTAAATCTCACAGAAAAAAAGGGCTTTTATTTGAGAAGTACTGTCTTTGTATTTGAACACTGCACATTTTAAACAGGACACGCATTAGCTGAATAAATGTTAGCTAATACAAACATATTTATAGAAAATAGTTGACAATAAATAGACAGGAGTCCAATAACAGCAAAGCGAATCACTTATTCTAAAAAGAATATCAAGTATAAGTTAGACGAATCCGACATATGAGGGCTGTGTTAACAGTAAAATGTTCGTCATTTAACGAATTTTAAAAACACGGATGGATAATACAAAATGCTTTCTGACATTTTGACAGAACCAAGAACCACAACCAAGAACAAAATTTAAACTTAGCCCGTCAATTTTCATTTTACAATTATCTTCTCTCTCTGTGTGTGCGCGCACGTCAGTGTTTGTGAGAGAGCTTGTGCAGCAACTGATACAACGGTACTTTTTAATTCATAAGTAACTAACGCGCTAGTTTTTATACAAAATAAATATGTAACATAATTAGGTACTTTAGTTATTATTAACACAATAACGTAACACATGCAGGCTACGTTTCTCAACACTGTGAATGAATAAATAAACGCCTGTTTCTCCAGACTCGCGTTTATCATCAGTAATCCACAAATCACAGAACTTTCATAATCACTAAGCCACAGCAATTTTAATTTTATTTAGATTTACTGTTCAGCATTACTTAATCATTTTATAATTTGCATGGCTGAATGATTTTCCTCTTATCTGAGTGACCATGAATGACGGAGTATTATAAGATAATCCATGCGATTGCGATCACTCCTGTGTGATCGAATCCAGAGTATTAAGTTAACTCAATACAATATTTCAACTTTCCACATCCACCCCAGCCCGTTTACCTTCAGGAGTCAGAAGTACCGTGACTACTGTACCGTCCTCGCTTATGAACTCAGTCAGACGACGGGCACCGGGAGTGAAAGAGGATCGAGTGGGATTATTTATTGCTGCCGATTTTCAGTCTCTTTTTAATGATAGGTCTTACGCATCTGTCAATCATCCACGCTTGCTATTTGGGGAATGAACCCAGCGCTATGATTGGTCGAACTCTTCTTCTTTTGGTGTTGCTTGATTTGAGGACTGCGTGTGAACAGAGAGGCGCGTCACCAGGTTTTTGCGTAGTTTAAAGTGACAAATCGTACCAGCGTACTCTGAGGTCAAAATGCGTATCCTCTACGCAAAATGTGTAAAGGTAGGCAGGTCTGCTTTTAAAATTTAAATTTCTACAAATGTCAATTCTTATAGGCTATTAAAATAAAGTTATGTCGCATCATTAAGAACTAGCTCTGGCTAACTCTGATTTTGTCTCTCTGACAAATATCTGACAGAAGCAGATATTTGCATTAGGCTTTAAGACCGAATGTATGGATCTAATATTAGGGGTGCTCCGATTGATCGGTCGCCGAACATAATCGGCAGATAATTGCTTTGGGATGTGTGATCGGCGGTCTCTATAAAGGCCGATCAAGAAAAGCCGATCAGATGACGCAAAACTCGCGAGACAATTTTTTATGCCCTGGTAAAAATGGCTTCACCGGTCTGGCAATTCTACAAGGTGTGTGAAAAAGACAATTCATTAGCAATCAATCTGTAATGTGTGTACCATGCCGCCGCCCGCTTGTCAAACTGTGCAGCCTCTCTGTTCAACCCGTAAATAAATCCATCGATCCGCAAACCATGTTTAAGTTCTTAAATGGTCTAGTGCTAGATCTTTTGCCAAGCGTGTCAGAGGTTACGGGTTCTAATCCGCACTCGTATAGTTTTTTTTTTCTCTCATCAAAACTGAATATGTTCATCAGTGGTTACAGTATATCAAGCAGGGACACGTTTGTGTTGGGTTTTTCTTTTGTGATTTCACCGGAATGAATAGAGAGTCTCCACAACGGCGATAGATTGAAGCGCGCGTCTGAGTGAAGACTGCGCACGAGCCGCAAGAGAACACTGTATCCATGACACTGATCGCCGCGGCAACGAGCACTCAGCTTCAGTAAAAAACAATACATTTTAGCGCTAGATTTCTTATTTAATAGCGAACTAAATGAATGCTCTGCTAGTTAACTGGAGATGTTTTATTTATTTGTATTAGGTACATCCGTGCGTACCTCAATGTTACAAAAATTGGTGGGGGACAATATCGATCCTTAGAAACAGTGGTGGGACACGACTTCACTGGATCTAAACAAATCAATCTAACCATAGATGTGACCAGTAGTGGTGGCTTTCTTAATCTGTTTAAAATAATTTTGCAAGGGTTCTTGCGCAAAAAAAAAAAAAAAAAAAAAAAAAAGAATTACCAAAATATTGATGCTTAAGAAGTATTTTTATTTGTTTTTTGTATTTTTGCTGTGCACTTTACTACCTGTGGTCCTTTAAGTGTATTAGAAAAACTGATGGCTGACTGACTCAAAACATTATTTTGGCTATAGCCTTTTTTGTTGCAGTTTTTAGTTTAAAGTAGTCTAAAGCTAAATTTAAAGACTCAGATGTTCTATCTTTTATCTTTTTTTTATTTTATATAGTGATGCACCGATGTGAAAATTGTGGCCGATACCGATAACCGATATTAATATTGCTGTTTATGGCCGATACCAATATTTACCGATGTCGATATCTCTGTATAGAAAACACATTTTTATGATAATCAAATAAAGAGCTATTTTCCAAAACACTTTTTTTTTTTTACTTTTGTAATTTATTTTCAGAAATGACTGATATTGGGCACCTTTACCTGCGTGCAAAATATGTCATCAGATTTTCAGAAGAAAAAATAAATATTTATATAAAAATACATTTTTATAAAGGATACAAGTGTGTCCTGAATTCACACTATGAATAAGCCAACCCTGAGTATTCTCAATAAACATCTAACTCACTTGAGACCAAGTCACTGTATTCTGTGAACATTGTACAACAGTTCAAAACTTTAAAGTACAGTACTGTCCTACTAAGGCAAAATACCTAAACTTCTATTTTATAGCACAATGTTATGATAACATTGATATGAGTTTTTGTTTCCACTGTTCGATCGCGCCTGCGCCTCTCTCTCTCTCTCTCACACGCGCGCCCCACACACACACACACACACACACACACACACACACACACACACACACACACACACACACACAATATTCCAGCATTGCAATCTTGACGTCGCAGACAGTTCATAATAGTCACAGAGCTTCAGAGCTAAGGCAGGGCTACAGATTAGGTGTCCCTAAAGAAGTGTAACGTTATCTAACAGTTAGTAGTTCCGCATTGTAATGGATTTGCTTTCTCGTCGGTTGTTTGACATGGATTTTAACCAGGGTTCAACAAAAGGTAGGCTTTAAATTACTACATTCCCGCTGCTGGTGTATAATGGGTGTGTCGTTGCGGCTCCAACTGACCAACTCGCGTAGTTTTCAGTCAGTGGACTGTCATTGAAAGGCGAGAGCTAGCATTTTATTTCAGTTGTAGCCTACATGTAGCCTTACGGGCTGTGAATTAAGATATCCTACAAGCCTGCTCTAATGCAGCGCTTGTTACTAGATAAGTTGTTGATTATGGCTCGAAACGTGTTTGTGTCTAGTTTGTGAAGTAGCATAGCTAGCTAAAGGCTACCACTAGCTATTACTGGATTTTAAAGATTATCTTTTTTATGCACCCGTGTCGTGTGTCATTCTTACCTTGATCATTTGCATCATCATTTCCCCCCGAGAGTATGCCATTATTCAGTAATCTAACAAAAGCAATCACTGTGAAACATGTAACTTACATGTGTGTCTGAGGTGATTTAATTGCTACATCATAACCCCGTAACTCCAGCGCGACAATACTTTGATGGTCGGTCAGAACAAGGCAGAGTGCCGTAACTTGCCGCCTCCAGTACCTGCTTCAGCACATTATGTGTGTAATGTATGGGCGCGTGCAAAAACAAACATCCCCGCCCCCACATAAGCCTACACACACGTCAAAAACACAGGAATGATTATCGGCCTGTTCACATCGGACCTATTTTGACATCGGAACGATACCGATGTGTAAAAAATTCACCATATCGGCCGATATTATATCGGCGGCCGATATATCGTGCATTACTAATTTTATATTCTACAGGAAAGTTGTATGTGTCAAGCCCTAAGCTGTTCCCAATAACCAAGCACAGGCTGCTAAGTTAATATGCTGGACATGTTGCTTGCAAATAAATACACAGGTGTCAATTCATGATACGTTGTCTTCTCTTAATTGTAATACTTAAATGTACATTCATGTTAAATATAGTTTAATAAATAATGCTACATGATAAATAGAAGGCTTCAAATAAACCCTGTAATCGGTGATCGGTATCGGGCGATACAGCTTCCAGTAATCGGGGATCGGTGATCGGCCCCAAAAATCCTGATCGGAGCACCCCTATCTAATATGACGCATCAAATTTCTTTCCCAACTGTTTATTAACGTAAGACATAACTGATGTCTTTACGTAAATACTCACGAAGATAGGCGCGTTTCCATTACAGATTTGTGCAAAACTTTTGCGATTTTTTCTAAATGTCGACAAAAAACTATTGCGAAATGACGGCGTTTCCATTGACCGATGTTATGCGACTAAAACGTCATTTTTTCCACTTGCGATAAGTCATTCCAAAAATCATGGCAACGGATGTTGGTAGGTTTACGTATATCCCAGCCACTGCACTGGCCATTATTATTACATCGAAGGAGACGTATGCGTGTTATCCAAGCATTAATGGTAAGGAAAGACCCTTATACTGTGAGTGGCACATATGAGCTGTTTCTGGGTGTTTCTCCCTTATATCTGCTTCGAGGTCTTGATTGGCATTTCCAGAGGTGGGACCAAGTCATTGTTTTGCAAGTCACAAGTAAGTCTCGAGTCTTTGCATTCAAGTCCCAAGTCAAGTCGAGTCAAGACAGGCAAGTCCAAGTCAAGTTGCAAGTCCTCGAGTTTAAGCTTCAAGTCTTAAACAAGTCATTAGTGCTTTTTGCCCAAATTAGTGTCTCAGTGTTAATTACTATAGAAAAATTAAATGTATATAATTTATATCAGGAAGGCTTTTAAAATATGTTCGTGACTTGTTTAATCTCATATTTATTGCGATAAAATTTTCAAAATTCTATCTCAGTTCAATTTAGGGATTTTTCTTGCGTGTGACAAAAAAAGGAAAAGGCAGTGAAAAAAAATATTTTATTGGTAACCCAGTAACAAAGGCAAAATCATTTAATAGAAATAACTGCTACACATTTTGTATGTGTGTGAGAGAGAATGTGGCAATGCAGATTTAAAAATACAAGTAACTGTTCATTGGGAAAATTAATCGTGATTTGCTACACATTAAGTTTAAAATATTGAGTCCCTGGTTAAATTATTTTGTTAACGCGACAGTAGGACATTCCTATTTCCACGGCGACGTATCAAGCGTCACGTGACAGTTTGAGGCTACGTGCCTGTCATTTAGCCTACAAAACATAAATCCATCCATTTCTCCCGAAAGACATGAAAGTGAGTGGCTGGTGAACAAGGAGAAGACTTTATAGTTACCTATAGGCTAAAATGTACGTTTGTTGTAAAAAAAAAAAAACATGTCTCAAAATGATATTTGAAAGGTTTAGTAGCCTATTTATTTCCGCTAACTTAGACATCAGTTTGTTTGCTTTTTCTCAAATTATAAATGATTCGCTTGTACTTGTGTATTTAAATGCCTGAAAAAGAAAAGAAAAAAACATTATTCGGTTGAAAACTGTCTGAACGTGTGATAAATGACAACTGACAAGCGCTGCTGAACGCACTCTATCACGCGCTCTCTGGCTCAGTGCCAAACGTGCGAAAGCAGCGCTAATCAGCGCTGTGATCACGCGTCAATGATACAGTGCTATACTACAGTGATTATTACAACTCTGGTTTTAGAAGGTAGGTCAAGTCTTTCCAAGTCACAGGGCTCAAGTCCGAGTCAAGTCGCGAGTCATTGTTGTCTAAGTCGAGTCGCAAGTCATCTTTGATTATGTCAAGTCGAGTCGCAAGTCATCAAATTTGGGACTCGTGTCCAAGTCAAGTCCAAGTCATGCGACTCGAGTCCACAACCCTGGGCATTTCTTTGAGGTTTAGAATCCAGTATTCCTGTAATTATTTTGTCTTTCATGAATTTAATAAAGAACTCTGTCTCGTATTCTGTCCAAACATACCGCGTCATCTACACCAGGTGACCTGTAAATGTGCAAAAACTGTTTCCATTGCAGTTTCGCAAAATATTTCTTTTTCGAATTGCCTGGAAAACCACTTCATGCGAGCGTAAAAACTTTTTTGCGATAAATGGGAGTTTTTGCGAAATTGACGTGTTTCCATTGGGCCGTATTTTCAATTCGCAGTTTCAATTTGCGCAATTTGAAGGGTAATGGAAACGCGGCTATTGACATATTTGTGTGTATATTTGACCGTTTAGGCGCGCGTCTAAACCCCAAGTATACTTTGCTCATCCGTGTTCTGCTCCACCTCACAGCGCGTGCACAGAAAGCGCATGGGGATCAGTCTCTTTCACAGTTTAATGCACTTTTATTAACTCTTTTTAAAATAAAAAATGTCCCGCAATAGACTGCATTTTACGACAGTTACGTTACATGATTTGACTGATTTGGATTAAGCTTTTAAGGTATTCAAAAACAGTGTCAACTTCAATTTCTACTATAAAGCGGCTCTCCAGTGTGTACATGTTTTTAATCGTGGATATCTGACCTTGAGGGACTGAACAGAAGAAATTAACCGGAGAAGATTTCCACGTCAAAGAAGGCGGAGCCTCAGAGCACATCTACCTATTACATAATCGCCAAGAACCAATGGTATTTCGAAGGCATTTACAGCTAGACTGTTTCAAACTGCTGAAACGAACACAAAACAAACTTGGCCTGATTTTGTTCAAATTGACATCGCACCAGTTTGTTCTTTGATTTCGCTTGAAGTATATCGGGGCCTTTACGCTTTCTCCAATAGCAGGGCCACAGAAGTTGGTATCTGCCAATAATAAGAACTTGTCTTGCTTATCAGTCACCTCTTTCTCTGTTGTCACGGCGATCTCTCTCTGCATGTCCTCCCCGCCGTTCATCTCTGGGCTGTTCTCCTCTCGGCCTGTCGTTTTCATAGCGATCACGATCAGTGTTCCTCTCTGAGCTCCTCTCTCTCAGACCACTGCTGCGGGACTCCCAGCTGTCATGCCCACTAGCACTGCTAGCGTCAGTCTGTGATGCTCTACCACCACGAGATGTACCTGAAACACAAAATTCATCACATCCTCTGCCTGAGTATTTTAAATAATTTTTTCAAGTTCTCATTTTATTCCATTACTCCTTAAAAAGTAGCTAATTATTGTGCATTTTCCCCTTAGTACTATTTTTTTATTAGTTGTTTTAATATTTTTTATTGAATGAGAACCGGAACCGAAACCGGAATCGTTTGGCGGAACCGGAAAACGTATGATTCCCAACCCTAGCCCCAACTGATATAATTATTCATTCATTTAAAAATTTCTATAGATATCACAATAATATTGTTATCGTGAATTATTTTGGCCACAATAACCATGTAGCGAAATTCTAATATCGTCACAGTTTTTTGGATGTAGCTGACAAAGAATGTGAGGTAGTTGGCCCACAAAAGGCAAGGATCTTCTCACCTTTCTCTGTGGCGTCTGATCCACGGCCCCTCCCTCTGCCTGTTCTTTCAGCTCGGGATTCGTTCCTGTTGTCCACTCTGCTCTCATTTCTCATTTCCTCCCTTCCATGTCCTCTTCCATAATTCCTTTCCTCTTGGGTTGTTGTTTCCTTCTTTCTATGGGGTTCATTTCTTTCCCTCTCTCTTTCCCTCTCTCTTTCTCGGTCCCTTTCCCTATGCTCCAGGGATTCCCGTCCTGAACGGTCTCGCGTTTCTGCTGCACGGGCATCCCGAGTGTCTTTGACCTCCCCGCGATGCTGCCGCTCTTCCCGGACATCTCGTCTATCCCGTTCACTGCGGCGGTCTCGGCTGTCCCTGCAATCACGCTCATCTCGGGAAGAACTCTGCTCGATATAGTCTCGCCCATCACGGCTGCCGTCTTTCTCACGTTTCCCGCGGCTCTCTATGGGCAGAAAGGAAATTAAGTGAGCAACGGAGTGCATCACGTGTATCACCGTTTCCAAAAAAATATTAAGCAGCACAACTGTTTTATTTAGTGCCATGTCAGCATCCAAGGCTATTTTCATGGCAAAAATTAAATTACAAAAATACAAATATCATATAAATACAATAAAAACCAAACAAACAAAAACAGCAAATCATATTATACAAGATTTTTTTAAATTAACATATGATAAAAAATCCAAAACCTTTTCAGGCATAATCTTACTAAATAAGACCTTAAGTGAGGTAACTTCATAAAAAAGCGTTCTACTTGTATTCAGTCCAGGACAATCAAATAAAATGTTTAACAGTTAGGGGAATCTTACAAAACATGCATATAGTTGGGTCTTCACCTTTAAGCCACAACTGTTTTCAAGATTGATAATAAGAAATGTTTATTGAGCACCAAATCAGCATATTAGAATGATTTCTGAAGGATCGCTTGACACTGAAGACTGGAGTAATGGCTGCTGAAAATTCAGCTTTACCATCACAGGAATAAATAAATTTTAAAATACATTGAAATTAGGGATGAGCATTTTTCAAAAATATTGTATTCGAATATTCGGTTATTTTGTCACCATTTCTGAACAAGCTTAAATTAGGCAATATACACAAGCTTACAATATATCTTAAGGTTTTCTTTTAGTTGAAAACATTTAAAGGATTAGTTCTCCTCAAAATGAAAATTTCCTAATAATTTACTCACCCCAATGTCATCCAAGATATCCATGTCTTTCTTTCCTCAGTGGAAGAGAAAATAGTTTTTTTGAGGAAAACATTTCTGGATTTTTCTTCGAATAATGGACTTTAATGACAACCAGCGTTTTGAAGTCCAAATCAATGCAGTTTCAAAGGTCTTTGAAGTGCTTCGACGGACTGTGCACGATCGCAGCTGAGGAGGAGAGTCTTATCTCGCAAAATATATTATATATATATATATATATATATATATATATATACACACACACACACCTAAAGGATTATTAGGAACACCTGTTCAATTTCTCATTTATGCAATTATCTAATCAACCAATCACATGGCAGTTGCTTCAATGCATTTAGGGGTGTGGTCCTGGTCAAGACAATCTCCTGAACTTCAAACTGAATGTCAGAATGGGAAAGAAAGGTGATTCAAGCAATTTTGAGCGTGGCATGGTTGTTGGTGCCAGACGGGCCGGTCTGAGTATTTCACAATCTGCTCAGTTACTGGGATTTTCACGCACAACCATTTCTAGGGTTTACAAAGAATGGTGTGAAAAGGGAAAAACATCCAGTATGCGGCAGTCCTGTGGGCGAAAATGCCTTGTTGATGCTAGAGGTCAGAGGAGAATGGGCCGACTGATTCAAGCTGATAGAAGAGCAACTTTGACTGAAATAACCACTCGTTACAACAGAGGTATGCAGCAAAGCATTTGTGAAGCCACAACACGCACAACCTTGAGGCGGATGGGCTACAACAGCAGAAGACCCCAGCGGGTACCAATCATCTCCACTACAAATAGGAAAAAGAAGCTACAATTTGCAAAAGCTTACCAAAATTGGACAGTTGAAGACTGGAAAAATGTTGCCTGGTCTGATGAGTCTCGATTTCTGTTGAGACATTCAGATGGTACAGTCAGAATTTGGCGTAAACAGAATGAGAACATGGATCCATCATGCCTTGTTACCACTGTGCAGGCTGGTGGTGGTGGTGTAATGGTGTGGGGGATGGTTTCTTGGCACACTTTAGGCCCCTTAGTGCCAATTGGGCATCGTTTAAATGCCACGGCCTACCTGAGCATTGTTTCTGATTATGTCCATCCCTTTATGGCCACCATGTACCCATCCTCTGATGGCTACTTCCAGCAGGATAATGCACCATGTCACAAAGCTTGAATCAATTCAAATTGGTTTCTTGAACATGACAATGAGTTCACTGTACTAAAATGGCCCCCACAGTCACCAGATCTCAACCCAATAGAGCATCTTTGGGATGTGGTGGAACGGGAGCTTCGTGCCCTGGATGTGCATCCCACAAATCTCCATCAACTGCAAGATGCTATCCTATCAATATGGGCCAACATTTCTAAAGAATGCTTTCAGCACCTTGTTGAATCAATGCCACGTAGAATTAAGGCAGTTCTGAAGGCGAAAGGGGGTCAAACACAGTATTAGTATGGTGTTCCTAATAATCCTTTAGGTGAGTGTGTATATATATATATATACATACATACATACACACTTTTTAACTAGAATTGTTCGGATTGAGCTGATCTGCAACGCGCCGGGAACTACGTCATCATGTTGAAAGGTCACTGTTGATGTCGCGGGCGCCGGCGGAAGTACCGCCCTACTGTTTACAAAGCGACCAATACAATTTGAACTATCCTCCTTCGTACGGTCGAGTGGGGCGGTACTTCCGCCGGCGCCCGCGATATCGAGCCTGACCTTTCAACATGATGACGTAGTTCCAGGCACGTTGCAGATATATATATTATATATATATACATTAGGGCTGTGAAAAGATTAATCGCGATTAATCGCATCCAAAATAAAAGTTTGTGTTTACATAATATATGTGTGTGCACTGTGTATAATTATTTTGTATATATAAATACACACACATGCATGTATACATATAAATTTTATATATAAATAAAAAAAATCTTAAATTTATATATAATATAAATTACATATAAATATATACAGTATATACATGCAAATATTTCTTAAATATATACATGCATGTGTGTGTATTTATATATATACAAAATAATTATACACAGTGCACACACATTATGTAAACAAACGTTTATTTTGGATGCGATTCATCTTTTCACAGCCCTAATATATATAATTTTTTAATTGACCTATAGTTTCGCTAGATAAGACTCTCTTCATCAGCTGCGATCGTGCACAGCCGTTTCAAGCACTTCAAAGACCTTTGAAACTGCATTGATTTGGACTTCAAAACAGTGGTTGTCATTGAAGTCCATTATTCGAAGAAAAATCCAGAAATGTTTTCCTCAAAAAAACTATTTTCTCTTCCACTGAGGAAAGAAAGACATGGATATCTTGGATGGCATTGGGGTGAGTAAATTAATAGGACATTTTCATTTTGAGGTGAACTAATCCTTTAACAATAGCTCAAGCAGCGCGAACGGAAAAAAACTCTAATAAAGCAGACTGCGCCAGTCATCTTACAGAACGTACACTCGAGTCAGCATGATTATCGTGTTTATTACACTTGTTAAACACACTCCACAGCGCCACCCATTGCATTTAATTATAACTGTGAAAAAAATTAAAGAAAAAATAAAAATTTGAATAGTATTTTATTTTTCGAATAATAATTACAAATCGAATATTCATGCACATCCCTAATTGAAATACAAACAGGTATTTTTAATTGTAATAATATTTTTTACAATATTTCTGTTTTTACATCAAATAAATGCTGCCTTGGTAAGCATAATAGACTTCTTTCAAAAACATTTTTAAAAATCTTACAAATCCCAAACTTTTGAACGGTTGTGTATTTTTACTTGCATTCTGTCATAGGAACCAGTCAATAAATAGAATCATGCATGTGTCATATGTGTTGTTATTTGGTTCCCAGTTAATTTTGATTGTGTGCCGTGTTTCAATGAAGTCAGTTCAGTCAGCTGAGGCTCTAACAAGTCACTGACTTTATGGATGGACTCATAAAAAAAAAATTGGCTCATTTTTGTTCGCAAGTCATTAACATCAAAAGCCAAATACTCTCTAATGACTGTGTAATATAGAAATATGTGTCTCTCACCATCTCTGCGCTCATGCCGCCTCTCCTGCAGTGCTGGACTCCTGTCTCGCTCTGCTCTCCCCCTCTCCCTGCCCTGCGAGCGGCGACTGGCACTGGGGCTGGATCTACGATGGGCGGGTGTTGGTGAGGGGTCTCTCTGGGGGGTGAGTGGAGACCGGGAGCGACGTGAAGACTGAGCGGGAGGGGGTGAGGATGAGGATGGAGGAGGAAGGTCTCGGTAAAGAGGAGAGACAGAACCCCGTCTGTGGCGAGGGGATGGGGAGTGTCTCTGGGCCGAGGAGCCAGAGTGTGAAGAGGGAGAGTGGTGTTGTCGAGACAGAGGGGAGGGGCTGCGGCGGTGACGGGGTGGAGTTCTAGACCTGAGAGAGGAAACGCATAAGATGAAATTGATAGCTGTACCCACAATATCTCTAAAACAAAATAGTGATGCAAGTTAAACGTCAGGATATTCCACTCATATCTGTCAGCTTGTAGGGACTTAAGGCCGTGACACTCCAAACCAACATCAAAGAACTAGCAGTGACAAAAGTCGACTTTGCTGTCACCTCCCGTCTGCACCAAAACATTGAGCTTGAACGCACAGAAGACAACAGCCAACTAACATGAACATTCTGTGCCTGTGTTAGAGGAAATAACGGTCTATAGCAGCAAGTGGTAGAAGCAGGGTGTCGACAGATATAAACAAGTTAAATTTAAGACTTTTGAAGACCTTTTTAATGCCACTTTGAATGAAATTTAAGACCAAATCTGTGATGGAAATTCACATTATATTACATGCGTATATGTAATATTTAATGTTTAACCTAAGTAATTTAATATGAACTACTTGTTTATTGAACTAAAATCAATGTAACATTTGCAATCGTGAGAATATTCATCAAAATAGCTCCTGTCATGTTATGTTACTTAACTATATCATATGTTATAAATAAAAAAAAACTCAATTTTTACCTCAGTATGTTTCTTCTGAGTATTTATTTTTTTTTTTTATGTGCTGTTATGCTCATTTGTTTTGATTTCTCACTATAAAATCTCTCACAGAGACAGGCAGCGCGAGTCTCAACAGCGCTACCAGAAATACATTATCAATCGCGATTTATGTAATAAAATCAGAATCATTTTTGCGATTCGATACTTCACTGGTTATTTGACGGACATTGGGTCCGTCAGACTGGAGACATTTTAGTGGTAATGTGACCAGAAATATTTAAGACCCATCGAATCTGAATTTAAGACATTTTAAGACTTTTTAAGGACCCGCGGCCACCCTGAGTAGTCTATATTCATTATTCAAAAAGGGAAAACAAAACTAGGACTGCAGCTATACAAACCGTAAACAAAGAAGCTCTGGCTTACCATTTTGAGTATGAATCATGTCAATCACTTTCTTCATTTCAGACAGTCATGCCGTTATGAAAGTGTTTGCGTATTGGAATGCTCAGGAAAGATTAATATGTAAAATTAGAATAGCCTTCTGTGTGTGCACTCTTCACTTTCGCTATTCTACTTGTGCACTGGTTTGCAAAGCTGAACAGCCAATCAGAGTGATCGGTCTCACGACACGGACTGCCTGACACTGATTCAACATGATCAATTGACCAAAACGCCACCGGCAGGCTCCAACACCCCAAAAACTGATCTGACATACGCTTACCAATGGCCCATCGGCTTGGTGTGTCAAGGCCTAAAGACCCATTACTCCAATCAGATGCGTCACACATGAACCTTCAGAAATCATACTAATATTTGATGAATAGAAAGGTTTTTTGTAACAACGTAAAAGGAATTTACCATCACTTTTGACCAATCTTTGACCAAAATTTATTTTAAATAATTATATTAGAGAATTAGAAACTAACAATTTTGTTTAGGATTTGATTGATTTTGACACTTAACTGATCAAAATACTGAAAGGCTCATTGATATCTCAAAGATATGTCAGAAGTGACACTGGATTAACAATTATTTAAGTGCAGCTCTTATCACCTTTGCTGCGAGGCTTGTTTTTGGGAGGTGGGTTTGGGCGATGATGACTTCCTTCTGGTTGGGGGAGACACTTCCCTGGAGGGTGTGGAAAGGCTTCCAGAACGTTCCTCTGATGTTATTGAACGTTTGGCTTTATGGGAACTATCTGATCGGTCCCTGTAATCAAGGAAAGGTCAAAGATTTATATATTGTTTTATAATATTCAAACAAAATTATATTTGATTTGTTTTCACACACCGATAAAACAGATACTATCAATTGAATCTGGCCCAGCACCATTGAAATGAGCAAATACAACACATAATAGCTGCATTTTCACTGCTGGGCCAAAAACGAGTGTGCTAGTGCGTAACAGAGCCAGTTGCATTTCCACTTGGTACTTCAGGGGCTTAATCGGGCCTCCTTTGGGCTTCCTCAGGGACAACTGCCAGGGTTTTTTGGTCGCTGAATACCTTGGTCAAAAGCGGACCAACTGGAGCTTAACCGGTGAACTCATATAACCCCTGTTTTCTGTCAGTGAGCTCCCTCTGTTGCTCTGGCTAAAAGGATAACAGTATAGTGAGACAGGAGAGATCTCTCAAACATCCTCAGGTCGCATAATGGTGGAAAATTGATAGAAATGTTAATTCTTTCTAAAGAAATTTGACAAACGTGTAATTCTATCAATATTTTTCTAAATGTGTAAGCCTTTGGACTTAAAAGCCTTAATGGAGTTGATTTGTGCGATCCTGTGACAAATAAATGGAAGCAGGAGCAACTGAATAAGCATGTTCTCTTTATATGTAGTTTTCAGTCAACTAGTTGTGTGATGTTCTCTGGAAATGTGTTAAGGACAGGTTTTAGGGTAGCGCTGCAGGGCTACTGGCCCGACAGTGGAAACGCAGCCTGATTTTTTGCCTCTCAGCTCGAGGTCCAAGGTTATTGGCACCGCCCGACACATTGTTAGCCCTGGCTTGCACTGGCCCGACAGTGGAAAAGCGGCTTATGACAATCTATTAGTGCGGTGACGATTAGGGATGTCCCGATACCACTTTTTCACTTCCGATACCGATGCCGCAGCTTTGGCTATTTGCGATACCGATATTAATCCGATATTTTTATTTTATTCTATTTTATTCTTGAACTAATACTAGGCCTAATAAAATATATGGAAGCACTTTGCTCAATTAGCAACCTAAAAACATCTCACTCAAATGGAGAACAAATACTTCTCCAGTATATAGTCCACAACAACAATTGATTATGAAAGACTGCCACCCTTTATTCAAACAGGACAAAATACAGGCAGGCAGGCTACTTCAGTAGGCTACTTAAAGCTACCAACAGGTTTAAAGTTAATCATTAACAAGCTTTAAAATTACCCATTGGTCCGTGTACTTTTGCGTCCATTCGTTTTTCCTTTTTAACCCGTAAAACGAAAAAATAACGGTTGTTGTATTTTTAAAACGCAAAGTTGAACACCAAAATTTTAATTTGAACTGTATGCACACCAAAAGCTGCGCAAAAAAATTAATATTGACGTAAGTTATATATAAATAAGTTATTTTCTGTATGACCAGAAATGATAGAGTATTTTAAGTTGTTTCCACTGTTGAAAGAAAAACGGAAGTGTTCGCGCCCGCGCTCCGTGCCATGCAGTGCGCGCTCCACACTCTGCACAAACCCTTGCTTGGATATGCGTCAAAATCCTGTGTAGCATACAGTTTACAGCCTATGGTTTATAAACTGAGGAGACAGATTGCAAAACCGTGTTTATAGTACACCGAAGGTAGTGGGATGGAGTGTCTGTTGTGAGTTTAGAGGGCACGTCAGCCAGAGATGTGTGTGTGTGTGAGTGAGACAGACTGCTGCCTGCTGAACAGAGGATCGCCGAAAGAAGGATCTGAAGTGCCGGTGTTTCGGCTACAAAAACCCGCCGAACTGATCCGAAACCAGCCCAATTTTTATCCACCCGCCCACACCCATTTTTTGCCCGCAAAATAGATGGCAAAACCGCCCAATATGCGCGCTTAACTGGATGTCGCAGCAAGGGAAATGCTATATTCAAGCATTGTTGGATAGGTATCGGATCATATTTTTTCTCTCCTCCGATCTCCGATCTAGCGTTCTGGGCCAGTATCGGCACGATACCGATGCTGTGGATCGGATCGGGACATCCCTAGTCACGATACCATTATCTCAGTAGTCAGTACCAAACCCAGTAGTATTTCATGATTATCTGTTCCAATTTTGGTACCATAGCAAGCACTATTGGGAACACACTCCCTTGACCTCAACAGACATATCTTTGATTGTCTTTAAATTGTCAACACTGCAGAAACATTGTAAATATAAATACACTCAAGAGTGAAAACACAAATATGCAGAAGAAGGTTTCAAAGCAGCCATTTATCAAATGGTACAAAATAGATGCAATCCTGCTGATACTGCAAAAAGACTGGTATAAATCACATTTTTACAATTTAAGTATCCCTTTTAACAATACTACAATGTATGAAACTTTATGTTTTGTGGTTTCTTTTTAAGGTGACCATACCTGCGCTTTTCTTTTTTCTCTTTGTGTTTCTCCACATCTCGTCCTCTTTCTTTACCTTCTTTAGGTTTGTCCTCACATTTCTCCTTGTTTTTGTGTTTATTTTTGTGTTTCTTCCCAATCACTGGGTTCTCCACAGGGACAGGTGGAGGAGGACTGGGTGTCCGTGGCCCTTTTCTTTTTCCATGGCCACTCTTAGATGACCTGGTCAAAAAAGTAAATAGCAGTCAAGTATTTAAATTGATACAAATCTGTTTAAGTTAAACTAAATGCAGATAATTTTCCTAACCTGCTGTCTGTCTCCTCTATCCTGTTCTGGTCAGACACTGGAGAGGAGATGACTGAGGAGTTGGAAGACTTTTTTTCTTTCTTGCCGGAGTTCCCACCTTTCCCTGCTCTATGTTTGGGCGAGCCGCTGGATTTACGGGACGAGGGTGAACCCTTAGAACTGGCGTGCTCAGGAGAAGCCTAAGACAGATCAAGAGATAACAGTCTGTAATAAAAGGCTAATTAATACTAAAACTAACATTAATTTAGACTCTTTATTTTTGTTTATTTTTATTTTTGTGTTCAAATAACTTACCCTGTCCTTAGAAGAACTACTGGTCCTGGTTTTGGAGACTGGTTCCTGTTGAGAACATGCATGTCATTACTATCTGTATTGAAAAATTCAGGATAACTCAAATTAACCTTCTTTCAATATTTGGAATTAATTCAGTAAAATGTCTATGGTAACATATTAATCAGTAAAATGACTGCAAAAAACATTATTTAAACAACTTTACAGTTCAAATGTAGATTGACAAAATATACTCTATATATATATATAATTCCTCCTTTATTAAGCATTATATGGAGGCAATATTAAAAGAATATGCCATCAAATCTTTTCTGAAGACAGTCCGTTCCCTTCAGATAAACCTTCATATAAAAAAACAGCTCTACGTTTTTACTTGTATCTGACACAAAAAAAAAAAAAAAAAAAAAAAAAAACATTATGTGGGTTTAAATTGCTGGGGTCCAATTGACCCCAGTGAGTAAAAAATGTTGGTAAATTTGAGGGTAACAGGAGGGCCAAGAGAGGGAATGGAATATGTTTCACATGTTGCTTGCCAATAAATAAAGAGTTGTCAATTCATGATACTTTCTCGTCTCTTCATTTTTTTATATTTAAAATACACTTAATATACAATAGAATTGTTTAATTCAGTGATTAATTAAGAAAAAGTCTTAAATTCAGTTATATCAAATTTAAGGACCCGCGAGGACCCTGCAACGTGCAACCCGCAACCCAATCTAATATACCTCTTTCTTGATGATGATCTCCTCTCGTTTGTCCATGTTTTCCTGTTCCAGCTTCATCAGCTCACGTTGAATCTTCTGTCTCTTCATTTCAAGAGATAACTCGTAATCGTAGTCACCGTTATCGGAATCTAGAAAAATTAATGACAAATATAACTGCTGGGAAAAAATGTCAAGGAGACAACGAAGCATTACCTGTGATGAGAGGAAAGACTGTACTGCATTCAAAACCCCTTCATTAATCATCCATCAAGTTCACCCAAAATGACAATTCTGTTATTTACTCACATGTTTTTCCAAACATGTTGTTCATCTTCAAAACACAATTGAAGAAATTTTTTAATTTAGTCTTTTATTCACATATAAACATTGATCAAAGCACATACATAGAGCACATCAAAAATGGAAGCTTTAACGTGCTTGCTTGACATGCAAGAAACAATGAGGTTTTGTTCTCGTGCGTCAAGCAAGTACAGTTTAGTTTGGGCATAAAAAAAAAATTTGTTTGGTCCCGGTTTCCGACCGACCCTGTCAATTTATGTGCGACCCAAATTTATTTTATGAGCTTGGGGAAGAAATAATACAAATTAAATAAATACACAAATAAAAAACTTTGAAAACAAATTGAAATTGCGAATTGAAAATAGGTAGGCTACGCACAATGGAAACACGTCAATTTCGCAAAAACTCTCGTTTATTGCAAAAAAGTTGTTACGCTCGCTTGAGGTGGTTTTTCAGGCAATTCGAAAATGTAAATGCGCAAAAACTGTTTCCATTGCAGTTTTGCGAAATATTCCTGTCACCTAACTTAGAAGACGGGGTGTGTTTGGGGTCCGTGTACGCAAATAATAATAATAGGCTAATTATTATAACATTTATTAGGGTATATAGCTACATATTTAGAAGACGCTTTTATCCAAAAAAGGAACAAAGCAATTCGTCAAATGTCATTCATAATACAGGTTAGACAATAATAATACAGGGCTAAGATTATCACAAATATCACAAGATTTTGACGCATATCCAAGTGTGTGTGCGAGTGTGGAGCGCGCACTGCATGGCCAGAGGCACGCGGGCGCGAACACTTGCATTTTCCTATCAACAGTGGAAACAACTTAAAATACTCTATCATTTCTGGTCGTACAGAAAATAGTAATACATTATTCGCAACTACCTTTATTTGTGTAAACTCACAATAACAAGAAAACGTTGTGCTTTTGTAAAATAAAATAAAACAATCAGGCGCGGTTTAATGATCTCCGTGAACTGGAGCGCGAGAACTGAAACAAAAGATAGCCTATAGGCTAAAGCTTGAAATGTCCACTTTAAAGCGAACTAATTCTAATCGAAAGCTATATACCTTCTGATTAAATCCGTATGAAAGGTGCATTTCTCTCTAAAGGTGCATCTGCCTTACAGCGGAGATGGAGATATGTTTTAGCAGACATTTAGAAAACAATAGTTTATTAATAAACAATTAAAATGCCTCGTTATTTTTTCAGACACATTTTTTATTGTTATAACTCGCCTACAAATCAACTATAGGCTATGTTATGATAAAATAGAGTAGCCTATCCATCGCTACTGTAAAGTAAAATAAAATAATAATAATAATAATACTAATTTCCTACCTGTCCCTTGCTGCCACTGAAGAAAAAAAAAAAAGAAAAAAAAGAAAAAAAACCTTCCCTACCGACCCATGACCTCAACTGACAACCAACCGGAACCAAACTTTTTTTTTTATGCCTTATCATTAGAGCTGCACAATTAATTGTAAAAAGGTTACGATCTCAAAACACCTACACAATTGACTCGGCTATGTCTATTAAAGCGTTGGCAAATATGTATAGGTATTCATGTAAAGGAATGAAACAGCTTAAAAGTCTTTTCAATCACACAGTATCATTATTTCTATATTATAATGATTACATTTTAACAGAAGTACTGAGATAAAAGTTTATAGCTCAGATATAAACACTGAAGTGTACAGTAGCGACCAAAATAATAGTAAATTACCTATTGAAACTAACTTGATGCTTCAAATAAACATTGTATTACATTGTTATATCAGAAAGTGGCGACAAGGGACAATTTAAAAAATTAAGAGAAAATGTACTTGTCATTGAATCATTAATTCAAAAGATTTGTTAGTGAAGTGAGTGAGTGAGTCATTCATTGGATCTGAATTATTACAATAAAAAAAAAATTTCAATAGTATTTTTTTCTAGTAATTTTTTTATTTATTTATTTTAGTTGTCTGTTCAGAATTGTGGGAGAATCGTGATCTCTGTTTGAAACAAAAAAAGTGATTCTCAAGAATCGTGCAGCTCTACTTAACATATTTAGTGTGCTCTATGTATGCATTAATCCATGTGTACATGCGAATAAAAGCCTAAATTAAATCTGTTCATATAAAGCGGTCAAGTCTCTTCAGAAGATAAATAGAGTGTAAATTAAAATTATATTTTAAAAGCATTTAAAACGTGTTTTAAAGATGAAAAATGTATTCTGGGTTTGGAATGACACGAGGGTGAGTTTTTGGGTGAACTATCCCTTTAAATGTCTTCTAATCAGATACATCAACTTTGTGGGCATTTTGGAGAATCTTCACCTTCACGACTGGCTTCCCAATCTGCTGTCTCCTCCTCACTAGCAGGAGTGCGTTCCTTTGTGATTTTAATATCCTCTTTCTCCCTGTGTCTGCCTCGGGATGAATCTCGCTGCTAATGAGAAACACAAAATGTCAAAGAACTCACCAAAAACAATCAACCAACAATGGCAAATTGTCCAAGCAAATGTAAGCTGTTAGAGCAGCCTACTCTGGTTGTAGGTGAAGTGGGTTCGTCTGCGTCTCTTTTCTGTGTGTCACCATCTACATCCTGTCTCTTATTCTTCATCCTCTCCCTGAGATCCCCAGGGGGCCTCTCGGCTGACCTGCAGACAACACACATGCAGAATGTCAAGCATTTGGCCAAGAATTTGAGCAGGTACAATTACGAAACAGCATCTCTTCAATGGAATCTCACCTGCTGAACGTTCCAGAGAAGCCTTTTCCTCGTGATGGGGTTCCATGTGTGTACCGACACGTGTTACCGTAACTGCAGTTCCCAGTCTTTAGCCAGTTTCTACAATGAGTCTGCAAAAGAAGACAAATGTGGGACAGTCTGTTGCATTTATACACTTTACAAGGGCACCTAGACCAAAAAAAAATAATTTTTAAACCCAGTGAGCTACTACCTAGACACCGGAAATACTTTCTAGGTAGGCAGCTCACCAAGTTTCCATTGCTCAATAGTGGGTGATGAGTATCCCTACCTCTGCTGCATTACTGGCCGTGCTGGGCCCGAGTCTCTCAAACACGCTGGGCCTGCGGGAAGGGGTGGTCGTGGTCGTGCTACTGCTGCTGTCCGATATGGTCTTTGAATTCTCCACTGTAACCTTCCGCCTGATCTTGGACATTCTGCAGGGCTGCATTAGAAAAATGGCAAATAAAAGGCACCAGCATTTTGAAGCTGAATGCAGTGTTGTAGTTAAGACCAGCTCACTGAGTCAAGTCACAGAGACCAGAAGATGGTCAAGTTCGAGTCAAGAATAAGACCAGAAGAGGGTTGAGGTCTTGTCAAGACAGATTGAAGACGATAAGTTTAATTCAAGACAGAGTCCACATGCTCCAGAGTTCATGACCAATGACCTAGGCAAGAAAACATGGCCTGTTGATTCATGTCATGTACTTGGAGGCATGTGGACTATGTCTTGGCTCAAACTCAACTCTCTTCTGGGTTTGGTCTTGACTCTTGTTCTCAACTACAACACCGGATGAATTACATTACACTAATTCTAAGGTCACATTCATATCTAACTACCTCAGCCTACAGCCTATATTATTGTGCCATTCAACTGGAGTCTGAAATTTGGAAATGGCAACTTCAGAGCACACGAACGACCAATTAATTGAAGGCATATTTTCAAGTGGAAAACTCGGAATTCTAGATGAGACATGAGTTCCTGTGTTGTGACATTGGAAGGGGAGTGTTGATTTGAAACATGGCAGCAACAATAATCATAATATAGCTTTAGTCTAACTAGAGATCTGAGCCTTAGCAGTGTTAAATCACTCAATTTTCAGTTTCAGATCTAGCTTTTGGGATTTATTGTTCACAATAGAATTAATTTGTTTTATCTTATGTACTTCAGTGGGTTTCCACACTTTTTGGCCAGACAATGGCGCAGTGGATAAGACACATGCCTTTGGTGTGAGAGACCCGGGTTCGAATCCACTGTGAGACACCAATGTGTCCCTGAGCAAGACACTTAACCCCTAGTTGCTCCAGAGGCGTGTGACCTCTGACATATATAGCAATTGTAAGTCGCTTTGGATAAAGGCGTCAGCTAAATGAATAAATGTAAATGTAAATGTAAATGTACAAAGATTGCTGAGGAATATTTATATCAGGTAACGTTACCAATCCCTAATATTACGAGATTTACACAATTATAATCTACTTATTTGTGAACAAACGTCTCCAAAACGACAATAAACTTCCATGACTTAATTATTTTTTTTCTGTCTGAAAAAAAGAAAATCACAATTTTAAAATGATTTGATAGTTCCTGTTTTCCAGTGACCGTGGGAGCCCCGTTCATTGTAAACACTACCACAAGCACAATAGTCACATTTGTGCAAATGCGACTGCCTGCCTCTCTCTATAATGTGCATTAACAATATTATAGCTACTAGCAAGGCATGCGGGGTTTCACTAAAAAAGTGTTTTATAATCATTTTCGTGTTTTAAGCAGTCATTAATTTGCAGAATGCCGCGGTAAGAGCCGCATATAATGCCGCGCGGCCTACATTGATAGCACAAGCCTCGATAACGACCCCGCTAAAACTGCTGCTGATTGACCCGTAAACAAATACAAACAGGAACTTTACCCGAATATGAATGATGCGTCAAGTCCAGTTTCACAGACTGTTGGGGATAAACTCCTAATCACATGCAAAAGTCTTGCAAAGCGGTCTTCCCCTTAGCCGCCGTCATGATGGTGGCGAGACAGCGCAAACTGCACATAGCTTTCCGAAGTACTGAGGAGAGGAGGATTATGGGAAACTGGAGGGAGTATTTTTTGTTTGTTTGTTTCAGATTTTGTTTAAACCGTTCCTTTAAAAATAAATAAATACAATATACACGGAAAATTTAGTTAGTAATGTAATCTATTAGATTATGCTTTTAGGTAGTATTCTGACTACGTTTTTCTTTACTTTTAGTTTAGTACCTTTGATTTTACACATTTGTCATAGACTTCAGTAAGAATTTGTAGTCTACCAAACGAGACAAAAAAGAGCATTTTTTGTTATAAAAATGGAGGTGTCTGCAACACCCATTCATTTTTTTACGAGCTAATGTTTTTCTTTGAAAGTCTTTAAAACTCTTGATGACTGGTTTAATGTATCTTTTGTGACATACATTCTGTACCATTCATTATTGCTTGCTTAGTTGGTAGCCTTCATAACTTCAAACAGACTTTAGTATTTAAATCAATGTTACTCTTTTTCACATGCATGCATTCAAATATAAAGATTCTTAATAAAAAAAAAATTCTCTACAAAAAAAAAACCCAACACTGCTCCATATGGTTAGAAACATGCTATGATATAAATAAATAACAACCCTACAGTAGGCTAAAAGTTAAAATAACAAGGTAATGACAAATATGACCCTTCTTGGATTTATCTGTGCAATGTTAAAAATAAATGAGGGAAAAGTGAAAGCACTGACTGAATTGAAATGTTTTGGAAATATATCTGAGGGTCTTTCACAACAAATTCCTGTTTCTCAGAAGATCTAAAAGCTTCATTGTTATGTCATGTACACCTTCGGTGGCTTCACTATAATGATCATTACTTTAATGGTCAACAAAGTTTTGTATTATGTATTAATATATGGTATGCAAAAGGGGTCAACAACTAAAACAACAAAAAAAGTACCTAAGAAATGTTTGAGGACTTTCAGTAGCCAAATAGGTGCTTATTGTGGCATAAAAAAATGTAAATGCCACAAGCAAGCGCTTTGAATGACCATGCGTGTCTGTGTGGAGTTTAATTATGTGAATCCTTAGTGTGTTATATACTTCCATTGAGGCTGATTTTTTTTACTCTGAAGAGTAAAAATGAGATGAAATTGTTTTACTATTTTCTCTGAAGAATCAAAATGAATGATATCTTGATGTCTTAAACTTTTATATTCAGTCAGCTCTTTCACTTTTGCCTCATTCATTTTTAATATTGTACAGAGAAGCAGTCTTATTGGTCATTACCTTGTTATTTTAACTTGAATTGATTGTTTAATTGTTTCACATCATACCTGTATAAGTCATGTTTTTATGAAGAACACAAGGAATGTTTTTAATTTATGATAGCAATCTTATATATACTTGAGCATGAATGTTTATCAGGTGGTACAGCCATGGAGATTGTAGGGATGGATTTAGAGGGAATCTCACACCAACCAAAGAAGAAGTAGGCCTACATATGTGTAGGCGCCATGACCAAGTACTGCGATGTTTGGCTTTAGCATTGGAAGACAAGCGTAACCTGACCAATAAGTTGCCACCTGTTCTAGCAAAACATTACACACAGAAGACAATATTCCTCCGCCCAGGCGAGCAACCACCAAGAAAAGGTGTTAAAACCAATTCTCGTCCAGGACAACTGGAAGCTGCTAGGGACTGGAAAATGCTGGCTGATCTTGATCAATGGCTTATTTTTCCACCTGAGATTGCCACCACTAACCTCCGACCAGATATTGTTTTGTGGTCTGGATCAGCACGCATTGTTCAACTGATAGAGGAGTTAACAGTGCCATGGGAGGATGCTGTAGATGAGGCATATGAGAGGAAGAAACTGCGGTATGCTCAGCTGGCCACTGAAGCAGAACAGCGAGGATGGAGAGTCCGGGTTTATCCAGTGGAAGTGGGTTGTCGAGGATTTGTGGCACACTCTACAACCCGGTTCCTCAGAGACGTCGGATTCAGTGGCCAAGAGTTGCGTCGCACAGTGAAGCACTTATCTGAAGCAGCAGAGAGGAGCAGCAACTGGCTGTGGTTGAGACGGAAAGATTCTGGCTGGCAGTGTACAGGCCGCCACGCAACGGTTTCGAAGAATTCTTGAAAACTCGAAGAGTCTGTTGGTTTATTTGTATAGTTTGCATTGTAATATTATGTTCCTGTGTATTTTGCGTGAATGAGGATTGGTGTTTGGACAGATATTGTGTTTTGCGGTAGTATGCCATACGGAACCGTTGCCACTGAATCTGCTTTAATGACGGCAGTGGTGCTCGACAGCCTTAGTCAAACGGGTTGGCGCGTATGGTCGGGTTGCGGAGAGATTGTGGTTAGGTCACATGTGAACTATGAGGAAGGAGCAACCTCAGCAGCAGGAGGGAGGTAAAGGCAGAGACAATTGACCTTTCGCCGGCCCCTCCCCCAAAACGGCCATTGTCCAATCACACATCATAGCAACCGTTACTATGTGAGCAGGTCCGTCAAACATTGACTCCAAGCAAGATGGTGAAGCGGTGCGCCCACGGCGTTTGTAAATCGGACACTAGGTACCCCGAGAGATTGTCTGGAGGAGTTGTGTTCTTTCCGTTTCCAAAGCCGAAAACACAACGTGAGTGGTGCCTACAATGGATAAAAACAGTGTGGACGGCCCCACTCCCAGTTAAATGTGTCGAACTTGGTTAACTCGCGTGCAGCGTGCGTGAGACTGAGACACTGAGATTAGTCAAGGAAACATGGAGAAAGCAGATCAAGAGGATCCACAAAGGAATTACGTTTTCTAAAGGGTTGTTGTTAACATGATCTTTTCGGGTGGAAATGAGCAGCAGTCACTAGCAGTGCAGCACCCGTAGGCTACAGTTTAGAGGAGTGCACGTTCGCAACGGGTAAAGCATGAAGCTTTCTTGACAACATCAGTTCATATATCAATATCGAATAGAAATAACCTTAAATAATGTATGGTTATCTGCATCTTTCCGTCTCTTATGTATAGTTACTTTTTAAACACGAAAATCGCATTCAGCATGACACGCAAGCGGTTGCCGTGGTAATGAACAACCTGCTTGTTAAAGCGAATGTATAATCCTGTATCTGAGCCAAAATTACTAAATATGCAGCGCAAGTTATATATTTCTCACTCCAAACAATTAGCCACTGAACCAGCTTATAAAATCTTCTTCAAGGCTGTGCTGGTTGCATTTGAGGTACAGGTCATGGGGTTTCTCAGATTTCGCTTGAGACCAGTATAAGCATTAGCCTCGATAGTAGTCGTGTCTCCTTCATTGCGTATTTTTATATTTTTAATATATCCCTCCACTGCATACTGTAACCTCTTTTGCCTCGATCTGGAGGATATCGCGGAGGTATTGCTCCAAAAAAGGTCACTGACACGCACGGGTATACCTCTTCCCGTCATGGCAATCTGTGGCGCTGGTCGTGTTTGACCATTTGTTTGATGGGCATAGTAACAATAACTAGGGGGCGTGGCTTTTGCGAACGGTCAATTTCTATAGAGTGCCGAAGTTATGACGTCACTTTGTAGGCCAAAACGCGGAAGTGAGTTAGCATTTTAGCACTTCCGGTTCCCTCGCCCTAAAGTCTATGGGTTTTTTTAATGGGTTTTTGCTAAATCGCCTGAAATAAGGTCTGTGGTTAACAAAGCCTCTAAATATTTTCACGTTTTGATCTATGACATAAAACACACCAGTTATAACCTGCTTGTGGTTTTTTAAACTTTATTGTGTCTGCTTGTGTTTTTTTAAACTTTATATAGGCTTCAAAATGTATACATTTTGGATTAACTTGTAAAGATTATCTTGATAGACAAAAACGTGTAAGGGTCACAACTCTTTGTGAACACAGATCTTATTTTTTGCGATTTTCCTAAAGTCTATGGGGAAAATGCATAGCTTTTCGATCGAGGGAACCCATGCGCCGCTAACTTCCGAGTTGTCCTACAAAGTGACGTCATAACTTCGGCACTCTATAGAGACATGCCACTTACTCAATCCTCAATACAACTATATAGGGAAAACCATCTATATGATGTCTATGGGGAAAACCATAGACAGTAAAAGAAATGGACACAGCGACCCCATTGATTTCAACGGAGAAGACTGAAGCCCGATTATTGCACTTCCTGTCTGATGGCTAAGCGACTGCGCAGGCCATAGACTGTAAAAAAAGATGGACGACGCCCCTTCGCTCTCTTCCATTGGCGAGAAGTGAAGCCGCCATTGTCCCGATATGGCGCTGACATCTTGGGACTTGAGTCTGCGCAGTTGCGATTTCGGGACCAGACATGCGCAGTAGTGAGCAGGAAGTAAAGCCGCGAAATCAACGTCCCGCTCTGGTCCCGCCCTCACTCTCGCTGAATCAATCGTAAGCACGCGCCTCTGCTGCAGAACAAACCATTATGTCGGTGTGAAATAATTAATTATAGAAATTTAGATATTAAATTTAAAGCTCCAATCTCCTCAGTCCTCCAAAGATCCCGAAAAAAAGTCAGTTGTTGCTTCAGTGACTACTTTGCTCAGAGAACCTGTCAATCACAGCTGTCAATCATGTACGCCACAGCACCGTTTTTATAGCATCAAATAACTAACTAAAAACAAACTTATTTTAAAAACAAACACTTTGAAATTACATCAGCGTGATGAAAACTACAGTAAATGACAGAAACTATCTTTGGAAAAAAGATATGTGAAGTGTAATTTAATTGTTTAGTTGGTCTCACGTCCCATTGAATAACATGGGGAGGTGGGGTTTATGAGCTATACTAGGACCGGTCACCGGGGGGCGATCGAGACGTTTTGGCTTCACTTTTCAGGGCTTGTGCGGCACGCTTGGCGCAGGCTCAAACTGAGCTTGACGACAGTCTGACAGTTGTAAATATTCTAGTAGCTGTGGCAAGACAAATCTGAATCACCTAATTCCTCAAAAACGTTGTTGAAATATTTTGTCCCGTTGCTTTTATGGACCTTCTATCTATGGGCTTCTCCCTTGACTTTATGCCTCTATGTCCCCCCGATTGCCTCATAGACAGTAAAAGATTGCCTGCGAGCTTCTCCTCCTGTCTATACGGTAATGTCTCTATTGTGCGACATAAAGTCGCGTGGTTATGATGCAATCGTTAGCCTATTTTTAACAAAAACGGCTTCTACGGGGCCATAACGTAAGATACAAAGTAATGGAGCCTTTTATACATTGTCGTGTTTCTTTACAAATAAATAATGGACAAATTAAGTCTTTGGACGCCTCAGATGTAAAGTTATTCGCTGTCAAAGTGACGCCAAAATGAATGGGGGTCAATGGAATGCTTACAGCAGGTGAAGTTCTACTACAATGGCGGCTCCCGCGAGGCTTCAGTTTCCGGCTGATGGATTACCCCCTTGGGGAAAACCCGTAACACCAAAGATGGCGGTTGTATGCACATGTCCCGCCCCTCCCGCTGGAAAGCCAATCGTCCAAATATAGGTCTCTGCAGGACAGTAATAGGAGTTACCGAATCAGTGGGCGACAGAGGGGTGTTTTTTAACCGCGTTACCTGATTTGCCCATGTCACGGTGAGGGTAGGTTTAGGGGCGGGGTCAGGTGAAAGGCATAATTTTCATTGCATGATTTATAAACACCCACCAGTTTGAAAACTCCCACAAATTTAGAAACACCCACTTTTGTTCCGCAGAGACCCCATACTCCAATCGTCTGCTTTTAACAGTCAAGCCGGGAAACATTTAAAGGAGCAGTATGTAGGATTGTGGCCAAAACTGGTACTGCAATCACCTTCAAATTACTGTAGAGCGGTGTATCCCCTTCCCCTCCTCCCTGACTCGAGGTTGCCAGATAGGCTGCAGGATACAGCAGGAACGTAGGCTGCTACAGAAGCTTCCAATGGCAAGTGACGAGTCCTACACAGTAGGCTAAGTTTTTTTTCTGTTAATTATGTTTATGCTTCAAATGAGAGATGTTTTGCAAAGTAATTATATATCGCAAAAATTTACTAATGGCGATTAGCCAAATATAATAGTAAAGATGTACGCTCGTATGTGACAGTACATTGTTAGAACAGTAGCTGTTAGTATACTAACGGTAGGTATCTGTCATTAACGTAAGTACAAGCACAAGCCTCGGTCACTGTGTGTAATCGATATCAAAGATACAGCTATTCATTTAGCTGACACTAGCCTATAAGTGAAAGCGACCAGCTGTATTTTTTAACTTACTCTGCAGTACACGTCCATAACGCTAAAATATGTGATGGGAAAGATTACATGTCATTCTATTATTTTTGGCTGTAGAACTTGCATGATAAACAAGTAGGCTACAAAACGTTCCAAGTGGGACACATTATTCACATCATAGGCTACAGTGTGCTTTTCATAGGTGTTATGGACGTTAGAAAAAGTTATGTTACCGTGGAATTGCGCCTATAGTGCTTCCAATTCGATGACCCAGCTCCTCCATATGAGCTAACGTAAAGTTACTTTGCACGAACATGCATAACTTTGTTCCGACTGTCATGAATATTTGAAATGTCCATTTACATCAAGTACAAGTTAGCCAAACATAGATGAATCTTAGTTACCTGTCCAGAAATTCTTCTCCGTTTTCAGCCGTCTCCATCTTTCAAAGGCATCTCCTATACAGATCCTTGTTTTATTTCAGACTTTGTCACGAAGTATTTCGGATTCATAAGGAGTTTATGAGTTTATCAGTTTATCTGATTCGCAACGTTAGACTTTTTTTTTTATCCGATTCCGACACGTTTGAAGCTGCAGCTGTGGTAATTAGAGCAGAACTGGCAACGCGGATGCCGCACTACTGACTTCGTGATTGGTAGATAGGTGGAGGCCCAGACAGCAACAGTGTCGACCCAGATACGGGCCACATCTGGTACATGTGGATTCCACTCATACCAGATGTGGGCCGGATCTAGGCGACACTATGTTGCTGTCTGGGGGGTGACGCATCAGACCAAAACACAACATGACAACATCAACATCAGTTGAGGGCTGCAACTTCACTTTTTAAATGACAATATCCTGGCCGGACTACTGTTGTCAGTGATATAAGTATTTGAAATGAACATGATTTCTTAATGTCTAGTGACATATCAGGGCCATTTTATGATTCATTTAAATACATTTCTTACATACAGCTCCTTTAAGCCTATCGTTTGGTTCCACTGACGCATACGCATAGTTGAGGTTTGCGACGGGAAAATACGTTACTGTTTGAAAAGGCGGCAGATTTGATATGCAGTGTATGTGTGCGTTGTGTAAATATCAGACATCCCAAGTGTCTACCGCATATTGATAGTGGCTCCCTGATGCCCGCAAATTAGTTCAAATCTCCCGGAATCTAGAGCGAGCGAGCAAGAGCGCGCACATACTGTGCTTCAAGCCGTGTAGCATGCGCACGTCAGAGAGGGAGAGAACCCTTGCGCATGCGTAGTAAAAGTATAACCTGTGGGGGAAAAGGCGTTTTAAACCTTATTTTGGGGCAGTCATCAAACTTTTTCAGCGATTTTTATCATATTTTACTGCTGTTTCTATACATGCAGTTTTTATGTCCCGGTGACCAGTGAAAGTGCAGTTCTGACTCTCTGTCCATTCATTTAGATAGGAGCCTGGTCTTGTTAGTCCGAAATAGCTGCCCGGAGGCGTTGCCAAGATGGCGGCCGAGTGGCATGACTTGCCTAAAAGGACTTTGGTAAAGGTCAGTAAGCTGGGCTGAGTTGAGTGGGGGACGGAGGGGGGTGACTCTGGGACGCCAGAGTCACTGTCGAACCCTCTTGAGGTGTCGTGGGCTAGTCGACGAAACACTGAGGACGGAAGGTGCCCACTTGAAGACCCTAGAGATGTTCCCTACTCAGCTCAATCCAGAGGGTTGTTATGGGGGGACCGCACTGTGGTTGCAGCCGTTGTGTCTGCTGACCATAGACCAGGGATGGGCAACTCCGGTCCTCGAAGGCCACTGTCCTGCAGAGTTTAGCTCCAACCCTAATTAAACACACCTGAACAAGCTAATCAATGTTTTCAGGATTACTAAAAAATGATTTTTGTCAGGGTTGGAGCTAAACTCTGCAGGACAGTGGCCCTCGAGGACCGGAGTTGCCCATCCCTGCCATAGACTGTAAAATAATATGGACGTAGTGTCCATGACGTCACCCGTAGGTTTCTGAAGAGCGTTTTTGAAGCCTAAAGTGGGCGGTGTCGGCCGTCGCCATCTTGGAAGAGCGTCACAGTGCGTCCCTCCCGGATAAACTAAAATGGGCAAAAAGGCGGGACGTGGGTGGAGTTGAGGTGCCTGGATCCTGAAACTACGCCCGCCTAGCTCGACGTGATTGAGTTTGCTCAGGCTAAAGGCTGATTTATACTTCTGCGTCGGACCTACGCCGGAGCCCCATACGCTATACACTACGCGTTGGTTTTCATTTATACTTCTGCGTCGTTGTCCGCGTTGACGCGCAATTACGCACGCAGAGGGAGCATGTGAAACCCGACGGAGCGGTTTGAGCAGACCAATCACAGCGCTTGCATCCGCGTAGAATTAACGCGTTGTTACATTTTTGGAGAGGTGCACGTCAGGGTACGCCGAAGGGTACGCGTTCTACGCACAGCCTACGACGTAGCTACGGCGTGAGTTCGACGCAGAAGTATAAATTGGGCTTAAGGAGCTAAAGTAAGGCTGTGCGTAGGCTGTGCGTAGCGCGCGTACCCTTTGGCGTACCCTGACGTGCACCTCTCCAAAAATGTAACAACGCGTCAATTCTACGCGGACGCAAGCGCTGTGATTGGTCTGCTCAAACCGCTCCCTCGGGTTTCACATGCTCCCTCTGCGTGCATCAACGCGGACAACGACGCAGAAGTATAAATTAAAACCAATGCGTAGTCTACGGCGTAGAGGCTCCGGCGTAGGTCCGACGCAGAAGTATAAATTGGGCTTCATGTGCTACTGGCCTCGCGCTAAAGTGACAGCTGACTTGAAGAAGTAGACCTAAAGCCAATAGTTAAAGTTCATGTTTTTGCCCTTTGAAATAGGCTACTATAAAGACATAACTAACCGTGAGACTATGTGTATTGTGATGCATTATTATTCTCATGCAGTAACTTACAATATTTGCTCTGAGCGTGTGTGTGACAGATTCATGCGCATACATGTCAGTCAGCGCGGCACCGCACGTCAAGTTCGTAGAGAGCTTTATTCAGTCCATTTTAAATTCTGATCGATATTACCTAAGAAGTTCAAGTAATGCACTAGAAATCCGCACTCATTTAAGGGACGGAGAGAAAGCACTGACACCTGCAGGGTTTAATCTGACGGTACTTTTTATTGAACACTAAAAAGTTAAATAAGCATATTATAGTCTATCTGCTCCATAAGATCAACGGCACCGCAGAACGAGTGTGGCCTCTAGATCTTAGACGTTTTTAAATCTGAACTCCAAAAAGCAACGAAATTGTCAGACATCCATGAGTGCATGTTCACAGAGGAAAACAACTGAAGAACAGCGCTGGTTGTTCTCTCGATACTCGACAACGACGGAATCCAACGGCGTGGGTGAAGGAATAATGGTGGCGTGTAATAAACTGTATGAAATAATCCAGAAAAAAGTACAAACACGGCAGAGATGACAAGTTCAGCAGCTGGAATCAGCTGAGGTGACATGATGGCTAACAGAGAGCAGACAAACGGCTAGTAACAGCAGCGGCAATCCACCTGTCACTCAAGTGGCCACGCCCTTGATTATGCAGCATTTTAAGGCTTAATATAATTTAAACGGATGAGTTCTAAAAAAAATTCACCCCCCTCACAGTTGTCATGAAGGGCAAAATTTGCTGTATAGACCAAAACAACTTAAGGCACCAGGCTGTAAACATATTTTTTCTGCTGTAAAGTTGGGGATTTTAACATGGGGGAGATACAGATTTGACTCACTTTTGCTGCCAGCCTCAAGTGGCCAGGCGATGAATTGCAGTTTAATTCACTTCCGTGTTGGTTTCAAGAGAGAGACAGGGAGGTTGCCGCTTGGTGCTGAGTGCTGACGCGCAAAATACACTGCAACTATTAACACCAGACAGAAGGAGATTCACATCACCATATGGAAAGAAGCGTAAATGGATGGAGAAGCATAGGTTACTGTAAAGCTACGTCTTAGTTGGTGGTGCTTATCTTGGCGAAAGCTGAGTACAAATCAGCATGAAGTTTTAACATCTACTCTCGTGTAATGGAAATCATGTAATGGTATTACAAAGCGTTGTGAGGCTTTCCCACTGAAAACAATTTTGGTGTGCTCTCTTAACAGATCAAGGCACTGAATTTGTAAATAAGTATAGTGTTTTACCTTTTTAAATATTTTTTTATTATATCATGTTACGCTACTATTGTTCTTACAATAAAGGGTTACTCTTTAAAGATGTCCTTGTTACAGTGTAGTACAGTGTAATACATTTAAGTACCATTAATTAACATGTGCTAAATGAACACATACGCTCTCTTCTCCCTCTGCATCATTTTAATATATTTCCTCCAATGGCAAGTTCAGATCTGTTCATGGCAGTCACCTATTATAATGACATGTGTCTTTTTATATCTAAATGAGACAAAAACTGTTTGACAATGTCTTGTATGCTTTGCAAACAGAGCACAATGGGATTTTGTAATGTTCTTAGACTTTTTTAAGATTATTATGCAGATATATTAAAGAGACGGGTTTAAGAGCTGTTTAAACTGCTATTTATTTTCCCTCTGTATCACCTTGCTCCAAAACTGATGAGCATCAGTGAACACGATTTCACCAAGTACAACATGATCAACACCTTTGTCTGCCTCGTCCCCAGAGGAAGCACCAGTGCCCTCCTTGTCCCCTTAAAATGCACCTGGGCTTGCCTCACCCCAAGAAGAAGAACCTACGTCTTCATCCCCAAAAGAAGCACCTGTGTCTGTCGCTTCCCCACAGGGAGCACCCACTCAAAAGCCCTTCTATCGTATAGCTGCTGTTCAATTTGCAGAATGACCAGACTGTGTTCTCCTGTGCTCAGGAGTCTGTAGTCAAACTCGCTGTACTTTGTATTGCTGGCGTGCTGCGTGATGTATTACGATCTTCAAGCAGAAGGAGCTGGATTAAATATTCGGAATGATATCAATCCATAACCTGGCTTGTGATAAAATCTGGAATCATAAATCACACCATGTTTGTTAGTTTGGCCAGAGTAGAACTGGACTGAGCCTGGTTTCTCCCAAGTTTTTTTTTTCTCCATGCTATCACCTGATGGAGTTTGGGTTCCTTGCCACTGTCGCCTCTGGCTTGCTTAGCTGGGGACACTTAATATTCAGTTATATTATCGATTTGATTGCACTGGCACTATTGGATGAGAACAAAAGTTGAACTCAATCGAGCTGAACAATGACACACCACTGTTTTTATAGCTGATTTGACTTCATTTAATTATTAGCATAATTTCTTTGCAACATTGACACATTAATTGAACTGAATCAACTGACATCAGCTGAAAAAATGACACTGTTGTCTTTTTAGAGCTGCTTTACAGCTGAATTTAATTGTTTGCATCATTGATCATTATTTTTCTGTTTATCGTAAAGCTGCTTTGAAACAATCTGTATTGTGTAATGTGTAAACATCAATGTGATGTTTCCATAATAATGTGAGCCATGTGAATCGTGACCATTCATACAGAATGTTTTTTTTTGCATAAAAATCAGACTCTCTCTCTCTCTCTCTCTCTCTCTCTCTCTCTCTCTCTCTCTATATATATATATATATATATATATATATATATATACATATATATATGCACTCTCAAAAAAGTTCTCAGTTGACGTTAGCACATTTTAAGTACACATTTTGTTTAGTTAAGAGTAAAAGTTAAGAATCTGAATCTGTACTGTGTGCTCAGGTTGTTGGTGGAAGCCCTTTATTGAGTTTTCTTGATCACATGTAAGGCTATGATCTTTGATGCCAGTAGAGCCTCATTACAGGCCTGAGGGATAAAGCTGGGAGGAAGAAGAAACCCATATCGACCACGATCCTGAAGCTCAAAGGTGAAGGAATATTTTATCCCAAGATTATACGCCCAGTCATCAGAGCCTCCTGGGGCTAAATCTTGTGAAAGAAAAACAAAAGTATTAACATAACAAAGAAACAGGCATAAGTTCAAATACAGTTATCAATAAAACATTTGTATTCTAAGAACAAAGCTTACAAATGGTTTTTGCACCCGGACCATATTTATAGATATTCCTGTAGTATCTGCGTATTTTTGTTGAAGCTTCCTTAACAAGTTCAAACTGTCAGAAAGAAGTTATAGAAGTTTTTTTTAAAAAACATTCTTTTTATTTGTATTATTTACTAGAATGGCCCACCACAAACACAATGTAACTTCATCACACACCAACTCATTGTGGTTTGGAACCTCATCATAGGAACAGGAGTAAGGAAACAGAAGCATCTGAGAGTAGGAGTGAATGGAGAGGTACAGCTTGAATGTGTCCTTATGTGAGCGCAGGAATTGGGCCACGGCATGAGTCTCTGGTTCAGACTCTGGGAACTGACCGCAATATGTAGGATCACATGGATTACTGGAGGCACCCTTCGCTTAAGAACAGAATGGAAGAATTAATCCAGGAGTAATATCAATTCAAAACAGAAATATCTTTTTTGAGAAAAAAGTTAAATTATAACAGTGGTTTTTAATGAAGGTTTAGTATTTGAAACTCACTGCACCAGTTTGCATCAAAATTTCTGTTCAAATCGGCTCCAGCACACTCGCTGTCTTTGTTAACAGAGCGGTTTTTCCTCCACATACGATCCTTGTTGGTAAATGAGAAATGGTATAGTTGGGTTAAGATAAGATTAATGTAATAAGGATTCTTTAGAATAGGTACGGCTAAATTTGGATCGAGAAAATGTCAGTGATAAAATTAATAATACACTAAAACGTATCGGTTACCTAACGTAACCTCGGTTCTCTCTAGATAAGGGAACGAGTATTGCGTAAGTTAGCTTACGCTACGGGAAAGATTCATCTTCTCGAGATATTGAAGCCAAAAATTATCCTTAATTTTGTATTCATTGTCAACGCAGTGCAGCAGCTAGCAGACCTAGAGCAGGCTGTCTAGCGTGCTCATAGGCTGCCCTGCGGGAACTGCAGCAGCCTACCACTGAGCCCGACGTGACATCACGTCTAATTAAGGGCGCTCGCGCCCTCACAGCGTCAAAGCCCGCCAGAGTGGGCGTGGCTTAGCGTATATAAGCAGGGCTCCTAGGCTGTATTCTCTGGTTTTCATCAACTGAAGCGAAAAAACGCTCGTGGCGCGAGCACGGCAGGTTACGCAATACTCGTTTCCTCATCTAGAGAGAACCGAGGTTACGTTAGGTAACCGATACGTTCTTTTACGAGAGGTTCTCTCGTATTGCGTAAGTTAGCTTACGCTACGGGAACTCTTTGTCAACGCCGTGCGCGCCAAGCATCCACAATGAGTCCCAGGACTTTCCGGGGAACCCAGATAAGTGGGAAATAAGGTGGCCAGCAGCGCGGGCCAGCACTTGTACATAAGCACTCATAGGGAATACAGAGCGGCGTCGCCGGTCTATATAAGCATACAGCACATACCCAATAGTGCAGCTCAACCAGAAGAGCTAGTATACGTGAGAGTAGCCTGCGCACAAACATATCTGGACAGAACGTACATCTCACTTAAACTGACAGAAGTTTTGCCTGCAGAGCGGTAACTTCTAGGTTATAAAACCTGACAAAGGTGGACGGGGAGGCCCAGCCCGCCGCCACACATATGTCATGAATAGAAATTCCGCTGGACCATGCCCACGATGAGGCCATGCCTCTGGTGGAATGAGCCCTGATGCCCAGGGGGCACTGCAGATCTGTCGACGCGTAAGCGGCTGCTATAGCGTCCACAATCCATCTGGATAAGCTTTGTTTCGAGGCGGCCAAACGAAACGAAAAGCTGCTCCGAACGCCTGAAAGGGGCGGAGCGCGCAGTGAAGACCCTCAGCGCCCTGACTGGGCAGAGGAGATTAATGTCGCTCTCGCTATCGGATGAAGGCAGAGCCGAAAGCGAAATTACCTGCGCTCTGAATGGAGTGCCAATCACTTTAGGAACATAGCCATGTCTAGGTTTGAGGATGACCTTTGAGTCATTCGGCCCGAACTCGAGACACGCGGCACTGACAGACAGCGCGTGTAAGTCCCCCACACGTTTCACTGATGACAAGGCTGTCAGGAAAACGGTTTTGAGTGATAGGTACTTCAATTCCACAGAATCTAGTGGTTCAAACGGGGAAGCTTTCAGGGCCTCGAGGACCAGCGTAAGATCCCACATAGGAACCAACGGGGGGCGCGGAGGGTTCATCCTTATAGCTCCTCTAAGGAAGCGGATGATAAGCTCGTTTTTCCCTAGTGACCGGCCGTGCGTCGGCTCAGTGAACGCAGCAACAGCCGCCACATAGACTTTGAGCGTGGATGGGGATCTCCCCTTATCCAACAGCTCCTGTAGGAAACAGAGCAGCCGCGAGACCCCACACGTCCCCACCGCGTCAGCTCCGGGAACCAAATCTGATTCTCCCAGCACGGGGCTATGAGGAGCACCGAGTGGCGCATTTCCCTGATTCTCTTGATTACCTGCGGTAGCAGAGAGATCGGAGGGAAGGCATACAGAGGGCGGCTGGGCCAGACTTGGGCCAGCGCGTCCTCGTTCTTTGAAAAGAACATTGGGCAGTGAGCGTTGTCTTTTGACGCGAACAGGTCGACTTCAGCTTTGCCGAATAGGCGCCACAGTTTCTGGACTGTTTGGGGGTGCAGGGACCATTCCCCTGGGGGAACGTTGTCCCTGGATAGCTTGTCTGGGCCGTCGTTCAGGTGGCCTGGCACATGTGCAGCTCTCAGCGAGCGTAGGTGACACTGAGACCACGTGAGGAGGCGCTCTGTCAGATCGCAGAGGTTCCTGGATCTGACACCACCCTGACGGTTCACGTAGGAAACCACTGACATGTTGTCTGATCGGACTAGAACATGGTGGTCTTGTATGAGCGGGAGGAAGCGCTTCAGCGCATTCTCGACCGCTAACATTTCCAGACAGTTTATGTGACGGAGCTTCTCCTGGTCTGACCACAGGCCAAAGACCGGTCTGCCCTCGAAGAGCGCACCCCAACCTGTGTTGGACGCATCTGTCGAGATGACTTTTCGGTACGAGACTGCTCCCATCACAACACCCCGCTGATACCAGTCGGCCGCTAACCAGGGCTGCAGAGCCGTAATACAGGTCTGAGTCACTCTGATTCGAACGCAGCCGGCAGCCCAAGCTCGGCGAGACACACGAGCATTGAGCCAGCGTTGAAGCGGGCGCATGCGCAGTAAGCCCAGCTGAAGCACTGCTGCAGCTGAGGCCATACAGCCCAGCATCCTCTGGAAAATCTTCAGAGGGATGATGCTGCCCTTCCGGAAAGATGCGGCTAGGCGTCAAACACGGCGCGCCCGCTGTGTCAATAAACGAGCCGTCATGGCCACAGAGTCCAGTTCTATTCCTAGAAAGGAAATCGACTGACTGGGCACTAATGAGCTCTTGGTCCAGTTGACCGTGAGACCCAAACTTTCCATGTGACTGAGAAGCACAGTTCTGTGAGATAGCAGTTCTGCCTCTGACTGTGCCAAGATCAGCCAATCGTCCAGATAGTTCAAAATTCGCAGCCCCTGATTCCTCAAGGAGGCGAGAGCCGCGTCCATGCACTTTGTAAATGTACGGGGCGCCAGGGACAAGCCGAACGGCAGGACGGTGTATTGAAAAACCTGACCGTCGAAGGCGAATCTCAAGAATGGCCTGTGACGGGGTATTATCTGAATCTGGAAATAAGCATCTTTCAGTTCGAGAGAAATAAACCAGTCCCTCGGGCGAACGTGCGCGAGAATTTTCCTGGTTGTAAGCATTTTGAACGGTCTTTTCATAAGCACCCTGTTCAAACGTCTCAGATCTAAGATGGGTCTGAGGGCTCCGTCCTTCTTGGGTACTAGAAAATATTTATAAATAAATAAATTTATTTTTTAGAAAATAAAAGCCTGACTCGCTCAGAGAAGGCGGTACCAGCTCTATGGCCCCTTTGCACAGTAGCTTCGCTATTTCTGCACGAAGTAGATGTGTCAATTCTGCATTCACAGTTGTCGCGGTCCGCGCTTGAAAGCGCGGGGGACGGCGAGTGAACTGAAGCGAATAGCCGTGCCTTATTGTGCTCAGCACCCATTCTGAAACCCCTGGAATGACTTCCCATGCTTTTATATATGTAGCTAGGGGGCGAATGGTCTCCGGGTTCTGACCGCCGCATACTGCGGGGGCGAGAAACTGAACCGGAGGTGTGGGCGCGGCGCGTGCGCCCTCGGTGCTCGCAAGCGGCGGCTCGCTGACTGCCGAGACAGGCTGATACATAAGCGGCGTCCCGATTGCCGTGAATGGGGAACGCCCTTTTATCACTTCGTGATGTGCGAGCGAGCCTTGGGCGGAGTGTATGTTAGTAAGCGTGAGCGCTCTTGTGCGGGCACGAGACTTACACATAAATTTGATGCCCCGGTCGCTTTGGACGGGGAGCGTTTTATGATCGCCCTGCGTTTTGTGATAACGCTTAAATGCACGGGCCGTGTTCGGGGAGAGGCTTGTGTTAGTAAGCGTGAGCGCTTGCCGGCGGTCACGTGACTTACGTTCATAACCTGACTGAATACACTTTTTACATTCAACACTCGAGCAGCTTTTGCCTGCTTTACGAGAGTGGACTTTGTGAATGAAACGGGAAGTCTTGTGCTTGTGTGTAGGGGTGAACACTGGGAAGTGGGCACTTTCTCTACACCTAAAACACCCTCGGCGTGAGCCGGATAACCAGAAAATATACTCTTTATTAGATTTCTCTAGGTCGCCGTGAAAACGGCGTTTGTGTGCAGGTGAGAGGGTTTTTCTACCGGCTCGTTGTCTGCTAAATGAACCACTGCAGTAGCCTGTTTGAAGGGGACTGACAGGGAGAAAAGCTTTGACGGCGGTCCAGCCGTAGCGGGACTCGGCCGCCTTTTCCTTCCTGTTGATGCTAGGAAGGCTTCGCGTGCTCGGACTTCAGCGCGATCTTTTGCCGAGGCCCTCTGGTGGGCGGCGGTCTGTGACGGCTGTCCGAGCGCGACCTAGGGCGGCCGCCCTGGCGTCGCTGCGAGTGCTGGCTAGGCTGCGATGGGCGCTGAGTGGTAGTTCGTGCAGGCGGCGGGTCACGTGAGCGGCCTGTAGCGGAACTCGAGCGCCGAGGCAGGAAGAGATTCATGGCCTGCGTGGTCTTTTGAACCTCCGAGAAACGGTCGACGAGCCCGCTCACTGCTGGGCCGAAGAGACCGGTAGGGGAAAGAGGCGCGTTGAGAAAGGTGGCGCGCTCCGATTCCCTCATGTCGGCGAGCGTCAACCAGAGGTGCCTCTCTGTGACGGTCAACGCGGCCATAGACCTTCCGATGGCTTGAGCTGCGGTCTTAGTAGCGCGGAGCGATAGATCTGTCGCGCTTCTCAGATCAGTAACGGCAGCTGGGTCCCGGCCCTTCTCATCCCATTCACGGAGGAGGTCGGCCTGTATAATCTGTAACACAGCCATCGAGTGCAGAGCGGAAGTGGCCTGTCCGGCGGCGGTGTATGCGCGGCCGACAAGGGCAGACGTGGCTCTGCAGGCCTTGGACGGGAGGGCAGACCTTGAGCGCCATCTCGCGGAGGGCGAGCAAAGGTGCGCTGCGACCATCTCTTCCACAGGGGGAATGGCGGAGTATCCTTTCTCGGCGGCGCCGTCCACTTGGGAGAGCGACGCGGAGAAGTGGGACTGAAGTCTCGTGGAGAAAGGTGCATTCCACGACTTAGCCAGTTCTGCATGAAGTTCAGGCAGAAACGGGGTGGCCCTGGCTGCGGGCGCTTGACGGCGGTGGCACTGAAGAAAGCAGCCGTCGAGTCTGTTAGGTGCGGGCTCCTTGGGCGGCGACCACTCGAGGCCGAGGCGCTCGACAGCCCGAGAGAGGAGGCGCAACAGCTCAGCATCCACTCCAGCCCGGGTCCGGCCGGATTCCTGGATCGAAGAGGCGGAAGAGTGGTGAGAACCCGGCCAGTCTTCGCTGTCCGATGCCAGGATGGAACAGCAATCCTTAGCGGCCTGTTCCTCGGCCTCGTCCTCAAAAGCGACGGCAGTGTGGCAGGTGGGCGGTAGCTGCGCGTCGGTGAGGAGAGGCGGAGAAGTCGAGAGCGAGGCTCGAGGGAGAGAATCCGGCGAGCGCGTCGCGGTGGCTGCAGGCTCCGGCATCCTGAGGGAACGGCGCTTCTTTTTGCGTGGTCCCGCAAAGGGTGGAGTGGGGTTGAACGCTTCGACTCGAGCCCGCAGGGTCGATATCGGAAGCGCGTCGCAGAACTTGCATCCCCCAGACGAAAGGGCGCGGGCTGCGTGTTCCTGGCCCAGGCAGAGAGCGCAGATCTCGTGGCGGTCTCCGTCGCTGAGCGTGGCTACACACGAGCCGCAGGAAATGCGAGGCATCTTGAAAAAGACGCTCGCTGCTCTTTTAGAGTGATACTAGTAAGGCAAAAAAGGATACGTCGCCGGATAGCGTAGCTCGCACGGATGGCTGAAGGTGGCGAAGACGGCCGGCTTCTTCAAGCGCTGTCCTAAGCTGGCTTGTCGCTTCTTCGACGGCGGTGGCTTCTCTCTAGATCCAGCGATGCGAAGAGCCTCGCTGAAGAGATGAAAATCAGAGAATACAGCCTACGAGCCCTGCTTATATACGCTAAGCCACGCCCACTCTGGCAGGCTTTGACGCTGTGAGGGCGCCCTTCATTGGACATGACGTCACGTCGGGCTCAGTGGTAGGCTGCTGCAGTTCCCGCAGGGCAGCCTATGAGCACGCTAGACAGCCTGCTCTAGGTCTGCTAGCTGCTGCACTGCGTTGACAATGAATACAAAATTAAGGATAATTTTTGGCTTCAATATCTCAAGAAGATGAATCTTTCCCGTAGCGTAAGCTAACTTACGCAATACGAGAGAACCTCTCGTAAGAGAACTATGTATTATAATAATTTTAACAGTATACTAAAAGCACTGGAAATAATAATAATTTTAACATATTACTTACTGTTGTCCATGTGTACTTGTATCCATCTGGGTTCATGACTGTCAAGACGTAAATGTCCATGTTGTTCAACATCTCTGTGATTTCAGTGTTCTGGTTGTAAAATTCTAGTGCCTGCATGGCAAAACAAAACGAAACAGAGAAAAAAAAAAACACTTTCCATTAGATTTCCCATAATTGCTCTAATTTGCTCCAGTTCATTGAACAATTATTGGTCGTGAAAGCTTGTAAAGATGTATTTCAATCTGCTGTATGTCAAGGTCAAATAAAGGCACAGAACCACATAGTCAAGCAAGATAATCGAGAAAAACATATCCACCGAATGAAGCGGCAGGACAAGAGGGGGAACTAGAGAGTTGCTGCATGGGTTCTGTTGCTGAAATGGCACAAACTCAAGGCACCAGCAATATCTACAGAGAGAGACCAAGTTTTTTCTGGAGTTTTCTGATTTCTAACTGGACAACGACCCAAAGCACATTTCCAAAACTATGCTAATGTTACCTTTAAGTAACCCAATCTGGCCTTGATTAGTGCATTAACCAAGATTGTGAAATCTGCCTTCAAGACTGGCAAAAAAATATAAACACGCAAAGTTCAAACTGATGTGGGACTCTTCAAGATGTCATTTAAGGGTTTAATATAGTTTTATGCAAATCATGCGCAAAGGAAAGTAGAAATTGGTTAAATAGATTAAATGATTAAATGGCTTAAAGAGGTTGGTGAAGAAGGGTAAACGTGATTTCACCAAGTATGTTCCTGCATCAAGATCTTTGCTGATCCTGGAACAACATTCCAATCAACCAATCAGATTTGAGGGACAAGCTCACAGTTTATGTCAAGTTGAGGCTTACAACCAGGGTTAGGTGCTTTTACATCAGTGTTACTTATCATTTCCCTCAGATTTTAGGGATAAGTTCGGTTTAGGGGCGGGGATAGGGGGTGAATGTGATTTCACCAAGTAAAACATGCTCCTGGATCAACATCCTTGCTGATACATACAACATTCCAATCAACCAATAATATCTGAGGGATAGGTTTACAGTTAATGTCAAGTTTAGGCTTACAACAAGGGTTAGGTGCTTCTACATCAGTGTTATTCACCTATCATTTCCCTCAGATTTTAGGGATACGTTAGGCTATAGGCTAGGTTTAGATTTACGGGTAAGGATAGGGTTAGAACTGTTTTTGGACAGGATTGTTGTTCCAGGATTAACAAAAGATGTTGATCCAGGAACATGTCTTACTTAGCAAAATCACAGTGACTCTGAGGGTGAAGAAAAGCACGACACAGACAGCTTAGGTTAAGGCTTTAGCTATGATGCTGAAAGGAGATTTAACACGTTATACTAACATATTTGACAAACCACATGCAAAAGGCTGGAGCAATCCACTCCCGTGCATGAATCCCACAGTCCAACCACATGGCCCTCTTCACCTCATCTCTCCTGCCTGACAGCTGCAGCATGAAGACAGACAACCAGACTATAGTCATAATTTAAATTGTGGATGTGTCTGTAATGTGTCTGAAAAACATATTCAAAGAACACTCAGATCTCTAGTAAATCAATCCTTAATACAATGAGTGTACCTTTATAACATAGAGTGGCCGCTTCTCAGAAGATGACCCAATAAGAATAACTTTCACCATGTCTGAATGATCTTGGTTGGTCTTATTTATCCAGTAATAGATCTGAGAGAGAAAAAAAAGTTGGTCAAATTGTCATTTTCAGTTAAAAGGTTGAGGTCAATTTTCAAATTTTTGTCAGTTTACATCTTCTAAGGAATGATATCTCTCGTAGAACACGCCTCCACTCCGGGGATCTGATGTATCGTTTCTGGTCTGCATCTCAACCAGTGCTGGTGTGTTTTCCAAAAGAACTCTGCACAAATATCAAAAACCAGATTTGAGTCTTAAAAATCAATCAGTTGCTTTTTAACATGCAGACAAGACATCAGATAAATTCTGAACATAATAGCCTGTCCTAAGTATAAATGCGAACACTCATTTAAATAATCATAATAAATAAACTAAAAAGTTCCCTTAAAGGTTCATTACATATATATAGTCCACAATCCAACAAACTGAACAGATTTGCATACCTATAAGTAATGCCATGTTTGTGTAGAAGTTCAGTGACAAACTCCACACTTGTTGACTGAATGTAAAGGTGAACCTCAGTATTTGTTTTAATGTAACTGGGTGAAGCAGGTTGCCACAATACTGTCTGAACAAACACAGAGAACATAAGTTTAAATGTCAGCTGAAACTCACAGGAGCACACTGAGGGTCAGTTCAATAAATCAAATCAATTAACCGCCAATATTTGTAAAATGATTCTTACTTAACTTCTTGTGTAACAACAGTATAGATATTGCATCTCAAATTTGATATTCAGGTAACACTTTACAATAAGCTGCCCTACATGCCAGAGGCATAATGGGCAGTAAGTAAGTCAGTAACTTTACAATAAGGTTCATTAGTTAACATTATGACATAATGTATTAACTAACATGAACTAACAAAGAGCAATACATTTGTTACTGTATTTATTCATCTTTGTTAATGTTAGTTTATAAAAACAGTTGTTCATTGTTTGTTCATGTTACCTCACAGTGCATTAACTAATGTTAAGAAACACAACTTTTGATTTTAGAAATATATTAGTAGCCTAAATGTTGAAATTAATATTAACTAAGATTAATAAATGCTGTAGAAGTATTGTTCATTCTTAGTTCATGTTAACTAATAAAAACCTTATTGTAAAGTGTTAGCAATCGTCCTCTGACAGAATGGCAGTCAACAGATGGCAATAAATAACCTCTCACCTCATTGTGACTTGTCATGTTCCGCACTGTGTCCACATGTTCCTGTGTGGATACACTGATGGACAAAACCTGGTCACTGTGCATGAATAGGGAAACAGCAGCAATCATTTTAATTGTTATGTAGGATATGCAGATGAAGGGGCAATATCGTTAAGAAAAAAAATCTAATCATGCAAGTACTTTAAAGAACAATATGGATACATAATTAATCACAATAACCACTTCAGCAAAGGATGTACCGTTTTCTGTTTATTTAAAACATTTGGCTGCCATAACATCATAGCGAAAGTTATTCATACCCTACTTGTATTTTAACAGTAATCCATCATAACTACAATGTTCGTATATCCACATTTAATAGATGAACGCATTCAAGAAAATATTTTTAAATGTTGAGTAAAAAACAAACCCACTGTCAAAAATTGCATTGGGACATAGGCTATCTTGGTGAGATGCTTTTTTTTTTCTCCAGTAGGAAGCTTCATTATTTACAGGGAGAGTTCACGGATTACAATAAACAATTATAGGCTACAACACTATGAAAACCTCTTATTAGCTAACTAAATGTTGGCATATTAAGGAGGTTTTTGGTCTTGGGTGTTGCTACAGCCAACAACTCAATTAATAATAATATAACTGTATAATGCATTAAGAAAAAAAGAAAAAGAAAAAAGAATTGACTTACTGTTCCGATTTGCAGATAGATTTCTCAAGAAAGATGTTAAAACATATCAAGCAAGCCAGTGGTATAAGGGGCCTCATTCTTTTTTTGTTCTGTCTCCAAATAGTTTGTGCAATAATGTAGAAAAGGTAAGAGGTCAGTATTGATCTAGAACTGTTTGTTTGCTGGTTAAAATGTACTTTGAATTGGCGTGGTGGAGCCTATTTCAATTTTTTGTAAAATGTTTAGGGCTAACTCTTACAGAAAAAACACATGAATTTCACATGTTATCACATGTTTTCCACATGTGCACACATGTGACCACATGTGCGCACATGTGACCACATATGAACAACATGTCATCACATGTGAACAATGTTTCACCACATGTGAACAACATGTCACCACATGTGAACTTAATGGAACACATGGCACATGTGGAAAACATGTTATAGGTAATAATGTGGAGCTCATGTGAAATATATTTGCACGTTGTAATAGGTTTTAACATGTGAATTATGTTACCACGTCACAAATACTGTACATTTTTAGCTTCAATAGCCTTATTCACACAAAATGCATAGAACATAAAGCTTATAATGCATGAGTAGGCCTAGGCCCACATTTGCCTACTAATGTGAAAATATATTCATGAAAATATTTTAATGATAATGTAGCGTATAGTTTTTAATCAAGTGAGTTTTTGAAATACTTTTATTTCAACACTGTTTACCATTTCTAAAGCTATTATAAATATATTTTACATAATCAACAGTATAATATTTGATATAATCAATAGGCTACTGCTTTCATATTACAAAGCACTTTCAGGACATCTTTTATATATATATATATGTGTGTGTGTGTGTGTGTGTGTGTGTGTGTGTGTGTGTGTGTGTGTGTGTGTGTGTGTGTGTGTGTGTGTGTGTGTGTGTGTGTGTGTGCCATTGAAAGATAATCTGAAAGCACTATAAAGACTGGCTTTATATATAGGCTATTTATATTAAAAATAAAATCAAAAGCAAAGTGATGGTTTACAAAATATTGCAAGCACGTTTTCAAATAAAATAAAGTGGATGTATGAAACTTTTCATTTTAAGTGCTGCATGATTTTGACGTGGTTTAATCAATGCCGTGCGCGTGAACTTTCGAGTCTCTCAAACACTGGAGCGGCCGGCGCGCAGAGTTGCCATGGAAACGGCGCGGGACCACTGCTACTGGTAAGCAACAAAACTCCCTCTCTCGCTGTTGTTTCAACTTTTCACGGCTTTTTTCAGGTGAGATTAGTCTCTAAAATCACACGAATAATACTCACAACTGTTTTTGACATTTCTCTTACTTGTAATTTACACGATTCTGTTAAAAGTTTAATTTATAGACATGGTGTAGTGCAGGGATCACCAACCCTGCTCCTGGAGAGCTACTGTCCTGCAGACTTCAGTTCCAACCCTCTTCCAACACACATGCATGTAATTATCAAGTAACCCTGAACCGCTTGATTAGCTGGTCCAGGTGTGTTTGATTGGGGTTGGAGCTAAAATCTGCAGGACAGTAGCTCTCCAGGAGCAGGGTTGGTGACCCCTGGTGTAGTGTCTTCGGAAAAAGTCCGTTAGGATCTCAACCGTTTTCAGAAGAGGTAACTTAGCAGCTAACGTTAGGCTAACGTAACGTTAACTCGGTTGAACTTTTATTTATTAAAGTTTGGGATTTTAATCACCTCTTATGTGTAGATGAGAGGTTTTGTAAAGGTTTTACTTGGAAGTGAGCTAATTTATTTAACACAAACGTGAACAAAACATATCGGTGATGTTACTTTCAGGAGCAAGAAAATTGGCTGAAACTAACTTTAGCTCAATGGTAACGTTAAACACATTTTGATTAAAAAATGTTCTGTGATTCCAGTAGTAACAAAATTATTATTTTGTTAATAATAACAAAAAAAAAAAACATTTATGATTATTATCAGTGTTGAAAACAGTTGTGCTGCTTCATATTTTTGTTGTTTTCAGGATTATTTGATGAATAGAAAGGTTAAAATAACAGCATTTATTTGAAACAGAAATCCTTACTGTCTCTTTTGGTCAATATAATGCACCCTTGCTGAGTAAAAATATGAATTTCTTCTTTTTTTTCTATTATTTTTTAAATCTATCATTGACCCCAAAATTGAACATTAGTGTAAACTACCCTTCATATGTTTGTGGTCTATTTAACAATGATTCTAGAGGGGAAAAAATGGTTTAAACTGTTACAATGGTTTACACAAACACATTAATCAGCACAACTGTTTTCAACATTGATAATAATCAGAAATGTTTTGGATGTTTACATGGTAAGAATGTATAGTATTCAAATTCAAACACTTGACTCGTTAGGTCATGTTTTCTCATTAAAGTCAGATGATTTCCTATTAATTCAATAGAATATGGTGACTTCAATTTACATGACGTCATGAGCAATCAAGTCATTTATATAGATCAGTGAGTAGTGCCCAGCATATCTAAGTCCACTAAAGGAGATTTCTCACATTTTACCCCTAAACTCTGGAATAACTATGAAGGTAAAAGAGTAACAAGACTCGAGCATGAACAATAAATACTTGTATGCTAAAATTTACACTCACAGCTCCAACGTGAAAACCTCACCTAATACGCAATAACGTTGAAAATAGGGCTGCACGATTTGGGGAAAATGTCATATTGCGATTATTGAGGTCAATATTGCGATTGCGATATGCGATTGCGATTTAATAAACAAATGGTTTCATGAGTCAACTTGCTTGATTCTAAAGCAAAATGCACACACAGATTAGTGATAATTCTGAAATGTGTATTTCTCAACTCAAACTAGCAACAACAACTAAATAATTGATAACATCTATAATGATCGATAAGCCATTGAGGTCTGGATAAAAATGAATCCACCCCCATTTAAAACATTAATTATAGCCATCCACCATTACAGTGATTCCACAATTGAAAGCTATAATTTTTTCAAAAACATTTATTAGGCTTCAAAAAATATAACAGCTTTTAATTTAAGCGAACTTAATAATACTCACATAAACCCATAAAAAAGTATTATTTACCTGTGCCCTTCCTGTCATGTAGGACATATACAGAAATATAAGTTATCAAACAGTCTGCACTGCATAAATTATAAATTATATATAGACTAATCCTTATTAAAGCGACACAAGTTCTTTAGTCAAGAGCAGTGAGTAATTTTCTTTTGTTCTTTGATTAACTTTACTTACAGGAAGCGTTGGCAGCTGGCCCTTTAAGAGCAGCCGTTGTAGAGACGCGGATCTCACACGCGCCTCATTCTCTCACAACTCTTTACGTCCATCATAAGACTGCTCTTATGTTATGAAGATACTCGACAAACGACATTTTGGCATAATTGTGTGTGTTATTGTTCGTTCAAGCGGAAAGATAATAACTATTCCGGTCTGTGCATGCGCATGGGCGCGCGTCTTTCTGTTCTGTGAGTCACAGTCGGACATTCACAGGCTGCGCGCTCTCTTTTGATTTGTCGCGCATTAATGGTTTGAACTTTAAAGCATTCGCACGAATAAGAGCGGGATCATGTAACACTAGCCAAAGGATGACAAAAAATAACAGATGCTGCGTTAATTGCGTTAACAGCCCTAATTTGTTTATTTTACATAAAATCGCAGCATTTTGCGTCATATAATCGCATAGGCTTGACATCGCGATTACGATTGCGATATGATTAATCGTGCAGCACTAGTTGAAAAGATCACGGTTTCTGTCCTGACGAAAATTTTCAATTTTTTATTTTATTTTTTGCTTTGCAGAACAAGTCTGTGACTCACTTAATGAACCCAGTTGCTTTGGATCATGCTCAAAGATGTAAGGGTTACAAAAAGTTAACCAGAAATCTTATGGACTCCATCTTCTCTTTCGAAGAGATGGCAGCATGAACGGAAAAAAAGGGGTTGTTGGTGAAAAAAGTGCCTTGGACCTACAAAAGGTGCAGCTAATAATTGGTAAGCATGTCTGAATATCTTTTATCAATAGTTATTATATATGACAAGCGCTGAGCGCGTCCGTCAGCGCCAGCCATAGAGTGGAAAGCACAGTTTGAATCTGGCAGTTACGTCACGTCATGTCAAACTTGTTTTCAAATTTTAATGTAATCAATCTCATTTCTTACAGACAATGTCAAAAAGAGGCACCCAGGCATTGGAGGCACTGAGATCAAGGTCTGCATGGCACAAAAGTTAAAAGATCTGAGGAGACGAGCAGAAAGGTAATATTCAGACGATCCAACATCCAAGTGTGATCCCCATGTGGTCTGTTCACATTTGCGAAACCGACATGCCTCAGTTTATTCCTCAGTCTACATTGTGATCTATTCACAAACTGTCAATAGTTTTTTTTTATAAATGAGACGCACCACTCGTCTTATACAGTTGTTTAAGCAAGATGTAAACGGCATTGCTGTTCGCCAGCATTTTTTGTTTCCATAGCATATTTACGTAAAACGTTTAATGACATAATAACATTACAAATGAATAATAATTAATTATTAAGCCCCATCCACTTTAGGCTTCAAAAATGCTTTTCAGAAACCTACGGGGTGACGTCACGGGCACTACGTCCATATTTTATTTTACAGTCTATGGTTTGCACTGCCCTAATCTTTGATCTTTTTCTATCCCAAAACAGGATGCCTGCTGCAGGAGACACAAAGGACTGAGACAACACACTTTCACAAACGCACACCACACACACACACACACGCGCGTATACCTGCGTTTTTTGCGGCTTTTTATGTATTTATGTATAATTTTAATTTGGTTTTGCTTTGTTTGTTTTAAACATTCAATTTGTATTGCATATTTTGAAATGAAATAAAAAGTACATTTGAATTATTTGTTTTAATGTTGGGAAACATTAGGCTATAGACCCTACACAAGAACATGGTAGGCCTATCGTTTTCTGTGGTATATTGCTTAATGATTTTTACATGGATTTCGCATGAAGTTACAGGTTTACATGGTGTGTAGCTTTAACATGGATTGTTGATGGGTTTCAAATGTCATTCCATGGGTTTCACATGAGATATTTTACATTTCACATGATATCTCATGGGTTTCACATGTGATTAAATGTTTCACATGTAATCACATGGGTTTCATATGTAATCACATGCAATCCCATGGGTTTCACATGTAATCACATGGGTTTCACATGTAATCACATGGGTTTCACATGTAATCACATGGGTTTCACATTTAATCACATGGGTTTCACATGTAATCACATGGGTTTCACATATAATCACATGGGTTTCACATTTAATCCCACGGGTTTCACATGTAATCACATGGGTTTCACATATAATCACACGGGTTTCACATGTAATCACACGGGTTTCATATTTAATCCCACGGGTTTCAGATGTAATCACACGGGTTTCATATTTAATCCCACGGGTTTCAGATGTAATCACACGGGTTTCACATGTAATCACATGGGTTTCACATGTAATCACATGGGTTTCACATATAATCACATGGGTTTCACATGTAATCACATGGGTTTCACATGTAATCACACGGTTTTCACATTTAATCCCACGGGTTTCACATGTAATCACACGGGTTTCACATATAATCACATGGGTTTCACATGTAATCACATGGGTTTCACATGTAATCACATGGGTTTCACATGTAATCACACAGGTTTCACATGTAATCCCACGGGTTTCACATGTAATCACACGGGTTTCACATTTAATCCCACGGGTTTCACATGTAATCACACGGGTTTCACATGTAATCACACGGGTTTCACATGTAATCACATGGGTTTCACATGTAATCACATGGGTTTCACATGTAATCACATGGGTTTCACATATAATCACATGGGTTTCACATATAATCACATGGGTTTCACATGTAATCACATGAGTTTCACATATAATCACATGGGTTTCACATGTAATCACATGGGTTTCACATGTAATCACATGGGTTTCACATATAATCACATGGGTTTCACATATAATCACATGGGTTTCACATGTAATCACATGAGTTTCACATATAATCACATGGGTTTCACATGTAATCACATGGGTTTCACATGTAATCACATGGGTTTCACATATAATCACATGGGTTTCACATGTAATCACATGGGTTTCACATGTAATCACATGGGTTTCACATGTAATCACATGGGTTTCACATGTAATCACATGGGTTTCACATATAATCACATGGGTTTCACATGTAATCACACGGGTTTCACATTTAATCCCACGGGTTTCACATGTAATCACACGGGTTTCACATGTAATCACACGGGTTTCACATGTAATCACATGGGTTTCACATGTAATCACATGGGTTTCACATGTAATCACATGGGTTTCACATATAATCACATGGGTTTCACATATAATCACATGGGTTTCACATGTAATCACATGAGTTTCACATATAATCACATGGGTTTCACATGTAATCACATGGGTTTCACATGTAATCACATGGGTTTCACATATAATCACATGGGTTTCACATGTAATCACACGGGTTTCACATTTAATCCCACGGGTTTCACATGTAATCACACGGGTTTCACATGTAATCACACGGGTTTCACATGTAATCACATGGGTTTCACATGTAATCACATGGGTTTCACATGTAATCACATGGGTTTCACATATAATCACATGGGTTTCACATATAATCACATGGGTTTCACATGTAATCACATGAGTTTCACATATAATCACATGGGTTTCACATGTAATCACATGGGTTTCACATGTAATCACATGGGTTTCACATATAATCACATGGGTTTCACATATAATCACATGGGTTTCACATGTAATCACATGAGTTTCACATATAATCACATGGGTTTCACATGTAATCACATGGGTTTCACATGTAATCACATGGGTTTCACATATAATCACATGGGTTTCACATGTAATCACACGGGTTTCACATGTAATCACATGGGTTTCACATATAATCACATGGGTTTCACATATAATCACATGGGTTTCACATGTAATCACATGAGTTTCACATATAATCACATGGGTTTCACATGTAATCACATGGGTTTCACATGTAATCACATGGGTTTCACATATAATCACATGGGTTTCACATGTAATCACATGGGTTTCACATATAATCACATGGGTTTCACATGTAATAACATGGGAAAATGTTCCAAATGCACACGTTTCCCATGTGCAAATTACCTTTAACATGTGCAAAGCACATGTGTTCCACATATTTCACATGTGCAAAATCACATGTCCACATTGTCACATGGGATCACATGTGTTTTTGCACATGTGAAACTCATGTGGTTTTTCTGTAAGGGAAGAACTGCATTTTTTTAATTTTTTTATTTATTTTTTATTAAATATGATATGAAAACAAATGGTGTCATTCAATCTTAATAGTAAATTTTAACATTTCTTGCCTGCTGTGAGCAAAACTTATAGGGTAGAAGTCAACCATAACACTAGGTGGCAGATTTTGACAACAGGACGCTGAAACGAAATGCATGACCCATGTAGGCTCCAGTGCAGTAGGTGGCGGAAAAGCAGTTTGACAACCGCCATTAAACACTAGAAAAAGCGAAAAACAACAGCCGACCAGTGGTAAGCATTTCCGGGTTCTGACGAGTGATGTGTTGTCATTTTGATAAAGATGTCAGCGCACGATCACCCGTCTCTCTGTCTGTGCGATTTAATCAGGTAATAATTTTAAAGTATTTAATAATTTTTATAGATTGTGCAAGCTAGTGTCAAATAAGTGAAATCCCTGCGAGCTGCTGTTACAGTACGAATGTATATCAAAATCTTCTTTGTCGGATTATTTTCTGTTTAGAATGAATGGATGGATGGATACATTTATATGTATTTTTGAAACTTTTAAACACAGTGGTGGATGCTAATCTTTAGTTTCGTATAATTTCAATACTTCAGACATTCACAGTATTTCTGAAGAAGTTGATTCATTTCATATGTCATAACGTCACTTTAAACCCAAGTGTGATCACCCACATTTATATGATAATAATAATAAAAATCCCAAATTGTTCAGCCCATAACAGGTGGCTTATTAATCAGTACAAATGATGTTAGAGGATGTATAGGAAATCTATAACATTGTTCGTAGAATTAGTTTTTTATTTTTATTAGGAAACCTTTTGTATGCCACCTGATATTACTGGGAAAGATGGATTATTGTATGTGACTTTTGCCTTTCACAGGTTACTGTGGACACTGCTGTTACCATGCTTCTATCTGAGTCTTGTTCTGACAGCCATCCTCTTCCTCTTCATCCTGGGAGTGAGAACCTGGCTGCAGATGAAGAGGAAGACCAGGAGAGCTCAGGATGGCCGGCCTGCCGTGGCCTTCTTCCACCCATACTGCAATGCGGGAGGAGGAGGAGAGAGGGTGCTGTGGTGTGCTTTACGTGCTCTTCAAAACAGGTCAGCTATATCAGCTCTTTTAAACTGGGACATTTATTTGACCAGACATTTATGGGTCAGTGACAAATAAGGAGTGAAAGCATAGAAAAAAAGGACTAAAGCTATAAATTCAATCATTTTTAACTATATTGAAACTATTTTTAGTTACATTCTTTATTGTATGGTTGATTGATTTTAGTCATTGAAAATGTCATGCAGAATTACATATTTAATGATTCCATATATGATGATAAAAACTTCTACCAGATCAAAAGCTGAGGATGGTAATTATTCAGAAGATTTCTTGTAAAGTCTTAAAATGATCATGTATGACTACAGTTTTCTCAACATAATATTAATCTTTTAAACTGGTCCATTAGTTGGTTGTCCATGGAAAACTATATCACCACTTTAAACATTTTTTAGATAAGTTTATGCACTTATATGCAACTCAATATCGTATTTCAAGTGAAATCTAAAACATTATTTAATGATGTCTTATACATGATGTGGAAACTTGCACCACAGTGTATTTGGTTCCAAAAAAAAAAAAGATGTAAAAATTCTGAACAGAGCTTAAAGGGATAGTTCACCCAAAAATGAAAAATCCGTCAGTATTTACTCACCCTCATGTTGTTCCAACCCCGTAAATTAAGATATTTTTGATGAAATCTGAGAGCTAGATCACTCCTCCATAGGCTTCTAGGCAATTGCATCTGCCAGAAAAGTTCGTAAAAACATCGTTAAAATAGGCCAAGTGACTACAGTGGCTCAACCGTAAGTTTATCAAGTGATGAGAATACTTTTTGTGCTCAAAATAAACAAAAATAATGACTTTATTCAACTATTCATTTTCTTCTGTGTGGGCCTCTGTAGTGAATTCATGAGGGCGCCACAAAGGCACTTTTACGTTTTCTCGTTGGTTTCTCACGATTCGGACTTCCAGGAAATGCACACTTTAGAACCATTTTAAACACTACATTGAGACCCATCTGCGTCATCTTCTTAGTTCTCTCACATGCGTCATGGTGCTCTCGTGAACTCACTTTAGAGGCCGACACAGAAGAAAATCAATAGTTGAATAAAGTCGTTATTTTTGTTTGTTTTTTTGCACACAAAAAGTATTCTCGTCGCTTGATAAACTTATGGTTGAGCCACTGTAGTCACTTGGACTATTTTAACAATATTTTTACTAATTTTTCTGGACTGGCAGAATGAAATTGCCTAGAAGCCTATGAAGGAGTGAGACAGCTCTCAGATTTCATAAAAAAAATTCTTAATTTGTGTTCCGAAGATGAACGAAAGTCTTACAGGGTTAGAACAACATGAGGGTGAGTAATTACTGACAAGAGTTTTCCTTTTTGGGTGAACTAACCCTTTAAGGATCCTCCTTAATGTTTAAACTTTCTGTCATTTGTCATCACAATGAATCAGGATGAAACCTGCCCTAGAATGTCTGTTATCCTGGATGACATTGAAAGGATATTAGTGTAGCGATAAAAGTCTTTCAAGTATTACAATTAAATTATTTATATATCATTCATTTATGAAATTATTTCTAGATCACTGTGATTGTTTTTTGTCCCCCCCTCCCCCATTTCTTAGTGTGTGCCCGATGGATGGATGGACGGATGGATTTATTTATGTTATGTTATTTATTAATGTTTTACTTTAGATGTGAACTGTTATCGAGCATGAAATTTTTGAATATTGTCTTTAAAATATAATCTCTCATATAAATGTATAAAGTTCTGGCATTTGAGTGAAGCTGTCTTTAAATGCATGGATCAACATGGCTGGACTTTAGCAGTAGATTATTACACAATGAAAGACTACTCATGATTTCAGGATTCATACCTTTTTTATTCCCGTATATTTACATAGGTACCCAGATGTTTCCTTCGTGGTCTACACAGGTGATCAGGCCGTGACCGCAGAAGAGATTTTAGATGGAGCACGGCGGCGCTTCAACATCAGACTCCCCCGAGCTGTTAAGTTTGTCTTCTTGAAACATCGTCTCCTGGTGGAGGCAAAACTCTACCCACACTTCACCCTTCTGGGCCAGAGCGTGGGCTCCATCTTCCTGGGGTGGGAGGCATTGACTGAGTTTGTTCCAGACATCTACATTGACTCAATGGGCTATGCCTTCACCTTACCTGTGTTCCGTTATCTGGGTGGATGTCATGTGGGAAGCTATGTGCACTACCCAACCATCAGCACTGATATGCTGTCTGTGGTTCGAGAAAGAAACCCAAGGTTAGTCATTAATGTTACTGAATTTAAGTGATTCCACAATTTAATTTTTAAAGATTCAAAACCTTAGTTTTTGGCTGATGTAGGGGTTTAAAGAACCTCATTATGACTTTATCCTAGTTCAAAACTGACCCTCTGAACCAACTTACAACAGGGCCTTAATATAAAATGTCATTATTTAAAATAAGTTTTAAAAGGAAGCCTAATTTTCAAAGTCTTATTCTAGACCTGGAAAAGTTATGCAAATAAAATCTTAAATTCCATGCCAATTTTTATAATAATTATATATATATATTTTTATAATTATGCTAAAGCTCTAAAATATGTTATTAGATTGAAAATGTGGTACAAAAAAATAAAAATCATTATCCTTAACCTTTATCCAGTAAATTATGAACGACTTGAACAGTCATGTAAATTGTTTGGTGTATAATATTTCACAATATTACTTTTTTACTGTATTTTGGATCAAATAAATGCAGCTTTGGTGGGTAGAAGAGACTTTTTTCCCAAAAACAAAGTTGTGAATGATAGTGTATATTACTGGCTTATATACATTTGTAATTACATTTGTGCATTCTAGGTTCAATAATGCAGACTACATCTCCAGTAACCCTGTACTGAGTGCCATCAAAGTGATTTACTACTGTGTCTTCGCACTGCTGTACGGTCTAGCCGGCTCCTGTAGTGAAGTGGTCATGGTAAATTCCACCTGGACATTGGGTCACATTCTGGCACTGTGGCGCGCTCCTAACCGCACGAATGTGGTCTACCCACCATGCGACGTCCATGCCTTCTTGGACATCCCTATTGGAGAAGAGGATGAAGAGAAAGAAGGGAAGAAGTGTCACTGTGTGGTCTCGGTGGGTCAGTTCCGGCCTGAAAAAGACCATCAGCTGCAGATCAGGGCTTTTAGAAAACTTCTGGACAGGAAGGGGGTGGGGCCTGTCGGACTAGAGCTCGTGAAGCTGGTGTTGATTGGTGGATGTCGTAACCAGGAAGATGAAGACAGGGTGCTGATGCTGAGGGGATTGTGTCAGGAGCTGGGCATAGCAGACAGGGTGGAGTTTAAACTCAATATCCCGTTTGAGGAACTGAAGAAAGATTTAACAGATGCCACGATTGGGTTGCACACAATGTGGAATGAACATTTCGGTATTGGTAAGATAACAAATATCATGCTCTCAGCAAGTTCTGTCTCAAAACACTAGACAGATGTACTTTGTGGAACAAGTAACAAAATAATAAATGAATACATTTTTGTACAAGTGTAAGTAAAATGTAAGTGTATTAAATGTACATATATTTTAATTTTCAACCAGATATAAATTAAATTTATTATGAAATTATTTTAGTAACACTTTTCAAGGTTTCATTTGTTAGCATTATTAGGTAACATGAACCAACAATGAACAATAGTTTTACTGCATTTCGTAATCTTAGTTAATGTTAATCTCAACATTCACTAAGATATTTTTAAGGTAAAAAGTTGTATCTGTCAATATTAGTTACATGAATATTTTTATTAACTAACAGTAACACGGATAATATATGTTTCATTGTTAGTTAATGTGAGATAATGCATTAACTAATGTTAAAAGCGAGAAGCATTGTTTCTCTACAGTAATGCATTTAAAGGACTGTTATACTGAGAACACTCATCTTCTCCCATATCTCCGCAGGTGTAGTGGAGTGTATGGCTGCAGGAACAATCATTCTGGCTCACAAATCCGGTGGTCCGAAGTTGGACATTGTAGTTCCCTATGATGGCGGTCCAACCGGCTTCCTGGCAGATGATGAAGACACCTATGCAGACGCCATGGAACTAATCCTTTCTATGACTCCTGCAGCTCGGTTTGAGATCCGACGCCGGGCCCGTCTGTCTGTCACCCGCTTCTCAGACCAGGAGTTTGAAGGCTCATTTCTTGCAGCCGTGGAGCCTCTAATGTCAACACTGAGACTATGAGAGCGATGGAGGAGGAGGTCATGGTACTCTCACCATGTCTCTGTCCTGACCAACTATAGTGAATCAGCCCGATATAGTTCAGTCTAGTTCACAAGCTTGTGCTGGCCCCATAATGCTGACTATGAATCATTCTGTGTCTAGAGCAGAAGTGAGCAATTCATACTGACCTGTCTTATCAACATTTGCTCTTTATTTAAGAAACATCCCTAAAGTAAGGGATGCATCATGGGAAAAGCTGGTTCTGGTGAGATGCCACCTTCTGCTAACTTAAAGGCAAGAGTGACATTGAAAAAAAGAGTTACACTCTGCAGATGAACAGAAAGCAGTTGATTTTGTTTAATTTAAAACACATGCTGATTTGTCTTTAGATCTGTTTTATGTACATTATATAATAAATATGGTTTATAATTATAATAGGTTTGTTTTATTTTATTGTAACAGGTTTCAGAGAGTTACAAATAAGAGTTAAAAAGTGATATTGCTCTTGTAAGGTTGAACTTTGTAGCAATATTTCTGTGTAATTATTACATTAATATACATGTTATTACATTGGACAGCTGTGATCAGTTCTTAGCATTGTCACATGCAGCTCTCCAACCTCCTGTAACAGATAAGGATTATTTTTTACATAATAACTACTATACAGAAAAGGCATCCCAGGAGTGCAGATTCTGGGTAAGGGAAACAGTGTGTGTCTGTCTGTCTAGACTAGATAGGAAAGCGACTGAGAGAGGCCAAATTAAACAGGGCATAGTACCCAGGGACAGGAGGAGTGAACTGAGAGTATTTAAACAGATTTCTTCTTAGCTTTCAAAATCTGGATGTTCCTCTAAATAATTAATATTTAGGTTTAGGAAGGTTTCTCATGATAAAGACACCTCATCCACCTGCAGTAATCCGATTCATCTCATGTTATAAAATTGATTATGCTTTATTAGAAATGTATTTGACAATTGGCTGATGAATATTGATACTGACTCGTAAGAAATTGTTGTTTAACTTCATAGCGTTTAGTATCTGTATTAAACATTTCAGGGAATTAACACTTATAAACCCAATATTTTCTGGTAATTACCATTGGAGCAGCACAGTAGAAACCAGTGAGAAAAAAGAAGACAGTTTCTATAAACACCTGAACATCATTGATTTAAAATCTCAAAATCTTAAAAAAGGGTATTTTTCAAAAATCAGGGGAAGTGCAGACAGATCACTAATGCTCTAATGACAGTTGACACCTAGTTGCAAAGTTACTTAAAGTCAACAGAATGTTCAAAAGGGACCATCAAAAAAAAGTTACCAATGTATGATTTTAATTTAGAATTGCAATATTTGTTGGCCAAAGCAATAGCTTGATATTTCTGCCTTTTACATTTTTGCTGTTTCCTAATTCTAGAACAAGCTGTTAATGACAAATTCCATTGTAACTACGCGTATAGTTTAGCAACACCTTCATTATTGGGACATGGTGTCACAAACTCTGGCAAAATGAACTTTGAACAAAAGTTTCATTATTCCTGGACAATACCTGTGTAAAAGTTAAAAAAATGTTGTTTAACAGACTGTAAGGTCGGTGCCTAGACAGAAATGGACTTTTATTCATATTTCTCAGGGTTGGATGTTTTTTTGGAGTAAGCTGTAACATATTTCATGATTCATGAACCTGATCTACCACCAAATTAACTTGTCAAGCCTTCACTGACCATTTTTCTTCGTCTCTTGATAATAGGATTTCGAAACTACTAATTGTTAAGAAAGCAGATTTCATTCTTGCTTATGACAAAATTAGAAGTCTGTTTGCTGTTCATCAGTCTGCTCATATCACTGTCAAGAAAATATCTTGATCTCATGTATCATTAAATCTTGAATTTCTCACCCCTTGGTATGTTCTTGTTTGTAATTATTTACTAGCCACATAGTTCTCTAGACAGCGTCATGGGTAACCGGACATTCCTCTGTTCAGCTCCCCTTTGACCTACAAAGTAGAAAGGCAACTTCAGACTGTGATCACAAGAGGCCTACTACGGTTACTTTGCAATAATCTATTGCATTTCACTTTTCCAAGAGTAGGGGGCAAATCAGCAGTTGTAGTTATTGTTTAGAAAGAAGTGTAACAGAAATGTGTTTCTTGCAATGTCAAATTTCAGCTGTTCATTCTTCATAACACAGAATATAAACCAATCTATATGCATAATACTGAAAAGCATAATAATAAAATAAATAAACAAGAATTAACTATTTAAATAAAATCATGCAGAAACTTCTGTAACATTGTTTTACTGTGAATTATAAGGTGACTCATATTTTTTACCCAGAAAAACTATTTTTTATAGCATTTTAAAGTAGTTATATGCATTTAAATTGTCATAATGGTAACATTATAAATTAATTAAACGATTAATTTATAGTACTGTGTAATTTACACTGCTTTTCAAGTACATCTCTTCCAAATGACCAACATCTTTACAGTTAATTGTACACAGTAATTTTTCAAATCAGATTATCAGAACATATTCTGGGTAAAACAAGCATTGAGTCTGTATGACAAAGTTCCTCTTTATCCAGATGTGCACGAACAGGAGAGTGATGCCAAATTAAACAATGCCTTGTACTAGGAAAGGAGGAGGAGGTCTAAAAGCCATACAAAACGCGACTGTTTGGTGGTAAGAGCGTCCAGTCTGACTGACAGATGAAAATGAAGTGCTGTGTTTTTCTGTATCTGCTCCTGCAGGTTTTTGGAGGTTTAGGTGAGTGTGACATGCATCATTTGCATCACTGACTGGTAAGACATAAATAATAATTATCTGATGATACTCTGGTAAGACTAACATGTTATAGTATTTGATTAACAATGGAAAAAGATAGGCAGATTTTGTGCTTTGCATTGCTGAAATCTAAGTCAACAGTTAAAACTACCCAGATAGCACACGTACGTCTGCAATATGTCTGTTAAAGATTACTTCATCTGGAAAGCATCTGCTGTTTACTAACATCTGATAAACGTCTTTGAGATGTCACTTTTACATACATTCTAAATAATAAACATCTTAAAGACATCTTCTAAACGTCTATTTGACATCTGTATTGCAGATGAGCAAACACTAAAAAATATGTAAAGACGCACATCAAATAGACATCTCCGTGATGTACATGTGCTATCAGGGTACTTTGTTTTTATTAATAAAACGTTTAATCTTTGAAATTGTTTACTGTTTAACTTTAAAGCCTAAAAGTACTTGTCTGGGTGGGACTATACTAGTAAATTTATAAACGAGTAACAGGACCTCTGTTGTGCAACCATAGGCCTTCCTCTGTTTGAGCTCAGCTCTAAAGCAGATGATGCTCTACAGATGGCCCTCAATCAGATCAATGCACGTTATGCCAGGAATCACCTCTACAGAGTATCCAAGGCGTCTGTGAAGAGGGTCAGTGCACGCTCTTTGAAAAACTGTTTTATCTGGCAAAACTGGTGTGGGGTGACTATAGGATCTAGTCATCATGGGATTTTCACACTTGACAGTTAACCCTGGGTCCTTCTAAACCCTGTGTAAACGGAATCTTGGGTTATCTTGATTTATCTTGCTTCACATTTCACATTGCTCAAAATTTACCCAGGGTAAACAATTAATCATGTATTAATAAGCTGACTTTTCACACTGTACATTCCTAAACCCTGGGTTAATGGTCTTATTTGCGTGTCAGTGGCATTGATTGGATGAATACAGCATGTGACCTCATATTGCTATTCAGGTTTTTTTTTCTGAATAGACTTTTTGACTATAAAGGTAAGAATGAAATAGTTTCTTCAATCAAGTTGACCATTTGACATTTCCCCCTCCAATGCTGAAATGTACTATAATACAACATGTGATTTTTCTGTGACTAGCACATGAATATACGCACGCGACTGGGTGATAGCATCTAGTCATAACATTCTAATGCTGCATCATTTCACACTGTACATGTTGTGGCACTACAATGTGGGGTTAACACCGCAAGAGTGGTGCTAACCCTGCTCCGAAACAGGGTTTCATAACTGGGTAAAAAATGGCTATAACCCTGCTTCTAAATTACAAGTGTGAAAGGTTCCTTTACCCGGGTTTAAAGTCGGCATAAAACTGAAGTTATGATGTGACTTGATTTTGTCCATCGGGATGTGATTGGATCATTGGATGTGATCTCATGTGAGTGACAGGTTGTTCTGCCCAAAGAGACGAGATGACGCTGTAAGAGGGAGGGGAATTTATTTTGATTAAAGATTGCGAGGGCACATAGAAAAAGACATGCACGGATAAATCATTTATAATGAATACTGCAATATTCCATACTAAAAAAAAGAAGAAAAAAATATTTGTTAATTTTGACTTCATGGTGACTTTAAAAGTGGGGGTTAGAATGACAATGACCCAGGTTAAGCAGTGTGAAAAGCCCTAAGATTGAGGGATGGCAAGAGAAGTACAACAAAATGAATAGTTAAAAAAATTATCATTAGCAGCGAATACTAGCTTTCATATTGTCAGTGATTGTACTGTGATAACTAACTGTTGATCATTTGCTTTTATTCATTTTAAGATTGTTCCTCTGGGAATGGACACATATGATCTGCATCTGAGGTTTGGCATTAGGGAGACAGAGTGCCAGAAGACCTCTGCGGCCGACCCTCAGGGCTGCATGTACCGCAAAGGTTTTTTTGTGGTAAGTTATCTTAAGGACTTAATTCACATTAATATCATGTGATGATTGACATGATTAAGGTCTGGATTGGCCTATAGATAACTGGTGTTTATGACACTTGAAGGCAGTTAGTGCTCTTTTTTGTATCTTTATATTGTGACAGAACAGCTGATGTTTCTAATGGCGTAGTTAGTCTCAGTGCAATTGTACCAGGGCTGTGCACCATTCAAAACTGAATTGACAGAGGCAATTTAATTTCTCAGTCAGCTCCCTAACTTCCTCATGAATTTGTATATATCGTGTACATGAATTCGGGCACTGCAGTAAGGATCCTGGCTCACTACACATTTAGACACTGATTACTCTATTTCCGGCAACATGACTTTAGAACTTCTGTTAAGGGAATTGTGGACTTTTCCATTTGAATTGTGGGACAATTTAGGGAGCAAAAGTTTCAGTGCACTGCTAGGATTTTGCGATTGAGACAGCTCTTAAAATGGCCGACTCCCTGATAAGTGCCTTGACTACTGAACTAGGGAGCTGACTGAGATGCACCCCACTCCTTTTTGATACAAACTCAGTGGCTGAACTTTAATTGTGGTAGAAAACAGCAGAAGTGGAAAGTCCAGGTTCAGAAAGTAAAAGTCCTCCTCAGTAGTTTGTTCCAATTACCTTGATTTGCTAATTAGCAGTTTTTCAGCCAGTAGGCAGAACTAATTAGTGAGATCAGCTGGCTGAGTTCATGGGTGGAATAAACTTATGGCAGGACCTTTACTTTCTGACCCCTGGCCTTTCCACCTCTGGAAAACAGGATGCAATATGTAAATAATTTGAATAAAGTTCTGCTGTGAGTGGTTGTAATTTTCAATATAAATTTACCCATCATAATCAGAAACTAGAAACCACAACAAAGTGAAAGTGAATGAAATAGCGCCTATATTTGTATTTAATGTACAAATTTACTTAATTTCATTTTATAGAAAATGGTGAAAGAACTGTGATCTATGTACAATATATATATATATATATATATATATATATATATATATAACTTTGTATAATGATTTGTAATAGCAGTATAATGAATTTTTTTTAATGAATCTTATGTGATTCCTGTCCATCTTATGTGATTCCTGTTTTAGTCGGAGGCAGGGTGCTATATCAGAGCACGAGTGACTCAGGAGCTCAGTCGCATCATCTCTCTCAGATGCACAAAGGCAGACAGCTCGAGCTCAGAGTCCAGTGAGGAGGTGAGTGTGAACATAAAGTGGTTCACCATGGACTTGCAAACAGTAGCATGAGCAGATACAGTATGAGCTGAATTTTAAAGGGCTATGAAACCCTAAAACACTTTTTTTTAGATGTTAACAGATATGTACAGGTTGCACATGACTGAAAACAATAATAGCACAAAATATGTTTATCAAGGGCAAAGAGGTTTTTTTTTTAATTTTTCTGAGCCATTTTGTTCTTATATAATGCAAGGTTGAACTAATGTCACTTAATATGAGGTATACGTGTACACTCTGAGTTGTGACTGGCAACAAGCAGGAAGGGCTAGAATGATTTGCATCAGTAAATGTAACAAAAACTATTAATTGACTTGTGCCGTAGCATGCAAACTGTCTAGGATAGTTCAATATTTTGAATATTAATATGATTTTATATATATAATTTATATAACATTTTGATAAATCCACGACTGAATGACTGATCAATTAATAAAATAATTTGATTAACCTTAAGTTGCTGAGAGGGGCAATGTGATATAATTTGATGATGACTTCTTTCTACCAACAGGGGAGAGTAGGATTATACTACAATTTAAATAATTTTGGGACTAGAGGTAAACACATTTATGTATTTTTTTTTTACACTTTTATATTTGGTGTATTGTGACCATGTTGATAATGCTCTTGTCATATTTGTAGACCGCACACATTCAACTTTATCACCAAGTATTAATGTGTCTCCACCAATTCATGCTGGCCATCATGACAACAGGGAAACCAACCATGTTCGTGGCAACCATTTCAACAATCACCTGCCATATCACTGACCTGCAGAATAAAATCACATGAAGATGCTTCCTACAAATATTAAGGTGCTACAAATATAAAGCTAAATGAAAGACTACTGTACTAGGGATTTTGCCACTGGCTACCCATATAATGTGAATAGATACCTGCCAACCTCCCCAAGAAACCCAATGAAAAGAACAGAAGCATGGATATCAATGTGTATAATTTCATTTTAAATTACACATTTTGCAGAGAGATATGCAGAGCATGATGTTCATAGACCTTAAATGGATCAAGACCGGATACTATAATAATTTAATATTAACTTCATTTAGTCACTTCTCAACAGCCTGAAAAGTTTCATGATATTGTAAATACATTCAATAAACAAATTTTTCAAAAAGAAATGTGGACATGAGATAATATGCATACTTGTTTGTACATATGCCAAGTGGCTCTTATAGAGCCATTATAGATTGGTACTTAGTGTAAGATTCTGAAGTTGCATGTCATGTCTTAATGGGGAAAATCAGCCAGAATCCTTTGACCGGTAAAACCAACAGGGAAATGTAACATTTATGTAATAAAATGGTCTTTTCTTGTAAGGTGATAATATTTTGATAGGTTTTTTGATACGCATGTTCTAGAATCTTTTTAAGGCATGGCTGTATTCATGAGCCAATAATACAGGTTATAATACAGGATATAAGATAAATATATGTGAATAATGATTGTGTCATTCAGTCACATGACTTAAAAGTCCATCTCTTCATAGGTGAACAATTTGTAAAAGTCAGCTTGAATGTTCACCAGAGGAAGTAAGGACTAACAAGGAACAGCAAGGCAGTCATTTGTTTTACCTAGACAAAGATACTGCAGCAAATGAGAATATCTACATTTTAAACAGGTCTTTAAAAAAAAGCAAACATTCCACAGTCTCACAGAACTAGACATTGAGGCAACTCCCTGAACAACTCCTCCTTCATGTTACAATTTTGACAATTACATTTAAAACGCACTTGAAGTGGTTCAAAGAATAATAGTGATCAGAATAGATGCTAGATGTATCCACTGAACACTGGATCTGCCACATAATTGGTGAAAGTCGTGCCGAACTAATATACCAACCAAACACACAGTCTACATCGACCTATACATCTAATACTCCTCAAACAACAATAACCATCCAATTATTTAAAAAAATGCAGTCTAAAATAACAATCTCTTCAGATTATTAAATAATAATATAAAAAGAATATAAAATCAAAATTAAAAATCCCACCCAACCCCAAAGTTCAAAACATTTGTCTTCCCAAAAAAAGATTATTTTATATTATGCAGTTTTGTCTTCCATGCAGTACCAAGGTGTTGAAGTGGAATCACTCAGTTGTTTGAAACTGAAACTGATGCACTGTCATAAAGTCACAGTTAAGCTGAAACTTCTTGAGTCGTTTTGTACAGAACAAGCTGAGCATAATCAACAAAATGATGGCCTCCCCTCTACAACTATGACAGACATGAAATTGGCAAGCAAGAGTGTCCAAGAAAAGTTGAATTTGAATCAGTTTGTTAGTTTGGTGCTGTGGTCCCGCTTGGGTGGGGCTGGAGGCGGCCCTCTCCGTAGCGTTGCATAGCCTGAGATATTCCCGGACATGAAGCCACTCCCACTGTGCCTCTGTTGGTCATGCAGAACTTCAGGGGGAGGTGGTGGCAAAGCCATGTCATCCATTGTGGCCACAGGGTCCACTTTGTCTCCCAAGACTCGCGAAGACTTCCGTTTCAGTGTCTTGTTAAGGTCCTCCAAGAAGTTGGGTTGCGTGGTGCCTTTGGGAGAAGATGGCAGAATAGGGCCCCCTTGCATGGAAGGTGGTGAGAGCGGTGGAGACTCTCTAATAGTGTTGTTACAGCGAAGTGATGCTGGGGGTTGCGACTTCTTCAGGGAACTCTTGCCCCAGGCAGGCTGGGGCTGTGGATTAACCACAGCTATTTTTGGAGACACACCATTTGGATCACCTGGAAGGGGCGGTGGTGGAGCGAGGTCAGACTCAAGTGGGGGAGGAGGGAAGAATTCATTCTCTGGGGGTGGAGGGGATGGGAAGTCTGAAGTTGATTGGCGGTTCTGATTAAATTTGTTCTGCAAAGCCAAAGGAAGATTTGCCAGATTGAGCTTCCCTGGTTTGGGGGGTGCACGTGGACCTGTAGAAAACTCTTTGGAGGGTGAGATGCTGGAGGTTGATGTTGATGAAGAAGCAGAACTAGGGTTAAACTTGCTCACCAAGTTTCTGCAGGACTCCTGGTACTGGTTGCGTTGAGGAGTCGGTGGAGGTTTCTTGACACCTGCAGCTGAGCCAGAGGGTGATTTTCTGATAGGAGAGCTTGACATCAGAGGAAGAGGAGGAGGAGGGGGAGGGCCCGACATGGGAGGAGGAGGAGGAGGAGGAGGGGTAGGGCCTGACATCAGAGGAGGAGGAGGAGGAGGGGTAGGGCCTGACATCAGAGGAGGAGGAGGAGGGGTAGGGCCTGACATCAGAGGAGGAGGGGGAGGAGGAGGGGGAGGGCCTGACATCGGAGGAGGAGGAGGGGGAGGAGGAGGAGGGGGAGGAGGAGGGGGAGGGCCTGACATCAGAGGAGGGGGAAGAGGAGGGGTAGGGCCTGACATCAGAAAAGGAGGAGGGGGGGGGCCTGACATCAGAGGAGGAGGAGGAGGAGGAGGAGGGGTAGAGCCTGACATCAGAGGGGGAGGAGGAGGAGGAGGAGGGGTAGGTCCTGACATCGGAGGAGGAGGAGGAGGGGGAGGAGGGGTGGGACCTGGATGAGGAGGAGGTGGAGAAGGAAAAACAAGGGTACTCTCTGGTGGAGGTGGTGGAAACTCAGGTGACCGCTGTTGCTGCTGGGCTTGACCTACAGGCTGCCATTTTGGTTTAGCCTTCACTGCAGGTGGGGACTGGGGAGCTTTGTGGCTCTCCGCTTGATTGGCCACTGCAGGAGATGCAACAGGAAACTGGCTAGCAAGCTGCTTAACCAGGGATGGCACTGATGAGGTTTGGCTGGCGAGGGGCAGTGTCTTGGAGATGCTGTGCTGCTTGGGTAGTGTTGGTGGGGGTTGGTTCTTTAATGGTGCTGGAGGTGGAGGAGGAGGAGGGGGAGGTGGTGGTGGTGCTGGAACTTGAGGTGATGGAGCTACTGGAAAAATGCAATGGGAAGTTTTGTGTGCTGTTTGGGGTAGAAATCCACCAGTGAAAGTTTTTGGTAAAACTGCTGGTTGAATTGGCAGCGGTGTTGGGCATGGTGGAGGTGGTAGATTTGGAGCTGGAACAACATGCTGTTGAGGAGGGAGTGTAGGTGCAGGTAGTGGGGGAAAAGGGGTCTGATTGGCTGGGGGCAATACATCCTGGGGTACATTGGAAAATTTGTGGGCAAGAACTTGCTTGAGTCCATTGGTTTTGAAAGGTGCCTGGACTGTAGAGAGTGGTGGAGGAGGGGGAAGGCCATTAGCCTGGAGAGGGGGTGGAGGAGGTGGTAAAGGGTGTGATTGAATTGGCACTATGGGTGGAGGAGGTGGTAATGGTTGTGACTGCATGGGCATTATGAGAGGAGGAGGTGGTAGAGATTGTGACTGCATCGGCATTATGGGAGGAGGAGGTGGTAGAGGCTGTGACTGAGTAGGTTTTATGAGAGGAGGAGGTGGTAGAGGTTGTGACTGCATGGGCATTATGGGAGGAGGAGGTGGTGGTGGTGAGGGGGGCAGAGGGGAGGACTGTAAAACTGCTGCTGGGGCTGGTGGACCAAGCTTCAAAACAGCCATGGCTGATCCTGGCGGAGGCATTGGGGCAGGTGGTGGAGGTGGAGGAGGAGGAGGTGGGATGTTTGCCCCTGATGGAATATTGTTTGATTGTGGTTTGGATACCGGAGGGACTGGTGGCACTTGCTTCTGGATTTGAGGCTGAGGTTTGTGGTGACTTGAAGCCTGAGAAGCATTCTGCAGGCGAGTAATAGTGCTGTATTTGGCAAACATGGTAGGAGTAGCATGGTGGGGGATACTGCAAATAGGAGCTGGTGGGGGAGGTGGTGGAGGAGGAGGAGGTGGTGGTGGGGCTGGAGTTGCTTGGGGTGGTGCCTGTGTCGGAGCTTGGTGGACACTTCCACGTGACTGTGGAATTGAATGTGCATTTGGCTGTTGCTGTAGGTGTGGATGCTGCTGTTGGGGCACATGATGAGAAGAATGGGTGCTATGGCTTGAATGGGTAGAACGGATTGATTCTGGTCTTGCCTGAACCAAAAAACAAATAAACAAAAATCAATAATGTGTTATTTTTTTATTTGTATATCTTATATTTATATATCTCCCTATTTAAATACACTTCATTCAGGTCATCATCTCATTAGTATAGACTCTAAAACCTGAAAAGGGTGTTATAATAAGGAGACATTCGAAATGTACAGTTTGGGGGGCTCCTACAACGGGGTTGAAAACCACTGGCACACAAGAATAGTCACCCCAAAATGAAAATTTCACTACATATTTCAGCACCTTATTTCATGTGGTTACAAACCCGAATGCCTGATTTTTCATGCAGTTAAAAAGAATGAGGACTAAAGATATGAAGATTCAATAATGACCATAATAGTGGTCCATACAACTTGAACTATATTCCAATTCTTCTTAAGCCACACAGTAGCACCTTGTGAAAAAGACCAGAATTTAAGATGCAACTGACTAAAAACCTTAGTTCCCTTTCGTTGTCACTCCGAGTTACGTCGGATGACGACGAATGGGGTTTCGCTTAGAAAGCCTATCAACTTCGAGTATTACAAAACGAGCAAATGGCAAAGAAATGCCATGGGTCTGCGGAATTTGCATGACGTAACTCCGCCCCACCTCGTGGGTATAAAAGGAGGAAGTCCGCAACAGCAGTTTATGTTTTCGCTTCGGAGCCAAGTGTATTCTTCTCTGCACAAGCCAACTCTGAATTATCAGCTTCACGAACGAGTGCCTCGAGTGTTGGTGTGACGGCGATCTCCGGCGAGTGCGTGCTTCCTGCTTATCTCTGCAGTGGTTCATCAGAGAGTGCGTGCTTCCCCGGGCGCTTCAACACGTGAGTTCTCTCTCTAAAAGAGCGCACGCGGCACGTCTTTTTAAAGACGGCTCGCCCGTGCATTTAAAAAAAAACAAAAAAAAAAACGAATGGTTGCGGCAGCTTGGTATCGGACTCTGATGGGCACGAGCGTTGTCTAGTATGTTTGGGCTTGATCATACTAGAGCAGCGCTCGTGGATGACTCATGTTCTCTCTGTGGGAACATGATCATCGCGTCATATAGGTCGAGACTCGGTGAACTCGCAAGAGTGAGAGTCCCCTCATCCACCCCCCGATCTTCGGCTGGTGGCCAGGGTGACCTGAGGGTGTTGGTCTGGAACAAGGCGCCGACTCCGTGTCCGTGACCCCAGCCTCCCCTCAACGGCGGTGCCCGCTAGTGAATAGGTGATTCCCACGAGTCTACCCTCTGGTGGCCCGTGTGTTTCATTTAAAGCTACAGAGGATGATACTATGTTTGTAGCAGCTTCACAAGGTGGGTTTGATTCTCTGTGAAGTGACGACTCGTCACAGCTGCCACCCTCTGGTGTGCATACGGCTGTGCCTGAGCCTGATCCAGAGATGACGGCCATGCTTTCCTGGGACGATTGGTTTTTGGGTAAGGCCGCCGACCCTCGTCCACGGCAAACCCCAATACCTTCCCTCCCGGACGTGCATGATGAGATCTCGAAGTCCCAGAAGACCCCCTGGTTTTCTCGGGACCGCTCGCTGATCTCATCCGCCTTTCCCCCCTCGATGGGGCCGCTGTCACGGGTACACTGGGGTTCCCCCGGCTGAACGCTCTGTTGCGATGCTATGTGTCCTCAGAGTGCTTCTTCTCGGCGCAATCCTAAGCACCCACCCGTGGTCTATAGTTTTCGTCTACATTTGTGGCGAGATCCTATAGCACCACGGGACTGGCAGCCGCCTCTCTGCAGGCCATGGCCATTCTGCTGGTCCTCGACCCAGATGCTCATGGACTTGCACGAGGGCGGGACTGACCCAGGGCTCTTCACTGAGTCGCGCGCCGCCACTGACCTTGCTCTCCGAGCGACGAAAGTGGCCGTACGCTCCCTGGGTCAGGTGATGCCTACCATTCTGTGGCTGAACCTGTCTGATGTGCTGAATGTCGCGCGGCCCCGTCAGCCCGACGTTCTCATATCCCAGGTCGGCCTCTTCGGCGGTGCGGTTGAGAACTTCGCCCAACAGCTCTCAACCGCCCATGTGCAGACTGACGTGATTCTGTCCCGATGGCCCGCCGTCCGCTCAGATCCCTCGGTCTGCCCACTGCCGAAGGCGCCCCCCCCCGCGGCTCCTACCCCGCCCGTTTAAAGAGACGGGCCGGCTCTGGAAGCCGCGGGCGGACGCCACAGCCCTCTCCAGCCCCGCCCCCCGCTACGTGCCGGGTTAAGCGGCGCTCCTGAGACGGGCTCCACAGAGATGGGACTCAGTTCTTCCAGGAGTTGGTAGCAGGAACACTCCTTTCCCCGGTGGAGGGCCGGGGAAAAATCCTTATTCTCCTAAGAACTGACTCTCCCGTCTCTGGGAAGACAGAGTTCTCGGACGACACAGAGCGCCGCCCACAAGCCGTGCTCTCCTCGTCCCCCTCTGTCCCAGAGGTGCTTGACACGGCGTGCCGTCCACGGACCGCTTCGCCCCTGTCCCCCTCTGTCGCCAGACCCCTGGCAGAGCAGGCCCCCGCGGGACGACCAGCATGGTCCTCCCCTGGCCCCCTCTGCCAGGGCGCGGGTGCTAACCGTGCCCCCACACCGGGCCGCTATGCCGTCCACATCTGGGCCAGTTACTCCGCTTCGCTGCCCCCCCGGGGGGACGCCTGTGGCCCGCGTGACCCTGCTGGTTCAGTTCCTGGGAGCCTGGCTAGAGCTCCCCGTCTGTCCCGCTGGGTCACGCGCGCCATCAGGCTCGGCTATGCGATTCAGTTCGCACGGTCTCCTCCCCGCTTCCGGGGAGTCCGCTCCATTGTGGTCGGTGGCAATGCCCCCATCATGAGAGCTGAGATTCTCACCCTGCTGGCGAAGGGTGCGATCGAGACTGTCCCTCCAGCCGAGATGAGGTCCGGCTTCTACAGCCCCTACTTCATTGTCCCCAAGAAAACCGGTGGGTTACGGCCAATCCTGGACTTGCGCGTGCTGAACCGCTCCCTTCACAGGCTGCCGTTCAAGATGCTCTCCGCCAAACGCGTTCTCGAATGCGTGCGGCCCCAGGATTGGTTTGCAGCGATCGACCTGAAGGACGCCTACTTTCATGTCTCCATTCTTCCTCGACACAGACCGTTCCTACGGTTTGCTTTCGAGGGGCAGGCATACCAGTACGCGGTTCTCCCTTTCGGGCTAGCCCTGTCTCCTCGCACCTTCACGAAGGTCGTCGAGGCTGCTCTTGTTCCCCTTCAGGAACACGGGGTTCGCATCCTGAGTTATATCGACGACTGGCTGATCCTAGCTCACTCTCGAGTTCAGGTTTGCGAACACAGGGACCTAGTGCTCCGGCACCTAGCTCGTCTGGGCCTTTGGGTCAACTGGGGAAGAGCAAACTTTGCCCCGTGCAGAGGATCTCTTTTCTCGGTATGGACATCGACTCGGTCGCCATGTCCGCGCAGCTTACGAGCGAGCGCGCGCGCAGTCACTGCTGACTTGCCTGAGACATCTCAGGAGCAAGAATGCGGTTCCACTGAAACATTTTCAGAGGCTCCTGGGGCATATGGCATCTGCAGCCGCGGTCACGCCGCTCGGGTTGCTTCATATGAGACCGCTTCAGCTTTGGCTTCGCGACCGAGTCCCGAGGTGGGCATGGCATCAAGGCACGCTCCGGGTACCAGTTACTCCGACCTGCCGTCAGTTCCTCACCCCGTGGTCGAACCTCAGTTTCTCAGGGCGGGTGTCCCCCTGGAACGAGCTTCCCGGCACATTGTGGTCTCCACGGATGCCTCCACCACGGGCTGGGGCGCCATGTGCAATGGACACGCTGCTGCGGGCTCCTGGACAGGACCCCAGCGGCTATGGCATGTCAATTGCCTCGAGTTGTTGGCAGTACGCCTTGCCCTGCACCGCTTCCGGGCGTTGCTCAGGGGTCAACACGTACTAGTCCGCTCAGACAATACCGCTACTGTAGCGTACATCAACCATCAAGGTGGTCTACGCTCCCGCCGTATGTCACAACTCGCCCGCCACCTCCTTCTATGGAGTCAGAAGCATCTGAGGTCGCTTCGAGCCATTTTCATTCCCGGAGCCCTGAACTGTGCAGCCGACGAGCTCACAGCTTCAGCTCCTCCCTGGAGAATGGCGACTCCATCCCCAGTCGGTCAGCAGTTTGGGACCAGTTCGGGGACGCACAGATAGATCTGTTTGCCTCTCACGACTCGACCCATTGCGCCCTGTATTTTTCCCTGACCGAGGGCACGCTCGGCACGGGCGCACAGGTGGCCGCCGGGCCGCAAATATGCGTTTCCCCCAGTGAGCCTTCTTGCGCAGACCTTGCGCAAGGTCAGGGAGGACGAGGAGCAGGTCATTTTGGTCGCGCCGTATTGGCCCGGCCGGACCTGGTTCCCCGAACTTGCACTCCTCGCGACAGCACCTCCCTGGCCCATTCCTCTGAGGAAGGACCTTCTTTCTCAGGGACGGGGCACCCTGTGGCACCCTCGCCCCGATCTCTGGAGCCTCCACGTGTGGCTCCTGGACGGCTCGAGGTAGGTTTGAGTACCCTTCCACCAGCGGTGGCGGCTACCATCACTTCCGCTAGAGCGTCGTCCACGAGACACGTCTACGCGTTGAAGTGGAACCTCTTCGTCGACTGGTGCTCTTCTCACCGAGAAGACCCCCGGAGATGCTCGATCAGCGTTGTGCTTTCCTCCTTCAGCAAGGGTTGGAGCGAAGGCTGTCTCCCTCCACCCTTAAGGTCTATGTTGCCGCCATTGCCGCACACCATGACCTAGTCGAAGGTAAGTCGGTAGGGAAGCACGACCTGGTCATTAGGTTCCTGAGAGGAGCGAGGAGACTAAATCCTCCTCGTCCTCCTCTCGTTCCCTCTTGGGACCTCTCAGTGGTTCTAACTGCCCTGAAGAGTGCTCCCTTTGAGCCCCTGCAATCAGTTGAGCTTAAGTTCCTGTCAATGAAGACAGCGCTCCTGGTTGCACTGGCCTCCATCAAGAGGGTAGGGGACCTGCACGCATTCTCCGTCGACGAAGCGTGCCTGGAATTCGGACCGGCTTTCTCTCGCGTGATCCTGAGACCCCGGCCCGGATATGTGCCCAAGGTTCCTACCACTCCCTTTCGGGACCAGGTGGTGAACCTGCAAGCGCTGCCCCCGGAGGAGGCAGACCCAGCCTTGGCACTGCTCTGTCCAGTACGCGCTCTTCGCGCCTATGTAGACAGGACGCGGTGTTTCAGGACCTCAGACCAGCTCTTTGTCTGTTATGGTGGGAAGCTGAAGGGAAAGGCTCTCTCCAAGCAAAGGTTGTCTCACTGGATAGTGGACGCCATTGCCTTGGCTTACCAGCAGCAAGGTCGACCGTGCCCCCTTGGTGTGACGGCCCACTCCACCCGGAGTGTGGCATCCTCTTGGGCTCTAGCGCATGGCGCCTCGCTAACAGACATCTGCAGAGCTGCAGGCTGGGCGACACCTAACACATTCGCCAGATTCTATAATCTCCGAGTGGAGCCAGTGTCCTCTCATGTACTCGCTTCAACTAGCTAGTACCGGACCCGCTCAGGTGTCTTCGCTTGCTCGCCATTCCACTCCACGGACTGGATACGTGCGATATTCTCCTCAGGTGAGCTTCCCCGAAAGCCCTGAGTTCCTCCAGCACTCCTGACGTCGGCGCCAGTGTCTATTGCCTGCGCGTCGGCTAGGTGCCTCCCGTGTGCATGGTCCCTCCCCTGAGCGACCCCCACATGTGTATTTCCACTGTAAGCCTCTCTGAGCATGTGTCTTTCCCTTGGCAAGCCACCTTGCCACCCCTGGGGTTGAAATATTCCACCTGCGGCTGGACACCCCAGTGTTCTCCATATGTTTCATTCGGGTCATATGTGTATTCTCTAAGTCCCCCCCCTCTGGGTTGGCATTAATTGCATACTTCCCCTAGCTTGGGATATGCTCCCAGTGTACCTTGGTATTCCTGTGTTAAATGGAGTCCTTCGTCCAGTCTATGACAGGGATCTCGATTTACGCAGGGCACTGGAAGACAGCTGAGAAGGTGGCGTGATTAGACTGGTAACCCCATTCGTCGTCATCCGACGTAACTCGGAGTGACAACGAAAGGGAACGTCTCGGTTACGTATGTAACCCTCGTTCCCTGAGTAGGGAACGGAGACGTTACGTCTGCCTGCCACTTTCCGCTGTACCGCGGGGATCGCCTGAGCTCAGTCTTGGCTCCTCAGCGAAGAAACATAAACTGCTGTTGCGGACTTCCTCCTTTTATACCCACGAGGTGGGGCGGAGTTACGTCATGCAAATTCCGCAGACCCATGGCATTTCTTTGCCATTTGCTCGTTTTGTAATACTCGAAGTTGATAGGCTTTCTAAGCGAAACCCCATTCGTCGTCATCCGACGTAACGTCTCCGTTCCCTACTCAGGGAACGAGGGTTACATACGTAACCGAGACGTTTCTCATACAAAGCTAAAAGGGTTTGATATCATTGAATACATAATTTATTGCAACTGCATGGAGAAAAGTGACCAGCACAGTCTACAGAATCCTTTTGTGTTCCACAAAAGAAAGGAAGTCACACAGGTTTAGGACATGAAGGTGAGCAAATGATGATGGAATTTTCAGCTTTGTGTAAAATTTTCCTTTAAATAATTGGTTCATCTTAGTGTTTTATCAAGAGATTAATTGAAGAAAGTGGCAGGTAAAGAGCAAAGATGTATCTCTCCAGAACAAAACGAGAAAGAAGAACTCACCTTTGTGCTCTCCTCTATCTGAGTCCCTCTCTTCCAGGCCTCAGAGAAGATTGAACTGACCACACTCTGGGAGCGGGCATGGGAGGATGAAGTACCATCGGACATACCACTGTCTGTCTGGCTAGAGTGGTTTGACTGTGACTCTTTAAGCACAAACAGATTAAACATTAACAATAACCCATACACGTACAGTAATGCAAGTCAGTAAAATCACTATTATTCCATTAAAAAGGAAATGCTCCAGAACTTCCAATGCTTATATTTCTAGAAATTTCAGTAGAAAAACATGAAAAAAAAGTTTATAAAGGAGCAGTCAGTAGCCTGGTTTCCATTACAGAATTGCGCAAAACTTTTGCGATATTTTCTAAAAGTCGATAAAAAACTATTGCGAAATGACAACGTTTCCATTAACCTATGTTATGCGACTAAAACGGATTTTTTCTTCTGGCAATAAGTCATTCCAAACCTCATGGCAATGCTTATTGGTAGGTTTACGTATATCGCAGCCACCGCACAAGCCGTATTTTCATCGAAGGAGACGTAGGTGTGTTCCACGCATTAATGGGAAGCAAAGCCCCTTATACTTAGAAGCGGCCACGTACGAGCTGTTTCTGGGTGTTTCTCCCTTCTATCTGCTTCAAGGTCTTGATAAATTGTGGCATTTCTTTTGTTGTTTAAAATCCAGTATTCCCGTAATTCTTTTGTCTTTTATGAGTTTAATAAAGAAATCTGTCTCTTCTTCTGTCCAAGCATACCACGCCTTCTTTAAATAATGATCAAATTTTACGTACGCCAGGTGACCTGTAAATGCAAAAAAGAGGTTTCCATTGCAGTTTTGCGAAATATTGCTTTTTCAAATTGCCTGAAAAATCACCTCATGGGAGCATAAAAACCTATTTGCGATATATGTGAGTTTTTGCGAAATTGACGTGTTTCCATTGGGCGTATTTTCAATTCGCAATTTAATTTGTGCAATGTGAAGGGCAATGGAAAACGCAGCTAGTGTCAAAGTTACTCACCAGGTATACTGACTGAGCTTGTTCCTGACTTGATGCTGGTGCTGGAGAGAGAAGACCAGTCATAGGCAGCTTCAGTGAGCTTCATGGCTTCCTGGTAGTTCACATACAGTTGCTTCCCATACTGTGCATAAAACACAATAAGCAGAGATTAGGCTTAAGAAATTTCCAATGTGAGCTCTGGCAACAAGTTATTTATCAAATACAGAAGAATGTTAGTTGTATAAATAATTTGGCAAATTAACTTGTACTAGAAGAGCATGTTGAGGGGCCATAGGTTTTTTATTAATTTTATTAATTCATTAATAAAACAGAGGACAGGAAAAGCCATGGGATTACCTTAGCAATACGAATCCCATTGACCCATTGGTGTAGAGTTCTGACATCATCACAGCACAGGTATTTGATATATTGTGACTTCTTCTGGATCTGAGGGTGCTGTGGGCACAATCAACAATGTTACCAAGACAATGAAGAGGACAATGGTTCAAGATAATTTATTTGCCTTGCTAATACTTATAAACCACTAGAGGGCAACAACAAGGGTTTATGGCCTGGAGGCTCACTGAGGCCCCCTAGTGGATGTCTGAAGCTGTTATGTTCATTTTTGAAAACATGAGTTTTTAATAAGTAACTAGATAAGACAGTTTGGGGTGTGAGTGTGTGCCATGTACATTGTAGAACAGCTTTATTTAACTCATAAATTGAAAACCCCCATTATAAAACGCCATAGGAAAATCTTGAAAGAACCAGCAGTGAATTTTGGTGTGTTCAAGTCATCTCGTAAAGATCGTATTTACGAGTTGAACGCCACCACAATGTCGTAAATACGAGTGGGAAGCTTGGGATTTTCTTTAAGCCCCGATTCTTTACGAGTTGGGTAAGTTTCAGTGAGAAACATGGCGGAACACCACAAAACTTAAAGGTATTTAGCAGTGATATTGTCAGGCTTTTCTATCCACAGTGTATTAAGTGAATTGCCTGCACAGAATATGATGGCATTATAATATAACAATGCAATATGTAACGATTAAGTTTGCAGTGGTTCATAAATTAATTAAAAACATAAAAAAGCAAAGCACACCTGCCTGATTCTTTGTTCTTCATTTTCTAGAACTAGAGTTTGAGAACCCTGCTGTATTTTTGTGTAATTAATTAAGAGAAAGTACATCGCATCTTACTCCAACGAAAGTGACTTGAACACACCTGCCATCGTTCCCACCTCGTAAGTACGAACTTCCCAGGAAGACTTGAACGCACCATTAGACTTCCGGGATATGACATCATACACCTACACCACTCTATTACCAAATGTTTGAGTACAGACTTGTTTCATTAGCAGCTGAGGTTTGTTGAGATGTTGTTGAAATGCACTACCATTCAAAAGTTTGGAGTCTGTCAGATTTTTTTATGTTTTTGAAAGAAGTTGCTTATGCTCACCAAGGCTGTATTTATTTGATACAAAATACAGTTAAAACAGTAATACAGTGAAATATTATTACAATTGAAAAGTAACTGTTTTCCATTTTTAATAGATTTAAAATGTATTCCTGTGATGGCAAAGCAGAATTTTCAGCAGCCATTAACTCCAGTCTTCAGTGTCGCCTTCAGAAATCATTCAGATATTCTGATTTGTAACATTTCTAATGAACATTTCTAATTATTATCACTCTAGAAAAAGGGAGTGCTGTAGGGACGTCAATATGCGGGGGTGTTGAAATCACTTTTGAATGCATGTTCGCTTTTCAATTTCACTTTCTGATTAATAGAAAGTTCAAAAGAACAGCATTTTTTTGAAACAGAACACTTTTGTAACAATATACTATACATGTTTTTATTGTCAAGTCTGATCAATTCAATGCGTCCATGCTGAATAAATTGTATGAAAATTATAAAGAAATTATATAATGAAAAATAATAAATAAAATATTGCACTATTTTTTTAAAGTTTGGAATCAGTATGATCCAGGTTTGGAAAAGGTAACAAACAAGAGCACATCCATTTAAACAGGCTTAGGCATAAGAAGCCATAATCTCACACACAGACACAGACACAGACACAGACACAGACACAGACACAGACACAGACACAGACACAGACACAGACACAGACACACACACACACACACACACACACACACACACACACACACACACACACACACACACACACACACACACACACACCTTGAGGGCCAGGCAGTAGTCAGTGGGGGCCTTGTACTTGCTTCGGTAGTCCTGACCATAATAAACATTAACATGGTCCAACTGCAGGAAGCACACCAAATCCCTGGAAGCCTACAGCATTCATAATAAACATTAATATTGTTTTATATTTATTACCATCTGTTGTTAATATGGACAGTTTATTCTGTATAGCTTACAGTGAATGCAATTGAGATGATAAAAGCAAACATTTAGAAATACAATACTATAAACTGCAGATACAACAAAGCAGAATCAAATATCCAGGGACAAATCTTAACTGGCATGTCGTTAACTGTCACAGAATTTGATACTAACACAAAACCCAAGTTTCATTTGTATGCTTGTAATAGACTTGATCAAATAATGAGTAACTAATGTTTTCAACTTAAAATTATATCACAAAATAAGACATGAGGCATGGGAGGTAATGTCAAAGTGGATGACAAACAGCATATGATTTGTGTAGACTAGAGTATCCTCAGTGAATCCATAAACAGGAAATTCCACTCAAGAGTTCATTAGGTTCTATGTCAATTTAAAGAGAACATGACACCAAATCATATGATAAAACAAAAATAAACACACACAATAACACTGACCTTGGCTTTGCCCTTCGGCACAAAATAGATGCCAGATGCCCTCAGCAGAAAGTAGCGCTTCTTCCAAGACTTTTTACCATCCTCCTTCAACCACAGCACTCCCTCAATTTCAGGAACAGACACTGAGCTTCCACAAAAACATTCCTTCAAGACATGCAGATACAAAAACATCATTAAGCATTCTAAAAAATATGTTATCTTGACAGATGTAGACAGATATAAACTCTGTCAGCCATCACAATTATCACTTCCAAATAAACATCACAGTGATGAAGACTTTGGGTCACATTCACTAACTGCGTGTGTATGTACTTATTTGCATGTTAAACAAGGACAAATATTAAAATCTGATGTTTTGTACAAAGCAGTTGCATTATAACTACATTTTTAGCCATATTACTATGCAGTTGTGAGGTATATGAGAGGTGTATGTTTCACCTCCAGCAGTGCCTCCTTGTTTCTGTCTGCCATCTCAGAGGTCTCCTTCCTCCCAAGTAAATAGTTCTTAGAAACACAACATGCAACAAGTGAATAAGGTCGACGGAATATAAAAACTTCAGTACACACACAAAAAAAAAATTGCAACTCATTACTATTACTTTAAGCCTAACTTTATGTAAGAATGTGTGCATAGACACTACTGTTCAAAAGTCTAGGTTTGGTAAGAGTTATTTATGTTTTTAGAAAGAATGTCAAATGTTTAATCAGATTTTTTTCAGCATATATGTAACAAAAAAATAGAGCTTCACCTGTGGGTTTTTGAAAAGTGCATACTTTTCAATCCGCTCAATAAACATGAGTTTGTTCTGACTGTCTCTGGTCCAGTTGAGCAAGTTCTCCACAAGGTTCTCATGGTCTTCAAAAATTCTCTCTGAGGAAAAGACAAAGTAAGAGGGAGTAAGAGTGATAAAGTATATAATAATCTACATATTGTCCCTCAGGTTCACAGGTCATCTAAGCATGTGCAAGCATCCTCACCCATCTGTAGCTCAGGGATGGTCTCGACCAGGGCCCAGTCTGGACTGTAACCGCAGTGAGATTTATCCAGCAGACTATCCAGCACCTGCCTGACTGTCTGCCTCTCGTCCACCATCATGGTCTTTGAACTCTCATCTGACATGTGTACACGTATCACCAGCTGATGAAGAAGATTTAAAGGAAAGCCCAGTTTGGTTAATTCAAGTACATTTAATATTGACTATATTTACACGTTAACAGATTATACACTAGAACGAGTCAAACGTTTAGACATAATTGACTGAATTTTTGCTTGTCATGAGTTTAAAAACCTTTTTATCTAAAGGAGTATGTTTAAATGCTTGACTTTAGCGCTGTAGATAAACATATATTATGCCTACGTATGAACATATTTACAAAAATAAATATTTTTTAAATGGATGAATTGGATCGGATAGTGGAAGAAGCAGCCAATAAGTGGATTGTAAACATGGCAACTCCATCAATACCGTTTAAAAATCATTCCAGGATGCACCTCATGTTGGTTGGTTTGTTTGATCAAGTTGATTGACAAAATGGCCAATGTAATATTCATTACATTGAATAAACTACAATATAATCAGGTTTTGGCCGGTTATGATTAATAAATTATGTTCCATCACTGCATGCCATGACCATCAAAGCCCCTTCCCTAGAAGGGGCCTTCAACATTAGCCAAACAAAATGTAAAAGGCCACGGTTTTAACCTCTTCTCACTCCCTAGGCATCTGACAAATTTTATGGTCAAGACTCTTGTGTACCACTATACGGACTCTAAAAGGGCATTGGAATTTTGAAATTTTGTGATGGGGCATAATTTTATATATATATATATATATATATATATATATATATATATATATATATATATATATATATATATATATATATATATATATATATATATATATATATATATATATATATATACACACATGTGAATATATTTAAATCCAAATGAATCAATATATTTAAATCCAAGCAGTGACTGATCCTCTGATTTCTTTTTGAAGTACTGAATGGCCAGTAAATTAACTGATGAGTGAAAAACTTCATTACAAACCCTGAATATAATATATTTCCGGTTTCTTTTGAATTATTATTTTTTTGGTCACTTTGGAACTTTATAAGAAACAAATATTACATCATGGTTTACTCTGGTGCTGTCTTTGAATCAGTTTTGACAAATCTTTTTTTGTAATGTGTACTACATAAATACAGTGTTTGTCACTGTAATCTTCATAATATTATGATTTTGATTTGGAAATGTGAGCAAAACCAAAGTATATTGATATGTTCATTAATATTTCAAGGCATGTATATCATCATAACTAATATAGCTTGTGAAATATTTCTCCAGAGATATAACATGATGGAACACACTTATATCCAATTAAAAAGATCAGACAGATCAAATGTTTCAAATATAATGAAATAAACAAATGGCATGCAATTAAAGTTTGTGCACTTGTTGGGGATATTGTATAGAAGGAAAACATAATTAGTACAGTATGTTACAAATATGTAGTTCAAATTGGAATGTTTGACTTTGCGCAAAGATTTATGAACTGAATTGGAATATGATGTGGATCTTCAGAAACGTGGTTTTAATAAAGACTAACTGGGAACAGAATTGACAACTGGCTTTAATCCCTCTCTATTTCACACCCCATTTTCTTTCTTCCAGAGAATGAGGAACAAAGAGCTGGGATTGAGAGAAAGTGTTGCATAGGCACATTAACAGACAGCACTGCCAGAAGTCCTGAAAGTCATAAGAATATCAGGGAGTATGAGGCACTTTTCCAAACCTGGTCTCAGCCGAAAACACTCTGCTAATTTATGCTCTCTTCACTCTCACACATGTTCAAACAAACACGCAGACCCACATTATATCACACATCTGGACCTGGCCTGCCTCATTCTTTGACCTCAGCACAAACAATCTATCACTTTGTGCAGTTTCAATTGAAGGAAACGATTGCGTACAAACTCAGAACCGTAGCAAACTGAAACACAATGCAGAATGCAGGAAACGACAGAATTTCAGCAAATAATCACTAAATTTCACAGGCTCAATTTAACCGAATAACCACTTTTAAAGTTTATATCAAAGTTTATATGACCTATGTTTTGACTAAACTGAATATACATTTTTTTCAAGACTTAGCTCAGGTACCCAACATACAGTAGATGCAGTGAAAATGTTTCTTTTTTCCTTAATTTAATTTTTCTTTCATTACAATTTACATATTATATTATTAGCTATTTGAGTGAACATTTTAGCAAACATGGACTCTACAAGTAGAATTTTAAATATTTCTTATTGCCTCCCCCCCCATTATTATTTTTTATTTTATTATTGAAAGCGTTTTTGACGCAGTATCATTCTGTATCGGTCTCGTTGCACCATTGCTGCCAGTTTTCTTTTTACACATAATGAATGGAAACAGTCATCTGTCTTGGCTAAAGAGGCCCAATCACTGTACTGTATCTAATTCATTCACTTGGTATTAGTATGTGCCTAGTGGCATTTATTTTGACAGCCCTTTTCTGATGAATGGAGTAATAGGATACATTGTCTCTTACAAATAAACCCAAAACTCAGACCAGTTTACACGACAATAAAAAACCACAAAGAACATTTTTAAAAATGTAATTTGAAGTAAAACCTTCACCAACAGCTATGAAGGACTTGTTTGTGCATCTTCCATTCTAAGCAGACAAAGTCTCTCAGACACATGGGTGACCTATTTTCTACTGTGCATTCGTTCTATGACTTCTCCCGCTAGAGCGTGTGAAGGGCATCATCATGCAGTACACAGAGGAGGTTTACTGACCCTTGGGGGGATTCAGAGATTCACAGTGATTCTGACTCACCTTTTTCACCTGGGCTTCTTTAATTTTCTCTAGTGCCACACGGATTTTCTCAGCCTTTGCCTTGGCAGCCTGCTCCTCCTGTGGTTGACACAATGACATGTTAACAAAGAAACACTTGCAGAGCATTACTTCCATCCACTACTGAGGTATGAAATCAGACAGGTGGATTTCTGTTTTGCACATATCCTCACTTACCTGCCCTCGCCAACATGCAGTCATCACATCCATTTCTGACCATTTAAAACAATCCTGAAACAATTGCAAAGTCTCTGTATCTGATCAACCAGCAACCAGAGACACAAAATGAAGTTACACGATCACTCTGCTCATATTAACGGTTCCTTAGAGAAATGGCTGCTCATTCATTCAATAACAATTCAAGGAGAAACACAGATTCAACAGCTATAACAAGACTATTTGAAAGGCCAGACAGGTACTTCCAGCTTAAGTTTCAGGACTGCCGCAGGAATGGCCTGATGAAAATAATTAAAATAATCAGAAAAAAAAAATATATATCTACTGTAGCTCAATCTGAAGAAACATGAAGCTGAAATGAGCATTGGTCGCAGCACACAGATGAAAACGCTTCCCCTCACATATCTCTACACCCAGAGTACCTTACACACAACTCTACTGCTCAGCATTGGGAGGGGATTGAGACCTCCCCCTCTCTTTCTCTCTGTGAAACAGCTGCATGTCTCTGGTAGTGTGCCCAATCACAGGGTTTAATCCCTCTCACCAGCAGACCAAGCCACCATCCACCATCAGCTATAAAAGACCCTCTCGTACCACTTCTCCAATCAGAATGTACATATGCTTCTCAGCGGCCAATCAATTAAGTTTGTTTCTTTAACCTTCTTTCCACTGGCCAATAAAGTTGAGGCCAAATGCAGATGATATTGTTGTCTGATGCTTTTTCTGTGGTTGTGGGAAAACACCCTCCATGAATGATATCTAGGCCTTGTATCTATTGTTTCACCCATTTATTTAAAGAAAAAAGTTAGTTATTTGGAGGGGGTTTGAAAGGACAAGAATTTTAAATCAGGTTGCGTAACTTGAGTTACCCCCTTATGTCAACTTTGATTATTATTATGCCATGTTTATTCTAACGGAACAGAGATGGGCAGATTAAGAAATAGAAAGTCAGAGAGACAAATAGAGATTTCAATATGCAAAGAATGTGCAATGAAATGCAAATAATGAAGACAGGAGAGAGTGGGGAAGGAAGAAAGAGGGGTATATGTGATCTGAAAGACCAGCTTCTCTTTCTCGAATCATTGTCTACGGCAGATGCATATTTATGATGGAGAGAGAGAGAGAGAGAGAGAGAGAGAGAGAGAGAATGAACAAAAATGGGACAGATCTGCAAACAGCCGATAAAGCATTCGATAAAAAGCATTAAATTCCCTTTGAAGTCTTTTTTCCTTTCTCCAGTTCTCTCTCTGCCTGTGTTTGAGAAGAGAGACTGTGTCTCAGCAGTCTGCAGTGAGTCCATCCAGAGTGAACAGGAAAGCAAACACTGTTTGAGATCTCTGATGAAATCATGAGGAAACCAGAGTGGGATTAAAAGAACATCTCCACTTCAGTTGTCTAAATACATAATGCCTTTGTCTAATGTCATGACAAATAAATAAAACTTAGATGACTCAACTTTATTTAAAGAAAAAACTAACCCTAATTAAAAGGACAAACTCATTGTTTAATGCCACTTAAAACCGAAAATCAAATTTAAACAGAAAAATGCGGCCCTATTTCTAGGTCACTAGAAATTCTAGAGATCACATTTTGCATACTAAGAAACTTAACTTAGAAAATACCAGAGGTGTCAAGTAACGAAGTACAAATACTTCGTTACATTACTTAAGTAGAAATTTTGGGTATCTATAGGCCTACTTTACTTGAGTAGGGTAGAGTGGGGGGAAATGCCCCCCTGGGGTAAAACGCCCCCCCCCCCGTTTTTCCCAAAATAACCACTAGAATGAATCAATATATATTTTTACTATTGCTATGCACTACGTTGACAACGGGGATATACAAATCTCCATGGAGAAGCTGACACCAGCGACGTATTTGAAGAGAAGAGGATTACATGGAAAGCCCTATAATTTTCAGATATTAGTAAACAAGTGTTTAATAGAATATTGTTCACAGTGATATCACAATGATGTATGATAGATTAATAGTGAAGTCTATAGTTTGAGAGCATATGTTATTTATAAGGAATATAATTATATTTTTAAAAATAAACAATTTTTTAAAAAGACATAGCTTGTGGAGTTAAACGCCCTATATGCTGAGGGGTAAAACGCCCCCCAAGGCGCATAGTTTCTCTTTATCATAATTACAACAGTAACATATTTCTGTTCATCAAAGTCTTTATTTTACACTTTAATGCAGTATAACTAGGTGGTAAAATCAAAATATTTGAACAAAACATGAAAAAATTACCTCAAGTGAGCATTAGCTAGCTAGCTTGGTGGATGCAATGATGGAAGGTGGTTAGGTGACCCAATGATAAAACATAGTGACTTTTAATGCATTTATGGAATATATTTCACTATAAATATACTAATTTATGTTTAATATGTATTTAGGGTTGTCTGTTTTTCTTGATGATAGTGGTGAACAAATACTACATCAATTATCAACCCCATATAGGCCTAGTGTAGAAATCAAAATATTAAAATGTTAGAAATTTGGCTATTTTGTACATTCCTTAAATAAATATTAATAGGTAGCCTATATATGTTGCATTACTTGCCTTTTACTTTTAGAGATTAAAAACTATGTTAATTTTGCTGTTGATCTATGAAGCAGACTGGTTGGTAAGAAAGGGGGCATTTTACCCCACCTTTGGGGGCGTTTTACCCCACCGCTGGGGCAAAACGCCCCCTCTGTACAAAAATATTTTTAGTAAAAAAAAAATTAATTATGAAGGTTGAGCAATTTTAATATTTGGTAAATAACTCCTGCCATAGACACTCAAAACTGGGATGGCAATTCTAGTCACATTTATGTTTTGTTTCACAGTAATGTCACATTTTCCTTAAGGGGGGCGTTTTCCCCCACTCTACCCTAATTATTTTTCAGCCGACTTTTTACTTCTACTCCTTACATTTTCACGCAATTATCTGTACTTTCTACTCCTTACATTTTATAAATAGCCTCGTTACTCCTATTTCATTTCGGCTTGTTTTCATTTCGGGTTGTCATCGTTCAAAAAATGGCCAATTACACAAACGTTTAATAGATCTGAGTCCCACCTCCTGAACATCGCTAAACTGATTGGCTTTGTGTTTTCTTTCTAACTTGTGAGAGGCTGTTACATTTGGTTGTGTGAAGCGGCAAAACTCATCCGAAGGAATTAGGAAACCTAGATTCGGTAAGTGAAGTGACGGAGAAATCAACAGTTTTCTGCTCAAGAATACGGGGGAAATCGCGTCAAATATTGATTTGGGGACAGCCGTTTTTACAATATAGTACTGTAAGACAATCGCGGGATAAGTGGCAAACATAATCGAGAGTATGCGTGTGAGTGCGTGTGTGTGTGTGTGTGAGAGGGAGAGAGAGTCTGTGTGTGTGTGTGTGTGAGAGAGAGAGAGAGAGAGAGAGAAAGAGAGAGAGAGAGTGTGTGTGTGTGTGTGAGAGAGAGAGAGAGAGAGAGAAAGTGTGTGTGTGTGTGTGTGTGTGTGTGTGTGTGTGAGAGAGAGAGAGAGTGTGTGTGTGTGTGAGAGAGAGAGAGAGAGTATGTGTGTGTGTAACCCAACATTATAGGATCAAAATATCCCCATAAAGATAGCAATATCCGAAATCCTTGTCGGGATTTTTTATTTTATTTTATTTGAAAACGGCTTATAAATCAGACTAAGTGATGTTTTTTGAAAATGCAGAAAGTTATCTGTGACAGGGTTAGTGTAGGGGGGTAGAATACACAGTTTGTACAGTATAAAAATCTTTATGTCAATGGAAAGTCCCCATAAAACATAAAAAAATAACATTGCTTGGTCTGTTGAAATGAGAGGCCTGTTTGATCAAGTTGAACCCCTGTCATCCCAGTCTCATCAGCTGGACTGAAAGAAGTTTCAGTGCACTAGGACGCTGAAAACATGTCTCAGAGCAATGGTCACAATGACACTTGACAGTATTGCTGTGTGTCGTGTCCAACAGGACAAACTTGACAGTATTGATGCAAAACATATATGCCAACAGTTAATTTCTGTTAAAGGGATAAGTTCACTTATTTAAAAATGAAAATTCTGTCATCATTTACTCACTCTCAAGTTGTTTCAAACCAGATTCTTTCTTCTGCTGAACACAAAAGAAGATATTTTGAAGAATGTCGATAACCAAACAGTTGATGATAGCCATTGACTTCCATAGTATTTTTTTTTTTTCTTACAATGGAAGTCAATGGCTACAATCAACTGTTTGGTTATCGACATTCTTCAAAATATCTTCTTTTGTGTTCAGCAGAAGAAAGAAACTGGTTTGAAACAACTTGAGAGTGAGTAGCCTAAATGATTTTCGTTTTTGGGGGAACTATATCCTTTTAATGAAAGATGCCGACGTGTTTGGCTTCTTTAAAAAGCAAGGGACAAGACAGTATTGCACTATTGCATTGCACTATGAACGGAGTAAAGTTAAGTTCCCTTTCGAGAGGTCTCTCCTATTGCGTAAGTAGCTTACGCTATGGGAAAACTCCTTTTCTCGAGAATATTGAAGTCTTTATGTAAAACGCATTGCAGCTGCACAGCTGACAGCAATGAACGAAGGAGCTCGGTCATTGGCTGTGCTGCGGCAACTTGCTCGAACCAATGACGGGGCGACTCTGAATGCGCGACCAATGAGCGCGCTTCGCGCCCGCGCGCGTCAGAGCCCGCCAAGATGGGCGTGGCCAAGCTATATATTGGGCGCCCCGTCATGAGAGTTCTTTAGATTTAATCTCCTTCAGCGAACACCTTCTTCGCTGGATCCTCCGGAATATTGAAAGCCTTCGCCGCCGTGGAAAAGCATACCAGCGGGATTGCTACGAGGACGTCGGCACCTTCAGCCGCCTTCGAACACCATCCTACTGAGCCATCCGGCGCGCCACACACGCAAGTATTTTACATCTGTTCGCCCCGCGACATTTGTAAAAGAGCAATTTTTCTGAGGCGTTGTTTCAAATGCCTTCCTGCGCGTCGTGCAGAGACCTTCTCCCGGACGGGGATCCACGCAGAAGCTGCTTTGACCAAGGGCGGATGCCCGGAATGTGACGACCTGGGTCTCTCCACACTGCGGGCTCGCTTCGCCGCTTTCGCCGCGAGCGAGCCCATCGCCGCCACCCCTCTGTTTGAGCCCCGCTTTAAAAAAAAAAACAAACAAAAAAAAAAACGCCGCTCACAGAGGCTTCCTGAACCTGAGCTCAGTGACGTCACGCCGAGCCAGTCTCCGCGTGCTTCACCGCCGCTCTTGCCTTCCCCACCGCCGGTTCAGTTCACTCTGCCGGACCCACACCCCTCTAGCAGAGCGGTGGGCCTTGTGACTTTCGGCGCGTCCGAGGACGACGGGGGAGTGGATGACAGCCTGTCCATCGACGCTGCATCTGACGACTGGCCGGGCTCCATTTTCGACCCCGCCCCGTCGACGCTAGCTAGCACGAGTGCGGGCTCCATGGATACGGAGATTATCCGCATCCTCTCGAAGGCCATGGAGGACCTCGGGCTCGATTGGTGTTCTCCGCCAAGTCATGGAAAGCCCCCCACTCTGCGCGCCTAAAGCCTTCTTTTTCTTCTTCGCTCTCCTCAGTGGACGGCGCGAAGGAAATAGGCTACGAGGGAACGCCGCCCCTCGAGGAGGCCATGGCCAATCATCTCAGCCCGCCCTCCACCACCGGATGGAAAGCCAAAGCTTCCCACCCCTCGAAGCCCTGCCGCACTACCTCTGCTCTCGCCGGTCGCGCCTACGCCGCCGCCGGCCAAGCTGCATCAGCGCTTCACTCAATGGCGGTACTTCAAGTGTTCCAAGCCAAGCTTCTCCGCTCTATGGACGAGTCTGGCCCCGAACCCGAAGCCTTCAGGGACCTACGCAGCGCAACTGATAGCTCTGCGAGCCACGAAGGCCACCGCCCAGTCTATTGGCCGTGCTATGGCTAATTTGATTGTTCTCGAGCGCCATCTGTGGCTGACTCTGACTGAGATGAAGGACGCGGATAAGGCGCCATTTCTCGACGCGCCTATCTCCACCAGCGGGCTGTTTGGACCGGCGGTTAAAGGTTTCGCCGAACGCTTCACTGAGGCCCAGAACGCTTCACAAGCTATGCGTCATTTCCTGCCAAAGCGCTCCAGCTCATCGCAGAGCAGACAGAGACCGCCACAGCCGCAGCGGGCTAGAACAGCTCCCACCGCCTCTCAGCCCGCGCCTCAGGCTGACGCTCGACGCCGCTCGCGCTCTCAAAAGCCGTCCTAGCCACAGAAATGAGAAGAGAGAGTGCGTGTCTCGCAAAAGCCGGACCACTCTCTCTGCAAAAGCTCAAACATTACCCAGTCCCCTTACAGGCGGCTGGATATGTCCATACAGCAGTCAATGGGCCAGTCACAGAGCTCGCTCATCTGCAAACAAACGCCGTTTTTACGGCGACGCACAGAAAACACAAAAAATAGTCTTTTTCTGCCTGCGTCACTAAGGGTTAACATGTCCACAAAGTGTGCATTCCCAGATACTGTCAAAACAGTGCCAAATTCATTCCCAGCTCAGGCTGCGCTTCCCATGAATGTAGATCACGTGCCTACGGTCATGTACGCACCACTACACACAAGCACTGTTCACACAGTTATAAATTCATCCCCAGTAAAAGCGGGAAACATTATAAAGGTGACGCGTGTGCTTACCACTGTTTATGCACCCCCACTTATAAACACTGTCCTTACAGTGTCAAACACAACCTCAGCTCAGGCTGCGAGTTTTACAAACACAGCGCGCGCTGTTGTAATCACACACGCGCCCATTCACTCAGCTGCTCAGCGCGCGCCCGCGCCTCTGAGAGCTACGAGCTCAGGCGATTCGCTGGCCAGGTCCCTACGTCACAGCAGCCCGCCCCTAGCCTGTATTCAGCCCATATCTGTACACGCAGCGGCATGGGAAAACATTCCAGATATGCCGAAATGGGTATTGAATATAGTAAAGCACGGATACTCGCTCCAGTTTGCTCGCAGACCACCACGTTTTACGACTGTGGTCGAGATGAAAGTGAGAAAGGAGTGTTCACGTTCTACGCATCGAGGTGCGCAAACTAATAGAAAAGGGTGCTGTGGAAACTGTTTTCCCCCTCTCTGAGCGGGACAGGTTTTTACAGCCGCTATTTTCTCGTCCCGAAAAAGGATGGCGGTCTCCGCCCCATCCTAGATCTCAGACACCTGAACAAAGCACTAATGATTCGCTCGTTCAGAATGTTAACAACCAAGCATATCCTCGCGCAAGTACGCCCAGGAGATTGGTTTCTCTCAGTGGATCTGAAAGATGCTTACTTTCACATTCCAATAACGCCTCATCACAGGCCGTTTCTGAGATTCGCTTTCGAGGGACAGTCATACCAGTACACAGTACTTCCGTTCGGCCTGTCCCTGGCTCCCCGTACATTCACGAAATGTATGGATGCAGCACTTTCCCCCCTAAGACGAAGGGGAGTGCGAATACTGAATTATCTCGACGATTGGCTGGTTCTAGCACAATCAGAGAGTCAGTTAATAACACACAGATCTTGGATTATCAGCCATTTAGAATGCCTGGGTCTAAGAATCAATTTTGCAAAAAGCATACTATCTCCCAGCCAGAGGATTTCTTTCCTGGGAATAGTTCTAGACTCGATGCAAATGACAGCGCGTCTCTCATCAGAGCGCGCGCTTACCATCCGGCGCCTTGCAACATCATTCAGGGCGGGCGCGCGCGCCCCCGTCAAACGGTTTCAGAGGATGCTCGGTCTCATGGCCTCAGCATCGGCCGTACTCCAGCTAGGATTGTTGCATATGCGCCCTCTCCAACGCTGGCTCAAAGAGCCGCGTCCCTACTCACGCGTGGCGTTCGGGCCACTTTTTAATCCGAGCGAACCACGGCTGTATAAAAGCCCTGACGCACTGGAAAGCCGCCAACTGGTACCAGTCAGGCGTGAGTCTGGGTGTGAACACAAGGAGAAAGATGATAACGACAGATGCCTCCAAAATAGGTTGGCGGGCCCTTTACGAGGGCAGGCCTGTCTCCGGCTTTTGGTCAAACCCGGAGAAGCGCCTACACATAAACTGTCTGGAAATGAAAGCGGTCGCTTTGGCTCTCAGAGCCCTGCTCCCACATCTAAAAAAAAAACAAAAAACAAAAAAAAACGAACACGTCCTGGTCCGAACGGACAACATGACGGTAGTGTCGTACACAAATCGCCAGGGTGGACTCAGGTCGAGCTCCATGCATTCAATGGCCAGGATACTCATTTTATGGTCCCAGCACAACTTGCGCTCGCTGAGAGCAGCGCATGTGCCAGGCGCCCTGAACCAGGGGGCAGACATGCTATCCAGAGAAAAGATTCTCCCAGGAGAATGGGCTCTCAACCCGCTGACGATTCAGTGGTTATGGAAAACCTTTGGCAAAGTGGAGATCTACCTCTTCGCCTCCAAGGAGAACGCGCACTGCTCTTTTTTCTTCACAAAAAGCACGGACGCGCTCGCCCAGAGCTGGCCGAGCCGCCCCTTATATGCCTTTCCCCCGATCGCGATGCTGCCACAGGTCATCAGTCGGGTCAGAGAGGAGAAAAACGCAGTGCTGCTGATAGCCCCACTCTGGAAGAACCAAACATGGTTTCCAGATCTGATGCAAATGCAATCTGCACCACGGCCGATTCCACTGAGGCCAGACCTCCTCAGTCAGGCCAGCGGGATGATATTTCATCCCGCCCCGATCTGTGGGCCCTTCATGCATGGCCCCTCAACGGGTTCCCAGGAACCTCGCGAGCGGAGTACTAAAAACCATCGCTGAGGCGCGGGCGCCCTCCACGAGACGCTTATATGCCCAGAAATGAAAGTGTTCAGTGACTGGTGTAATGCCAAGGGCCTGAACCCTGAGACATGCGAGATTACGAATGTACTCGTTTTTCTACAAGGACTTCTGGAGGCGGGCCGCCCCCTCTCCACGCTCAAAGTATATGTGGCGACCATCACAGCGTCACACGACCCTGTAATGGAACGTCCATTGGGAAGAAACGACCTGATTATTTGTTTCCTAAAGGGCGCTAGGAGGATGAACCCTTCACGCCCCCCCTCAGTGCCGATCTGGGACCTAGCTACTGTCCTAGACGCTCTTAAAGGGCCCCCGTTCGAACCACTCCGAACCGTGCACCTTAAACAGCTCTCGCTCAAGACTGCGCTCTTGCTGGCACTCGCCTCAGTCAAGAGAGTGGGCGACCTGCACGCGCTTTCGACAAGCGCTGCCTGCCTAGAATTCAGTCCTAACGACTGCAGGGTCGTCCTTAGGCCGAAACGGGTATATTCCTAAAGTGCTCACCACTCCCTTCAGAGCACAGGTTATCTCCCTAACTGCGCTTTCGTCTCCAGCAGACGAACACGACGCTAATCTACTCTGCCCCGTTAGGGCTCTCAGAGTGTATTTGGAGCGTTCTGCCCTATTCAGACAGACAGAACAACTGTTTGTATGCTTTCGCGACCGTACGAAAGGTTCCGCCGTTTCAAAGCAGAGAATCTCTCACTGGATAGTTGAAGCTATAGCGCTGGCTTACGAAGCTAAGGGACTTCAATGCCCCTGGGGAGTCAAAGCACACTCCACCAGGAGCGTGGCTTCTTCCTGGGCATGGTCGAGCGGGATACCGATCGAGGATATTTGTGCGGCGGCAGGCTGGGCCTCACCGTCCACATTTATCAGGTTCTACAACCTACAGGTCCCGACATTGCATTCCAATGTGCTATCAGCATGATGCTAGTTGAACTGCGAGTTCGCATCTAGATTATGTATGTGCTTGTGTCACACTGAGCGCCTTCTAGCCGCTCTGTATTTTTTCCCACATATAAAGCTCGCCTCTGCTGGGTAGTTGGATGATAACTTTGCTTTTTAGCTCAGGCACCTGCCTCTGGCTATCATAAGGCGAAGTTCAGCACGCACGGCGTTTTGCATGGTGTTCCCATAGCGTAAGCTACTTACGCAATAGGAGAGACCTCTCGAAAGGGAACGACTCGGTTACTAACGTAACCTCGGTTCCCTGAGAGGAGGGAACGAGTATTGCGTAAGCTGCCGTGCTTGTGCTTGGTTAGTTCGCTTCAGTCGTTTTAACCTAAAGAACTCTCATGACGGGGCGCCCAATATATAGCTTGGCCATGCCCATCTTGGCGGGCTCTGACGCGTGCGGGCGCGAAGCGCGCTCATTGGTCGCGCATTCAGAGTCGCCCCGTCATTGGTTCGAGCAAGTTGCCGCAGCACAGCCAATGACCGAGCTCCTTCGTTCATTGCTGTCAGCTGTGCAGCTGCAATGCGTTTTACATAAAGACTTCAATATTCTCGAGAAAAGGAGTTTTCCCATAGCATAAGCTACTTACGCAATACTCGTTCCCTCCTCTCAGGGAACCGAGGTTACGTTAGTAACCGAGTCGTTTCTGTTAAACTGCCTCCTTGTCTTTATTAGTTACCTGTAACATTACAGAATTAATGAATTAACGTATTTGTTAAGGTCAATATAGACTAAAAACCTTAATACATTATCCTATTAATTTCCTGATTCCTCCACTTCTGTGGATGTCCCCAGTCCCCACCAATCTCAAAATCAAACCTACGCCCTTAAAGAGAAGTATAGGCTAAACATATACCATTTCGATGATAACATGGCTCTGAAGTTTGACTTTTTGCACCATTACAATACTTATAGGCAACTAGTCATCATATCTTCCTCTCCATGAAACACATGTTAATGCTCAGTAGTACACACATATGGTTCTTTAATGTATTTGCATTTTACTAAAATGGAAATTGGACTGAAATTCATTTTCTATGGGCATATATGTGGCTGAAACAGGTAGTGCATCCCAAATTTTTCAACATTAACATTTTAATATAATGTTATAGTCATGGCCTTTAGAAACATGTTGTTTTGAGGAGGTGGTAGTGCCCCTGTGGAGCGGCCTAAGCTTTTGTCCTTAATGGCATTTTTTTTCTTTGCATTACTTTTACTTTTATACTTTAAGTAGTTTTGAAACCAGTTACTTTTACACTTTTACTTGAGTAAAAAGCTTGAGTTGATACTTCAACTTATACAGAAGTCTTTTTAAACCCTAGTATCTATACTTCTACTTGAGTAACGAATGTGAATACTTTTGACACCTCTGGAAAATACTAAGAAAATTAAATAAAAATAGCTATTCCTGTAAACATTCCACATACATGTAAACTTTAATATACTTACTATACTACAACAATTACCAGAAATAATGTTATAATGCAGAACAATGAACTTCAGAAAATAATAAACCGTATCAATTGAGCCGTTGCAAAAGCTTCATGGTTTAACAAAAGCTCACACATCCTTGAAAAATCAAAGTGGCGTCTGATTTAAATTCTTATTATTTAGTAACTCGACATAACAAAATGCTCTTAACCCACCATTCCCTGCACCAGAAAAAGCATCTACATTGGTATGACAACATGGGAATTTCAATCACATACATAATATCTGTTCTCAGGAATAAATTAAAAAAAGTTAGTCAATACAAAGCCTTTTGCTAGCTAATTAATGTTTAAATGTAAATGTAAAAAATACAAGGCTGTCTATGCTGCATGGCTAACAGATTAATTAAAGATAGCTGACCTAAAAACATTCTGTCATTACTTACCCTCATGTAGTTAAAAACCTGTATGATTTTCGTTCTTGTATGGAACAAAAAATGTTATTTTGAGAAATGTATCAGTTTTGTAACCAAAAAAACAGTTTTGGTTTTTTTCTGCAAAGTATATTTTGTGTTCAGCAGAAAGAAAGTCATACAGGTGTGGAATGACATAAGGGGGATAGCATTTTATTTTTTTGGGTGAAGTATCCCTTTTAAAATAATACTGTTTCATCACAAGGAAAGTAAAACTGTCTGTGATTCAATATATATTAAGGGAGTCACTAGTGTTACTACACTACTTGTACAACAAACACCAATTTCACACACAAATTGTGGCATAAAAACAAAATAATAGGTAAATCTGTTTCAGTTTCATATATGAGCTCTTGAAATGTGTGTTGAGCAGCCATTTCTTCAGGGAAGCAGTGATAACAAGGCATCCAAACAAACAAACACACACAATGTAGCTAGCAAAACCCAGCACCTCTCTACAAAATATCCTGCCAACCACTAACTGTTGTATTTAAGGTACACATTTCTTAAACGAGGAACAAAGAATCGTAGTAACTTTATCACTTTACATTAGTAATGAAAAACACAAACTCCTAAACATTCTACCTAGAATCTGTGAATGCTGACAACTGACCATTAAAACTAGGAAACCTGAATGAAATAAAGTAACAAAATACAATAAATAATAAATAAGCCATGTTTTCCTGTCACAGAAAGGTAATGCAGGGTGTTATTATATACTGTATAATAACAATATAGACCCTTTGGACTGGATGATCTACTTTCAACTTTAAATGGCACACATATGAAGATGGCAGCACACAGAGAAAAGAAAACAGAAGACACAACACTTTAAAAATGTAAGAAGGCAGTGTGGGTGTAGCAAAGTGTCAAGTCTGGCTAGAAGACTGAGGTTAAAAGGCTTTCTGTGGACACATAAACCCAAAACATGCAGAGAAAGGAAAAAGCAGCAAGCGAAAGAAGGTGTCACCTTGGTCAGCAGGTGAGAGGGTTTTCCTGCAATGTTTTTCAGAATCAGAGAGGTCTCCCTGTCCAAATACGAGTGCTTCAGGGTGCAGGGAAAAGACAAACAGAGATTATTCAAGTGCAATGATTACTGTGATTTCAAAAATGATAGAAATACATGATTGTGGTAAAGCATAGAAAGTGTGAAAGAACCTGAGCATCGATTATTCAAAATCAGAAAGAGGTGGCATATAAAAGTGTGGAAGGAAAACAAATATATAAAAGAAGAACTGTCTTGTGTACTTCTTTTAGTCCTCAACAAAATATTGTGATCACAGTTCTCTTATGCTGAGAACACACCGCTCCTGGGGTCCTTTTGTAACCAAAAGGATGACATTATGAATCCTGGAATTATCACAGGTGTGCTAAGACCCAGTATTTTGAGAAAGAACATACTGTGTACACATATCCTTTACCCCAGTCGTACACATGCGCACACACACACACTTACAGTCCTTTGATCCACCTCCCCCTCCTGTGAGGCGAAGTCAAGATGCCGTCTGGTAGCTTTACCATTGGCTCTTCGCAGTAAGACATGCTGGGAAAAGGGGTGGGGGAGGTAGTGACATCACATACAGAAAAGGTGCAAACAAACACATTAATCATGCAAGCAGACAATGCAGAATGATGCATGCACAAGCAAGGGTCAATATATGCTGTTACTCTGGTAAAACATTATGAATGTTAGGGTTTAATACAATCTAATCAACAATATGCTGCATATACTATTGATTAGAACAGAAAATAATTTTGACTTGTGCCTCAGTTTACAGTATTGGATGTACAATGGAAGTCTATGGGGATAATTCTATTTTTGTAAATGGGATAGTTCACCCAAAAATGAAAATTCTGTCCTCATTTACTTACCCTCATAAGACTTTCTTATTTTTGAAAAACAAATGAAGATTTTCTTTAATATTCTGTCATCATTTTGGTCCATCCACTGACGGACTACTTGGTTTAGCCCAAATCTTCTGAATTGATTTATTTAATTAATATAACGAACAAATTAAATGTAGGCTTTTATTCACATATAAACATTGATCAAAGCACATACATAGAGCACATGAAATATAGTGAACAGAAGCTCAACTATATACTTTCTTGACACGTGAGATAGACAAAAATGATGATAGAATATTGTATCGTGGAGGAGAGTAAATGATAACAATAGTAATTTTTGGGTGAACTATCCCTTTAATGGGCTTGTATTTAACTGTCAAATTTTCAAAATGATCCTTTTAGTGGTGAGCATACAGTTCTAGGCAGATTAACTTTTAGTTATGCATTACCAATGCAAATCCTGTGGGTGGGAGTGAGTTTGCTCTATGTTATCAATACTTCGCAGATAGTTACGTCATGTCCCTTCTATGGAAACCTTGCACATGCTGTGCAAAAAAAAAAAATACTAGTTTATATGGTCATGACAGTTTTGACATATTTTAAGCAATTTCAGCACATCAGTTTAACATGTATAATTCAAGTCTTTTGACATTACTTTAGAAACAGTATGTATTTTAACATGTACTGTGCTGCTCTGCCTAATAAGATAAAACTGAATTTTCATATCTTAACTGTAAACATGCTTTTTATTTGTTTTTAAAAATTATTTTTAGATATTGTCCATAGTATTTTTATTTATTTATCAAAAATAGTTTTTTATAGGTCAAAAAACATTTAAATTTTCTCATAAAATACATTGCACATCACCACATTTCTCAAAGAGTCTAAAAACGGTTTGTTCGAAGATTCAGTCTGTCTAAACCTCTCCTTTCTGAGAGCTACTCTGCTCTGATTGGTCAGATGGCCAAGTCTGTCACGATTGGTCTACCGCTTGTAGTGCATGGCGGAAACGAAACGCCCATTACCATATCGGAGTTTTAACTCCGGAGGCTTCCTTAGTGCTTATATACACAGCGATATGAACGATGCAGTCATTTTTCCCCCGTATCAATTCCAGCGTGAGTCCTCATCCTTTCGCAGCAATGAAAACAGTGTCTTCTTGACATATCAACAACACAAACCAAACACTTCTAGGCATCAGCTACATCTAGACTGTTTGAGGGCGGGTCAAAGTAGACGTTGTTCGCGGGCAGCCAATGAAGACCATAGGCTGGTATTATGCAAATTTGTTACAAGAAGTGAGACTGGAATCACTGACGACTCATTTTGATAGTTCAGAATTAATTCTTGCTTTTAGGAGACAACAACTTTATTTGATGTGCACTTTTATCTTTTAAACTTTGCAGACCTTTTACATTCACAAACAGCTAGCTATATTACACATTGCATGAAAGGTAATATTAAACAGAAAAAAAGCAGAATAGGGGCACTTTAACTCTAACTGTGGCTTCTCTTTAACATCCTTAATCCTCTCCTCCATTGTTTCATTCAATACCATGGGTTTTCAACCTTTACAGACCAATGGACCCTGTACCCCATCCCACTCAAGCAACCTAGAGACCCCAAATATATACACTCTTAGAGAAAAAAGGTTCAATGGACTTCTTTATAGAACCCTAGAGTTCTTGGCTCAATTTTTAAGAACCCCTTTATGCCGAAAATGTTCTATATAATGAGAAATATCATAATTGTCTTAAATTATGGCATAATACTTTCATGTTTGTATTGAAAGTATTGAAAATTTTAAATAAATTATGCTTACAAGCAGTTTTATAAAAATAAAAATCGAAAACAAAATTAATTATGCCTGACAGAACCCTTTAAGGTTCTATACAGTACCTTTTATTCTAAGAAAAAGATGAAAAATATGCTTTTTATACTGTATATTTTCACTGCAGTAGCTCTTCACAGAGCCTATGGGTCCACATAACAGTGGTTGGAAACCCTTGTTTCATATTAATATAGATGACATTACAGAAGCCATCTCATCAGTTGATCCTACAGAACTTTTTTTTAGTGTAAGCACACAGTACAACAACAAAGATGTTACCAAAACAAACACATCATGCATTTAAATGAGTTAGAGTAGAGTAGTCATGTAGCAAAGCAGGTGTTACTGTCGCACTGTAATGTTTACAGTGACCATGTACAGGACGTGTCTGTCACGTGATATTGTCATGCAAGACTGCGACGAGAGGATTTGTGCACACATTCTCTTTCACACGCAGACATGAAATCACATTATTCCATCTGTGAATCAGCCCTAGTTTACATCTAAAACCCCAGTATGCATTTATAGCTTAGTAAAGCGTCAGGGTCTGTACATCCTGGTGCGGATGAGCAATGCTTGTGGTTAGAAGAGTGCCGTAATAACATCTCTGTTTTATCGGATTTCCTTCCCAGGTTCTGACAGCAGTACTGAAGAACTATAAAAGCTGAGTGTGCGTGCTTGTGAGAAATTGGTTGTGTGTGAATATGAGTGTGTGAGAAGTATGTGGGCATCCAACAGATGACTCAGCTTTAATGATTCCATGATGAATTCAGTGAAACCTCGATCATCACATTTCCCAAAACCACAATACAGACTTTGCCCTCAACAAAAGAACAAACAACTGCTATGAATAGAACTGTGTGTGTGTGTCTGGGTCACAGGGAATGTTGACAGTCCAAGTAAAGAGACCCTCTTTGTTCTAAATGGTTTCGTGAATAACAGGATAAACATTTTAAATGGTCAATGACTCTTTGTTTTTTGGTTGCAATTAGACTGACAGGAAGACATTTATTCAAAATAGAATGATGATGAAGACTAATTATTTTCCTGAATGAAGTTGCGCAGACAGGAAAACTATTTTAAATTTAGATTATTTTTTCTCTTAAACGCCCACATATACACACTAACATCCACATTAAGAAACTCCTAAATAATTACTGGCAAATCTTTGTACTAAACTAAGTATTATAGTCAACATGAAATCCAAATTGACCCAGTTGAGTTTGATGCACTCTTATTTTCAATGATTCATCTGTATTATTACATGAAACATATATTAGTCATTGTAAGCTTTAATTAAAAAAACCTTCTGAAATATTTTTCTTTTTAAAATATCAAAAAGTAGTTGTTCAAATATTTTTTCCAAATAAATATTTCAAAAAGATTGTTAAACTACTAGAATTAAACTACTGATTTCAATATTTTATTTTAATCTTCAAATGAGACTTTTTTCTTTATTACATCATCAGGATAGTTGAATCAATTTGAAATTTGTGAGCCTTTTTACACAAAAAATATCAAAATGAATTTTAGCTCAGAAAACAAAAATTCTCACCATAGAAGAGGTGATTAAAGTCATTGTTGTATAGATTGCATATTTAATGTATTTTTTAAATAATTAATGGTGCATTCAGTTGTTTTATTAGCTAGCCTTAGCATCGCTGTTTTTGGGGTTCTTCAAGTAATAATGTTAGATGTACTGAATGCACCTAGATCTGAAAATAAATGTAATAAAGAAGAAAAGGATTGGATTCTGAACCATCGACAACATTCAAACACGACAAACATGTTGACTTTGTACTTGGCATCTCTAAACTGGAGTTGTGAGATTAGGCAACACTGTATGTGGTAAAGGGACCAGACCTGATTTATACCATTATTCATGTGCTGACTGCCTCTCTATTCCTTTCTTTTGTGGATATTTCTTTTCTGGTGTTGTGCTTCATATTTAAGCCCCTCACATCTGCTGCATTCAGTTTTCATCTCACTCTGCTGAAATTTCTCTTTGAGGTTCTCACAGTGAGAAGCTCTTCTATACCTCTGGTCTTCTATGGACACGCTGTTATGTTTACTGTCCAGTCTAAGTGCTAGCTATGAAATAATTCAAAATGAAAAAGAGTGGTAAAAAGATTTAATAACACGTTTGTGTGTGTTACCTCTGTGCTAGTCTGGCTTTGGCTCTGATTCTGTGACTGTGCCTCATTCTCCTGCCCTCGGATATCCAGAGAGTCCATGCTGGATGCCGAGGCAGAGTTGACGCTTGACCTGGAGGAATGACCGATTGAGCGCACTTCCTGGTCGCTGACCGTACCAACCGATCCTGTACGGCGATGATGGGAGTTAGAAGGCGGGTGTGAGAGAGTGGCAGATGAATATGAGGAGGAAGACGATGAGGAAGATTCAGAAGTCTGCTTTGCTGCCTCGTCCATGCTCAGGGATGCCTTTTCTAGCTGAGCAGTGATGTCATCCAGGGAAAAGTTGGAGGCCAGGGGCCGCGACTGGCCGCTGCCACCGCGTACGGTGGAGGCGGGAGAAGCTCTGGTGCTGCTGCTGGTGCTTCCTCCGCTGCTGCCCCCTCCGGTGTGTTTGGTGCTGGCTGAGCGGCCTGTCGGTCTCTGTCTAGATTTGGCATCTGAGGTCTTGCTCATGGGTTTGCTGAGCTCTTGTTCTATTGAACACAGGTCAGCCATGAGAGCGTCCAGGTCCACCGACTCACCCTGGTTAATGGCTTCTACATGGATAGATAGAGGACAATTTGGATTAAACATTTGGGGTCAGTAAGATTTATTTTGTTTTGAAAGAAATTAATACTTTAATTCAGCAAGGATGTCACAGTAAAGAAATGTACAATGTTACAGTAAGGAAATGTATTTGTAATGTTACAAACGATTTAGATTTCAAATGTTTCCTGAGCACCAAATCAGCATATTAGAATGATTTCTGAAGGATCATGTGACACAGAAGATTGGAGTTATGATGCTGAACATTTTTAAACTCTAATATTTCACAATATTACAATTTGACAAATGTATTTTTAATGACATGAATCCAGCAGTGGTGAGCATCTTCCAAAAACTAAAAATTATTTTTAGAAAAAAAACCCCGTACAAACCCCAAACTTTTGAACAGAACTATAGCTACAAACATTTTGTTGTTATGATGGTGGTTTTATGATAATCCATGAAAATTCCAGTATGCCGAAACACCACCATATTAGATCCACAAGAAGGCATTGTGAGTGATAAAGAATGTTGAGTAAACAGAGGTGGTGTGTGTCTGTGTGTAGTCTAACCATTGATGTTGTACATAGAGAAACGGTAGGAGAAATTGGCAAGGTTTGTTTCCTGTCGGAGAGGAGCTTTTTGCACTTTCTCAGGACGCCCATCATCCAAACTCTACCAAATGGGGGGAGGGGGGTATAGGGGATTAGGTAAGAAGAGACAGGTAAATCATGAATATAATCATCAATACAATACATCCATACATTAAAATAAATGAAAATAAAGTATCTGAATTAAGGCTGTCAATTTATTAAGGATTGTACTAGAATACAAAATTCTGGTCAAAAATTACTTTTATGTTATAACCACTAACCCCCCAAAAATGCCTGGAATTTAAATTATATACTATTTTGTTTAAATAAATTAAATAAACCATTAAAATAGTATTCTATTACAATCCTTGCTATGTGTACTGTGCTAGACTAACTGGGACTTGTCACAGCACCTGCACATTATTGCCCTAATGTTGGTTTGATTGCTTCTATTGCTCTCCTTCTGAACTGAGCTGGATGATGACATCACTGTTTTCTCCTGAGCGGCTGTATAGATAAATTAACTTTAACTATGTCTTTAAATGAATAATTTTTTTACAACATCACTTAACCATAACTATCAACTTACTTAATCCGGACTATGGCACTATTTTCTTCTAGATCTGCTCTACAGCCGAAACAAACTTTGTTGCATTATTTTTCTGTTATCACTGTAAAGCTGCTTTGAAACAATCTGTATTGTAAAAAGGGCTATATAAATAAAGGTGACTTGACTCCTTAAGCAGAAAAATGTAAATTCATAAATTATATTAAAATGCCCATGCACTTATATGTTTTTTAATTAATTTACATGGCTTGTCCATGTCTGAAACTAATAATTTTTTAAATCACTTTGAGGGGATGAATTTAAATAATATTGATTTTTAGTTGTTTCAGCTTATTTTGAAGCGTGTTTTGTCTTATTTTAAATCATTTTAATTCATCTTCAGGCCCCCTTGAAAGTCTACTCTGCTAAGGTCCCCTAGTTGAAAAAAAAAACACTCCATTAAATGGCAGGAAAAGTAATCTAAATGTAAAAATAGGGTAAACGAGCATGTACAAATACAGGTCCTTCTCAAAAAAATTAGCATATTGTGATAAAGTTCATTATTTTCCATAATGTAATGATAAAAATTAAAATTTCATATATTTTAGATTCATTGCACACCAACTGAAATATTTCAGGTCTTTTATTGTTTTAATACTGATGATTTTGGCATACAGCTCATGAAAACCCAAAATTCCTATCTCTAAAAATTAGCATATCATGAAAAAGTTCTCTAAACGAGCTATTAACCTAATCATCTGAATCAACTAATTAACTCTAAACACCTGCAAAAGATTCCTGAGGCTTTTAAAAACTCCCAGCCTGTTTCATTACTCAAAACCGCAATCATGGGTAAGACTGCCGACCTGACTGCTGTCCAGAAGGCCATCATTGACATCCTCAAGCAAGAGGGTAAGACAGAAATAAATTTCTGAACAAATAGGCTGTTCCCAGAGTGCTGTATCAAGGCACCTCAGTGGGAAGTCTGTGGGAAGGAAAAAATGTGGCAAAAAACGCTGCACAACGAGAAGAGGTGACCGGACCCTGAGGAAGATTGTGGAGAAGGACCGATTCCAGACCTTGGGGGACCTGCGGAAGCAGTGGACTGAGTCTGGAGTAGAAACATCCAGAGCCACTGTGCACAGGCGTGTGCAGGAAATGGGCTACAGGTGCCGCATTCCCCAGGTCAAGCCACTTTTGAACCAGAAACAGCGGCAGAAGCGCCTGACCTGGGCTACAGAGAAGCAGCACTGGAGTACCCACAGTCAGTGATGGTCTGGGGTGCCATGTCAGCTGCTGGTGTTGGTCCACTGTGTTTTATCAAGGGCAGGGTCAATGCAGCTAGCTATCAGGAGATTTTGGAGCACTTCATGCTTCCATCTGCTGAAAAGCTTTATGGAGATGAAGATTTCATTTTTCAGCACGACCTGGCACCTGCTCACAGTGCCAAAACCACTGGTAAATGGTTTACTGACCATGGTATTACTATGCTCAATTGGCCTGCCAACTCTCCTGACCTGAACCCCATAAAGAATCTGTGGGATATTGTGAAGAGAAAGTTGAGAGACGCAAGACCCAACACTCTGGATGAGCTTAAGGCCGCTATCGAAGCATCCTGGTCCTCCATAACACCTCAGCAGTGCCACAGGCTGATTGCCTCCATGCCACGCATCATTGAAGCAGTCATTTCTGCAAAAGGATTCCCGACCAAGTATTGACTATTGAGTGCATAACTGAACATAATTATTTGAAGGTTGACTTTTTTTTTTTGTATTAAAAATACTTCTTTTATTGGTCGGATGAAATATGCTAATTTTTTGAGACAGGAATTTTGGGTTTTCATGAGCTGTATGCCAAAATCATCAGTATTAAAACAATAAAAGACCTGAAATATTTCAGTTGGTGTGCAATGAATCTAAAATATATGAAAGTTTAATTTTTATCATTACATTATGGAAAATAATGAACTTTATCACAATATGCTATTTTTTTGAGAAGGATCTGTATACCGACAAAAAAAAATCCCTAAACATAATTAATTACATTAATCAAATAAATTGCATGTATAAATATTTTCAGAAAAAATCCCACAAAGTGAAGATAATACATCATATTAAAGATATAATACATCACAATGTCGCATTGAGTGTGAGAGCGTCACCTGTGTGAGTTTGTCCAGTTCTCCCAACCAGGCGCCAAACATCTTGTCCAGATCCTGATCCTCCTTATCGCTGTCTTCTTCAGCAGCATGATCCAGCTCATCATCTGATGCCTGCTCCATATCTGCTGTGACACACACACACACAGTTACATGATACAGCAGCCAATGAGGACTCAACCGGTGGGCCATGTCCTCATCAACATGTCCAAACATACAGAACATCACATATATTACACTCTGCTGACAAAGCACACCAACATTTAAAGATTGACTTGTTGGGTTTGATGCGTCTTATCAACACTATTAGGTTTTGATTAAATTGAGGTGTGAACTGAAGAATGACGCACATCACAGGTTGTCATGATGATTGATTTCGCTTCCACTTATGTAACCTGTCCCGGTGTATGATATTAATTTCTCTCATCCTATTTCTCCTTATCTCATATCACCATGGCAACCCTCAAATCTTTTCTTTAAATAGGGTTGTGATATCACACCTTCCAATCTGCATTTGACACTGCAAAAGTCTGGAATATTCAAGAAAAATATGCCAGTTTTCCCCATTATCTTTAAACATGCTTCTTTGTCAAGACACCTTGAGTGGTAATCTCTGTGTAAAGTCAGTCATTATTATTTCAAGGATGCCTTCTGAGAGGGTGTGATGTAGTTGTTATGGAAACCTCAGCTCTGTCTCAAAGACTGGCATAGTTGCTATGGCAACCCTCTCTAGATCTCCCACTATCAGTTTTCACCCCCCCACCCACCCCCATCATTGCTGTGACAACCCATGCTGTACCTTCCGTTGTATTTTTCTGATGAAAATGATGTTGATTACTGGCTTTATTAAAATGACTGAAAGTACTGCTGTATTATTTATAAGTTATTCTACACTGCATCAAGCACATTGACATTCACATTAGCACACACAAATCAACAAAACACGGTAATTTGACTTTGAGATCAACATTGTTTCAATGCAGTGCAATGAAATCATATTTTCTCTAGATATAGCGTAAACACTATAATCAAGGGAATGCTGTAATGACCTCAACAGAATAGAGGTGTCAGGGTGTAAGGCGATCGTCGCCCTCTAGTGGACAGTAAAGTAACTGCTGCACAGTCACAACAACTGGGACTCAACAAAAACACTCGACTCAGCATGTCTGTATGCATGTATTAGGATTTTCATGCTGAGTCAGGGTTGGATGAATGGATAAACCATGAACTTCGCTGAACAATTACCAGATGAGTCACAAACCAGGCAAAGATGCATATGAATGACAGCCAGATTCACTTTCACTATCAGTAGGAGACACCATTATCAAGAGACAATCACTATTACATGTAATATATATTATTACACACATTATATATTTATTATTACACACAACATGAGACTGTAGAAAGCTAAACAGACCATATTCTCAACTCATTTCATTTTCCATCTTTTTCACGTTCTCACTGCTCGCATGACTTATGGGGATCCAGAGTGCAGAGATGATCCCTCAGGGATTCTGAGCTCACCTTAACCCTATAATGACCCCCTTCTCTCTTTGATCCAACAAGGGTGTGTCTGGACTAATGCATGTACCAAGCTTTATCTTAGCTTCAACACAAAGTTATAAAACATTTACATACAAAACATTTCGATCAGAAATCAGAATATTCAAGTGAGCCATGTAATAAACTACACCAACCAAAGTCAACATATACACTACCGTTCAAAAGTTTAGGGGTAGAAGTTATTTATGCTCACCAAGTCTGCATTTAAAAAAATATTTTTACAATTTAAAATAACCATTCTATGTTTATATTTTTGAAATGTAATTATTCCTGTGATCAAAGCTGAATTTTCAGCAGCCATTACTCAAGTCTTTAGATCCTTCAGAAACCATTCTAATATGCTGATTCGGTGCTCAAGAAATACTTCTTATATATTATTATCAATGTTATCAATGTTTTAAGAAAAACCATGATACATATTTTCAGGATTCTTTGATGAATGGAGTTCAAAAGTTGAAAAAAAAAATCATTTTATTTAGAAACCTTTTGTACATTATGTCTTTACTGTCCCTTTTATATATATATATATATATATATATATATATATATATATATCTTAGGCCATGTTCACAGCAGCAAAATGGTTGTCAATTCCGTATTCGAGTCCTTAATTCGGTTACGTTCACACACGGTTCAGTTACGGGAGTGACAACCACATTCTATAACCGAACTTATAACACCCGTAAATTTTCAGGACTCACAACCGCATTCACAGAACCGACAGGGGTAACTCAGGAGTAACGACAGGCATAACACACTGATCCAACCCAACCCAACAAACGTGTCTGTTGGTTTTCTCTGTGTAGAGTGAATTGGCCTTTATGCATTACTCAAAAGCTCCGCTCTCCACCCACATATAAAAGCTGCAGTAGGTTAATGAAGATTTGAGGGATGAACTGCGAGTTTGATTGGACTCTTGTCATACAAAAGTTAGGCCTATAATAATTTTTAGTTTTATGGCAACACTGTGGCTCTGGTTACTAGTAAGACTATATGGGCTTGACTCACGTTGCACATTCATACAGACAGTATTCGAGACACTACTGCAAGTTGTTGTTTGAACGCGACATTTCGAGACTCGCACCTGTTAGTGTACTTCTAACAGCTCATTGCAAGGGACTATAATGGGTAGTTATGTCATTTAGATCTTGAGTAAAATAACCGTGAGAACGGTTTTCCAGGGGTTCTTGAGATTAGCCTGACTTCATAAATATTGTACCAACTCCATCAAGGTAGCTATACTAGTAGCTATGTTTCCACCCACCTATTTATATGCACATTTTGGGTTATCACATAAAATAAATGCTGGATGGAAACGCCAAGATGTGCATATATTCTAAAAATGCACATAAAAAAAATGTATGCGCTCAATTGAGTCAGTTTTACCAAATAAATTCCTAGATGTGCATCAAAAAAAGACATGTGACTTTGCGATATAACTGCATAACTAGACCAACCAGTGGACCGATCTCATTGCACAGCATCTGAAATTACGTTTTGGTCATTCTAAAATGCCTAAGCAAAGTCTGTTGTCAAAGAGGATCGGTTCATTAGCACCTCCCAGGACTGTTAGCACAACTGCGTACCCCAACAGCAGGCATCCGCCTCAGAAAGCAAGTTCTGCGTTTATTGTGTTTTGTCTGCGCGCTCTGAGGAGTAATATATATATATATATATATATATACAAACATTATTAAGCTATATACATATTGTGGCTTCTCCTACTGCATCAACTCCCATTTTTCTCAGTGATATTTATCACCAGTTTATCAGAAAGTGACTATTTTGTTCTCTTCGACGGACTGGTTGGAAACGGTGCTTTATTTGCAAATGTTTTATGTGATATTCCAATTATGTGCATAAGTTAAATTTGCAACTTTGGATGGGAACGTAGCTAGTGTTTGGGTTAGGAGATTCCTGGTGTTTTCTAACATCACAGTCCTGCTGACATCTATTCTAACAGACCTCAGATTGGCAGGAGACACTAAACTGAATGTTTTTACCATTACTATTATAAGATGGTTTTAGACACCCCAGGGCGGTAGGCATCTTTCAGGGTTTGCATATGCAAGTCCAGTGACATGATATAATCAGTCACACACGTTCTCATAGGTTCAGGTCAACAATGTGCTTAATTCAGAAGATCGAATCTTTCAAATATATAATTCCAACCCTCCTGTTCTGTCTCACTGCTTTCAGATCAGCAGGATGCTAATGACGCCTTCAGTCACTCTACTGCGAACGGCCACGGTTCTGCATAATCAGTCAAGCACAAAGAAGATAAATAAAAAGAGAGAGAGGGAATGAGAGGGGAGAGTGTGGGACAAAAGGAGATTTTGCTGAATTATGGAGCCGTAGAAAATAATAATAAAAAAAGGTGGAGATAGGGAAAGAGTGCAGAGGGAAATTAGAGAGGTGTGTTATCTTGGCACCCTGTTGCCTAACAGCTGCTGATTTAAACTGAGCTCTGCTAAGCTCTCTCTCTCTCTCACACACACACACAAACACACACACAAACAATGGTGATGGTACAAAACATTAAGTCATAAAATTAATTCTTCATATTTCAACTGCCACACACAAGAAAAACAAGTGTGGTTCATTCTATGAAATGAATGCCGTTTATATTGTGGAAGGGTGTTTTTTTTTTATCAAAGTATATAACTGAATTGTGCCATTTAAAGCATAACAATATATGGATAAGAATGTAAGACCCCCTGTGGTGAAAATCAAGTATTTTAATGTTGTCTGTATGTGGTGTTTTTAAATATGCTTTAAGAGAAACCATGTGCAAATTCATTTCAACACCATTGCTGAGTATTTTCTCCTTAAAGCTGCAGTGAACCAAAAACGCGGTTTGAAATTGCAGTTGTTCTCTATGTCACAAATATGTTTATGTAAAAAAAAAAAAAAAAATTAACCAATCAAGTCAACGTGCCGGTGGGCTTTAGCAAACTATGCTGTGAGGAGTCTCAAGAGAAGCCAAATTATCCTGTTATATTTTTCTCTTGCTATGAAAAATTGGGTACATTTAGCAATATAGCGAGTGAATTATGTATATGATGTACATTACGATGTTATGAGGAACTATATGCCTTTCTCCACTGATGTTCTGAGTTGTTCAAAGTGTTTCTAAGGATTCTGATTTTAAGAGGGCAGCTGTCTGACTCTGAGATGGTGAACGGGAACATGGTTTGTGTAACATTAGCAACACATTATTAGCTGTTTGATAACGTGGTCACAATGCTGGTGTGAGTGAGTGGAGGTGGGGACTAATATGCATATTCATGGATCTGCATATACTAAATGAAGCAAGGGTGTAGAGTGACATTTAAGCTATTGTAAGGCATGAATCATTTTTCACACACGGAAAAAACTTAAATATGTAATTTTGATGATCAAAGATGAGTTTTAAGGGATAATGTTATTGACTACAGGGGGACTTTAAAATAAAATATTTGAGATATTCCAAAAGTGACAAGGGTGGAACATTTCAAAGCAAAATGACTGCAGCTCTTCTTAAATGTTAAATAACTATGTTTTGTGACGGTGTGATGTGGAATGCTTTACGAATCTTGTCTAATTATAAAATGTTAATTTAGAGTAGAACTTGCTAACATTTGAAACCGGCTCCTTTAATGATTCATTTCATAAAAATGAATGATCCATATATATTGATATGATATTTTATAATGGGATATACAGACTTGTAAAAATGCATATAGTTATGCATATATTTATTTTTAAATATTTATAATATTTTAAAGGGATAAGCACATAATTCATTTTTTATTAATATATTTTAAGCAAAACACAAAGTAAATTGTTGTGTTCAGATGTTGCAGACATGTACTTGTGACTTTCAGTGAAAGTGAAAATAATAGATTTGAGAGGAGAATAAAAAGAGAGGAGGAACAGAGGGAAAGACAGGAAATGTCCAGGATGTGCAGAATATTTTATTTCCCCCGCGAGCTGTTCTGTCAAGGCTCTCCCACCACCCTCCAGCAGCTGTTCTCTGACACACACACACACACACACACACACACACACACACACACACACACACACACACACACACACACACACACACACACACACACACACACACACACACACACACACACACACAATATGACATCATGGCTGGCCAAGGAGGAGGACAGGAAAAGGAAGAGGGTGAACAGGCTACCACCCTTTTCCATGTGCACAATCCTACTCTTTCAAAAACGCACACGGTGTCAAAGCAAAGCAACAAGACACACTTCAGCTGTCACCTCTTGCACAAACACACAAAAGCACAAGTGTGCATTGCTACATGACCTGGGCCAAAAATAAACAAACGCACACACAAGTGGCATGTGTGCTAATGTTATTATTCAGCCTTACCCAAACACAAGACATATGGGGTTCTGAGTGCCATTTAAATCTAATAAATCATTTTCCAGCAGATGCCAACTTCTGAATTAACTTAACACTCGAGTATAAAAGGAGAAATGTGTGTTTGTCTGTCCTTTTCAGTGGTTTTGAATAAACACTGATGTTAAAAGAGCAAAGCAGACTGATGTTAGGACAGACAGAACTCAAATGACCTTTTCCCTGTGGACATGTCTGCAGTAACAGCTACACTCGCTGAGACAAATCGCTCACAACCGGTCAAAAACATGTCTGGATCATAATATCAATAAATTAAAAAAATAAAATAAACAACTATAATAAAGCATAATGAAAATGAAGCTTATTTTCATGATTATGAAGCAAATCTCTCTCACTGCTGTCATTTTTGTTGTGCGTTTATTTTTTTTTATATTGAAAGTGTGCAGCCCATATTTACAGATTCATTTATTCTAAATGTCGCTCTCAGCAGCGTGGGCAGTGTCGGATGTTCACTAACATTATACCGCTGGTCACGCATTCGGAACTTCTTTTTACCCCTAAGCGAAGAATGGAAAAGAACTTCGCTGTGAGTATATCGGGGCCTTTATGATTCACATTCAGCACTGTCATGTTTTGAGAGCATAAGACTTTATCAGTGTGATTCCACACTGAATTGATCATGAGAAAGAGAAAATAATCCCTCCTTCTCCACTGACACAAATCCATTCTCTCTAAATCAATTCCTTTTCCTAATTTTTCAGCTCTCTACATTTTTCCAAATAAAAACAAACTCTGCAGAAATTAAGGCAGCTTTTTACCGACCCACTTCATTTTAATAACTAGGAACAGCCGTTCTAACACAACACTCTTGTAAATGCTGAAAAAAACACACCAGTTATATGTGACCAAAACCCTACCTGTGACCTTTGAACATGTCACATTGAGACATTTAAAGAACAAGTTACTGTACTGCCAAACAAATGTCTGATTGTAATCTGCATGGGCAGCAATGACTGGATGTTTCATTAAAAGAGGTTAAAATTTGGGTGGGTAGAGTGCGGTGGGTATTTTTAGCTCTGCTTTTTCTCAAATCTGTTCTTCAGCTCTTGTCATGCATTACGCAAGGTGAAGAATTGGCTCTGTGAGGGCATGTGAGGAAAAAAGGCGAATATACCTCATATTAGAATTACATGAAAAACTATGTATGTGTTTGAAAAAAACTATGCATCGCTACTATCTCTCATCAACTCCTTCACGAGTACAAAAACAAATCATCAGATGGTAACAAAAATATGGATGCAAGATTTATTGAGAATAGCATGTCCATTAAGAAAACGTAATATGTTTAATAAAAAACAAATAAACAAAAAAATCATTATGATATAAAATAAAAAATGTGTTACTAAAATGTTTATTTTTGTGTTTATGTGTGTGGCCAAACGTGTGTCAAAAAAACGTTATTGTCGAGGCCTGGTAATGAGCAATGGAATGAATTATTATTAATTTCAGTAGAGTGACAAACAGCTGAGCAAGCAAACAGCTGAATGCGGCTCACACCCTAGACAGAAATAGCATCATATCACATGTGCTGAGCAATTGTGAAGCTCCAAAAAAATCTTCAATTAAAACATTAGATGCTTGTCTGTGTGTGTGCATGTTGCCATATGGTCTCTGAGGGAGGATGGCATATGACAGCATTTCTGTATAGTGCAGTGGGACACAGATCAACTATAAGGAAGGCAGAAAAATCAAGTATCTTAAGAGGAGAGTGAAATAGGGGACAGAGAGAGAAGAATACAACCTGAGGGATAATTCTCCCTTAATTTAGTACACAGAGACACAGCTAAAATCACTAGTATGAGACATTCAAAATACATATTTGGATGCTTTTTCCCCTGTCCACTGTTTTCCTGTATATCACTTAATAAATATATTATAACCTATCATCAAGTCTTCAGCTGACGTAGTTGTTGAATCACTCCGTAATTGCTAAAATAAGCCCAAAAAACAATATTTGAGGGCATGACTCCACACACCAGGCACGGCGCCAGGATTCCAGTTTTGGATGGGCCAGACCAATTGTGGGTGGGCCTTAAATTAAAAACGTTAAATTAAAAACGTTATCCAATCACTGTTTAACCTAATAAAAATTACTGACTAATATACTGCTATATTATCTGTACGTAGGCTATACATAATATAGATTTTAATAGCTTGATGCACTTTAAATATTTTGTTGCATTGTTAAAAAGTTTCGGTGCATAGGAGTCAGGATGGACCTATCCGCGATCGCTCTCCTTGGTTCTGACCAAAGAAGAGCGCTTTGGAATCTCCATTACGCATCACACCTGGGCTGCGTTTCCCGATAAAAGAAAAAGTGGTCTTCTTTATAAAAGAAGCACTTCAGAAATAGTTGAAATTGCATTTATTAGGACTCATGGGATATTATAAAAAATAATCTAAACTCTCAGAGGCGCTGAGGGCTGGGTTGGAAAATATGTGACGTCATTATGTTTTTTAATTTAATCAATGTTGATTATGAAAGTGAGCATGCAACATGAGAGAGATGATACATCATGAGATGCGCAATATTTCTGGAGACATGGAGTGGGTTAAAACATTTTCGTTTTGTATAAATTGTATCTTAATTTTGATCAATGTTTTATCAACCAATTGCCTGTATTTAATAAATAAGAAACAAATATATAGCAGACAATGTAATAAGGCGCCGGCACGATCACTTGCATTGCACGACAACTGGAGCATGTTACCGCCACAGAGTGAAAAATAAAAAATGTAATTGCGATTTTTTAATCTCACAATTGTGACTTTTTATCTCAGAATTACGTGATATAAAGTGGCAATTGCAGGTTAGCTATAAAGTCAGAATTGCGTGATATAAAGTCGCAATTGTATGTTATTAAGTCAAAATTGCGTGATATAAAGTGCGAGAAATATAGCTTGAAATTCTGACTTTTTCACAGAATTGCATGCTTATATCTCGCAATTCTGACTTTATAATACGCAATTGGGAGATAAAGGCAGAATTGCATGATATAAAGTCGCAATTGCATGTTACAAAGTCAGAATTGTGAGATATAAACTATTCTGAGGTAAAAAAAGAAAAGAAGCAATTGCGACTATTTCACGCAATTCTGACTTTATAACACGCAATTGCGGCTTTATTTCACGCAATTGCGACTTTATTTCACGAAATTCTGATTTTATATCTCGCAATTCTGAGAAATAAAGTCAGAATTGCGAGATGTAAACTTGCAATTGTGATATAAAAAGTCGCAATTATCTTTTAAAATGTTTTATTCTATGGCGGAAACAAGCTTCCATACTAGGCTATATAGCCTATAGCCTGCCCTATTTAAGTAGCCTAATTAAATTAATATAAAGGGGCGATTTGTCCACTAATGGCTTAAATGAACAACTAGTCGACTAGGAAAAAAAAAAAATAGTCGGAGGCCTTATTCCACATATCTTCGAAGTTCGAACCAGCAGGCCATTCTGGGTTGAGCGAGCGAGCAGAGCGGAATATTCAGAAATTCGCTCTCCGCTCACATGCTCTGATCGGAACAAACCCGAACAAAGGCTGCGATTATTTTATGTGCAGCTTGTCCGTGCAGTGCGGCTGATCGGTAGTAAATGCTGCTCCATCTGAACACCAGAGGGCGCTCTCACGCGTACACACCAAATATGCCCCGCCGCAGAAGTATGATAATGCACATCCTTCCAGGAAATCCCTATCGGGCACCATCGCTGTAGCTGAATAAACAGACGATTGAAACACTTTGATTGATTAAACATGACTAATAAACTCACAACTGCCTTATTCTGTGTAAGAAGCCACATCATCTCACAGAAGGATGCTCAATTGTCGTTATGAAGTGAGTTTGGAGTAAAAGCATGTTATTAAATGTTGTCTTTTGTTGGACAAGAGGTTATTAAACTATTCTCATGTTTGGAAAGCAGTTTGACAAGTGTTGCTTTTTCAAATGCATATTATAAGTGGCTCAAATTCACAGTGCTTTCAGATGGTGCAGCGTTTACAGAGCTGTACATCAATGACAAGCTGCGCATAAAAAAATAATAATCGCAGCCTTTGTGATTTCAAAATCGAAAATTCGATTAATCGTGCAGCCCTAACATTAAGCATTCGTTAGAGTGCAGAAATTGAGTTGCAATGACGAGATCACTTCATTCATGCACTCAAAAGACATGCCTGTCCTCGGCTACAATACTCAACCTTTCATGCGATAGGAGTAGATAGATCTGAATATAATGCTATAATCAACACTTTTCACTATTAGTTTATCTCGATAGCTGTAATAGTAAAAACGTAGTATAGGCTACCCAGGGGGCAAAACACCTGTTTTTTAGGAAATCAGACATGGGCTGCTGTAAAAAGTTGTCATATAAAAATGAAATCTATGATGTCTGAGGATCACAACCTGGGTGGACAACCCGGTCAACAAGCTGCTGGAAACTTGTAGGATGTGTTCAAAGTATGCGTGTCCCCCCGCAAAAAAATTCGCTTTTGAACTCGCGCAGTTCCCTAACAGGCAGCTAGCAGCAGCGATCAAATGCCATCATCCATAACTGCTTTCATATCTCTGCTATAGATCATTTTAGTTTCAAAATCAACAGCCCTACCGACACAACGGGAATACAGCTTTCAAACGATATCTTGATTGTACAAGCAGTATGAAATGAAGTTGTGATCATGTAGGCTACATTAAAAAACTTCTGTTGTTGATAATTGTATTCCATCTTTCTCCACTAGCACTAGTTCTAGCTTAGTCTGCTGCAAAGAAAATAGTTTTGATTGGTCAAATAGTTTTACATATACTTACTTACCAAAAAGGTGACCTTGTAAGACAGACCACGCGAAGTTAAAACAAATAACACATCAGTCGGTTCTGTCTTTGTATCCTTGCCCTTTTACTGCGAATTTAGTCCACAAACAAACACATCAAAAACACAACTTCTTCTGCATTGGTACATGTTTGCACGATTGTGTTAACGCTACTTCCTGTATTGTTGGAAATCTCATGTAAAATAGGCTACTTGGATTTTCATTACACCACTAGATGGCACTAAATAACCACTTATTGTTGCTGTGGACCGCAAAGACATTAACGTTAGCAGCGATACAATATCGAGAAGCTGGCAAATTCAAGGTCGAGAATTTCATGGTAAGTGCTTTTCAGTTTTCATTATCAAACAATCTTATTTCAAGTCGCTATAATTTGAACACTATAATAATGATGAATAGCTTGGGCAGTTAAAAATCAGATCCTCACTGAAAACAGTGTTTCAATGATTTTTTAAAAAAAACAGTAATAGCCCGTAACTCACCCCATGGGGGCATTGTTTCTTTCCATCCTAATTAAAATCGTATGTTATGTGTCCTGTTACCCATAATGTTAGCTATAGGCTAGCTATTTAACAGTTAATCGTATCTTATAGATATAGGGTAGCCTCCCTATCAGTAATTTAATACATGATTGTTGTAGCCTAATTGTGGGCTGTAGTTGATTGACAATGCTAATCAAATGTATTTAAATGATCAAATCTTCGGACCACTTAAGAAATGTGTGCATAGCCTACTTATACCTAGACAAATAGGCATACTACAATCCTGTGGCTCTTTAGACAAGAGAGTAGCATGTTCCCCCCCTCCCCCTCCCATGCTGGTACATTAAATGTGTCAATGTAATTCAGTGTGTAATTGACAAGTACAACTTTAATAAAATATTTGTTTGTTTGTTGGCAAAATGTGTTTTCAACCCATTTAGTTATGCATCCACACCACACACTCTCAGGGGGCCCAGCCCTCATGGCTGATACAATGACACAGATATCTTGACCACACTAACTATTGTCAGAAAATTATTTGCCTTATGTTTTTGCTATTGATTTATTCGACTTGTTTGAAATAGACAAATAACTATGCTAATTTCAACTCAATTTTCAGATTTGGTTCCTGCACTATGACAAGCCAGAGGAAACGTGTGGCAGAAGTTGCCGTATCACTGAAGCATGAGGTCAAAAGACCTTCACGCACAGACTACACCAAGTGCATTATATGTCAAGGTCAGTGCACCAAAGAGCTGCAATCGATTCAGGCCTCAACAACAACCAATTTCATCCAAGCCATGAATGCTCGGCAAGATGAGGTATTTCTGAGATTGTGTCATGACACATCTTTGGAGGACTGGTTGGAAGACAATGCACCAAGATGGCACAGGAAATGTCGAAACTTGTATTTGAATGAGAAGAGCGTTAAATATGCTGATGGGAAATGACTGGGTGAAGCAAGTGGAGGATGCAGTTCATCACAGCATGATGCTGTCAAGGTCACCAGGCAGAATAGTGGGGTATTTGATCCAAAGACGATGTGTATCATCTGCAATAAACAGTGGTTTCAGGGAAAGCAGCCAATGTCTAAAGTCTCTACGAAAAGCAGCCAAAATGCCATAGAAGAAAAGGCAAAAAAACTGGGGAGAAATGACATATTATTAAGACTGATTGGGCAAGGCCATGAAATGATAGCAAATGATATAGCCTATCATAATTCATGCATGAACAAATTTAAGGCTCAGCGTGTTCCATCTGGAGAGTCTAAGCCAAACCCTCATGATGCTGCATTTAGTCGTCTTGTTGCAGAACTGGAGGCCCCTCTTTTCCAAGACCTGTCAGGATTCCTAGTGAAGTCACAATGTGAACACTACCGTGACATACTTAGGGAGCTTAATGTTAAAACCGCAGATCTTTACCGAACCCACACACTGAAATTAAAGTTACAGCGACACTTTGGATCAAGCATATCAGTCCTTGACCAGACATGGGGTTCAGGCTTCATATGTGCATCCAGTGTACCCCTCTTGAGAAGTTGAGACGACTAGAGGGTAATATGGATGAGAAACACCACATCCTACAGAAAGCAGCTAAGATCATTCGAGCAGATTGTCATAAGTGCAAAAATCAAAGTCGTGAGAAGCACTCAACTGACATATCCTTAACATCTGCAAGTCATATGGTGCCAGACTCATTATTCAACTTTACAGCTATGCTACTCCATGACCGGGTGCTCGAACTTTCTGAAGCAGGAAGAGTCATTGTCGATCAGGCAACAACAGAGAAATCCCTCATCACCTCACAGCACATCCTGTAGAATTTCTTTGGAGTACCAACACCTTTGGGCATAGCCACTGCGTACCATATATTCAATCAGACACGCAGCAAGTCGTTAATTACACTGAGCAATAGACTTGGGCTGGGGATCAGCTATGAGCGTTTGCAACGTCAGCTGACAGCAGAAGGTGAAAAGGTGATGCTGCAGGTAGAGACAGATGGTGTCTATATTCCGGAGGCCATGACCAAAAACTGCAAGATTTCCCATGTCTTTGCCATGGACAATTTGGATTGAAAAAAGAAGACGCTGGATGGGGGAAGTTTCCATGCCACAACAGCACTCATTGTCAAAATAGAGAGAGTAGTAGAGTGCAGGAGGGTGTCAGACTCCCTACTTCAACATCCGACAGGAGAAAGACCCTTTCTGATGTCCCTGACCGACCAGCTCCTATATGCCACATCTCAACTAAAGACAGACAGAGATCCAGGTCACTTGAACACATTAAGAGCCTTGACAGTGTGATGATTTCCTCAGATGGCAGACCACTGATTTATTTCTCTGCCTTCTGTGCGGATCTCCACCCACACAGAGAGGCCAGCACCATTAGTTATCTTCCTCTTATCCCAGCATCTCCAACTGATCCATCTGTCCTCAAAGAAGAGATGAAGAGGCTGGTCAAGACATCACATGCACTTGGGGATAAGTATACCATCATTACTGGAGATCAGGCCAGATATGAACTAGCAGTTACAATCAGAGACAAACACAGAGAAGAGTTTTGCAATGTAGTCTTACTGCTGGGGGGATTTCACCAAGCACACAATTACATGAAGGCTGTTTGCAGAATTATCAGGGATGCTGGTGCAGAAGATCTTCTGGTTTCAGCAGGTCTGTGTCAGGAAGGGACCATCAAGAAAATGTTTGGTGAGAAAGCTGACTATTACCAAACTATACACGCCATCAGGATTCTCAGTGAAGCCATGTGGCGCCTGTACTGGGAAGCATTTGAGGCATGGGTCACAGAGACAGGCACAGAGCATTGGCAGTCACAGGTAGTAACAGTCATGAAGATGTTGTTTAGAAAAGACACCACAGGTACTCAGAAGCTAAAGGTCATCCAAGTGTCACACCCACACTTGTCAATCCTGCGAGAACAGATGCTGCTTTTTCAGAAATCACTGCATGGACATCCAACTGCAAAACCTTCTGGTCAATGTTTCAGGAGATGTCAGACATTCTGCATAGATTTATCTATTATGAGAGGGAGGGTGACTGGGTAGGACATCTCTGTGAATCAGCGCAAAAACCTCTCACTGCAGCTGTCTCTGCAGAGCTAAAGTCCATGTTACATCTCCATTCATCCAGCCCACACCATGAATCTGGCCATAGTCGTGTCACCAGGGATGCAGAAATGGTTATCAAGGTTATTGCAGCAGTGGAGACCAACCCATTCACAGTAGCCACACCATGCTTGATAAACATATCAACAGGACAGTGTGCGGAACCCACAGTCAAGGACAACTTAACACATGTGAAGGAATTGGGTCTGCAAGCATTGTCCGAGTCACTGTCCAATGTTCAGAAGAGAACAAGCATCGTGAAGCTCAACACTTTCCACACACAAAACAAAAAAACAAAGACAGCTGGTGGAAAATCTTCAGCACCTGGCAAGAGCCAAGAAGTTACTGTCCTTCTGCGTATGACACAGATCATTGCCAGTGGTGGAGAACTCAACATTATTGACTTTATTGGCAAACATGAGTGCAGTGACTTCCCCCCCATTCCTCTTCCAGGAAGATGGCAGTATGAGGACTGGTACCAAGGCGAGCTTAGTGAAGTTAAAGTTTTAGAGAGAGTTCCACATGTAATAGCCCATTTCATATGCTAAGATGTTACCCAATCATAGCAGTGGGCGTTTACACTGAAGCAGTGGTTCTCAAACTTTTTTCGTCGCCCCCCCCCCCCTTACATTTTTTTTTACCACACCCACCCCCAAAATTTGATAAATAAAAAGATTTTTTAATCTTTTAAAAGGTGTTATAATAATATAATAATAATATTACAGTGATGCTTTGGATGAGCAATATATAAAAGCGCAAATATATGAGTGCTTTTGACAGCGCCTCATGTCACGAGCTCAGCTTCTTGTTCGTCTTTTCACCGGAACAAGTTCAGTTTCAGTGCACTGAAGAGGTGCTTTTCTACAGCGAGCAACTTCTATGTTGGGCTTGTTCCAGCGGTGAAGTGGTCTGAAGAAGAACGATTCAGTGTACGGCTGTTTTTTTCCCCTGCTGATCTCCCCATAGACAGTATGCGCCCCCCTTGCAGTTTCCACTTTGAGAACCACTGCACTGAAGTCTCACAGCAGACACGCCCCTTCAAAAAGAATGTTCAAAAGAGAGGGCTGAAATCAGGGTAGAAAATGGAAATTATCTTTTTTTTTCTAAATTATGACAATTTTTATGTAAACAGCATGCTACCAAAAGTGTACCTCCGAAAACATATAAAAAAAATGCGGTTCATGATCCCTTTAAATACATTTTTAAACCATTTTCTGCACAGACTAAAAACAGAGGGACAACTGGAGGGGGTATTTCTAAATATATACAGAGTTCACAGAGTTTGTATTGAAATGAAAGTGAACACTAAGTCACTTGAACAACTGATCAAAACAGCCCTGAGCCAAATGTCGGCTACCAAAAACTACAAACTCAGAGTCTACACTGTTATTCTGAGGATGGTTTCTGATCGTAACAAGACAACTATGAATACTGGAGGAAGGTGTTAACTTATTTCAACATCCAGAAATGAGTCAAACACCTCTGAAATACATTTGTCAGCTGTCAATCATCACCGGACTATTTCAGGCTAAAAAGAGCGCCTACATTTATTTTTCTTTCCGTCTCTTCATAACAACAGAACTGAGTCTGAATCGAGAGAAAGATAAGGCATCTACAGAGGGAAAGGCAGCAGGAGAGAGAAAAACAGAGTGAGAGCAGTGACATGGTGTCTTAAGACATTTCATTAGGGTGTAGGTTGATTCTCACTTAGCACATGGTGTCATATCCTTTGGCCAACCAAACAGTACACAAAGCACACACCCGCACAGCCGGTGGCCCAATGAAAGGGCTCCTTTCATACAGGAGCCACACAAGTCCAAAGTTCGACATGAAAAAGGTGTGCCACTTTTCCATAGTCTGACCTTCACTCTGTCTGACACAGTGAGCCAAAATGTTCAAGCAACAAGGAAGAACTGAAACTTCAATGACACATAATCATATAAACCTTTGCCAATACTGTATAACCACAATCCATTATGGTGAAATTATCAAAAAAGGTCACCACAAAGTCCCCTGAATGAGCATTGTAAACATTACACGAACATCTTCATGTAGAGTTCTTTACATGCTAAAGAAACGTTCAAGTGTAATATCTGGAGGACTTCCAGCAAACATTCGGAAACTTTTAGGGAACATTCATTTCGGGCAGAAACAAGGATGTTCACAAACTTCCAACGAACTTGATTTTCAGAACATTTTACTTAAAAATCGGACCTGATGCAAATGCCCAAAATGCCCTGGGAACAACCTACATACAATACAAAATTAACTAAATGCGGTCCTCAGGAGAAGTTAGGGGAAGAATAACAACTTATATTTTGTTGTCTTTGTGAAGCTTCAGAAGACTTGGAATGTAGCACACAAGTCGTAAAATACTACATTAATGGTGGGGTGTTTCGTCATTTTTGGAGCTTAAAAACTGTGGTCACTGTAAATAATTGTTCAATGGGGAAAAAAATCGATGTGATGATTCTTAAAAATATCTTATTTTTGGTTCCACTGAAAAAAGGAAATCACAGGTTTGGAATAATATAAAGGTGCGTAAATAATGACAGAATTTTAATTTGTTTGGGTGAACTATTCCTTTAAATAGAGCTCATGGGATGGACAGAATAAACTAATATAACAGCTAGTCATAGGCGGAGGGTGAACCAACTGGGTGAGGCTAGATGCGATTCCTCCTTAAAAGCACATTTAAATAGAATGTGAAGAAATAGATATGTGTCGCCTATCAACAACCTACACCTACCAGCATAAACAAACGCTCTTGTTATTAAAGTGGTTATGTTCATGGCAGCTAGTTCGAATAATAAATAGCCTAACCATTGCCTATGCAGCAAAACACAAGTTTTCTTCAAATTTTGAATGGATTATCGCCTAGAAAGCATGCATAAAAGTGCTCCCTTTATAATCAATAAGCTGTCACTCATCTTAATTCATCACAATCTCACAAAGTTCTGCTAATCGATTAAGCTGACTGTACAATGAATATCTTATTTAACCTACATAATGTCTACACTTTTTTTTGTCACGAGTTAGTTCACCCAAAAATTAAAATTAGCCCATGATTTAGAGTTCTCAACGGGCCTGAAAATTACAACCCGACACGGCCCGTGGCTTTTAAAGCCCGGACCCGATGTAACCCGACACATCAACATGAATTATCTGCCCGAACCCGGCCCGCGGCCCGACGCCGATTTTCTTTTTTTTTCATACACGTATTATCATGACCAGCAGACGGGAATTCAAATCAACCTTTAATGTTCATGTCTTTTAACAATAGCCTACAAACAATACAAACAACTGAAACAAACTTTAAATATATAAATAGGCTATATAGGCTACTAAATATGCCTCAAATAAAAATCTTCTGGACCCTGTTTTTTTGCTGTCATATTTCATCAGCACCTTGCATTTTGAGCATTGCACATAACCTGTAGAATTTCCATCAGAATCCAGCACCACTCCAAACACTTTCCAGACCTCTGATTTTCTCACTCCTGTAGTAGCGACGGTGAATTCACCTGCGGCAAGTTTACTTTTCACCAACTCCATCTTCTTCACCAGGCTAAAGGCGTGCACGCAGCGGCGTCAGGTCTGCCCCCGCGATGCACGTTGCACGCAGCAGCCAGACTTTCTTTACGGTGAACAGCAGCGATGATTAATAATGGGTTTTTTTTTCACTGAGCGGAAAAGATTAAGCCAGAGGTCCGACCCGACCCGAGTCATTTGCTTATATTTTCGCCCCGAACCCGGCGGGTTCCGTCGGGTTTGTCGGGCCGACCCGGCCCGTTGAGAACTCTACCATGATTTACTCACCCTCATCGGAGTTATATTAAAGAATGTCCTGGCTCTTACAAGCTTTATAATGGCAGTGAATGGCTGTTTCTGTTTTAAAGTACATAAAAGTGCATCTATTCATCATAAAAGTGCTCCACGCGGCTCCGGGGGGTTAATAAAGGCCTTCTGAAGCAAAGCCATGCGTTTGTGTAGGAAACATATTCATATTTAAAACTTTATAAAGTAAAATAACTAGCTTCTGGCCAAACGAACATACGAATTCGACTTAAGTCTAAGCGCAACTTATGCAAGTAATGCGACGTACTGCTGATATTTACACTACGCCATGACGCACTACGCTACTTCTGACGTCACAAGTTGCGCAAGTTGTGCTTTAGGCGCAAGTAAACTGCGTATGTTCGTTTGGCCGGAAGCTAGAATTTTACTTTGTAACGTGTTAAATATGAATATTTTTCGTACACAAACTCATCGCTTCGCTTCAGAAGGCCTTTATTTGTTTACTTGGCGCCATGACCAAGTACTGCGATGTTTGGCTTTAGGCATTGGAAGACAAGCATAACATGACCAATAAGTTGCCACCTGTTCTAGCAAAACATTACACACAGAAGACAATATTCCTCCGCCCAGGCGAGCAACCACCAAGAAAAGGTGTTAAAACCAATTCTCGCCGAGGACAACTGGAAGCTGCTAGGGACTGGAAAATGCTGGCTGATCTTGATCAACGGCTTATTTTTCCACCTGAGATTGCCACCACTAACCTCCGACCAGATATTGTTTTGTGGTCTGGATTAGTCAAGTCAAGTCAAATATATTTATATAGCGCTTTTCACAATACATATTGTATCAAAGCTGCTTCACAGTATCAATCAAAACAACTTAACAATGTTTGTTTATTACTGGAAAAAAGACATCCAAGTTTGGTAGAGCTGATCAATGGTATGATTGGTTAATTAATTTGAATATCCCCAACTAGCACGCATTGGGGATTAGCACGTATTGTTCAACTGATAGAGTTAACAGTGCCATGGGAGGATGCTGTAGATGAGGCATATGAGAGGAAGAAACTGCGGTATGCTCAGCTGGCCACTGAAGCAGAACAGCGAGGATGGAGAGTCCGGGTTTATCCAGTGGAAGTGGGTTGTCGAGGATTTGTGGCACACTCTACAACCCGGTTCCTCAGAGACGTCGGATTCAGTGGCCAAGAGTTGTGTCACACAGTAAATAACTTATCTGAAGCAGCAGAGAGGAGCAGCAACTGGCTGTGGTTGAGACGGAAAGATTCTGGCTGGCAGTGTACAGGCCGCCACGCAACGGTTTTGAAGAATTCTTGAAAAACTCAAAGAGTCTGTTGGTTTAGTTGTATAGTTTGCATAGTAGTTACAGTTATTATGTCCTGTGTATTTTGCGTGAATGAGGATTGGTGTTTGGACAGATATTGTGTTTTGCGGTAGTACGGAACCGTTGCCACTGACCTGCTTTAACGACGGCAGTGGGGCTCGACAGCCTTAGTCAAACGGGTTGGCGCGTATGGTTGGGTTGCGGAGAGATTGTGAGATTGTGGTTAGGTTTCAGCAGCAGGAGGGATGTAAAGGTCAGTAAGCTGGGCTGAGTTGAGTGGGGGACGGAGGGGGGTGACTCTGGGACGCCAGAGTCACTGTCGAGCCCTCTTGAGGTGTCGTGGGCTAGTCGACGAAACACTGAGGACGGACGGTGCCCACTTGAAGACCCTAGAGATGTCCCCTACTCAGCTCAATCCAGACGGTTGTCATGCTGATCCACTGAGGAGACTGCACTGTGGTTGCAGCCGTTGTGTGTGCTGACACGCCAAATACACTGCAGCCATTAACACCAGACAGAAGGAGATTCACATCACCATATGGAAAGAGGCGTAAATGGATGGAGAAGCATAGGTTACTGTAAAGCTACGTCTTGGTGCTTATGTTGGCGAAAGTAGAGTACAAATCAGCATGAAGTTTTAACATCTACTCTCGTGTAATGGAAATCATTATTAACCCTCCAGAGCCGTGTGGAACACTTTTATAATAGGTTTATAATAACTTTTATGATGGATAGATGCACTTTTTTGATGGATATAGATGCACTTTCATGGACTTCAAAACAGAAACGGCCATTCACTGCCATTATAAAGCTTGGGCCAGGACATTTTTTAATATAACTCCGATTGTATTCGTCTGAAAGAAGAATGTCATATACTCCTAGGATGACTTAAGGATGAGTAAATCATGGCCTAATTTAAATTTTTGGGTGAACCATCCCTTTAAATTATAACGAGAGAATTTGGGTGTGCAAATCTCAGCACTGGACAAAAACTCTGGCGTTTTGAGTGGTGAGGGGATTCTAACTTAAACACGTCTAATTGGCCATTGCGTTCAAGAAATCATCAGATACGTTTGTGATTGGCTACACTGCTCAATGCTATTTGTATTAGTTTAGAAGCTCTCAAGAGCAAAATCACCAAATTTGTTTATGTTTATCAGTTTATGAAGATGAGAGCATTCGCAAGATTGCAGAATTCAGAGTTCAGGTCATGCACTGAACAAAACTCCTGCGTTTCAGCGATTACTAAACGTAACGCCTCTGATTGGCCATTGCATTCATAAGCTCAACAGTCATGTGTGATTGGTTATAGTGCGCAATGCTGTAAAAATCGTAAAAAGTAGATGCAACATGAGCAGATCTAAATTTAATGCCGCAATCGACACTCTTAATTAATTTTTTTATTTTCACTTTATTACAAGATTTAGTTTAAATGTGCTGGTGAATATTTGGACCAAGCCCCCCGTTCATTTTTGACCCATGGCCAGGAGGTTCCAAGGCTTTACACAATATCCACCTATGCAGCTTGTCTTGAAATTTATACTGACCCCCGAAGATGTGAATGCAGCCTCACGCAAAATAAATTTATTCCATGAGCAAAAGTGTTCAATAATGAGGGTTATTGAGATAAAGTGAGAAGTATTCATCTGGTCATATGAACTTAATATGTCAGCTCCCATGAGGCAACCAGCTCATTTGAAACACTTTTCATCATCTTTCATCAGAGCTCTTAATGCAAGTTAGGGGTCTGCCTAATGAACGCTCTGTGCTGAAGAGTTCAGAACCTTCAACAATTGATGATTTTGATTGGTACTTAAAATAACAGACTTGGTTTGAGATTTTTTATTCCAGTGGAGGAATACAAGTAGATTTAAGTGGTTCCATGAACTATATCCTCCAGATGTTCTATTCGGCTATTCTTTCTTCCACATCCTGCCTGAAACAAAAACCAAAGGCACATGCTCACGGGTAGTGCTGACTGTCGGGTATCCTCCTTGCTTTGCTCTCTGTGTGTATGCAAGTGTCTGAAATGCAGTTGTGTACAGCTTCAGGGCAAGATGAGCAAGCAATCCCCCTCACTGGGGTCCCAGTTGGTCTTGAAATTTCTCTCACACACACACACACACACACACACACACACACACACACACACACACACACACACACACACACACACACGATAATGCTGGTTCCATGCATGGAAAAAGCACCTGCAACATACTGCAGAGTCTGAAATTTATACATAAGAGGAAATATTAAATATGAAAAAAAGGCTACTTATTCTATGAAGACAGATAAAAGCTCTGGCGCTGCAGATATGCCATGTGATGTCACTAGATCCAGCAATTTAAGAGTTCTGTCAGGAACTGCAGTTCTTTAAGGATCACCAGAGACTCTAGTAACCATGCACTGTTCTCTCCACTTCCATTAGACAGACGGTACCGCAGCATCAGGTCTCACACCAGCTGACTGTGGGACAGCTTTATCCTGCAGACTATCAGAATGTTGAACTCCAACATCACGTAACATTAGAACTGAAACACCTCCCAACCCTTCAGCACTGCAACAAGAGGGGATCTCTGACCTGTCATAATCCACAAAATGATAGCTGCCGGTTTACTGCATCCCATCATGCATTTTTTGCCCACTAGTCTGTGCCTATTTTCACTCATGGGCAGCACTAAGAGTAGGTTTTTGAAGCTTTGATCTGCAATGAAGAACATTCATTTAAATTAATGTTTGCAGAGTCTTCCATTCGGCAGACAACTCTGAACAAACTAGAGGATTTGTTGACTTTTAGGTCAAGAGTTGCACTACATGCAGAAGTAATAAATACCAAATGTTTCACAGATATAACTGTGACAAAACAGACTATACAGTTGTGCTGACTGACCCTTTGTTTTTCTTACAAAAATGTATTAAGGCACAAAGCAAATTTTGGTAAAACCAGCAACTACTTTATCTCAGACTCACTTATTTAAACAGTCTGCTAACCGTAGACAAAGTTAAAAACACCCAGTGAAACAATGATACAACCGTCACCTTTACACAATGAGCACCAGACTACAGAAACCCTGAAGAGACTAACTTAAGTTTCTGAAGTTGACAGCTAGTGGGACATTTTCAGCATTATGTTTAGTAATATTCTTCGTAAAAATTATAATTTGAACAATATCAATCCTTATGGCTCGATATACTCACTGCAACATTTTTGGATGTTTTAGAATATTCTGATTCCGCCCATAGTGCTGATAGCCATGCTTAGATTTACAAGATTTTTAAACTAAAGTAAATCTTCTCAGTAACACAACAAATAACAAAAAAAAAGAGAAGTTAAGAAAGCATCTGATGATAGGGATGTGGATATGTTTTGCACCTGCTCTGCAACTCTGCACTTTTTTCATTTGTGTCTACCCTAAATGGAATGAGTTAACAAAAATACCTGAACATTTTTCATGTCAATAAAGATGGAGATCCAGAGCACACCCACCTATTACATACATACTTGTCAAGCACCAATGGCAGTTCAAAGGTATTTAACAGCCGACGCAAAGAAAAGTTCACACTGGCAAGATGTTTTGATCCACTGAAACAAACTCCAAAACACCTTTGTTTTGGCAAGATTTTATTAGAAAAGATGTCACATGTTCATTCTTTTATTTCTCTTAAAGTATATTGGGGCATTTAAGGTATGTTTACACAACAACAATGTACTAAAAACAGACAATAACCATGTCAAAACAATCCCAATAGAAAATGACTAAAAAGGCTGTATTATGCTGCCAGGCCAGTAGTTGGCGATTTCACTTTGTCAAAAAAACATCCCGCGAACACATCATAGGCATGATTGAATGTTTTCACAAATTCACGTTTTTGTTGTTTACATGGAGATGGTAAAGGTATCGTTTTTTTAAAACCTTGCACTTTGAAACACGTTTTCAAAAGCTTTCCAGGCCCCCAAAACGCAGTTGTCGTGTAAATGAACCACCAAAGCGCATACAAAGTTGTGTAAACAAACCCTTAATCAAAATATTTTTCCATATACATCTAAAAAAGGTCTGGACTAAATCCTCACTGTCCTTGTCCTCAGAAAGCCTAGAGCCACTTTGCCAATCACCGCATAATCACTGCATAAATGCATAAATGCACTGAAAATGCATAATAAGCAGCATAGTATAAATATTTTAGTCTTTAGTCTTTAAGTCAAGTCACCTTTATTTATAAAGCTCTTTTTACAATACAGATCGTTTCAAAGCAGCTTTACAGAGATAACGGGAAAATAATGCAACAAAGTTTGTTTCTAGAAGAAATTATCGTCATAGTCCAGCTTAAGTAAATTCAGTGATGGTTCATTTTTGTTGTAAAAAAGTTATTAATTTAGTTCATTTATATATACAGTCGCTCTGGAGAAAACCGTGATGTCATCGTCCAGCTCAGTTCAGTTCTCATATAATGGTGTCAATGCAGGCAGATCAATACTATTTTTGAATATTAAGTGTCCCCAACTAAACAAGCCAAAAGAAAAAAGGCGACAGTGGCAAGGAACCAAAACTCCATCAGGTGACAGAATGGAGAAAAAAAACCTTGGGAGAAACCAGGCTCAGTCGGGGGGCCAGTTCTCCTCTGGCAAATGAATGAACAGTGTATGATTATGATTCAGGCAGCATTCCAGGTCAGAAGTCAGATTGGATTGGAACATTCAGAATATTTATCCAGTTCTATCTGGTTGAAGATCGGAGTCATCATGCCGGTATGGAGACGGGTTTGTTCTTCATGGAATCCACATTGACAATTCTTATTTAGAATATTGCATTATTTATCATAAGGGATTTATCTGTGCACATCATTATTATTTTGTTTTTAAATTCATGAGCCCTTGCAATTTTTAATCCAATTTTTTTTTTAAATCAAAAACAGTAGCATCCCCTCCACCTTCCCTCTGACATCACATCCTTGATGATGTGTACACTGGTACGAGGGCTGAGCATCATGTCACTCACGAAATCATCTCAGCAATCAGTAAATGACAACATCCTATCAAAACTATTTAAGTGTAAACAGTGTCTGTTTAAGAACTGCTTTTGTGTACCTTGCACATTTGTTATGTCTTAAGCACTCTGTATCTGTGCACTGTGTTTAAGCATATGTTTATGTGAATACTGTGCATATCAGTACATTATTTAGTACATACAAATTATTTATTATTTTTCTGTATGTTTGGGAAGAATGACAAGCAAGTGATTTTGATTTGTCCAAAAAAACTTTTTTGTTTGTGCCAAATGCACTCCAGATACCCATTCCTAGTATTACACAACTTGCAGTCTGCATGCAGTGTTCTCCCACAGTGCCTCCACAGACAATAGGGAGCATTTGACTATCTGTCTAAAAGTCTACCTCTTTTGCACTTCATCTACAGTTGGACTGTGTAGCATTGGCCAACTGCTAACTCTTTGAGGGCCTGTTGCATGTCAGGGTGGACACACAGACATGACAGAAGTCTCTGATCTGTCTCTGGCAACTGGGAATGGCACGTCCATCCCCCACCCAAAAAACAAACGTGTTGTTGAGAGCTGGGCGGCAAATTGTCGAACCCGACCTTTGACTTCAGCTGGCTTGGTTACAGTGTTGAAAGAAGGGCACCCATGCACTGTACAAGTGAAGCAGTAGGAAGCTACTTGTTATAATGTGACCAATAGTAATCCCAAACACGTCAACCCAGTTTTTAGACGCCAAAGTGAGAAAGCAAGAAAGTAGATTTAACACAGCATGGTCACCTGAGAGCCTCATGTCACTGAGTCTCAACATATGAGTCAGACTAGACATACTTTAAGTTAGTGCTGGGCAACGATTAAAATTTTTAATCGCGATTAATCGCATGGTTTTCTTGCGATTAATCACGATTAATCGCATTGTTATGCGCAAAATTGAATAATGACTTCTAAAGTAGTGTATTGCGCACTTTTGATTTAAATGTACTGCTATATACACAAAAGTGCAATAACTTTAAACAAATAAGGTGCTTTTATACCAGCAGTATTCCCTTTACACAGTAATCTCAAATCTCAACTTAAACATTAATGTAATCAAATCAAATATTTAAACAAAGCTATTTGCCACTGCCAGGGCATTACCTTTTATCTAGTTTGTTAAAAGGAGTCCAGTTTTCTTGTTTTTTTTCTGAACAGGTATCAACAGGTATCTTTTATCAGGGAGCAGCAGAAACAGTCTATGTAGTAGTCAGAGGTCATGATCACTACTATATAAGTCGACCAACGTTACTTATAGTAGCTTAGGTTTGGTCATGCCATGGTTTCCCACGTAAGATTACATTAAACAGAGTAAAAAAAACAATGTATACTTTATACTCACGCCGTGGCTGTGTAGCGCGTGTACACTTCGGCGTACCCTGACGTGCACCTCTCCAAAAATGTAACGTCAATTCTACGCGTACCGCAAGCGCTGTGATTGCTAGAACCGCTCCCCGGGTTTCACATGCTCCCTCTGCATGTGTAATTGTGCGTCAACGCGGACAACGACGCAGAGATATAAATGAAAACCAACGCGTAGTCTATAGCGTATTGTCTTCGGCGTAAGTCCGACGCAGAAGTATAAATCAGCCAAGAGTGAGGTGAAGTGGTCGAGCACAAGGTGCAGCGACAAGCGGGTGCGTTCCTGTGAAACTGTTGCGGTCATGCTCGCCTCAAGCACGCGCCCGCTCGTTGCCGAAGTTGAATTGTCTATAACTTTTTATAAAGGTCGCGCAGCACAAATCATTAGAAGAGAGACTGATCCTCGGCTCGCTGTAAGTGAGTTTCCAGAATCTAAATAGTTATTATCTATAGGTTTTATAGGTACTACTATCCATAGAGCGCCTGTCATTCAATCGCGGAGCGCAACCCTTTAACTGTTCACCAGAGAGAACCTGCCTCTCTCCACTGCTTGTTTGGGTGGGTTATTTGCTGGCTGACCAACATCCCACCCCTCCTGTGATCATGGTTTGACTGTAGGCCTATGTGTATTCAGAGCCAGTGAGCAACGGACTTTCAAAATAAAAATAATAATAATAATAAAAACTGCGTTAACGTGCGATAAAAAAATTGTTGGCATTAATTAATAAATGCGTTAACGCGATAATAACGCGTTAACTTGCCCAGCCCTAGTTATTTTTAAACATATTCTTTAGTCTGAACTCCAAAAAAGCCATTTACACTGTTTGTAAGCTTTAGACAGGAAATATGAAATACACAGCCTACTATCAGCGGATCTTTAAAGATTCCACACATTACTGTAGCTTACAAAAATAATCAATATTTATTGCAACATTTCAGTCACAAAAGAAACCATACTGATTTTTTGTTGTTGTTGGAAGCTTTGTAATTTGTGAGATATTCTCTCTAGTAATACCTTGATGTCTTACACATATAGGCTACATGTAATCACTCAGGTATACAATGAGTATTTTGGTCAATGAAAAACATGAATGTCAAAAAACAAAAAAACAACTTGTTTAAAACACACCTGCCAAATTCTTAGAAATATACTGTTTACATCTTTGATTCTATATGGGTTTGATAAACTTTAATTCACAAGTGGAAAACATTCAAGACAGTTGCCAATCTTCCCAGAAGTGGACGTCCCAGCTAATTCAGCACAAGGTCAGACCGTGCACTGCTAGAAATCGCAAAACACCCAAGAACTACACCCCAGACTCTACAAGCCTCAATTAACATGTTAAATGTTAACGTTCATGGTAGTACAATTAGAAAAAGACTGGACAAGTATGGCATGTTTGGAAGGGTTGCCAGGAGAAAGCTTCTTCTCTCTAAAAAGAACATACATGCAGTACAGCTTTCGTTTGCAAATTTGCATCTGAACAAACCATAAGACTTCTAGAACAATGTCCTTTGGACAGACGAGACCAAACTGGAGATGTTTGGCCATAATGCACAGCATCACATTTGGCGAAAACCAAACAGCATATCAGGAAAAACACCTTATACCAACTGTCAAGCACTGTGGTGGAGGAGTGATGATTTGTGCTTGTTTTGCAGCCACAGGACCTGGCCATCTTACAGTCATCGAGTCGACCATGAACTCTTCTGTATACCAAAGTATTCTAGAGTCAAATGTGAAGCCATTAGTCCGACAGCTAAAGCTTGGCCGAAATTGGGCCATGCAACAGGACAATGATCCTAAGCACACCAGCAATTGTAAACCAGAATGGCTGAAAAAGAAAAGTGTCAAGGTGTTGCAATGACCCAGTCAATGGTATCCACCTTTAAAGGAGCTGTGCATAAACAGATGCCCACAAACCTCAACGAACTGAAGCAACGGATGTAAAGGAGAAGTGGGCAAACATTCCTCCTGAACGATGTGAGAGAATGATCAAGTCATGAGAAAATGATTACTTAAAATTATGCTGCTAAAGGTGGTTCTACAAGCTATTTAATCATAAGGTGTACTTAGTTTGTCACACATGGCACTTGTGAACCATTTGAAGCCTTGGCTGGAGCCTCCAGACAGCTCTATATTTAATATGGTGAACAAACTGGAATGTTTCTGGAAATTAGTTTGGAGTGTGTGTAGGTTTGCATTTACTGTAAATATTTATTTTTTCCTGGTTGATGAAATTATACCATGCTAAATTAAAAAATAGAAAATATCTTAATATCCTGATATCTTAAAGAAAAAATGTTTCATTAAAAGAATGAAAATCTTGTGGAGATTTTGGCATACAGTCATGTGTAAAAGAAAGGGCACCCCTTTGAACACTTTTAAGTATCAGAACATAAAATAATCATCTGTTTTTTAGCAGGTCTTAAAATTGGGTTAATACAACCTCAGATGAACAACAACACATGACATATAAAGCCAAAATAGGTTTCTTCACAAGATTTTCATTCTTTTAATGACTTTCTTTCCTTTAAGATATCAGGATATTAAGATATTTTTAATTTTATTTTTTCTATCATCTAACCAGGAAAAATAAATCTTTACAGTAAATGCAAACACGCACACAAACACTCCAAACTATTTTCCAGAAATATTCCAGTTTGTTCACCATATTTAACACATAGCTGTCTGGAGCCTCCAAGCCAAGGCTTCAAATGATTGCACTCATTCCAGGCATTATTCGCAAAAATCCAGCTGTGATTTTAAAATGCTAAACCTTCACTAAAATCTGTCTCCTAAACCTCAATCATTCTTTCCAACCTCGCTTCTGTCTGCACTTCAAATGGTTCCTCTGAAAACACATGTACTGTACACAATGGATATATTTTTCCTGTTTGCTTGGGGATAAAAAGATGGCAGAAAAAAACCAGACACCCAGCTTCCTGCAGACATTATTTGACATGCAAATGTTTAAAGAGACATTTCAGTCACCTCAGAACATTTTCACCATAGTTGTGCAATATTTGACTCTCATATTATTTGTTAATGTGCGTACACAGAAGACATAATAATGAAAACTGAATAAAAATGTTCACCTTTCCTTAAGCACAGACAAAAATTGTATATCACAGATTACACACCAGCAACTCCAAACAATGCCAAAAAAAGGGGTCCAGACTTTGACAGTAATTTTCTGGATGTAGAAGAGTGGCCTGCAACCCATCCTATGAAGCTCAATGGAAAAATATAGAGGAGAAAATATCCTCCATTCCTATACAGGCAACCCTTGCTGATTGCAATTTACAAGGTTACATAAATGTTATGGATAACCCATGGGTAAAATGCAGTCTTAATGTATGGAAAACTATTATAATAGAATATAAATTAAAGAAGGATATTGTGCCTCTCAAATGGTGTGCATACAACTCTGAGTTTACGCCAAGCAGAATAGATGCTAGATTTAAGGACTGGACAGATAAAGGATTAACCGTTTTATGCAATATAATAAAGGTGACACAATAACAAGTTTTGAAACACTCAAAGAGAAATACTCATTAGAAACACAAGACTTCTACCGATATCTACAGATGCGACATTTTGTTAATATGAAGATGAAGAATGCGGTTAAGACAGGGAAAGTTATAATGGAATTGTTCAGAAAAGCATACAATTCGGATTTGTTTGGTAGAATTATTTCATGCGTATATAAATGTCTGTTAAATCTTAAAACGCACTCGACTTTCTATATTAAAGCTCCAGTCGGCAAGTCTGGCAGATTGAGTGGACTTAGGCAAAATTTTGAATGTTTACAACTCTCATGCCCCTCCCCCAGGGCCGTGCACAGACCTTTTGAGGGGCATGTGCTGAAACTGAAAAAGGGCACCCCCCTCCCTTTTTTTCCCCCACCAAGTAATCAAAATTCATATAAGTACAAAAAATAGTTATATCAGTTATAATTTTTTAAAATAAATGTTATAGTTATAAAAAAACGTATATATATATATATATATATATATATATATATGTGTATGTATGTATGTATATAATTTTTTTCTCTGCTTTGCACACACAAAGTTAAATAAAATATATTTGTTTAGCTATTCTGTTTGGTTTCATAAGCTAATTTGTATTATTTGGTTAACATTGCTCTACCTTCCCCTCTTCTCAATGTCACACATAAACATGAGTCAAGTATTTTTGAGAAACTATTTTGAAATATAATTTAAATAATTATGTCCAACTCAATTCCAGATTATAAGAAACTATAGCCATTCAATGGTAGCATACAACTATAGCATATCCAACATGTATCCGCCTACCTGGCAAAAACTTGATACCGTGGAGGACCAGGAATGTTGGTCTCTTGAAGGTCCCTTGTTCACTACACTTTCCCTAAAATAAGCCAGCAATGAAAATAAATAAATAAAATAGTGTGAAAAATACAGTTGCAGTGAAAAGCATTTCCGAAGGACCACATGACACTGAAGAGTAATTATGCTGAAAATTCAGCTTTGATCGCAGATATAAATTACTTTTTAAAATATTTAAATAGAAAACAGTTATTTTAGATTGTAAAAATATTTCACAATATTACTGTTTTTGCTGTATTTTTGATCAAATAAATTAAGCATTGGAATGAATTAAATCATGAATTACATTCTGCATGATAAAATATAAAGATTTCACAGTGATCTTCTGTAATGTTTTTGTTTTTTTTAGTTACTACTACAACATTACTACATTTATACATGTGAGGACGAGCGGAGAGTATAGAATACTATAGATTAAAAAAACTATAGCGAATACGTGCATATCAACAGCCTTGAATTAACCATAATTTGATATGATTACAATAACAAGATAAAATGTTAATAAATTAGGTGTATCAGCAATCATAAATCAAAGAAGAAAATTTCTTAGAAATATATGTTACCTAGGTGACGACGAGGATTACTCAGTCGCTTTGTGTAGTTTCAGTATGAAACAGCGCGGGGGCGCGCCTGTGCATATGATTTTCCGATGGTAAAAACAAATGATATGTTGTTGTATTACTTATGAATATATTGTTAACATTTTACAAAAGTCAAACTCAAATACAGTTACGGGGTTTTCGACCAGCGAATGTGTGCAAATGTGCATTTTGTCCGTCATTAAAACGGCGCCGGCGGCATCACATTAAGTTACATTTTCATCAACGGGTTAAGTTTGTTGTAGCTATATAGGCGCTCAGTTTTTCCTGTTGTAAAATAGATTTGGCCAAAATCGCATTTTATAAAAGATGAAATGCTACTGTATGCACAGGCTATTTAAGTGTAGACTATGTATTGGCTATATGACTAGATGGCAACTTCTAGCCTAGACCTCTCTCTCAGGTCCCAAATGTCTCAGTCAGACATCAAGTAAATAAAATATGAGCTTTTATAGACAAAGTGTTTAGTACTTATTCAAACAACAAGATCTTTATTTACCCCTGCAAAACTTCGTTCAGCTGCTGCCTGCTGTGCGGCTGCTGCGGAGCTTCAGTTCATTCAGTCACGATAGAGGCGGCGGAGTTATCAGGTTTACTGACAGTTTGAGGATCGAACAAGATTTACACAAGCTCTTTTAAGAACTTTTATTGGCTAAATATTTTTAAAACAGACAGACAGACGTAAAGGGTGAACAATAGCAATAGCATTGAGTTATTGAAGAAGAAAAAAAACACCACCACCACCAAAAAAAAAGGGCACTTCGAGTGTAAGAGCAAAAAGGGCATGTGCTCTGCACAGGTTGAGCCCTACCTGTGCACGTGCCTGCCCTCCCCCACTATCAACGAATACCCTCCCACCGAGTTCGTGCTCGTCAGTGCCTGTGCACCAGATTTTCTGTGAACGCGCCCGTCTCATCAGCATCCATCAACACCATTAAGTATTTTGTTATTGTTGTTTTGTTATTTTGGAGTAGATTGTTACGAAATGGATTACCCACCAATTAAACGTAAATAAACACCATCGTCTGTCTGAAACGCTATTATTGCTGTATGGTATATGCGGCAGACATGGTCATTGTACATTATTCTATTGCTTATATAACAGAGCTAACGTTAGTCAGATAGCACATACAATAACAGTAGCTTTACTACTGTTCTTACTCTCGTAAGAAAGATAGAGTAGCATTGATTCTTCCAAAAAGCCTAACTTTATCCCTTTATCTGGGCATGTTTATCCACCTAACGTTACGTTCACACGGATTTCAGTGCAAACAAACGAACCTGCCCAACAAGTGCTAACGTTAGCTATCCATACCAACACATTTGGGCAAACATACTTCGATTACTAACACAACACTAAGAAATGAAGTAACTGGTTGATAAAGCACAATTACCTGTCGAGAAGAAATGTTGCAAGCTCTGCATCCAGCTTGAACCCAATTAAATCACTCTCTCCACCTTTCAAATGCCGATCCGATGTTGATCCTGGTTTTATTACGGGCACGGTCGCTTTCTTTCTTTACTTCTTTCTTTTCAGCAGGTGTTCTCTTTTCCTGTGTTGTTTTTGACCTCCTAGCTCTTGAGGTTAACCGAGGAATTGGAATTTTTTCCGCCATCACCCTTCATTACTGCGCAAACTTCAGGCGTGCGCATGTGATTGTAACGTGCCCGAAGGGTGGCGTGTGCACGACCTGTGATTGACAGTCAGATTTCACACCCCCCTGCGCTGATTGGACCCGATGATCCGGGACAGGTGGATTTTTGCAAAACAAATAACACGCTCCAGGTGGAGTTAGAAGCTCGGGCTTTTTTCTAAAACCACTTTATTTATGTTGTTCTGTCGGATTATAGTGTCAATTTCACTGAATATGATCAAAAAAATTTTGCCGACGGCAGCTTTAAAACAAAATGGGAGAAGGAAGGAGGAATAATTATATCTGAGGAAGAATGGACAATAATATGGAGGTATCTGGAAATGCACCAGGTCACAGAAATAGAGGGAGTTTGGTTGGAAAAATCTGATAAGATATTTTATTACACCCTCTCAGAAATCATTTCATGGTAATAATGCTCCTATGTGCTGGGGAAGATGTGGAAACCAAAATGCAAACCATTACCATGTTTTCTGGGATCGCTCTATTATTAAGGATTATTGGAGAGAAATACATATTGCCTTACAATATATTTTTAAATGTAAAATATCATTTGACAGTAAAACCTTATATTTTGGATATATACCTCAAGAATGGTTAAAAAGAGATAAATATTTAATGAATATTCTGCTGGTGGCTGTAAAAAAGAGCTTGACCAAAAAATGGTTGTCACACGAGAGCCCTACCCTAAATGCATGTATGGAAATCACAATGGACATTTACAAATTGGAGAAGATAACAGCATTTTTAAATCATAAACTGGAACAATTTGCTTTGTGCTGGGAAAAGTGGACAAACTATGCAACATCTCAAAGACCTGATTTTATTTTCTAGTTAATATTTAGAGTACACAGAAAGACTACTCCCTACATGTACATTATAGTTCTTTCTTCTTCTTTTGCCATTTTGTTTAAAAAATGTTTACATTTCTGGTGAGTAGATGTACGGCGAACACTACCGCATTGTGTGTATATATGGGCATGATATGAAGATATTCGATATATAGTATCTGATGTAGATCTAATTGAAATGTAATGTTTACCTGAGAAAAAGTAAATTAAAAAGTAGAGGAGTGGCCTACCTTTGGTACAGTGTTGCACTCTTTCAGTCTGCTCAAACTGCCCAATAGGTTAACTTATGCCTATAGAAAGAGAGAGGGAATATAAGCTTGTGTATACACAAAATATGACTTTTTTTTTCTCTCTCACAAAAACTGGGACTTTGATGTGACCTGGTTTTAATTAATATGTTAATATCATAATTGACAGTCCCAATTGTAAGGTAAACTGTGTATCAAAAGCTTTTAACCCAGATATTGTGTACACATCAAAAGAAACTAGAACCTGAATTTAAATAGGACTAAAAAAACTCAAACACAGAGCGGGGGATAAGGACAAACAGGGTTACTTTAATTAAAACCACACTGGCATTTTGAACAAACCAATCTTTTCCCAGACAACAATGACTCATAACCTATACAATCCCTTTCAAATTGAATTACAAAAAGTGTGATGACTTAGTTGTGCTCATTCGTCTGCATCAAGAAAGTCCTAACACATAACCTCTTATTTGCCCTCAAAACCTTGACATACACACTCCCAAACATCTCAACTGATGAGAGACAAAAGTGAAGAGTAGGAGTGTGCGTCCCGACTCCCGAACAAAGACGACCACAGCTGCACACTGAGGCACAACTGTGCCGACCGTCTGTCCACATGGCAGAATGAGACATGCAAACCTCACCGACCTGCAAACCATGTGGTGTCCTTGCAAAAAACTCCCTCATTTGATCTTTATTGAGACACTTGGGGAGTGACTCATGTGTGTTAGACATACTGAACAACACAGTATATCCACATTCCACCAACAGTGCTGAAAAAATAGCTCCCTGATTTAATATTGTCTTTAAAAAGTTGTTAAAAATGAAGGAAGGTGTAGGAGTTCTTGAATAGTGAGTCATTATAAAAATCCTCTTATCACATGTGATATTGGTTACCATGGTAACAAAGTCAGTAAGAAGCCTTCTCAGTGTCTACACTGCTAAAACGCATGGGAAAGATACAATTTTCTCTCTAAATAAACCAAAAGCAACTTGCTCACTGATGCGAAGGGCTCATAAGGTGTGCTGATACACTGTCACAAAATGTATTTAACTGTAAGTTCATCTATATTTTAAAATTCAGAATAGGATAGTTTTCTGTTACAAAGTAGTGATACACCAAAATGTTTTTTTTTTTTTTTTACAGAAACGCTGAAACGTTCAGCCGAAAACGAAAACCAAAAATCTAATTTCTGTAATTAAATGTGGGTAAGAGGGTAACTGAACTCTTTTTGCTGTTCAGTGTGTTGTGTTCTCAGGTGATAAATGAAACCGTGTAGTAAAGTTCTTCACAAGGTGTAACTTCTAGGGCTGGTCCGAATACCATTTTTTGAACTTCGAAGCTTCGGTAGTAATGAACATCGAATATTCGAAGCTTCGGAGAGAGGGGGCTGAACATATTCTTCTCACTAATAAAGGCAGGAATCTCAGTGTCTGTCTGTCTGTTTGCATTTTGATTATTTCGAGAACCGTTCATCCAACCGACTTCACAAGGGAGTGCAGTGTTGCATTTGGTGCAATATAGATGGACATGCGACACATTCAGAATTAATAAACTTTTAGTAAGCTACTGAACAGCGCGAGCGGGAAGCAGCGCACCTCACGCGGGCAGGGTTTAACTTATATGCTCCGAGAACGGACACTACACTAGTGATATAAAACGCACACACACAGGTCTGTTAAATTAAGCAATACTTTAAAGGTAGTCTAATTTTTTTCTGACTAACAAATTACTGACACAGTAAAAAACGAAAATTAAATAAAGAAAAAAACTAGATTAATTTAGATTGATAATAACGGGTAAAAGGCTAATACATTTTGTTTCTATTATTCTTTTTTCCACAATGTCAAAGCAACGCAGCTTAACCCAAAACACAAGCTCAGGCATGCACTTCGGTCCATACAAACTCCGCTGTTTTGCGCTCTAGCCAGAGAACACTCCCGTTGCAGTTAGGCGTCGGTTCTATTTCTAGCATGCACGCATTTTCCGCGTGGCTCGAGCCGCGCCTGAGACGCGTGTTTCACACAGGCAGTGTGCAAACTCCAACCTGTTAGCATGGGAGCTGAAATAAAAACGTACATCCCACGCAGCTGAGATGCTCACGCCATGCAGCCAGTGTGTCGCCGGCCTTATTCAAGCGCGAGTGAGAAACGTTTCGCGGGGGATCCCAGGTGTGCAAAAAAAAAAAAAAAAACGAATATTCGAATGTCAAATTTTCAAATCGAATACCAACCCACCGAACGAATATTCGAATATTCTGGTCCAGCCAACTTCTCTACACTTTTGAAAACATTTTACATATTTATTACTCAAACATTATTTTTGTTCATGGTAAAGTGCGTCAACACTGCTGACAAATGTAGCCTACCTGTAGTAGCTTTTCCATGTTGTATGAACAAAACAGACACTGACACATATCCAAAACAAACACGGTCAGTTTTGACTATGCATTTGAGAGAGTGTTTGTTAGATTAGAACTGGGACAAAATATATCTTAAAATTCAGCATTAAATGAAAATTTACCCTATATATTTTCAAAATGCATGTTCTAGATATTATTTGTGAACAATTAATCTATTAATATAAGTATGGGTGGGCTGTATGACCAAATTTCTGTTTCACGGTATGACTAATTTTATTTCACAGTAACGATATATTTCACGATATAGTTATTTGTAGTTATTCTCGAAAAATCTACAAAAAGGGCTTTGTATAATAAATAAACCCAAATACTTTAGAAATGAAAAGTATTTCTCATCATGTTTGATTTTTCTTTTATTTGGTAAATTATTTATTTGGTAAACTTTTCTTTTGATAGTAGTAAGCAAAACACACTCATCAACTTTTAGATGAACTGCCCCCAAATTATTGATATTAAATACAACTCATAGGTGCAATTCAACGTTAAATAAAGTGTTGCTGAATAATTTTTCAATTTCATGTTATTGCTTTACTTCATCAATTAGTTTATAATGAATATTTTAAATTGAACTATTCTATATTCATAATAAATTAGTTACTTCCTTTTAATTTTGTAGGATATTAGTAATACTAGTTATGTTTACATGTGTTCCCCGGTACATTTTTGCCATGTCTGCTTATTATACTGCGTTTTTAAGGGAATTGTTTTTCTCTTTTTGTTATATCTGGCAACCCGTCACCTGGAGATTTAATCAAGAGAAGCTCAGAAGTGTCGAGTTCAGAAGTGACTAGAAGGAGAGCAGCAGTATGAAAACCGAACAGGAGCTACTGTTAGTGTTGACTAACTAAGTAGTTTAAATTATACACACCTTGTAACTGCGTCATTATTTTATAAATAGCCCGGTGAACACTGACACACTCCCTCTCAGTGTGTGTGCACGCGCGCGTCTTTTGCATCAGTAAAATGCGATCAATTCATTTGAGTGTCAAGTTGTAATCACGTATCGAATCAAAGGAAGATTTTATCAGCTGGTTCAGTGGCCAATTGTTTGGAGTTAGAAATATATTACTCGCGCTGCATATTTAGTCATTTTGCCTCAGACTAGGGTTGCCAACCGTTCCGTATAATACGGAATCGTTCCGTATTTGACACATAAAAGGCTTGTTCCGTATTGAACTGATACGGAACGCACTTTGTTCCGTATTTTTGAAAATCAATTCAGTGTAAATCCATGACAGACGCATACCTTCTAATATATATGTCAGACAGACTATGAACGAAGACCCGCTGCTATAATGGCAAATTCGGGGACTTGGCGCCCCCTTGACGGGCTCTGACGTGTAATGACGTAGAGTTGGCTCATTGGTCGCACGTCAGAGGCGCCCGCGCCATTGGATGTGCAGCTGCCGCAGCGCAGCCTATGAGCGAGCCAGACGCTCTGCAGCATAGATATACACACGGCTGTGCAGCTGCAAATGCGTTTTACAGGCTTCAGTAAATCGAGCAAAATGAGACATTTGTAGGCTATGATAAGAAAAACTGCTACATTAAAAATACATTTTTTTGCACTGGAAAGAACATTTTAGAAGTCTAATTCTATTGAATAAGTTTGCACAAGGCTACAGAAAACGGATGTGTTTATTTTTCTTCAAATGCAGTAAGCCGATGAGTTTTGAATGTTATGTTGTATTTGTTTAGGTTAAAAATAAAACGTATTATGAACTAAACAAATAGATGGTTCATTTTTGGCAAAATGATCACGATAGCCTTTATATTTATATTTATGAGTTTTGAATGTTATGTTGTATTTGTTTAAGTTAAAAATAAAACGTATTATGAACTAAACAAATAGATGGTTCATTTTTGGCAAAATGATCATGATAGCCTTTCTGAGTGGTTAAGTCTTGTATATTGATTAAGCCTACTTTGCAATTCAAATTTTAGTGCAACTTAAAATAATATATAATGCAACTTTGCCTAATAAGTTGCATTATAATGTGCTATAAAATGTATGAACTTCAGGGGTTATTTTTTCAAAAAAATTTTTTTCGAATTTTTTCAAAATTTTCTACAGATTTTCTACCAAAACCACACGTGTGCTAAGGTCGTCCATTCATTGGACAAGGATTCTCAAGTAGGGAAATCAGGAAGTTCAAAAAAGGCTCAGCATGGAGATAGTTTGTACTGCAATATTTGTTATTTTACTAATTTTGTGTTATTCTGTACAAACGCAATATGAAGAAACTGCGCAGAAGACGGATAAGGTATAAAGTTTTCATTCATAGAGAGGGGCTATGTTCGCACATTCAAATAATGAGATTCTTATTGTATATACTGCTAACAAGTGCTGTCAATGTTAACGCTTGCGATATCGTTACATTATATGAACTGCAAAAGCTTTTTTTGCATCTATGCGCGATTAGACTAAAGAGAATGCTCTGTATGTGAATGTCCTGATGCACACACTCATTCATTCATTCCATTCCAATGATGCACACACGACGCGCAGAAAGACGCGCAACAGTATCGTGTGGCCGGACAGCGCGCCGGAATGGAATTCTCTTTCGCACTTGTCTTGAACAACAATAACACAAACCATTATGCCAAAATCTCCGACTACGGAAGCCTGTTAACTCAAAGGCGCAGTGCTTTCTTGCAATTGGGTCGGTTCATGTTCACACCGTAAACGAACCGTACCAGAGTTCGTTTGGAACCGTACCGAGACCACCTCTTCAGCTGGGTCTCGGTTCGGTTGTTTGGTCCGCACCCGAGTTCGATTGCTGTATTCACACCTGCCAAAAAGGTCCGCACCAAGGGGGGAAACGAACTAGAGTTCGATTCAATCGAACCAAACAAGGCAGGTGTGAATACACCCTTAGTTAAAATCTCCCGGAATCTAGAGCTATAACCCCCCCCCCCCCATTTTCCATATCAAGAAAGTCGTAGTTTGATGTAAAATTGTTGAGGTATAAGACTGTGAAAATATGTAATTACAAAGACTACAAACCCATACGAGCTTGTTGACGTACATAGTGCAAGACGAGAGATGTAGTTCATTGAGCAATTTTCACATAAAACTAAATGTCACTCTTCTGTTTTATGACAAACTGACTTTCTTAACTTTCATAATTATCTTTTAAATTGACAAACATCATATGTGTAATTCAGGGCACAGTTCAGACGGAATAAAAAGATAAGTTGTCTCTCGCCATTGACTACCATACATATTTTTTCTGAAATAAGGCCCCATGAGCCGAAGCGGAGGGGAGGGACTTTGACAAATCTCAGTGTCTCAGTCTCACACACGCTGCATGTGACGTGAGTTAACCACGCCCACTTATTTACATGTCGCGGTATACACGGAATAAAAAAATCTGTTAGGTCGCATGTTCACCAAAGCATTTTTAGCCAGCTGAAAACGCTATGCGCTCTGCTGAAAATGCCTAGCTATGAGCGCTTGAGAGCGTTTTGGCAGCGCAGCATTTTTTTTTTTCAGTTGAGACACTTTGCTTTTTATGATACGGAATATCTGCGAAGGTGTTACTAGTATCTCAATTTCACACATATTTTGTTTCTGTGTTGATTCTACAGGTCCTTCTCAAAAAATTAGCATATTGTGATAAAGTTAATTATTTTCCATAATGTAATGATAAAAATGTAACTTTCATATATTTTAGATTCATTGCACACCAACTGAAATATTTCAGGTCTTTTATTGTTTTAATACTGATGATTTTGGCATACAGCTCATGAAACCCCAAAATTCCTGTCTCAAAAAATTTGCATATTTCATCCGACCAATAAAATAAGTGTTTTTAATACAAAAAAAAAAAAGTCAACCTTCAAATAATTATGTTCAGTTATGCACTCAATAGTCAATACTTGGTCGGGAATCCTTTTGCAGAAATGACTGCTTCAATGATGCGTGGCATGGAGGCAATCAGCCTGTGGCACTGCTGAGGTGTTATGGAGGCCCAGGATGCTTCGATAGCGGCCTTAAGCTCATCCAGAGTGTTGGGTCTTGCGTCTCTCAACTTTCTCTTCACAATATCCCACAGATTCTCTATGGGGTTCAGGTCAGGAGAGTTGCCAGGCGAATTGAGCACAGTAATACCATGGTCAGTAAACCATTTACCAGTGGTTTTGGCACTGTGAGCAGGTGCCAGGTCGTGCTGAAAAATGAAATCTTCATCTCCATAAAGCTTTTCAGCAGGTGGAAGCATGAAGTGCTCCAAAATCTCCTGATAGCTAGCTGCATTGACCCTGCCCTTGATAAAACACAGTGGACCAACATCAGCAGCTGACATGGCACCCCAGACCATCACTGACTGTGGGTACTTGACACTGGACTTCAGGCATTTTGGCATTTCCTTCTCCCCAGTCTTCCTCCAGACTCTGGCACCTTGATTTCTGAATGACATGCAAAACTGAGCAACAGTCCAGTGCTGCTTCTCTGTAGCCCAGGTCAGGCGCTTCTGCTGCTGTTTCTGGTTCCAAAGTGGCTTGACCTGGGGAATGCGGCACCTGTAGCCCATTTCCTGCACACGCCTGTGCACGGTGGCTCTGGATGTTTCTGCTCCAGACTCAGTCCACTGCTTCCGCAGGTCCCCCAAGGTCTGGAATCGGTCCTTCTCCACAATCTTCCTCAGGGTCCGGTCACCTCTTCTCGTTGTGCAGCGTTTTTTGCCACACTTTTTCCTTCCCACAGACTTCCCACTGAGGTGCTTTGATACAGCACTCTGGGAACAGCCTATTTGTTCAGAAATTTCTTTCTGTCTTACCCTCTTGCTTGAGGGTGTCAATGATGGCCTTCTGGACAGCAGTCAGGTCGGCAGTCTTACCCATGATTGCGGTTTTGAGTAATGAAACAGGCTGGGAGTTTTTAAAAGCCTCAGGAATCTTTTGCAGGTGTTTAGAATTAATTAGTTGATTCAGATGATTAGGTTAATAGCTCGTTTAGAGACCCTTTTCATGGTATGCTAATTTTTTGAGACAGGAATTTTGGGTTTTCATGAGCTGCATGCCAAAATCATCAGTATTAAAACAATAAAAGACCTGAAATATTTCATTTGGTGTGCAATGAATCTGAAAGTTTAATTTTTATCATTACATTATGGAAAATAATGAACTTTATCACAATATGCTAATTTTTTGAGAAGGACCTGTATATTAAAATGTCGATACAATGTAACGTATTTTCTCCGGCTCTTGTTTTAAATTATTTTGTTCCGTTATTATGCTTGTAGTTGTCATCTGTTGGACAGTTGGTAAAAAGTGACAGTGATGAGCGCTGCGTTTTACCCCAAAGTTGAACATTCTTCAACTCTCGGCGACCAGTAAAAAACGCTCAGCGCTTCAGAGTGAAAAAAATGCTCAGCTCCTCGTTACACTCATGGCGTTTAAAAAACGCAGAGCTCCTATTGAAAATAATTGGAAAAATACACCAGCTGCGTGAAAAAAAAGCTTTTGTGGACACACGGCCTTATGGTTGACATTTCCTACCGCGGTAACGATATACCGCCATACCGCCCAGCCATATAGGCTTCAACAAAAATGTTTTGACCTCGTAATGTTTAATCAAAATGCTGGATCCTCAGGTGAAAACAACTTCTCTCTGGTAACATATGCAGGACTTCTCCAATCATTTTTTAAACAAAAAACCTGCCCTTTTTTTAAGCTCGTGTTCATCTGCCCTCACTTTTGAGAGAAATGCCTCATCTCAAAATCCAGTAAACAACCAATGAATAAAAGCAAGTTCTCATCCTACATTTTTTCTTTTTCAATAATCTGTTCACTCAGGTGCAACAACTAATCCATCTGTGTACCGTGCATGGAAACCATCAGCAAGTCAAGTTGCTTTAGGCCCTGTCCCAAATGACACACTTCATATGCACTTTCGGTCTAGTGGACTACAATGGCTGCGGCGTGCGCCTGTCCGTTAAGTTCATGAGATGTAGGTTGTCCCATTTGTCATTTTAGGTGTCAAAAGGGTGCTCTGGGTTGATATGCGCCCTCGATGTGCACTTTTGCCAAGCCCGCACTGAAGCGATCTCCACAGCAGAAAGTGGCATTACGTCACGAAAGTCACGGACTCATAGGAAGACCACGAGTGATCAGGGTGCCAAGGGTGATCAGGGTTGGACAGGGCCCAAGTCTTGTTAAACTTCACACACTTAAGTGAACGAGCGGTGGTGGGCGCATGCGCATCAATCAGACTAAATATAAAAATATTTTTTTGTTAGAAATTAATTGTAGGTTTAAAATTCTACTTGAAACACAAGTAATCATATTTATGAGAGCAGTAACAGTAAATGCACTATTGTTGGAATAGCCCATTAATGTAATATAATTAGCCTATGTTCCGATGAGTGAATGTGTGTTCTTTATACCTTATACAAGTTAAAGGCAGGGTAGGTAGAATTTGTTTGAACTGTCTTTATATATCAATGCATAATTAAAATGTAAGTGCTCTGGAAAAGAAATTATAAAAATCGAGTGTCTGTAGTCCTCTCAGGACTGTAATAAACACAGCTCATTATTCCATTCGGGACGAAATAAATTATTGGCTGGGGCGACTGTCACTCTCCCTCGCTACCATGGATACCACCTCTGCTGATACAGGAGCAGCCCAAATGCGCGCAACCGTTTGAAGAGGCACGGAAGCTAGTAATAACAATTATGGCAGAGAAAGAACAGTCAAAATTCTCAGTACCTGCATATAGAGGCAGCGAAGTCAAACAAGTTAAAAAAAGGAAGACAGTATTTGAAAAGGCTATGAACAAAAAGTCTTTGGATAAATCAAGAAATCATACGAGAGTCAATATCGGCGTGGCTTTCCAGCGGTGGCGACAACTGAGGGATCTCAAGGGGCTGAAAAGTGACTCCATGATGGCTTTATTTCTGCTGGACAGGTAATCTTGCAGTTTTCATTTTGATGGCATTTATTTTTTCATGAAGCATGTATCACTAGCACACGTAGCTACCTACTATAGCTACCTAACGTTACGTAGCATAACTAACGTTACACTGGTTTAGCTATGACAGTGTAACTTTGGTGTCGACTGGTATAACGTTACTGTTAGTGAGCCAGGGTTGAGACGATAAATAAGCAATAGGCCTATCTGCAGTTGAAAGCTGTTTTGTTTAATTTCGCCAAATTTTTTAGGTTAAAAAGTTTAGGGGATCTATTTTTATACCTAGCTTTACCCTCTGCCTAAACTTTGTTCCTATGTTCACCGTGAACTCTACCTGCTCCGTTTTTTCACGTTTGGTTTGTTGTTATATGCTCTACATATGTTTACCTATGTCTTTATGTTGTATCTGTATGTGTTATACAATATATGTTGTGTGTGTGTGTTATATTATCTTGTGTCTGCAATGCAGTTGTGAGAAGGTGTTTGAGTGTATGTTACTCAGTTTATCTGTAAACAATACATTTGAGCCGACGATGCGGTACTTGTCTCCGGAGTGTAGTCCTCATCAGAGCCAACAGTGCTTTCATCGTGGAAGCTCTTACATGCAAAACACCTGTATATGTTATGAATCTTACAAATTCACCTTCATCACAGTGTAACTGATAGTAACGGCTAGTGCTGCACGATTAATCATATCGCAATCGTAATAGCGATGTCAAGCCTATGCGATTATATGACGCAAAATGCTGCGATTTTATATGAAATAAACAAATTAGGGCTGTTAACACAATTAACACAGCATCTGTTCTTTTTTTGCCATCCTTTGGCTACTTACATGATCCCGCTCTTATTCATGCGAAACCATTCATGCGAGACAAGTCAAAGAGAGCGCGCTGCCTGTGAATGTCCTGACTGAAAGACGCGCGTCAGTATCATGCGCATGCACAGACCGCGCACCAGAATACAGTTCTCTTTCGCGCTTGAACGAACAATAACACACACAATTATGCCGTTTGTCGAGTATCTTTATAACATAAGAGCAGTCTTATGATGAACGTGAAGAGTTGTGAGAGAATGAGGCGCGTGTGTGAGATCCTCGTCTCTGTCAGCAACGGCTGCCCTTAAAGAGCCAGTAGCCAATAATGCTCTGTCAGTAAAGTTAATCAAAGAACAAAGGGAACAGAGAAAATTACTCACTGCTCTTGACTAAAGAACCTGTTTAGCTTTAATAAGAATTAGTCTATATATAATTTATAATTTATGCAGCGCATACTGTTTGGTAACTTTATTAAATTTCTGTATATGTGCTACATGTTGGACAGGAAGGGCACAGGTAAATATGACATTATAGATCATTATAGGTGTTATCAATCATTTAGTTGTTGTTGCTAGTTTGAGTTGAGAAATACACATTTCAGAATCATCACTAATCTGTGTGTGCATTTTGCTTTAGAACCAAGCAAATTGACTCATGAAACCATTTGTTTATTATATCGCAATCGCATATCGCAATCGCAATATTGACCTCAATAATCGCAATAGACATTTTCCCCAAATCGTGCAGCCCTAGTAACGGCAAACGTGTATCAATGAAGCTATTTATAGCTTTGCCTTATATTGAGTTTGATTCGGTTACAAGCTAGTAAAATATTTTAAACTTTACCAGTATCGATATGCGAGCTTGATAGTGAGTACTAACAGCCATGTTAATTGTTTATATTCATACTGATAAAGTTAGTTATTTTATTACTTGTGATTCTGACATGATGTCACTACATGCACTGCGCTCCTCTCTGCTCGGCGCTGGTAAACGCGTCCGACTCTTCCAGCTGAGCGAACGGCCGGGATCGCGCGTTCATGTGTTTTGGGGGCGTGGCTTTGGAAGGAGCCGAGAAGGGAGGGGGTGGGAGTTAAAAATGAAAAATGAGCTGTGTTTATTGCAGTCCTGAGAGGACTACATACACTCGATTTTTATAATTTCTTTTCCAGATTACTTACATTTTAATTATGCATTGATATATAAAGACAGTTTAAACAAATTTGGAAAGAAGTATTTTTGGGGAATTCTACCTACCCTGCCTTTAACATTTTGTAATTTTGTTTATTATCTTTTTTTTTTATTTAGTCATTTTAATTTCTGCTTTAAAATAGTAAGCAATCAGTATTTTTAGGTTTAGCATGTAATGTTTGTATTTTAACCCTTTTTTGCTCATAATGTACATACATTCACTATATTTGTTTTCATAGGCTTTATACTACACATTGTTTGGAGGACAGCATTGGGCAGTATATGGAATACAATTTTTTTTAAATAATGGAATCAATGAAAATTGATTTTTAATTAAACATTTTTAATATATAATCATTTTTTGGTTTTTCATCCAATGAATCGATTAATAAAAAAAATGGACAGATTAATTGGTTATCAAAATAGTTAAGTTGCAGCCCAAGTCACAGTTACAGAAGAAAAGATATGTTGCTATTTCCATTTCATTGCGACTTAAACACAAGCAAGTGGTAAAATTTACACAAACAAAAAAAATGAAATCATCACCCAGGTGTCAGATGTTCTGGGTTCCTGCTTGATAGGAAATTTACTTAACAAAAAGGAGTTGTTTTGAAAGGCTGATTCTTTTGCAGCATCGTGCATCTGTTTTTCAGTTTATCTTGGCTTACACAACATGCAAAACATGTATGTGCTATTGGAAGTTCAAGAAAATGTTTAAAAACAGAGACAAATTACAATCTTTTTTTACACAAAATAGGTTGGTAAGTACTAGAGACCATCAGTAAGTATAATGAAGAAAGAAAAAAGCACCATCAGAAAATCCAGATGAGTCATGCACTGTGTCATAACACACTGATATTGTGTGACAGAAAGAGAGTTCGATGACAACCAGGTGTGTCTATCAGCATTTAATGCAAAGGGAACAAACATAACCCAGCGCAAGACTACACAGAGACTTCCAGCGCGAACAGGAAATGAGGAGTGAGGAGGCACAGAACAGAAGCCAAAACAGTGGAGGTGATGTCAGAGGAAAACCCCATATTGAGACTTTACCATGAACTGACTATTGTTACTGAGTGGACAGATCGAACACAGTGTCCACACATGGGGACAGAACTGCACAACATTAAGATGAAGCTTGTCCCAAGCTGACTGGTACAGTTAAATTATAAGCTCTAACTAACACAAAATTGCTTTTCTTTCTTCCCTCTCCAGGCAAGTAGACCCAGATGCACAGATTCTCACAAGTTCTCAATTAAAGATGATTAAAATAATGTGTTAGCTAAAGTTAACGCAATAACAAGTTAAGTTCCTCATTCCTTACTTGTCTCACTAGTCCAAAAAAAAAAAAAAAAACTTCTCTTGAACTGCATCAAAGCACATGGTGCTTTATGCACATGGCGCAAAGCGATTTAAAGTAAAAACTGCAATTCAATTACACTTTCTGGACTTGTAATTTTGGTAATTGGTAATTTTGAATGACTCTTATATGACTCGGGAATAACAACTCTCAGAGAGTTATTCGTTCATTGTTTTTGTGACCAAGTATGCTTAACATCCTTTCATTCATCAAATTGGTTTCCTGTACAGAGCCTATTCGTCTGTTATATGATAAAAGGACGAACGACTCGGACAAAAGTGAATTAATCATAATGGGTTTTTCATCAGAATATGTTAAGTTTGCATAAACAGACATGTTGGGGGAATTTGCCCACTGAAAATGTAAGGTGCAACATTTAAATTTAACTTTTGTTTGTTTTGCTGAATGAGATTCAAATATCTAAGACATGAAAATTATCCGTTCTTCACATCACTAGTACTAATTGTGATTTTACTCTAAATCTAAAGTGATAACTGAGTCCGAGGACGTGAACAGCTCTGAGTAGAACATCACGGGTTGTCATCTCATAATTATGGCAATTACGACATGGCGCGAATGCAGCAAAACAGCAAGTAACTTGACATTCTGAAGTAGAAAGACTGAAATAGTATTTTCTTATTAAACATACTCCAATAATCTTAGCTTTATTTACAACTTTGAATGTTAATGATGTTAAGCATATTTGAATATTTTACCATACATTTGCCATACTAAAAACGAAGTTGAAAAACTGAAGTGAAGCGAAAAACCAACCTGAACGCTTTGTTTGTCAGATCCCGTCAGCAGACCTCAACAGAAAATGGAGAGAAAAGGGTACTAATACCACATAATGGCTTTTTGAGAGCTAAATGTTAAAGAGTGAACATCTCTCTCTTTCTGATGTTCTCCAGGGATGTCCTAATGCTGGATTATTGATTTACTAGCCTCAACTATATCACACACACACACACACACACAAATCACCAGAAAGGTTTGAAACGGAGAAAACAATCTTATAAAAGATTTATAGATAAGAGCACATATATTTCATGAGTATAATTGAGAACATTTCTACTATGAGAGCTTTCAGGATTAAGCCTAATGCACAAAAAAATTACTTCAATAACAATACTTTAAATATTTAACAACATAAGACCTCAGACGGTCATGTTAAACCATCTGGTTTATTTGGACAACCAATACAAAATGATCAAAGTCAACATGAAAGAGCAAAAAATATATTAGTATTGACTGTATGGCACTGATGCTGACAGAAAAATCTTAGATAGAATAGGTAAGTGAATCTACAAAATCTCCCGACCGTCCTTTAATAGGACACCACTGATCTGATATATTTATAACAACACTGGAAACCAAAGGATGAGTATCTGTTAAAGTTGTGGAGCAGGCCCACTCTCTTAACACGTTATATAAATATGTGGCCTCTTTTAGGTTTGCACGGTGATCTGGATTTCATTAATTCTCTATAAATTCTTTATATCATGTCATAAAGACACACTGTTAACTGTTAAGGATTCTCTACAGCCACAAACAGATCCTCTATGCTGTAAAAAGTACACACTGTGTGGGAATTTCAACAGATGGAATATTCCCACAGTGATGGGGGGGTTTGACGAAACCCAATTCCAGCTCCTCCAAAGCTACAAATTTTTCCATACAATGACCACTCGCCATACAGTTTTATGAACCTGTCAGAAAAGATAGCTTGCCATAATTTTGCTTAAGTCTTTCCAGATTTTGATACTCGTTGACATCAGTCCATTACTCTTTGGACTGCTCTGCGCAGAACTGTGAGGAAAACCAGCCGGAAATTTGTGTGAGCCAAAGCTACAATGCAGAGTAAGTCATTGACGTCTTAGAAAAGTTGACTTATTTATTTATTTGTTTTATTTTAAACATTTATTTTTAATAGATGTTTTTTTAGAAGTGGTACTTTATTTGCTCTCTTTGATTCTATTAAAGCAACACTATGTCGTTTTTGCGGTTTTTGCTCTCGGGGTCCCCCTACAGTTGGGAAACAGTATTGTCTTATACTACTGTCGTAAAATCTGTAATGGTTATGTCATCTGATTTATTTATTTATAAATGTATAAACACTTTATAGATGACTGACTGCTGCGCTTGTGACAGGGTGCATGTTACTGAAAGAACGAGCATAGAGAGAGAGAGCCGGTCGTGCGCGCGCACACTCTCACCGTCTTCAAACTGTCTTGCTCTCCCTCCAATAGTGATCCTCGTCCAGTCTTTTAATTTGTCACTCTCCCTTTTTCTCCTTTTAGTCTCCTCTGACAAAACCTTTGCCTTCTTCCTTTTAAGTGTTGCTTCGGTCATGACAACAACATACAGACGGGTATCAAACGCTAGTTGGGGTCTCACGTCAGAATTTGAGGAAGTTGGGTTGGTGGGGGAAGTGACGTATGCCGTAAAGCAGTCGAATTTTGTAGTTTTTTTTGTGCTCGGGTTACTACCCGAAACCCGAAGTTACATAGTGCCAGTAAAAGCGATACAGACACTGTCAGGCTACGGCAGACGTGTCATTCAACCTATTGTAAGTCGATGTACCATCTCAAGGGTCTTAGAAGTATATAATGAAGGTTGAAAAACTACATAGTGTTGCTTTAAGTTTTTGTCCACAAAAACATGTCTTTTGTTCACAATAAAGAAACATGTTTGGATGAACCCAAAATCAGCCTGATTATACAGGGCTTCCGTAAAGAAAAAAAAAAAAAAAATCTGCCATCATCCTTAACCATTTCATTCATTCACGAGTTCACATCTACATATAATTATTATGGTAAAGGTTATGCGTACTTGGCGTGCTGTCCGGGTGGAGGGCTCCGAGCTCGGAATTTCTGCCCGAACCCAGAGTACTCCCCCCAAAAAGCAAAAGAGCAATAGGACAGCCACCAGACTATAGACCCCCCAAAGATGCAGCGAATTTCGCGGGCTGGCTTTCAATAAGCTTGATCGCTTGATCAAGTATATCTCCATGGCGTTAATGGGTGAGTTAAGCGGGAATCGAAAAAACAGCTGACCGGGAGGGCCCATGTAGCTTCTGACGTGAGCGGCTCGATGGCGTCAGGATATTGGGCTCTACCGGCCACCTGCGAGGTGGAATGAATTTGAAAATGCTGGCTGGGCAGGAAAGATAGATACGTGTCGAGTCCGCTGAGAAACCAATGCTCGCTGGACAGAAATATGAAAAAGGAAGATACATGCTGTCCGCTGAGAGACCAATGCTTGCTGGACAGAGGTAGTGGGAAGATAGATACATGCTGTGTCTGCTGGGAGACCCATGCTCGCTGGATGGGATAGAGTAGAGATAAGTACTGTAGTGAACTTTCTTCTAAAGTGTAGGAACTCAGAAGCGAAGACCAGGAGACGTTGGGATATCTTTCGAGCAGGTTTCTTTATTGCTGTAGTCTGCTTCGTCCAAGATCTGACTAAGGCAAAATACATTGTAAATTATATATCTTTCAAGAGGGAGGAGTTACATAGAGGTGGAGACACTCTGAAATAAAGAATGTAAATGAGGCACAGGAGTCCGCCCTGCTACCTGAAACTCCCCAGCCCTGATCTCATCGGCATTAACAGTGTGATTCAAATGCATAGAAACTAATCTAATCAGCCAGACCATTCAACGACAAAAAGTGATATTCTCAGTGCTCTGATCAATTTAACTTACAATAGAGAGATCAGGACAGACAGGAACAGGCAGGTTTGTGACATTTATCTTAGTTATAAAAATTCACACTAATAAACTTTCTCAGTTTATATACTATAGTATTGGAACCTAAATGAACATTTTAATAAATTTGTAATCCTACAGTACATAGTACGTCCGCTGGGAGACCCATGCTCGCTGGACGGGAGAGAGTAGAGATAACACTGCGTTCTATTATGTCAACGAACCAATTTTTGTCAACGAACCGATCTTTTGTCAACGAACAGATTCGGCCCTCGTATATGACGTCACTTCTACGCTTCAAGTATTCTGGTATGTTTTGCGCGTCCGAGTCGGAGAAAAACATAGACGCCACCCAGAAATCTGTTGCTATGGTAGCACTGGCCGAGTACCAGGTGCTTATCAAAACGCAGCCATTTGAACTTCTAAACTTCTCACTTATTTCATGTTTTAGTTATCTTCTGTTAGCAACCCTAGCCACGTTAGTAACGCCCGTTTGAAACAAGGTTTCGTTCAATATTCCACTCAGAACAAGGCCGATTCCCATACCCGCAGGCAGTGATACAGACGCAGTAAGGTATCGCAGTAATACGAGTGATTAAAATCGTAATTTAAACAACCAAAGCGGTCCAAAACCAATTAAAACAATTCATACAAGTCACACAGGGCGCAGCCATCTTGGTCGCTGGACCAAGACCAATGCTCGCTGGATGGAGAAAGAGGAAACATAGATGCATGCAACGTCCGCTGGGAGACCAATGCTTGCTGGACAGAGAAAATCATCAATTCGTTTTTTTTTTTGTTTTTTTTACACTGGAATATCAATTCTGAATAGTGAGGTACTGGAGAGAAGACATCACTGCTGGGGCAGTGGAGAAGATTAGCTAGAGAAATAGAGCTCCTGTGGGAGCAGAGGAGACATCACTGCTGTGGCAGTGGAGAAAATTAGCCAGAGAAACAGAGCTCCAGCGGGAGCAGAGGAGACATCACTGCTGTGGCAGTGGAGAAAATTAGCCAGAGAAACAAAGCTCCAGCGGGAGCAGAGGAGACATCACTGCTGTGGCAGTGGAGAAAATTAGCCAGAGAAACAAAGCTCCTGCGGGAGCAGAGGAGACATCACTGCTGTGGCAGTGGAGAAAATTAACCAGAGAAACAGAGCTCCTGCGGGAGCAGAGGAGACATCACTGCTGTGGCAGTGGAGAACATTAGCCAGAGAAACAGAGCTCCTGCGGGAGCAGAGGAGACATCACTGCTGTGGCAGTGGAGAAACTTACCTGGAGAAATTGAGCTCCTGCAGGAGCAGAGGAGACATCACTGCTGTGGCAGTGGAGAAAATTAGCCAGAGAAAGAGAGCTCCAGCAGGAGCAGAGGAGACATCACTGCTGTGGCAGTGGAGAAAATTAGCCAGAGAAATCGAGCTCCTGCGGGAGCAGAAGAGACATCACTGCTGTGGCAGTGGAGAAAATTAGCCAGAGAAACAGAGCTCCAGCGGGAGCAGAGGAGACATCACTGCTGTGGCAGTGGAGAAACTTACCTGAAGAAATTAAGCTTCTGTGGTGTGAGGCTGAGTGAAGGGAGGAGGAGATTGGGGCCTGGCAGACCGATGCTCGTCTTCTTGCACGTTAATCAAAGATGCGAGGAAGAGGAGGTGAGAGATTAATCCTTGCAGGATTATGCGCATCTGAAGTTTAGGTGGCCAAGCAAAGATAGCAGTCCGCGTTCAGAACAGTTTAGACTGCTTACATGAGAAGACTAAAACGTTTTAGAACCTGCATATATTCACCTCTGACCCATCGGTTTGATTCAGTAATCACTGTTTGATGTTGGATGATCATCAAACAGGAACCGTTAACATGACAGTTTATTTTAATTATTTCTATGGCTATGGGTCACATTCCCTGCCGATTTGTTCGTTATGAATCAGAAAAACAATAGTGAAGCAGTGGTTTTAAATCAGGCTACTTCAAAAATTAAATAATACATTTACGCTATAACTTTAAGTTTCTAGGCGATTTTTGTAGATACATTGCAGGACAGTGTTAGTGATGGGTTCTTGATGATTCTGTGTGCAATCTGCACGTAATGTGAGACCTACTGTTTACGTGTGAGTTTATGCCACGAGGAAGCATCGTGTTAATGACGGCAAATCATTTGTACAGAAATTATTTAAAGCGAGTGTTCCCCGATCAAAAATTAATATCCAGATAGCATAACTGGCTCGTGATTCAACAACTGAAGCGATGCGAAGTTCGACCGGGGACGGAAACTAAAAGGTTTTGAGCTGAGCACTCACGGAGTTGACCCGGCAGACGTTGAGAGTGTGGACTGGTCGGGACTGAATCTCCAGCGCGGCTTACTTGGGGCCTGCTGCGGCGGCCTGGCGCTGGAGGAAGGCCCGTTCCTTCGTGTGAAGAGGGCGGCATTGCCTTATTGTCCATTTCTCTATGGCAGGAATTATTGAATGCTCCGTTTAAAGAAATATGCGGAAGTAGATTGCGGATGTTTCGCCCGTGGTGGCGAGGACCCGTTTGTTTAGCCTGATGCCCGCGAGATAACACCAGAGGATTGCGGCAAATATTCCTGATTCTGACGAACAAAAGATTCTTCATCAAATGGGAAGAGCTCGATTCGGACATGATAGGATGGTAGGCTACTGCGGGGCCAAATGCTGATAAACCGTCAAGAAACACAGGTGGGTTCTGCTGTTATTTATCTTGTCCTGAGTTGATTACTGATTGATCTCCACTTGTGCTGATTGGGTTAATTATCTGCACCTGCTCCTCCCGAACCTTGTTAATAAAACATCATTAAACACAAAGATTTTTTATAGTTTTTTAGTTTTTTATAAAACCTGACAGATTTCTGTCCCTCTACTGAAAGCTCATTCCACCAATTTGCTAGCCTATAAATCTAGACGCACCCTAGCGGCAGCAAATTTTATTTTGCAGCCAGTGTCGTCTAGCAACTCTCCGTTGGCTTGCGAGCTGGAAAAAACAAACTCTAGTCAGGCCAATCACACTATAGTGTCGGTGGACGGGCTTAACATAATGACGGCAGAGTTGCGACGGTTCCACGTGTATTCCCCGCTACTTGACAACAAAGAAGATGGCTGCTCCAGCTGCTGGCAAACAGCGGTCTTTCAAATCGGCTTTGGCCGCGACTCCGAAGACTTGGAGTTACGCATTTCTTTGAGAAATGAACAAAGAACAGCACTGAAGTCCGTCGCTCTAACTACGTCACCTTCTTCGTTGCTCTGGTTGGTTGTAGCGCTATCCTATTGCGTGCAGAGGGAATTTGAAAGACAACCGTTTATCCCGCCCCTCAGATTGAGCCCTGCCAATGGTGTGTTCCCAGACCCAACATCTTGATGTGGGTCTGGCTTGTCAGGTTACCAATTTGCAGCTGCAAGAAGTAATCCACAATAACCAAGAGGTTTAATCCAAGTCTTCTGAAGAGACACAATCGCTCGCTGAAGCCCCCCTAAAAAGGGCCAAGAGACGTCCCTGGCGGGCACAAAGAACTACAGAGTGCCAAACAGTGAGGCTGACCTGGAAACAGGCCTGAGAGTTTCCTGTCTGGCACGTGGGAGTGTAATTGGGAGCAGCCACACAATAAAATGGCCATAATGGCCAAAAGATTAACAGGAGGGTGCCTATTGGTTTGGAACCTTCCAAGAATGTGTTTGTGTGTGTGTGAGACACTGAGCACTGCACACTCACCATTAATTGAATCCATGAAAGGGGCATAAACCTACTTGTGTACAAAATAAGCCTGTGACACTGACAATAAACCCAATCATTGACTCATAACCTGTCTGAGTAGGACTGAGTCGTCGTGGACTTGACTACCGTCCCAGTGCAGATCCTGCTGAATAAATGCAGGTAACTGCAACAATCAATGTAACTGTTTATCAAAATGTAATAATTACATATTTCAAATGAGAGATGAAAAGGTTCATTCAAAAATGAAATAGTTCACCCAAAAATGAAAATTCTGTCATCATTCACTCACACCAATGCCGCTTCAACCCCATAAGTAGGGCCCTATGAAATCCGTTTTATTTTTTTCCAAATTCCGTTTTATTATTTCTCAAATTCCGTTTTTTCCGTTTTTGGGAATTCAGGTTTTTTTACCCTTTACTGTTATTTTAGTCGTAAAAAGAGTGTGCTTTTAATGTGCTTTTAATGTTAATGATTAAAATATACACAAATAAAACAGGAATGACCTTTATTGAGGTAACAAACATCACATTTAGCCTACTACTTTTCAGGACAAATACTGCATGATGCAAACACTGCACTCAAAGTACTTCAGGTAACAACACAATATTAATGGTTATGAGCTTTAAATCGTCCAGTAAAATAAATTATATTAGTTTATATAAGTTTAAATAAAAGTCACAGTCAGTTTCTCTCTCGCGCACTGTCGAGCGCACTCCCGGACACACTCGGGCCCAGTCCCAATTCGCCTACTTATACTACGACCTAAAAGTATGTACTCTTTTTGTGAAGAAAAAGTACATACTTTTGAGTGTGTAGCAAAAGAGTAGGCAAGCTTTGGGACATACTATCACGTCATCTTTAACAGACAGATCTGTCGCGTGCATCCTGTCACCGTAACTGCCCTGTCAATCATCTAGTCACAGTTAAAATCCTCCATTCAATCTAATTTAATTTCCTACCGTTTCGGAGAGCACGTTCATCAGCCAGTCGTGGGTCTTTCATGCAGAGACCCTCCTCATGTGTTTGCAATTTGAATATAATGGCTCATCAAGGCCTTTTACAGTGCAAGTGCCGATCTGAACGGTGTCTAGCATGCCGTCTTTCTGTGCAAAAGCTGGTGTAAGCATGGCAGGACAGAGTCTTGCCCTCTGTCAGCGCAGACCGCCAAGCTGCCTGGTCTTCCGCAAGGTGATGCCATTGGTCAGGGTTGATGTTAAAGACATTCATGTCCCGCCTGACGACATCCTTTAAGCGGAGCTTGGGTCGGCCACAAGGGCGGTGTCCCACAGCTAACTCCCCATGGAAGATGGTCTTTGGGAGACGTTCATCTGGCATTCGACGTACATGGCCAATCCATGGCCGATCCAGTCGCCTCCTCCGGAACGTGGTGTACATGTCACTGCTGTTAGTGAGCTTCAGGACGGTGGTGTTCGAGACCCGATCCTGCCATGACAGGCCAAGGATCTGTCGTAGGCAACGGAAGTGAAAAGCATTAAGCTTGTGCTCCTGCCGCTGGTATGTAGGCCACGTTTCACTTCCATATAGCAGAACGGAGAGCACACAGGACTCATATATGCGCACCTTTATTTTGAGAGAAAGGTGGCTGTTGTTCCAGACGCGAGACTGAAGCCACCCAAAGGTTGTTGAGGCACGACCGATCCTGGTATTCAGTTCAGCATCAAGGGTGTTGTTTGCTGTCAAGGTTGAGCCGAGGTAGATGAATTTCTGGACAGCCGACAGCACTGTGCCATTGATGGTGACGTGAGGGGAAGCAGGAACGTTCTGAGCCATCACCACTGTCTTCTTGAGGCTTATGGTAAGTCCGAACTCTGTGCAGGCAGCAGCAAAAGAATTGCACATCTCCTGAATTTCTTGTTCAGTGTGAGCCATCTGCGTAAAGCAACTCTTCCGCTGAATTGTTTAAAACAAAAATAACCTATAAACCTGGATAAAAACCTATATAAACTATATAAACCTATATAACCAAGTTATTTAGGTATTTATTCAACGTTGTCTACATTATATTGCATCTGCAGCAGCATTGTGAACTTTTGTAAAGCGTTTAGCCATTACCTTTTAAATGCATCATTATATTCAAATTGCAAACACATGAGGACAGTCTCCACATGAAAGACCCACGACTGGCAGATGAACGTACTCTCCGAAACGGTAGGAAATAAAATTAGATTGAATGGAGGATTTTAACTGCGACAAGATGATTGACAGGGCAGTTTACGGTGACAGGAACACGCGACAGAGCTGTCCGTTAAAGGTGACGTGATAGTATGTCCCAAAGCTTGCCTACTCTTTTGCTACCAACTCAAAAGTATGTAGGCTACTTTTTCTTCACAAAAAGAGTACATACATTTAGGTCGTAGTACAAGTAGGCGAATTGGGACTGGGGCTATGTGTGGGAAACACTGAAAAGTCACGTGGGAACTGCTCAGTTCGATACTGACATAGACATAATAAATACATAGACGCCCAATTGGCCGCTTTGGTAAGATGACTTAACATTAGAACAGCCTTCTATCTGTACCGTTTTGACTTCTTTGCTCGCTGTTTTGCTATTATTCTCGTGCACTGACTCGTTCACTAAGCTGAACAGCCAATCAGAGTTCCCTCTTTCACAGACGGCCCGACGCCGATTCAACATGTCGAATCGGCCGAAAAAGCCGACGAGAACCAATTTCAGCCGACAGTGCGGAACACACTGAGAAAACTTAGTCGGTCGACGCACAAAAACTGCAAGACGGCCGGCCGTCAGCTTGGTGTGTCCCGGGCTTTATGGGATTGGAACAACATTGAGATGATTTTTGGGTGAACCATCCCTTTAACTACAAATCACAGACTCTTTTAACTGTAAAGCAGGATTTCTGGTCCAACAACTGCTGTTACGATTTCTCCCATTCAAAAAACATGCATTTGTTTAATGACATCAGCAGGACTATCTTCCTGACAAGAACAAAGTAAATAACAAAAGTCAACAAATCAACAAAACAAAAGCTATACAAGGAATATAAGATTATTACAAAAAAAAAAAAAAAACTAAAATACCCTCAGGTGATACTTTTTTTAAAATACATCAGTAAAACTGGTGTCTATTTACATTAAAAACTGTGCACTCCAGTCAAATATATTTCCCCCCGCAAATTAATCTTGTTTTATGTACTAAAACCCCAATCAACAGTTTGTTTTGACAACCTTTGAGGGAGTTCAAGCCTTTATTAACAAGGCCAGACCCTCTCAAAAATTCACAATCTGTCATCCTCTAATCTGAACCTCTCTTGATAGAGCCTGTTTTCTTAACACAAGCTATGTCTAGTCCTACCCCAAAAAAATCAATTGTGAATCAATGAAAACCACAAATGGCAACATGTACGTAGGTTTCAACTAGGTGTAATTAGCTTAGGTCTAGACTAGAAGTAGTCTTTATCTGTGAAACCAATTTTATCTAGGAAAACCAAGAATCCAATAAGATTAGATGACTGGGGACATTTCTACCTCCATTACAGGGACACACAAGCCTAGCCAGAAAAGTCAGCAAACAACAAAGGGACCTTCAACCATCAGTGCCCACGTGTTCTGCGAGCTCAAATATTCTGAATGACCCTGGATTGTTTATGTACATGGCTGTAAGACTAAGATCACACTTCACCCCCTTCTCAAGCTCCACTATGTTACATAGTTCCCACAGTGAGGCATGAGCTTGATAACAGTTTTAAGAGCTGTAATGCATAAAAAAATTATGAGATATAGCTTGAAAAGTGGTTTAAAAGTTTAAAATTCTAAATTCATTCAGTTGGACGTTCAGGTCTCTCACAGCCAGAGTACAGTATCACTAAGACTAAGGAACTGTCCTAGAAACTTAAGCGTTTGCAGAATAAGCTTAACATTTATAGCTAGCTAACAATTAAAAATTAGTTCAAATGAGACTAGTTACTGGTAGACTGCTGGTACCGTGTAGCAGAGAGAGAGTTACAGTGTACGAAATTATTTCTTATAAAACAAGTCATGTGCCAGTGCACTAAAAACAGCATAAAAATGTCGAATTTGCAAACATCAGTAGCATCAGTAAAGCGTCAGACTATACGACAAGATATTTCTTATATAATATTGAAAACAAGGATATCTTCATTTTAAAGTTTTTCTTTCCTACAATCTAAATTTTCCAAGCAAAATATAAATGCACTGCTTTCAGATGGCAACTGTATTTTCAAGAGGATATGATTTTAACGTATTTGAATGCGCAGTAGACAAATAAGCAAAAATTTTGCAGTGACCGCCGGATATGCTCTGACCCATCTCATTCCTTTCATTCATTCGCTCTCAGAGCAGGGTCATGGCCTTACAGCTGATTTCAAGACAGTTTAAGCCTTTTAAATAAATTACATCATGCCAGATGAGCCAATGAGATGCTGTGTTTGATGCATTCTTTCCCTTGCCTTGCTCTATTAATTTAATTAAGTCTTTTAATTCAGTATATTTCTTCTAGTCTTAGCTCTCTTTCTCTAATGTAAGCATACTGAATGAGAAAATTCTGTTCTGAGGGAAGGGAAGAACACTCAGTGATATATTTTCCAGCTGGATGAAGTAGAGCTGTCGTCATGGTGAGATCACTAATGTCATGAGAGGTCAAACATCATTGGGACACAGATGGAAGGGAAGAAGGAAAGTTCAGAATCTGGGAAATGAGCCACTTCATTTGTTCTTGCCAGACTAGCAAGTTTACTAATGAATTTCAAAATGGGTTGGACAAACATCTCATGACCAATTAGACAGTGTTTTCAGATTTTCTGTTTTTCCAAGTCATTTTCATGGTTCAGTACTGTTTTTCAATTTTTGTAATAATGTTCAATAACATTATTCATTACTATTTTATGTGTTATGTTTGTTTTCATTCAGTATCCATTTTAAAACCTAACAGTTGATTAATCTGTTATCGGCCAGTGTGGTCCAACCTAGATATCTTTATTGGTAAAATCCACTATCAGTCGACTTCTAGATATTATGATAACTCAGTTTCACCCGACAATGTTTGTTTAGAGGGAGAAAAACGACATTCTGTGATCAAATACAATCAGTTTGTTTACACGCTCCACAGAGCCACCCAATGCATTAAGTTATAACTGTGAGTTTAGTTTGAGTGCTCAAGATTTATCATGGATTCACTGCATTTACGGCCAGCAAAGCAACATGTTGCAACATTTTAATAGTATTTTTATTTTTCGAATAGTTCTTACAGAGTGAATATAATTTGAATACTCAACTTTTCTTGCACACCCCTAAGTCTCACCTCCAGCGTTTTGTTATTACAAACTGAGTAGTGCCTTAGTTGAAATTTCCCAATGTTCTCTAAGCAGCTCACTAAAACTCTACCACATCATATGAGATGGTCCCCAGTTATTTAGGAAAAATACTGGAATAAGATGAGCAGAGGAGTCAGTATTTTTATAAATACTTGGGCTAGAATGACAGGCAGTGTATGGCTACACCTCAATAATGTTTGAATAATCACAAAGATTCAAACTCTGGGGGTTTTGCATTGTCAAGCTACAGTCTTCACCTGTCTGTCTGTCCAAATGAAATGACAATTACACGTGACGACGTGTAATTGAATACTTGAAGGATTAAATACACATTTGTTATTTCACCTCTGTAAGACAAAACAATAACACCGGGTCTAACTTCCATGTAAATGCACTCTTCAAGTCAATTTTATTCGTACATGCTTTCCACAACACGTTGTTTCAAAGCAGCTTTATTTAAAAAGCATGTTAATGTTTATAATACTTAAACTTAGTATCGCATTGTACCTCTTCACAGATGTTTTAACCTCAATCATTTGTTTAAACTATGTTTAGGACTGATCCCATGATTTCTATGTAATGATACACCAAATCTATTAATGAGGACGAATCTAATGTGTAGCTTATTCTGCTCTGCACATAAAAGTAATACATAAAGCCTGACTGAATCAAATTTCTTCAGAATTACACTGTAAAATCAGATTGAATGCTTCTCCTGAATCAAATATTTTATAAGTGGATAGTAAATGAGAGTTTAAAATTAACAGTCAGGCACACACAACACAAAGGTTCTTTTAAAACAGACAAAGGTACATTAGGTGAATTTACATTAGCCTATATTGTTTTAAATATGGCAAAAGAAAATAATATGTTTTTATTTTATTGAAATCTGTTTTTCTGTCTCCCTTAGTTTCTTAATCAGTTCTGTTTGGGAATTAAAGTTGGGCAAATTACTTATGAGAAATCAGAGGCAACTGTGTGAAGAGTGTGGCTCTGGTAATCCTGAAAGCCAATGGCCAAGCACACCTGATGACTGGTGCCAAGCATTTATACCAGCAGGGCATTCGCTGGCCTCCAGGTGCTCCATTGCGGTTCCTTGCTTAGGACCTATCTGGTTTCACTTTCCCTGGTGACTGTTTCACGGAGGGTTACAGTTCTCTTTGAAGGTTTGCTCCCTTTTCTGAGGGGGAGCTTTGGTAAAATAACACCAACTAACATCTGAGTCTTTTGTGTGGCCCCAGCTCTTTAAAAAAAAGTGCACATCTGAAATCTAACTCAAAGTATCCATTTTCTACATCTTACACTTCTTAAGAGATCAAAATCATTCAAAACATGCAGAAGTCCAATAGCAGAAATGTAATATATTTTTTTAAATAAACATAGCTGCCAGAAGCTGGAAATTATGTACTGTATAAAAGTGTCCCATACATAGCTGGATTATCTCCCTCAAATTTGACATTCATGTAAAAGCATGTTTAGTTAAACAGATCACACACATATGACTTAGATCTTCGCCTTGCTGAGATGCATTAGCAACAGCTGTTTTTTTCATACAAACTGCTTTGTCCACACTCATGCCCAGAGGACCATGCATTCCCTTCTCTACATGCAGTGAACAAGGAACTGAGGAAAATGGGAAAACATGGACTAAGTACTCATTTTCTTGAGGCCAACAATTCAAAAAGACTACATCCACCCTATGAAGGATGTTGATTGTTGACTACAGACTAAAAACAAAACAAAAGTGGCACTAGAACTTATTGAGAAATAAAGAAAGAAGCGTTTTATGATTCAACATCTCACTAACTTTTATTTGAAGCAGAAGCACTTGAAAAGCATGGACACCCCTCAATGAATTTGGTCACATTGCATTCTTTACAGTCCTTTAGTCCTACATGCATGCATAGTATGTAGGTAGGGTGACCACCCATCCCACTTTGTGTTGTACCGCACAGCATTTTCACCCCTTGTCCCGCATGTCGCATATTGAGAAAATATCCCGCATTTTCATCAGTCTGTTGGTTTTTAATGATCATATTAAGAAAACGTGCATGCGTTCTTTTGCCTTTTTAAGAAAGCATTTTGTTTATTCTTTTTGCGGCGTAGTTTTTCACCTATATTTAACAGCACTTCGTCAGAAGTACAAATGCAACAGCCGTTTTTAAAATCCTATTCAATGGTTGAAAGGAAAGGAGTAAACACGGTCACTATTAGGTTGTGACGGCTCAAAATCAAAATGTGGAGCGGTGATTCGTTCCATGTGTTCCCTGTCAGAAAACAAATGGATAATTCGGTAAATTAAATTTTTAATTTAACAGAATTTATCAACTTGTTGCCTGCTGTGGTTGTTTTAATTCACATCCTTTCTAAAAAATATGAACGTTTTTGGTTTTATATATATATATATATATATATATATATATATATACTTAATATAAAAGACTGTCAATCTAAATTCATGTTAGTTTAGCTATATTTTATTTGTTCATTATTTTATTGTTTTTTCATTGGACTTGGTCAGAACTGTTTCAAAAATAGATATCTGCATGATGCCAAGACATGTTATGTTACATTGTGATGTAATGGTGTTTTCTGGAAGGGACTAAAGAACAAATAATTTTTATCAGCTGAAAGGCAGAATACAAATGTTTTTATTAAGTTAGATAAACATTATATAACAGTTTCAGGTAATGTTTTAGTGTTGGTAACATGTATCACATTGTCCACACAAACTTATAATCATCCCACATTTGGTTTGTTTGATAGTGGTCACCCTAATAGTATGTGTATAGTGTATGTGTCAATTGCGACACAACAATACTGATTAGACATGTTCTATGAGGTTATAATAAGTAACTTAACTTAAAACTAAAAAAATTGAGATGTGTCTGTGAATAATAACATCTCAAAGAATGTCTCCAAAATTAAAGTCTTCATGTCGTTTCCCCCTTCTCATGAAACAGGTGAGGAAGGGACAATCCCTGTTTAACATTCTGAATGACAGGAGTAGCAAGATTATTCTAAACATCAATTATCTTAACTCTCACTTTTAACAGCAACATGGACATAACATAGACTCAGTTAAATGGCTATTCATGGATATGGATGAACAATTACATTAAGAACGATGTTGAAAAACAGTTAGACAACGTGTGGCAAATACACGAATGACCTAGGAGTGATTGTAGCAGGACAATGAACACAGACTGGACACGACGGCCTAGAGCGCACGCGACACGCAAATAAAAGACGGTTAAACATGCCGGAAATCTTTTCATAGACTGCACTTTCCCCCACTAACATCAAGAAACTGCTTTCATTCATTTATGAACCCTTTATAATTATCGAATGGAGATGTTTGGTTTAATATCCAGAACTACACGATAGCCTTCTGGCTCGACTGGGCGGACACCAGCAAGCTGACAACATTGTTTCAAGTGATATTCATTTTAAAGCGCAGAGATAGAGGTAATTACAGTGCGTGGAAAAAACAGCAACTCCCTTCACCAACGTGGGGTGAAGGGGGCATGAAATTTATGGGCGTATGTTTTGAACACACCCAGGATCATGCCAACATATAGGCTACAGCATTTTATGAGAACACGTGACGGACTTTTTATTCTCCGGTGTTGTTGTTGAATAAATGTAACATCATAAAATGACCAAAATGAAAGACCATCCGTTGGTCACAGTACTCGGCCACACACCCAACAAGAGTTCCTTTGACCCAACTGGAGATGAAGCCAAAAGCGTACAATCACAAGCTTATAGTTCTGCAAACCAACTAGCTACCGTCCAGAGAAATTAATTGATTGATGATGGGGAGCTTTTGTGCACGTGGGAACTGTCCCATTGTCAAATGACAAAGATGAATTCGACCCCTTTCTTTAACACGCTCCATGCTTTTTTGTCCAGACAATTTTCTCATAAGGACATACAATAACAACAGACAGTATAACTGAGCCATTTTCTTTGGAGTGGGATATTGGCGATCCCCAGTGCTTTCCTAATGTAAACCTACTTTAACAGAACGCAGCACAAGTTAAAGCCTATAAGAGTCTCAGACATAAGATGAGATAATAGTGGCCACTTACCCAGAAGCGAAGAGCTCTGCAATTCTTCTATGTAATGAAAACAGCCAACAATTATTTATAAGAGTAAAAAAGATAAATATCCCACGTCCCTGGTGGTGAATAGCGCAGTAGGCTATATAAGCCTATACCAAAAGGTCAAATTATTAATTCGCCCGATTCAATCCTTCCAGTCTCCTATTGACACATTTCGGTTTCCTCTCCCATTCTCTCTCCCGGAGAACGGAGATCGCTGCGCGTTGCTCGCGTCCCGTTTCCTGTCCTGCCCAGATTCAGCGCTCGACCAATCAGCCGATCATAAGGAGGTGCGTGGATCGCCCCTCTCTTCACAAGAGCACACCAGCAGACCGCTACTGGTGCAAGAGAACAACGGGCGTGAGGCTTGTGGGTGGAGCTTGACGTCCAGCTCCCCCTCGCTAGACGTAATGGGTGGAACTAGACGGTCCAACCACACCCTATCCCTACTAACACTATCGCTAAACAAAACTCCACCCATAGACCTTATTCACAGCAGTGCCATCTTTGATTTTAAATGGGACTGAAAGCGAGGGTGTGAGGGAGACATGCATCTCTTCAATGGGCTGTACTGTTAGTTAATGTGTTTTTGGATTGTTCTGCTCATGAAACACTGGGAAAATATCCTTCCAAGAAATTTCAGTTGACAAAAAACTCCCGACAATATAAGCTGTGGAAAATTGTAAGTAATCTAGGAGCTTTATACAGCTTTTTACAGCGGATGCCATTGGAAATACGGCAAGTCTATCCCTCACAGCCTCATTTTCATACCTGTCATGGCGCTGTTCTAAATAAGGTCTATTGGCTCTGACTGGTATAGCCTACCCACGGCAGAATAAAAAAATACATATGTTTGATTAGATAGTCATCCAGGATTAGTTTTCTGGAGACCCGTTAAGCATAATTTATACACAGTCTTGATAGGGCTGTTCGAAATTATTAAATTTAAGTTAATTTCAGTTGTAGATTAAACATTCGATTTTATTCTTAGTCAATTATTTTTTCAATCAATCATTCAAATAATTTAACAAACTCAGCATTTCGTTTGTTAGTTGGGTAACGTTAACAAATGAACTAACAGAAAGTAACGTTCTCCCCCCAGCGGACACAACCAAAACTGCATGATATCAACAGTAAGTTTTGCCACTTTAAGTAGGATTAAAGCAAAAGCCAAGTGATAATGGTCAGGGGATCTCTGGATAATCAGGGTATCTTCCGTCCATTTCATTTCCAATTTGAAATGAAATAAGCAAAAACGAGAAAACGCGCCTTTATTCGTTTTTTCGTTTTTTATAAAAAACGAAAAAAGGAGATTTCGGCTTGATTTTTCGTTTTTTGATTAACGGGTCAAAAACGGATAAATGACTTCAAAATCCGTTTTGCACATCTGGGCGGCCATGAGACGCCCCGGAAAAACGAAGAAACCGTTAGTTTATCCAATATTCAAACATTCTCGTGGACATAAAAAACGAGTTTCAGTTTATTTTATTTATATTTTTTATTTTGTTTTCATCACACGTTGTTCTAATGCATCAATTGAAAATACAATGAAACCAAAAACGAACAATGAAGGTTTTTAATGCAGAAAGCGCGTATTAGTTCACCGGAAGTTTACTGTATCCCTGGTTACTGGCGCTTGCGACAAACAAGGTGGCGTCAAAGCTCTGGTGGCGTTCATCAATCATGATGGGGTCAGTCCTGGAAAATCACGCTGGAAACATAGTTAATATGATAAATAATGGAGCAACGTATTCTGATGTTTCCACTGCCTTGGCGTCCATTGGAATTGAAAGAGGCCATTCTGTGGCCAGCATAAAGAAGTTCCTTGGCGACCGCAACCTAGTAAAGAGAGGGCATTTGTCGGATGATCATTTGGAGGTGGCAGTGGCCAGTGCTATTCAAGAGGTGAGTTTATTTTTTATAATCCTGCTGCTGCTGCTACTACTACTAAGGGATGTGTATACTGTCCGCCTGCAATTTGACATCCGATTTAATATTATTTCGTACAGACTGGACCGTCTTTTGGCCGAAAAAGGATGACGGGTTACCTTGCCTCAAAGGGTCTTTTCAGAACGCCGCGTTGGATCAGCACTGAGGCTTGTCCATCAGCCTTACCACCAATCTCGTTTACAGGTGCCTATTATTTCACAAAGTGTTGTCTGTCTTTTCAGTTTAATTGTGTAATAATGTATATAGTGTTTGATTAGTATGTGTATAGTAAAATTGGGGTATGAGGAATTAATACAATACTAACGTTAATCAAAGACTGCACAATTAAACTGAATAGAGAACACATTGTGTATGTTACATTATTAACCTCAATCAACTAGTAACTCATACATTTATTACCATTTAAATTCCCAGGGAGCACGAAACTTAAACCCAGTTCCTTACAATGCTGAGTATTTTGGTCACAAATTACATATTGACCAAAACGAGAAACTCGTAATGTTTGAAGTTACGCATGTGATAGCAGTTGATGGGTACAGCTACAGAGTCGTTGGGCATGCAACCATGCCTGTCAAGAACAACCTTACTATCTATGAGGAGGTGTACAGGTTAGTTGGAAAACCCTCAGTAATAAGAAATCATTAGTAAAATGCAATACTAGTTGAGTTCTGGTGTTTATTAGATAGTCATTCAGCTCAACTAATAGATATGTGTTTTAATATCAACTGTATGCTTTTAGGATTTGAGCAATTTTTATGAACGCTTTCCTTATTGTATTTCAGACCAGCTGTTCTGACCAATGGAATCTGGGACCAAGTACGTGTAGACCATGGGAAAGAATTTTATTTATGTCTCTTTATGCAAGAGATCCTAGCTGCATACAGATATAACACAGTAAGGGAGCCTTACAAGCAGACACCTTCAACAAAGGTGAGTAGTTTAAAAAAATGTTTTTTTATAATAAATAATCAATTGTTTGAAACCTGTGGTTGGCCCTCTATAAGTTAATGTTTTTGATTCATATATTCAGTATGCATAAAAGTGGTGGACTGCAATAATTTTAAGTTTTACATCAGAACCACAGGATTGAGCGAATGTGGCCGGAGATAAACAACCGGGTCAATTACCCTAGTAAGGAGGCTTTGATTCAGCTGACTGACCAGGAAATGATTGACATGGAAGAGCCCACCACTCGCTACTGTGTGTCTGATCTCACATGCCAGATAGGCCGTATTGGTGTAGGAAGAGTAGTGGACTCGTGGAATGCCCACAGAATACCAGGTATTCTTATTAGCAACCAGTTTTTTTTTTTTTGAGAAACAAACTAAAAACACTTATTTTTTTGCAGGGAGAGGTGTCCCAAATGCCTTGGGAGAAGGCGGTTGCTTCAAAAAGTTAAGTGAAGACCTGCTACCCAATTCCATAGTCGCTGCAAACATGTACTTACAAGAGATGGGATCCTGTCTGACCACACCAACAACATTTGGCATCTACCCTTTCTTAACAGAAGAGGACTGTGCATATGCAGAGCAGTCCTTTAAGGATCAGTTTCCTGACCTGTCTGTCCTCTACAACAGTGTAATTAAAAACAATTACAGAAATTTTCAGGAAGCAGTTATGTGCCTTATTAACATTACTCACCGATATTCAAATCCTTAAAGGCGGTGTATCTACATGCACTCTTCGTGAAGATAGTGGAATTTCATTTTTTATTGATTATATTTTTAAATAAGATTGTGGATCTCATTTTGTGAACCAAATTTAGTGAATTAAGTCTTCTTAATGAACATTTATATTTTTTGTTAAGATTTGTACAACCAGTAGCTGTAATTTGAGCAAATTAAAGTTTATCAAGCAAGTACTTTTTTATTAAATATATACTAATTTATTAAAACATTCATTGAACAACGTTAAATACAATTTTTATACCAATGAGGGAAGACAAATAAAACATCTTAAAGGTTAACACTCCTTCATTCTTTGCCCTGGAATGTATGCACAGCTCTGTGAATGTGTGGGATTTCACAACCTGGAACTTCTTCCCTGGAAAACAAACACCTTCACCAATTCTAGTACAACAACATAATCTATAAGTTGGGATACGTTTTTTTACGTAAAATTTTACAACCTTGAACACTGTTGTACTGAATTATTATTTTATAAACTCCACTGCAGAACAAAAAAAACCTGTAGTTAAGGATTTTAAATTTGTGTGCAATTTCACACTCTGGAACACTTACAGGAACAATTTTACATGCTCCATATCAGAAAAAAAAACCTGTAGTTAAGGATTTTAAATTTGTGTGCAATTTCACACTCTGGAACACTTACAGGAACAATTTTACATGCTCCATATCAGAAAAAAATGTAGGTAAGGATTTTACATTTGTGTGAAATTTCACAACCTAGAACACCATGTCTATAAGAAAAAATGCTTCTTCAGAGAAGCATTGTACAACACATTTTTTCAAACTAACTCTTTCAGAACATCTAGAACAGTTGACAGACCAGCCACCCCAATGATGTTTAGCACAGAGAACTCAGACCTGCACTTTAAGCATTGGTTTGATGTTAATGCCCATTCTTCAATGCAAGCTCTACACCCAATGATGCTTCGGCAACATTCGGACAGCATTGGCTCACTGATGATGTCTGTAAAAGCATGGAGGATATGCATTAAAACTATGTCATCAACATTTTTTGTTGACTACATTTTAGCATGTTGAGGTATACTGGAGTATATACTGATTGCAAAATAAAAATATATTTAAGAAGCACTATGCATTCTTTAGTAAAACTTAGTAAAAGAAAAGCTGGTAAAGGAAAAGTTGTTCCGTTTTGTTCATTGCTTAGCCATTTGGACTCACAAATTCACACACACATCCATAAAAAGAAAAGGTGTAGTGGAGTCCAGGGTGTGTGAATGATGCACACACATATGGCCAGTTATTTTTCATAAACCCTTAAAGGGATAGTCCACCCAAAAATGAAAATTATTTCATGATTTACTCACCGTCCATCCTAGGTGTATATGACTCTTCTTTCAGACGAAAACAATCAGACATTCATTTAAAAAATATTCTTAGTCCTTCAAGGATTATAATGTTTGTGAATCGCAGCCTACATTTTGAAGACAAAAATAAAATGCATCCATCCATAAAAAAAATTTAATCCAATACGACTCCAGGGGGATAATAAAGGCCTTCTGAAGCGAATCGATGCATTTGTGTAAGACAAAGATCCTCCTTTAAAACATTTGGGCTGTCATTCATAACTATTATAAACCTTGAAGGACTAAGGATATTTTTAAATACATCTCTGTTCATCTAAAACAGGGGTGCCCAACCCTGCTCCTGCCGATCCTAATTAAACACACATGCCTTTAATTTTCAAGTGATCCTGAAGACCTTAATTGGTTGCTTCAGGTGTGTTTGATTAGGGTTGGAGATGAACTGTGCAGGACAGTAGATCGGCAGGAGCAGGGTTGGGCACACCTGATCTAAAAGATAGTCATATACACCAAGGATGGCTTGCGGGTGAATAAAGCTTGGGATAATTTTCATATTTGGGTGAACTATCCCTTTAAGTGTGTGGTAAATTGTGAAGTTAATACATTCTCATACCTCTACAAACAAGGCAGGTGAAGGCCTCCTTGAGCTGTGATGCCTGCTGCATGCTGACTTGGTTTCTTTCCCTTGTGGCCAGTGTGGTGATCTCCCGGAGTCTGACAGCAACACTCTACAGACCTTGAGATGCCTCAAACACCTCCTCAATCTTCTCCAAAATGTCCTGCAATCCAGAATCTTCTTCCCTACACACACATAATATATATATCAGTGGTTCCCATCCCAACCACATTCCTGGAGGATAGATAGATATGCTTGTTTGTAACTTGATCAATAATTATACATTTCAATAACATTTACCTGGATTAATAACAAACAAAATTAAAATAAACTTAATAGATCCAATAAAATAATATCAATCACCTCATCCTTTTTCGTCTGTGTTGAAGCCTGGAAAAATGGCTAATGAGCATTGCGTTAATTTTTCTAGAGGTTTGTCTCCAATACTGGGAACCTTAACACATACAGTACACACAAAGGACACTACGTCAGTAACAGAATTACTAAACAAATGACAATACAATATAATACAAATCGTTAGAGTTGTTACCTCGTGTTCCTTCTGAATCCATTATTTCGTTCCAGTTTGAATCCAGTAACACAGGAGATTCTGTAGTCCTTAGGTCAGCTTGAAGTTTCTGAACAATGCCTGTAACACTGGCCTCAGCTTCAGTAAACCTTACCACCACAACACTTTTGGGAACTGGTTTGCCATCTAGCACTTCTGCAATATTTATTGATCTGAAGTTTGGAAAAAGATTTAACATTTGATGAACTCTCTAGTAGTATTTAGTTTACATATAAACCCAGTTAAAAAAAACTTAGTTAAATGCAATAATATAAACTAATAAATAAAAAGAAGGTTTTCAAACCTTGTCCAACTTCGGCTTGCACGGGGAGTTGATGTGAGAACAGATCCAGATGATGCTGGTCTTGTGAAAGAGAAATGTCGCTGAACTGGTGTTGAAGCAAATGCTGAAGTTGATGGGGTGTTTTGCGGCATCTCAATTGGGTCACCATGGACTTCATAATGAGCCCTTAATGTCAAGTCCAACGAGCTGAAAGACCCTTCAGCATTGGGAAAGATTGCAACGTTTGAATCATCAGTCAAATAGAGACTGTCACTGCTGACCTACACCAGAAAGAACAAGAATTAGCAGAGTAAAATAGTGTCATTTCAAAGCCAGACATATTCAATTCAGTTTAATCAAGTTATGTAGCAGGCCAATGTTGCATCTATAACAGTTCTGTTAAGTAATATGATGGGAAATGTAAAACCTCTGTGCAACAGCAACTTAAAATGTTTTTCTCACCCTTACTTTCTTTATATAACTTATGGAAAATATGGGCTGGCATATGTTCTATGCCAATGCCAGTGCTTCTCATGCTTGGTCGTTGACTGTAGCACTGCACATGTTTCCCTTGTATCCCACATCCATTTTAGAGTACTAATGAGCTCATCAGGAAGCATTATGCAAGGGGTGTTTGTTGTTTTGGATGTCTCCCGTATTTAACACACCTGACATAGTACTCTAAAAACTGAAATAGATGTGCCATAAAAGAATAATGTGCAGTGCTACATGGCATGCGAAACACTGGCATAAAACACATACCAGCCAGCCCATATGTTCCTATTAATAACTGAATGATGTTATTAATAACTGAAGGATGAGATATAAATTGATGTTGCACAGAGGTTTTACATTTACTGTAATACATTTATTGCATTTATTTACATTTTACATTATTTACATTTATTGTAATCACATTACAAAACTTTTATAGATATACAATTTCACAGTTATAGAAATCGATTAAAGTGAATTGACAGCTGAGATATCAAATATATTAGAAGCAAATCTAAAAATCTTTAGTAGCTTTCGTACATACCGGTACAGTAGCAAAAATGTTACAATGCATGTGTGGCTCTACATTTATTCATACTCACATGCTAATAGGTCGTTTACTAAGACCAAACTATTAGTTTAGAACTATTCAATTTCGTTCCTGGAGGGCCATGACCAGCAGAGTTCAGTTCAACTTAATCAAATAAATCAGAACCGTCTAATCAAGCTCTTCAGGATTATTACATTGATTATTACAGGCAGGTGTGTTTGATTAGGGTTGTTAAACTCCAGGAAGTAACGTAAAGGAATAGACCTGTACTAGTTAACTTAGCTTATTGCCATAGCATTTAACCCCCTTTAAAATGATCTTTCTGTGAGTCTTGCGGAAATATGCGCGAAATTTTTTCAGCACGCATATCGTCATCTTTGAGGGTGACTCGTTTGTTCCCGTGAAAGAGCACGTATGTATCCATATCGCACGTGGAGGTGATGAACTAGAAGAAGAAGTGAAGTCTAATTGCGCGCGCGCGCGATTGGATACTTCCGGTGAACTAATACGCGCTTTGTGCATTAAAAACCTTCATTTTTCGTGTTTGGTTTTATTGTATTTTCATTTGATGCAGTAGAACAACGTGTGATGAAAACAAAATAAAAAATATAAATAAATTAAACTGAAACTTGTTTTTTATGTCCACGAGAATGTTTGAATATGCGATAAACTAACGATTTCTTCGTTTTTCCGTTTTTTAAACAAAAACGAACAAACAAATTATCCGAAGGTACACGGATCCTGAGCCTGTGACGTCATCAGTAATTCCCCAGGTCTTTTCAACAAAATAATAGTCCTATATGGCTCTGCGTACCGCTTCTTAAACTGTACAGGGCTGTGCAACTTAACGCGTTTCACAGAAATATTTATTTCAGAAATATTAAATATTAATCGGCACCCAGCCGGTTTTATTTAGCTGTGCAGAGTTAAATCTGTGTAGTGCTGCACTATACTGCACAGAGCGGGTGAAGCACAGACCAATGTTCTGTCAAGTCTAAATACGCAGCAGTCATAATAACTCTTCTTTTAGACAATACGCTCAGTTTTGGACAAGGGGTGGTCATTGCAAATACTGTAATGCAAAACTGCTGATGGTGGTGGTGGGTACCGATGATGGTAAATTAAAATGTAACTAGAAAAATTGCATTTCCTGTGGAACATGTGTGTGAATGCTTGAAATGCTTAAATGAAATGCACAAACAACTGCAAAATATTGCTAAACAAGCTGAGATGCACAAACAACTGCAAAACAGAGCAAAAATGCAAAAAAAGCTTAATTCAAATGCATTAATAAGCTGAAATCCAAAAAAAGATAAAATTTTTTTTTAGAAAACTAAAGAGTTTAATTAGAGAGGTAGAGAAGTAGACAGAGGTAAATAAATAAAGGGGTAGAGAAAGAGACAGAGGTAGAGAAGTAAAGGAGAACAAAAAAGAAAGGTATAGATAGATAGATAGATAGATAGATAGATAGATAGATAGATAATTTGGACACAGAAAGTCAAATAGTTAAACAGGCAGATAGATAGAAGAGGATAAAAGGAGGAGTAGAAAGGAGAAGAAGAGATTAGGAAAGGAGGGGAGAAGAGGAGGACAGGAGGAGTAGAGGATGGAAGGAGGAGAAGAGGAGGGAAGAGGGAGGGAGAATAGGAGAAGCAGAAGCATAAATGCAACAAAAACCTGTAGTAATTAAAGTTCCTTCAGAAAAGAGCTCAGTGACTGTCCACCAATCAGAACACAGGAGCAATTATGTGTGTCTCCCTTTGATCTTGTCTAATCAACATCACCTGTGCAATCAGCTTTCCTATTTAGACAGAGGCCAAAATCGCTGATACTTGGCCTCAAACAAACCTCCCTAGAGACAAAACTATAGGTTGTATCGGCGAAATGACCTGACCATGAGCGAGACAAGGCCTTTGTGAACGATGTGATGTATTTTTTGTGTGGATAGAGTTGAAAAAAGGGACCACTTTGGCGAGATGAAAAACTGGTCCGTAATGCTCTGATCACTAAAGTTTGACCTGAATTTATAATTGCTGCCAATGGAGGATTGTCTGTCACTCTTGTCCTTTGGAAGGACACAGAGAAAAAATTATAAGTCCAAGGGATTTACTAAACACACGTGAGGAACCACAACAAAAATACCTACGTTTTAAGTATAATTACATGCCCGAAGAGTTAAAATTGTGGCCAGGCCAGCGATTTAAAAATTATTTTTTACGATTAATTTTCAAGCTGGCTCACTCTAGCGGATGACATCACGTGCTCTAGCTCTGAACAGTCTCTCTCATCCGCACTTAAATGTTAAAAAAAAATGCACAAAAAGCTTAATAGTTTAAAAATTATAAAAGGTATAAAAAAGAAAAATAATAGCACACAAGTCATTGAAAAGCTGAACATTTTGATACTTGAATGGTTTTTGTAGCACAAAGTAGAGAGGAGTTGAAAGCGACCACGGAAGAATACGGAATAATAATAAAGATTTGGATTTCAATAGTGTGAACACTAACTAATCATAGCCGCGAGAGTGAGACAGCAAGATGATTGACAGGACGATAGCGGAGGAAAAAACGCAAGATGTGTTAGTTAAAAAATATTTCTTTCTTTAATATAAGTGAGTTTGTATCTGAAAACAACAACAACAAAACAATAAAATTACAGTGTGGACCACAAACTGAGCGTTCATTTTAATGGGAAATGTCCGAAATATCTAATATTTATTTGTTATAATGTTGTTGTTTTATGCATTCCGTCTTAATCGTTTTGTTAATAAAAGTACTATACTATTACTATACTATTTTATTGTATATATACCGAGGCACTTCATAAACCCAATTAGAAAGCTAAACAGTTCTAAGCATGAACTCTAACAAGATCAATTAAGATTTTAATTTGGGTTTATGAAGTGCCTCGGTAAATATACATGGGCTACACATTACATTCTTTATGGGTATAGAGTTCATGGTAGCCTTCTAATTGCATAAGCTCCTGTGGTTTTGATGCAATACATTTTATTGACGCATGCATGTTTCTCATTTTAATTTTTTGATTATACAGCCATGATTATGATGGGCCGACAGTAGCTAATGCCACCAAATTTAAATAAACTGAGACCAATGCAACTGAGTTAATGTATCTTGTTTTTATGATATAATTATGTAATTGGCTTATGGCTGACTTGGCGCCACCTACTGGCGGTCTTTCATATTGAAAGTATTGTTACATGTAACTTCATATTTTCATCACTAGTGGACTGCCCAGTCGCATAGGGCTGCTGCTGGGCGCTGGTGTTGCAATGGAACGTTCTATTGGCTTTCACTTCTTGTCAATATATGTTCTTTGGTTTCGGTTCATTTATGAGACGAGATCCAGTTCACGCGCTGGCGCCTCCTGGTCATGATTATCTATTGTCTGCTATATTTGCTTCTTATTTATTAAATCCAGGTAATTGGTTGATGAAACATTTATTAAAATTAAGATACAATTAATACAAAACGAAATTCGCCTTAATGAATGGCTTTGTAGGCTACTTTCTGTTTGAGGTCTCTGTAAACGTTTTAAAGTCTTTTGGTCTTTCAGAGCGCTCACGTCCATAACGGAGAACTGTCACGTCTGTAACCTTGTTTTTTCCTCATGCAAACACGAAAAATCAAATAAAATGAATATTTTATGTTCTGTGGAGAGCCAACCCTTCTTCATCCGGTGGGTAGTATTACTTTAGTATCTTTGAATTACTAAATCGCATTGTAAATCACAGAATTACTAAAACATATTTTGCCACCTAAAAGTTAAATATGTTTTGTGTCACGTCTGTAACGCATGTGTATTTCATATCAAATATAAAACGCATGTGTATTTCCCTCATATTAAATATAAAACGCATGTGTAGACTGATATTTTTCTAATGTCTGGACTCCTTTATTAAGGAGTAATAAAGTAATAAACATTTTTTGTTTTGTTTTATTTGTAGGCTAAGAGTGTATAAATTTGTTATTTCTTTTTGGTAGTGCTTAAGCATAATTGAACTTGCACATGTATTTTAAGTTCCGTTAAAAAGGGGTGGATGAGGGTTTACATTTGACCATTTTATTATTTTTTTTAAAGTAACTTGCCCAACACTGATTATAACAAATAAATAAAAGATAGGCTATTTGGAAATGTCCCTTTAAAATGAACGCTCAGCTCAGTTTGTGGTTCACACTGTTATATGATTGTTTCTTTGTTGTTTTCAAATACAAACTCACTTATATTAAAGAAAGAAATATTTTTTAACTAACACATCTTGCGTTTTTTCCTCCGCTATCGTCCTGTCAATCATCTCGCTGTCTCACTCTCAGTCTCGCGGCTATGATTAGTTACATTTTAATTTACCATCATCTGTATACCCACCACCACCGTCAGCAGTTTTGCATTACAGTATTTGCAATGACCACCCCTTGTCCAAAACTGAGCGTATTGTCTAAAAGAAGAGTTATTATGACTGCTGCGTATTTAGACTTGACAGAACATTGGTCTGTGCTTCACCCGCTCTGTGCAGTATAGTGCAGCACTACACAGATTTAACTCTGCACAGCTAAATAAAACCGGCTGGGTGCAGATTAATATTTATGAAATAAATATTTCTGTGAAACGCGTTAAGTTGCACAGCCCTGTACAGTTTAAGAAGCGGTACGCAGAGCCATATAGGACTATTATTTTGTTGAAAAGACCTGGGGAATTACTGATGACGTCACAGGCTCAGATTTGCTTGACCAATCGGCTGAAAGGGGCGTCTCATGACCGCCCACATGTGCAAAACGGATTTTGAAGTCATTTATCCGTTTTTGACCCGTAAACCAAAAAACGAAAAATCGAGCCGAAATTTTTATGAAAAAACGATTAAAGGCGCGTTTTCTCGTTTTTGCTTATTTCATTTCAAATTGGAAATGAAATGGACGGAAGATACCCTGATTCTGGATAATCCGTAATTCGTTTGTAATTATAAAACGAAACTACTGTTTTTCTGTTTTTTGTTTCAAAACGAAAAACCAAATAACCGTTTTTGGTGTCAGAATCAAAAAACGAAACACGTTTTTGGCGAACATTTTATCGTTATTTCTTTTTGAACAAAGAATGAAGAGAGTCTTTGAACTTCAGTCTATTCGTTTTTCGCTTCTTTTACTGTCTATGGTTTTTCGTTTATAAACCAAAAACGGAAGTCACGTGGTCTATTCCTTTTTTGGAAGCGAGAGTAACCGGCAACACTTTCAAAATAAAAGTAACTAGTTAGCGAGGTGATTGTAGACTAAAACCGAACTATAACGTGTTTTAGTACAACTAAAGTAGCACTGGGTGTGAAAAAAACACTTTAGTTAACTGAAATAAAAATTAAAACTAATAAAATAATAACTCTGGCTGTTAGGGAGAATTATCTGACTTCTGTTTCCTCTACAAATTTGGACATAACCTTAAATCATTTTTTTATTTTTTATTTTTTTTATTTTTTTATTTATTTAACATGGACATACAATTACATTGGACGAACCATATGCATTTGTTTAAGTGTTTTAGCACAAATGCTAATTTACAACACCTGTCCACGGGAGGCTTTTGGAAATAAAATACAATAACAAGACTAGTATGCAAAATAATACTAAAACTACTAACAGAGAAGAATAACTGAAAATATACCATATAATTACAGACAAAGAAAAAACAAATTGCATACATAAATTATAAAGCAGAAGCATCAGAGTCAGAGATTTGTTATTCGTGCGAGCACTGCTGTTTAGTTTTTAGCCATTGTTTAAGTCCTCTGTTAAAAGCTTTGCCATCGGTCTCTAGTTTTAATTCAGAAGGCAAAGCATTCCAGAGTTTTGGCCCCTTTACTGAGAAGGCAGACTGACCAAAGGAGGTCTTACACTTTGGGACTAAACAGTCACCTCTGATAGTTGCTCGTGTGTTCGCCCCCTGAGAACTTTGGCGTCTACTGATTAATCTAGAAAACTGCGGTGAAACATGATTATTTAAACATTTGAAAACCAATTTAGTATAATTAAAATCAATTAAACTGTCAAAGCCAAGAAGCTTATGCTTTCTCAGAACATCACAATGATGCCATCTCATGGGTTTCCGGTCCATGATTTTTATTGCCTGTTTGTAGAGTGAGAAAATCGTTATTAATTTATTTGGTGAGATTTGTGACCATGATGTGACGCAATATGATAGGTGTGAAAATATCATTGCATGCATATATAGTTTTGCAGTGTGACAGGGTAAATCCCTTCTTATAAACCGAAAACAATTTATATTTGGTCTGACCTTCTTGCAGATGTACTTAACATGGTTATCAAATTTAAAAATTTTATCCAGGATAATCCCAAGGTACTTGACTTCATTGACTGCTTCTATTGCTTCATTTTTAATTTGTACCTCAAACATATCGCTAACCGGCCTATTTCGTATAGAGAAACACATGGAGACTGTTTTCTTAACATTTAGCGATAGATGAGATAACTCGAGCCAGTTAGAGATATTCTTTAATGCTGTTGTCAGGTGTTCACCTGCCAGACTGGGTGTTTTAGTGGAAACATAGACCACAGTATCGTCTGCATACATCTGACAGTTTACGCCTGGACAGCATTTTGGTAGGTCATTTATATACATTGTGAACAGCAAAGGGGCAAGTACAGACCCTTGCGGTACTCCCATGTTGTTGGCTTGCAGAGGTGACTTCACCCCATTGACTCTTACACATTGCTGTCTCCCACCCAAATAAGACCTAAACCACTGCAAAGCTTCTGAAGACATTTTAAATTGATTTAACTTATGTAGCAAGATACTATGATTTACCGTGTCAAAGGCCTTCTTTAGGTCCAGGAACACCGCCCCAACAACATTTCCTTTATCCAGTGATTCTTTAATTTTATTGATCAAATAACAGTTAGCTGTTTCGGTGGAATATTTGTCTCTGAATCCAAACTGTAATGGATAAAGCAACTGATTAGACTCTAAATGTTCCGCTAATTGCTCTTTTCCAGAACTTTAGAGACTACAGGAAGGATAGCAATAGGCCTGTAGTTGCTTGATATTTCCTTATCCCCCGATTTGTAGACCGGTGCGATTATTGCTGTTTTCCAGCTCTCTGGGAACATATTTGTTTGTATTGATAAATTGACTAAGTAAGTAACTGGCTCTAACAGACAGCTTTCATATCTTTTAATTAATGCAGCATGTATGTTGTATATGTCCTTAGACATAGAGTTACTCATGTTTACAATCACCTTTTTAACTTTATCACAAGATACCTCTTTGATACAGAAGGAGCCTGTATGAGCATTGTCAAGCTCTTCAAGAGATGGTTCGATATATTTAAAATTACTTGCTAATTCTTTAACAGAGTTGATAAAAAAAAGTATTAAAAACATTTGCAATAGCCGCATTACTGTGAATCAGATTATGACAAACTTTAAGACCATTTATTTTTGAGTGTTTATATCTACTTGAATTAGTAAGTCTATTTATATGTTGCCACATTTTAGAACTATTGCCACTGGCTTCTTCAATTAGTTTAGAGAAATACTTAGTCTTTGACTTTCGCAGCTCTGATACTACCTTGTTCCTCAAGCCCGTATAAATAAGGTGGTCAGTATTAGTTTTTGTTATTAAGGACTTTTTAAGAGCAATATCTCGCTTTTTAATGATCTGACGGATGTCACTATTAAACCATGGAAGAGAATGTTTCTTAGGTGTACTTTTCCAGGTTTTTGTATGTTTACTTATTAGGTCACTTAACACAGAGTTAAAATTGTTTGCGCTATAGTTTAAGTCTGTTTCTCTAATTACCTTTTCCCAGTTAACTTCCTTTAAGTCATATTCAAAATTGGCTTCTTTAGATTTAGGAATCCCTGTTGTTATAATTGAATTTTTTGTATTATTATTGTGAAGTAAGCGTTTTTTAGTTAACTTTCTCACAATCAGTGTCATATTATGATCTGAGAGGCCAGTAATGAGATTATATGTTTTTGTTACTCTCTCTGGCCTGTTAGTAAAAATCAGATCTATAAGGGTTTCACTTTTTCTAGTGAGTCGAGTGGGTCTATCAATCAGCTGTTTGAATTTAAATTTCTCCATAGTTGACTTTAATTGTAATTTACCACTTTTAACCATCCAGTTAATATTAAAGTCCCCAAATATCATACATTCACAGCCATTGTCAGCAAGAGAAAGAAGGTTCTTCAGTTCATTGTAGAAATTCACATCGTGACATGGAGGATTATAAAGCACGACTATGTTAAATTTCATGTTTGGAGAGAGAATTATATTCAATCCCAAACACTCCATGTTTACATTCAATTCAAGTTCTGAACTTTTAAAATGCTCCCTAATATAGATTAAAACCTATCTTTGGCCCTATCTCTCCTATAGCAAGTGTATTCTGGTAGGCTAATTAAGTCAGTAGGAACATTATGATTCAACCAAGTCTCCGATATGCACAGAAAATCTAAATTAGAGTCAATAATAAGTAAATTGTGAATCTGGCCTATTTTTGGCAATACGCTTCTGATATTTATATGTCCTCCCAATATTCCTTTGGGTTTTGTTTCAGAGTTCCAGATGATTCTAGCATGATTAACAGTTTGAAAGAGTCTTGACTTCCACTGTTTCAACATTGCGCGATTTATTGCAGGTGTTTTGTCCCTCGCGGGACTCTGTCTTTGTTGACCTTCATCCACCATCACTGACGGGCCATCATCATATTGACAATTTGTAGCTTGTATACTACATTGATCAGTATGAGGCGCATAACTCACCCCAGTGTCCATGATAGTGGTCCCAGACCGATCAAACTCCACTGCCGCTGTCGCCACTCCCGCCCGACACTCTGGGCCCGGAGCTTGCAGCCCCAACCACCGCTCCAGTCCATCATGCTCTCCCAGAGCGCCTGTTCGTTTACTGCCACCCAGCTCCGCGTCTCCACCAGAAACGGCCGGACCGGTCCATCCACCCGACCACGCCTCCCCTCGGGAACCACGCCGACGAAAACCCCCCTCTCCGACAGGCCGACACCCGGGGACAGTGCACACAGCTCCACTGGAAGAAACGCCACCCAGTACCGGAGCCAAGGCGAGTAACGAAGATGTTTTAGATGTTATAACCGGCTGGAGTATCACTGCAGGTGACGCTGACTGCATCTGCATCTGAATGTTTTTATGCGCTGTTGAGTTGGGCTCTGAATGGAAAAGTGGTCCAGGATTCAGATGAACATCTCCCGATAGTAGGAGCAGTAGCAACACTACTTTGGCTGAAGATAAGCTATTCGTGCGCCGCATTGTAATTGTGAGCGCTGGCTTAAAGACCTGCGCTCTGCCATCATTCAGAATCCGTGTAAAGGCTGCGGCGTAACCAAATCCAAAAAGGTATAGTTGTGATTTTTCTGATAAAATGCCCAGTGGATCAATGATAAAGGGATGAGTCTTTGGTGGATTACCCGTGAGTAAAACAGGCATCAATACCAAGACGCCACAGGTGATGAAATACATGCCGGCATTGCGTTGCGCATGTTTGCTTTTACTCCCACAGCCCCGCTTCACAATTCCATGATGCAAATTGTTTAAAGACCAGAGAATTACCTTAAAAAGTAATCTGAGAAAACTTAAGATGGCAATTTTAAAATGTTTAAAATGTTTGTAAAATCCTAGCACATGAGTGGAGCCTTCCCAACCACCCAGGGCAGGATCCGCCATCTTTTTTAACATTTGATCTCACTAGTCTTGAACATAATAAACCCTTACGAGTCAAAACCATGGTACAAAATGACCTTCTCTGTCCATCAGCTATATGGTTAGTGCTGCACCACAGCCTGAGGAGCTGGATACCATGTTGTGCCAGACACATTTTACATTTAACAACAGTATTACTATACTCCTTTGTTTTATTTATTTAATTATAAATTGATTTGGGGATGGGGGCCACAAACACCACACAACAGACACCACAGAGAAAGGACAACACCAGTAAGAGAACTGGGATGAGGCAGAGAAAAGACAAAAAAAAAACCCCACAAAACCAAGAGACAACCAGCCAAATAACAGCAATAAACAGCTAACGTAAGAAGACAACTGAGGGAGAATCAAAAGAAGAAACAGTCAAGCAAATTAAATAATTAAATAAACACAGCCCAGCCATGAGAACTATATAACAACAATACATTTAAAAAACAACTTAATGAAAAGCATAAAGAATAGTTCTACCTGTGACAACTAAAAAAAAACTAAATTTGTTTGGGTGGATGTTCAATTTTAACCATAAACATAATAGTAGTATTGTTTGTTGGGCTGGTGATAAAGGAAAATCAACCACAAATTTGTGCCCTGGTCACTCTTTTTAACAGTTTCCATTACACTCCATTTAGTGGCACTTGTGTCCCACTATTTCCAACAGAAGCATTACTAGTGACACTGGGGGCCGCACTTGTAGCACCAAAGTCACAATTAGTCTTAGTACACACTTATTTCAATATCCAAATACACAAAAGTAGTGCCACAATTCAAAGATGTGGCTTACCATAAACCATGATGTAAATATCTGAAAGTGACAACAAGGCCCTTTTAAGGTGCCGGAGGAAGGAGTGGTGTGCTGCTTTGTCCACCCAGTCCAGCATTTATTTGAAGAGAGAGTGATGGTAGGTGGCTGGGACCAGTCTTGCTACAATCATCAGTCCTTAAACCCTGCACACAGTGCACAGGATCACATCCTCCAGGTTTTGGGGAAACTCAGGGCCTGACACGAGTACCAGGGAGAAGACCCTAAATGATTTAACTTCACTTTTACTTTACACAAGTGCAATACAGAGCACTGCCTTTCCCTGGTGGTTCATCTAACAGAATTAACCCCAAAAAAGCACTAAAAGATCTGAAAGTCCCAGAGCTAGAGATAATTTTTGACTGAGTAATGCTAGGTTTCACACACAAGTAGGTCTTACATAACTAATGAGAACTACAAGCTGCATAAAAAATATTTAATCTACTTAACTAACATAATAAGTATATATTACACTGGAGAAAAATGCAAAGGAAAATAAAAAGTATACAACTTTATAGATTTGTTTTGGAAGAGTTTTGTTTTGACACAGAAGGGGTAACAGTAGATGGTGGAAGCTGAGAGTTTTTAGCAGCTATAGTGCCATAGAAAGAGGAGCTGGAAGGCAGGTCAAAAGGTCAAACCTTTGTTGCTTGTTGTCATAAATATGTTACAAAACTAAAATGTGAATTAAATAATAGAAACTTATAAATAAATAGGCTACCTGCCATCCTAAGCTACATATAAAATGAGTTCACTTGTCTTAATCTGAAGTTACAGAGGTCACCAATGGTCTTACAAATGTTTAATTTTATTAAGAGTTATTATTTTATTAGTTTAAATTTTTATTTCAGTTAACTAAAGTGTTTTTTTCACACCCAGTGCTACTTTAGTTGTACTAAAAACGTTATATTAGTTCAGTTTTAGTCTACAATCACCTCGCTAACTATAGTTACTTTTATTTTGAAAGTGTTACCGGTTACTTTCGCTTCCAAAAAAGGAATAGACCACGTGACTTCCGTTTTTTGTTTATAAACGAAAAACGAATAGACTGAAGTTCAAAGACTCTCTTCATTCTTTGTTCAAAAAGGAATAACGATAAAGTGATCGCCAAAAACGAAAAACGGACCGTTTTTAATTGGTTTTTCGTTTTTTGATTTTGACACCAAAAACGGTTATTTGGTTTTTCGTTTTGAAACAAAAAACAGAAAAACGGTATTTTCGTTTTATAATTACAAACGAATAACGGATTATCCGCCAAAAATCATTAGGATATTAAGTAAAGATCATGTTCCATGAAGATATTTAGTAAATTTCCTACCGTAAATATATAAAACATTAATTTTTGTGAGTGAATGCAGCACAATCGCGAACATAAATGGACAACTTTAAAGGCGATTTTCTCAATGTTTCGATTTTTTGCACCCTCAGATTCCAGATTTTCAAATAGTTGTATCTCGGTCAAATATTGTCCTATCCTAACAAACCATACATCAATGGAAAGCTTATTTATTCAGATTTCATGTGATGTATAAATCTCAATTAAAAAAAAAATGACTGGTTTTGGACCAAGGTACGTTTTAACCGTCTGTTTTTTTGGTATAATTAACAAAGGAAAAAAACAGAAACAGGCCGTTTTTCCGTTTTTTGAATTTTGACCTGAAACGAAAAACCAACATTCAGTTTGATTTTTCGTTTTTTCGTTTTTTTAATCAAAACAAAAAAAACGAAATTCAGCGCAATGTCTTGTTTTTCCATTATTACTGACAAAACAAATTTATTGCTCAATATTTCCTTTCAGTGGTGGGTGGGACTTTATCAACCCCTCGCTTCTGATTGGATCGTGTTCTCCATCAGTTATGTCTGTGCTTCAGGCTACTTTTCAAAATTAAAGTTCTACCAAAGAATTTCCATTACTGCTGTGGAACTCTCTTTGCCTTAAGACGATGCAATGTCTCCGCAAAAATATACAATTAGATGACAGTTTATTAATGAAAACTAATTCAATAATGCAATAAATCCCCCATCAAGATTAAGAGATTAACAGTTTATGAGAGGAGGCGATTCAACAGTATGATCAGTTTGGAGCATGTTTGTGATGAATTAAACAAAGGTGTTTCTGTTATTTAGCATCACAGGTTAAGGCTTAATTTAGTAAATACTTTGGACAGTAAGGTGTTATCAATATTATAAAGATCGATGGCATCGAACCAACAGTAAGCACACCAAAAGGATTTACCAGCAGGTATCGCACTGCACCTCCCTCAGCTGTGATCACCTGGAGCTCCACTGAGTTAATTAAGAATTATTTTAAATATTTTTTTATTATTATTATGTTAATCTTATGATACGATTCCCTAGAGTCATTGCGTATGCAGTCTATAGCTCCAATCTCCACTGCTCTAGGGGAACATGAGGCAGATTATGTTAATTAGATTATAGCTATCCTATCACAGCCTTAATGTTCAGGTAGAGATGATGTTGTGAGATGATTATTTTCTGTGAGATGAATCTTTAAATTAATAGTTTTAACCGATATAACAATGATCTACTAAACATTTCATCTGCAGACGACTCATGAACGTATGATCACAAGTTTGGATGCCAAATGGACTGGCTCCAGAGCTTGACTCACGAATTTTATGTGAGTCTTTGTTGTGTCAGCGCTTTGAGGAAAGCAATTTAAATTTGGTACAGTACAAAACACTGTTAATTTGAACTGAGATAGAAACACCTACGCAATAACCCCCTATCATGACCCCCAGACAGGACCACAGCACCGCTTCATTATAGGGCCCTCAGTTACACCAGAGTGAAGATAGAGATGACCTTTGGCATCCTAAAGGCACGTTTCAACTGTGTTCGGCACTTCAGAGTCACTGGAGCAGACCACCCAGCTTCTACAAATGTAGATGCAATCACCATACAATATTACACTTAAAAAAGCACATTGAAACTGCTTATAGGTCTCAAACTGTTTTATTTGTTTTGTGGGATGGGAGGGAGAAAGAGAGCAAGACAAAGTTGCATTAATAAATATTCATACTAAAGTGTTACTTGGTTAAATAAGTTCACATACTGAGATCAGTTTTATCCAGCTGTTTGATCTCCAATTTTATTTTATTTTTTTGGAGCCTCCTCAGATCAGTCCAGCTCCTTTAGTGAACTTTATTCTTGTTCAAGACTCCTTTAGTGAACAGTCTAGTTCAAGACTCCTTTAGTATAGGGCCCTGACTGAGTCTGTTTCCACCTGAAACATAATTCCACCACAAACATGATCATTACAAGTTTTCTGGAGGCTCTGCAAATCACAAAAAGTTCATTGACTTCCTACAAACATAGGACTGATTGTAATTTTTGTCAAGGGTTTTAAATCCTTACACATTTCTTCTGTAGCCCATTGAGGTAGAGGCCTCAGTTTCTGGGGCAGATTATGAAAAGTCTTACAATAAAAGAGTTGTGTAAGGGCCAGTCCCTTTTTAATGCCACACATTCAAATGTTTGCCATAATAAAAAGCCCAGTGCATTCACCTCAGAAACTGTCTCAGAACACACAGACAGAGTGTCTTTTCTATCCATCCGTATCTGATGTGATTTTGAAAATTAGCCTTGATGGCAGGTGCTTAGTTTTGCTAAATTTGCTATTAATTTAAATACAAAAATTCGTTTTTAAATTTGCTATTAAAGCGGCCGCTGTCCAACATCAGTGATCAAAGGAGAACGTCAAGGCACACCACCTCTAATTGTAAATAATGTAATCATTATAATAATTGTAGTCTATAGCCTACTACGCTGTCATTTGTGTTTATTAAACTTGTGCCTTGGTTGAATAAGTAAGTGACCCGTATACTGAAATGTGTCAATCTGAGTTGATGTTATTTAAGATGTTCCAACACCATCTGTAAAATGTGATGTGATCAAATATCTCCTCCGCTGTGCCACAACAGGTGAAGACGAAGAAGTAACATTGCCCAATTTGAACGAAGTGCGTGGCGTGAAGCGCGTGCCATGTTTTGGGCACAACATGCAATAAACCAATCAGATGTGCGTGCGCTTGCACATTGGCGCATTGCTATCATAAAAGCGGATGAATGGCGCATTATAAAAACATCAACTGACTGAAAAGTAGATTCACAGCGATATAAAAACTCATGAAGTCTGATGTTCCTCTCCAGCTCTGTGGTTTATCAGTGAAGCAGACTGGAGTCTGTTAACAGACATACAGACAGACTCTGTCTCCTCTGTGAAACGTCTGGATCCTCACTACCCATTATTAGAAAATATGATGAACCGGTCGTGGGTCACATCTCTCCCACACTGATTTCTTTATTTTGTGTTTTATTGATCTGTGAGTGTTTTAACGATTTACTTCATGATCAGAGATGCTGCTGTCAGTCATTATAAACGTCATGTGCGCAATAATGTCACAACAAATTTAGTGGGGTATTTCAGTTGTAAAAAATAAAAAAAAATAAAAAGCTGAAGTAATAAACTTGACATGATATGGAAGAGGAAACTCTGCAGAGTAACTAAAATTCAACTTTTAGCTTCTGAAATAATTTAGACGCTCTGATGGAGCTCAGGACTGATCAGGTGGACGGCTGCTTTACTCCACAGTTTCACTGGGTGAACCTGGACTGTGTGTGAGACCTTTTGGATGTGTAATGAACACAGGACATCAGTTAATAATGATCCTGACCGATCCTGTCACCTGTCAGGAGATTTTAACAATCAGCGAAGTTACGCTGCTGTGCCTCTTGCGTAAATGCGCACGGCATCATAGTAATGCGCCCCTAAAATAACAAAAACAGTGTAAGCCTTACAAGACCATATTAGGTGTGATGAATCTTTAAACATGGCAGAATTAACTCAGTGGAGCTCCAGATGTTTCACAGAGAAGACAGCATCTGTCTGACTGCTTTACGGATAAACCACAGAGCTGGAGAGGAACTCTTGGTTTCATGAGACCGTTTTTTTTTAAAACGTGTTTCTTGCTGAGAGACTCTCCCTGACTTTAATTGTCTTCATAATAAAAATTGATGGGAGAATTAAAAGGGACAAACACTTGAATTTGAATGTTGAAATCAAGTATCTGTACACTTTTGTCGGCTATTTGTGTTTAAACACACATTTAAATAGACAGACTTAAACAATTCATTTATTCAAAAGTAAGAAAATAGGTTTAAATGTGTGTTACAGAGAATCACATCAAAAACCCAAGCAAGAGACCAACAAAAAGAATTGTACAGAAACTGAACTTGAGATGCTTGTTGATGAGGTGCAGGTCTTAACTTATCACACTATGCACATACTGCTTTCTACACATGTCTTCTTACAATGTCTATAAGGTCCTTAATTCCGTTTTGAAAAGGCCTTGGTTCATGGTTAACGGCACTGTCAAAGAGTTTTGAAATGTCTGAATTGTGCAGTGCAAATTCTTGTTCAGCTGCTGCCTGGTGATCCACTGTGGAAAATGGGTTTCGGCCAAATAGTGACACTTGTGTCAAAGAGGACCCCACTTCATGGCCATAGCAGTCTGCAGCCTCCGCAGCCTCTGGCAAAAGATCTCCGGGCAGTTTTTTTGGGCATCCACCTAAAGCCAGTTGATTGGGGATACCCTTGCCTAAATAAAATAAGCAAATCAAAACTAATCACAAGACTTCAGTTACATATCATCATCATACAGTATATAATCAATGCACCTTGACAAGTATATCTTTAGGGAGCTTTTAAGGGAAATTATTAAATTAAACAACAAACCTTGGATCCTGTGTGCATTCCAGGACTGCACCATCCGGTCAAGTCCAATTGCAGCCACCTGACAAGTTAGTGTGGACACGCAGAACCGCGTCATGTTGTCTTCTAAATTCAGCTCCTCCTGGTCCACGAGATGGATGAGGGCCCCTTTCAGTGGGTAGTTTACTCTCTGGTTTACCTCTGGCCACATCCTTTCTACTATGTGATTCTGTCAGTTTGAAAGAGGAAACAACAATGACAAATGTTAAATTGTGATTTTAGTAACAGATCACCACAACTAATCTGCACCAAATAGTAACTACTCTCAGTAAATCCACGTTTGACCACAAAGATCAAGAACCAGATGAGTTCTGTAAAGAGCACACTGTATGCATACAAAGCATATAAAACTAGCCATCTCCTTCCTTTTGAGTTGCAGCTTCGTGTTTTTACATCCATTGCTGGACCAGGTTGAAAAACACCATCTCACAATTTCAGAGGAAATAGTTGGTAATCTTCAAAAGTAGGTCAGTCAGCAGTATGGCTAAGACAGACATTGAGAGAACAGTGTTCTCAACTAGCGGCTGAGTGATTAAAGTGTAAATTGCAGGTTAACCACCACAACCAATTAATGTGTAAATTAAAGTGCTCAATGTGTATATATGTAAACATTTCTTAATTGTCTTAAAATGCGTTAAAATAACATTTATTGGGGTTTCTTCAAAGGCAGCATGTTTTTTACAGTAACTGGGTGATGACGTCATAAGAGGGAGCGCGGGCGGTAATGCACTCACTCTGTGTGTGCCGGTTGAGGGAGAATAAAACGATTCGCGGGACTCCCGCAAACTAGAAATATCTATGAATAAAACATAAAAACTAACACATTTTTATTCATCTGTTGCAGAAAAGCAATAAGAACAACTAAAACAAATTAGAAACGGTTTACAGGCAGAGTTTCTATTTCTAACATGTCTGCAGCGTTGAGCGATGTAGCCAATCACAGACATATGTGTGGATTTCTTAAACGCAATAATGGCCAATCAGAAGCATTTACGATGGACTCCCCTCACCGTCAAAACTGACTTTTTGTTCAGTGCTGAATTCTGTATGCTGGCAAATCCTCTAATTATAACATACATAGAGATTTCACTACCTCCAAATACTGGGGCGGCAGTGGCTCAGTGGTTCATGTAGGTTGTCTACTGGTGGTTCAATCCCCGGTTCCACCTGACCAAGTGTCGAGGTGTCCATGAGCAAGACAACTAACCCCAGCTGCTCCCGACGAGCTGGATGGCGCCTTGCATGGCTGCCGTCGCCGTCGGTGTATGAATGTGTGTGTGAATGGGTGAATGTGAGGCAAATTGTAAAGTGCTTTGGTGGCCATTGGGTCTATGAAAGCGCTACATAAATGCAGTCCATTTACCATTACCATTTAGAGATGTGTGAGATCACGATGAACTGATGTCAGCTTTTTAGGAATTATTATGGGAGCGCATTTTGCGCGCAGTCATGCCAAACCATGCACGCAGTAGCCCGCTTGCTTTTATGTTATAACAGTGGTTTGTGTGTTAATGCTTTATAACAAATAATTGATCAGGAGCATGTATGCTGATGTGTTTGGTGGCGACACATAGGGTAACTTGAAAGTATTTGGAGGTAGTGGTACAGAAAAAAGTCTTTTTGCGGGTGGGAGCGGGACAAAACATAAATGTTGCGGGGGCGGGAGAAAGTAATATAGAAAGTAGTTGAGAACGTCAGTTATAACGACCCACGTATTAAAAAATAGTCGGGTTTAAACCAGGCTCGGGCTCATAATTATAGTTAATGTGTCGGGCAGGGACGGACCGGGCTCGGACACAGCGGGCTCGGGTAGGGTCTTGCTTGATTTTTTTGGGCCCGATCTCTAAGCTCTACCTCGGGTAAGTTATGCTAACACTTACAGTCACGAATCAGCCGTTTGTCCTTGGGGAACTTGTGGAGCCTCTCCCCAGTTTTTGATGTATTCGTACATCCCGCACAAACACAATAGTTAACCATATTTGCTAGCTAGGTCTCCAATATAACGTAACTCCAGGCCTGGAGCATAGACAGTAAAAGCTTGGAGAACCTTTTATGACGTCACGCCCAGCCTAGTGGAAGGGAGGTGGCGTGCTTAAAACCACTGTAAAACGCATCAACTTTTCATATTATATTCAGCATTTTGGTATAAAAAACATACAAAAACAATGGTGAGTGGTTCTTATCTTTATGTTTAGTAAGCAATTTCATTATCTTCGTGAAAAATTTTACCTGCAATTTACACCTTAAGGGAAAGAGACAATAAACCAACTCACGTGTGTTGACCGTGTTTGCATGTATGGCTGCCTTTCTGTGTTATTCCTGTAGCCTGCCAATTTCTCCTGAATGAAAAGAGTTAAATAAAACTCTTTTCCATGATCTACCCTGATTTGGTCCCACATTCCATTCTCAAGGACAGCACTTCTGCAAAACACAAGGCATTACAACATGTATCAATACAACCAATACATATTTATGTTGCTATATAAGCATTGCTAAAGCAAATTTTCATCAGTTGAATTACTTAGTTGTTGATAAAATAAGCCCCTTTTCCACTGCACGGTACCAGCTCGACTCGACTTGGTGGAAAAGTGATGGCGGAACAAAAATGCGCTTGAAAGTTTTCGGAGTTGAGGAGCTCCAACAGTAGCGGCGGGGAGCAGCTCCAACCCGTGAGAGGAGCTGGCGAGGCCGGCCAGACGCCCGCTCACAGAGCCCTCTGCTCCCGCCGTCACACAGACCGCTGCAGCATCAACGGCAGAGGAAAACAAAGCTGGAAGGTTTTCATACCGCTTATCTGTCTTTACATTCTGAGGAATGATGAAACATTCTAACTTAAATCAAGAGACAGCTGTCTGTGGGTCGCTGGTGCGTGTGTCGCATTGAATATTACGTTGCGGCAGTTGTGTCTGGCATAGCTATGATGACCAGCTACGTACCATCTGTAATGGAAAACGGACTAAGGCCAAGGCAAGTCGAGGCGAGCTGGTACTGTGTAATGGAAAAGTGCCATCACTCAAAAAAATGATATGTTGGCTTTACTTAACTTTTTTATGTAAACAGGTTCCACCGGTTCCACATAACTATGTTTCGTTAAACAAACATAATATGTTCATGTAACTTCAACATCATGGAATTTGGTCATTTTAAGCGACCCAATTAAACTCTGAGCTAATGAGTTAATTAAGTGAATAATTGAGTGATGATTGAGCATTATTGAAGACACCTGATGTTAACAAGCAGAATCTCTGAAGGAGAAAACCGGAATGTTTAAGTCACCATTATGGAGATAAGTATTCGTTTTAGTTGGGCTCTTGACCATTAACTTATTAACTTTAGATTTTGTTTGGTTGCTGTACATGAGTTATAACAGCCGGATGAACAATAAACAAAGGTCATCTGATGGTGTTGATTGTGTTTTAACATAATCATTATTTCATAATCATTTGACCTGAGTCACTGAACTTATATTAAACCGAATTTCTGAGTTAAGTTTACCTTATGGATAATAACAGCACTGTCATTGTAGAGCATACTATTTTTAGACTTTTCAATGAAATTCAAATGATCAAATCAATAAATAAAAAAGAAACTTTCTAAAAAATGTTTTGAATAGGCACACACAGACATCAAGAATCAGCATATGAATCTCAGCAATGGTGACAAACAGATCATAAGCTCATTATTTATTCATGCAGCAATGCATGATGGGAGCCATGAATGAGTTTTGATTGGTGGCACCCAGAATGCACTACAACATGCTTTATAATTGTCACCATTGGTGAGATTTACAGGCTGATTCTTGATGTCTGTGTGTGTCTACGGAAGATATTTTTTTAGGAAGTTTCTTTTTTATTTATTGATTTGATCATTTGAATTTCATTGAAAAGTAAAAAAAATAGTATGCTCTACAATGACAGTGCTGTTATTATCCGTAAGGTAAACTTAACTCAGAAATTCGGTTTAATATAAATTCAGTGACTCAGGTCAAATGATTATGAAATAATGATTATGTTAAAACACAACCAATACCATCAGATGACCTTTGTTTATTGTTCATCTGGCTGTTATAACTCATGTACAGCAACCAAACAAAATCTAAAGTTAATAAGTTAATGGTCAAGAGCCCAACTAAAACGAATACTTATCTCCATAATGGTGACTTAAACATTCCGGTTTTCTCCTTCAGAGATTCTGCTTGTTAACATCAGGTGTCTTCAATAATGCTCAATCATCACTCAATTATTCACTTAATTAACTCATTAGCTCAGAGTTTAATTGGGTCGCTTAAAATGACCAAATTCCATGATGTTGAAGTTACATGAACATATTATGTTTGTTTAACGAAACATAGTTATGTGGAACCGGTGGAACCTGTTTACAAAAAAAAGTTAAGTAAAGCCAACATATCATTTTTTTGAGTGATTAGTTTGACTGTCAGCAGTGTAAAGAGTATTAAATCTAGATTTCTAGATTTATTTTGTACTCAATAGGTGACTTTCTTTGTTGATAATTAAAACATAGTCTTATTTCTTTTCTTTTTTTAAGCATAATACAACAGAGTACAGTGTAATGGACATTACCTGTAAACCTCTTGATATATGGTAAGGTTGTTTTTTACTGGCATTGTGGAGTGGCTGACAATTTTGCTGGTGAAACCATCAACCGATAGGACATGGGTCACCCCAAACATTACCAGTTTTTCGTTCTGGTCCATGTGCAATTTGTGACCCATGTACTCTGCACTGTATGGCACTGGATTTAAATTCCTTGATCTCTGAGAATAATCAACAAAAACAATTACTTTTATTAGCAGTGTTTCCCACACAGACTTTACTTGGGCGGGCCAACCAGGTATATTTGGTGACCTATTTTAGTATTTTGCTATTTACTTGTTATGGATTGTTTGTAGGTGTGTGTGTGAATGTGCGATTATGGATTAAAAGGAACTGAAGGGTAAGGGAGCAGATTCAAGTAGTGACTGAACATGAAAAGGGTGAAATAAGAACCAAGCAATAGGCTTAAATAGGCTACTAGAAATAGAAATATACCCCGATAAACCATATACTGAATGACGACCCCACCACCCAATGCTGTCGCCCAGGAAGGCTGTCATTCTGTGGGAAACACTGCTTAGGGTGAGGTCACATTAGTGTACAGCACAATAAAATCTATTAGCAGTCAGTAACACATACATTATACCGATATGCATGATATGGCTGGTTAATATGTCTAAGGACATGACCAACACGTCCCTCAGATGCTCGGATGCCTTTTGCAGCCAGGTACCCAGTCATCATTGTTCTTCCGTATGCTGGTCCAGTCTGAAATAAAAAAAAATATAAGCCCAATAAATAAGTTTTTACATGTATTTTGTTGTTGATACAAAACTTTATTTTAGCTTAATCTTTGTCATTATGCTGATCCAATGAAATGCACTGCAGGAAATAAACAGGCAAGTAACCACAAATTTTCAAAAAGATTCTGAGCCTGGCGATGCACACCCTGCAGTCTTTGTCTTATTAATAATACTAAGTTACATTACTCACAGATTTCTGTCCAAAGATATTTGTAAGTAATGTTAGTTCAGTTACAAATTTTCAAACTTGCCTACTGAGTCTGACAATAATAGTTTGAAAGATATTAATACAGTAATGTGCGGTTAAATCTTGTCATGGGTAGGCTGTGACCTATCAATGTGGCATATATGTTCATTCATTCAGTTGTAGCAACCCAAGTTCATATCAGGCATCATCACATCGCTGCCTGCATACAGCAAAGTCAGTCATATGTGAGGCTAATGCACAATCAAATCTAATAATCAAATTAATGGACGTCACATCTATCTTATGACTTATACAACAAACAAATGTTTTGTGCGGGACACAGAGGGAGGCGGCGCCGGCGCGGTGTCAGCGAACCGACAAGCAGCCTATCACTCCTTCAAAATGCGCAAAGGCGGCGCACTGACGGCCACACACAAACACACACACACACACTATTGGTCTGGTGACGACACACCAGGATTTGAATAGGATACAGTCAGAAAACATTACAGCTTTAAAGTACAAAAACAGCTTATTCTCTCCCACAAACTGCGCTAGGCGCACACACCGACACGCAATGAGCGTCTGGCGACGGTGCACCAGTATTAAAAAAAGAGAACTACAAAACAGCATTTTAACCAATTAATATCTGTTCAGTTTCTACTATCACTTAATCTGCACAGTGACATTAACAAGTTCAAATCCTGTCCAGCAGTTTTCAATATGCATTGGGAAACAGGCTAATTTAGGGTTTGTATCTTCTTTTAACAATTTTAACAAGTTATCAATTGCGTATATTCTCACAGTTGAATGTGAAATTAAATAATATTTCTGTGTAACGCTATATGGTGGCTTACCTCATAAATTGCTTTAGCAACCTCGACTTCCAATTGTGAATCCTGCACCCGCTGTCTGCCTATGCCGTTTTGGGCGCAAAAACGGCGAATGTTTGTTTTTGAGAACCCTTTAGCCAATCCACATTCAAACTGGAGATGATCAGATATGTCTTGATCAGAATGACCATGTGTTATCATACTTTGTATTACTTCTTTGTATGATAACAAACTGGACTCCATTGTCATTTAGGGTTTTTACCGCGAAACTCTGCAATATCATTTCCGGTGGTCGTAAGGCGCTGAGGTCAGCGCAGGCGTAGAAGGGATCTGGCGGGCGGGAAGGATGATGCGCAACAGCAGTCGAATTTTTTGAGTTTTGTTTCCTACCGAATCAAGTGCCTGATTGGTCTCGCACACCTCCCCGTTTTCCCTCCACATCCCCATCCGATTCCCGCTTCAAAGTGTGCAGACAGCAACCAACTAAGAATAAAATGGAGACATTTGTTCTTTTCAGAGGAGGAAAGAGAGTGACTCTTAAATTAGATGACATGCGAGTTGACAGAATCGCCCACATTTTTCAGGTATGTTCAAAACCGGTATGTTCAAAACTGCTGAGGTAGCTTAATTGTTTTAATGTATATAACGTTAAAGGTGCTCAAAGCGATGTCGGGTGACATCACTTCTTGTTGACGTTCGAAGTATTTTCAAACAAAACGGAGGCTAGCTAGACCCTCCCTCCTCCTCATCCGCGCACTAACCCCCCAAACCATTCTTGTCAGTTATTGGCTGGCACAGTTTGTTATGTTTCGTGGAGCGGGTTGCTACAGTTTGTTTTTGTAGCTGTTTGTGGAGCCTGGGGTGTCCGCAGAGACCGCGTTTTTTTACAGTGTGTTCAGGGGACAGACAGCTAGCGGAGAGTGAGGAGATGTTTGCTGTATGTGACAAAAAATGTTTTGGCCTTAAAAACGCGTGACATCGCTTAGAGGACCTTTAAGTTAGATGCAATGGTAGCTAAAGAGTCCTCCTGGGAAGTTCGTACGTACGCGGTGGGAAGTCGTGTTTACGACGTGAGGTGCGTTCAAGTCAGTTTTTTCGTCAGAGCAAAATGGCGGTGTACCTTCTTTTAACGAATTACACGAAAATACAGCAAGGTTTGTTAACTCTGCTAATAAAAAAAAGAAGAACAAAGAATGTGCATCAGGTGTGTTTTTCTTATGTTTTTTATTAGCTTATGAAGCCAATGTAAACTCTTATCATAGGTATAATTTTTATATTACAATGATATCATATTTTGTGCAGAGAGCTTGCTTTATAAATGAAAAAGCCTTACAATGTCAATGAGTAAACATTGAAATTAAAATTAAAATTTACCGTCAACAGACGTTGAATGAACGTTTCTCACTAACACGCCCCCAACTCGTACAGATCGGGGCTTAAAGAAAATCCCGAGCTCCCAACTGGTATTTACGACATTGTGGTGGCGTTCAAGTGCGTTCAACTCGTAATTACGATCTATACGAGATGACTTGACGCAGACTCCTGAACCACCATGGCATATTGGCAAAAATATGGACAATATTTTAAATATATTTTTACAATATAATTGAAAAATTATTGACAGCATTATTTGTATTTTCTTCTTTTAGGTTAACCTGGCTAACATGTACATCACTGATGCATCCAACATTGTTATTTTTCCCATGGATAATGGTTGTTTCAGCACCATGGACCTCTGTGACCGTGGTCACTATGAGGTTCATGGGGTAGGGGTTGGGGAGAGTCAAGGGATGCAGATATCCCCAGCTCCGTCACGGCAGTTTGCATTTCGACATAGTCAGCCAATGTCAACTGCAAACATGGGTCATCTGGCTAGACCAATGAGCACACCTCGTTCATTTCAAAGGTAGAGAGGGGCACAAGCTAAATGTGTTTAGAAATGTTGAGTTTCAGTGCTTCATGCTGCCCAAGTTTGTCACTTGTGAATCTTGACGACTTTATGTATTATAGGTCAATTCACGTGTCCGATATATTGGATGGAAAGATGGTATCCACAAGGGTAGTCGTGGTTAGACTGGTGGAGGCAGAGGCAAGCGTACCAGTGATCCTTGAAAAAGTGAAGGTGGCCATGGGAAACAGTGAGGACTACATCCTTACAGACAATCTCGGGAATGAGATTATGGAGTCTGAAGGGACAACTGGTAAGAATTGTTTGAAATGTTCGTTTTGGTAACACTTTATTTGAAGGGGTGTGCATAAGACTGACATGACACTGTCATAAACATGACCAGAGTTTCCGCTAGAAAAAAATGGTGCCGGTCAAAGTGACCGGCAGAGGTTTAGTTTAACGGACATTTTGATTATATGCCGGTCAAATATCGCCAACTGGAGGCAGGCTATGTAACTTAAAAAATGACATAATCAGGCCGTATAGAATGCAACATGTTTATTAGCGTAACTTTCAAATAGACGGAAAACATGAACGCCCTATTTGCCGCTCCGCTCACACCAAGAGAAAACTCCACGTCTTTTCCCCGCCTGACTAAAGTTGCTTGCATTGTATTCAGCATCCCCAAGCGAGTCTGCGAGCGCAGAGAAGCCCCGTTCACACCGCCAGCGATTTTGTCGCTGTGTGTCGCTAGGCTCTGTACTGTGATGTCGCTTGTGGGCGTTCGTAGTGCTGTCGCTCTGATGTTATTGGTAGACTGCACGTCTGGCCATATCTATACAAAAGACCATCACAAGTGATATATAATTTTAATTTGACTGGGAATAAATGACTGTTAAGGCTAAAAAGAAACCATATGCTGTTGGGAGAGTGTTTTTATATTACCACAGCAGTGTTCAGTGGATTAAATCATTTACTAGATCAACGATCGATCAATGAACAAATTAAACTCACTCATACTGTCACAAATTATAAAAACGTCATTCGAATTTGACAAATAATCAATTTTCTTGTCCCTAATAGTCAACGTAATGCAGGGGAAATTGTAAAATGTAAAATGAAATTGTAAAATTAACTGCAGCAGTGCTAAACGTGCATCATAAAATTAAAACACTCGAACTATAACTTTAAATGTATGAATTAAACTCACTGAGACTGTCGACATTTTCTTTTCCATGCATCATTTTATTATCCGTATGTGGTTACAGTCAAATCATATAAAACAGTGAAATCGTCCTCAAACTCTTTCTTTCTGTCTGCCCTGCACTCGAGACGGTGACGTGCTCCACTGAAAGTCTTCTTTCCTATTGGTTGTCGCTCGCGAAAATCGCTTCTGATTTAAATAAAGTTGAAAATTCTCAACTTTTGTCGCTTGTCTCTTGTCGCTTGACACGCCCACATTCTGTCGCCAACGGTCACTGTCGCTCGTGTCGCCGGATGTCGCCAGCGCTCCATTGAAATGGGATCTTGTCGCTTTGTCGCTGCGTGCCGGATAAAACTTAAGCTGTGCGGAAGTGACACCTTAGCGAATCTTCCCTGAAGAGAAGCAGGTCTTAGGGCTTGATTAAAACCAGTTGCTATCAACGTATTTAACAGTGTGTCCCCTTTTTAAATTCTTCCCTGTCTTTTGCATTTCTCATCAAGGGACTTTTTTCTGGAAGCAGAATGCAAGGAAAATCCACGCAGTTGAAGTTTCTGCATTCAGGCACTGGCGTCAAAGAAGATCAAGAACTAGGTATTGTTTAGATATAATTGGGCAGGGTTTTGTACTGGTCCATCTAGAAGAAAATATATTAAATAGAAAACTTATTTAATATATTAATAAAACGTTTTAGCACTGGAGGATCTTGAAGGATCATGATGTACTTCACTTTTTTGACTGTTGAGCAACAAATAACTTTACCCCACACTGCAAAATGAATTCATATTCTTCTAATCTGTTTTAAAGTTCTAACTGTTAGCAAAATGTGCCCAATGCAGAAATGAGGCAGATGAAGTTCACACACTGAGGGACCATGTGGAGGACCTGCTGGAGGCATCCCATGGCTTAGATGAAGTCACTAAGAAGATCACTGACATAGTGGCTGCCAGTCGTGACTTGATGCCAGTACAAATGCAAGACGTCAAACAGGCATTTGCATGTTTGATCTGCAAAGGTATTGTTTTCATTCTGCATCTGCATTTCTGTTATACATGTTTTAATAAGAAAATGTATTGCATTTCCTGTTAGACCTCAATAACTCATCACTTTTTACAGCTACGATGGTCATCAGTATTAACACTGCACTGCTGATGTTAACTGTATAACAGGGCAGCAACTAATGACTATTTTCATTAATTATTATTAATTAATCTGTTCATTATTTATTCGATTAGTCACGATTATTTTTGTCACCCCCTAACCCTAATTAAAAAATGTAACTAATTAAGTATCTTTCTTGTGTCCATACCTATCTACCTAGTCTTACAGTCAAGCAGTCATCATTAGGGCTGTCACTTTTGTGAAAAATCCTGATCGATTTTTGAGACATAAGTGTTCATTGAATCGATTGTAAAATCGATTTTCCATGTCTAAAGACGTTTCCATTTTCAACACCAAATATAGGCAAATCCACGGACACCTAACAGGCATTAGGACGAGCGTAAATAGGGCGCTTGAGACGCACAAGTCAGCAATATTCCTGATGATTTATTGGCGTGAAGCTTCGTGCACAATGACAAACAGGAGCGCCACATTCAGGGATTGAAATAAACATCCTCCAACTCGCCAAATGCGGGAAAAATGAACTTTGGCTGTAAACGCTATCAGATCACGAGCCAATCTGGCGTGTTTCTATGTTTACTCACTTTGCTGGGGAAGTTTGTGTAAGCCAAATCTGCGCGGATTTAGTACGCAATTCGTGAGTCCCCATGATATATTAAATACAGCGTATCGCACAGAATCTGCGCATTTCTGGCTCACTTGAACACACACACACACACACACGTCACTACGCAACAAATAACGGCGCGCTTGTTCAATTGCATTGAAGTAATAGCGAATATTAAAAAGCATTTGGTTAACAGAAAAGACATTGTTATTTTCCAACATCCTACATGTTCTGTGTAGCCTACTGTATTGATCTGTCCACCTAACACACATTTATGGTAAAAAAAATAAATAAAATCGATTCCCTATTTTCGTTTTCGATACTTGTGTTGGTTGGTTCCGATCGATTGTGCAATCGATTTTCGAACGTAAAGTGACAGCCCTAGTCATCATGACAGACAGTGGAAGTGGTACTGCCCCCAGCATTCCATGTAGTGCATTGCAGTTAGAAATGAACAACCAGAAATGTTATTAATAACAAGATTGCTATCTCTCCATTAAACAGCCTCTCTGTTACAATGCGGCAACAATGAAATTTCACGTTGACGAATTTTTATAGTCGACGTCGTCGACTAATCGTTGCAGCCCACCTGTATAACGTTTAAATAAGTTTTGCATTAATTTCATTTTTATATCAGTGACTTCACATGACAAGATAGAAATTTGTCTACCTTTACTTTGAATCTTTTACATATTATAACTGGTGTGGCAATCACAACCAGTGTTTATCTCAGTTTGAGTGCATGCTTCCAAAAAAAGAGTGCGTAATATCCTTCAATCATTTTTTTATATTTCCCCATTTTCATATCCTTTTAAGACACAATGACTCAGCCCATGTTTTCCTCCTGCTGCCGGAGTCTGCTGGGATGTAAGGCCTGTGTTGAGGAGTGGAGAAACACATCTTCCCAGTGCCTCAAGTGTAGAGATGAAGAGTCTGTGTATACAGAGGTAGCAGGACTGTCTGCAACACTAGACTTTTTCAGGTCTCTGCCATAAAGACGACAGCTGTTGCCTTTTACTTGTTTTTTTTTACTTGACTGACAAGACTGTGAGGAATGTTATCAAGTTTATTTCAGTTGTAATCTCGTCAGCTGCACCTAGTACTCCCCTCACACACATTCATTCCCATATACTCTGTTAATATGTGTATCTGTTTAAGTGAAATGGGTTAAGAAGATGCATAGTTTCTGTTCACAATGTGTTCTGCACTGATTGCATGAAGAAGAGGGAGAGACCAGTTTAAATACTTTTTCAGGGGTGGGGGTCTGTTCAGCTGCACCTAGTACTCCCCCTCACACACACATTCATTCCCATATACACTGTTAATTTATTATGTGTATCTGTTTAAGTGATGTTTAAGTGAAAAGAGTTAAGATTCATAGTTTCTGTACACAATGTGTTCTGCACTGATTGCATGAAGAAGAGGGAGAGACAAGTTTAAATACTTTTTCACAAGGAGTAGCTGACAAGGCCGTGAGGGACGCTAGTAAGCGTACAGTATTTCCCTCGAAGTCTTGTCATCTGCACAAAATATTTTATCTTTTATTTTTGAATATAATAAAAATTATTTCAACATTTCTGTTTATGTGTTTTGTTTTCAAAACTATTATATTCCAATTATTAAAGAGTAGGTGAAATTGGGTGTTGTTGTGCTTTTCAGTTGTTTTAATGACTGCAAACAATACATTGATGTTAAAATACTAAATTAAACACCTGCAATGTTTTGCACATATATGCTATCTTCATTAGATTGTCATATTTATGGAAATCTGATGTTTTAAAAGTAATTGGTGTCTCTTAAAATACAGAAAATGTTCAGCGCCATCTGCAAAGAAATAGTAAACAAATATATCTGGCAATGTTTGGCCTTCGCTGTGGATTTAATACTGCCCACAGCTTCTTCATCTCCAGATGATGGTATGGGCATCCTGGGTGTGCTTACGGTCCTCAAGAAGTTATGCAGGACACGGGTAACCTTCAGACAACCGTCATGTTGACAGGGCTGATCCATATGACCAAATATTCCGTATGAATGTAGCCTCTTGACAAATACTGAAAAGGCTGGTGAAATACAGGCACTGAAAATGTTACACTTTTCTTTTGTACACAACTTGGATATCCTGAAATGTAAATAAACTGGTGCTGTGGTGATGCTCTGTCTAAGGCAAAGGTTTCCACATCAAAGGTCAAACCAGAACATCAAGGCACACCAAGTCATAATTGTAACTCATTTAATTATCCTAATAATCATAGCCTATAATTTGCAAATAATTTACTTCACACATTTGTGTTTAGGAAACTAAGATATTACAGTAGGCTTCCTTGGTTGAGTAAGTAAGAGGCCAGTATGCTGAAATGTCTCAATCTGAGTTCATTGTTAATTGGTTTATTATAGGCCTATGCACCTTGATAAGACATAGCATATGAAACCAGGTGCGATAAAAAAAAGTTTGTAAACTGGCTTGGAACGCTCCCAGGAAGTCACCTTAATTAAGCTTATCCAACATCTGTGATGTGATTGAATATGATCTCCTCTGTTGTGTCAAAATAGCTACACTTCAGCTTGAACCCCCCTTGATGAACTGCACGTTTCCACTTGCACTGTGAGAGTGCGTTATGATGATAGAGAACACAAATGCCAGTGCGCCACAATTCAGGTCCTCCCAGGGTGCGAACTACAGGGGAGCCAGGGAGAGTTTAGCTCTTTATAATACAGTAAGACATGAGCCCCCCTAAAGACATGATTTGTGAAATTTTGGGGGTCATCAGGTTTCATCCAGCCAGAGCCTCTCCACAGCGCCTCACAACTTTCTAAACTCTTCCATCTCACAGAGAGAAGAGTGTAGAGAGACTGGGGCCTCCCCGGGGTCAGACCGTCTGAGATCAACTGTAATGTTCTGCGTCTGACGCTGAGGCTACATCAAATGATTGAACTGTGGCATTTGGTGTCTCCATCCAATAACACGCATGCTCACAATGGGGGAGATAGATGGTAGTTTACTCTAATGCGCTTCCTAATACAGGAAAATCTTAAATGTACACGTGTAGCCTATGTTAGTAGGCTAACTAAAGCTGGTTGCTGTTTTGACATTATTTGTTTATGCTTTTAATGTTAATTTGTGTTTCAAATCTGGGCAATAGGTAGAAGCTATAGGTAGGTATAGGTAGAAATTCTTTGGTAGAACTTTAATTTTGAAAAGTAGCCTGAAGCACAGACATAACTGATGGAGAACACGATCCAATCAGAAGCGAGGGGTTGATAAAGTCCCACCCACCACTGAAAGGAAATATTGAGCAATAAATTTGTTTTGTCAGTAATAATGGAAAAACAAGACATTGCGCTGAATTTCGTTTTTTTTGTTTTGATTAAAAAAACGAAAAAACGAAAAATCAAACTGAATGTTGGTTTTTCGTTTCAGGTCAAAATTCAAAAAAACGGAAAAACGGCCTGTTTCTGTTTTTTTCCTTTGTTAATTATACCAAAAAAACAGACGGTTAAAACGTACCTTGGTCGTTTTGTCATCCAGGGTCACATATTATTAATAAATGAACTTATTTATAATACATTATTTAAATTAGGTAATATGTTTATGTAATTATATAATTGATAATTAAAATATTATATTTTTTATTTGAATAAATTTTTATATAAATACAACACCATTTACAAAAAATGTGGCAACATTTTGTAAAATGCAATACAATCATGTGAATTGTTAATTCTCTTGAACCTTTATTTAACTGACAAATGTACAAAGAAAATATTTCCAATATTTTACTTGTATTTTGTATAAACAAATGTTGATTTTGATGGCTGCAACACTCCCTAAAAAGTTGGGACAGAGCAGAGGCCAAATAAAAGTATAAAGATTACAGAATATCCAAGTCCACAATAAGCAGGTGAACTGAGAGCATCATTATTGAGTATTAGCCCTTAACGCATACCTATAGTGACCCGGGATGTCATTATATTTTTTTCTGCACAACAATAATCGAATCTTTGATGACTGAATAAGTGCAATTCACCTTAATTCCACAAGGTGGCAATGTCTGATAAATAATGATAATGTGAAGTTTCACTCATAGCTACCGCAAGTAGCCAGAAAACAAAAGAATAGGAAGTATCATCAGCAAAACTTGAAATGTCTCAGCGATTTACTGCAGAGCAAGTACTGAACACAATCAAATATTTGTGTCACTGTCACTTGTTGGTTGATCTGGTAAAGAAGCTGTCAGCAATTAAAATATTGATTTTGAAGATGTTGAAAAAGATATAGTTTTGAGAATATGTTTGAGATTGTGAATATGAGCCAGATGCTGAATGTACTAGGATATGAGCTCTGACGAGGGCAGTGATGATGGTATAAAACATCTGCTCAAACTGCCCAGAGGGTAACAAAATAAGCTTTATTTAATTCGTCTGTAATTGTTACTCGAATATCAGGTAAGTTTTATATTACAGTGACAGGTATAGTCCATCCGTGTTAGATATAGATCTAGGTCACTAATAGCCTATGTATAATAATGAAGCATTTAAGGGTTAAACAAGCCTCTACCACAGGCTCAAACAAGCCTCTACCAAAGGCTCAGTCTTTGCGCTTAACACACAATCATCATCTTCATCATCGTTAAAAATAAAAAACAAAATGATCTTACCAGGGCTGTTGCCGCTCTCTCTTGCGGTCTTTGATTTTGATTTTAGCTGATGATCAATAAAATGCAGCTCATATCTGTTGCTTTCGGTGACGTGAACTCCGTTAAATCTGCATATAGCGCGTTGTTTGAAGTTCTGATTTATATCCGTTTTGCGAAAACACAAAAATGTGACCATGTGTAAATGGAATCGTTTTGATAAATCAGATACCTATCCGATCTGAGAAAACGCATTAAGTGTCCAGGTGTAAACAGCCCCATAAGCTGTTTGGCAGCATCTGTATAATTGTCTGCTAATAAATTGTAAATTGTGGCATGTTGCAAAGCAGTCCCATCTCTTGTGTTTTTATGAATAACGTCAGCGACTAGCCGACGTCGACTCGACTTTGATGTCATAACAGTCTACTTCAAAAAATCTGAAGTCGTTCAACCCCTATTTAGCAGCTGTCTTATATCATGCAAAAATTTCTCCTCAAAACTAAAAAAAATGTATTTTTGAAAGGAAAGGTGACTTGACACAGAGGGAAACATGCCTCTGTCACAGCTCTTTTGAAACGTGTTCCAGCCATCAAAATAAAAAAATTGGTCAGTACAAAACATTGGAAATATTTTTTTTGTACTTTTATCAGTTAAAAAAAAGGTTAAAGAGAATTAACAAATCACAGATTATTGTCATTATTATCATTTTACAAAATGTTCCACAAAAATTCAACACAAAGTCCACACATCTAAAGGGCAAAAATGCTCAATTAGGGTGCTCAACCACAAGACAAAATTTAAAGAGGAGGGAAAAGTTTGCACACTACCGCTCAAAAAAAAAAAAAAAAAAAAATTAAAATATTTTATGTTCTCACCACAGGTGACATTTCTAGACATAGTGGATGATGAAGCCCAAGTTTGTCTGATGAAGGGAGCATGAAGGAAGGCATTTTTGGAGCTGTGGTTTGCCAACTTTTACTTCCTCTTTTACAGAATGTCCCAACTTTTCTGGAAACGGAGTTGCACATTTATTTATTTGTTTGATTTACATTTATTCATTTAGCTGACGCTTTTATCCAAAGCGACTTACAATTGCTATATTTCAGAGGTCGCACGCCTCTGGAGCAACTAGGGGTTAAGTGTCTTGCTCAGGGACACATTGGTGTCTCACAGTGGATTCGAACCTGGGTCTCTCACACCAAAGGCATGTGTCTTATCACTGCGCCACCACCACCACCATTTATTTGTTTAAACTTTATTTATATAACATTCATTTGGCAAAGCATTTGTACAACCTTAAAAATGAAAACATTGTAATATTTTTAAGGTCTGTAAAACTAAGACACCTATATGTTGGATGTAATATAACACATGCATGGGATTTCATTCTGATGTTCCAATACTTTCTGTTTGGAAGCACTACCCATGAATGGCTCTGTAAACATGTTGTCACGTTTTGTGGTTCACACAGGAAGTAGATTTAAGGGGGTGCTAGTGCATGTAGGGGTCTGAAACCAGTTATAAAGATAACCACAAAACCTCATTATTTGCATCTGTTCTCATCTCATGAATAATATAAGAGGAAACTTGATTAATCTTTCCTTCCATTAAGGAAAGAGCACAACGAAAACTGATCATCGCCAGCATCGTGGGTTGGTTTCAGTGTTCTGTGAGTTGGTTGCCATAGAGATCACAAAGTGCACTGCCTCTGACGTGCACACAGTTTTAGGCTAGATTAAAAACAGGAAACATGAAGACTTACTAAATCAGCTTAAAGGCATTTCCCCCCACATCATGTGTTTGAATGTGTCACATTTTCTGAGTCAGACAGTCAGAAAATGCTTTTAATGCACTTTTTAAAAAATGCATGCAGGCCTTTTCTGATCAAGGTTGTGTACGTTTCTGTCATTTTAACTTTTAAGAGCCTCTAGGAGCTGGCTTTCTTTTTCTTCCTCTCCCTCTCTCTCTTTCACTTTCTGCATCTGTTACTCTCAAGCACAAACCCACTTTAACCCTAAATAACCCTCTCGACAATACTCAAACAGACAGTTTACTAGAAAACACCTACAGGGGTCTCCTTTACTACCTCCCCTCAATGAGGAAACACCAGCTACTGTATGATATCACGAGAATCTCTACCAAACGCACTATATGAAACCTTAACATGCAAATAACATCAACCACAAAGGGTGCAAGGAGAAAATGGAAACTTCCTGTTTGGCTTGCAATCTGTTCTTCTGTTACACCGAAGGTTGAATTTGCCATACAAGCACGCCATAGTGCCAAAACGAAAGGCAGATCTGCCGTTTTTAACAGCACTTCCATTGTGTGAAGACTTAGAATACAACAGATGGAGATTTTCAGGACATCTGTGACCCTCTTAAGTCTCTGTCTCTTCCATAGCACCCTATCTGAAACACAGAGCATGTGCAAAGGTAAGATCTTGATTCTTGTGATAACTTTAAAAATGCAAGTGGGTTACATAGACACTTATACAAGTTATATGCCATTGTTTTCTTAAGTCTTATCTAATGTTATCTTGTGTATCTGAAGTCTTGTATAATGTATCTAATGTATTATGGCTGATTTAGTTATATTAAATAATTTTTACTTGAATAAAAGGAGGTACTGCAGGATTAATACTTTTTATAGAAATAACCCTAATTTATGATGGGACGGAATGTGACCAGGACCAATGAGACCGGTGTCCTTGGGTTTATAACTACAAGCACTTTCGAGCAGAAAGGCCTGCAAAGTCTCCCTTTTGATATGAAGTCTCGGTAAAATAGAAAAAGTGTGCATATTTTAAGTAGAAATTATGCAATGTAAAGTCACAATAACAAGATACCATAAACCCTTTTGTTTACACCCTGGCAAAAGTTTGTGTGGGTTGATGGGAATGCCCTTATGGTAGTCAAATATAAATAAATTAATAATCATATTATTTAAGAAGATTAATCTTAAGAGGTCTTGTGGAGTCCATATATATATATATATATATATATATATATATATATATATATATATATATATATATATATATATATATATATATATATATATGAAATAAAAACCTCATAATAGGCCATAAATGCATAATGTTTATAAGATGTAAATGAACACAAGACCATTTTTATAAGCGGCAAAATAATACAAGACATTTTAAATCTTGGTGCTTCACCTGTTGCTCCGTATCTTCTTCCTCACTAATTTCCAATATATCTACAATATCCTTTTGTGTGGATGATGAATATACACAGAGTTTAACAATAAATAATATTCTACTCTGCTACTTTGTCGCTACAATCTGCTGCTGAAGTGTGGTTAAGTGCACTTAGTCATGAAGATTTTCAACAACACAGTACAACAATATATAGAAGAGAACTGATTATTTAAATTAAGTCTTATTTATATAATAAATAAAAAATGTTTGACTATTGGAAAAGCAAATAAAGTTAGTTATGTATGTGTAAATTAAATTATTTTTAGTTTTTAATTTAAATATTTATTTTTCTTTCTTACATGTCAGTCACACATTTGTGCCAGTGTATGTGTTGCTAAATTTCTTAAATATCAAAATACAATCTAACTGATTGAGTGAGAATTGGATAAATGAAATATTATGCAGATTATAATCAGTTTCACCACAAACATTTAATTTGTGAGGCTACAAAGTACAATTGAGTGCATGGAGATAGAACCCATTTTCCCTGATCACGCTCATAGTAGATGAAAAAATTGTATTGTGTTCAAGTTGTATTACAAAACACTTATGCTGCTATTGAGGTGGGATACGGGTAAGGATAAGCACTGGTTTGGTGGTATGGTTAGGTTCAAGGGTGGGTTAAGGAGTAAGGGAAGGGTCAACAGTGTAGTTAGATGCAAATGGATAACAGTGGTAATTACATGCAGGTATTTAAAAAAAAATACAATGTAAAACATGGATGTACACAATAAATGCATTGTATCAAATGCCTAATTTAAATGTTAGTACATATGACACTTAATATAAAGTGGGACCTTGCAACAAATATTCTATGCATTTTGCAACAAGCTGACATGTTTGGCATTGCCACTGACATTCTGTCAAGAGAAAATGCCGTGCTGAAAGAGTTAATGATTCTTCATGAAGATGATTCACTCTTTCCTTTTTTGTTTCCAAAGTGAGGTTCAAAGCAGTTTGTTCACACAGAAACGGTCTCTATGACAACATTTCTCCACTCTTACAGGCACAAGTTGTGATTATTAGTTGTGAAATTAAGAGACCAGTCAAACTGTTCTTTTGGTTAGTTATTCTGGCATACAGTATATTTTGTAAGTGCCTGTGTACATTAATCATTCATAAAGTTATTCAGACCACCACCAACCAAAAAGACAAAACTATAAATTACTGTTTTTTAAATAAGTGCATATCTTAATGGAATAGCAATGTAACTGTAAGAAAGGATACATAGAGAGCCTATGAGCGATCTTGAGAACAGAAGCACCTTCTGCTGCAACGCGACTGTGGTGATTTATGGATTCCATAACCACTTCTGCAAAATTAGACATCTGCTTCAAATATAAAATAAATAATGTAATATAAGTATAGTAAATTAACATTGTGCCAAACCAATAAGAGATTTCAGGTTTTGAAAAATGAAAGCTTGAATACTATGCATTAAGATGTTGTGAGATGTTAATGATGGAACTATGTGACTTTTGTCTTCTCTACACTGCAGGCAATCTCCCACCGGTTAAGCATGTGGCAGTGAACAGCAATGTTAATGTGCCCTGCCCTGTACTCAGTGCAACAGAAATGGACTTCAAATTATTTAAAGGCCCACTCATGTTCACCTCCATTTCTATCAAGATAAATGATACATCCAACAACATAAATAGCAAGATCCCAGATTTCCCTGCCAATCTCAGTGTTAATGTAATGGATAACAGTACCAGTTTCATCCTGCTCGGTGTGACTACGAATTTAACTGACCTGTACACCTGTGAGGCCGAGATAAACTATCCTCCTCCATTCAAGAAAGTGCCATACACACCACAAACTATTGTGTTTGTTGAAGGTATATTTTTAATGGTTGTTAATGTATAACAAGACTAAAAAGATGAGCATTATCTAGATAAAAAAAAATTGCCAATATGACTTCATGTACAGTTTAAAGTCACATTTTGTGTTGCTCTTTTTGTGTGGGTTTGTCAACAGAGAGCCCAGTTAAAAGGCGTGATCTCTGTCAACACGAGAGTCACCTGATTTGGTGGGTCGTGTTTGGAGTCATGACCATATATGGGCTGGTAATGACTTGCATCGTTTTCTTTTTGCGGGTAAATACTTATATTTACATTTACAAAAATGCTCATTCAACACATATTTCAATACATGAAATCAGTCTATTACATAGTATTAGAGTTGTTATCAATTTGGCTAAAAAAAATCTTTTATGTAATCAATATAATATAATATAATATAATATCATATTTAAATAATGGCATGCAGTTATAATGAGTATAGATAATGCAAATCTTTTTACAGTATAATTTGCCAACAAGTATTCATTTATTTAAGGCCTGGTTTAAACTTAGCCTACAGTTCTTTGAAATGTTGACTAATTTATAATAGCTGTTGCTGATATTGCTCTTGGTCAATAATTGTTTTTTTTTTATTCTTTTCTCATGGCTGCAAATCAGATCAAGTGCAGTCAAATTGATACTCCCTTCAGGGACAGAGAATGCAGACGGAAATGGCAGGGGGTTCAACATCCAACCTGGCAGGGACACTGTACATAGACACTGTAGTATGAGCCTGTCTGACAACATTCCACGAGACCTGCCCAATATGACCTGCCATCAAATCAGACAGCATTGTTTTAAAAAGGGCACATAGCATTGGTGACATCCTGAGAAAGACTACATTTGATTTTTTATTCATAGTTTTATACTTTCATTTAACCCACTATTACATGTAGCCAAAATATTATTAGCCTTGCTGGCATGTGTTTTTTTAAACATTTATTTCAAAATAAACATAATACAACAATCTCTTTCCTGTATACACATATGTTTGCCAGTCTAAAAGGAGACCTACTATATGGACTTATTTTTGTTTTTAAAATTACTATGCCAAACCTGAACCAACCCCAACATTAAGACCACTGATAGGTGAAGTGAATAACATTGATTATATTGTTACAATGACACCTGTCAAGGTTTGGGATATATTATGCAACAAGTGAACAGTCAATTCTTAAATTGTATGTGTTGGAAGCAAGGGGTGCGTCACAATCACCTCCCTAGTTCAGTAGTCAGAGCACTGATCAGGGAGTCAGCCATTTTAAGGGCTGTCTCAATCACAGAATCCTTCCAGGGCACTGAAACATTCTCTCCCTAAAAAGTCCCACAATGCACCGTGAAAACCAGGGAGCATTCATCCTCATTATGTTCCCTTAACAAAAGCTCTGAAGCGCGAAACTTAAATCACGAAACAAACTCACTACAAATAACAACACGTTACAAACCATTATTTTATTATATTTGAACATAAACATACATAGCTAGGCAGGTAATGAACATAATCTAGTTAACATTTATAATTTATTTACGGCTGAAATGTTACACGTATATAACAAGCAAATGTACTTTGAATAACATTACAAGTAATGTCAGAAAGATATCAGCTTAGCTGTTGTCCATAAATACCAGTAGTGATGTTAATACCAGAGTCATCACTCAGCAAACATTGGTTCAACGGCAACGTTGTGTCCCTGGCCAAAAATAGTCGTGGTAGGATGGCATAAATCTGTAAAAATATGTAACAGAACAGATAATGTCAAAGACGTCCATTCAACTTTCATTTTGGAAATATTTTTAAACCATGACCGGACGTATCGGACATCTTTTCAACGGTCATTAAACGTCCAAATGTTTGCTGGGCAGTGTCCCAATGTGTAGTGAGCCAGCATCCTTTACTGTCCTTACCAGTGCCAGAATTCGTGTGCACAATATACTGATTCACGAGCTCGGGAGCAGATTAAGACGCACCCAAGAAAAAAATGGCAAGCAGAAAGATCTGAGTGACTGATTTTAAAGGACCAAATAGTGATGGCTAGATGACTGGGTCAGAGTGTCTCCAAAACGGCTTGTTGGGGTGTTCCTAGTATGCAGTGGTTAGTACCTAAAAGTGGTCAAAGGGAAGACAACTGGTAAACCAGCGTCAGGGTCATGGTGCCCAAGGCTCATTGATGCATGTGGGAAACGAAGGCAAGCCCGTCTGGACCAATCACACAGGAGAGCTACAGTAGCTCAAATAGCTGAAAGACTTAATGCTGCCCATGATAGAAAGGTGTCAGAACACACAGTACTTCACAGTTTTCTGCGTATGAAGCGGTGTAGCCGAAGACCACTCAGTGTCCATGATGACCCCTGTCCACCATCATAGTGCCTACAATGGGCACATGAGAGTCAGAACTGGACCATGGAGCAATGGAAGAAGGTTGCCTGGTCTGATAAAATCACATTTTCTTTTAGATCAGGTTGTTGGTCAGCTGCGTGTGTGTGGTTTACCTGAGGAAGAGATGGCAGAAGGATGCACTATGGGAAGAAGGCAGGCCGACGGAACCAGTGTTATGCAAAACCTTGGGTCCTGTCATTCATATCATGTGGATGTTACTTTGACACGTAGCTGCAGTGGCTCCTTTCAGCAGGATAATGCACCGTGCTAGACTGCAAAACATTTTCAGGAATGGGTTAAAGGTGTTGCCTTGGCCTCCAAATTCCCCAGACCTCAATCTGATTAAGCATATGGGATGTGCTAGTCAGACCAACAAAATCCAATCTATGGAGGCACCACCCCACAACTTGCAGGACTTAATGGATCTGCTGCTAATGTCTTGGTGCCAGATACCACAGGACACCTTCAGAGGTTTTGTGTATATATATATATATATATATATATATATATATATATATATATATATATATATATATATATGTATATGGGTGTTTCTGCCACTACGGGCACTTTTGACTATCCAAATTTTAAAAAATCAACCTCTATGAATTTAAATTTTAACCATCACAGTCTGTAATACATATAAAAATGTACACAAAATAGAATGTAGTCGTTAAGATTTTAATCTGGAACATGTTTATTTTTTATGTTTTTCGGGTCATCTTCTTAAAAAGTGTCCTTACCACAACATTACAATAAGACACTATAACATTACAATATATATATATATATATATATATATATATATATATATGTATATGTGTATGTATATACATACACTGTGTTCCAAAATAAAATGCAAGTGACATCAGTAGGATTTCAGTACAACACATATTCAGATTTTAGTTTTTCAAAGAAAGTGTTTGTTTGTATTATTTCTCATAACTTTTTAGATAACTGATATCAATCTCAGACAGGTTTGTTAGTTTGCAAGGTCTTCTAAGGTAAAAGGAAACCCTACTTAAAGAGGTTGTTCCACATTATTAAGGAAGTCACAGTTCTCATGCAACATGGGGAGGAAGAAAGATCTTTCTGAAGATGAAAAGCATGAAATGGTGCAGTCTTGCAAAACACATGAAACAACTGATATTTGCGAAAACTGAATAGAGATTATCAAACTGTCAAAAGATTTGGGAGTGATTTACTGCACAGAAGAACTCAGTCAGATAAAGTTTCTTTCAAACAAATTAATTGTATTAAAAGGGCAGCTATAAAAAACAGGTATTTGAAGCTTCTGGTGTCTCTGGAGTCTTAGGACCTCTCCATGCAGGCTGGCAGTTGTGCATAAAGTTGCCTTTTTTAAGCCACCCCAACTAAAGCTCACAAAGAGAAACATCACAAGATCAGACACAGATTAAAAATTATTATTACTATTAAAAATTATTATTTAAAAAAAGTTAATCTCGTGAAAGCTTTTTAAGAGCCCTGAAAGCTCTAACTTCTAATTCCTTTTGATAATCAACAAGCAGTAACACAATACATCCACTAGAGGACGACATAGGACTTACATTCGATTAGCCAAGGTACGCTAGTTTGAGGCGCACTGTTAACTGTTGACTGAGAGTGAGTCAGTAACTCTTGTAATTCTCCCTCCCTTCCTACAATCACCCCACCTTCTGTGCTAACACTCTTAAAGAACAGTCTACCCACGCGGCTCGCTCAACAGAGCTACAGCGCGCTTTCCACAGATACAGTTTCACGCGTACAGGGCATTCTCTCAAAGAGGCGCGCGCAGATGCAGGCAATTGGTGTGCAGAATATTTCAGCGCGTAGTGATACATAAGCTTTAGGAACATTTTGCTAATTCATGGCAAAGCCTATATATATATAGCCTATATATATATATATATATATATATATATATATATATATATATATATATATATATATATATGCATTGAATGCAATATCGTACATAAATATAGTTTTACAGTGATTTAGGAAGCTATACTTCTACCAGTTCTCGCGGGCTGTTTTGACTATGGATTTACAAAGAATGAATGAAACCCAGAACCCATTTTGGGAATGCTCAAGAACTCCTGGCAATTCCAGCGTGAACAGCTCTGCGTTAAGCGTTGAAGTTAACGCCACCTGTAGCAATGCGTCAATAATTCAGAAATTCAAACCCACACGACCAAAAGGTGAGGACAAACTAATGCATGTCAACTTTTGCGTGTAATTTTATTGTCTTGTTTTTTTTTTTATCTGTTGCATATTTATTTAAGTAATTATTTGTATTATTGTTATTTACATTTCTGAGTTAAATTACGTTTTGATGGTATAAAGAGCCAGTTTATGTGTGGAAAAACAACATGAAATGAAACGCTCAACCATTTGCTGATGGTAAAAATGGTATTTTCCCCAAAACAAATGATTTATTATTTTTATAGCTATGACAGGGTGCCTGAACATTAATGAAATAATTCCAAAAGCTACTACGCCACAGCAACCACTATACTGCAATAGACGCATTGAAGAAAATAAACTTTAGCAGCTTGTTTTTCCCGTATGTGTTTTTTTAAAATGCTCATTAAAATGTGTTTATTTTCTTTCAATAGTACATCAGTATCTTTAACATAACCACTGTATTTTAAATAATAATAACATAGTCAAAATGTTCCCTGTTTCAAATTATTTTAAGAACTTCAAGAATGTTTGAGGTAATGGTTAGTGTTAAACCCCAAGAATGCTCTTTGCATTTTTCAGCTCACTTCATCATCATAATAATCTTTGAACATAACACATACATTTGCTTCATTAGGACATGGACAAATAATCATGGGTAAATATGGTCACTGTACTTCAAGACCCTGACCCCTAGGAATGACTGGCGGGCATGAGAATGATGATCCTATTCCTAAATAACGATTTTGTTAAATTTATCAGTTTGTGCAAGGTTATGAATCATAGTGACACAAGTCAGGGAGATTGTTAGTTTGGCAGCAGATTAAAACTGCCTGCAAGGACCTTCTGGCTCTTTCTGTTAATTTCAAACATCCATAATTTGATATATCCAACTTGACATTGATAAACCTAATAAAACCCCCCAGCTGGGAATAAAATTACATTACATTTTTATGCACAAACACCCATAGCAGTTTCCTACCTCTGATTACGTAACTACTACAGCATTTCAGTCACCTTTTTCTAATTTATGGAGCAAGACGATGGCGACTCACTCAATTGGGTGGTTTTGCTCTTTGAAAAGGTGGGGAGATTCTCATTTGAGAGAGTTCTGATGTGTTGACTTACAGTGTAAATGATGAAAGGTGGTGGCAAACAGTTTGCAAGACAGTGATTCATGCATGAGCATAAATTTGTATATGGAGTATTTTTAGTTTATATATATATATATATATATATATATATATATATATAGTAATTACAGGATTGTAATGAACTAATTAGATATACAGATTCTCTGACTGGAGAAATCCCACTCTGGGTTGTGCCCAAGGGTTCAAGGTGTTGCTGCATGGCCATGTTTGGTAGATGACGTAAATAAACCATCTGGCTGCAAATAGCTTCATTCCCCACTTACAGAAATATCAGTTTATTCTGACAAAATATATATTTTTTGTAAGCAGCATTTTTTATTGAAGAGTCTTAAATGCGTAAACATCAACATATTTCTCATGTCACAGTATAGTCACTATTAGAGGTGAGAGGGTGGTGATGGCGCAATGGATAAGACATGCCTTTGATGTGAGAGACCCAGGTTCGAATCCACTGTGAGACACCAATGTGTCCCTGAGCAAGACACTTAACCCCTAGTTGCTCCAGAGGCGTGCGACCTCTGACAATATAGCAATTGTAAGTCGCTTTGGATAAAAGCGTCAGCTAAATGAATAAATGTAAATGTATAAACAAGCAACCTAGTCTTGCAATCAATCAATCACCCCATTTTAAAATGATAAAGTAATGCTAAAAATGCTTCACATATAGTACAACTGGCCATCTAAATCATTGAATACATCTCTCTCTCTCTCTCACTTATGGAAAATAAAACTGCATGGAGAGGGGAGGGGCTGAGAAAGGTAGAAACATCTTAGGAAATAAGACAAACTATGGCAATTAATTATGACGTAGAGTGTGAGTCGTACAGTATAGGTGGGGATATTTGACAATTGCTATTAGTAGCCACTTGCAAGCCCAAACACATGACTGATTTCTGGAAAAAAGCCCAATAATACCGCAATACCCATGACGAAATTATTAGCAACTTTATGAAAAAACTAGCTGCTTATAATAAGAGGACATTGTAGTTGCTAGTAAAGGCCTTGGGAGCTGCCATTATCATTGCCATGACGCCATGTCTTTTTCTCTAGAGTCTCTAGAGTCGTTAGTCACATTGCATTTGCTGCTCAAATGATTGGCTCAAAACAGTCAGGGTTCTGTCACTTCTGTCTAGTTTATTTCTTGGTTTTGTGACAGAGCTCTGATACTCCTGTTTTGTCATGTCTTTGTGTGGGCGCGCGGCTTTGAGCGTTCTCAAGTGGTGCGCTCTCTTGTCTGTATGCCTTGTTACATGTGCGTGGTGTTTGGATCCCGGCACATCTAGTTTGGTTTTGGTTCTGTGTTGGGATTCGGATATTCATGCTCCACGTGTTTGTCCTGTTGTGAGCGAACAGGATGAGCTTACACTCGTTCTCGTGCGCTCTGTCTTGTCGTGTGAGCATTCGGTTTCAAGTTCGCTTGGGCCGTACGCTCTTCTGTCCACGTGTGTTGTCAAGTCAAATATATTTATATAGCGCTTTTCACAATACAGATTGTATCAAAGCTGCTTCACAGTATCAATCAAAACAACTTAACAATGTTTGTTTATTACTGGAAAAAAGACATCCAAGTTTGGTAGAGCTGATCAATGGTATGATTGGTTAATTAATTTGAATATCTCCAACTGAGCAAGCCAGAGGCAAAAGTGGCAAGGAACCGAAAAACTCCATCCAGTGACCTAATGGTGTCCTAACACCCCATCAGATGACCCAATGGAGAAAAAAAAAAAAACCTTGGGAGATCCCAGGCTCAGTCGGGGGCCAGTTCTCCTCTGGCGTTTATGAACTAGAGGCCGAATTTACAGTAACTGTAAGATAAAAAATTTATATGAATGCCTGGCTAAATAGATGCGTCTTCAGTCTAGTTTTAAACTGGGAGAGCGAGTCTGAGCTACGAACAATATCAGGAAGGCTATTCCAGAGCTTCGGAGCTAAATGTGAAAATGCTCTGCCTCCTTTGGTGGATCTGGATATCCTAGGAATGACCAGAAGCCTCGAATTTAGTGATCTTAAAGAGCGCGATGGATTGTAAGGCGATAGAAGATTCGTTAAATAGACTGGAGCTAAACCATTTAGAGCTTTATAAGTCAAAAGCAATACCTTGTATTTAATACGGAACTTTATAGGTAACCAATGAAGTGATGATAAAATCGGTGTTATATGATCATATTTTCTTGATCTAGTAAGAACTCTAGCGGCTGCATTTTGGACTAACTGTAGCTTGTTTATTGAAGCTGCAGGACAACCAGCTAATAAAGCATTACAGTAATCTAGTCTCGAGGTCATGAATGCACGAACTAACTTTTCTGCATCAGAGACTGATAGCATATTACGTACCTTAGCAATGTTTCTAAGGTGGAAAAAGGCAGTTTTTGTAACATATGAAATATGCTTTTCAAAAGACAGGTTGTAGTCTAATGTAACACCCAGGTCTTTTACTGTAGCGGATAAAGTAACAGGGCATCCTACTATGTTAAAGTCGTGCTGTGAAAGGTTTTGTGGACGGTTTTTAGAACCGATAAGTATTACCTCTGTCTTGTCTGGATTTAATAAAAGAAAATTACGTGTCATCCAATCTTTTATATCTTTAACACAATCTGTCAATTTGGATAATTTAGCGTATTCATCTGGCCGTGATGAAATATATATTTGAGTGTCATCAGCATAACAATGGAAACTAATTCCATGTTTCCTTAGAATATTACCAAGTGGCAGCATATATATTGAGAATAATAAAGGGCCTAACACAGATCCCTGCAGCACTCCATAGTTTGCCGAAGTTATAATCGATTTTTCTCCATTTAAGTAGATGAAATGGTAGCGGTCAGATAAGTATGACCTGAACCAGCTTAATGCTTGTCCTTGAACACCAGTGTAATTTTGTAGTCGATCTAAGAGTATTGTGTGATCTATAGTATCGAACGCAGCACTAAGATCAAGTAAAACTAGTACTGAGATACAGCCTTGGTCCGAAGCTAAAAGTAAATCATTTGTGATTCTAACAAGCGCAGTTTCAGTGCTATGATGTGGCCTGAATCCAGACTGAAACTTTTCATAGATGTCGTTTTCTTGCAAGAAAGAGCCGAGTTGAGCGGACACAACATTTTCTAATATTTTTGACATAAATGGAAGATTCGAAATGGGTCTGTAATTTGCTAGGTTATTCGGATCTAATTGTGGTTTCTTAATAAGAGGTTTTATAACTGCCAGCTTGAACGCTCTTGGAACATGACCTAAAGATAAAGATGAGTTAATAATATTGAGAAGAGGCTCTTCCACTATAGGTAACACTTCTTTCATTAGTTCAGTTGGTATAGGATCTAATAAACATGTTGTTTTAGATGAAGTGATAAGTTTATTTAACTCTTTTTGTTCTATGGTTGTAAAGCATTGTAATTGTTCTTGCGGGGTGATAATTGCGGCCGAATTATAAGGCGCGAACAAAGATCGAACGTTTACGATTTCGATTCTGATGCTTTCAATTTTCTCGGTGAAGAAGTTCATGAAATCATTACTACTAAACTGTAACGAGGTATTTTGTTCAGACGACGTCTGTTTATTTGTTAGTCTAGCCACGGTATTAAATAAAAACCTTGGATTATTTCGGTTGTTTTCTATTAATTTGCTGAGGTGCTCAGCCCTGGCCGTTTTAAGTGCCTTTTTATAAAGTGACATACTGTCTTTCCACGCGATTCTAAAGACCTCTAAATTCGTTTTTTTCCATTTACACTCTAAATTACGGGTTTCTCTCTTTAAAACATACGTAGTATTATTGTACCATGGTGCTATACTTTTTTCTCTGACCTTTTTTAATCTAATGGGTGCAACAATATCCAATGTTCTAGAGAGAATGGTGCTCATAGTGCTAGTTAGTTCGTCTAATTCATCTGTTTGTTTGGGTTCAGGCAGCAGCTGAGACAGATCAGATAAGCTATTTGAGAAATGATCTATGGTGGATGGACGAATTGTTCTACCTGGTCGATAACGTGGCGCAGCATGACATATTACAGCAGTGAGTAATATGCAAGTTACCAAGTAGTGGTCAGTGACATCTCTTTGTGGAATGATATCTATATCGGTTGGATCGGTTCCATATGATATAATTAAATCGAGTGTATGATTAAGACGATGAGTTGGTCCGGTGATGTTTTGCTTGACCCCAAAGAAGTTTAACAAATCTGTAAACGCAGCCCCTAACGCATCATTTAAATGATCTACGTGTATGTTAAAATCTCCAACAATTAATGCTTTATCGACGTTGACCAAAAGATCTGATAGAAAGTCAGCAAACTCTTTTAGGAAATTGGCGTAAGGCCCTGGAGGTCTATATACGGTAGCCAATGCTAGAGATAATATGGATTTTTTTCTTACATCTAAGAGCGTAACATTTAGCACAAGCACTTCAAACGAATTAAACCTATGACGAGTTTTCTGAGTAACATTAAGGATATCTCTGTAGATGGTTGCAACACCGCCGCCACGACCGATCAGACGGGGCTCATGCTTATAACAGTATCCTGGCGGAGTAGACTCATTTAGACCGAAATAATCATTTGGTTTAAGCCAGGTTTCAGTAAGGCACAGAACATCGAAATTATTATCTGTGACCATTTCATTTACAATAACCGCCTTAGATGTGAGCGATCTAATGTTTAGAAGACCTAGCTTTAGAAATTGTTTTTGTTCACTAATAGCGAGATTTTTTGTTTACTAATAGCGAGATTTTTTTTTAATAACAATTAGATTTTTTCTAGATCCCGCAGTAGATTTATTATTTGACCTTAGTAAACGAGGAATAGACAGTTTCTATGCAATGTTCTACACTAGTATTAATATCAATTAAATTGGTGCAGTAGAGATTGTGATTTGGATTTTTGGTTACTAGTCAAATGGTATTTAACATCTTAGATCAGAATATCTGCCCCGATTCTACTTGGGTGTAAGCCATCAGCGCAGAAGAGCCTTGGTCGCTCCCAAAACAGATTCCAATTATTTACAAAAATCAGTTTCTGCTCATTGCACCATGACAATAAGCATTCATTTAGCGCGAATAATCTACTGAACTTTTCATGCCCTCGTCGGTACGTAGGAAGCGGTCCAGACACAATAATCGTTGTTTCAGGCGATGTGCTGCGTACCGTATCGATAAGGCTCCTGAAGTCTTTCTTCAGAACCTCCGTCTGTCGCAGCCTAATGTCGTTAGATCCCGCGTGCAGCACAACAGCTCCGACGCGCTCGTCACCGTTCAAGATCTCAGTTACCCGCGCAGTGATATCGAGAACACGAGCACCAGGAAAGCAGTGACTGTGCACCTTACTTTTACATAACGTAGCGCGGACGTGTCGGACGGTGGAATCGCCGATGATCACAGCATCACGTTCCGTTTCACGAACAGGGGAGAAGCGGTTCTGAGTGGAGATCTCGAAAACTGGGAGGGGCGAAAAGATTCTTGTCCTGGCTCGCGGCTTCCGCGGAACCACCCAGGCTTCGTGGTGGTGTGTTGGAGCCGGAGTGAATGAAATCATGGCTGATCGTGACCTGGACGCTCGGGACCAATGCTGAGAAACGCACGGAGTAGACGAGGTCAGCGTCAGCGGGTACCTAACGTTAATCACTGATCCGTGTGCATCAGCGCGTGATGTTTCAAGAGCTAAACACCGGTCTCTCAGCTCAGCTTGTCTCTCTAGTAGGTCACGGATCTGCTTTTCTACAGCTTCTAATTCAGACTGCACCGCGAGCAATTCAGATTTGTTCTCATTTGCACCAAAAGGTAGATAACATACACCTGATATATTGGCCATTTTAACAGATGGACAGTAAGTTAGCAATGATGCAACCAGTGATGCTATTAATATCTATACTAATTTATGACTCAAGTTTTGGGTAAAAACAGTCTTTTTAGTGGTATGGGTGTAATGTAGACGCACGATAGACGGGAAAACAAACAAACTCACAGCAGGCAACGAGGCTGACAAAAGCAGTCGATCGCAGGGCGAACAGCAGTGAAGCGGTGTCTCGCTCTACGACCAACAACCAATGTTCAAACCGTATTTGCGCAAACAAACAAACTCACAGCGGGCAACGAGGCTGACAAAAGCAGTCGATCGCAGGGCGAACAGCAGTGAAGCGGTGTCTCGCTCTACGACCAACAACCAATGTTCAAACCGTATTTGCGCAAACAAACAAACGCAAACAAACAAACTCAAAGCGGGCAACGAGGCTGACAAAAGCAGTCGATCGCAGGGCAAACAGCAGTGAAGCGGTGTCTCGCTCTATGACCAACAACCAATGTTCCAACCGTATTTGCGGTTCCAGCCGTATAATGGCTTGAGCTGGCCAACAGTCCGAGTTATAATTATGAGTTAAATGATGGTTCAGAACAGAATAAAGAGAGAAATACGGAAAAACAGAAGGAAATACGAAGCTTAGACCGCCACGACGCAAACAAACTCACAGCTCACAGCAGGCAGCGAGTTGTGTTATGTAGTGTTATGTGTAGCACGCGGTTCGTGTTTACATCGGCCGTGTGCTTTCATGTCATGTTTTGTCTTGTGCTGTGTAGCACACCAGTGTTAATATTGTTAACGAAAATTATGAAAAATGTTCGTTGACGACCTTTTTTCCCCCCTGACTAAGACAAGACGATGAGACGACACCCACGTCATTAAACAATAACTGTGACTATATCAACACATGCAATATCGTTGACGAAAAAAGACGAGACTGAAATGTGTTTAAAAAAAATAAAAACTTGTCTTGTGCTGTGTTCTTGTTGTCATGTGTTGTGTGAACACTTATCAAGAGTTAACACTTGGTTTATGAGTGTTTTCATTAGCTGCGTGTCCATGTCCCGTTTTGTGTGAGCACATGGCTGGTGATTTGTTTTACTGTTCTAATCATGTTTGGCGTGAGCTTGTCATGTATGTTTCTTTGTGCCATGGGCTCTCCTGACGATTGTCTAGCCCCTCCCATCTTGTTACCTGATTATTAGTTAATATTCCCCACCTGTCCTCCCTCGTTACCTGCCTTGTTTGCTCCCTATTTGTTCTCCCTGTTTTCAGTCCTTTGCAGGATTGTTGTTTAATGTTACCTCTTGTGTCAAGTCAAAGTCAAAGCCAAGCCTCGCCTCTTGTTTTCCCCCTCTGAGTAGTTTTTTTCTTTCTTTTTTTCTTGTTTTTATTTAATAAAAGCCCATCAACTCTGACCTGAGTCCTCGCTCCTTTCACCACCCCCACACCTGACAGAACGATCCAGCCAAAAGAGGACAAAAAATGGGCATCTTCTTTTTCCCATCTCCCTACCCCTCCGCTCTGGATCAACGCAGCAAACTCCTTTCTCTTCGACAAGGGGGAGCCAGTGTGAAGGAGTTTGTTCACAAGTTCCTGTTTGTAGCAGAGGAGCTCAACATCAGCGACACAGTGTTCAAGGAGATTTTCAACAACAGCCTTAATGAGCCTGTCCGTGCCTGGGAGATGGGAATGCTGGGGATACTGTCATTCTGGCAGTTTGTGGGGTATGTATACAACCGTGGAGAGGAGGGTGGCCTTCCACCTCTTGGCCCACCTCCCATTCACCTCACAAACTGCCAAGTCCCCAGTCGTCCGATGACCCCTTTGGGGAGAGGGAGGAAGAACAGGTCCGCCTCATCTGCCTCCTATTCAAAGAGGCTGGAGTACCCCCAGTGGCGACCGAAGAGGCTGCAGCACTCCCAGAGGCGGTAAGCTCCTTCCAATAGCCTCGCCCTTGCAAGCGGAGGAAGAGGAAGGCTTCCTCTTCCTCCGATTGTCTGCCCATGGAGGCCATCCCTGAGCAGCTCACTCTTCCTGTTTGTCCTGTCCCAGTTGAAGAGGCAGCTCTCTCCCAGTACATTGCCACTGTTATGTGTGTCTGGGCCGCACATGCCTCCCTTTTGGCTACCTCAGCTCCATCCTCTCCTGAGCCAACCGTTTCCACCATCAGTCCTGCCATGGCCAAGAGGGCTGTCTTCACTTTTTATGGTTTGACTGTTCTGCGTGCCTGGAATATGCACAAGACTTCTTTTCACTCCGGACCGGTCTGCCACCCAGAGCTCACTACCGCCCCAGAGCAGTCGCTCTCACAGAAATGGCCAAGGAGACCGTCCCTGAACAGCCCGCTGTCGTCCCTGAGCCACCCGCTCTCACAGAAACGGCCAAGGAGACCATCCCAGAGAAGCCTGCTGTCATCCCAGAGCCGTCCGAGTGTCTTGCCATGCCGGCTCCACCCCTGCTGTCTGTCATGCTGGCTCTGCCTAGCCTCTCAGCTAGAAGTCCAGTCCCGCCGGAACCCACCTGGTCTGTCCCTCTGGAACCGCCCCTGGCTCTCAGCTGGGACTCCAGTCCCACCAGAGCCAACCCAGTCCGCTCCACCGGCTTCACCCTGGTCTTCAGCCGGGAGTCCAGACACAACGGAGTCTCCCTGGTCTGTCCCTCCGGCATCGCCCTGGCCCTTAGCCAGGACTCCAGACCCACCGGAGTCTCACTTGTCTGTTCCTCCGGCACTGCCCTGGCACTCAGCCAGGACTCCAGACCTGCCGGAGTCCCCCTGGTCTGTCCCTCCAGCACCGCCCTGGCCTTCTGCCAGGACTCTAGCCCTGCCTGAGCCTCCCTAGCTCAACCCTCCCGTCCCTCCCTGGTCTCTGCTAAAGACTTCCTGGACTGTCATAGTGGCCCTGTCTTGGCTCCCCTCCCTCCCCTCTTTGTCTCTGCTTTTTGATCTGCCTGTCTTGTCTGTTGTTGTGTTTCGGTCTTGTATTGTCATGTTCCTGTCTTGTTTTTGATGTCCCTTGTTAGGGATGCCAGGTGGCGTCCCTTTAGTCATGGTTCTGTCACTTCGGTCTAGTTTATTTCTTGGTTTTGTGACAGAGCTCTGACACTCCTGTTTTGTCATGTCTGCGCTCTCTTGTCTGTATGCCTTGTTACATGTGCGGGGCGTGGTGTTTGGATCCCGGCACATCTGTCTAGTTTAGTTTCGGTTCTCTTTCGGGATTCGGACATTCATGCTCCACATGTTTTTCCTCAGTTGTGAGCGTACAGGATGAGCTTACGCTTGTTCTCGTGCGCTCTGTCTTGTCGTGTGAGCATGCGGTTTCGAGTTCGCTTGGGCCGTACGCTCTTCTGTCCACGTATTGTATTTTTTGTGTAGCACGCGGTTCGTTTACATCGACTGCTGCTTTCATGTCATGTTTTGTCTTGTGCTGTGTAGCACACCAGTGTTAATATTGTTAACAAAAATGATGAAAAACGCTGTGGCCAGACCATCATTCTATCCAACGATTACGTCCAATCAAACTTCATCCTTATGTTCTTAACTTTAAGATTTTAGATTGGTTAATATTAGCTGTCAATCACTCCCACTCACTTTCGCTGTGCTCCGTTGTTACGCGACAGGGAGCTGACTACCGTGTGAAATTTAAAAGGCTGAATAAGAGAGAAGATGAAACAAGGTTTTTCCTGCACTGAATTTTTTTTGGCGACCGCCAAAGCCTTATTTGATCGGTGAGTGATAGATGACTGACTGCTGTGCTTATGCCAGGGCGCATGTTAGAGAGAGAGAAAGCAAGCGCGCACTCTCACCCACTCACCATCTTCAAACTTGCTCTCCCTCCCTCGCGCATATTAATCGAAATCAATTGAGAATTGACACGATGGTAAAAGATAGGAAGACCGAAGTTTCACGTGGAGCATTCGGAGATTTTTCTCCTGAATTACCGCGGGGTGTGAATTGTGCTAAAGAAAATGATGTTTCATCTTCTCTGAAAAGCGTTCCGCACATTCAGCTGACATAAACCACAATTTCAATAAACAAAATAAACTATCCAGTGATGAAATGTTTTCTGTGTTGACACGAATCTTGTGCGATGTCCTAAACTGCTGGGATAATCACACAACAATGCGATTTGCGAACTAATGACTCATTTGAACTGGTTCCATTTAATGAATGGTTAAAACAACTGATCTGGGGTGCGTTTCCCGTACAACGACGTAACTCGATGCTTAACTACCATAGTACGTTGCATCGTTGAAGAAATCAACTAGCTAGTCACGACTGTTTCCCGAAACCATATTGTCGCAAATTGGTTGTTCAACCATGTTGGTTAATGATGTCATGCATGTGGTGGAGTAATAACTTCTTTTAATGAATCTGTTAAGATCGAATTAATGCTAGATGTTTTGATATAAATTACGGACATGACATCTGAGGACCTTTCTCAGTTATTTTGCTCTATTTCCAGATTCAATCAAAGGCTCGTTCGTACGTACTAGAGCACGTTCGCACATGCGCACTCTTCAAAAACGGTGCTTTAAATCTCTTGACAAACTAAAAGGCGTAAATTATTTGTATGTATTCTAAATAAAAGATACAGATTGCACTGAAAGTCAGCTTGCTTATTTTGATCAAGACAAGGATTTATTAAGTCCACATGTCAAACAAACAAGAAACTATGCTTCTAACCACATGTCAAGAGCTGTAGTTCAAACCACACAATTTTGCGATGTTGTTTGTGAATGTTCGTTAGAACTATGTTTTCGGGAAACACAGACTCGTTGAACTATGCTGATAACGACGTAACTTGCGACCAAATTTGGCTAACAATGCTTTTGGGAAACGTCCAACACTGAACTCACGAGACATCTGAATCTGTGTATAACAAATCGGTAACACTTTACAATAAAGTTCAATTTCTTAAACTCTAGTTAACTACATTAGTTAACATTAATTATTAATAAACTGCATTTCTACAGCATTTATTAATCTTCGTTAATATTAATTTCACCAGAGCCGGTCCGAGCCTTTTGGGGGCCCTAAGCAGAATTTGATTTGGGGGCCCCCTCCCACTACGCGAAGTCACCTGTGCTTGACGATTATTGACAAATGTCACGCAATAATGATACATTATAAATGAATACAGTGAGGTTATGTATTAATACAAAATAAATACTTAAAAAATAGATACCTACTTAAATAAAAAAGTTGTAACTTTCACTTTACTCTTTTACTAACTCTTTGAAACTTCTTAAAACAAACTGTCTCAAAACATATAAAATAAATTATTTGCTAAAATAATGACAAAACTGAGAAATCAGAAACATAATAAGAGCAAGGGTTCAACAATGACAATTATTGTTGAAAACTGTAAAAATATTATTATTTCTCAACTGTCTCAATACAGTGTAACTGTCCTCAAAATCTTTATTATTATTATTATTATTGTAACAGACTTTGTTGGATTGTACATGACAGAATCCAACAAAGTCTGTTACTAGAATACCGGTAATGATGTACTGGCGCTCATTGTATGTGTGTATGCAATCTATTTGTCCCCTCGGGGCTTGCCGTAGATAGGAATGGCTCGTGCGCACTTGGTACTGGAGTGTCGCGGGTTTTTGGAGTTAGTGATCTGATGTGTGGTATAATAAAGTGGAGAAGAGTTCAAACTGCTATGTTTATTATTTATTCAAACTGCTACCCTTACACCTAGAATGTTAAGTTCCCCTGCGGCTATTTTCTCCAACTTAAACCGATACCGTATGGGCAGTTGTGCACGAATTGTCTATGCACTCGCGAGGTGTCTAGATTATGCGCATGACTTAAACGCTGGCAGACACAGCAGCAGTTGTTGGCAGGTATATTGATCATGAAATCAGAATTTTCTTGTATTGAATTATTCATTCATTCATATTCATTCATTCATTCATTCATTCATTTATGTCACTTGTTTAAGTCATCTAAAAAAAAAGATTTTATGGGGGGGCCCCATAAAATGGCCAGGGGGCCCCAAGCAGCGGCTTAGTTCGCTTATGCCTCGGGTCGGCCCTGAATTTCACCATTAATAGTAGCCTTATTGAAATCAAAAGTTGTATTTGTGAACATTAGTTAGCCTAATGCACTATGAAGTAACATGAACAAACAATGAACAGCTGTATTTTTTATTAACTAAGATTAACAAAGTGTGCCGCCCATTGATTGAATACGAGACTCCAGTTCCCTTTACAGATGTTTATTAACACCGTAGAACTAAAAGTTCAGATAAACAAACAAAGGACAACATAAAACATTGCAATCACTGCATGGATCACATGGCTTCGCTCTGAAGCTAAAGAATACAGAAAAATACTGACCACTTTAGCCTGCTTCTCAATCAACGGCAGAGTCATTCCCCAGAAGCAATCTTCACAGTCAAAATACGATTCTTCAACTTGCACACAGTTATATCAAAACACCATGAAAAAATGAAGTAACAATAAAGAAATAACTAGAAGATAACATCACTGACACATGTGCGCGTTTTCCTCTTGTCTGTAGCTCACTGCGCAACAGCCCTTCCTTCCGGTTTTTACTCATGTCAAAATAAAAGTACGTATTTTAAAATAAATACAAAAAAAAACACGGCTGCATTTACACTCCCACCATCACATTGTGTGATTCACATTGCAACATTGTTAACAGAATCTTGTAAAACATTTATGTAAACACACATATACCTTCAGTATAAACAAAACAATGATATTGAAGAACTAACCTACTTACTCAGCCTCAAGCAATAATACTGTTTTGTGTATTGACCTTTCTAAGTAAAGTGGCTTATTTGAGCGTGTGCCCTTACTGTCTAGTGTTGTGTCACTAAGTAACAGCTTGAGTTTTCTGACTCTTCCGTCAACTCCTTGGAAGACTTCAACTACCTTTGCCATCTTCCACTGATTTCTTGGTGAGCCATCATCTTGCAACAGGACAATGTCATTCACTTTAGCATTTCTCCTTTCTTTGTTCCATTTGCTCCTCTGCTGCAGATTCAGCAAATACTCCTTTCTCCACCTGGTCCAAAATTCATTGGACAAGAACTGTACTCTCTTCCATCTTTTCCGAAGATAGAGATCTTCCCTTACAAACTCGCCTGGTGGTGGTGCGATTATTGACGATTTCATTGTCAATATGTGGTTTGGAGTTAGGGGTTCAGTTCCTAATGGATCATTGAGATGTTCTGTGGTCAATGGTCGACTATTCACTATGGCCATCACTTCGTACAGGAATGTTCTTAATGAAGAGCTGTCTAATCTTCCAGCAGACTGGTCTAGGATAGATGTGAGGACACTTCTCACGGTCCGAATCTGCCTCTCCCAGACGCCACCCATGTGACTGGAAGCAGGTGGGTTCATGACAAAGTTGCATCCTAGCTCTTTCACACGTTCTCGCTCCATCCCTTTCATTAATTCTTGGAATTCATTGCGTGCTCCCACAAAGTTTGTGCCTTGATCACTTTGAAGCTGGCTTACATTGCCTCTTATGGCAATAAAACAGCGCAACGCATTCAGGAGGGCATCAGTGGAAAGGTCATCCAGTACCTCAATGTGGATGGCACGTGAACACATGCAGGTGAATAGAAGCCCATATCTCTTCAGGTCTTTTCTTCCATCTTTAACATAAAATGGTCCGAAGCAGTCCATACCACTATAGGTAAATGGAGGGGTAGCTTCCGTCCTCTCTGGTGGAAGGTCGGCCATTTTTTGTTCTTGATTACACTTTCTGAGCTTCCTGCATTTGATGCACTTGAAAATGAATGATGACACTTCACTACTACACCCCAGGATCCAAATCCCACTGGAGCGCAGTTCATTGATGGTCATTCCACGACCCTGATGCTTCTCCTTCTCATGGTAATGCTTTATCAACAATCAAGACACATGATGTCCTTTGGGGAGGATAGCTGGGTGTTTGACATGAGGGTGAAGTGTTGCTTGTGTCAATCTACCTCCCACCCTCAGGATATCTTGGCTGTCCATAAAGGGGTTCAACTTATGCAGTTCGGTTGACTTGCTCCTTTGTACATCATTCTTTTGTTTAAGAGCCTTGATTTCATCCTTGAACGCTTCTTCTTGAACTGCACGGATTATGAATGGTTCAGCATCCATTCTTTCATCAAGTGTCGTAACTTCATTGGATCTTGTTTTAAGACCTTTCACCTCCTTTGCAAGACGCTTAAGTCTTGCTATGGCTCTTACGACTCTCTTCCAGTCTGAAAACTTCTGAAGTCGGTCTGATAGGGACCTTTCCTCATTTGCTTTCGTTGCGTGAACATGTGCTCTTCTGATTTCTGGGTCGTCTTCATTGAGTTCTTCCACCTTAATCTCTTCTTTATGGAGGTCCTTTTGCCACAAGAAACTAGGTCCTGAGAACCAGTTAGACTCTACAAGCTCCTTTGCTTTGAGCCCGTGCGAGGCATGGTCAGCCAGGTTACTTTCAGATGCAACATATTGCCACTGACTTGGATCTGTGCTCGACTTAATCTGCTGAATCCGATTGGCTACGAATACATGAAATCGCCTTTCATCATTGTTAATGTAACCAAGAACGACTTTGGAATCAGTCCAAAAGTATTCTTGCAGATCCTTAATCTCCATTTCTTTCCTTAGCAGATCACTTGTCTTTGTGGCCACGACTGCAGCTGAGAGTTCCAGCCTTGGGATAGTTGTTATCTTAGTTGGCGCGACCCTTGCCTTCCCCATAACAAGAGCGCAATGGACTTCTCCAGACTTCGAAACAACTCCAAGGTAAGAACACATTCCATAGCCAGAGACACTGGCATCGGAGAAATGGTGAAGTTCACACTGACGAACATCCTTGGCTGTCAATGGTATGTAATGCCGTGGTATCTCTACCGAAGACAAACTATGAAGGTCCTGGACCCATGCTTCCCAATGCGGCCTAAGGTCGTCAGGAAGTGGGTCATCCCATCCTACCTTTTCCTGGCACATCCTTTGTAATATCTGTTTACCTTTCAAAAGGATAGGTGCCACAAATCCAAGTGGATCAAATATTGAGGCCACTGTTGACAGTACTCCTCTTCTGGTAAAAGGATGCTCTTTTACCTTTACTTTGAACTGGAACTTATCCGAGCTAATGCACCATTGGACCCCGAGAGCCCGTTCTATCTTGTGCTCACCCAAGGCCATGTCCAGGTCCGCCACAACTTCAGCAAGTTCTTGCTTTGCAATTGTGGCAAGAACCTTCTTGTTATTGGTGATGAACTTGTGTAAGCGGAGTTTACCGGTGCTGCAGAGGTCTCTTGCTTCTCTAAGAAGCTTGATAGCTTCTTCTTCACTGTCCAAACTTGTTAATCCATCGTCAACATAAAATTTGCGTTGTATAAACCTTACAGTAGCTTCACTGAACTTGCCTTCTCCTTCTGCAGCCAGGTGTTTGAGCCCAAAGTTTGCGCATCCAGGTGACGATGCAGCACCGAACAAGTGAACCCTCATGCGGAACACTGACGGTGGAGCTTCCATATTGCCTTTTTACCACCACAAAAACCTGAGGTAGTCTTGATCCCTTGGTGCAACATGAAATTGATGGAACATCCGCTCTACATCACACATGATGGCTACTTGTCCTTTGCGGAAACGACACAAGACCCCTACAAGTGTATTTGTAAGGTCTGGCCCGGTGAGTAGATGCTCATTCAGTGATGTATTCTGAAACTTAGCTGAACAATCAAATACCACGCGAATCTTTCCTGGCTTTTGGGGGTGGTAAACCCCATGGTGAGGGACATACCACATGTTCTGATTGATTACTTCTGACTCTGGAACCCTTTCAGCATCACCTCTTGCTATTACGTCCTCCATAAAAGCCATATAATCCTTGTGATATTGATTGTCTTTCTTAAGACGTTTCCCCAGACATCTGAGTCTATGTTCTGCAGCTTGAGCTGAAAAATGATCTAGAAGACATCCTGAAGCTAACACTTCCGTGCTGGACGTTACTGCATAACCTGCTCGTCTGTTACCTTCAATTACTTGAGCTGAACCGTCAACGAACAACTCAAATTCTGAATTCTCTATGGGATTTTCTTTTACTTCACTCGTAGGGGTATATGTAAGCGTAACACAATCGTGTGTCATTTCTCCTTCATCCTCTAACAAAACTTCAGTCATAGCAGACATCATACATGAGGACGGATTCGTGACAGGTGCACGCTGTAAGACAATATTCGGGGCTGTGGGGGTAGTTAACCAATTTCCCCAGCGAGAGGAAGTGACAGAAGTGACTTTTGCTTGATTCATTATTGCGGTCACTACATTGAGGGCATTTTAAGTTTACAGCCTGACCTAACTCATTACTAATGAAGGGCCTGTGCTGTAGACAACATTTAAGGCTGTGAGCTTACTTAACCATTGTCCCCACAAAGGAAAGCTGAGACAGTCACTTTCCTTTTTGTTCTATTAAACAAAATTAAGTATTTTATCTCTGTTGTAAGTTACTGGGGAGAATTAAGCACTCACAGCACAAACAGTTAGCACCTCAACATGTTGCCCCACCCGTTTAATGACGTGGGGAGGGGCTGCTTCAAATTAGCAAGCAGATTGAGTAGTAGCTTAGCAACATTATTAACCTCAATAAAGTTCTTTTTGCTTTTCCTACACTCTTTTCTCCAGTGTCCAGGCTTACCACAGTAATAACAACTGCCCTCTCTCTTAGGACATTTACGTTTCTGTTGGTTCTCTGTGTTGACCTTAAAGGATGCTGCTGCAATGTTTACTCTCTCTTTAACATCAGAATCTCTTTCCCAGGTAGCTAACCTGTCTAGGTGACTTTGCAGGGTACTGGTAGCCCATGTGACGTCTAAGAAAGGCAATGCATTTCTATGCTCTGACAAAAGACCATCATACCATGTGCGAACTAATGGCCCATTGTCATTCAACACCTTCTCTGAAGTGTCTGCTATTCCACTGCAAGTTACAGCTGACTGACAAAACATTTCTGTTTACTGACTAACAGTTTCATGCTTCTTCTGTACACATCTAGTGATTTTTGACCAGTCCACTTTTGGTCCAACAATGTTCTTTAACACTCTCAGAACTCCTTCTCTCAATTCATCTTTTCTGTCATGCTGTAGTTCAGAATTGTTTACAGCATTTTCAAAATCATTGAATTCTGACTCAGTCAAGATCTGTGATATTAGCTGGGTGACTTCAGCTAGAGACATATCATAGAGCCGCATCTTTTTGGACAATTCTCTCCTAAACTCAGAAAAATTTCTTTGCACTGATGGCAAACTTTCAACGATCCTCTCGATATCTTTAGGACCTAAAGATAATTTGACTGCTTGTAGCTGCAGTATGGGGGTTGCAGATGGAACTGTATCAATCCCTTTTGCCCTAGTCTGAGCCTTTTGTCTTGCTCCACACACTTCAACTGTATTTACATCTTTATCTATAAAACCAGAATTTCTAGTGTTTTCTAGTCTACAGAAAGACTGTAAATCAGGATAGCTTTCATCTGACTGTTGGTCTTCAGAGTCACATTTGGTTGATGCCTGGTTATGGCCCACCTTTGTCTTGAAACAGTACACTTGAGTGTGCAATTGTTTGTTTTGTTCATTTAACTTATCAATACACCTAGCTTGTTCTTGTGCAATGGATAAGCTATATTCTCTATGGCAACAGATTATGCCTTTCATGTTTTTCTTTCTGATACATGCACCTAACACCTTTTTGCATTCTTCAATAGACCAAACTTTTTCTGGGTGAATACCAAGTTTCTTTGTCAAATTCAATCTGACTGACTGAGTCACTATGGAGTCCATGTGCTCTCTTAACAATGACTTAAACTCACTGTCTGTCCATACAGGGCTAGCTAGTCCACCTTTCTCAGTTGATGGAACTAGCCTAGCAATCCTTCTAACCATTTTTGTGAGTTTCTTTGTTACCACACAAACAAACACTAAAACTTCTCTGATCAGCAGAGGTTACACTCGTTAACACAGACTTGTTACCAACACATCACAAACTATTAGCATGTTACGCTAATCTTCCCTGCCTGAAACAGAGGGTCGAACTTTTCTTCTCTAAAATATTTTTTTTAGAGGGTAACACAAAATAACAAAAAAACAAATAATTAGAAAATGATACGAATCTTCCCTGCCTGACAAAACAGAGGATATCTTTTTAACACGTGATGTTAAAAACTTCCCTGCCTGAACAGAGGATCAAACTCTCTTCTCTAAAAGAATTTTTTTAGAGGGTAACACCACAAGGTAACAAACAACAAAACAAATAATTAGCAAAATAATACTAATCTTCCCTGCCTGACACAGAGGATATCTTTTTAACATGTGATGTTAAAAACGTCCCTGCCTGAACAGAGGATATATTTTCATCTTTAAAAGACAACTTTTAAAGGATAACTTTAGGTAATCAAACACTACAGCTGTCTGATAACTCTTTCTCTGATGGCGCAGAGGCACAAAAATTCGTACTGGTCTGGTTCTTTGAATAGAGTGAAACTCACCGAATCGTTGTTTGAATGAAAAGATTCAGTCTGGAAAACTCAGTCAGCTTTGTTGAGGTCCAGTTGAGATTCAGTTCTGGAACTCAGTCAGAAAGTTCATTTGTTGTTGAGATCTTTGTTGAGCTTGAGGTTTTCAAGATTCCATCTGGAACTCAGTCAGAAAGTTCATTCTTCGTTGAGATCTTTTGTTGATTCAATCTGGATTCTGGTGAGTAGCTCTATCCGGGTCACGGCACCATCTGTTGTAAACCTTGTTCTTCTTAAGTGTAGGAGACTTAGAAGCGAAGACCAGGAGACGTTGGGATTGTATCTTTTAAGCAGGATTGTTTATTTGCTGTAGTCTGCTTCATCTAAAATTTTCCCTTCATCTAAGGGAACTTTACATTGCAGTTCATATACATTTCAAGGGGGTGGGATTAATTTCATAGAGGAGGGGACTCTTGATTCAGCTGGTTACCTGATTTCATCAGGTAACAGTGTAACTCAGAGTCTTGAGATGCTAATCCAATCAGCCTGATTAGATCAACAAAAGGCCCAGCTGACCTTTGAGATGTGACAAGAGGTTAATGTCCGAAACCCTGATTGCCTCAAAATGGACAAAACAGTGTGCAACTTTCTCAGTTAAAATACTATAGTATTGGAAGCTCAATTAAACATTTAAATAAAATTTTTAATCCTACACAACCCAACACAGACCTTTGTGCGTATGGCTGGGCTTCATTGCCCATGATGACTTCTCTGGGAGGTAAGGCTTGTGGACAATTATAGCCGATTAACAATCCTACTTCACAGTCGAGCTCAGGAGACATCTCATCCGCCAAATGCTCTAAGTGAGGCCAGGATCTTGCAGTTGTACTTGTGGGTATATGGGATCTGTTTGCTGGTATGTAATCTCTGGTATAAGTTGTTGGGAGTTTGATTTTTAGTGTCAGAGCTGATGCCTCTTACCTGTAGTCCTTGCACCTTTTGGCTATTCACCACTTTTGTTTTTGATGTTATCGTGGACACCTTGAGTTTTACTGGCTTTTTCTTGGCACCCAATGTTACCGCTGCATCCTTCAGAAGGAAGGTGGTGTCGCTCTGACTATCAAGTAAAGCATACACTAAAATTTCCTTGTCTGGTTCCATTGTCGTGGAGACATAGACTGGAACGATAGATGAAGTATAGATGCTGCTCTTCTCTTGAACAACTTGATTAGAGGTAGCTTGTTGTATTTCAATTGGTTCAGACTGTTGGTTCTTGTTTCCTTGCTCTTGGTCTTTCTTCTCACGATCTTGATGTAGGCAAGTGGGGTGACGTTTTCCACATAAGTCACACACACTCCTGGATGTACAAGCTCTTGAGTTATGGCCAATCCTAAGGCAGCCAAAACATAATTTCTCCAGTTGTACAAACTTAACTCTTTCTTCAACTGGTTTTTCCCTAATCTTGAGACACCTATGGAGAGTATGGCCTTTCCTCTTGCAAAACATGCATGTGATGCTTGTCTTCTCACTTGTATTAATGGTAAAAGTCTTAGCACTCAAGTTCTGATTTCGTTGATACTTAAACTGTTCTTGTTCGGTTGGCTTTGATCTTTCTTGTTCAGTTGGCTTCACCGCATATAATGATGTGATGGGGTTACATGCAATTCGAGCCTCCATGTTGAGAAATCTTACGAAGTATCTGAAGTCAGGGAACATTTGGTGTCCATCTTGATCAATTGTGGCTTCTCTATTCCAGCGTGAGCACAACCAATCCGGAAGCTTGACAGTAATCCTTTGGTTTTCCACACAGTCATTGAGAATTTGTAGACCTTGAACATATGGCATAGCTGCTTCAACACTGCTCAAGAAATCAACAAACTCACGAAGATTTTCGCTGTCTTTGGGGCCAATTTTATGCCATGCATGTATCTTGTCACGATATGACTTGGCAACTATGAATGGATTACCAAATCTTTCTTCAAGTATATTCCAGGCAGCGCGATAAGCTGCTTCTGTTCCTACAAGGAAATGGCCTTCAATAGCTCTCTTGACTGAGCCGCCAACATACCTGCGTAGAAAGAAGAGCTTTTCTTGAGTTAGCAGGTTCTTGTGATCAATCAGAGTAACGAAGGAAAGCTTCCAATCGTTGTACTTGAGAGAATCTCCTTTGAAAACTTCAGGTTCTGGAATTGGAAATCGATTAGCTGTGATTGCTTCAGCTAGAGTTCTCACAAGATCATTGGAAGTTTCATGAGAAGAAAACAGAGCTTGAGTGGTTGGTGCTTGTTGCATAAGTGGAAGTGCAGTTGGAGTGATGACTTGACTTACAGGGACTTGAGAAAATGTGGCTGGCTGTGGATCAAAGCATGAGGGATATGGGATAGAGTTTTTAGTGGCTGTGACCTCATGTGGGTGATGGACTTGACTGGACTTGGCTTGTTGCGCAGGAAGAGCTTGGGAGACTGGTGCTTGATAGGCGGGAAAAAATGGATCCATTAAAGGGTTAAGTGCAAGTGGTGGATCTAAAGATTCTGAATAAACCTGCAGTCTTGCTTGAGCTGCAACATGCCCTTTAAGTTCTTCTAGCCGTTCTACTTCTCTTCTTTTCCCTTCCAGCTTCATTTTTCTATCAGCACTTTCTGCTATAAACGGAGCTCTTTTTTTAGCACTTTCTGCTTCAATTTCCCTTTCTTTAGCTTCTCTTTCAGCCTTCAAGATTTGGTCTTCCACCTCAAGTCTTTGAATTTCTTCTTTCTGCTGACGTTGTGCATTTGTTATCTTTATCACCTCTTGCGTAGCTACAACTTCAGCTGCCGCTTGTTTTGCATTAAGGGACAGGATGGTAGAGTGTCTGGATACTTTGGAAGAAGCATTTGACTTAGCGGTTTAAACTGAGGAAACACTAGACACTGTGCTGTCAAACACTGACTTAGCATCAGGCCAAGAAATTAATTCTGAATCATCACCACTGCGGAAATGTTGAACATTTGTTTTTGCAATCCTAGTGAATGCTTGGCATGTATCATTCATTCTTCGAATGTCAGGTTCAGGACTTGAAATGGCTCTTAATTTGAGGTAAGTATTGTCCATGTCAACTTGGATGGTATTGATTGCATTTACAATCTCACCAATCAGATCATCAGCATCATTATTCTTAATGGACCGTTTTAAACCATTGATGTGATACTTCCACCTTCGGTACATCTTTACAAAACTCGCATTTAGATTCTTCGTTTTGTCATCTAACAGAGCCTTTCCCTTTTCAGTGAGCCTTTGTGTACGTCCAGATTTCCTAATTACAGGAGGCAGTTGCGTGTCATCCTCACCAACCTGAGATTGTGTGTCCTGCGCTGTGTCTTCAACTTGCTTATCAGTGTCAGCTTGCTGTGATTGGGTCATTTGCTCTGCGTCACTGTCTTCTTGAAGGTCTCCATGACTGACCTTTTCAGTTGGAGGAAAAGTGTATTCTTTTGAGTGAGACATATTGAATGCACAGCTTTAAATGTCGAAATTTGAATAAATGTATTCTAAACTCTAATGTGTGAGAATATAAAATAACATGAAATGTTGAAAAATGAAATGTAAATATAAATCTCTTTGATTACCTTAGCTTAACCTTTGAATACTGCTCACCAAACACTACAGTATCATAATACCCCACTTTAATAAATGAGTAATAAAAAGCAATTAAAGTGTAAAAAATAATTAAAACTCTTGCCACAGTATAAATATGAAACTCACTTGTATGAACAATACTTTATTAACTTAAAAATCTTAGATTCAACTGGGAGAATGTTCAATTTACTTATATACTTAGTTTTTTGTTTCTTACTAGAAAATCAATTGGAAAAAAAGGAAAAAAAGAATGTCCACTGCTGCTCTAAGAAAAAAAAACACAAAATAAATGTCTGTGGGCTATAATGGCAGTACTTGCGCTACTTTAAAGACACTCTTCTCGACGTGCTTGCTTGTGTAGCCTTGTCCGCTTGCCCCTTGGATTCACACGAACAGTTCACGTGGACTCTCCTTTACCGCATGTGGCCTGCAACTAGTTCGTCTTCATCCGCTCGGAGTCTTCACCGACGCAGAAGTGTTCTACTGTGCCGCCCATTGATTGAATACGAGACTCCAGTTCCCTTTACAGATGTTTATTAACACCGTAGAACTAAAAGTTCAGATCTGAAGCTAAAGAATACAGAAAAATACTGACCACTTTAGCCTGCTTCTCAATCAACGGCAGAGTCATTCCCCAGAAGCAATCTTCACAGTCAAAATACGATTCTTCAACTTGCACACAGTTATAGCAAAACACCATGAAAAAATGAAGTAACAATAAAGAAATAACTAGAAGATAACATCACTGACACATGTGCACGTTTTCCTCTTGTCTGTAGCTCACTGCGCAACAGCCCTTCCTTCCGGTTTTTACTCATGTCAAAATAAAAGTACGTATTTTAAAATAAATACAAAAAAAAAAAAAAAAACACGGCTGCATTTACACAAAGATTAAACATACAGTAATAAATACAGTAACAAATGTATTGCTAATGGTTCATGCAGGGGCGTCACTAGGATTTTCATTTTAGGGGGGCTAAGCCCCCAATGAGGGTATGATTTTTTTTTTTAAATAATAAAAAAAAGTTAACACTTTAGTTTAGGATCTAATGCTCACTATCAATTTCATTACCATGCAAAGGCAGGGTTTATAATCACTGTGGTCCCAAATGTGAGGTAGGGCAGATAGGGGGGTTCGGGGTTTCCCCGAGAAAATTTTGATTTCTCTGATCTACATATGTGCATTTTAAGATGTTTTGAAGGCCAAAAAAATTAGATAACAGCTTTAAAACCATGTCAGTGGGCAGCTGATTATTTTTCTCTCCTCAGCATCACACTTTTTTTCTCTTTGTTTTTATCTTGCCCTGTCTCTTCCCCTCCTGAAGCTGAACTTTGACTGATATAGGCTTTTCATTTTTGTCTGCCAGTGAAGAAAGTAAACATAGGGTCAACTGATAGGTTGCATTCACAATATGTAGGCTACACATTCATTATTGATCTTATGCCTAACACAGGGCCGTAGACAGGGCTTTATAATCAAAGAGGTCCTAAATTTGAGGTTGGTAGGGGGTTCCATTTTTTTATTTCTCTGATGTGCATTTCAAGACGTTTTTAAGACCCCCCCCCCCCCCCCCAAAAAAAGGATAAGAAATACCTTTAAAACCATGTCAGTGAGTGGGCCGTAGATTATTTGTCAATACCTGCTCTCTCCTCATCTCCATCACTCTTTCTTTTTTTCTCAGTCTCTTCATCCCTTTCTCTTCCCCTCCTAAAGCTGAGCTTTTTTAATTTACTAAAGGCTACAATTTGTATTATATTCTCAATATGTATACATTCATTATTAATCTTGTGCCTAACATGATGAAAACGGTTTTAAGGTTTCTTGTCCCCTCACAATGACAGTAAACTAATTATTACATTACACGTTACATAGGCCTATTTTTCAGTTCAAAATGGCGAAAATATTGTTCTGATTATTTTTTGTCATTCGTTTAACATTAATGACCTAAAAAAATTTCAAATATAAAATGTTAAGTTTAGCTACTTACATCTTATCTCGCACTTGACCGTACGCGTCGAGTCACACTGTTAAAATTCACGCTCAGCAGCGTCTGTGAACATAAAGCCCGCCTACTTTGATTTGATTGGTCATCTCAAATATTCTGACATTGACGAGCAGTGACAGACCAATGAGGCTCAGATAAACACACACACACACACACACACACCCTGTCCTCTGTTTCTGACGTGCTCTCTGCTCGGCGCCGCTGCGTATTGAAGATGAAGAACGCGCTGAATCTGATTATAACAAGACTGAAGCGAACACGAATTTGTGTAGCCTAATCACAAATTTTTAGGGGGGCTAGGCAGAAGTTTAGGGGGGCTGAAGACCCCCTAAAAAGGGCCTAGCGACGCCCCTGGGTTCATGTTAGTTAGCCTAATGCATTAACTAATTGTCAGAAAAACGACTGGAAGCAAATGCAGTGATAAATGTTTATTTAAAGATGAACTGAACTGAAATTTGAAAAAATGTGATATAACAGATGTATTTTATTTATTCTCATTGGTACAATTATTAAAATGGCAGAATTTGTTAAAAGGGATGAATTGGTACGTTGAAAATGTTGTTACACGGGCGCCGCCATGTTGGAATTCAACATTCGACTACGTCACTGGCATGGTAGGCTACTCCGTTGCCAACCAACACCAGCAGAGCTAGCTTCTCTCTACCCCCTGGCCTTGTCAACAAGATTATTCTAGTCGTGATTTCTAGTGTTTAATCCTAGGTACGAGAGACAGATGTGTTGAAAACGTCAATGAGTATATGAAGCGTCTGACATCAAATGTTTTATTTAGCTACAAGTCCAACGCATACTAGAATCCTTGATATTCGGCTGAGGGGAAAAGATGTAACGTTAGTTCACTGCACAGGATGGGGACGGAATCTTATTCATCCTTCCCAAATGCCCCCTCGCCCAAAGAGTGAACTGCCGGTACGCTGTTAACTTTAACAGTCTGAAAAAAGGATATAACAAGTTAGCCTAGCCCAGTCGCCAATTCGTAAAATACACTGTTACATACCAGCTACTTATGGGGGGCTCCAGCGTCTCAGCTCGGACATCCCTTAGAGATAGCATAGCCACCTACAACACGTCTCTCTCACCGCACAGCACCCGAAATGAACGGTGCATGTTGATGCATTTTCGCCGATCAATAAATGTTCCAGGTTGACCTCTCTGCAACAGATCGACTCCGGTGCAATATCCATGCTCCGGCAGCGCCCGCGCCAGTCACTTCCCCCAAACGATCCTGTACTGTATGTGGAGACTGAAACTGGTCGTCCTCCATGTGGTGGTAGTCAGATACTACTGGCCTGTCCCTCACATGCTCAAATGCATAACCCGTGCCATTAAAATTACTCATTTTCGTGTGTGTATATAGGACCTGCAGCTGTTGCCTATATACCTTTGCGGGTCCTACCATGCCAGTGACGTCATCGAAATTGCCAGCGTAACAAACGCAATTTTTGTGCTGCTTAAAAAAAGCTATATTGATATTTTTAGTTAAAATTTTTAATGTGATATACTTTTAATTGTAATAAACAACATGTTATCAATGTTGATTTTTTTCAGTTCAGTTCATCTTTAAGAATAAACAGAAACGCTGGTCAGACACACTGAACACAGAGAACATAGACAGGGCGAGTGACACAGGGACTTCGACAGGCAACCGGGTGGTGAGTGATGATCTGTGGTGATGATCCAGTGTCCAAGGAATGACGTGAGCAAAACCGGCAGTGAAGACACAGGAAACAATCCAGGACCACGAAGACGACCACGAAACGGGACAGGAACCAACACAGGAACATGCCAAAACTATCTGACAACGAATAGCCGATGTAAAGTGAGATCAGCTGGCACTGATGATCAGCGGCACTTAGCGGCCATGCCCACACAGAGACACACACATAATCACGAGACAAGAAGAAAGCAGAGAATTTATAAACCGTGACACTAATGTTAACAAATCAAACCACATTTACTCAGAACACCTCTTAAAATGAGAATGTATGTGCTTACCACATTTATTTTTAGTAAGATTTAACCTTAATAAACTACAGTATTTTTAGGTTATTTATATGACAATGTGAAGAAGACTTACCAAAAAAAAACTTTTAGTTTAGACTGGAGTGAGGTGAACCAGAAAAAAAAGTGCAAAGCAAGTGGTTAGCTAGCCTCTAATTGTATTCGATTGTACATGGTAGAAAATTAGACTATTAGTTAAAATAAACTTTTTAATGCTACTTTTTTAATCTAATTTTTGATATTGATATGATGATATACCAAAATAATTAATAGGTTTAGCAAAGAAGGATTTTATCTTACAAGGCTATGAAATCCAGTGGTAAAATCACAGCTTTTTAAAAAAAACCCAATAAGGGCAAGAAAGGATGACAGTGTCCATCGGCCACCACTGAAAACCAATACATTTTAAGCACGAGAGCTTGGTTAAACACAGAGAGAGTGCCAAGCACAAAAAAATGCAGGGACAAGTGTGTGGCAAACGAAGCAGGTTCGATTATTAAGGCTTTTAATCACCAGAATGCTGCCGGTCGTTCCACTCTACTGGCAGAGCTAAACGTCAAATTTGGTGGATGCTCCTAATTTTTTGCTGGTGCCCCTAACTTTTTGAAGTTGGGAGCACCAGTGCTACCAAGTAAAACAGTGAATTTCGAGCTCTGAGTGTGTTTTTATCCTGCCTGCCTGCCTGTACCTGTAGATTATAAGCTATATTAGGTAAAAGTTTGTATTAGAACTTTTGGACTCCTCTACTCCTTCTGCCTGCACCACACCCTGACAATAATATTATTTTGTAAATATAGAGCAGGGGTGTCCAAACTCGGTACTGGAGGGCCACTGTCCTGCAGAGTTTAGCTCCAACCCCAATTAAACACACCTGAAACAGCTAATCAAGGTCTTGATTAGCTGTTGAAGGTCATTAGGCATGCTAAAAACTTACAAGCAGGTGTGTTGAGGCAAGTTGGAACTAAACTCTGCAGGACAATGGCCCTCCAGGACCGAGTTTGGACACCCCTGATATAGAGGTATGTTTTTTTTTTTTTGCGCAAAACAAAGCACTTGCATCGCTTCATAAAATTGAGGTTAAACCACTTGAGTCACATGGATTACTTTAATGGTGTCGTTACTACCTTTCTGGGGCTTGGATGTATTAGTTGCGAAGGCTCCCAATGGAGGAACAGAAAGCTCTTGGAGTTCATCAAAAATATTTTAATTTGTGTTCAGAAGAAAAACGATGGTCTTACGGGTTTAGAACAACATGAGGGTGAATAATTAATGACAAAATTTTCATTTTTTGTTGAACTATACCTTTAAGGAATCCTGGAAACACCTTAAATCAACCACAGCATGCATTCGATCCATTTTCTGGAATAACTGAAATCAGGGTTTCTGCAGGTATCTTCAAATTAAATTTAATGCCTTTTTAATGCCATTTTTAAAATTTTTAATGCCATACCCGACCCATAACTAACCGCGGATATATATATATATATATATAACATTTTTTTTTTTTAAATAGACATGTCCCAAATTCTGAATTGCAACCATTCAGTTTGACGATGATGCAATGATGAAACTATATCATTCTGAACTGAATTAGAAATGGCTCAGGAGGCAGCTTAAAATGTCCATTTATTTGGAGATATTTCAAAATTAGATAGTAACTGAGTACGCCCTTTCGAGAACGGTCGCTTCGTATTGCGTAGCTATACGCAGTGGGGACGCAATGTAAAACGCCGCACCATAAGTAACTGGGTGCAACTGAAGCTCAGGACCAAGTGTTTATATACTATAAGACCGAACACTGTCGGGTCTAAATCATATAGTGATGTCACTAAGCTCGTACCCCAAATTAAAATACTAATAGACCGGATACCCTTAGGTCTGATTATATATGGACAAAAAACAGCCAAAGCTGGTTTATAGCAAGGGATAGTGACTCACGCCAAAGTAACTAGACATAGTTGTTTGCTCTCTGACTCTTACCGCCGATTTGCGGCCGTCACACTGCATATGGGATTTTACAGCGCTGATTCCCATTGTCCCCAACTTAAATGCTTTTTTGCAAACGCCACAAAATCCTTCATTTTTACCACTAACGGGCTGCAACCATGTCTTAAAATCTTCGTTTTCCAGCCACTTCGGCTGGAATTTGCACTTTCCCATTTTTCCTAGGTTCAGACCTGTCCACCGCTGTACAAAATGCCAGCGTCACGGCAATTTTGCTCCGGCCGGAAGCAATTACCAAACTAGTTCCACGTGTTTATCACACTAACGTACATATTTTGCGACAGCAAATAAAAATGATTAATTATAAAGGCTACATTCAAATAAATTTATATAACATTCTCTTCAAAACTATCAATTTTTAATGCCTGTAGGAATCAAATTTAATGTTTTTAAATGCCATTTAAGGCCTTAATTTTCGAAAATCCATTTAAGGACTTTTAATGATTTTTAATGCCCGCAGAAACCCTGTGAAATGCAGATAAGGAAAAAAAAAAAAAGTTTCACCAAAGCCCATATACAGAAAGCCTGTTCACTCCCTATTAAGCCCTATTGTACCGAATTTTGGTTGTAGTTCCACCAGAGTTCCACTGGGGGGCGATCGCCCTGAGTGCAAAATGAATGGGAGTCTATGGAGCTAGACGGCTAAATTTGTCTCTTTCACCCGATTGCCATTGAGAAATCTCAGATTTGATTGTAGATTTTGCAAGTTCAACATGGGTTATAGGTCGAAAGTTGAATGAACGAGTACTTATGTCCTTTCGATTTCTTACAGGTTGAGTTGTTGTTGCCCATTACACGCTAGCATTCTGCTAATGAACGCTGATTGGTCAGTGAAGGACTGATTACGTCCAGAGATACCGCTTGATGGCATCCGAAGCAGGACCAGAATGTGTGTGTGTATTTTCGGCGTGGTCTTTTAAAACAACAAAACAAAAACTCTTCTAGCGCATGTATTTACCTGTGTCAGCGGTGTTGTCGATAAAAAGAAAGTGCAGAGCGAAAGCACCAAAGTGACTGAAGGATTGCCGTAAAGCAGTATCTCTGGTGGAACGATGTGTATGACGTCATTGACATTTTAAAAGACTTTTTAAAGCAAATGTAACACCCAGCAATGAGTAATTTTTTGCATCTCCTTTCGAATACAACATTCAAATTACTAGTCAAAAAATTATATCCTGAGAAAAGAGGATTTTTAGGGGTATAGCTGAGCTCCATTGACCTCCATTCATTCTGCACTCGTCCTGTGAGCGCCCTCATATGGAACCAGAGTGGAACTGCAACCAGTTCAGAAGCCGGAAGTTTACTGAGTGAACGTTCTCCCCATATTAGACATTCTCTGGTTTCACACACAAAAAAACTTTCTGCGTTTTTACATTTTCCACAAAAAAAAGAAAAGCAGTTTTAAATGATCACTTAAAGCTTCATATAAAGTACCCAGAAAAGTAAACTGTTAGCTGCAGCCCTATTTTACAGTGCAAATCCTCTCCATACTTTGCACTTCTATGATAGAAGCTTGTTCCCACAATCAGGGTTGTACAGACTCTGTCAAATGAAATTCCAGGACTTTCAAGGACTTTTCAAGCACTACTTTTTTGGATTTCAAGGACTTCAATCAGCACTTATCAAACAATATCTTTATTATTATTTTTATTTATTTCATTTTATTTTTTTACTCAAATTAAATATATATGGTATCTGATGTTTCACTTCATAGAAGTCAATCCATTGACCAGCGCTGTCAGGCATGGGAAATCCCCTTAACCATTGAAAGGATATTGAAACTGATTTTTCCCCCATTAATATATATGATTGACCTGAAGAATGAAAGTTGTATTATATACTTATCATATACTTAATATCATGCTCATAGCCATGAGAAATAGCTCTATATCTCAGACGGGCTGCAGCGTTGATTTAGCGTGAAACAATTGTATTTTTTCAACAACAACAAAAAAAATCACAATATTTTGAAGTAGGGATGCACCAATACCACTTTTTGCAGAACGAGATACCGATACCGTAACCGATCCCTGAATTTTCACTGCATTTGTAATTTTTAAATGTATAAGTAGATAAACCAAAATAATATAAATCATATTAGTTGGCTTAAATTGTTCATCAAATATATATTTCTTTCAATTATTTCCATGCTTAAGCCTGCTAAAATGCATTGTATGAGCTTCTGTTACTGTACATTCTATTGTTCTATCATATTTTATCTTTCATTGAATAGCACAGCACATATTTAGACTAGAGCAGCTCCAGAAGGGTCAGCCTAATTAATGTAAACTTAAACATAATTAAAGGTAAGCAGTCAGCAACAAAATAAGAACGAATAATCAACTTACAAATAAATACAATAGAACAAAGAAAGGCTACAAATGAAATAAACAGTGTTTTTAGAGTTTTTCAGGTAGATCTAACAGGTACAGAAATTTGAATAAAGTAATCAAATGTGAAAAAATTGCATATTCATTACTGGATAAACTAAATATAGATGGATCTTTTTGTAAAGTTGAAAAGGGTAGCCTATTTAGTAAAGAGCAGTGAGTAATTTATCTGTCCATTGTTTGATTAACATTAAAACAGCAGTGGGTTTGTTAAACTGCTGCCCCTCTAAGACAGAACGCATGGACCCCATTTGAACATGGCTACGTTCACTTGAGATATAACTGACTTTGTTTACTAGGATACTCGCCAAGATGGGCGTTTTTACATAATTTTGTGTGAATTCGTCTGTACAAGCGCAAGACATGAAAGACAATTTAATTCAGTATTCGCGCGCGGAGACGCTGGTTTGCGGGGCGCGCTGATGTTTGCGTTCATGGAACTTCTTGACTGCAAACGTCCAGTAATAATGTAGAGAACCACTCGTTATACATAAATCAGGTAACAGTTCATGTTTTACTTTACTTACATATACGATTTAGTTTTCATCCAAATAACACGTGCTGAGTGAACGATCAGCAATCAAGAGCATTCAACAGAACTGCGCTCTCTCTCGTCAGTTAACGTTAATAATAAGCTGCCTCATTTTATTTTCTTTGCCATTGACATCCGACTGAACTACAAACCTTCCACTGATGTCTGAAAGGGATGTGCTCGACCAGCTCGCGTGTCTGTGCCGCTGCGCGCTCAATCCACTGCATGGTTTTCTCTGATCAGCTCGCGCACAATAGCTATGTGTTACTATACACATGCTGCCTGGTGGGCTTATCGTTTGTTGGTATCGGAGCATTTTTACGAGTACATGAGCTCGGTATCGGTGCATCCATATTTTTAATAATTCAAGCACTTTTCAAGTACCTCTTCAAAAATATGGCTGTTTTCCAGGACTTAAATTTTTCAAAAAAAAAATGTAATTCAATATTTAAATATGAACTGATTTCTAATTGTAACATTTTAATTAAATGGTAGGCCTACTTTAAATGTGAAACTAAAACCACCAGTAGGTGGCGGCAAGTCACTGTCTTGCATTGAGACTCTGATACGGTTTCATTTTGAAATTCTCGTTGGCAAAATACAGGGAAAACAAACAATATTGACAATATTGTTTTATGTAACTCACAATGTGATTTTTTGTTCATTTAACTGTTATATAAAATATCACATTTGCTATTGTGCACGGGAAAACGGCCCTCTTGCTGATGTGATTGTATGATAACAACATAATATGATATAAATATAAGACAAAAACTAATTTAGGGACATACCTATAACTGCACTGACACATCACGCAGTGAAAGCAAGCATGAGAGACACATGCGATGTCAGCTCGCAGTGCCAATGATTACAATATCATAAAAGACAATACACATCGCATACCACTATGCACATAAAGAATGAACTTACAATTGAGCTGAAATTAACCAACTTTCTTCTCCTTCTTTCCTGCTGTTTCGCGTGCAGGAGACAGACGTAATGCTGGCGCGAATGTGACGCGAAATGTCACGTGAAGAAGCAAATCCACAAAGAACGAATAATAAATAAAAAGTACGCTAATTAGATAGTTTTAATATGGAAAACATTTAGATACAGTGCCTAGCATAAGTGAACACACCCATGCTAAAGTTGACTAAAAAGAGTAATAAAAAATCATCTTTTGGAAATTGATCTTAATGCCTTAATTTAAATAATGAGGAAAAATCCAACCTTTAAGGACACCAATTTTCTTTGTGAATGAATAATGTATGGTAAATAAATAAATGCTCTTCCTTAAAATACAGGTTGCATAAGTCAGGACACCCCTATGTTAAATTCCCATAGAGACAGATTTGTATTTTTAAAGTAGGGGTCGACAGATATGTGATTTTCAGGGCCGATGCCGATACCGATTATTACAGAAGTAGACCGATAACCGATATATTGCCTATGTCTGGTGTAAAAATGTAAGTCAATGTCAAAATTAAGAGTAACAAAGGGTATATTTGTTTTGACAAATACTTTCTTTAAATGATTTTAAACATATCTTTAAATCTGAGAACTGTTAAAAATAACATTATTATTGTCAATAATAATAATAACTTAAAAAGTGCAGAGAGCACCCAGCAGCATTCTATAAACATTTAGTAAAACTTAAAGACTCTATTTTAATGGTTAAATTAAATTTTAGTAATCAAAAAGCATTTTTAATGAATTGAAATCAAACTTATTCAATTTATTTACAGTTGAACAAAAATGACATTTTTAGGGCCCTATAAAAAACCGGAGTTTTATTTTGACCGGTTGCCGTGGAGATCTTTGAGTTTCTGTGTGTTTATGATATGACGATAACTTTTCTCAGTTGAAGCATTAAAAAGCTCATAAAGTGACTAAGCGGCTCTGGGGATGATGTTTTTGCAATAATTTCCTCATATAATGATGCGGCTGAAAACAGTGCAAGCATCACGCGTGTGTGTGGTAAATGAAATCAGCGTCTGCGCCATTCATTTAGAGACAAGCAGGATTCATATTTATATAGTCTTTTTGTGGTTTGAAATTCGATTTGATTTGTACTGACCTGCTTTTTATTAATTCATCAAAAAGTTGATAAATTCCATGACATTCCGCTTTATACAGTAAATTCCGTTTTTATGACTGTATTCCGCGATTCCGTCCGTGTTTTCTGCATCGCGGAAATCCCAGGGCCCAATTATATTGAGGCGTTTTGCAAATTCAGTGTAGTAATTTATTGCTACTTCAGCAAAGTCTGCTGCTGCCTTAACTTTGAAAGACAAGACAACTGATGTGTGATCAGTGAAGCAGCTCCAGTCAGCAAGTGCTTTCCGTGAGTGCAAAACCTTCAGTGCCTTCAGCTTTCCACTTGATTTGGACCGGTCTCTGACTCCCAACAAATCAGATGGGTGGGGACATTGGTCTAATCTACAGAGTTCTGACAGAGGTGGCTGCGTCAGAGCCAAATATAGCACATTTCAAAATTTAATTATTTTATCTGCAAATTGGTTTTGAAAATGGCCGATACCGATAACCATAAAACTGCTTAAAATCGGCGCCGATAATCGGTCGACCCCTATTTTAAAAGCCAGTTGTTTCATGGATCCAGGATACTATGCATCCTGATAAAGTTCCCTTGGCCTTTGGAATTAAAATACCTCACATCATCACACACCCTTCACCATAGAGATTGGCATGGCATGGGGCACTTTCCATAAGATCATCTCTCAATGCAAATCAAATCAGCTATTAGCTGAAATAACACCATGCCAATCTCTAGGTATGGTGAAGGGTGTGTGATGATGTGGGGCTTTTTTAATTCCAAAGGCCAAGGGAACTTTATCAGGATGCATAGTATCCTGGATCCATGAAATAACTGTCCTTTAAAAATAAAAATCTGCCTGCTTCTATGGGAATTTAACATAGGGGTGTTATGCAATCTGTATTTTAAGGAAGAACATTTATTTATTTACGATACATTATTCATTCACAAAGAAAATCGGTGTCCTTAAAGGTTGGATTTTTCCTCATTTTTTAAATTTAGGCATTAAGGCATCAATTTCCAAAAGATTTTTTATTCCTCTTTTTAGTCAACTTTAGCATGGGTGTGTTCACTTATGCTATCCACTGTATGTCTAAGTCAAATCGCCATTGAAAATTTAAGACCTTTCATTAGTAAAAATAAGCCTTTTAAAGACTTTTTATGGCCTTAAATTTAAAAAATCTAATTGAAGACTTTTTAAGGATCCGCGGGAACCCTGATAATTTAAGCATGGCCATTGTGAACAGTATTTATCATGCACTCTTGAATGTGCAAAGTAGAGCTAGGGCTACTGTATGGTGAAAGGCAAGATGTTCACTAAAAAATAAGATGAACAAGTCACATGGACAATATTTTTGATACTTTCGGAATTTAAATTAAGTAAATAAAGGATTAGTTCACCCAAAAATGGAAATTCTGTCATTAATTACTCACACTCTTGTAGTTTCAAACCTGCACACCTTTAGTTCATCTTTGGAACACAAATGAAGATCTTTTAATGAAATGGGAAATTTTTCTGTCCTTCCATTGACAGCAATGCAACTACCACTTTGACGCTTCAAAAAAGTTCATAGAGATTTTAAAACTAATCCATTTGAAATTAGAAAAATTTGAAGAGACTACCGCTTTATATAATAAACAGATTAAATTTAGGATTTTATTCACATGTAAACATTGAACAAACAGAAGCTCAATCGCACTTGCTTTGACAAGCGAGAACAAACCTCAGTGGTTCTTACAGAAGCTTACGTGCTGCGAAAGACAGGAGAATGAACCTCATTTGTTTTCGCACATCAAGCAAACATGCTTGAGCTTCCGTTTACCACAACTGATGTGTGAATTGATGAATGAATATGTGAATAAAAGCCTAAATCTGTTCATCATATAAAATGATCATATCTCTAGAGAAAAACTTTGACTAAACTGCTCGATTCAAATTATTTTACGATCTCTTTATTATGGTAGCATACAGGCAGCAAAATACAATTTGAAATGTAATACGCAAAATGGCAATGTATTATTCAAATTTACATTTTCCATACCATATGTGCAATGTTTGGGGCAAAGTGACAATTCAAATTTAATTTCCTATACTTGTTTTAACATATAATTTAAACACAGGGCTTGAATTTCGGCGCGGGGATTGCGCATAATTTAAACCATTCCCGCAAGGTTAGCTTTTATAGTGCGAGAAAGTCCCGCACAAATATATTTGCTTAATCTCAGAGCAAATGATTAAAAAATAAATTCACAGATGCGAGAAAAAAGATGTCAAACTGTCTTTTATTGTCTAATTTAATTCCTCAATCAGCGCTGGACCGGCATTCTCTGTCTTCCGCTGAGCCCTGGCTGTAGACAGATCATATGTTTCATGCTGTCGTTGCGCTGATCTTATTCACACTATCGAGTGTAGGTGCAGCATTCTGACATTTTGAGTCATAATGAGCTGTTTGTGAAGAAATTATCCGCTTCCAAATTATGTCATTTTAATCACGAAATTGAAACATTAAAAACCATTTTGCTCTTTATGGTGTGCGAGTGATAGAGAGAGGCAGCAACGAACCAACTGATCAGCTTACAGCTTAACAACATTAATGGTCGGCCGAACAGCTGATCATAGCTGTACAGGGCGCCTTATTATTTTTCATCTTCATAAATATATCTAGTAGTAAAGCTAATGCAAGGGCTAGAAATCAATTAATCTTTTGCTGATACTTCCTTGTCATGGAGAGCGCAGTTCATGGTTGCCTAGCAACAACAGACGCCACAGGAGAGCAAGCGAAAGAGGAGGAGGAGAAAGCGCCCCCGCGCTTTCCACGTGTTTTTACACATCTAGAGCGATGTTGTTGATTGTTTGAGCATGTGACTGCGGGTTTCTCCTTGTTTTCTATTGTTATGCGCAGCATATTTCCCGCGCGCACAAACACGGCCACAGACAATGAATTGTTCGGTTAGCGTGGCGTAGTGTATGAACCGCTGGCTGAAGCGAAAGACAAATTCGGATGATGCAGATCACAATCCAAAGAAAAAAGTGACTGAAATTGAACTAAAACGCATGAAAGACTCTGAAACTGAGAGACATAAATACATATAGTTTAAACTGAGTTCTTAATATCAATTTGAAGGAGAGCATGGCGTATTTGACGTTTTTAAAAAAAGCAAAGAATTGAACTGAACTGAAACACATGAACGACACTGAAATAGAGAGACATTAATAGATTAGGCCTAGTTTAAACAGAGGTCTTTATGTCAATTTGAAGAAGAGCATGGTGTATTTTGTATAAAGTTTTTTGTTTGTTTGTTTTGTAATTAACTGTTTTGAGAACTGGAAATGCACAATTCATGCATACAAATCTGTAGATATTAATAAATGAAGATGATTAAATTAGACCGAGGCATCAAAAGTTATCCCCCCCCCCCATAATCTTTAGATCCCCCCCCATGTGACCCATGTAAGGGGGGAATTCCCCCCCAGTTTAAAAAACGAAATTCAGGCCCTGATATTTAACATTTTTATAAGTTGCAAAATTAAAATAAAAATGTATTACAAAAATGATTAGAGATGTTTAAAGGTATAATTCACCCAAAAATTAAAACTCTTTCATTAAAGGGATGGTTCAGAGTAAAATCAACCTAGGGTCCTTTGCACCATGACCTCGAGCCAAACCCCCCCCCCTTTTGATCATTACGACATTAACACACGCCATATGATACTGTGTATGATGTATTACCCACCTCGGTAGACATAGCTCCACATGATAAAGTTGCCCGGCTCCGATAATAACAAATGCACATGAGCAGCAGTTGAAAGGGGGAGGAGGGTGCCCCAAATGAGTTTTTTTACGACAGTGTTGTGAAATATACGCCCCACAGCTGTAGGGGGAGCTCGTTGAGACAATATGCCACAATAAAAGTGGAAATCAGCGAAGAAATGGCTAGAGTTGCCAAGTTCCCCTTTAAATAACATTTGCCTGACGGCTCCAGCTACTACTAACCTGACAGTGAAGTCACTTTAGTGATTTGGGAAAAGCACGTAAAAGTCCTGTCAGAAAGCGATGCATAAGGATGAAGTAATTTAGACTAAACCAGTGTTTCCCAAACCTGTCCTGAAGGACCACCAACACTACACGTTTTCTTTGTCTCCCTAATGAAACACACCTGATTCAACTCATCAGCTCATTATCACATGGGTTAATGAGCTGATGAGTTGAATAAGGTGTGTTTGATTAGGGAGATGAACTTTATGAACTTTTTAAAGCATTAAAGTGGTAGTTGCTTAGCTGTCTATGGGGGGGTCAGAAAACTGCCTGTTATTATATCGAAAGTCTCACAATAATTATTCGATATTTTGTTTGTGATGCATCCCGGGACGTCCGACATGCACCTCTCGAAAAATAATCGTCGCTTGGTAGCGTTGCATTTCCCCTGACTCATTTCCTGGTTCTCCTTCTCCAAAAACAACATGAAATCAAGGAGAGGGCTAACTTTTCATGCTACAGATTTCCCAAAGTGGTCAGAAAGAACAGGGGAGACTCAATATGACTCTAGAGTCGCTACTCGCTCCAAAGCTAATCGCAATTACTCTCACTTCTCCCTCGCTCTACCACACAGTCCCCACCAAGCGGCAACCTCCCCATCTCTCTCTTGAAACCAACACGGAAGTGAATTATTATATAAATATATTACATAAGTGACTGAGGATGTTGTGTTTAATTGGGAGTGTACACATATATAAGTAAACAGTTTGCAGTCTGAATGATGTCCTGTATGAAAAAAAAAATGAGGAGTATGTTTCCACTGTTCACACACACACACACACACACACACACACACACACACACACACACACACACACACAGTTCGATCGCGCCCCCGCCTCTCTCTCTCTCTCTCTCACATGCGCACACACACACAGTTCGATCGCGCGCGCCTCTCTCTCAAGCTGGAGTGTGTGTGCGCGTGAGAGAGGCTCGCTGGCGCGATGGAACTGTGTGAGTGAGTGAGAGAGAGAGGCGCGGGCGCGATCAAACTGTGTGTGTGTGTGTGAGAGAGAGAGAGCGAGAGAGAGAGAGAGAGGCGCGGAAATCATTTTATACGGAAATCAATTATTTATAATTCAGATGAGAATAAAGTTAGTGTTAATTAAAATTAAGGAACATTTAGTTTTTCTGTTCTGAATATCATTAAAACAGAAAAGGCAGCGACAACATAATGATGAATAATCTTAAGATATTATATCGTATGCTATGTGTTGTGAATACACCCATGTTAAACATTCATTAAAATTTACTTCCATTGCATATCATAGGACACATAAGTGTAAAATATAATTACATTAATAAACCTGTACAAAGACCTCCAGATAAATACTGGGCTTCTATATTTACACATTTAAGTGCTGAAAAACATATTGAGCTATGACATTAAAAATTATTCTATATTTAAATTATCTCATATATGTGGCTATTGTGGTTCAAGATCATAGGCCCTGTCCCAAATGGCACACTTCATATGAATACTCGGTCTTGTGTACTTATTTCATGTGTCCGTTAAATCCATGAGACCCATGGATGAGGTGTCTCATTTTTCATTTTAGGTTTCAGAAGGTTGCTCACGCATACTTTGTGGTTGATATGTGCCCTCGATGCGCACTTGATGCACCCAAACTGATGCAAGCTCTACAGCACCCTTCTTTTCGACAATCAAAGCAGGGTTACGTTTGTGCACGTCGTGCACAATAACCCTAAAGGCACCAGGGTGGCGGTGCCACTGGCTTCTTTTTTTAAATATATATATATATATATATATTAGATAGAGCTGCGAGCAGCGATGAAGGGCCAAAGCCGGCGGCGATGAAGGGCCAAAGCCGGCGGCACCGACAACCGGTGCCGCCAACCTTTGGAACCGGGGTTGCGGTGCCACCGGCTTGGGCCCGCAATCGCTGCTCGCAGCTATATTTATTATTAGGGCCCAAGCCTTGAAAAGGCGAAGGCCCTATTGTTTTCCTAAGGATTATTTATTATTAGGGCCCAAGCCCTGAAAGGGCGCAGAGCCCTATTGTTTTCCTTAGGATTATTAGGGCCCAAGCCTTGAAAAGGCGAAGGCCCTATTGTTTTCCTAAGGATTATTAGGGCCCAAGCCTTGAAAAGGCGAAGGCCCTATTGTTTTCCTAAGGATTATTATTATTCTTATTATTATTATTTTACTACCTTTTGGGGCCCTTAACGTGCTCAAACTCTTGAAACTTTGCACACGGGTCAGAACCCGCGGCCATCAGGGCCGGGCTGAAGATGGTACCCGGGCGTGGCAGGGGGGCTCGACAGCGCCCCCTGGAACGGGATTCGAAAACATGTCCATATATCAAACACGCTTGCATGAATTAATATGAATATCGGTACACATGTAGATCTCATCATTTCATATATCCTTCGTACTCTTACTTTTTACGCCAGCCCAACAGGAAGTCGGCTATTATGGGTTGTTTGGAAACTCATGCTCAGGAATTTGAAACACTTCTCCTAGGGAATTCACCCGATCGTCACCAAACTCGGTGTGCATGAAGTCAAGACATTGAGGATGAAAAATTGCCAGGGGATTTTTGATATCTCGAACGGTTTGGCCGTGGCGAGGAAACGAATTTATGGCGAATAATGGAAACAGGAAGTGTGTTATAACTTCTGCATACATTGACTGATCTTGATGAAACTTCAGCAGTGTGTTCGCTGGAAGAGGCCGATCACATGGATGTGACTATTGTGAGTCAAAGTTATAGCGCCACCAACTGGCAGCAGGAAGTGTGTCACTTTCAAAATGCTTTTAAATCACCCTCTTATTTTTACCCGATTTGCTTAAAACTTCATGTGTATAATGTAAACACATGGCAGATGTAGACCTGTGAAAGGATTATTGATATCTTGGATACTGTTGCCGTGGTAACGCATCAAACTTTAAGATTATTTTTTGATGCTTTTGAGACTCTTAGCATACTTGAAATTGCATGAAACTCGACAGACACATCACATTTATTAGCCAGTAGACATGTGCAAAGTTTCAGAAACGGGCGTGGTGCAGGGGCTCAGTAGCGCCACCTTTTGACAAAAGAGGGGGAGTTAGGTCTATACTTTTATCTACAATCTCAGTATGTATATTGTTCATATCGAGCTGGACAACTTTCTAATTTACAGTTATTAGCTCAGACCAACAGGAAGTCAGATATTTTGGTTTGAATGTGGATGTTTTGGAGAATTTTCTCTTCCTCTCTCTCTGACCCTACGTCTCTCCATGTGTTTGGGGGGAGGGGGATTTGTCTGCTGAGTGAGAATGCTTTTATTTTTGTTTTTCAAGGTTTTGGGGCCCTTAACGTGCTCAAACTCTTGAAACTTTGCACACAGGTCAGAACCCGCGGCCATCAGGGCCGGGCTGAATCTGGTACCCGGGCGTGGCAGGGGGGCTCGACAGCGCCCCCTGGAATGCGATTCGAACACTTGTCCATATATCAAACATGCTTGCATGTAATAATATGAAACTCGGTACTTATTTAGATCTCATCGGGCCGAACAACTTTCGTGCTCTAAGTTTAACGACAGCTCAACAGGAAGTCAGCTATTATGGGTTGTTTGGAAAATGCATGCCTTTATTTTTTATATACTTCTCCTAGAGAATTAATCCAAACACCACGAAACTCGGTCAGCATGAAGTCAAGACATTGAGGATGCTAAATTGCGGACGGATTTTTGATATCTCGAACGGTTTGGCCGTGGCGAGGAAATGAATTTATGACTAAAAAAGGACACATAAAGTGTGTTATAACTTAGTTAGTTTTACCTACAGTTACAAAACTTGGCGTGTATGTTGTTCTCGTCAAGCCGAACAACTTTCTAATTTACAGTCATTATCTCCGACCAACAGAAAGTCAGATATTGTGGTTTGAATGTGGATTCTGAGAATTTTCTCTCCCTCTCTCTGACAGAGAGAGTGTCCCCTGCCATTCTGTCTGTGTGTGTGTGTGTGTGTCTGTGTGGGGAGGGGGAGAAGGAGGGGAAGGGGGTCTCTTCCAGTGATAGTTTAAACACAAAATAATAAATAGGGCTATACTGCCCTCTTGTGTCCAAAATTATATTTATATATAAATATATTACGTATGTGACTGAGGATGTTGTTTTATTGCGAGTGTACACAAATATAAGTAAACAGTTTGCAGTCTGAATGATGTCCTGTATGAAAAAAATGACGGAGTATGTTTCCACTGTACACACACACACACACACACTCACACACACACACACAGTTCGATCGCACCCGCGCCTCTCTCTCTGACACACACACGCGCGCGCACACGCACACACACACACACACAGTTATATATATATAAAAATATAGCTGCGAGCAGCGATGAAGGGCCAAAGCCGGCGGCAACGCCACCCCGGTGCCTTTCGGTAACTAAAGGAACCAGGGTTGCGGTGCCACCGGCTTGGGCCCGTAATCGCTGCTCGCAGCTATATTTATTCTTCTTATTATTATTTTACTACCTTTTGGGCACTTTTGGGGGCCTTAACGTGCTCAAACTCTTGAGACTTTGCACACGGGTCGGAACCCGCGGCCATCAGGGCCGGGCTGAAGATGGTACCCGGGCGTGGCAGGGGGGCTCGACAGCGCCCCCTGGAATGGTGTTTGAACACTTGTCCATATATCAAACACGCTTGCATGTAATAATCTGAAAATCGGTACACTTATAGATCTCATCGGGCCGAACAACTTTCGCGCCCTAAGTTTTACATCAGCCCAACAGGAAGTCGGTTATTATGGGTTGTTTGGAAAGTCATTTTCTATATTTTTCTTACGACTATTTCGGCAATTTTGGGGCCCTTAACGTGCTCAAAAACTCTTGAAACTTTGCACACGGGTCAGAACCCGCGGCCATCAGGGCCGGGCTGAAGCTGGTATCTGGGCGTGGCAGGGGGGCTCGACAGCGCCCCCTGGAACGGGGTCCGAAAACTTGGTCCATAAATCAAACAGGCTTGCATGTAATAATATGAAACTCGGTACACATATAGATCTCATCGGTTCATATATCCTTTGCCAACCAATCGCCACGAAACTCGGTCAGCATGAAGTCAAGATATTGAGGATGAAAAATTGCCAGGGGATTTTTGATATCTCGAACGGTTTGGCCGTGGCGAGGAAACAAATTTATGGCGAATAATGGAAACAGGAAGTGCGTTATAACTTCTGCATACATTAACTGATCTTGATGAAACTTCAACAGTGTGTTCGCTGTAAGAGGCCGATCACATGGATGTGACTATTGTGAGTCAAAGTTATAGCGCCACCAACTGGCAGCAGGAAGTGTGTCACTTTCAAAATGCTTTGAAATCACCCTCTTATTTTTACCCGATTTGCTTCAAACTTGATGTGTATAATGTAGACACTCGCCAGATGTAGACCTGTGAAAGGATTATTGATATCTTAGATATGGTTGCCATGGCAACGCAGCAAACTTTAATATTCTTTTTGGATGCTTTTGAGACTCTTAGCATGCCTGAAATTGCTTAAAATTGCATGAAACTCGACAGACAGATCACATTTATTAGCCAGTAGACATGTGCAAAGTTTCAGAAACGGGCGTGGTGCAGGGACTCAGTAGCGCCACCTTTTGACAAAAGAGGGGGAGTTAGGTCTATAGTTTTACCTACAATCATAAAACTCAGTACGCATATTGTTCAGATCAAACTGGACAACTTTCTAATTAACTGTCATTAGCTCAGACCAAGAGGAAGTCAGATATTTTAGTTTGAATGTGGATGTTTCTGAGAAATTTCTCTCCCTCTCTCTCCGTCTCTGTGTGTGAGGGATTTGTGTATTGCTTTTAATGGATTTCAAGGTTTCAGAGGCTTTTGGGGCTCTTAACGTGCTCAAAAACTCAGGTCAGAACCCACGGCCATCAGGGCCGGGCTGAAGCTGGTACCCGGGCGTGGCAGGGGGGCTCAACAGCGCCCTCTTGAACAGGATCCGACTATTTGGTCCATATATCAAACACGCTTGCATCAATTAATATGAAACTCAGTACACATATAGATCTCATCGGGCCGAACATCTTTCCCCCGGTCAAGTTTTACGCCAGCCCAACAGGAAGTCGGCTATTTTGGGTTGTTTGGAAAACGTTTGCTGTGGAATTTAAAGTACTCCTCCTAGGCAATTCATTCAATCATCGCCAAACTCGGTGTGCATGAAGTCAGGACTTTGAGGATGCTAAATTGCGGACGGATTTGATATCTCAAACGGTTTGGCCGCGGCGAGGAAATGAATTTCCATGACTAAAATAGGACATATAAAGTGTGTTATAACTTAGTTAGTTTTACCTACAGTTACAAAACTCAGCGTGTATATTCTTCTCCTCAAGCTGAACAAATTTCTAATTTACAGCCATTAGCTCAGACCAACAGAAAGTCAGATATTGTAGTTTGAATGTGGACATTTTCTCTCTCTCTCTCTCTCTCTCTCTCTCTCTCTCTCTCTCTGAGCCAATATGGCAAGCCGTTTTAACATTTAATCATTTTAACCTACTAGTCTCTATTTTCATGCTACTAGTACTTATTTTTTAGATACTAGTATCTATTCAATTAAGTACTAGTACTTATTCATTAGCGACTAGTGCTTGTTCTTTAGTACTAGTGCCTATTCTTTAGATACTATTGCTTATTCTTTAGATATTCTTTTGAATATGTATTAGAAGCTAATGAATAAGTTCTGGTATCTATTTAATAGGTACTAGTATCTAATGACTTAGTACTAGTGTTTATTGAATAAATACTAGTATTTATTAATAGGTACTAGTATCTAAAAAATAAGTACTAGTACCTAATGAATAACTACTAAAATGTAATATATATGTACTAGTCACAATTGGAATACATACTAGTCAGAACTGAATAGTTGATATCTAAATGACAGATCCCCATAGAAGTCAATGGCAAAAAAAAATGTCTTACTAGTAACAAAATAATAGTTACTAGTCACTATTGAAATAAGTACTAGTATCTAATGAATAAGTAATAGTATCTAATAATAAGTACTAGTATCTAATGAATAAGTACTAGTATCTAATGAATAAGTACTAGTAACTAATGAATAAGTACTAGTAACTAATGAATAAGTACTAGTAACTAATGAATAAGTACTAGTAACTAATGAATAAGTACTAGTAACTAATGAATAAGTACTAGTATCTAATAAGTACTAGTAACTAATGAATAAGTACTAGTATCTAATAATAAGTACTAGTAACTAATGAATAAGTACTAGTAACTAATGAATAAGTACTAGTATCTAATAATAAGTACTAGTAACTAATGAATAAGTGATATGTGCCCTCGATGTTGATATGTGCCCAAACTGATGCAAGCTCTACAGCAGACTTCTTTTCGACAATCAAAGCAGGGTTACGTTTTTGCACGTCGTGCACAATAACCCTAAAGGCACCAGGGTGGCGGTGCCACCGGCTTCTTTATATATATATATATATAAAAATATAGCTGTGAGCAGCGATGAAGGGCCAAAGCCGGCGGTACCGCCAGGGTTGCGGTGCCACCGGCTTGGGCCCGTAATCGCTGCTCGCAGCTATATTTATTATTATTCTCTGAAATGAATCGCATTTTTGAGGGCCTAAAAATGCACGAAAACTCACGAAAATTTGCACACGCGTCAGAACTAGCGAAAATTTACATCTGATATGCGTTTCAGAATTGGGCGGGGCAAAATGGCTCGATAGCGCCACCTATAAAGGTTCAACGGAGTGCGCCTCCCGCTACGTTTCACGTACGTGTACGAAATTCGGTATATGCATGTAATGACCCAATACCTACAAAAAAGTCTCTTGGAGGATAGCCCTAAACACAACAGGAAGTCAGCCATTTTGATCTTCCTCTCCGGTTTTTGTGCAGTTTTTGCCATTTTCAGGCCTCGTACTTTAACGAACTCCTCCTACAGTTTTAATCTGATCATCTTCAAATTTGGTGAGTGTAATCTTAAGGCCTTTGCAACGTTAAATTGCGAAGATCTTGAGTTTTTGTCGAAGGGTGTCTCCTCGGCGGCCTGACAAATTTCAATGTTTCGCCATGAAACAGGAAGTTGCTGTAACTCAGGCAAACAATGTCCAATCTGCCCCAAACTTCACACGTTTGATAAGAGTTCTGTCCTGAACACATGTCCATGCTCATATTCAGTTACAGTCATAGCGCCACCTGCTGGCAACAGGAAGTGACATGTTTAAAACTGTTGTGGACTCCTGATAACATATAAAAAAGTGCCAGCAAGTGCTAAACATGCTAGCAACATACTAGAAACCTGCTAAAACATGCTAGCAAACACTTAGCTAAGTGCTAAAGCATGCTATTACTAAAAATAGGAATTTGCAGTAACTCAGGCATGGAATGTCAAATCTGCCCCAAACTTCACACGTTTGATAAGAGTCCTGCCCTGAACACATCTATATGAGAATATTCAGTTATAGTAATAGCGCCACCTACTGGCAACAGGAAGTGACATGTTTAACACTGTGATGCAGTACTAGCAACATATTAAATATGCCATTGAGTTATAAACATGTTAGAAACATGTTAAAACATGCTAGCAATTCTTAGCTAAGTGCTAAAGCATGCTAATGCAATGAAACAGGAAGTTGTTGTTACTCAAGAAGGCAATGTCCAATCTGCCCCAAACTTCACTTGTTTGATAAAAGTTATCTCCTAAACACATGTCCATGCTCATATTCAGTTATAGTCATAGCGCCGCCTGCTGGCAACAGGAAGTGACGTTTAACACTGTTCTGGACTCCTAATAGGTACATGCATGTAATGACCCAATACCTACAAAAAAGTCTCTTGGAGCGTATCCCTAAACACAACAGGAAGTCAGCCATTTTGATCTTCCTCTCTGATTTGTGTGCAGTTTTTGCCATTTTCAGGCCTCGTACTTTAACTAACTCCAACAGTTTTAATCTGATCATCTTAAAATTTGGTGAGTGTAATATTAAGGCCTTTGCGACGTTAAATTGTGAAGATCTTGTTTTTTCGTCAAAGGGCGTGTCCTCGGCGGCCTGACAAATTTCGATGTTTCGTCATGAAACAGGAAGTTTCTGTAACTCAGGCAAACAATGTCCAATTTGCCCCAAACTTAACTCGTTTGATAAGAGTTCTGTCCTGAACACATGTCCATGCTCATATTCAGTTACAGTCAAAGTGCCACCTGCTGGCAACAGGAAGTGACATGTTTAACACTGTTGTGGACTCCTAATAATATATAAAAAAGTGCCAGCAAGTGTTAAACATGCTAGCAACATACTAGAAACATGCTAGCAAACACTTAGCTAAGTGCTAAAGCATGCTATTACTGCAATTAAATAGGAATTTGCTGTAACTCAAGCATGGAATGTCAAATCTGCCCCAAACTTCACACATTTGATAAGAGTCATGCCCTGAACACATCTACATGAGAATATTCAGTTATAGTAATTGCGCCACCTACTGGCAACAGGAAGTGACATGTTTAACACTGTGATGCAGTACTAGCAACATATTAAATATGCCATTAAGTTATAAACATGTGAGAAACATGTTAAAACATGATAGCAATTTTTAGCTAAGGGCTAAAGCATGCTAATGCAATGAAACAGGAAGTTGTTGTTACTCAAGAAGGCTATGTCCAATCTGTCCCAAACTTCACACATTTGATAAGAGTCCTGCCCTGAAAGAATCTACATGACAATTTTCAGTTAAAGTAATAGCGACACCTACTGGCAACATGAAGTGACATGTTTTACAGTATGATGCAGTATTAGCAACATATTAAATATGCCATTGAGTTATAAACATGTTAGAAACATCTTAAAACATGCTAGCAATTCTTAGCTAAGTGGTAACGCATACTAATGCAATGAAACAGGAAGTTGTTTTTACTGAAGAAGGCAATGTCCAATCTGCCCTGAACTTCACACGTTTGATAAGAGTTCTGCCCTGAACATATCTACATGACAATTTTAAGTTAAAGTAATAGCGCCACCTACTGTCAAAAGGAAGTGACATATTTTACACTGTGATGCAGTACTAGCAACATATTAAATATGCCATTGAGTTCTAAACATGCTAGAAACATGCTAAAGCTTGCTAGCAACACTTATCTGAGTGATAACGCATGCTATTATCCCCATAATAAAGGACATTTTTGTAACTGACTTTGACATACTCCTCCTATATTTACCTACTTAATTGCACATTGCCCACCGTGCTCTGTCTTCCTAAAGCCACCGGGTGGCGGTGGCACGGGTGCGAGGGCCCTTTCAATGCTGCTTGCAGCTTTAATTTCCCATGTTTGATTTCTGTATTTGACCGATTGTTTACCGTTGCTGACTACTGTCGTGGAAATTCTTTTATCAACACCTTATACAACAGTTGTATACAAATGAAGATCTCGAAAGTTATAAGTATATGTATTTATTTCTTGCAAGAAAGGCAGTTCACACACAGACAGAGTCTGACATGAGAAGGGCAAAAGAAGACACTATTGAACTATTTGCAAAGAAGTTTAACGCATCCTGCAACTTCCTCAACACATCTATGTTTTGTAAAACACACAAGCAGATATAAGTTTCAAATGATACATTCAAAAGAAATTACCATTACATTCCACCCCTTTTTCATATCTTGAAAATAAAAACAAAACATAAATTTCTTTTATAAAAGTAATCATAATACAAAAATAAGAAATGAAGTAAAAGAAATGAAAGAAAAAACACCACACTATTTGATTAAGTAAAAGAAAATAGATTAAAAAAAACAAAAACACTACACTATTTGATATTCATCCATCGTCATGGTTTGCCGGTCCGACCTTTCCCATAACATTTTCATTAGTCAAACTCATGAGCATTTACTTCCACACTATCCAAAACCTCAGCAACGTGAATTTCTGTATTAATCAGGTTTCGTGGCCTAAATTTTCTCATCGTTTCATATTCACCACCCAGGACTATTTCCATCAGCCTAGTTGTTGCAATCCTGGAAATTATTGATTTAGTACACGAAATTACACACGGGATTGAAATTAATACTATCAGACTTATACCCAGTACAGGCGCACCTACGGATATTAACCACCTGGACCACCCTTCTGGCCCCAAAAACCACTCATCCAGAAAGCTTCCCATATCGTGTGGAGTGGCTATGGTGTCTTTCATGTGTTGGATAATATCTGACACATTTTATGCACATCAGGTAAATTGAAACAGCATGATGTCCCCAGCATTTTACAAACTCCGCCTTTTTCTGCGGTAATCATGTCCAAGACAAGCCTATTCTGGATTACAGCTTCTCTAATTCCGTGTAATTCTTCATTTAACAAATTTAAAGCATCTTCAGTATCGTTAGCTAGTTTTAAAACCTGCCATACTAACCCATTAATCTTTAACAGACTTGCAGCAGTTCCTCCCCCTGGTAAGAAAGACCATCCTGTCATTGCTACTCTGCTGGTCCATGGGTCCCATAGCTTTGTTCCTTGATACATCATAGGCATACTCTTTGACACTGCTCCTTTCTCCCTGCGGTTGTCATTGGGTTGTTGTTTACCATCTGTCCTCTATATACTGGTTCCTACGTCTAAAAGGGCTGGATAACAGCACCCAATCCAATCTTGGGGTAAAGAGTGATATGCAGTTTGTCCACATACCCACACTGTAGCAGCTGTGCTGTCATTAAACTAACTCTTTGTTAAAGCGCAATCAATGCCTTTTCCCTCTATTTCACATCCTCTATCCGTCAAGTCTACTTCCATATGACAATAAGATCGTCCAAGCTTTATCAGTCTTTTCCAGTCTACTTCTTTCCCTCCTTTTCTACACATACATATATCTCCAACCTGCGGCTTTACTGCCCATACATTCTTTTTCCTACCTGTGTAATGCTCCGTTGGATTTGTACAGCCGACATCCCTTTTTTCACTACTTCTATTTTTCATTACCTCCGTCATTCCCAATGTTTCCCACATTCCACACGAAATTAACCCCTTTAATTCGTTCAAGTGTTGGCTCTTTAACAGATGTGCTTTCCAAGTTCTATCCATCTGTAGACACCACCAACACGATTCTGTTATCTCCAGCGCTTGTCTCTGCAAAACACTCAACATACAGGCTTTGTTACCCTCACATTGTGCTCTAGCATGCAGAACTGTTCTATCTTTATGGTCTAGCCCAAATTGGTGTTCTAACCATTGTTCTTCTTCTTCGTCTACACTTTTGTCATTTATCATTGAGTCAAATTTCCCTCCATTTTCAGGTTGCTCAAGCATTGTTATAGTAAATGGGACATACGTGCCTTTTCCTGAAGTCCACCATACACAAAAATATGTACCTCCCCAGTCACCATCTCCCCAATTTCCTGTAGTCAGAGTAACCTTCAATTTTACATTATGATTTTCAATTAGTTCCTCAAATTTCATTTTATAAACCATCTGGGGATCACCATGACCAAATTTAGAGGTATATTCAGGATTTTCACTTTTCCCTGCATTTTTTAACAGCCCGTTCTTTATGGCTTGTTGGTTACCCCCATAAATATCTTTCCAGGCACATGGCTTCTTACAAAAATACATAGCCTTTCCCCACTCTCTAATAGCTTCTTCCTGTGCATACCCTGATGCTGAGATGGGGTCACATATTATTGTGAGTTTAGATCCTTTCCCTTTTGTCATACCCAATTCGACACCTTCTTGTCCGAATACCTGGAGGCACCCACTAATTAAGAGGCTTACTAATAGTAACTTACTTAACTTTTAGTAACATTTTGCCACCTGGTATTACCACGCCAGGCCAAGAAATGTTCTTGTGAAAATGATATGAGTCCTGTTTCCCTATGTATCGTTGGTCTCAGGGCAGGTCTAGTAGATATTATTAGACAGTTAACTGCAATGCCCACTCCGTCAAAACACCACAGAGTTCTTGACACGATACGTACTACTCCTAAAATTGCAGAATCGTCCTGTACTATTGATTCGTCCTCTCTCCAATGACGATGGTCTTCTAGTGAGTAACCGACAGGCTGACAAGCAACTTTGGTTAGTCTGACACCTGTTTCGTACTCGTCAGCTGTGAATGGGATCCTCCTTCCGTTGCAGCTACCGCATGAGCTGGCACCGTTGCAGCTACCGGATGAGCTGGCATCGTTGCAGCTACCGCAGGAGGTGGCACTTTTCGACAGTGTGTCCCATGGATCCACGGCACCTTCTCTGCGACCTTCACGGCAGTGTGAGTGACCAGTAGCACCTGGTATGGCCCTTGCCACCTCTTTTGTCTCCAGTGTTTCCTTCTAAAGTCCTTGATGACCACGAAATCTCCAGGCCGGATGGAATGCAGAGGTCCGTCTGCCACCTCCGGTACAGCTGCCTTTTACCTGTCGAGATATATCAGAGAAAACCTTATCCAGTTCAACATAATAATTCAGCATATCTTTTTCACACAAAGCAGTGTCAGGCAATGTTCTTTGATCGTGTGGTTCCCAGCCCATATGTGGTGGTCTCCCAAAGAGGATTTCAAACGGGGAGAGATTTACCCTCCCTCTGTCTCTCATTCTCATGTATGTGAGTGCTATGGGCAGTGCTTTTGTCCATGACAAATTCGTTTCTTCACATATTTCAGACAATTTTGTCTTGAGGGTCTGGTTCTCCCTCTCTATAGCTCCCGCTGATTCCGGATGGTAGGAAGTATGATACTTCCATGACACCCCTAAATATTTTTCTACTGCGGAAATGGCCTGATTCACAAAATGTGTTCCATTATCACTAGAAATTTTACCTGGTATTCCCCACCTGGGAACAATTTCTTGTAGTAGAAGCTTAGCCACCCCTTTGCTGTCTGGGTGCTTTGTTGGCATTGCTTCGACCCATTTGGAAAACATGTCTACTGCGACCACACAGTATTTTTTCCCTTCACTTGGTGTTAATTCAATGTAGTCAATCATGACGTGACTAAAAGGTTTGTCTGGGCTGGGATGCCCCACTAGTTTCATTGCCTGACCCTTACCCACATTATTTGTTGCACAAATCATGCATCTGCTGCAATACTCCTGGGCCACTGTGGAAAAACCTTTTGTAAACCAGTTATTTTGCATACATTTCAGCATCCCTCCTTTTGACGTGTGGTCCAATCCATGCGTCAACTTAGCAAAAGCTGAAAAGAAATGTTTAGGTAAACATGGTTTGTCATCAGGTACCCTCCATATACCTGCAATATAAGTAGCCCCTGCCTGCTTCCATTGTTTCTTGTCAATATCAGAGCTAAATTGCTGCATGGCTTGAACTGTACCCACAGGTTCTGGGCGCACAGCCAATTTAACCGCACGAGTCACGGAAAGAGGAAGCAGGGCTGCAGCTTTCGCAGCTAAATCAGCTTTTCTGTTACCCTCTGAGACCTCGTCTCGGCCTGTAGTGTGAGCCTGGCATTTGCAAACAGCAAAGGCAGAGGGGAGTAGAAGAGCATCCAACAAATCTTTTACCAAGGAATGATTCAGGATCGGCTTACCATCAGCTTTCATGAACTTCCTGTGTTTCCATAATGCCCCAAAATCATGCACAACACCAAAAGCATACTTGGAGTCCGTGTAAATGGTGACACGTTTGTCCTCACCCAGGGTACATGCAGTTGTGAGTGCTACCAACTCCGCCCCCTGAGCTGAAAAGGAAGGAGGCAAAGCTTCCTGAGCCAGAATATCAGTGGATGAGACCACAGCAAACCCAGCTCTATTTTTGCCAAACTCGTCCCGACTCGATGAGCCATCCACGAATAGGATGAGATCGGGGTTCGTCAAAGCCTCACTCTGCAAATCCACTCTGGGGTTGCAAACTTCCTCCAGAACACTAATACAACAATGGGGCTCCCCCTCCCCCTCAATGGGGAGAAGTGTAGCTGGATTTAGCACTGTGCATCGTTTGACATGAACATTTGGCATTTCTAGCAACACAAAATTGTACCTCAACCATCGTGCTGTTGATAGATGTGATGTCTTTTGTTCTAGCAAAATCATGGCCACAGCGTGAGGGACTAATAAAGTCAATTCCCCAAGCCCCACAAACTCATTTGAAGCCATGACCGCTTTTTCAGCGGCAGCTACTGCTCTCAGACAGGGAAGAAGTCCCTGTGCAACACTGTCCAGTCTGGAGGAGAAATAGGCCACTGGGCGCAGTTTTCCTCCATGCTCCTGTAATAAGACTGAAACCATATGCCCTTTTCTTTCATCCACAGTTTGTGTGAAAGGTCGGCTTGGGTCCGGTATCCCAAGAGTAGGGGCAGTTTGCAAAGCATGTTTCAAATCAACAAAAGCCTGCTCAGCCTCAGGAGTCCATGTCAACGTATCTTTTGCAGCCATACTGTTACCATAAATCATTTTTGTTAATGGTGCCTCTTTATCAGTATAACCTGAGATGAACGTTCTACAATATGATGTCATACCCAAAAAAGACATCATTTGTTTCTTTGTTATAGGTTTTGGAATATCCTGAATGGCTGTCACTCTTTTGTCTGAGAGTGACTTCCCTTCAGCTGACAGGACGTGTCCTAAAAATACGACAGACGTCTGTGCCACAGACACTTTGCAAGGGTTAACCTTGTGACCCTGCTCAGCCAAATGTGTCAACAGAGCCACTGTTGCAACTTTGCATACTTCCACTGACGGACAGCATAGCAAAATATCGTCGACGTATTGCAACAAAGCGACGCCTTCCGGCAGGTATAATGGCTCTAAGCTTCGTTTCAGCGCTTCGTTATAAATTGTTGGGCTTTCGCAATACCCTTGACACAATCTTGTAAACGTATACGGTTTTCCATTGACATTGAAAGCGAACCAGAATTAAGAGTCTTTATCAACTGGTACACTGAAGAAGGCATTTGAAATGTCTACCACAGTGTAACAGACTGTCTTGGGCGGAATTTGAGACAGTATTGTATACGGATTTGGCACGTTCGGAGCTCTGGCCTGTAGAGCGCTGTTGACCGCTTGGAGATCCTGGACGAATCTCCATTCAGTCGGCTTCCGGCTATCCCTGATTTTCTTTACTGGGAAAATAGGTGTTCTGACAGGTGAATCTGGACACGGCACAATCACGCCCTTTTCCAGTAATGAATTAAATACTGGAGTGATACCATCAATAGCCTCTTGTTTTAGAGCATGTTGCATCTTCTTAGGTCTGTAATCACTTTTTGGAGTGATTTTAACAGGATCACACCCTTTAATCAGACCTACGTCGTATTTGTCACGTGCCCAGAGTCCCTGTGGAACTGCTTCTAAACCCTCAGGAATAGACATTTCCTCATTTTTGGTCATTGTATTATCACACAACACTTCAACAGTCCTAATCCCCTTTATTTGTTTTCTTAGTGGCTGTTTGTAAAACCCTGTGCTCTCAGATTGCCACACATTCTTGTCAGTGGCTGGAAACCAGTCTGTTAATGAGTCACACTGTTTCACAAGAGGCCCCAAATCTTGCCACTCAGCAGTGTGTGGCTTTGCAAGAGAGATGTGTGGGACGGCCCCCACCACATCAAACAGCGATAGCTGACTATCAGTCAATTCAATCTTTACAACACACCACTTATCTGACCAGAATAGCTCTGAGGACTGCAGTTCCTCAATCTCTATTTCAGTCCATTTTTCAGCAAAAATTTCATCTGGCTCACTGCTGACGTGACATGTACAATGCAAATCACTTTCTTCCATGAAATCATGGTTAGGAGACATCCTATTTGTGGCTTTGATTTTTAGCCCACTTTGAGGAGTGCTCCATTCAAACACATATAATATTTCAGCAGGCATTTGTATCATAGTCATATCAGCAGTGAGGCCATTGTCATCACAGTACAAATTCAACTTCAGCTTACACATTAAATCTCTGCCCAGCAGATTACACGGACAAGTTTTTGTCACAAGAAAAGCGTGCGCAAATAAGTGATCACCAATCTGACAAGACAAATCTGTAGTATATGGTTCCCTCACCAGATGCCCTGTGGCACTCCTGGAGGTTGCCCATTTACCAGATAATACAGTTAAATCAGGCAATTCTGTATGTTTAATTACGGAGTTTGTTGCTCCTGAATCAATTAAAAACTTAACTTTTCTGCACTCAAACTTTACTTCAATCATTGGTAATCTAGCAGATGCTTTATACATTTGTACAGTGTTTGCAAGCAAGATTTCTTCATTGCAAGAAGCAGAAATAGAAATGAGATTAGACATATTTACCACCTGGGAGTCAGACCTCTCACCGTCGCTCCCCTCCCCCTCTCAATCTCCTTGCTTCTCTGGTTGTTGATGTTGCTGACCTCCTTTTTGCCTTGGAGGATATGGACAGTCATTTTTCCAATGTCCCTTTTGTCCGCAGTTAAAACAGGCTCCGGAGTCTATTGCGGGTCTGTTACCCACTCCTCGTCCTTTTCCTCCTCGCCCTCTTCCTCTTTTACCTCCATCTCCACCTCTTCTCGGATGATTTTCCATCATCAAACTTCCCATTTTCAGCAGAGCAAGTTGAGTGTCTTTGTCAGTCTTTATCTGCTTAGTCTTGGCTTGATCTCTCAGCAGCTGTTGTTGATGGTTTGCGTGTCGTCGGATTTCTTCCAGGCGCGCTTGATGATAGCCCACGCAAGATGTTTTCACCTTTTTCCCTATTTCAGGGTCCAGGCCAGCTAGGAAAACAGTTTTTAAATATTCTTCATATGTACTTATGCCGGGCGGGACCACAGCTCCCTCAGCTGGTGGACCTGGTTCAGTCAAACCACTCCACCGGTCAAATACTGCTTTCAGTCTTTGAAAGAAATCTTCGGTGTCCTCTCCGTCTTTCTGCTTACACGCTCTGATCTTGTCGGTGTGGACGTGAGTTAGAAAAGCTGTTGCAAGTGAGGTTTTTAGCGCGTTGCTTTTGCCCACATAGGCAGCGTTGCCCGCGTCCTCCCAGATTGGGTTCACCAAGCGTGCGTCTGTGGGCCAGCGCCCAGTCATTTTTGACAGTTTGGTAGGACCATGTTTCAGTTTCAAAAGTCTTATCAGTTCATCAATGGTTGGTCTGAATTCTTTGCAGAATGCTTCAATTTCCTCACCCGGTTGTTTCCCTCCTGCGTCCAGTTCAGACAAATGACAGGCTACTTCTTTGATGTCCGCCTGTGTCCATGGTCTGTGGATCAGGATTGGACCTTCGTGTCCTGCGACTTCGATCATGGGTGCTCTGATCATCATCTCCTCATACTCCTCATCTTCCTCCTCCGCTGTGTTCCAATCGTCCTCCGCATTCAGGATCAGGAATCTTTTTCCTGAATCACCTCTTGTCAATGATCTGGTTTGGGGTCTAATAACTCCTCTACCTCGACCTGTCCTTGGTGGTTTGTCCTGGAGCCCTCTTTTGAGTCCTCCTTTTATCGGTGATTTAGAATCAGCAAAACTTTGTGTTGGAGGAGCATAGGCAGGAGGGGCAGAGGGAAAAGTACCTGAAGCTGTCAGGTTTGGATATACGGGTGTTGACTTGTCCTCTTCTTTGTCTTTTTCGTCAGGGTCTTGTCCTCCAGCCGCCTCTGGCTGTCTTTGCGGTTCATTGTCGACTGGCAGTTGCGGTTGGTAGGGGGAGCGGAGAGCCGGACAGCGGTCATCCTCAGCCAGGAGGGTTTTCATGCATCTCATTTCCTCGGAAGAATAAGAAACAGAGTTTAGTAAAGTTTTTCTGACCTCTTCTGCCTTTTCATTTGTATTATCTGCATTTCCTAATGGTGCTAATGCTGGATTTATCTGTTTTCTTTGTCTGATAATTGCCTTATTTAACCATATATCTATAATTTGACCATCGAGGTCATAATTATCTTTTTCTTTTCTTTTTGGACTTGTTTTTGTCCAATTTTCTTTAGTCTTTTGCAGATGACTTACACTCAAACCCCCATTTAACCCATATTTTTTAATCATTTGTGGTATCCTGTGATGCCACCATGTTCCATTTTTCTTTGTCATAGAACTATAATTTCCTTTCGAGAAATTCACTGTCTCCAACGACTTTTTACTATTACTACTACCCATTTTTTACATTAATTAGCCTTTTTCCAGAGTATACCGTTCCGGAAATTTTCCGGTGTGGCCACCACACCCCGCCTAGTAGTCCGTCACTACTTGGTCTTTACTTTGAGACTTTCCCAGTGCGGCCACCGCACCCCGCCAATAATCGTCACTATTGGTCTTTACTGAGACTCCCACGTCTCACTGGCCTTTTTGGGAAATGTGCACGTCTCACTGGCCCTTTTAGAAATATCTTATTAATGTAAAAAATGTTTCTCACCGTGCTTTTTGCAGCGTGATTTCTTTTAATCAAGATCGCGTCCACCTAGGCCTTCCGTGGTGTCCACAATTCTCCCGTCCCTCAAAGTTGGGGGTTTGGAGCCATAGACTTTTTGTCTTTGGCGTGATCAGTCAATTGTTTCTCCCACGGAGGTCATCAGTTTTGCGATCCCATCCCTCGTCGCCAGATTGTCGTGGAAATTCTTTTATCAACACCTTATACAACAGTTGAAGAACAAATGAAGATCTCGAAAGTTATAAGTATAAGTATTTATTTCTTGCAAGAAAGGCAGTTCACACACAGATAGAGTCTGACATGAGAAGGGCAAAAGTCTTCTCTTTTCACAGAGTTTATATACCCAAAAGATCACCCCTCCTCTTTGTATCTTTGGACTAAGGCCCCTGCACGTGGACAGTTTTCAGTCCCCCTATTCTCTAACACCCCTTATCTATGCATCTCCAGAGTCAGCACAAATGTCACTTTAAGAAACACCTAACCAAACATGTCTCGCTCTTGATGCACTCTAAGTTATCTATTGCTAAGAAAAACAAATCATTCTGTCTTAATGCATTCTGCAACTTCCTCAACACATCTATGTTTTGTAAAACACACAAGCAGATATAAGTTTCAAAAGATACATTCAAAAGAAATTACCATTACACTACATTCTGCCTGGCCCAATCTGGATTGTTTATTGGACTCTGATTCTTGCTGCCTGCCTCGGCCCTTTGTCTGTCAACCTGGTTTGTCTCTGCCTTTTCTGTTCTGCCCTGTTTGCCATTGCTCACCCTTTCTGTCTTGACCATTCTTAATAAAAAGCTGCAAATGGATCCCCCTGGCCTGACCCTGCCTCGTTACAACACATATGCTGCATCTGCTCGCTATCTGCCGAAGGCTCTGGTAGTTCCGCTTCAGCACTGATGATGTTGTAGGAATAGTGCGCTCTGTTTGGTCTGGATTATTCAGGATTTTTTATTTTATACAGAAATAAGTTATTTATAATTCAGATGAGAATAAAGTTAGTGTTGATTAAAATGAAGGAAAACTTTGATTGTATTGATCTGAAATATAGCACATTAATTTTAAATTCATTTAGGTTCAATTACCAAATATACAATCTTAATTTAATTTAAAGCAAACAATACATTTAAATACATATATGGGTTATATGAATATTTTATATATATATTATTAATAATAATATAATAATATAAAAATAATAATAATAATAAAAAAAATATATATATCCAAAAAGACAAGGCCTTAAACTTAAGCTTGAACAAGGGTTAAACTCTTGTCACTAACAGACACCAAGACACACACACACACACACACACACACACACACACACACACACACACACACACACACACACACACACACACACACACACACACACACACACAGTTTAAAAGCAAAAAGATATTTATCCAACCCCATTTAAAAACAGTCTGTGAGTGCCATCTTTTGGACATCCATCATATTGCATTCAAAAATTTTAAGGAAAACATATATATTGATCTAATATATATATATATATTAGCACATATGTATAAATGAACAGACTTGCGATGTCAAGATTGCAATGCTGGAATGTGTGTGTGTGTGGGTGGCTCAGCGCGATTGAACAGTGTTACACATAAAAACATACTCCGTCATTTTCTTCATACAGGAAATCATTCAAACTGCAAAGTGTTTACTTATATTTGTGTGCACTCGCAATAAAACACAACATTGTGTTTTTGTTAAATAAATTAAAGTAATACATCCACCCGGTGAGGAACGAGCAGAACAGAGTGAACGTTGTTTAGTTCATTCCTACTTCCATAGGAATTAATTGAAAAAGCTCGCTCTTCTCTGCACCATTATTAATGTCTTGTGCGGACGTCCGTATTTTACTTCCACTTCCAAGTTAGCGATTTTAAAGCTCCCAGCGGTGTCACACGTTGATTAACCGGTGGGAAAATATTCCCTTGGTAACATGCCTAATATTTATATATAAATAAAATAGGCCTACCTGATTTTGAACACAAGTGGGCAGTATAGCACTATGTATGATTTGGAATTATTATTATTTTTTTGACTAAACAATCATTCTGGCTGTTTTTAAACTTAAAAATAATTATTTAATTGAAAAAAAATGAATAAAATGGGTTTAGTTCTAACATTTGTATAATTTTATATAAAAATAAATGGTTTATAATTACATTTTAGAAAGATATGAGACATTTCCTGATTCCTTTTTTTTACATTATACATTATACATAATTACATATAATTTAATCCCTCACCATAGCAAAACCGTTTGAGATATTCAATATCAGTTCACAATTTAGCATCTTTGATGTATTTTCATCATGTTGAAAAAGGTTGGCGTGAATAAAATAAACTACTTAGGAGGAGTAGCTAAAAACTCAGAATCTGAAATCCACATTCAAACCAAAATATCTGACTTCCTGTTGGTCGTAGCTAATGAATGTAAATTAGAAAGTTGTCCGGCTCGAAGAGTACAATATACATACCGAGTTTTGTTACTGAAGATAAAACTAACCCCCCCACTTTTGTCAAAAGCATTTAGAAAGTTACACACTTCCTGCTGCCAGTTGGTGGAGCTATAACTTTGACTCACAATAGTCACATCCATGTGATCGGCCTCTTACAGCGAACACACTGCTGAAGTTTCATCAAGATCAGTTAATGTATGCTGAAGTTATAACACACTTCCTGTTTCACGTTTCTCGCCATAATTTCGTTTCCTCGCCACAGCCAAAGCGTCCGAGATATCAGAAATCCCCAGGCAATTTTTCATCCTCAATGTCTTGACTTCATGCACACCGAGTTTGGTGATGATCGGGTGAATTCCCTAGGAGAAGTGTTTCAAATTCCTGAGCGTGCGTTTCCAAACAACCCTAAATAGCCGACTTCCTGTTGGGCTGACGTAAAACTTAGAGCACGAAAGTTGTTTGGCCCGATGAGATCTATATGTGTACCGAGTTTCAGATTATTACATGCAAGCGTGTTTGATATATGGACAAGTGTTCAAACCCCATTCCAGGGGGCGCTGTCGAGCCCCCCTGCCACGCCCGGGTACCAGCTTCAGCCCGACCCTGATGGCCGCTGGTTCTGACCCGTGTGCAAAATTTCAAGAGTTTTCGAGCACGTTAAGGGCCCCGAAAGTGCCCAAAAGGTAGTAAAATAATAATAATAAATATAGCTGCGAGCAGCGATTGCGGGCCCAAGCCGGTGGCACCGCAACCCCGGTTCCTTTAGTTACCTTTAGTTACTTGCATCAGTTTGGGTGCAGCAAGTGCGCATCGAGGGCACATATCAACCACAAAGTATGCGTGAGTAACCTTCTGAAACCTAAAATGAAAAATGAGACACCTCATCCATGGGTCTCATGGATTTAACGGACACATGAAATAAGTACACAAGACCGAGTATTCATATGAAGTGTGCCATTTGGGACAGGGCCTATGATCTTGAACCACAATAGGCACATATATGAGATAATTTAAATATAGAATAATTTTTAATGTCATAGGATGTCATAGCTCAATATGTTTTTCAGCACTTAAATGTCTAAATATAGAAGCCCAGTATTTATCTGGAGGTCTTTGTACAGGTTTATAAATGTAATTATATTTTACGCTTATGTGTCCTATGATATGCAATGGAAGTAAATTTTAATGTTTAACATGGGTGTATTCACAACACATAGCATACGATATGATATCTTAAGATTATTCATCATTATGTTGTCTCTGCCTTTTCTGTTTTAATGATATTCAGAACAGAAAAACTAAATGTTCCTTAATTTAAATTCCTTTATTCTCATCTGAATTATAAATAATTGATTTCCGTATAAAATGATTTCTGCGCCTTTCTCTCTCTCTCTCTCTCTCTCTCTCTCTCTCTCTCACACACACACACAGTTCGATCGCGCCCGCGCCCCCTCTCTCTCTCTCTCTCTCTCTCTCTCTCTCTCTCACACATACACAGTTCGATCGTGCCAGCGCACCTCTCTCACGCGCACACACACACTCCACCTTGAGAGAGAGGCGCGGGCGCGATCGAACTGTGTGTGTGCGTGTGTGAGAGAGAGAGGCGCGGGCGCGATCGAACTGTGTGTGTGTGTGTGTGTGTGTGAACAGTGGAAACATACTCCGTCATTTTTTTTCATACAGGACATCATTCAGACTGCCAACTGTTTACTTATATATGTGTACACTCCCAATAAAACACAACATCCTCAGTCACATATGCAATATATTTATATATAAATATAATTTTGGACACAAGAGGGCAGTATAGCCCTATTTATGATTTTGTGTTTAAACTATCACCCGAAGAGACCCCCCCCCTCCCCCTCCCCACACAGACACACACGCACGCACACACACACACACACACACACACACACACACACACACACACACACACACACACACACAGATTGGCAGGGGACACTCTCTCTGTCTGAGAGAGGGAGAGAAAATGCTCAGAATCCACATTCAAACCAAAATATCTGACTTCATGTTGGTGGGAACTAATGACTGTAGATTAGAAAGTTGTTCGGCTTGATGAGAGCAATATACTCGCCAAGTTTTGTAACTGTAGGTAAAATTATCTAAGTTATAACACACTTTATGTGTCCTTTTTTAGTCATAAATTCATTTCCTCGCCATGGCCAAACCGTTCGAGATATCAAAAATCCGCCTGCAATTTAGCATCCTCAATGTCTTGACTTCATGCTGACCGAGTTTCGTGGTGTTTGGATTAATTCTCTAGGAGAAGTATATAAAAAATAAAAGCATGCATTTTCCAAACAACCCATAATAGCTGACTTCCTGTTGAGCTGTCGTTAAACTTAGAGCACGAAAGTTGTTCGGCCCGATGAGATCTAAATATGTACCGAGTTTCATATTATTACATGCAAGCATGTTTGATATATGGACAAGTGTTCAAATCGCATTCCAGGGGGCGCTGTCGAGCCCCCCTGCCACGCCCGGGTACCAGCTTCAGCCCGGCCTTGATGGCCGCGGGTTCTGACCTGTGTGCAAAGTTTCAAGATTTTTCGAGCATGTTAAGGGCCCCAAAACCTTGAAAAACAAAAATAAAAGCATTCTCACTCAGCAGACAAATCCCCCTCCCCTCAAACACACAGAGAGACGTAGGGTCAGAGAGAGAGGAAGAGAAAATTCTCCAAAACATCCACATTCAAACCAAAATATTTGACTTCCTGTTGGTCTGAGCTAATGACTTTAAATTAGAAAGTTGTCCGGCTTGAAGAGTACAATATACATACAGAGTTTTGTTACTGTAGATAAAACTAACCCCCCCACTTTTGTCAAAAGGGGGCGCTACTGAGCCCCTGTACCACGCCCGTTTCTGAAACTTTGCACATGTCTACTAGGTAATAAATGAGATGTGTCTGTCGAGTTTCATGCAATTTGAAGAATGTTAAAAGTCTCAAAAACATCCAAAAAGAATATTAAAGTTTGATGCGTTGCCATGGCAACAGTATTTAAGATATCAATAATCCTTTCACAAGTCTACATCTGGCGTGTGTTTACATTATACACAAAGTTTGAAGCAAATCGGGTAAAAATAAGAGGGTGATTTAAAAGCATTTTGAAAGTGTCACACTTCGTGCTGCCAGTTGGTGGCGCTATAACTTTGACTCAAAATAGTCACATCCATGTGATCGGCCTCTTACAACGAACACACTGCTGAAGTTTCATCAAGATCAGTTAATGTATGCTGAAGTTATAACACACTTCCTGTTTCCATTATTCGCCATAAATTCGTTTCCTCCCCACGGCCAAACCTTTTTTTATCCTCAATGTCTTGACTTCATGCACACCGAGTTTTGTGGCGATTGGTTGAATTCCCTTGGAGGAGTGTTTTAAATTCCTGAGCATGCGTTTCCAAACAACCCTAAATAGCCGACTTCCTGTTGGGCTGGCGTAAAACTTAGTTGAAAGTTGTTTGGCCCGATGAGATCTATATGTGTTTCAGATTATTACATGCAAGCGTGTTTGATATATGGACAAGTGTTCAAACCTCGTTCCAGGGGGCGCTGTCGAGCCCCCCTGCCACGCCCGGGTACCAGCTTCAGCCCGGCCCTGATGGCCGCGGGTTCTGACCCGTGTGCAAAGTTTCAAGAGTTTTCGAGCACGTTAAGGGCCCCAAAAGTGCCCAAAAGGTAGTAAAAAAATAATAATAATAAAAAGAAGAATAAATATAGCTGCAAGCAGCGATTACGGGCCCAAGCCGGTGGCACCGCAACCCTGGTGCACCAGGGTGGCGGTACCGCCGGCTTTGGCCCTTCATCGCTGCTCGCAGCTATATATATATAAAAACAAGCCGCAACCCCGGTGCCTTTAGGGTTATTGTGCACGACGTGCAAAAACGTAACCCTGCTTTGACTGTCGAAAAGAAGTGTGCTGTAGAGTTTGCATCAGTGTGGGCTCTGCAAAAGTGCGCATCAAGGGCACATATCAAAAATACATATATAACAGAACAAAAAATAAAATATGTATTTTTGTATATGTATAATTCAGATGAGAATAATTTTAAGGAAAACAAATATATTGATCTGAAATATAGCACATGTTTTTGTAAAATAATTTCAAGCAAAAAAGCTCACGGCTGCACAGGCATTCATAACGGTGCGCGTCCAACGCGAGGAGTGAGCAGAACAGAGCGAATGTTTTTTAGTTAATTTCTAAAAAAACTTAACTTTCATAGGAATTCATTCCAGCGCACTGCGAGCGCCACCATAATCAATGTCCGTGCAGACGTCCGTACTTACTTTCACTTTTATATTAGTGATTTAGAAGCCCTCGCTGGTGTCACACGTCGGTTAACCGGTGGGAAAATATCATCACAGCCATATACCTAATATATTTATATATAAATACAATAGGCATACCTGATAAAATAGTTTTATGTACTATGTTGATATCATTTTGGACACAAGAGGGCAGTATAGCCCTATGAATGATTTTTTCAGATAGCACTAAATAGCCTGTTTTAAACTTTTTCATACTTCTTGAATTGAAAAAAAAAGAATAAAATGGGTTTAGTTGTAATATTTTTGTATAATTTTATATAAAACTAAATGGTGTATAATTACGTTTTAGAAAGATATGAGACGTTTCCTGATTCTTTTTTACATTACTTTAATCCCTCACCATAGCAAAACCATTTGAGATATTCATTATGTGTTCACAATTTAGCATCTTTAATGTATTTTCATCATGTTGAAAAAGTTTGGTGGGAATAAAATAAACCACTTAAGAGGAGTGAGTAAAAATGTACAAGCTGGTTTTGCAAAACATCCACATTCAGACCAAAATAGCCCACTTTCTGTTGGGCTGGCTTAAAACATAGAGCACGAAAGTTGTACGGCCAGATTAGATCTATATGTGTACCAAGTGTTATATTATTATAGTACATAGTATACATGCAAGTGTGTTTGATTTATGGACCAAATTTTCACACCAAGTTTATGGACCAAGTTAATTTAATTAATAAACTAATTATATAAAACTATTGTTAATGCACTACAATTAAACTGGTTATATGCCTTTACTTTATTAATAAAACTTATTTAAAACATACAAGGCTTAAGACATTTATTTTCCTTTTCAATGCAGGCCAAACCACACAGCAGTGAAATGGTTAATCTAGCCCCCCTCCCCTACGCACGCACACACACACACACACACACACACACACACACACACACACACACACACACACACACACACACACACACACACACACACACACACACACACACACACACACACACACACACAGTATCTTTTTAAAGATACTAGTACTTATTCATTACATACTAGTCCTTATTTATTAGATACTAGTGCATATTCATTCGTTACTAGTACTTATTCATTAGATTGTAGTTGCTATTAAATTGGTACTAGTACTTAATCATTAGATACTAGTACTTGTTCATTAGTTACTAGTACTTATTCATTAGTTACTAGTACTTATTCATTAGTTACTAGTACTTATTATTAGATACTAGTACGTATTCATTAGATACTAGTACTTATTTCAATAGTGACTAGTAACTATTCTTTTGTTACTAGTAAGACATTTTTTTTTTTTGCCATTGACTTCTATGGGGATCTGTCATTTAGATATCAACTATTCAGTTCTGACTAGTATGTATTCCAATTGTGACTAGTACATATATATTACATTTTAGTAGTTATTCATTAGGTACTAGTACTTATTTTTTAGATACTAGTACCTTTTAATAAATACTAGTATTTATTCAATAAACACTAGTACTAAGTCATTAGATACTAGTACCTATTAAATAGATACCAGAAATTATTCATTAGCTTCTAATACATATTCAAAAGAATATCTAAAGAATAAGCAATAGTATCTAAATAATAGGCACTAGTACTAAAGAACAAGCACTAGTCGCTAATGAATAAGTACTAGTACTTAATTGAATAGATACTAGTATCTAAAAAATAAGTACTAGTAGCATGAAAATAGAGACTAGTAGGTTAAAATGATTAAATGTTAAAACGGCTTGCCATATTGGCTCAGAGAGAGAGAGAGAATACAATATCTGACTTTCTGTTGGTCTGAGCTAATGGCTGTAAATTAGAAATTTGTTCAGCTTGAGGAGAAGAATATACACGCTGAGTTTTGTAACTGTAGGTAAAACGAACTAAGTTATAACACACTTTATATGTCCTATTTTAGTCATGGAAATTCATTTCCTCGCCGCGGCCAAACCGTTCGAGATATCAAAAATCCGTCCGCAATTTAGCATCCTCAAAGTCTTGACTTCATGCACACCGAGTTTGGCGATGATTTCATGAATTGCCTAGGAGGAGTACTTTAAATTCCACAGCAAACGTTTTCCAAACAACCCAAAATAGCCGACTTCCTGTTGGGCTGGCGTAAAACTTGACCGGGGGAAAGATGTTCGGCCCGATGAGATCTATATGTGTACTGAGTTTCATATTAATTGATGCAAGCGTGTTTGATATATGGACCAAATAGTCGGATCCCGTTCAAGGGGGCGCTGTTGAGCCCCCCTGCCACGCCCGCGTACCAGCTTCAGCCCGGCCCTGATGGCCGTGGGTTCTGACCTGTGTGCAAAATTGCAAGAGTTTTTGAGCACGTTAAGAGCCCCAAAAGCCCCTGAAACCTTTAAATTCATTAAAAGCAATACACAAATCCCTCACACACAGAGACGGAGAGAGAGGGAGAGAAATTTCTCAGAAACATCCACATTCAAACTAAAATATCTGACTTCCTCTTGGTCTGAGCTAATGACAGTTAATTAGAAAGCTGTCCAGTTTGATCTGAACAATATGCGTACCGAGTTTTATGATTGTAGGTAAAACTATAGACCTAACTCCCCCTCTTTTGTCAAAAGGTGGCGCTATTGAGTCCCTGCACCACGCCCGTTTCTGAAACTTTGCACATGTCTACTGGCTAATAAATGTGATCTGTCTGTCGAGTTTCATGCAATTTTCAGCAATTTCAGGCATGCTAAGAGTCTCAAAAGCATCCAAAAAGAATATTAAAGTTTGCTGCGTTGCCATGGCAACAGTATCTAAGATATCAATAATCCTTTCACAGGTCTACATCTGGCGAGTGTCTACATTATACACATCAAGTTTGAAGCAAATCGGGTAAAAATAAGAGGGTGATTTCAAAGCATTTTGAAAGTGACACACTTCCTGCTGCCAGTTGGTGGCGCTATAACTTTGACTCACAATAGTCACATCCATGTGATCGGCCTCTTACAGCGAACACACTGTTGAAGTTTCATCAAGATCAGTTAATGCATGCAGAAGTTATAACACACTTCCTGTTTCCATTATTCGCCATAAATTCGTTTCCTCGCCACGGCCAAACCGTTCGAGATATCAAAAATCCCCTGGCAATTTTTCATCCTCAATGTCTTGACTTCATGCTGACCGAGTTTCGTGGCGATTAGTTGAATTCTCTAGGAGGAGTATATCGAATTCCAGGTGCATACGCTTCCAAACAAACCATAATAGCCGATTTCCTGTTGGGCTGGGGTAAAAAGTAAAAGTACAAAGGATATATGAACCGATGAGATCTATATGTGTACCGAGTTTCATATTATTACATGCAAGCGTGTTTGATTTATGGACCAAGTTTTCGGACCCCGTTTCAGGGGGAGCTGTCGAGCCCCGCTGCCACGCCCAGATACCAGCTTCAGCCCGGCCCTGATGGCCGCGGGTTCTGACCCGTGTGCAAAGTTTCAAGAGTTTTTGAGCACGTTAAGGGCCCCAAAATTGCCCAAATAGTCGTAAGAAAAATATAGAAAATGACTTTCCAAACAACCCATAATAACCGACTTCCTGTTGGGCTGACGTAAAACTTAAAGCGCGAAAGTTGTTCGGCCCGATGAGATCTATAAGTGTACCGAGTTTCAGATTATTACATGCAAGCGTGTTTGATATATGGACAAGTGTTCAAACACCATTCCAGGGGGCGCTGTCGAGCCCCCCTGCCACGCCCGGGTACCATCTTCAGCCCGGCCCTGATGGCCGCGGGTTCTGACCCGTGTGCAAAGTTTCAAGAGTTTTCGAGCACGTTAAGACCCCCAAAAGTGCCCAAAAGGTAGTAAAATAATAATAAAGAATAATAATAATAATAATAATAATAATAAAGAATAATCCTTAGGAAAACAATAGGGCCTTCGCCTTTTCAAGGCTTGGGCCCGAATAATAAAGAATAATCCTTAGGAAAACAATAGGGCCTTCGCCTTTTCAAGGCTTGGGCCCTAATAATAAAGAATAATCCTTAGGAAAACAATAGGGCCTTCGCCTTTTCAAGGCTTGGGCCCTAATAATCTTTAGGAAAACAATAGGGCCTTCGCCTTTTCAAGGCTTGGGCCCTAATAATCCTAAGGAAAACAATAGGGCTCTGCGCCCTTTCAGGGCTTGGGCCCTAATAATAATCCTAAGGAAAACAATAGGGCTCTGCGCCCTTTCAGAGCTTGGGCCCTAATAATAAATAATCCTATGGAAAACAATAGGGCCTTCACCTTTTCACGGCTTGGGCCCTAATAATAATAATCCTAAGGAAAACAATAGGGCTCTGCGCCCTTTCAGGGCTTGGGCCCTAATAATAAAAAGAAGAAGAAGAAGAATCCTTAGGAAAACAATAGGGCCTTCGCCTTTTCAAGGCTTGGGCCCTAATAAACAGAGCAATTCCAAGAGGGTCCTCGCACCATCAGTGCTCGGCCCCTTATAATAATAATAATAAACAGAGCAATTCCAAGAGGGTCCTCACACCATCGGTGCTCAGGCCCTAATAATAAACAGAGCAATTCCAAGAGGGTCCTCACACCATCGGTGCTCGGGCCCTAATAAAAATCTGAAAACTTGACAGGATTTGTTTGAAGGTCAGAACTTGTTCTCTACACTACACTCGCACACACTCACAAACTTGTTTTTTGTCAAAGATGTTATAATCTTTAACAAAATGTTTGACTTTATTTGACAAGCAAACGCACACAAAAGACAAGTCCTTGCGCATGGATAATAGGTAATAATAATAGCAATAATAATAATTATAACAGAAGATAATATCTCTAGTCTATCCTAATATTAATTATAAATACAATGTATATAAAATATAAATACAATATAAAATAATATAAAAAAAAACTAATACAATGGATTGACCACCTCCTATGGTGTGTAAGGTATTTTGCAGCTCATCTTTTCCGAGCATATAGTGAAGTTTCTCTGAGTCATTTAGAGTAAAGATTGAAAAATTCAGTGCTGCAAATTGTGGAAAAAATATTCCCCTTGTAGTGGTACTTGTGACAGACAAGAAAGTGTTTTCATCTTCTGTCTATCTGATTCAAATCACAGTCTGCTAATTCAGTGGTAAGAATTTAATTGTTGTTTTTATTTATATTGTTGTCCATTTATCGAACTTCCATGCCTCTTATATAGTAATTATATATTCCTATGTAGTATGTACAAATTTACTAATGCTCAGACACACTCAGTCTCTCTCATGCGCAGACAGGTGACCACCATTCAAGGAGTCATTTTGTTAATATTGTGTAAGAAGAACATGTGACAGGAAATTATATTACAGAGACGGACCCCCGGTGAAACTAACTGCTGCATGCAAATGTTATTAACTCATTTTAAAATGTGAGATAATTTGAAAAATTTTAGGGTATGGTCAGGTATTCTTAAGTATATGTCAAATGGTATGCCCCCGGGAATACATTGATAATTCATCATTATTATAAAAATGATTATTAACTTTAAAAATTACATTTTAAATATTACCACCAAGGCCATATGATTACATAGGTGTCCATGATAATGCCTGCCAAATTTGATTTTAAACTGAAATGTCAAATGGTGTAACCGGTTACACCTATTGACTCCTATTACAAGCCTTTCTGTTAGCGGCCAATTAAGTAAAATATCACTGGTTTATGATGCTGATTAAAATTTTTATATAAACTAACCTACTATTTTGGTAACCTCATTGGTTTTTGTGGAAGCTCAAATGTGCAAGAATGAACCTCGTTGGTTCTTGCGGAAGCTCAAACGTGCTGCGTAACGAGAATGAACCTCATTGGTTCTTGCGGAAGCTCAAACGTGCTGCGTAACACGAGAATGAACATCATTGGTTCTTGCTGAAGCTCAAACGTGCTGCGTAACACGAGAATTAACCTCATTGGTTCTTGCGGAAGCTTAAACGTGCTGCGTAACACGAGAATTAACCTCATTGGTTCTTGCGGAAGCTCAAACGTGCTGCGTAACACGAGAACGAACCTCATTGGTTCTTGCTGAAGCTTAAACGTGTTGCGTAACACAAGGATGAACCTCATTGGTTCTTGTGGAAGCTTAAATGTGCTGCGTAACACGAGAATGAACCTCATTGGTTCTTGCTGAAGCTTAAACATGCTGCGTAACACGAGAATGAACCTCATTGGTTCTTGCTGAAGCTTAAACATGCTGCATAACACGAGAATGAACCTCATTGGTTCTTGCTGAAGCTTAAACGTGCTGCGTAACACGAGAATTAACCTCATTGGTTCTTGCTGAAGCTTAAACGTGCTGCGTAACACGAGAATGAACCTCATTGGTTCTTGCGGAAGCTCAAACGTGCTGCGTAACACGAGAATTAACCTCATTGGTTCTTGCGGAAGCTCAAACGTGCTGCGTAACACGAGAACGAACCTCATTGGTTCTTGCTGAAGCTTAAACGTGCTGCGTAACACGAGAACGAACCTCATTGGTTCTTGTGGAAGCTTAAATGTGCTGCATAACACGAGAATGAACCTCATTGGTTCTTGCTGAAGCTTAAACATGCTGCGTAACACGAGAATGAACCTCATTGGTTCTTGCTGAAGCTTAAACATGCTGCATAACACGAGAATGAACCTCATTGGTTCTTGCTGAAGCTTAAACGTGCTGCGTAACACGAGAATGAACCTCATTGGTTCTTGCGGAAGCTCAAACGTGCTGCGTAACACGAGAATTAACCTCATTGGTTCTTGCGTAAGCTCAAACGTGCTGCGTAACACGAGAATTAACCTCATTGGTTCTTGCGGAAGCTCAAACGTGCTGCGTAACACGAGAATTAACCTCATTGGTTCTTGCTGAAGCTTAAACGTGCTGCGTAACACGAGAATGAACCTCATTGGTTCTTGCGGAAGCTCAAACGTACTGCGTAACACAAGAATTAACCTCATTGGTTCTTGCGGAAGCTCAAACGTGCTGTGTAACACGGGAATGAACCTCATTGGTTCTTGCGGAAGCTCAAACGTGCTGCGTAACACGAGAATTAACCTCATTGGTTCTTGCTGAAGCTTAAACGTGCTGCGTAACACGAGAATGAACCTCATTGGTTCTTGCAGAAGCTCAAACGTGCTGCGTAACACGAGAATGAACATCATTGGTTCTTGCAGAACCTCAAACGTGTTGCGTAACATGAATGAACTTCAATAGTTCTTGCGGAAGTTTAAACATGCTGCGTAACACAAGAATGAACCTCATTGGTTCTTGCTGAAGCTCAAACGTGTTGCGTAACACAAGAATGAACTTCATTAGTTCTTGCGGAAGCTCAAACGTGCTGCGTAACACGAGAATGAATCTCATTGGTTCTTGCATAAGCTCAAACGTGCTGCGTAACACGAGAATGAACCTCATTGGTTCTCGCTGAAGCTCAAACATGCTGCGTAACACAAGAATGAACCTCATTGGTTCTTGCTGAAGCTCAAACGTGTTGCGTAACACAAGAATGAACTTCATTAGTTCTTGCGGAAGCTCAAACGTGCTGCGTAACACGAGAATGAATCTCATTGGTTCTTGCATAAGCTCAAACGTGCTGCGTAACACGAGAATGAACCTCATTGGTTCTCGCTGAAGCTCAAACATGCTGCAGAACACGAGAATGAAAATCGTTAGTTCTTGCTGTAGCTCAAACGTGCTGCAGAACACGAGCATTTCAGCATTGACAAAAATAAATTTGTCACATTTTTTGAGACAATTCAAGACGCACACAAACACATGCCTATCTTCATAATTCTAGTTTTGACTTCTAAAGTTTTCAAATTTAGCTAGCAATTTAGCTATTGCAGTGAAAGTCCAACATTTCAATACTGCTCAAAACCATTTTTTATTCATGATTAATATTGCATTGCATAATGTGTGCTGGTCAACTAGTTTAAAATTAAGAAACCCCTAGAAAACTGTAAAAAACAACAACAAATAGATGTGTACATTTAAGATAGGCTACTTAATTTATTATTCCAATATCCAAATATGATACTAAATCACACAGAAAAAGGGACTTTTATTTGTGACGTGCTGTCTTTGCATTTGACCATTGCACATTTTAAACAGGACACGCATTAGCTGAATAAACGTTAGCCAATACAAACATATTTATAGAAAATAGTTGACAATGAATAGACAGGAGTCCTGTCACATGACCAATAATAGCAAAACGAATCACTTATTCTAAAAAGAATAGATGAATCCGAAATATGGGGCTGTAAAACGTCTGTCTTTTAATGAATTTCAAAAACACGGATGGATAATACAAAATGCTTTCTGACATTTTGACAGAAAAAAACACAACCAAAAACTAAATTTAAACTTAGCCCGTCAATTTACAATTATCTTCACTCTCTGTGCGCGCTGTCTGTGTTTGTGAGAGAGAGCTCACGCAGAACTGATAGAATGGTAGCCTACTTTTTAATCCATAAGTAGGCTAACTAATGCCCTAGTTTTCATACAAAATAATTATGTAACATAATTAGGTACTTTAGTTATTATTAACACAATAACGTAACACATGCAGACTACGTTTCTCAACACTGAGAATGAATAAATAAACGCCTGTTTCTCCAGACTCACGCTTATCAGTAATCCACAAATTACAGAACTTTCATAATCACTAAGCCATAGCGATTTTAATTTAATTTAGATTTATTGTTCATCAATACTTAAGCATTTTATAATTTGCATGGCTGAATGATGTTTTCATTTATCTGAGTGACCATGAATGACTGAGTATTTTAAGATAATCCATGCGATCACTCCCGTGTGATCATCGAATCCAGATTAAGTTAACTAAAAACAATATTTCAACTTTCCACATCCACCCCAGCCCGTTTACCTTCAGGAGTCAGAAGTGCTGTGACCTCGCTTATGAACTCAGTCAGATGTCGGGCCGCGGACTGGAAGCGGGATCGAGCGGGATTCTTTATTGCTGCCGATTTTCAGTCTCTTTTTAATGATAGGCCTTACGCATCTGTCAATTTGGGGAATGAACCCAGCACTATGATTGGTCGAACTCCGCTTCTTTTGCTGTTGCTTGATTTGAGGACTGCGCGTGCACAGAAGCGTCACTATGGGTGGTTCTCAATGGGTGTTTCTCAAAACCAAGAATGCAAAGAACGGACTTGTGTTCTTGGGGAGAACGCTCTTGCTAGTTGTTCTTGGAAGAATGAACTTGCAAGGTGACGAGCACACAGAAGGCTGCTGACAGTTTGAGACGATGTGTTCTTGCGAGTATTGCGCAATACCCTCATACAGAACTCAAACATTTACGACTCGCCATACATTTTCGTTAAAATGCCAATATTTGAAATCTTCACAGTTGATTTCTCGCATCAAATGTTCTCAGAAGTGAATTGAGTGATGAAATAGCATACGAAATTGTACATTTTAGGCAACAATCAAACGAAATATGCTACAACTCTGCCTCTTTTCGTCAACAATAAAACAAAATATTTTAGAAAACACCACTCTGCCTCTTTTCATAAAAAAAAAAAACTTAAACATATTAGCCTAAATGGCCACACAATTGTGGTTCAGGCAACGTGTACATTAATTATCTTCACTGCATATTTATAACAACATGAAATATTAAAACACAACCCTGCTTCTTTTTTATTTTATTTTAAAAATATGAAATATTCTTGATTTTTATTGCCATTTGTCAAAAAGAGACAGGGTTGTGTCATTTTATTTTACATATAGTGAAGAGAATGTTATAAAAATATGTAATAAAAATATATATCTATTTTAAAGTATATAAAATAAAAATAAAAAACCCTGTCTCTTTTTGTTAAATGTCATTTTTACTGATCAATAATATCCAGTATAAAGGTAGGCTATAAGAAGCTAACTTACAATGAGAAATTAAGCAAACAATTAGGCTACAAAGTTAAAGTTAAATAGCCTAAATATATAAAGTTATGAAACTTCACTTTGCCCTCAGCCAAAACGATTTGCCATGGAACAAATATAGATTAATGAGTAAGACCAAAGATCGACACAAGACGAATATACGTCATGTTTATCCACTAGACTAGAGACACCAGAGCCAGCGGCACACGTCAGAAGCACTAGCCGAGGAAAAGCTGTTCCAGTCGGGGTTAATTAGCACTGAACTCCCGGTGATCGCCTGGATCTTACAACTCCGAAAGCGTCAGATCAATTTTTCAAATAGGCGCTATCTTTATAAACAAACCACAGATTTGAGCTTTAAACAACTACATTCTCTCCTGAAACACTCTTAAAATTACATTTCATGACACAATAACAGTAGTATTTTGATATTACGCGGGTTTTCTCCTCTGGTATTGACGCTTGCTGGTTGGTGCGAGATGCATTCTGGGATACATGGCTGTCTCAAGTCCGCACAAGTCACCTCTCGATGCATCCTCGGTAAAAGGGGCGGATCAAGAACACATCTGGGGATTTGAACTGGACTTGGCTAGATGTAAACTTCTTCTTCTTTGGGCTTATTGGCGGTTCGCATTCTTAATAGATGTGAACTTTGAATTGGGACAGTACTTGGGCAGCGACTGATGACGTTTCACAAGTCCACAAGAACACAAGTACAGACAAGAACGCATATTGAGAAACTGCTATCCCTCCTCGTCTCCTCGCTCCTCTGTCCTCCATCCTATGACCCGGAAACCAATCAAGCACAGCCATCTTGAAGGACATCTCAATTCTCTAATTGCACCGCGAGGAGTCGAGGATCGAGGAGTGAGGAGGCTTTCAGAGGAGTCATGAGCAAGGATACACAGGTGTATCCTATGCGGAAGGTTTTTATTGACTAAACGTGACGCACGTATAAATTCTCCTCCCCCTTCACATCGTCACAATAATTTGAATTTATACTTTACCCTTGCTGTTTATATAAACTACACATCTCACATATTTCAACAGGGTATCTTGCTTTATTATTATTCATTATGAATTTCTTAAATAAACAAACTTCAACAACATAAGGGCAGATCCTTTGAGCGCTGCTGATGACGCTATGAAGTGACGCTGGAGTGATCAAGTATTCCAATGTATAAAAAAAGCTTTCATTCGATTCCTCCGTCCTCACTTTCTTTCCTTGCGTCCTTCCCTCACAACCTACAGGGGGTGGAGCTGAGACGCTAGGAAAGGAAGCGAGGAAAGGTAACGAGGATGCACAAATAAGAAATGAGAAGCACCCCAGGTTTTTGCGTTGTTTAGAGTGACAAATCGTACCACCGTACTCTAGAGATCAAAATGCGTACCCGCTACACAAAATGCGTACAGGTTGGCAGGTCTGTAACTCTAATAAAATCTATTTTCGTGTGATATATTAAAATGAAGTATTTATTTCTAGATGTACACTTACATGCCATCCAGGTGGATAAAATATTTCATATTCTCATTCTTTGGCAGTTACACCATTTGACACATTCAGGTAGCCTACATTCAGTCTTAACTTTCGAAGAAAAGGGTGCAAATGTAATTTTTAATTACATAAAATCAACATAAATACACTAATGTACATTTTAACATAGGTAGGCTACCTGATGCATGCTTTTAAAACAAGTTTTTACAATATTTTCGAATTTCTCATCTTGACAAACCTTATTTGTCACTGGCCCAAATACCGCGATGAACGTAGCAAAATTACATGTGGATTTGAAAATGCATTCCGAGCCGATCACATCCCCGCCCCGCCCTGTCAATCACTGTATCAAATGCCTTAATTTGCTACAACATTTACTTGAACATGTTAAACATTTAATTTCTGTAATACATTTCAACTGTAATTTTTAAAAACTTATAAAATGTTCAAATGTATGTTTAAATTATATGTTAAAGCTAGTGTAGTAATGCAAATGATTATATTATTGATTTTGAATAATTTTTTTGCGCCAGATGTTGCACATGTCGTATGGAAAATGTAAATTCAAATACAGAAATACATTGCCATTTTACACATTGCATTGCCATTTTGCATGTTACATTTAAAATTGACATTTGGTACCTGTATGCTATGTAACGTTACTATACTTTATGAATTAAGTGAAAGAAATCTTTCAGATTTCATTTGAAGTGCAGTTTTACTGTGCTTTATCAAGTTTGACATTACTCTGTCATTATGGCAAACAAACTCTTAGGACTAAAAAGGTACCAAACAGTGTCAGAGGTCTTTCCTCTACCATTAAAGGTACTATTATTGAAAAGGTACAAAACTGTTCTTTGAGGAACATTATTTGTACCATCGTGTACATTTTTTTCTGAGAGTGAATTTTAACAAAATTAACTATGGTTTCCACTATAGTAAAAACGTCTACGGTTACGTATGTAACCCTCGTTCCCTGAGTAGGGAACGGAGACGTTATGTCGGATGGCGACGAATGGGGTTTCGCTTAGAAAGCCTATCAACTTCGAGTATTACAAAACGAGCCAATGGCAAAGAAATGCCATGGGTCTGCGGAATTTGCATGACGTAACTCCGCCCCACCTCGTGGGTATAAAAGGAGGAAGTCCGCAACAGCAGTTTATGTTTCTTCGCTGAGGAGCCAAGACTGAGCTCAGGCGATCCCCGCGGTACAGCGGAAAGTGGCAGGCAGATGTAACGTCTCCGTTCCCTACTCAGGGAACGAGGGTTACATACGTAACCGTAGACGTTCCCTTTCGTTGTCACTCCGAGTTACGTCGGATGACGACGAATGGGGTTACCAGTCTAATCACGCCACCTTCTCAGCTGTCTTTGCCCTGCGTAAATCGAGATCCCTGTCATAGACTGGACGAAGGACTCCATTTAACACAGGAATACCAAGGTACACTGGGAAGCATATCCCAAGCTAGGGGAAGTATGCAATTAATGCCAACCCAGAGGGGGGGACTTAGAGAATACACATATGACCCGAAGGATGCATATGGGGAACACTGGGGTGTCCAGCCGCAGGTGGAATATTTCAACCCCAGGGGTGGCAAGGTGGCTTGCCGAGGGAAAGACACATGCTCAAAGAGGCTTACAGTGAAAATACACATGTGGGGGTCGCTCAGGGGAGGGACCATGCACACGGGAGGCACCTAGCCGACGCGCAGGCAAGAGACACTGGCGCCGACGTCAGGAGTGCTGGAGGAGCTCAGGGCTTTCGGAAAAGCTCACCTGAGGAAAATATCCCACGTATCCAGTCCGTGGAGTGGAATGGCGAGCAAGCGAAGACACCTGAGCGGGTCCGGTACTAGCTAGTTGAAGCGAGTACATGAGAGGACACTGGCTCCACTCGGAGATTACAGAATCTGGCGAATGTGTCAGGTGTCGCCCAGCCTGCAGCTCTGCAGATGTCTGTTAGCGAGGCGCCATGCGCTAGAGCCCAAGAGGATGCCACACTCCGGGTGGAGTGGGCCGTCACACCAAAGGGGCACGGTCGACCTTGCTGCTGGTATGCCAAAGCAATGGTGTCCACTATCCAGTGAGACAACCTTTGCTTGGAGAGAGCCTTTCCCTTCAGCTTCCCACCATAACAGACAAAGAGCTGGTCTGAGGTCCTGAAACACTGCGTCCTGTCTACATAGGCGCGAAGAGCGCGTACTGGACAGAGCAGTGCCAAGGCTGGGTCTGCCTCCTCCGGGGGCAGCGCTTGCAGGTTCACCACCTGGTCCCGAAAGGGAGTGGTAGGAACCTTGGGCACATATCCGGGCCGGGGTCTCAGGATCACGTGAGAGAAGGCCGGTCCGAATTCCAGGCACGCGTCGTCGGCGGAGAATGCGTGCAGGTCCCCTACCCTCTAGATGGAGGCCAATGCAACCAGGAGCGCTGTCTTCATTGACAGAAACTTAAGCTCGACTGATTAAAGAGACTCAAAGGGAGCACTCTTCAGGGCAGTTAGCACCACTGAGAGGTCCCAAGAGGGAACGAGAGGAGGGCGAGGAGGATTTAGTCTCCTCGCTCCTCTCAGGAACCTGATGACCAGGTCGTGCTTCCCTACCGACTTACCTTCGACGGGGTCATGATGTGTGGCAATGGCGGCAACATAGACCTTAAGGGTGGAGGGAGACACCCTTCGCTCCAACCCTTTCTTGAAGGAAGGAAAGCACAACGCTGATCGAGCATCTCCGGGGGTCTTCTCGGTGAGAAGAGCACCAGTCGACGAAGAGGTTCCACTTCAACGCATAGGCGTGTCTCGTGGACGACGCTCTAGCGGAAGTGATGGTAGCCGCAACCGCTGGTGGAAGGGTACTCAAACCTACCTCGAGCCATCCAGGAGCCACACGTGGAGGCTCCAGAGATCGGGGCGAGGGTGCCACAGGGTGCCCCGTCCCTGAGAAGCAGGTCCTTCCTCAGAGGAATGGGCCAGGGAGGTGCTGTCGTGAGGAGTACATGTTCGGGGAACCAGGTCCGGTTGGGCCAATACGGCGCGACCAGAATGACCTGCTCCTCGTCTTCCCTGACCTTGCGCAAGGTCTGCGCAAGAAGGCTCACTGGGGGAAACGCATATTTGCGGCCCGGCGGCCAGCTGTGCGCCAGTGCATCCGTGCCGAGCGTGCCCTCGGTCAGGGAAAAATACAGGGCGCAGTGGGTCGAGTCGTGAGAGGCAAACAGATCTATCTGTGCATCCCCGAACTGGTCCCAAAACAGCTGAACCGACTGGGGATGGAGTCGCCATTCTCCAGGGAGGGGCTGAAGCCGTGAGAGCTCGTCGGCTGCACAGTTCAGCGCTCCGGGAATGAAAATGTCTCGAAGCGACCTCAGATGCTTCTGACTCCATAGGAGGAGGTGGCGGGCGAGTTGTGACATACGGCGGGAGCGTAGACCACCTTGATGGTTGATGTATGCAACAGTCGCGGTATTGTCTGAATGGACTAGTACGTGTTGACCCAGGAGCAACGCCCGGAAGCGATGCAGGGCAAGGCGTACTGCCAACAACTCGAGGCAATTGACATGCCAAAGCCGCTGGGGTCCTGTCCAGGAGCCCGCAGCAGCATGTCCATTGCACATGGCGCCCCAGCCCGTGGTGGAGGCATCTGTCGAGACAACAACATGCCGGGAAGCTCGTTCCAGGGGGACACCCGCCCTGAGAAAACTGAGGTTCGACCATGGGGTGAAGAACTGACGGCAGGTCGGAGTAACTGGTACTCGGAGCGTGCCTTGTTGCCATGCCCATCCGGGACTCGGTCGCGAAGCCAAAGCTGAAGCGGTCTCATATGAAGCAATCCGAGCGGCGTGACCGCGGCTGCAGATGCCATATGCCCCAGGAGCCTCTGAAAATGTTTCAGTGGAACCGCACTCTTGCTCTTGAGTTGTCTAAGGCAAGTCAGCAGTGACTGCGCGCGCTCGCTCGTAAGCTGCGCGGACATGGCGACCGAGTCGATGTCCATACCGAGAAAAGAGATCCTCTGCACGGGGCAAAGTTTGCTCTTCTCCCAGTTGACCCGAAGCCCAGACGAGCTAGGTGCCGGAGCACTAGGTCCCTGTGTTCGCAAACCTGATCTCGAGAGTGAGCTAGGATCAGCCAGTCGTTGATATAACTCAGGATGCGAACCCCGTGCTCCCGAAGGGGAACAAGGGCAGCCTCGACGACCTTCATGAAGATGCGAGGAGATAGGGCCAGCCCGAAAGGGAGGACCGCATACTGGCATGCCTGCCCCTCGAAAGCAAACCGTAGGAACGGTCTGTGGCAAGGAAGAATGGAGACATGGAAGTAGGCGTCCTTCAGGTTGATCGCTGCAAACCAATCCTGGGGCCGCACGCATTCGAAAACGCGTTTGGCGGTGAGCATCTTGAACGGCAGCCTGTGAAGGGAGCGGTTTAGCACGCGCAAGTCCAGGATTGGCCGTAACCCACCGGTTTTCTTGGGGACAATGAAGTAAGGGCTGTAGAAGCCGGACCTCATCTCGGCTGGAGGGACAGTCTCGATTGCACCCTTCGCCAGCAGGGTGGCAATCTCTGCTCTCATGATGGGGGCATTGCCACCGACCAAAGTGGAGCGGAATCCCCTGAAGCGGGGAGGAGACCGTGCGAACTGAATCGCATAGCCGAGCCTGACGGTACGCGCGATCCAGCGGGACAGACGGGGAAGCTCTAACCAGGCTCCCAGGAACTGAACCAGCGGGATCATGCAGGCGACAGGCGTCCCCCCGGAGGGGCAGCGAAGCGGAGTAACTGGCCCGGACGTGGACGGCATAGCGGCCCGGTGTGGGGGCAAAGTTAGCACCGCGCCCTGGCAGAGGGGGCCAGGGGAGGACCAGGCTGGTCGTCCCGCGGGGGCCTGCTCTGCCAGGGGTCTGGCGACAGAGGGGGACAGGGGCGAAGCGGTCCGTGGACGGCACGCCATGTCAACCACCTCTGGGACAGAGGGGGACGAGGAGAGCACGGCTTGTGGGCGGCGCTCTGTGTCGTCCGAGAACTCTGTGTGCTCAGAGACGGGAGAGTCAGTTCTTGAAGAATAAGGATTCTTCCCCGGCCCTCCACCGGGGAAAGGAGTGGTCCTGCTACCAACTCCTGGAAAGAACTGAGTCCCATCCCCGAGGAGCCCGTCTCAGAAGGGGGGGCGCCCTCGGCGGTGGGCAGACCGAGGGACCTGAGCGGACGGCGGGGCTGTCGGGACAGAGTCAACCTCAGCCTGCTCCATCCCCAAGGAGCCCGTCTCAGGAGCGCCGCTTAACCCGGCGTGTAGCGGGGGGCGGGGCTAGAGAGGGCTGCGGCGTCCGCCCGCGGCCCCCAGAGCCGGCCCGGGTGAACGGGCAGGGTGGCCTTCGGCGGTGGGCAGACCGAGGGATCTGAGCGGACGGCGGGGCCGACGGGACAGAATCAACGTCAGTCTGCTCATGGGCGGCTGAGAGCTGTTGGGCCAGCCCTCAACCGCACCGCCGAAGAGGCCGACCTGGGATATGGGAATGTCGGACAGACGGGTCCGCGCGACATCCAGCACATCAAACAGGTACAGCCACAGAATGGTGAGCATCACCTGACCCAGGGAGCGTACGGCCACTTTCGTCGCTCGGAGAGCAAGGTTAGTGGTGGCGCGCAGCTCAGTGAAGAGCCCTGGGTCAGTCCCGCCCTCGTGCAGGTCCATGAGCATCTGGGTCAGGTAGACCAGCAGAATGACCATGGCATGCAGTGAGGCGGCCGCCAGTCCCGTGGCGGTATAGGATCTCGCCACAAGCGTAGACGAAAAACTACAGGCCACGGACGGGTGCTTAGGATTGCGCCGAGAAGAAGCACTCTGAGGACACATAGCATCGCAACAGAGCGTTCAGCCGGGGGAACCCCAGTGTACCAGAGAGCGGTCCCTGATCTCATCATGCACGTCCGGGAAGAATGGTATTGGGGTTGCCGTGGACGAGGGTCGGCGGCCTTACCAAAAACCAATCGTCCTGGGAAAGCATGGCCGTCATCTCCAGATCAGACTCGACGAGTCGTCACTTCCAGGAAAATCAAACCCACCTATAGTGAAGCTGCTACAAACATAATATCATCCTCTGTAGCTTCAAATGAAACACACGGGCCACCAAAGGGTAGACCCGTGGGAATCACCTGTTCATTAGCGGGCACCGTCATTGAAGAGGGGGGCTGGGGTCGCGGACACATAGTCGGCGCCTTGTTCCAGACCGAAACCCTCAGGTCACCCTGGCCACCAGCCGAAGATCGGGGGGTGGATGAGGGGACTCTCACTCATGTGAGTTCACCGAGTCTCGACCTTAATGACGCGATGATCATGTTTCCATGGAGAAAACATGAGTCATCCACGAGCGCTGCTCTAGCATGATCAAGCCCAAACATACTAGACAACGCTCGTGCCCATCAGAGTCCGATACCAAGCTGCCGCAACATTCATTTTTTTTTTTTTTGAAATGCACGGGCGAGCCGTCTTTAAAAAGACGTGCCGCGTGCAAGCTCTTTTAGTGAGAGAAAACTCAAGTGTTGAAGCACCCGGGGAGACACGCACCGACTGGCAGACCACTGCAACAGATCAGCAGGAAGCACGCGCTCGCCGTAGATCGCCGTCACACCAACACTCGAGGTACTCGTTTGTAAAGCTGACAATTCAGAGATGGCTTGTGGAGAGAAGAATACACTTGGCTCCGAAGCGAAAAACATAAACTGCTGTTGCGGACTTCCTCCCTTTATACCCACGAGGTGGGGCGGAGTTACGTCATGCAAATTCCGCAGACCCATGGCATTTCTTTGCCATTGGCTCGTTTTGTAATACTCGAAGTTGATAGGCTTTCTAAGCGAAACCCCATTCGTCGTCATCCGACGTAACTCGGAGTGACAACGAAAGGGAACCATGGTTCATTTTTTAGTTACTATGGTTTTACTGCAAAACCATAGTTAAACTATGGTTAATTTTGTAGTAACTATAGTTTTACTACAAAAAACATATTTAAACCATGGTTACTACGAAAAAAACATGGTTAATTTTCGTAAGGGTGGTTATCTCTTCATGTATATTTTAGGCAACAATAAAAAGAAATATGGTATAAAATACAACTCTGCCTCTTTTCGTCAACAATAAAACGAAATATGTTATAAAACACCACTCTGCCTCTTTTCATTTAAAAAAATCTTAAACATATTAATGGCCACACAAATGTGGTTCAGGCAGTGTGTACACTGATTATCTTAACTGCATATATCTATAACAACATGAAATATAAAACATAACCCTGCTTCTTTTAGTTTTCATTTTAAAAATATGAAACATTATTGATCATTAAAACTGACATTTAACAAACAGAGATAGGGTTGTGTCATTTTATTTTATTATACATTACATACAGTGATCGAAGAGAATGTATAGTAAAATAAATATAAAAAATATTCTATATATTTTAAAATATATAAAATAAAATTACACAACCCTGTCTCTTTTTGTTAAATGTCAGTTTTAATGATCAATAATATCCAGTATAAAAGTATAAGTAGCCTAAAAGGTATAAGAAGCTATACAATGAGAAATAAAGCAAACAATTGACCCTTCGCTAAGCCCCGCCCTCCCTATTTACTGTTGCTACACCTGTCAAGCTTTTGCGCCTGGCACGTCTATTACAGTGTGTATGCACCGGTGTCAGACATCACATTCCCAATGAGATAATTAGTAATTTTTGGCGAACATGTGAAATATCTTAGAGAGCAAGACAAAAGGGACTGCAGTATGCATTCGAGGGATATATCCACGACATATGCAAGCTATTAGAGAATAATTTCATAAAAATTTAAGCTAAAGCCTATAGTCAAGCAGCAGCCGCCTCATACGCTGACCATTCAAATGGGAAACACACAAATTGAGGAACAGCTATGTTTTGCACAGCAGGGAAATGAAATGTGAAAATAATCTAATAATTATATATCAAACAAACACTTTATCCATAAATCTTGTGGAATAACACTAACACCGGGAGAGCCGCGATCAGATTGGGTTAAAGTTACTCAGTCAGGGGTAGTAGGCCGTCGATTAACAAAATGCTGAAATATATTTTAAAGTATGTCAGACAGCCTCCGACTTGTCTTTAATCGTCTTATTTTACGTTAAAATATATGCATTATGAACAAAGAACCATCATTATTTCCAAGCAATAGGTGTTTTTGTTAATCCTGTCGACATTTAGTTGTGAATGGGGTCTCCCACACTGCTTGATCCACGCCCATCATTTCTCCCCTTGGCTTTTAGATTTTCGGGAAGGAAAAAAATTCCACTCCCCAGTCCGAACTTTTAGGATACCGGGTTTTAGATTTGCACAATCCATACGCACAATGCTTCGGCATGTTTCCCTCGCTCGAAAGCTTGCCAGACAACCTCCCGCGCCCAGTTACGGTTGCTAAGACACGATTGACCAGTGGCGGTTTTCGGGCGTGGCTTAGCGAAGGGTCAATCCAGTCAAACATAAGTCAGGTCTCTAATAGGCTACAAAGTTAAAGTTAAATAGCCCAAATATATAAAGTTATGAAACTTCACTTTGCCCTCAGCCAAAACGATTTGCCATGGAACAAACTATAGATTATGAGACCAAAGATCGATTTATACACAAGACAAATTATATCTCATGTCTAACAACAAGACTAAAGACATGAGAGACAGCGGCAAACATCAGAAGGACTAGCCGAGGAAAAGCTGTTCCAGTCGGGGTTAATGAGCGCTGAACGCCCGGTGATCGCCTGGATCTCACAACTCCGAAAACATCAGATACATTTTTCAAATAGGCGCTATCTTTATAAATAAACCACAGATTTGAGCTTTAAACAACTACATTCTCGCCTGAAACACTCTTAAAATTACATTTCGTGACAATAACAGTAATACATACAAGCGATTACATTTCACAAGAATGTGAAATTTTGTAAATTTTTTTAAATTTCTCTGGACTCAAAGATAAATACATATCTGACCGTTGGAACGAACCAAAACAACTAGAAAATCGCATTCATGACGATTTATGGTGATTTTATTTCCGTTAGACCTTTTCCTACATTGATGCTGATGCATTAAAGAGGAGGGGCTCCCCTGTTCCATGATGGCGGATCTGTTGACGCATTTGATCCAATGAACTGCCGTAGCAAAGGCGTCATCTAGTGTACATATATATATGGATGTGAACTTTGAATTGGAACAGTACTTGGGCAGCAACTGATGACGTTTCACAAGTCCACAAGAACACAAGTACAGACAAGAACGCATATTGAGAAACGGCCTTAGTTTTTACCATCATTGCATATTTATTGAACATTATTTTATTTAAAGCATTATTTATTTTATAAAGGTAAAAAATGAACTGGAAAAATCGATTAAAGGGGGCAAATATTGTCCCTTAATGGAAAAGGTGTGACTGCAGTCTGAGTGGAAGAGGGGGTACGGCACTTTAAAAAATTGGAGAACCACTGAACTAAGGAAAAGGGATATGTAGAATTGCACAAATGCTACTGCTAAAGATTGGAATGTCAATACAGCCTGTTACCTTGATTTATCATAAGCTTAATTGAATTGGGCTAGAGAGAAAAGACATAATGACTTTTTTTGTCTAAAGACTATATAAAATAGCTACCAAAATTAATGTTGGTAACTGCAGTTTGACTAAAAGTAATGACTGAAAGTTGAAAAAAAAAATGCAATTACCTTTCGTCAACTAAAACTAGACTTAAACTATGAAAGACAAAATCACTAAAATGTGATTAAGACCAATAAGCATTTTCGTCTGAAGATGAAGACTTAGACTAAATCAAAAATGGCTGCCAAAATTAACACTGTAGCACACAGCTTGTGTTTTCCATTAGCTGTGTGCTTTCAGGTTGTCGTGTTTTGTGTGAACACGTGGCTTATGAGTGTTTTCATTAGCTGCGTGTTCATGTCTCGTTTTGTGTGAGCACATGGCTGGTGATTTGTTCTACTGGCCATGTGCTTGTGTTCTAGTCATGTTTGGTATCAGCACATGGTTTGTATGTTTCCTTTTGCATTGTGCTGCTGTTCCTGTCGATGGTCTAGCCCCTAGTCGATCTTGTTACCTGATTATTAGTTAATTTCCCCCACCTGTCCTCCCTCGTTACCTGCCTTGTTTACTTCCTATTTATTCTCCTTGTGTTTTCAATCCTGTGCTGGATCGTAGTTTAATGTTACATCTTGTGCCAAGCCAAGGCAAGCCTCTTGTTTTCCCCCTCGGAGTAGTTTTTGTTGGTGTTTTTTGTCTTGTTTTTTTTTTTTATTATTAAAAAAAGGCCCTTCAACTCTGCACCTGAGTCCTTGCTCCTTTCACCACCCCCACACCTGACACAAAACTGTGCCTGCTGAGCAAAGTACACGGAGATGAATGAGAATGCTAATAGATAGCTTGTTTAGTTTAATGTGATGATTTAATATAGTTATTTCAAAATCACAATTGTCTGTGTTAGAGTGTTTTACCTATGTCTATACAGTTGCAATGATAATGCATTAGTATGGAGATATAATTTTCTGAATGTTTGATCTATTGACTATTTGACTATTTGGAGAGAGGCGTATTACCCCACTTTTAAAATTTTTTTCCATATGTGAAAGGAGTGCTTTTCTGAAAACATGTCTTTTTAAATTACACAATGAAAGGTTTAGAGTGAACATTTATATTTTTCTGATAATATTTCACAAATCTCTCACGCTCCACTTACTTGATGTCTTCTCTGTCTTGCTCACTTCTCTCCTCTCCTGTTTCTTTTTCTATTTCTGATCCTGACATTGGCTTCACCATCTCTTGCCAACTACCTGATTGGAGTGTGAAGTGCGGCATTTTAAGATAAATCACTCAGTGTCTTAAGGGGAGCCCACACATATATTGTTTCATCACGTCTTAGAGCAGACATAATTGCGTGAACTGGCAATTTAAATCACAAAATAATTTGAGGGTTGTTGGTTCTGCTGGGGTCCCTGTCTGTTCAGGGCCTTTAGAATCATTCCAACCTTCCTCGCTTGTTACAACGCCGCTGGGTAATTGGTCTCATCACGCACTGCTGCAGCATGAATAAATTATGCGGTAATATAGTATCACTGTTTACTGGCTTTAAATGTATGTAGTTGTTGTTTTTTGTGTTAAAATTGTACAAAATTTATATAAAAAGTGAGTACATCATGAATCCATTTTCCAAACCATGTTTTTGTCTTATTCTGAATCACTACAGTACATCTAGAAGTGTATATATTCTGACTATTTTAGACTGGTACGGGTCACTGTGGAGTAGCCCAGAACCTACGTGACTCGTCATAAACAGAGAGAAGCTCCAGCTACAATGTTCATCCGCATGACGCATAGAGTTAATTACAGGAGCCATATTAAAGCCCTTTCAAATGCAAGACTGTTGTGTTGCTTTGATAAGAATTTATTGGCTGAACAGGATATTATGCATTTATTGAACAAACAAATTCAAAAAGGTTAAATAAAGTGTTACTGTGGACAATTAGTTTTATAGGGTTGACTGTGGTGTAGATAAAAATTAGCTCATTATTTTCTAAGTAAGAAAAACAACTGCATTGATTTCATGGTTGGATGCTTAAGCTGTGTTGCTGTATTTGGCTCTGAAATTGAACCGAGGCTCTTAACATTAGACTTTGGCACTGTGCCTGAATAAAATGGCTTTCATTTTTAGTTGGCTTCAAATGACAGCAAATCCTTTTACCCAGTCTAATTATGTGACATTCTAAAAATCATAGACTTACAGACTCACATTTACTAATTTATTTATCAAATTAAAAAGGACCTTTTCATAATTCTGGTACAAGCAATGCCTGTATATCATTTCCAAAATTCCAGAATAAGTAAAATTCATGAAGAAAGCAGCTGAACTGACCAATGAATAAAACATCATAAAGATGAATTATTGAAATACATTGTTGTTTGCAAGGACAATCACAGCAAAAAAGTATTATTCAGACTTTGCTTACTGCAAATAGAATGCCTCATATGTTAGGTGTTGGTTTAGGAAAGGGTGAGTGGTGAGGGTACTACCTCGAAGCAAAAACACAGTTCCGGCTGTTATGCTGCCATCACGTGCTATATGAAAATTTCATTTGCTTTCCACTTCTGAAGTCATAGAGCTTTTGGATTCTGGATAAATTGAGAAACACAATTTTTTTGTTTAAAATAGAGATTACGATTGTCCCTGATTCTGAATAGACAACTAAACAAACCAAATTTAAAAACATATTTAATTGATTTTAGTTAATATATAATTATTATTATTATTTTTAATATTGTTTAATTGGTTTGAATGAATGATTCACTCAGAAACTTTGATTACTGGATGAATCAGCATTTTTGAACAAAATCTCTTGAATAAAAGATTTAATGACAAATATGAGTGCTTCTCAAATGCAAGGCTGCATATGCATCTCGGCTGCAACGTAATGATGCTCCGAAAAAAAGGCCATCTCAAAATTAAGGATTTCGTGTTTGTTACGGCCAGCTCGTTTCGACCGTACATAAAGTATACAAGTACACTGAAGTAATGACTTGCAAGATTTTATTAGTCTTCAAAAATACAAATAACTTAATATAACGAAGTCTAGGGTTCAAAATCAAAAGGAGAAAAATCATTATCCTTTCTCGGCGGTGCCGTCCACCTGGGAGAGCGACGCGGAGACGGAAGAATGGAGCCTCGCGGAGAAAGGTGCATTCCACGACTTAGAAAGCTCAGACTGCAGCTCTGGGAGGAAGGGGGCAGGCCTGGCTGAGGGCGCTTGGCGGCGGCGATGAAGAAAGCAGCCGTCGAGTATGTTGGGCGCGGGCTACGTAGGCGGTGACCACTCGAGCCCGAGTCGGTCAATGGCCTGCGAGAGGAGGCGCATCAGTTCAGCGTCCACTCCAGCGCGGGTCCTGCCGGATTCCTGAATGGAGGAGGCGGCGGAGTGATGAGAGCCCGACCACTCCTCACTATCCGAAGCCAGGATGGAACAGCTGTCTCCTGTGGCGAAAACTTCTGCCTCATCATCCGACACGACGGCAGTGCGGGCTTCGGCCGGCGGCTGCGCGTCGGTGAGGAGAGGCGGAGAAGGCGAGGGCGAGGCTCGAGGGAGGGGCTCCGGCAAGCATGTCGCAACGGCCACGGGCTCCGGCGGCCTTTGAGAACGGCGCTTCTTCCTGCGCGGTCCTACAAAGGGCGGAGAGACAGCTTCCTCGGTGAAAGCTTTGAGTCGAGCCCGCAGGGTCAACATCGAAAGCTCCTCGCAGTGCTCACATCCTCCAGACGAGAGGGCAAGAGCAGCGTGTTCCTGGCCCAGGCAGAGAGCGCAGATCACGTGGTGGTCTCCGGCGCTGAGCTGGGCTCTGCAGGAGCCACAGGAAGTGCGAGACATCTTGAAAAAGACGTCTCGCTGCTCTTTTAGAAAAGAAGGCTTTAAGAAAAGGATACGTCGCCGGATGGCGTAGCTCGCACGGCAGGCTGAAGGTGGCGAAGACGGCCGGCTTCTTCAGGCACTGTCCTAAGCTGGCTAGTCGCGTTTCAACGGCGGCGTCGGCTTCTTAAGATTCAGCGATGCGGAGAGCTTCGCTGAAGAGATGAAAATCAGAAATTCAGCCTACGAGCCCGCTTATATACGCTGAGCCACGCCCATCCTGGCGGGCTAGGACGCTATGAGGGCGCGAGCGCCCTTCATTGGATGTGACGTCACGCCGGGCTCACTGGTAGGCTGCATGCAGTTGCCGCAGGGCAGCCAATGAGCACGCTAGACAGCCAGCTCTAGGTCTGCTGTTAACTGTCCCACTGAAAGAGCTCTTCTCATAAACCATGTTATTGAACAAACTGCTTATGATTATGCTGTTATTTGGCATTTTTCGTTGTTTTAATATCTCTAAATGTATGTTTTTGTTTTGCAATGTACATAAGCTCTGTTTGACTGATTTTATCTGATTTGTGTATAGATCCATTGACACAGGATCCTCAATGGGCCTTTGGTCCTTTGAACTGTTTCACCAGTTTGAATTTTTACTTTGTTATTTAAAATTTTAGATTATATATGAATTAATAATATGATTGTAACTAAGACAATATTTTGTTCAGTTCTACTTTTAGAAGGAGCTAAATAAATTATTTAAAGTTCTAATTATATATTACAATAAATCATATGATCTAATATTATATTGTTATTAATTTACATTGATATGTTACATATAGAAATATGCAAGCAAAAACAATGCTTGTCCCCAAAACACTGCTTGCATACAGACAACTGGCCTGCTCACACTCCACCCTGCAAAGACCATGCTGGTGAACCAGCTTTCACCAGCTCTGATTTGCTTGAGAGAAACATTATAATGCTGACCAACCAGCTAGAACAGCACTAAACAGCATAAACCAGCCTGGACCAGCATGGAATTCATGCTGGTTTATGCTGGAATTTCCAGCAATGTTGTCTGAGTTCACTATGAAATGTAAGACAAAAATAATGTTTTCAAAGGCAAACACATTATCTTTTGTTTTGGTGTAAATTAATCATTTAACACAAAACTGTATATAACGTAAGCCACTGGGAGACCACAGAGAGTTGTCATTCACTGTATTGCATTAACAGAAATCCAGTTGATATAAATAATTATAGTAAGTATTTTTCCAAAATTATGTATTAATAGTGTTTTTGTGCTGTGACTGTGGGAGTGGGAACATGAGTGACGCAGCTATGCGTACTTACTAGACCATCTCATTCTGGCATAGCTGTTTCATACATGACAACGTCTTGGTTACGAATGTAACCCTCGTTCCCTGAAGGAGGGAACGGAGATGTGAGTCGGACGTACCGTACTGATTGGGTTCGCTTTGAGATACCAATCTACTTCGAGTGTAACAAAACGAGCCAAAGCTGCAGCATTAGCTGCTCTGCCTGGCAGCGCGAGCATATAATGAGCAGCAGGTGATTCACATCTTTGTATTCCCACTGAGGAGCCGTGCGGAGCCGGGGTCAGCGGTGGTCTAGCAATGGTGGTGACAGGACTCACGTCTCCGTTCCCACCTTCAGGGAACGAGGGTTACATTCGTAACCGGGACTCCCTTTCAGTTTTCAGTACTGCACTGATTGGGATTCCAATTAACACGTGTGACCGCCTGCATACCTGTCTTTGCTATCTTTGTGTTTCAGTGGGGCGGGGCTGCAGTCCTGAGGGTGGATGGTGGATGGACACCTGTGTTTGGAGTCTCTCTTTCTGATAAAAGCTTCTTGCCTTCCCACTGAGAGAGAGAGAGAGAGAGAGAAAGAGGGCTTCTCTCTCCAGTGTGTCTTTTTTCTTATGTTTTTGTTTCTGCTAGCATTTTGTGTTTAATCGTGGTTCCATTTCTAGGGAACTCGCGTTGCGTCGATTGATGCTAAGGGAACGCTTTGCGTGATGATGTATTGAAGCACATGTAAAATCAGTCCAATGGTGTGACGGGACGTCAGAGGTGGGTGACGTCATGAACCAGGAAACTACACTCACCTAAAGGATTATTAGGAACACCTGTTCAATTTCTCATTAATGCAATTATCTAATCAACCAATCACATGGCAGTTGCTTCAATGCATTTAGGGGTGTGGTCCTGGTCAAGACAATCTCCTGAACTCCAAACTGAATGTCAGAATGGGAAAGAAAGGTGATTTAAGCTATTTTGAGCGTGGCATGGTTGTTGGTGACAGACGGGCCGGTCTGAGTATTTCACAATCTGCTCAGTTACTGGGATTTTCACGTACAACCATTTCTAGGGTTTACAAAGAATGGTGTGAGAAGGGAAAAACATCCAGTATGCGGCAGTCCTGTGGGCGAAAATGCCTTGATGATGCTAGAGGTCAGAGGAGAATGGGCCGACTGATTCACGCTGATAGAAGAGCAACTTTGACTGAAATAACCACTCGTTACAACCGAGGTATGCAGCAAAGCATTTGTGAAGCCACAACACGCACAACCTTGAGGCGGATGGGCTACAACAGCAGAAGACCCCACCGGGTACCACTCATCTCCACTACAAATAGGAAAAAGAGGCTACAATTTGCAAGAGCTCACCAAAATTGGACAGTTGAAGACTGGAAAAATGTTGCCTGGTCTGATGAGTCTCAATTTCTGTTGAGACATTCAGATGGTAGAGTCAGAATTTGGCGTAAACAGAATGAGAACATGGATGCATCATGCTTTGTTACCACCAGTGTTGTGCTAGTTACTAAGAAATAGTAACTAGTTACAGTTACTAGTTACTTCATTCAAAAAGTAACTCAATTACTTTGTTGATTACTTACACCAAAAAGTAATGCGTTACTGTTAAAAGTATCTTTTTAGTTACTTTTTTAAAGAAAGTTCTTAAATGTTCCCATTAATGCCCTTTTATGCGTTATGGTCTATACAAACACAAAACTGACTTAAACAGAAAGTAATTTTTAAACACTATTTTATTTAAGTCAGACCAGCACAAACTGAATATATCAAGGATTTCTGAAATAAATAACAAAACAAGCATTTTTAAAGCTAGTGACTTGTTTGCTTTCTCAACATTGATATGTTCATGCAGCTGACAGTATACGTTTTTACCACTGTGGTTTTTACTGCATGAATTAATATTTGAGCAATACAATTGTACCTTGATCATTCTTGTTAGTTCATAGTAGGCCTACATTAACTAAGGAGATACAAATACATCTAACAATGAATGATACTTCTACAACATTTATTAACCATATTTAATGCTAAAATTGTAATCTTATTGTAAAGCGTTACCAATGATTCAAGCTTAAAGAAGATGGCCATATTTAAATATCTGCAAAGGCCAGAGCATTAAAATTACATAAATGTAGACCTATATTACATGTACAGTCTTTCACTTTATTTGCTTAAATTTTAGAACACTTGATTAGACTTGATGTCGGCTGCATGAACATATCAATGTAAGCAATCAATCACGTCACTAGTTTTAAAAATACAACTTCGCCGGCTAATGAATGCATAAAAGTGACCAGCTGGATATAAACTAATGCAAATAGATGGTAACAATTGCGACATAAAACATGTGGGTCAGGTCTGCGTGTGTTTTTGTCACATTGCTTTAATCACTTGAGGTAAGTTAGCCGTTACTAATGTTATTCCTCTCAGACTCGACGGCAAGCTTCTGTTCTTTCTCTGCTGATGCAGCATCTAGTCAAAAAATTAATTACTTTATAATGATATGGCAATGTGTACTTAAGTGTTCTGTATTCATACCGTTTCGCTGTCTGTGTTTTAAATGCGCATCAAGTGATCAGCGCTCTCCGTGCAGCTTGCAATCTCCGTGCTCGCGCTGCCTCACGTGTACGTAAACAACTCAGCCAGTGATTTTGTTATGTGTCCTCAGGTGTCCTCTCGCTCTCTATAATGCTAGCAGTCTCTTCAGTGCTCTCGTACTGTGTAATGACAGCGCACACTTCTCAGCCGCTCCAGCAACTAATTAATTTTAAAAAGTAACGGACAACGCGCCATATGGTAACGGTAACGGAGTTAATTTATTTAAAAAGTAATGCGTTACAGTATTAGTTACTGTCAAAAGTAACTGCGTTACAGTAACGCGTTACTAATAACGCGTTACTGCCCAACACTGGTTACCACTGTGCAGGCTGGTGGTGCTGGTGTAATGGTGTGTGGGATGTTTTCTTGGCACACTTTAGGCCCCTTAGTGCCAATTGGGCATCGTTTAAATGCCACGGCCTACCTGAGCATTGTTTCTGACCATGTCCATCCCTTTATGGCCACCATGTACCCATCCTCTGATGGCTACTTCCAGCAGGATAATGCACCATGTCACAAAGCTCGAATCATTTCAAATTGGTTTCTTGAACATGACAATGAGTTCACTGTACTAAAATGGCCCCCACAGTCACCAGATCTCAACCCAATAGAGCATCTTTGGGATGTGGTGGAACGGGAGCTTCGTGCCCTGGATGTGCATCCCACAAATCTCCATCAACTGCAAGATGCTATCCTATCAATATGGGCCAACATTTCTAAACAATGCTTTCAGCACCTTGTTGAATCAATGCCACGTAGAATTAAGGCAGTTCTGAAGGCGAAAGGGGGTCAAACACAGTATTAGTATGGTGTTCCTAATAATCCTTTAGGTGAGTGTATATAAGCCTGTTCAAACCCAGCCGCTCCAGCTTCTGTCTTCACAAGCGCTCTATGTGAAATTTTCCTTGTTATTTGGTGTTGTCTGTTATATATATATATATATATATATATTTATAGACTATGACGAGCAAGCAGCTGTTTAGAGTGAGCTCAGACAGACTTGGATAACACTGGGAAAGCGTGCCCTTTCGGTGGAAAGGGAGACGCTGCGGAAGCCACATTCTGCCCGTAGGTAGGTATCATGTGGAAGTTACACATATGGACTGGGCGTTTCCGGGCAGTACAACATATGGAATGTCACTGAGGTGGCTCCGGCTATAGCAGGGGGGAGACAACACCGGTAAGGGACGGCAGAGCAGGCTCTGCCAAGGAAAAGGCACAGGCTCGCCGCAGGGAGCCGTACTGTGGAAGAATACACATATGGGATCACTGTAGGGATCACAACATAAGGGACCAGAGCTGATCCTGACCTCCCTGGGGCCCTAAGCAAAATTCTGTTTAGGGGCCCTCATATCTGACCCGTGAGCCATGAACCATTTGCCATTGCCACACAGTCACACCTGACACCCCAGTGTTCCCACTACAATCCCTCCTTTAACTAGTTCTAGTGAAAATGTAATTCCTGATATCAGAAGACATTGTTACTAGTAAAAAGTTCATTCTTAATATCAAGAATTCACATTTTAAATAGTGTAAATAGAATTTTTGATATCAAAAATGCATATCCTGTGAATGAATAAAAGCTAAAATGCCGCCATAGCATGTCACTGTGTTTTAAATGATAAAAGCAGTTCTTGATACTTGATGGTTATTATTTACTGAGGGATGTGCATCCATATTGACCAGAATCTCCAGCCAATCAACATTTTAAATTCAATGAAGCCTATAAATCAATAGTCAATACATTGCTTTCCATCTTGCATTAGTGCAGAGTTGCAACTAAACCTTGACTGAGAGACTAGATAATAATCTTCTTGTTTTAAAACTGTAATCAGGAGTGCCATCACGCCCATAATGTACTGGTCCCAACTCAAAACAGAAGTTTCTGCTGGAAAGTGCGTTTCATTTCGTGCACGCGCATATGAACGCGCGACGCGGTTATCTTTTCCGAGCTGCAGTTTATAAATAGACGTTGTCCTTTGTCGTTTATTAAACATAATAAATCAACTCACATCAAATTAACTTTAGCCTATACTGTTCTTTGCTGACATCAAACTTGGAGAGGAGAGCACACAAGTCTACCGGATAACTGTTGTCGCAATTAACTCTCATGGTGTTTTTTTCTCTCTTTTTTCGTGACCAGAAGGATAGTTCCGCTTCATTTTCTCATCGATATTGTAAACATTGATTGACGTGCGTTGACATGAGGGGGAGTCGGGGCCTTGAGTAATTTGCAGGGCCCTACGCAACTTGCGTAGTATGCGTATAGGGCTGATCGGCCCTGTATGGGACCCAGCCTAGCACATGTTCCACCAATGCATACAAGTGCAAGGCCTGGCGTCGGCCTGATGCTCCACCACGTCCGCTGTTTTGCTGTTTTTTTAAGACATAGGCATCTCTGGTTGATTCAGCAAGCTATAAAAATATAAATAGTTAAAAGTAAAATAAAATCCCTTATTTCATTCCCTGTCAAGTCAAGTCACCTTCATTTTGTATAGCGCTTTTAACAATATAAATTGTTTCAAAGCAGCTTTACAGTGATAATAGGAAATTAAAGTAACAGAGATTGTTTTGGCTTTATAGCAGCTCTAGAATAAAGTTATTGTCTAGCTAAAGTTAGTTTTGATTGATTCACTTCCGTCGCAACGATCATTAGTTATTGACTTAGGGGCGGCTAACACGACACCGTTCTAACAGAAAACCGTTAATGTGATCCGGCCGCTCATTTGCACAAAACAGTGCCTGGTGGCTCAAGAATGCAAACCATGAAATAGGTTCCAAGAAAAATTTGAAAATATCAAAAACTGAAAAATGTATAATACAGAATTTTTTATCTCTTCCGCGTAGCCATTTGAACCATCTCGTAACATAGATGACTGCTGATTGCAACCCTCTTTACATATCATCATCCATAGAAAAGCTACTGGCATAATTGTTAATTTCATTGTCATGGATAGTCCCTGTAGTATAATCAAACAAGTAAAGATTCATCTGAAGTCGGGGTGAATGAATAAACACTGTTATTGCACTCCTGACACAAAGTCAGACCCTCAGTCACCTCAGTATAAACAATAAATAGTATTGATGTTCAGAATAGGAAAAAACATATCTCTTAACTCAATTAATACATTTCACTGTAACTTCCACTTGTCGTGTCATCATATTTCTGTGGTTTTGGGTTTACATCTTTCAATTGATCCTCATAATCAGACATTTAAATCATTTGGTATGAGACTGTGTTTTTTCACCAGTCTCTCCACTAAAGCTGAAATACATTGAATTAGACATAGTAGGCACAGCAACATCAAAACTCCTATCACTAGACCTGGCAGGTGAATGTGATTTCACCAAGTACCACGTGTTCCTGGATCAACATCTTTGTTGATCCTGGAACAACTTTCAGATCAACCAATCAGATTTGAGGGACAAATTTACAGTTTATATCAAGTTTAGGCTTAAAACCAGGGTAAGGTGCTTCAACATCAGTGTTATTCACCTATCATTTCCCTCTGATTTTAGGGAAAAGTTATGGGTAGGGTAAGGTTTAGGGGTAGGGATAGGGTAAGGACTAAATTTTGGGACAGGAATGTTATTCCAGGATCAACAAACTATGTTGATCCAGGAACATGTCTTACTTGGCAAAATCACGGTGACCATAAAAGAGCCTCTACATGCTAATAATTTCATGGTTTGAATGGTTCACTAATTTGTGGGGAGGATGGGGTTACTGAATATGTCACACACTCTTGCCAGTAATGGCCATCCTCATATGGGCGATATTGGTCACATTATCACTGTAATCAGGAATGTAAAAACAACACGAAGTTCCCAACATCTTGCATTCCCCGCCCTTTTCAGCTGTAAGCACACTCTCAGAAAAAAAGGTACAAAAGCTGTCACTGTGGCGGTACCTTTTCAAAAGGTACACCTTTGTACCTAAAAAGTGCATATTAGTCCCTCAAAGGTACATATTGGTACCAAAAGTGTAAATATTAGTACCTAAATGGTAAATATTAGAACCCTTTTGAAGGGTACTGTCCCATTGACAGCTTTTGTATGTCTAGGACCTGTTCTGAATGACAGCATCCCTCTTTTGTTTCATTTCGTCATTAATCATGGTCAAAGCTAGCCTGGCTAAGGCCAGACCCAATTCTCGTTGAGACTTGGGTCTGGGAACCACATGTACATTTTCTCGTATTTGAGGCATGGTTTACGAATGCCCGGCGCCGTTTATTGGGTGCTAAGAATGTCTATCAAATGCGCCTGTACGTAGCTCATAGCCAATCGTTTCAATTATACCAGATGACGTATGTAGAGTGACAGAAATTAGACAAGGAAGAAGACGATGGGTCTTAATAAACTTGCATTCTAAACTACTTAGAACAATATCTAAGGCTGCATCAAAAGGTAGCTTCACGTCTGCTGCCATGTTGAATCCATAGAAATAAACAAACTGCTTCGGTGTGTCGCATAGATGTCGTCATCGTCTTGCTGCTCCCTCCCCGTTCTGTGATTGGTTCCCTAGATGAGGCGAAAATCTGGACCATGGTATCCATACTGCCTTTCAGCGTGAATAAAATCGAAGCTGGCGCTGACCCCTTCCGTCATGGTCACCATCTCTCCGCCCAGGGTGTGTGTTGGAATGATGATTGTCAGCGCAGTGGCCCTTTTGATCAGGTAATGAGTCTGGTTGGTTACTGTTGATCCCCGCTTCTGGTCTCGTAGCATACAATATTATGGAACATATAGTCACTGATACCACAATGAGCACGCATGTAGTTCCTCTCAGGCCACACAGTCCTGGTACCCTGAACGGGTGCCATGGCCTGATTCTCACCCCTTCCATTTCTTGTATTTTTTCAATTTGCAGGGTGTATCGCACAGCAATAGGAACAGATAGTGTGAGCTAGCTTTTTTAGCTAGGTACTAATGCTCCTTTTTTTCCTGTTGATGATTGGGTGTTGTCCCTGTACTGTCTGCGCGATCAAGACAATGGAAGTTGATATTGAAAGCATACATTAGCGTTTAAAGACATATGCTCCTCTACTCCTTTGTGTTAAAAGGCACCCTCCTGTAGTGGCTGAAATGTACCCAAGTGGCCCGCTCTGCGACCTTCACAGCTGTGTGCATGGTGAGAAGCACTTGGAACAGTCCCAGCCACCTCTTAGCCCTCCAGCTTTTCCTCCTCAGGTCTTGTATCACCATGAAGTCACCAAGAGTGATGTTGTGCAGAGGATTCTCAGCGGCCTTCCCCAGTGCTGCTTTCACCTGAACACATACAATAGACAACAACGACGACATTACTGCCCCTGATGACCCGGATGATAAGAGCAGTGTGTTTTCTTCTCTATCCCAAGAAACTGACCCACTTGGGTCTTGAAATTCAGTCGTTATCGCGTAACCAGCTTTGTTTTGACCTGTTTGTGGATCTCTAAAAGCTGAGCCATCCACAAAGAGGATATTCTCGCAGTTCTCAGAAGGGGTGTCTAATAAATCAGGACGAGGTGTGCACACCAGCTCTAGAGCTGTCAAACAGCAATGATGTTCCTCTCCATCCTCCTCTGTTGAGAGGAGGGTGGCAGGATTCAAAGTTGTACAACATTTGACAGTTATTTTAGGCATGTCCAGAAGAATCGTATCGTATCTCAGCCAGCGTGCTGTCGATAGATGAGATGTTTTCTGTTCCTGCAGGATCATGGACACGGCATGTGGGACCATCAATATCAATTCAGAATACCCAACAAACTCTCTGGAGGCCATCACAGCCTTTTCAGCTGCCGCCACCGCTCTCAAACAACGTGTCACCTGCAGCTAATGGATCAAGTTTGCTTGAAAAATATGCCACAGGTCGCAGCCTGTCTCCATGATGCTGCAGCAGAACTGAAGTCATAAACCCATTTTTCTCATCTACCATCTGAGTAAAGGGCTTTTCACCAGCCGGCAGGCCCAGAGTGGGGGCCATGGACAATTCGGTTTTCATATTTTAGAAATCCTCATTCGCTTCGGTTGTCCACTCAAGTTTGTCACATGATTTTAACCCCTTCCCTAGTGTTAGGGCTCTCAGAGGCTGCTCAAGAATAAATGTTCGACAGTATGTGCATATTCCCAACAATCTATATTTTTAATATGCCACTCATATGCCCATCGGTCCTCTCTGGACTCAATTAGAGGGCAACATACCTGCTCATCCATCACTTTAATACCAGACAAGTCTGCAACAAGTGGTAAATTTAACATACACATCATCTCGACCCATAAGGGGTGTATGGCATGTTGGTGAAAAAAGAAAAGCATGTTGTAGGCATTGGCCCATCTCAGTTACACATTGCAAAGGGACAGTAAACCTGTCCATAATTTGGTGCCCTGAGGCAGAACGAGTTATCAATGTGGCTTCAGACAATAATGGTTTGCACGGTAGATCACATGGTCGCAATGTGGATCGACCCGCCCCACTGCCAACCATATGGACCCATGTACCCTCCTCTAACAGTGGGTATCTTGGCATATGTAAACCCCCCTCGCTATTGTACATCATTAAACAGTCCTTTAAACAGTCCTTCGAAGAAACATTACTTATAGAGTCAGCAGTGGGAAAGCAAGCTGAGTTTTCATTGCAGATAGCAAAGTTATCAGTGTATGAGTGTGTGTGTTGCAGTTTTCACTTCCCTGTTGTCTGGCAGCTGGCTGTCCGCCCGGAACCCCACCCTCTTCTTATCAGTTGGCTGTTCTGGTCACTTCGGTGGCGTTAACGGAAGCCTTTTTATTCGGACATTGATAAGCCCAGTGTCCATCTTGCTTGCACCATCTGCACTTAGTGCATTGTCTGCCTATGTGAGTGTCGTCCTGACAAATCCAGCATTCCTTTCCGCTGAAATTACCGCTTCCTCGATTAAATTTTCCTCTTCCACGTCCCCTTCCCCTCTGCCCTCCAATGTGTTGCTGAAGGTTAGAGGGCTGGTCTGCCTGTTTCGTTACCACCTGCAGGTCTTTCTCTGACTTGGCCTTCTCCTTCTTTGATGTCTGTTGTTCTTCTCCATGCAATGCATGAGTTAAAACTGTGGCTATTCGGCCATTCTTCCACACGATGTAACTGTCCTTCACTGCTTGGGTAATTTCAGGCCTCAATCCATTCAAAAAACACCTTCGCAGGTGACATTCCCAAGTGTCCGGTTGCGGCCCTCTATAAGAGGGTTCATCCAGGCTGCTGTTTCTGTTGAATGTCTCATGCAGTCGAACATAATAGTCCTGGACTGACTCTTCTCTTTTCTGGCAGCAATTGCCAATCTTTGCCATGTACACTCGTGGTGGGAATGCAATTTTCATGGCTGTGGCCAGATCTGTGACCGCCTGGTGATATGAGCGTTGGAACCATCCTCCCAGTTTCTGTGTGCTCTCCGTCGATCTTCCTATGGCAGGTGTCCGCTGACCTTGTGCCAGTTAGCTGCCCCCAGCTTCACCCCCAGCAGTCTACGTAGTTCTGATACGGTAGGGCTGAATTCTTGGCAGAACACGATCATTTCACAGGAGAACTTGTCTCCTGAGGCCTCAGGGCTTGGCAGATGAGCCATCGCTTCCTTCATGTCGTTCATTTTCCATGGCCTGTAAACCATAATTGGGCCCTCCGGTCCCAAAACTTCGATCATTGGAGCCAGAAGTTCTTCATCAAGCTCCATCTTCGGCGACTTGTGGTAGTTGGTGTGGTCTTCTTGGTGGAGAGCAGTCGAGGTCAGGGTCCACTTTTAGGGCTTGGAGCTCAGCTGGTGCACATGGGGCAGATGCCTCTTTTTCTTCAATTTTTGTGTTTCTTTCATCCCTAAATGGCAAATTTTTCTGCATTAACCTTCTTTCTCTTTTCTCTCCCTCTTCCACCCAACAATCAATGGTCCTCTTACAGGACAAACATACATGTCTGAAACAACAACCTCTTTGTTCATCATTCCACTTTTCTACAGACTCCCTAACGACCTTCAGTCTTGTAGCACTCAGCATTCCCTCCCTAGGGAAATCATGATGTTTCATTAGCTTATCTATGTCTCTCATACACCTCTTGACATGCAACTTTCTCATCTGATGGAAAACCAGTGTATCATATTTTTCGCAGTTGCTTGTTTTACTCTGAGATTTTCCCATGGTGATTTACTCTGTGTCTGTTGTATTCTTTTTGAGCGCCTAAGTAGTCTATTGGACATCTCCAATAGCCCCAATTTTCCCCTAAAATCGGACAGGAAGAGCTCTAGGACTGACTTACGGGGTAATCTCGGGTTCACTGCCCCATCAGTCCGCACTCCAAAAACCCATTTGTTCGGAAGCTCTAGGAATGGTATCGATCCAGTCCACAACCCACAGAACCTCAAGTTTAATTACACGTCAAACTCACTACTCCACCACAGACTCAGGTCATCAGCATGGTTTAATCTCTCAATTTCCCCAATTAATAATTGTTTTTTCTCAGAACAATTTATGTTTGTCTCTTACCCAGTTCCCTCAATGCCACTTGCGCTTTTTTATACGATTCCAGTGGTGTCCCTCCCGGGCCCTGCTGGCCGTCCCCCTCTCTCTCAAGTTTACAAGGTAGGGCTGGAACTGCTCAGTCCAGGTGGCCAAACACCGTCCGCTCTCAGGTCCAAAAGGCACATCTAAGGAATCCCACTTCTGACACCAAATTGTTGTGGCAAATAAACAATAAACAATTCTGAATAAGAGACAAATGTTCAATCAATGATTATAATGGTTTATTTCCTACAAGAAAGGCTCACAGTCACACAGTCAGTCAGGAGAATGTGAGAGTGCGCGCAGAGGGGAGGCTCTCTCCCTCTTTATATCTCTGCTACTCATAACACAGATAACACAGGACCATAGCCCAGGCTCTTAGCCAATTTAACCTTTCTCTGCCTTATTAGGAAAGTACATGATTTATTATAGGGAAATATCATTAATATGAATAAAATAATGAATAAAAAAACAATTTCCATAACACAGCCTTTCCCTTCTGCTGGTCTCCATTATAGACGAAGAGCTGGTCTGAGGTCTGAGGTCCTGAGGCTTTGCGTTCTGTCAACGTACAAGTACAGAGTGCGGACGGGACAGAGAAAAGCCAGGGCTGGGTCTGCCTCCTCCGGGGGCAGCGCTTGCAGGTTCACCACCTGGTACTGTTGGGGAATCTCCTCTGTCTCATGCACAAGTCTAAATGCTGTAATGCCAAGCAGAAAACTAGGTCACAGGGCATGTAAGGATGGAAAAGTACCTGAAAGACCATGTACAAAAAATCTTATGCCCAGGTGGGTTTGGTGGAAGCTACGGAGAGGTGAAAACATGTATGAGGTATTTTTTTAAAAAGCACATGTGCAGAGATTCTCCACCAATAGAAAGAAGGCCTTGGAGCAGGTGTTTCTAACTGTGGCGAAAGTTTGAGGAGTAGCAATAAGAAAAAGATAACTGTACAGATACTCATTGGGTACCAACGATAAGAAAAAGGTATAAGACCTGAATATTGACCATTGTAAAGTCAGATGAACAGCTGGCATCTCACTTTGTTGAATTGCTCAATAAAGTTAATTCTTCTGAGACCTGGAACTTCGACTCTGAAAGATTTTCTTTGAGACCTGAATCAGAAAACTTTAAAGCCTGCAGACCTGAACCAAAGACTTTAAATCTGCCACGACAGAACTGAAAGGGAGTGGTAGGAACCTTGGGCACATATCCAGGCCACGGTCTCAGGATGACGTGAGAGTCGGCCAGCCCGAATTCCAGGCACGATTCGTCAGCCAAAAATGCGTGCAGGCCCCCTACCCTCTTGATAGAGGCCAAAGCAAGCAGGAGAACTGTTTCTTTAGACAGGACTTTTAACTCAGCTGCCTGCAATGGCTCAAAGGGAGGTCTCTGCAGTGCCATCAGCACAAGAGATAGGTCCCAAGAGGGTATAGAGGGGGGTGAGGCAGATTCAGTCCCCTCGTGCCCCTCAGGAACCTGACGATTAGGTCATGCTTCCCCACAGATTTTCCATCAACTGCATCATGATGTGCGGCAATAGAGGCAACATACACTTTGAGGGTGGAGGGAGACAGCCTTCGCTCCAACCCCTCTTGCAGAAAGGAAAGCACGGTTCCGATCGAACATCTTAGCTGAGGGTCCCCTCAATCAGGGAAAAGAACAACTGGCAATGGGACGAGTCCAGAGAGGCAAACATATCTATCTGTGCAGCCCCGAAGTGGTCCCACATCAGCTGGACCGCCTGGGGATGGAGTCTCCACTCTCCCGGGGTCACAGGCTGTTGTGAGAGCTCATCGGTGACACGATATAGCAGGCTGGGGATATAAGTGGCACAAAGCGACCTCAGATGCTTCTGACTCCATAGGAGGAGATGGTGGGCAAGTTGCGACATGCGAGGGGAGCGTAGACCACCTTGATGGTTGATGTACGCAACGGTCACAGTGTTGTCCTTACGGACCAGCACATGCTTGCCAAGCAGCGGCGTTTTGAGGCGGCTCAGAGCAAGGTGTACTGCTAGCAACTCGAGGCAGTTGATGTGCTAATGCAGTTGGGGGCCTTTCCAGATCCCCGCTACTGCATGCCCGTTGTACGTGGCCCCCCAGCCGGTGTTGGAGGCATCTGTGGAGGACACTAGCACGAGATAGTTGAGAATACAAACACCATGCTCTCTCATGGAAGCAATGGCCACCTCCGCGACCTTCGTAAAGACGCGGGGTGACAGGGACAGCCTGAAGGGTAGGACTTTGTACTGATATGCTCGACCCTAGAACGCAAGCGCAGGAATGATCTGTGTTGCGGGAGGGTGGAGACATAAAAGTATGCGTCCTTCTGGTCGATTGCTGCAAACCAATCTCAGGGGCAGATGTATTTGAAAATGCGTTTCTGCGTTTGCATCTTGAACGGGAGCTAAATTAGGGCCCGAATCAGGACTCGCAGGTCCAAGATTAGCCATAACCCACCATCTTTCTTGGGTACAATGAAGTACGGGCTGTAGAAGCCAGTGCCAGAACAGAATTGATTCAACAAAAGATTCTCTCCTCAGGGAAGAGCAACTGTCTCAAGGCTGCTGAGATGGGTGGCGCCGTCTTCCTGCGAAGGCTCAACATCACAGTAGAGCTGGCTGTGGCAGAGTTTTTTTTTACTTTTTTTCTCACAGTGGACTGACACCCTTGGTGACGACAAGACTGAGGGGCAGTCCCTGAGTGACTCAGGTAGCACATCGGGGAAAGCTCTTGGTTACCTCAGCCTGCTTCTGAACAGTGGAGAACTGCTGGGCACAGTCTCCAAAAGTGTCGCTGAAAAAGGCCACCTCGAGATATGGGAGCATTGAGAAAGAGAACTTTGGTTTAGCCAGGGCGCTTCTGGACCACCAGGGTAGACATTGTCTGGCCAAAGGCTAGCACTGTGACTTTAATCATGGTTAGTCACCATGCACAGCTCAACCTCGACTCAGAAATACCCTCATGCATTATGAGTGTTTTGGCCATCCACTGTACTTGCAGAGTGGCCGTCACATGCAGGGAAGAGGCGGTCTGCAGTAGCACAGCTGCCCCATAATTGAGGGTAGTGAGAGAGGAAAAACTTTTTCTGCAGATTTAGGCATGTTTCGCTTGTCATATTGGCGCCAATATGCTTCCATACTGCCAAAGTTTTTCACACAGATCTGGGAAGGCATGGGGGCGGGGCAAGGCGATTACGTGTCGCACTGCACCCCAGAGTAGCCCGGGGCACACACACCAATATAGTGGGAAGCTCAGCATCATCTTCATTTCCAGAGGGTAACAGCCCTCTCTCCGATGCAGCGATCGACATCTGCTTCTCCCCTGGAGCCCTGCATGAAATGCTAGGTCCCTCATGAGAAGGACCAGCAATCCCATTCGGAAGCTGCCAGGCATGTGAGACAATGAACGTGGCCATCAAACTTGACGGCACACAGCACGCTGAACGCCCTACATCAGCTTTGGAGAGGCGTTCTCCCGAAGAAGCAGACTCGTTTTCTTTTTTTTTAAAGTTAAAACACTCTCAGATAAGATTGCAGTGCAGGAACAATACAACTGCTTGGCTCCGAAGCGAAAAGCAAAGATGCGACGCACCGGCACTCACATCGCACTCATGTCGAACATGACCGAACTGAAAAGGAAATGCTCTTTGTGGGTCAGTGGCAGCACCAACATAGAATTCAAAGGTTTAATAGACATAGCCAAATCATTTACATTTAGGAATAAGATCGTGTGGGTGCTTGAATCGAGATCACAATCTTTTAATGATTTATCGTGCAGCTCAATGAAGTCATAATTATGAGCTTGTCATTCAAGTGCTTTTTTGTTGGAAAGAATAGGAATCATGGAAGAAACCAAATTTATTCTTATTTCTTTGGGAAATACTGTCAAAGCCAAAATGTACTGAAGATATTTAATTTTGAATAAAATGTAGCATCCCATTCGCTGAAAACAATTTAATCATTCACCACACTACATAGTCAGCTTGCTGATGATTCTGGAATTGTGGTCTAATACATGCCATTTTTGCTCTGTATAAAACACACAATATGCTTCAAATGGTTATTCGTATATGTAAATATGCACTACAAGGAGATGTAGCTGTTATGGAAAAAAAATAAACTAATAACAAATACCAGTCACAGCAGCCATCTTTCTCCCCTCCAGCATGTTTAAAGTTTATGGCACGGCCAACTCGGAACCATTGGATTTCAAAATAATCTCAGAGTTTCCCAGTAGTACTGTAAATATGACTTGAGAGGAGGTTCATGTCCAATTTCCAACTAGGAAACACATATTTATGTTACTTTCTAATAGCACATGAAGGCAGCATTAGTGGCAGGACTTAAGCACACACGACACAGCAAGGCAGGACATAGCAGGGCAAAAAAGACAGGACAAGACAGGACAGGACAGGACAGCAACACCTAAAAAGGAAAACATCCACAACAGGAAAAAACCACAACAATCTGGCACAAGACAAAGCACACAGGGAGCATAACTATTTAGAAAAATTTGAGAGTAACAAGGAAGAGTAGGTGAGGCAAAATGAACTAATATCGAAATAACAAGAAGGCAGTGCCAAGACATGACAGAGGAAAGCACATGGCACATGCAAACAAACATGAATGAAAACATGTGCTCAAACCAAACTAACAATACAAGAGCACATGTCCAGTGAAACACAATCCCAAACCACGTGCTCAACAAAAACGACACACAAGACTAGACAAGAGCTCATGGTGAGGGAACAAACACCTAGTAGAACATGACAAGAGCACACGGCTAAAAAACAAGATCAAAAGCCCAACCTCAGACAAAAACACACCACATGAGCACATGAACTAGGGAACAAAAGACAAATCACAGATCATGAGCATCTGGATGCCAACGAGACAATACATCACATGAGTGTCAAGATTTCTCCTGTAATTTCTTAGTTGGTACTGTTCCTTTGAGAGCAGGTATTGCTCCCAGCAGAGCAAGTGAACAGAGGAACCACCAGGATAGGTCAGGGCAACATGAAAAGCGAGGGGCTGTCACAACAGTAAAAGTTATGACACTAACACTCAGGCTGACACTGAACACTAATGAGCAATACACTGGAATTGGAATGACAATGTATTAATTGTAGTGATGCCAACACCACTGACTGTGACTGACTGCGCTGAGGTGGCCACAACTTCACAAACGTCAATTTTATGCTTTCCAAAGTTTTCCATTTTACTTCAGATTACATCCGTTTATGCCCAGGGAGAAAGAGCAATGTTTATGATATTGTATACAATATTGTATACAATATTGTAAATCAGTCCCAGCCAAAATGTTATTGATTCTATGTTATAATGTATTTATTAGCTGCTGTTAAATGAGATAAATAATTTAGTTGTTTTTGTCAAATATTTCTAATATAGTTTTAAGGATCTGAAAGGGTTAGTTCACCCAAAAATGAAATTTATGTCATTAATTACATAATCATGTCATTCTAAACCCATAACATCTTCGTTCACTCCTGCTAACATCTTTGGAACACAAATGAAGATATTTTTTAATAAATCCGAGAGCATTCTAACCCCCCTATAGACTGCAATGTTATTACTTTTAAAGGCCCAGAAAGGTAGTAAAGACATTGTTGTAAGAATTGAGAAATTAGAAAATGCCGGGCAGTCTGGTTGAGGAACGACTACTCCCCGAGAAGACAAAGGACCTTTCTCGAAATTAACATTTGAAGCTAGCATCCCCGAGTCAATAATCTCCCCCATGTTGTCTCTCTCTCACGCTAAGACCACCAGACATTCACCCAAAAATCTATATGGTTTAATTTGAATAATTATCATACAGTATTATACATGTTTGGTATAATTTGAAATGTCTCAGTGAGACTGGTACAAATGTCTCATTCCCAAAGAAGTAAACCAAAAGGTAATAAACCAAAAATAATTGGAATCTGTTTTGGGAGCGACCAAGGCTCTTCCACGCTGATGGCTTTCACCCAAGTAGAATCGGGGCAGATCTTCTGTCGGATAACATCTCCAAGATGTTAAATACCGTTTGACTAGTAACCAAAAATCCGAATCACAGTCTCTACTGCACCAATTTAATTGATATTAATACTAGTGTAGAACATTGCATAGAAACTGTGTCTATTCCTCGTTTACTAAGATCAAATAATAAATCTACTGCGGGATCTAGAAAAAATCTAATTGTTATTAAAACAAAAAATCTCGCTATTAGTGAACAAAAACAATTTCTAAAGCTAGGTCTTCTAAACATTAGATCGCTCACACCTAAGGCGGTTATTGTAAATGAAATGGTCACAGATAATCATTTCGATGTTCTGTGCCTTACTGAAACCTGGCTTAAACCAAATGATTATTTCGGTCTAAATGAGTCTACTCCGCCAGGATACTGTTATAAGCATGAGCCCCGTCTGATCGGTCGTGGCGGCGGTGTTGCAACAATCTACAGAGATATCCTCAATGTTGCTCAGAAAACTCGTCATAGGTTTAATTCGTTTGAAGTACTTGTGCTAAATGTTACGCTCTTAGATGTAAGAAAAAAATCCCTATTATCTCTAGCATTGGCTACCGTATATAGACCTCCAGGGCCTTACGCCAATTTCCTAAAGGAGTTTGCTGACTTTCTATCAGATCTTTTGGTCAACTTCGATAAAGCATTAATTGTTGGAGATTTTAACATACACGTAGATAATTTAAATGATGCGTTAGGGGCTGCGTTTACAGATTTATTAAACTCCTTTGGGGTCAAGCAAAACGTCACCGGACCAACTCATCGTCTTAATCATACACTCGATTTAATTATATCATATGGAACCGATCCAACCGATATAGATATCATTCCACAAAGTGATGATGTCAAATGAAGACAGAGTCGTAGTATATTTGATGCTTTACTGTCACTCTTCCTCTTTTACATGTAATGGTGAAAACTGTAATAAAACAATACAGCAATATTCAGTGTCCATTTCTTGAGTAACATTACATTGTGAATGAATGTAACATTAATATACAATGCCATTCTCAATGTAGCAGCAGTTATACAGGCCATTAGCATTGTTATGAGCTTGTACACAATAGTAAACTTCGCTTTTAGCAATCTTATTAAACATCATCTTTTTAACAAAATCTCTACACATATATGATCTTTAACATTTCTAATATCACATAAATAAACTTACAGCATTGCCTCTATGATGCTTTAGGTGGATGCAAGTGGATTAAACACCGAGAGCACACCATGTCTTTCTCATTGATTCCATGCAGTACCAGGAAGGACAAATAGGAAGTGAATTAATAGGAAGTGACATCATCACATGACAAATACTCTAATGGTGCGTTCACACCGGACGCGAATAGCGCGTCAGGCGCGAGTGATTTCAATGTTAAGTCAATGCAAAGACGCGTTACGCGCGTAAAAAATTCCTGCGGCGCGAATGAGGCGTAGAGCGCGGCGCGGTAGACGCAAGTTCGCGCGAATGGCGCGAATTAAGCGTCTGGCGCGTTAAGCGCGTTACGCGCGAATGATTTAGTTAGTGCTATTTGTGCATTCACGCGTTTGACGCGAATTCGCGTCTGCCGCCCGAGTTGAAAAATCTGAACTTCTGCGTCAATTCGCGCCGCGTTAACCAATCAGGAGCCTAGCTGCTTGCTGCTGTCACGTGGTGAAGTATCTGGATGCTTCAATAAATTATTTTGTAATATGACTGTGGTTGTGGAATTCACAACAAAGCAAATATTTTATCACATAAAACTTGATTTCAATATATGAGACATTCATTTTGTATTGAATGCTATTTATTCCATATCCATATTTATTCCAGATTATATGAAATATTATTATAATGTAAAGACAACCAACATACTGCATAAGTTCGTGTCTGGACAGTGTTGTGTGTGAGAGAGAGAAAAATCACAGGACAGATTAATCACTTTTGGAGGCTGGCTCCATTTATCATCAAAACAAAAATAAATGACAGATTAGGTGGATGAGGGCGAGGGTGATCATCGCTCCAATGCGGGACAACAGGTCATCAAGCTGGGCGCGGGACAGGCGGAAGTACCGCTGAAAGCCGCCGTCATCCAGGCGCAGCTCCTGGAGGTAGCCAATGGTGAAACTCGCCACACTGGGTTCGCCTTCGAAGGGTCTGGTGGACACAAATACGGCGACGATTACCCCGACGCTGCCGTTCAGCAAATACAGAGCGGTGACTCTCCCGATGAATGCTCGATCAACATAAAAAAGATGGCCGCCAACGGGTTTCGATTCTGACGCGCGTGACGCGCGTAAATTTCGCTTCAAACTTTTGTTTTTACGCGCGTCAGTTTCACTCTTGACACGCGAATTAACACAAAGTGTTCAAGCGTCAAACTAGACGCGGTAGACGTGAATTTGACGCGCTATTCGCGTCCGGTGTGAACGCACAGTAAAAGTTAAATTCCTTAAAGGACAACACACTCTCCGCCGGACCTATGTGAGGTCATTATGGATTTATGAGAGTGCCGAACCTTAGTCTCTAGATCAGTCTTTAGTTAGAATTAGAACAACTTCTGCAATTGGCCTTAGAAAGGTTTTTATATTGTCTTGGTCACTTTTCGTTACCTCAACCTTTCTGACATGTCCATCCTTTCCAGGGAATATGGCAGTGATTCTAGCCATGGGCCAGCAGTTGCGGGCTATCTGCTTGTCCCTGAGCAGAACTAAATCTCCTACTTGAAGGTTTCTGTGAGGTACTGTCCACTTCTGTCTGTGTTGCAAGCAAGGTAAGTATTCACGGCTCCAGCGGGTCCAGAACTGGTTTGCAAGAGCCTGAACTTGTCTCCATTGCTTTGTGTACAGGTCCTTGTCCGAGAAGTCTCCAGGAGGAGGTGGAACTCCTGTCTTCTGCGTAAGGAGCATTGATGGTGAAAGTATGAAAGGTTGTTCCGGGTCTGCAGATACAGGTAAGAGTGGTCGAGCATTAATAATAGCAGTAACTTCTGCCATTAGTGTGCAAAGAACTTCGTGGGTTAAGCGAGTGTTCAGCTGCAGAAACATTGAATCTCGGATTCTTCTGGCAATGCCGATCATACGCTCCCACGAGCCTCCCATGTGAGAACTGTGTGGGGGATTGAATTCCCAGCTACATCCTTGCTCACTGAGGTACCTCTGCACCTTTTTATCCATTCCAAGCTCCTTGCATGCCCCAATGAAATTGCTACTGCAGTCAGAACGGAGCTGTTTCGCAGGGCCTCTGAGTGCAAAAAATCGCCTGAGAGCATTTATGCAGCTTGACGTGTCCATAGACTCGATAACCTCGACATGCACAGCTCTCGAACTCATACAGCAGAACATGATCGCCCATCGCTTGCTCTCCGCCTGTCCTCCTCTGGTACGTCTGGTTGTAACGCACCAGGGTCCAAATGCATCAAGCCCCTCATATGTAAAGGGAGCGCAGGTTTTGAGGCGTTCAGATGGCAAGTCCGCCATGCGTTGTTCTTCTAGCTTTTCACGTAGCTTGCGACAGGTTATGCATTTGTGGAGTACTGAATTGATTAACGCTTTGCCTCCCAAAATCCACAGTCCTGCTGCTCTGATCGCTCCTTCCGTCAAATGACGGCCTTGATGTTTCACTTGCTCATGGTGATATCGAGTGAGTAGTAGGGAGATGTGGCTTTCTTTGGGCAGAATTATTGGGTTCTTTTCAGCAGCTGCAACCTGAGAATTCTTTAAACGTCCACCAACACAAATTAAATTGTCCTCCATGATCGGACTGAGTTTCCGCAAGCGGCTACCTTTGGATACTGCCTGGTTAGATTGAAGGGCTGACAGTTCTTTTGAAAACGCAGCTTTTTGTGTTGCTTGAAGAATAACATTCCTTGCTTGGTCCATTTCATCCGGAGTAAGAGGTAAGTCACATCTGTGCCAACCTTTGCATTTTCCGTGTTGGTTTGTGTGTTTACAGGATTTTGCCATGTGAACTAGAAATGCCACCCCTCTCACTAGGGATGTGAAGGTGGAGAACCGCTGGAATCAGTCAGAGGTAAGCACTGGCTCTTCCAGGTTAGTAGCACAGCTTTGTACTTGAGATCGGATTTCTGAGTCTTTTTCAGGTTCAATTAGCTGAAATGTCTTACTCATTTGTGTTTTCTCTGCATGTGGCTGATGCAGGAAGGAAGGACCGGTAAACCAAGAAGTCTGCACCAGGCAAGATGCAGGTAAGGATCTTGACGCATGATCTGCAGGATTTTCTTCTGTACGTACATAATGCCACTGCTCAGGTCTTGAAGACTGACGGATACGTTGGACTCTATTGTGAACATACACGTAGAATCGTTTTGACTCGTTATAAATGTAGCAGAGCACCACTTTGCTATTTGTAAAGAACTTTATGTCATCCAACTTTAGATCCAGCTCATCCTGAATGAGATCTGCTATCTCTACTGCTAATACAGCAGCACACAGCTCTAGCCTTGGGATGGTAGGTTCAGACAGAGGTGCTAGCTTTGCCTTGCCCATAACTAATCCTACTTCAACTTTCCCATCTTTCTGAAGTGCTTTCAGATAGGCTACAGCACCTATGGCCTTGGTCGATGCATCCGAGAATACACACAATTCCGTGTGCACTGCTTCAGTGAGTGAGGCTGTTGTGTACGTACGGCAAACATGAAGCTGTTTTAAATCTTGGAGTGAATCTCTCCAGGCTTCCCATCTGCGTAACTGGTCTTCTGGGAGAGATGTGTCCCAGTCTGACAGTTCAGAAGTAAGTTATCTGAGAAGGGCCCTTCCCTGGATCGTGACAGGTGCCAGTAAACCCAAAGGATTGAAAATACTGTTGACAGTGGAGAGAACTCCACGGCGGGTGAATGGTTTGTTAATGGTTGATGCAGAGTAAGTGAAGGTGTCATTCATGATCTCCCACAGCAGACCTAAGCTCCGTTGTGTGGGTGAAGTTTCTCCACTCAGATCTAAGTCCTTGATTACTGGAGCACAATCTTCAGGTGAGAAAGCTTCCATGACTGTCTGAGCATTCGAAACAAACTTATGTAGGCGGACCTTTGACTCAGCTAGTGAGGCCTGTGTTCGTTGGAGCAAATCGATTGCCTCAGCTTCAGATGGTATGGATATTAAGCCATCATCAACATAGAAATGTCTTTCCACAAACCTGACAGTATCCGCACCATACTTCTGTGCGCCTTCTCTGATAGCTCTTCGTAGTCCATAAATTGCCACAGCAGGAGATGGCCCATTTCCAAAGACGTGGACCTTCATTCGATAATCAACTATTTCTTTGTTGACATCATTGTCTTTATGCCATAGAAAACGGAGGAAGTTGCGATGGTCTTCACGCACCAAGAAACAGTGGAACATCTGCTGGATGTCTGCTAGGATTGTAACCTTCTGTTTCCGAAAGCGTAGCAGAACGCCCACAAGGGAGTTATTAAGGTCGGGGCCTGTGAGGAGCACGTCGTTGAGAGAAACACCGGAGTATTGAGCACTAGAATCAAAGACCACCCTGATCTGATTAGGTTTTTGTGGATGGTAGACCCCAAATGTTGGAAGATGCCAACATTCATCATCTTCTCTCAGTGGCGGTGCTAGCTCAGCATGTCCATTAGTGAAGATCTTTTCCATGAATTCCGCATACTGTTGCTGCATCTCAGGTTTCCTCTTCAAGGTACGCTGCAAGATTGTGAATCTATTCACTACTTGCTTTTTGTTGTTTGGCAAGGGCTGGCGTGGTTCTCTGAATGGCAGAGAGGTTACCCAGCTGTTAGCATCATTTCTGTAGACGTTTGAGTCCATTATTTTCAGGAAAGCTGTGTCTTCCACTGATGGCGCAGGTTTGTTGTCATGCTCAGTTCTGTTGAACACTGTCTGTCCCAGCGTCTTCTCAGTTACTCTGGCAGACATGTTACAGCTTGGCTGCATCTCCTTGACCTGTATGAAGCTTGTGCAGGGTAGAAAGATTGAATGGCGTAGAAAAACAGGGTAGAAAAAATTGTTTGGTCCATTTTCTAGCATATTGGTCTTAAATGTGTTGACTGTTGGCTTATGTACATTACCCAGGCACACTTCTCCTATTACTACCCAACCCAGGTCCAGTCGTTGGGCAAAGGGAGCATTGTTTGGTCCATTGACCTGCTGCCTGACCTTGTGTGCCCTGATGACATCTCTTCCGAGTAGCAGCAGTATTTCTGCTTTTGGTTCCAGTTCTGGGATATGCTTAGCAATGTGTCGGAGATGAGGCTGGTGTAGAACTGCACACGGCGTTGGAATTTCAGACCGATTATTCACAATCTCATGACACTCAATGAGTGGTGGAAGAGAGATGAGAACTTTTCCATCCAGTGACTCAATCTGAAATCCTTCTGCTTTCTTGCCAGATGTTTCTTGGGTACCAGAGCAAGTTCTGAGATAATATGAAAATGGTTTGCTCTCCACGTCAAACAGCTCGAAGAACTCTGGTCTGGCTAATGAACGATTGCTCTGGTCGTCCAGAATTACATAGGCTTTGATGGCTATTTCCTTGGAACCCATAGGGTATATCTTTACGAGGCAGATTTTTGAACATGAGCTGCTCCACTGACCTGGACCGCAAACTTCTGTACAGCTCGTACCAACAACAGCCTTGTTGGAATGATCTTCTCCCTCCCCGCCGTCCTCTTGTGACGGTGAAGGAGCCTTGACTGCTTGAGATGTTGGACCAGGGTGCATGGCCGCATCATGATATATGCTGCCACATTCAGTGCACTTCACGGAAGACTTACAATCTTTAGCGAGGTGAAAGATTGAAGAACAGCATTTGAAACATATTCCTTTCTCCTTGAGGAAGGCCTTTCTATCGTCGAGGAGCTTGTTTCTGAATGTTCTGCATTTTTTCAGGGGGTGTGGTTTATTATGCAATGGACATATTTTGTTAGGGTCGTCATTGGCGGCACACACATCTGTTTTGTGCACTGAGATGGGTTTATTAGTATGGAAACTCTTCAAAATGGATCTGTCTGCTTTTGTAGGTGTTGTAGCACTGCTTTGATACATAAAGCTAGGGTCGTTTCGCTTCTTTGCCTCAGAGCACAAAAAGTTACAGAAATACTCAAAGGGAGGAAAGTAACCGTGATTGTTTTCTTTGTACCATGACCCAGAAGTGACCCACTTGTCCTGAAGCCCATATGGAAGTTTCTCAACAATAGGCCCAATTCCACGTGAAGTGTCGAGGTATAACAGACCTGTTAGATAACCATCTTCTTTAGCACCTTGGATTTCCATTAACAACTCTCAGAGTTCACGTAATTTGGTGTGATCTTTAGCAGAAATCTTAGGAAAACTGTCCAACCGCTGAAACAGTGACTTTTCAATAACTTCTGACGCAGCATAGCATTCATCTAGTCTATCCCATGCTTTGCGTAAAGCAAGATTGGGATTGTTAACATGCACCGAACGTATGCGTTTTACCTGTTCGCCAGATTCCTTTCCCAGCCATTTAGTCATGAGGTCCAATTCTTGAGTCGCTGTGAGATGAACTTCACAAGCTGCGCTGGTGAATGAGGAAAACCATGACCGATAATTCTCTGGCTTATCATCAAATTGGTACAGTCCTGAATTAACAAGGTCTCGTCGTGCTAGATACTGTGCCAAAGGCTCTGCATGAGGTGGCGTGCCAGCTGAAGGAATGTATCGAGGAACATATGACTTAGCATGTGCGTTCATGATGGGGCCTGTCCTTCTGACTTCTGACTTCATCACACCTGCAGACAGATCAGGTAAGTTTGCTGCAGGTAAGTACATACTATCAGCTTTCTCAGACTTCGGCTTGTTGTTGATAGACTGTGTACGTAAAATATGTTTCGCAGGCGGGCTCCATGTTATGAAGCTGGCGTGTGAGTCAGCGTGGAATAGAGGAGCAACAGGTAAGAGTGGAGAGGGGGAATAACTCTGAAGATTGATTTGAGAATTGACATATTCACTGACACGTTCAATTTTAACTTTCTCTGATTCAGATCCTCCTCTTTCAACTGCAGCATGCGTTGCCAGTTCTGCATCTTCCAGCACTTGTGCTTCCACTGCAGCCACATCAGCTTCTAGATGTAACGTTAACACTTCCAACTCAGTGTCTATTCTTACTGTTTCCAGCTGATTTTGAGCTTCTTTTGCAGCCTTTTCCATCTTCAGTTTAGCCTCTTGGCTAGCATATGACGCTCTCACTTTAGCAGCTTCAGCCCTGGCCCGGGCATGGGCTACACTCGCAGATGATGCAGATGACTTGCCGCTTCTAGCGCTGTACACAGACGACTTGCTGCTCGTTGCCATCTTAACCACTTTAAACATCAAATGGTGCTTTTTCACTGTAGTGTTCTCGTGCAGTGTGTTGAAACTCTGACTAAACACTAAGTTAAACCATGCAAATGAAGACAGAGTCGTAGTATATTTGATGCTTTACTGTCACTCTTCCTCTTTTACATGTAGTGGTGAAAACTGTAATAAAACAATACAGCAATATTCAGTGTCCATTTCTTGAGTAACATTACATTGTGAATGATTATAACATTAATATACAATGCCATTCTCAATGTAGCAGCAGTTATACAGGCCATCAGCATTGTTATGAGCTTGTACACAATAGTAAACTTCGCTTTTAGCAATCTTATTAAACATCATCTTTTTAACAAAATCTCTACACATATATGATCTTTAACATTTCTAATATCACATAAATAAACTTACAGCATTGCCTCTATGATGCTTTAGGTGGATGCAAGTGGATTAAACACCGAGAGCACACCATGTCTTTCTCATTGATTCCATGCAGTACCAGGAAGGACAAACAGGAAGTGAATTAATAGGAAGTGACATCATCACATGACAAATACTCTAAAAGTTAAATTCCTTAAAGGACAACACAAAAAGAATTAAATAAACTTATCACTTCATCTAAAACAACAACATGTTTATTAGATCCTATACCAACTGAACTACTGAAAGAAGTGTTACCTATAGTGGAAGAGCCTCTTCTCAATATTATTAACTCATCTTTATCTTTAGGTCATGTTCCAAGAACGTTCAAGCTGGCAGTTATAAAACCTCTTATTAAGAAACCACAATTAGATCCAAATAACCTAGCAAATTACAGACCCATTTCGAATCTTCCATTTATGTCAAAAATATTAGAAAAAGTTGTGTCCGCTCAACTCGGCTCTTTCTTGCAAGAAAACGACATCTATGAAAAGTTTCGGTCTGGATTCAGGCCACATCATAGCACTGAAACTGCGCTTGTTAGAATCACAAATGATTTACTTTTAGCTTCGGACCAAGGCTGTATCTCAGTACTAGTTTTACTTGATCTTAGTGCTGCGTTCGACACCATAGATCACACAATACTCTTAGATCGACTACAAAATTACACCGGTGTTCAAGGACAAGCATTAAGCTGGTTCAGGTCATACTTATCTGACCGCTACCATTTCGTCTACTTAAATGGAGAAAAATCGATCATAACTTCTGCAAACTATGGAGTGCCGCAGGGATCGGTGTTAGACCCTTTATTATTCTCAATATATATGCTGCCACTTGGTAATATTCTAAGGAAACATGGAATTAGTTTCCATTGTTATGCTGATGACACTCAAATATATATTTCATCACGGCCAGATGTATACGCTAAATTATCCAAATTGACAGATTGTGTTAAAGATATAAAAGATTGGATGACGCATAATTTTCTTTTATTAAATCCAGACAAGACAGAGGTAATACTTATCGGTTCTAAAAACCGTCCACAAAACCTTTCACAGCACGACTTTAACATAGTAGGATGCCCTGTTACTTTATCCGCTACAGTAAAAGACCTGGGTGTTACATTAGACTGCAACCTGTCTTTTGAAAGGTATATTTCATATGTTACAAAAACAGCCTTTTTCCACCTTAGAAACATTGCTAAACTACGTAATATGCTATCAGTCTCTGATGCAGAAAAGTTAGTTCATGCATTCATGACCTCGAGACTAGATTACGGTAATGCTTTATTAGCTGGTTGTCCTGCATCTTCAGTAAACAAGCTACAGTTAGTCCAAAATGCAGCCGCTACAGTTCTTACTAGATCAAGAAAATATGATCATATAACACCGATTTTATCATCACTTCATTGGTTACCTATAAAGTTCCGTATTAATTACAAGATACTGCTGTTGACTTATAAAGCTCTAAATGGTTTAGCTCCAGTCTATTTAACGGATCTTTTATCGCCTCACAATCCATCGCGCTCTTTAAGATCACTAAATTCGAGGCTTCTGGTCATTCCTAGGATATCCAGATCCACCAAAGGAGGGAGAGCATTTTCACATTTAGATCCGAAGCTCTGGAATAGCCTTCCTGATATTGTTCGTTGCTCAGACTCGCTCTCCCAGTTTAAAACTAGACTGAAGACGCATCTATTTAGCCAGGCATTCATATACATTTTTTATCTTACAGTTACTGTAAATTCGGCCTCTAGTTCATAAACGCCAGAGGAGAACTGGCCCCAGACTGAGCCTGGGTTCTCCCAAGGTTTTTTTTCTCCATTGGGTCATCTGATGGAGTTTTAGGACACCGTTAGGTCACTGGATGGAGTTTTTCGGTTCCTTGCCACTGTTGCCTTTGGCTTGCTCAGTTGGGGATATTCAAATTAATTAACCAATCATACCATTGATCAGCTCTACCAAACTTGGATGTCTTTTTTTTCCAGTAATAAACAAACATTGTTAAGTTGTTTTGATTGATACTGTGAAGCAGCTTTGATACAATCTGTATTGTGAAAAGCGCTATATAAATATATTTGACTTGACTTGACTTAATAAAGTTCTTAAGAGTTTAGAGATAACTTGCACACATGAGGGTGTGTCTTCCAGGCAAATGGCATCCGGCTCCCAAAAGGTGTAAACTCTGAATGCAAATTCCCATTGTTAGCAAATGTTTCCATGCGAAAGAAGTTTCTGTCTATATAAAGAAATGCAGCAAGAGGCTCAGTGTGATTTGTAGCTCAAATTAGCCCATGATGCGGAGTGTGGGCAAAGACACTCAGCATCATGTATTTTCAAATGTCAGGTTAGCATCTTTTCTCTTTATTCCAGAGCATTTGATGTTTTGTATTTATTATCTTTGAACTGATTATAAAAATTGGCATGATACATTTACCTGACATAATAAATTGTAAACATTTGATTTTATTCTGACTGACTCTGAAATTGTTTTCCCAAGTGGATTCGTGTGTTACCGGAAGTCTGCGTCAGGTTCATGAGTTCACACTTACATCAATTAAACAGAGTAAAGATTATGCGTATTTGGCGTGCTGTCCGGGGGGAGGGCTTCGAGCTCTGAATTTTTGCCCAAACCCAGAGTACTCCCCCTGCTGTAAGTGTATTTAGGACTAGAAGTGAGGAGATGGGGTGGTGGAGGGATGCTGTTAAACTGTCAACGAACGGAGGTAAGTTTGCTGTATATATACACCTCTTGACTGTTGATTGAGTTGATTAGCAGAATGTGCTCCACTCGTGTCTAATTAGGTTTGATTGTCTGAGTGTGCTCCACGTGTGTTTAATTAGGTTTAATTTTCTGAACGTGCTCCTCCCAAACTTTGTTAATAAAACATAATTTCACGAGTTCACACTGACACCAATTAAACAGAGTACAGATTATGCATATTTGGCGTGCTGTCCGGGGGGAGGGCTCCGAGCTTGGAATTTTTGCCCGAACCTCGAGTACTCCCCCAAAAGCAAAAAGACCAAAGGACAGCCGCCCGACTAAAGACCCCCCAAAACACAGAGATTTGGCCGGCTGACGTTTGGAGAATAAGCCTGGTTGCTTGACCAGGAGGACCTGCTGGTTCACGAACAAGGAGCAGTCGTAATTGAAACAACCAGTCGGGAGCCCTACCGGCCGATAAACGAGGAACAGCGTGATTTAAGCCGCCTGACCAGGAGGGCCCGTGTTGCCGTTTCTTGACAGGAGCAGCTCATTGTGCTAGGCGGACGGGCCCTACTGGCTGTCGAATGGGGAGCAGCAAGATTTGGGAATGCCCGATCGGGTTGGCTCATGCCGCGACTTGACAGGAGTAGTTCACGGTTGTCAGACGAGTGAGGTCTGCCAACCGATGGGCGGGGAGCAGCGAGGTCAAAGACAGCCGACTGAGAAGGCCTATGAAGCTTCCGACGGGGGCAGCTCACGGCGTCGGGCTGAGTGGAGTAACGAATTTTGGAAGCCCGGCCAGAAGATTTCTTGTTGTGTCCACTGGGAAATCGATACCTGCTGGATTGGAAAGATAAAACATAGATGAATGCTATGTCCGCTGGGAGACCAATGCTCACTGGACAGAGAACGAGGAAGCCTAGATGCTTGCTACGTCCGCTGGGCGACCGATGCTTGGTGGACGGAAAGAGGAAACCTAGATGCACGCTACGTCCGCTGGGAGACCAATGCTCGCTGGACGGAGAAAGAAAAACAGATGCATGCTACGTCCGCTGGGAGACCAATGCTCGCTGGACAGAGAAAGAGGAAACCTAGATGCACGCTACATCCGCTGGGAGACCAACGCTCACTGGACGGAGAAAAGAGGAAACCTAGATGCATTCTACGTCCACTGGGAGACCAATGCTCGCTGGACGGAGAGAGAGGAAGCATGAGTGCTGTGCAAGGAGAGTTCTTGCTGCGTCCACTGGGAGATCAACGTTTGCTGGACGGAGAAAGGGTTATGGGAATATTAGTTCTGAATAGTGAGGTACTGGAGTTGGGGATTGGTCCGCCTCAGGAGCCAGTGTCCTGGATTTCTGAAACTGGACGCGAGACAGAGAGTCAGCGATTTGATTTTCTGACCCGGGGAAATGTTTAGCAATTATGATAAATTGATCACACGCTGAGATCCAAATTAGGCGTCTTAAGAGTGGCATTAGAGCTGGTGAATGGGAACGGCCTTTATTAATGCATTGAACAGTTGCTTCGTTGTCGCAATGCACTAGAACACTGCTGGTGGCCCATCCTTTTCCCCATAGGAAAGCTGCTAATCTACAAGTGGGTAAAGCTTGAATAGTTCTTGTGTCCTGGAGTTGGGGGGGCCATGGAGACACGAACCAGCGTCCTTGGTAGAAATCCCCGAAGCCGACTGAGGGGGCCGCATCTGTGAATAATTGGATATCGACTGGAGATTGAACGAGATTGTTATAGAAAAAAGATAGGCCGTTCCACTGTTTTAGGAAAGTTATCCATAACCTGAGTTCGTCGCGGCACGTCTGAGATATGGAAATGAGGTCCTCTAGCACGTGAACTGGAGAGGCGAGAGAGAGGAGATGCGAAATGAAAGGGCGACCTTGTGGAATGATACGCATTGCGAAGTTTAAGTGGCCGAGCAGGAATAGGAGTTCGCGTTTGGAACAATTTGAGCTGTCTATGAGGATAGATGAGACGAGTATGATCCTGTCGATTTTTTCCTTTGGCAGGGAAGCCTGGAATTTAACTGAATCTAAGTTAATGCCGAGGAACTCAATGGATGTGGCGGGACCCATGGTCTTTCGCTGGGTGATGGGAATGCCGAGCTCAGAAAAAACTTTTTGAACGGTGAGGATATGAGCGGTTAGGATGGCGTCGGGAGGTGAAATAATTAGGAAATCGTCTAGCAAGTGACTGAGGTGAGGAATTGCGTGATTGTTCGACAAAATCCAGCAACAACTTCTGATAACATGTCAAAAATTGTGGGGCTGCTTTTGAATCCGAAAGTTAAGCATACGGAAAAATAGAATTTTCCGTGCAAGCATACACCGAATAAGTGCCATGAATCCGGATGAATGGGCATCACTTTGAAGGCAGAAGTGATGTAAATTTTGGCAAGCCAAGCTCCCCGACCCACGATTTTCACCATATTGACCGCCTTATCTATGTCGTGGTATTTGAGAGAAAATTCGTCAAGAAGGATCAAGCTGTTAATGCTTGGGAATGGAGAATTATGTGGGGCTGACAGATCGATTATAAGGCGTTTTTTACCTGAAAATTTTCTTGTAGCCACTCCAATGGGGCTAATACGAAAAACTTCAAAAGGTGGAACGTCGAAAGGGCCAATCATGAATCCTGACTCGGCTTCTTTTTTAATCAGGTTGTCTACTACGTCGGGCTCAGCAAGAGCAGATTGGAGATTATTACAGACGTTATTTCGAGAGAGTGGGCATTCCACACCGGGTGGCGACCCGGACAGAGCACTTGGCGGAGAAGAGCTTGTGGTAGGTGTAGAAGTGCCCTCCTCCATAGGACAGCGCTAGTTCGAATATAATTGAAAGGTAATCCTTCAATTCGAGCCGCCTATGGGGGAAGACTGAGCAAATTACCTCTGAGAAACGTCTGAAAGCAATAGTGAACTCGGAAAAAGAAAGTAAATGTGATGAATGTGGCTTTGGATTTTTTAAAGTGACAGAAAAATCCCCGCAATCTATTTGCCGGTTTGATTCGGATACGGGTAACAGAGAGAGAAGAGATGAAAGAATTACGTCCGCACCTGACAGGATCTGTGCTCGGATGTTGTGAGACACTGGGAGCGGCTCCACAGCGACTGCGTTCAATGGGGCGGGCATCTGTGTTGCTGAGAAGAGAGAGTGCTGAGATTTTGCCTGGAGGAGAGAGCTGGAAGGGAAAAGAGCCGGGGCTGCGATTGTCAGTGGAGGAGGCCTTATGCTTGGATAGGCCTCTGGGGCTTGGGGAGGTAGATTGAAAGAAGCATGAGAAGGAAAAGAAGGTTGAAAATGAGAAGAGTGGGCTTGTGCTGCAAGCGGAGGCAGCCTCATGCTTGCTTGAGCTGATGGAGCTTCAGGCCACTGAAAAGAGGAGGGGTTAGTAGCTGTCGCAAAAAAAGGTTGTAATGATTGGGCCTCCGTTGCTAGCGGAGGCAGCCTCACACTAGCATCTAGAATGGGTGCTGAAGGCCACTAAAAAGGAAAAGGATTGGAAACAGCGGGAGCAACAAACTGATATGCTGAGGGGGGTCCGGCGGGCCTGCCTGCAACCGGCGCTGCAGCCTGCCGGTGTGGTTTGATAGCGGAGGGAAACTGGGGCGTGGCCCAAGCTCGCTGAAGGCCTGCCGCTGTGGCCTGATGCTGGAAGTGAGCTGGTTTTGGTGCGGTGAGATGATGGTGTTGTTGAGCGAGGTGAATCCTGAGCTTTGCAGGCTTCGCTTTGCCTATTGGCCGTTTTGGGGGCCGGCGTGGACTTTGGAGAGGGGTTAGCTGGTTGCAAGGATACATAGAGGGCGCACAGTTCCGCTTTATTCATCCTTCCCAATAACTGAACATCCGAATTGATCAGTGCTTGCCTCAACCCTATGACTGTCCACTTCCCAATAGGTGGAACTGTTGGGGCGGCCGAGCGATAGGAAGATGCCAGGGAGGAATTTTGATGTCTCTCTGGTGGAGGCGAGGGCTGGCCTCGGCGTCTAGGCGAACGTGTAGCTGTTCGGGCAGGCTGGTGGCCGCGCAAAGAAGTCTGGGGCTCGGTTGCGATGTCTTGCGGAGAAGGAGTGGTCCTAGGGTCGGCAGATGGCGGCCGAGGATCCGGAGAGAGGTTAGACTCGTCATCAGACGGGAAGAGCTGGAGTTTTGACATGGTAGCAAAAAGGGCGAACCAATATGCTGTTAAACTGTCAACGAACGGAGGTTAAGTTTGCTGTATATACTCTTGACTGTTGATTGAGTTGATTAGCAGAGTGTGCTCCACTCGTGTCTAATTAGGTTTGATTGTCTGAGTGTGCTCCACGTGTGTTTAATTAGGTTTAATTTTCTGAACGTGCTCCTTCCGAACTTTGTTAATAAAACATCATTTAGTGACGACTAATATTTGGCACTAATTCAAGTGTACTTGGTTCGCAAAGACAAGAAGTAAATTTTCTGTTTAGAACAGCAAAAATGCTGCTGAACAATCTAAATTTGGGTGGGTCTTACCTCTGTTTTAATTTAATGTTACTTTAGATAAGTGTAAATGGGAAACCTTGGCATGGTCAATCATGGAAGTAATATTGGTCTACTTATATCTGTAGTAGTGGCCATACCTCTGCCTGAAGTAAATGTTACTTTAAATTCAAGTGTATGCAAAACCACGGGGCTATACCAAAGTATCTTTGATTGTGTAAGCGTGAATGCGACCATCTCAGGTATATAGCCCATTACCTCTGTTTAGTAACCGAAGCTGGCGAGCTTGTGATCGTGAGACCCGTGTTAAACAGAAGGCATGAGGACCTCAAAGCGACATAGTTTCCTAATATGAACAGGTAAAATATAAGTAAAGAGTTGAAAAGAATAGTCAAATGTGCTGCTAAACTATTATATAAATGAATATTAACCAACTAGCATTCTAACCTTAATTCGAGGTCGTGATAAAATGGAGTCAGATAAGTTTGATTGGAACTAAATTACTTTGCCACGTGGAAAGACATTAACGCGCAGAGACCTTCACCCGTTCTATCGGATGCCGCCATTGGACCGATTTAGACAAGCTTACAAAGTTAAAATAGTCCATGTGACTACAGTGGTTCAACCTTAATGTTATGAAGGGAGGAGAATACTTTTTGAGTGCAAAAAAATCCAAAATAATGACTTTATTCAACAATTTCAGAAAGCTCTTGAATTTCATCAAAAATATCTTAATTTGTTTTCCGAAGATCTTACGACATGAGATCTTTGGAATGACATGAGGGTGAGTAATTAATGACAGAAATTTCATTTTTGGTGAACTAACCCTTTAAGACTGAAGAAATATTGAAGAATCCAAGAAAGCAGCATACATTTAAACATAATAGACTAAGAAGAAGACAAATTATTGCCGTAATTACATGAAGATTCCATATTGACATCTTTGAGAATTTGTTTCTGCTTCAGTGTAAAAAATAAACCCTGTAATTGTGAGATGAAGTTTAAAATAAGAAATAAACATTATGAAATATAGTCACAATTGCAAGATATAAAGACACAATTACAAGAAATATAATTTTTTCAAAATTCCATATGTAAAGTAGCGATTATTAAAAATAAAGTTACAGTAATGAGAAAATATACTGAAGTTATGGAATTAAAGCTGCAATTACGAGATATACAGTCTGTCACAAGGTGGCTATAATTAAATGCATGATGACAAGGAATACAACAAAAAAAGTCTTTAATTTTTAATCCAATTTGGAACTCTCTGGAAATCTCAAGGAATAAGCAAAATAACACAACCCCGTAAATTAACGAAAATCAACACAGAATAAAGAACTGTGAGCACTGAAGGCTTAAATACACAGGGAGTAATCAACAGAAACTAAAACAGGTGCGTAACATAATCAGTAACCAAGGAAATTAACAAGGGAAACAGGCGGGCAGGCAGACCTACAAGGTAGGTGTTCAAAAATGCATGGAGAATACTTTTAAGTGTGTGATTGATGGTGAATTAATTGTTCAAACCTGAGGCAACGATTTCACAGTCAGCCACCTGCCTGGGAGTGTGATTACATTACAGATTGCTCATCTGAAATCAAAAATATAATTTTCTTCTCAGGACTGCATCATCAGTGTCCTGATGAGGAGATGATGCCATGTAAACAGACCCCCATCAATTCGTTTCTCATAACCCATAATCATTCAACACATAAACTTCTGCTCATCAGCTTGTGCAGTAAAATATATGAAAATGTACATTGCAAAGGATGTTTTAAACATTTCCCTTTGAAAAGTTAGCTCACTTTATTAAAGTCGGCATTAAATGTAAGTTGTGATAATGTTTTCTTCCCTATTGTAATGAACATCTGAGTGAAACGGTTTCTCGAACAAAGAAAAATTGTAAGGCGGGACTTGATTTTGTCCATCAATAATTGATTGGATCGTTGGATAGATGACATTTGCTATCACTGCGATCTCATGTAAGTTACAGGTTGTCCTGCCTTTGCGGCAGTAAACACATCATCAAAGAAGATAAGAGATGTCGCTGCAAATGGGAGGGGAAGTTATTTTGGTAACACTTTATAATAATGGTCAGTCATTTACAAGTAATTATGCAGGAAGTAATGCAGGACTAATGAATAGCACTATGTGGCGAGCAGGACGAGACCGAAGGCTGTGAGAGAGTGGCACGAGGCTGGTGGCGTGATTACTGATGAGCGCCACCTGCGCGACCCACTGGTCTCGTATCTCTCACGAAGGAGCGGAAGCATAAAAGGAGGAGCGACGACAGTGGAGATCGAGAGAGGAACAGGCCTGAACCTGTGTTTTGTTTTGTTTGTGTTTTATTATGTGACAGCAGCCATCCGTGAGGGGCTGCTGTCTTTTACTTTCATTTTGTATTTTTTTATTTTTTTATTAAATGTCTTAAATTTTCGCCGGTTCCCGCCTCCTTCCCATAACATCTGAACCTGTATACTACATTAACACTTCAGATATTCAGCTATACTACTATTAACTAATATGGAAACAAGCTAAACTAATCAGTAAGTAATATCGAATTTATTACTAATAATAGTAGCTGAAGTGTTAATGTAGTACTACTCATTAGTCCTGGATTACTTCCTGCATAGTTACTTATTAATGACGGACCATTATTATAAAGTGTTACCGTTATTTTGATTAAAGATTATGAGGGAACATGAATAATAAAAAATATATATATATGTTCATGGATAAATCATTTATAATAAATACTGCAATATTCCATAAAAAAAGAAAAAGAAAGAATTTTGATTTCATGGTGACATTAAAGGTGTCATGAGATAATATATTTGTTGTTTCTTTTAACCAATATGGTTTTTCTTCTCTCCTTAGAAATGGACTCGGTGAGGATTATCCTTTACTCACTTGTCTTTCTCCTGAGTGTTTTTGGGAACTTGCTGATCATTGTGGTCCTGATAGTGAACAAGAGAATGCGGACTGTCACCAACTCCTTCCTGCTCTCGCTGGCCATTAGTGATCTCATGATGCCCATCTTCTGCATGCCCTTTAATCTCATCCCCAACCTGCTGGAGGACTTCATTTTTGGAGCTGCGATGTGCAAGACAGTCGCCTATTTCATGGGTGAGGAGCGTTCAATTAAGCTTTCTCAAGTGGAAGATTCATGTTCGATTCTTCTTTGTCATTGATCATTGTTAAATAATGTATTAAACACTTAAGTACACTTTCATTACAGAGCCAAACCTTATAATATAAAAAGCTTAATGATTACATTTTTAGATTATTAGGGTTGGAAATAAACTCTGCCGAACAGTGGCACCTGGGCCAAAGTTGCTTCCTCCTGCTCTGTTTTTTGGGTGAACATCTGATTATAGTATTTTGTTATAATTTGTAACATAATTTGGAGTGCTAATGCCAAGCATACATTTTAATTACTTTTGGCAATTCATAATTTTTTCATTCATAATTAGGCATAATTACATATTTCTGAAATAAAACTCTGTTGTGATTTGAGCTGTCTATATCTATATATATATGCGGCCCCTTTGCACTGCAAAACAAATAATTTTGTCCTCACTTATGCAGAGCTTTTTTTATATAAGGACTAGGTGTTTAGGAAATTGTTGCAGTGGTTTTTGTTGCCATGTAATGCTTTTGAAGAAAATAACATTCAAGGGGCTCTTATTTAGGTTTGTGAATGGACTAAACGATTGAACACGGTAGTTTATTAGGATGTCATCATCTATTGTGACAGCAATCATATATTAATTTGACAAGCAGACAACTGTTTTATACACTAGGCTTAAAGCACTTAAATCACTTTCCAGAACACTGACGCATCCTGCTCAGCTTAATACATCATCTAGGCATATCTAGTTAAGCTCTCTGGGAGCCCCTAAAAGCTCAGCCCATCTACTCTCAATTATAGTTTCAGTCTGATTTGACTATAGACGTTGCACTTCACCATTAATTAGTCATTGACTGTGTTATTTCTCCTGTGATGTCTCTTCCTCCTTGAGCAACACCTTTTCATGCCCCACATCATACTAACACTAATTGATATGAGACATACATTTTTGTGAAACCTGTGGGGCATCAGATTGAAAAGGAATGATTCAAAGAAACTGGTAAGACATAAGATCATTAAGAAGATCACAAACACTCAAAAAAACAATTCATTGCATGAACTCAATTAAGTTTTGGGCAGGATTTCCATACAATAAATATATGTAGCCCCAACTCAAACTGAGTACATCCATTCAACAGAATGTAAATCAGTTAGCCTAACTCATTTGTATCAAATAATGCAAAAGAATATAAACGAGTGAGGCTAAATTATTTTTATCAAATACTTATTACAAACCAGACTGACTTTATTTCTGTCAGACGTCTACAAAAGTTTTATTGAGAATTAACAGGGGTTTAACTCTATGTTTTTCATTTGATGGAATCAAATGATTGGGGCTACATATATTTATTGGATGGAAATCCTGCCCACAACTTAATTGAGTTAATCCAATGAATCATTTTTTTGAGTGAAGAATGCTGTGCCTATAGCAAGAAACTTAATTTTTTTCAGAGCATTCCATCTCATTCTTATTCTGTTTTTCTTTGTTATAATTTGACTGCGTTTCATAAAATATCTTCATGACAGCAGTATTTTACTTGAAACTGTGGTTACCAATTACATTAAATTATATATATTTATTATAAACACTGTGTGTAATAATTGCCAGCAATTTACAGGATTAAAGAGTTTTATTGTACAATAAAACTCAGTACTGTAGTCAGAAATTTACAGTGAAATGAATGGGTAATTTTCTTACGAATTACTGTTAATCAACAGCAAAATGATGCTGACATCACAGTAATTTAGATAGATAGATAAATTTTTTATTTGTCCTCGAGAGTACATTTGTTTCGACCATAGATGCATACATAACACAAACACACATAACATGTTAAATTATTAACATATCATAATACAATCAAAAATAGTTGCTGACATCACAAAAAAACAACAAAACAACAACAAAGAATTTACTGCTCTTGTCTTACTGTGAATTCACATGTAAAGTTGTCTTTAACCATGCTACTGTAAGAAATTGTATTGTTTAGTACTGTAATCGTTTTGAATTCACAATAATGGTGATTAGTGTTCCATTTGCTTGGAATCTTGGACCTTGCATATTCGTATTGAAATTTCTGATTTAGCCAAGTCAGAAGTGTGACAAATGAATAAATTTGTTAAAACAATGACAAGGTAGAATATAAAATAAGCTAATTGGCTGATTTTAAATTAGTCAAACTGCTATTATTAGCATTATTTCAACATAAAGATTTACCAGTATCTTATTTCAAACTCATTATTGTTTGTAGATGGATATTTCACATTAGTAAAGCAGCTGCTGAGATTTATCTTTTGAAGGGTGTGACATCATCTTGCAACACAACTTTTTTTCTTCGATCAGCTAATGATGCACAGACTGGCTGCGTTCCAAACCGCATACTCAATGAGTAGGTACTTAATTTCAATGAGTACTTACTTAACGAGCTCTAAAAGAGTAGGTACTTTATAGCCAAATCTCGTTAAGTATAAATGCGATCCGGACATCATCCGCCATGTTGACGTTATCATGTGACCTAAGACGCGTTATCACAAGCGCAACAACTTAAAAGATGAACGACACGTTTAATACATCTATCTGTAAATATCTTTATATTGATGAGACTTGCTCATTTTGTGGTATTGTTGAAGAAACAGCTGCCAATTTATTTTGTGAATACATTTAGGGTTGATTTAAGTTGTTATATTTTAAACCCTACTAATGTGACCCAAAGTTCCTTATAACGATTTTTTTTAAGAAACCCCAAAATTGTCATCTCTTGAATATGTTGTTAATTTCTTTATTTTATACCCAAAAAGTTTCTACTTTTCCTCTTTTCTTGATAAATTTACCTCTCGTTTCATCCCTCAGACTTATAACAACAAGACTATTTTTTAATGTATTATGAAGAACTATTTAAAGATATTTAGCCTTGTTATTGTTATTTTTTCCTGTGTATAAATATCATATTATGATGTAGCCTACACAAACCAATGATCTTTATGTTCCCTTTCGTTGTCACTCCGAGTTACGTCGGATGACGACGAATGGGGTTTCGCTTAGAAAGCCTATCAGCTTCGAGTATTACAAAACGAGCCTATGGCAACGAAATGCCATGGGTCTGCGGAATTTGCATAACGTAACTCCGCCCCACCTCGTGGGTATAAAAGGAGGAAGTCCGCAACAGCAGTTTATGTTTTCGCTTCGGAGCCAAGTGTATTCTTCTCTCCACAAGCCATCTCTGAATTGTCAGCTTTACAAACGAGTACCTCGAGTGTTGGTGTGACGGCGATCTACGGCGAGCGCGTGCTTCCTGCTGATCTGTTGCAGTGGTCTGCCAGTCGGTGCGTGTCTCCCCGGGTGCTTCAACACTTGAGTTTTCTCTCACTAAAAAAGAGAAACCGGCTCGCCCGTGCATTTCAAAAAAAAAAAAAAAAAAAAAAATGAATGGTGCGGCAGCTTGGTATCGGACTCTGATGGGCACGAGCGTTGTCTAGTATGTTTGGGCTTGATCATGCTAGAGCAGCGCTCGTGGATGACTCATATTTCTCCATGGAAACATGATCATCGCGTCATTAAGGTCGAGACTCGGTGAACCCCCGATCTTCGGCTGGTGGCCAGGGTGACCTGAGGGTTTCGGTCTGGAACAAGGCGCCGACTATGTGTCCGCGACCCCAGCCCCCCTCTTCAATGACGGTGCCCGCTAGTGAACAGGTGATTTCCCACGGGTCTACCCTCTGGTGGCCCGTGTGTTTCATTTGAAGCTACAGAGGATGATATTATGTTTGTAGCAGCTTCACTAGGTGGGTTTGATTTTCCTGGAAGTGACGACTCGTCGAGTCTGATCCGGAGATGACGGCCATGCTTTCCCGGGACGATTGGTTTTTGGGTGAGGCCGCCGACCCTCGTCCACGGCAAACCCCAATACCGTTCTTCCCGGACGTGCATGATGAGATCAGGGGCCATTCGCTGATCTCATCCGCTGCCCGTGGGTACACTGGGGTTCCCCCGGCTGAACGCTCTGTTGCGATGCTATGTGTCCTCAGAGTGCTTCTTCTCGGCGCAATCCTAAGCACCCGTCCGTGGCCTGTAGTTTTTCGTCTACGCTTGTGGCGAGATCCTATAGCGCCACGGGACTGGCGGCCGCCTCACTGCGGCCATGGTCATTCTGCTGGTCTACCTGACCCAGATGCTCATGGACCTGCACGAGGGCGGGACTGACCCAGGGCTCTTCACTGAGCTGCACGCCGCCACTAACCTTGCTCTCTGAGCGACGAAAGTGGCCGTACGCTCCCTGGGTCAGGTGATGCTCACCATTCGGTGGCCGTACCTGTTTGATGTGCTGGATGTCGCGCGGACCCGTCTGTCCGACATTCCCATATCCCAGGTCGGCCTCTTCGGCGGTGCGGTTGAGGGCTGGCCCAACAGCCCTCAGCCGTCCATGAGCAGACTGACGTTGATTCTGTCCCGACGGCCCCGCCGTCCGCTCAGATCCCTCGGTCTGCCCACCGCCAAGGGCGCCCTTCCGCGGCTCCCACCCTGCCCGTTCACCCGGGCCGGCTCTGGGGGCCGCGGGCGGACGCCACAGCCCTCTCTAGCCCCGCCCCCCGCTACACGCCGGGTTAAGTGGCGCTCCTGAGACGGGCTCCTCGGGGATGGAGCAGGTTGAGGTCGACTCTGTCCCGACGGCCCCGCCGTCCGCTCAGGTCCCTCGGTCTGCCCACCGCCGAGGGCGCCCCCCCGCGGCTCCCACCCCGCCCGTTCACCCGGGCCGGCTCTGGAGGCCGCGGCCGGACGCCACAGCCCTCTCCAGCCCCGCCCCCCGCTACGCGCCGGGTTAGGTGGCGCTCTTGAGAGAGGCTCCTCAGAGATGGGACTCAGTTCTTTCCAGGAGTTGGGAGCAGGACCACTCCTTTCCCCGGTGGAGGGCCGGAGAAGAATCCTTATTCGCAAAGAACTGAAAAAACTCTTCTGAAAAAAAAGTTCTGAAAGAACTCTCCCGTCTCTGAGCACACAGAGTTCTCGGACGACAAAGAGCGCCGCCCTCTAGCCGTGCTCTCCTCGTCCCCCTCTGTCCCAGAGGTGGTTGACATGGCGTGCCGTCCACGGACCGCTGCGCCCCGTCCCCCTCTGTCGCCAGACCCCTAGCAGAGCAGGCCCCCGCGGGACGACCAGCCTGGTCCTCCCCTGGCCCCCTCTGCCAGGGCGCGGTCGCTAACTGTGCCACCACACCGGGCCGCTATGCCGTCCACGTCTGGGCCAGTTACTCCGCTTCGCTGCCCCTCCGGGGGGACGCCTGTCGTCGCGTGATCCTGCCGGTTCAGTTCCTGGGAGCCTGGCTAGAGCTTCCCCGTCTGTCCCGCTGGATCGCGCGTTCCGTCAGGCTCGGCTTGCGATTCAGTTCGCACGGTCTCCTCCCCGCTTCAGGGGAGTCCGCTCCTCTTTGGTCGGTGGCAATGCCCCCGTCATGAGAGCAGAGATTACCACCCTGCTGGCGAAGGGTGCAATCGAGACTGTCCCTCCAGCCGAGATGAGGTCCAGGTTCTACAGCCCCTACTTCATTGTCCCCAAGAAAACCGGTGGGTTACGGCCAATCCTGGACTTGCGCGTGCTGAACCGCTCCCTTCACAGGCTGCCGTTCAAGATGCTCACCGCCAAACGCGTTCTCGAATGCGTGCGGCCCCAGGATTGGTTTGCAGCGATCGACCTGAAGGACGCCTACTTTCATGTCTCCATTCTTCCTCGACACAGACCGTTCCTACGGTTTGCTTTCGAGGGGCAGGCATACCAGTACGCGGTTCTCCCTTTCGGGCTAGCCCTGTCTCCTCGCACCTTCACGAAGGTCGTCGAGGCTGCCCTTGTTCCCCTTCGGGAACACGGGGTTCGCATCCTGAGTTATATCGACGACTGGCTGATCCTAGCTCACTCTCGAGATCAGGTCTGCGAACACAGGGACCTAGTGCTCCGGCACCTAGCTCGTCTGGGCCTTCGGGTCAACTGGGAGAAGAGCAAACTTTGCCCCGTGCAGAGGATCTCTTTTCTCGGTATGGACATCGACTCGGTCGCCATGTCCGCGCAGCTTACGAGCGAGCGCGCGCAGTCACTGCTGACTTGCCTGAGACATCTCAGGAGCAAGAATGCGGTTCCACTGAAACTTTTTCAGAGGCTCCTGGGGCATATGGCATCTGCAGCCGCGGTCACGCCGCTCGGATTGCTTCATATGAGACCGCTTCAGCTTTGGCTTCGCGACCGAGTCCCGAGGTGGGCATGGCATCAAGGCACGCTCCAGGTACCAGTTACTCCGACCTGCCGTCAGTTCCTCACCCCGTGGTCGAACCTCAGTTTTCTCAGGGCGGGTGTCCCCCTGGAACGAGCTTCCCGGCATGTTGTGGTCTCCACGGATGCCTCCACCACGGGCTGGGGCGCCATGTGCAATGGACATGCTGCTGCGGGCTCCTGGACAGGACCCCAGCGGCTATGGCATGTCAATTGCCTCGAGTTGTTGGCAGTACGCCTTGCCCTGCACCGCTTCCGGGCGTTGCTCAGGGGTCAACACGTACTAGTCCGCTCAGACAATACCGCTACTGTAGCGTACATCAACCATCAAGGTGGTCTACGCTCCCGCCGTATGTCACAACTCGCCCGCCACCTCCTTCTATGGAGTCAGAAGCATCTGAGGTCGCTTCGAGCCATTTTCATTCCCGGAGCCCTGAACTGTGCAGCCGACGAGCTCTCACGGCTTCAGCCCCTCCCTGGAGAATGGCGACTCCATCCCCAGTCGGTTCAGCTGATTTGGGACCAGTTCGGGGACGCACAGATAGATCTGTTTGCCTCTCACGACTCGACCCATTGCGCCCTGTATTTTTCCCTGACCGAGGGCACCCTCGGCACGGATGCACTGGCGGACAGCTGGCAGCCGGGCCGCAAATATGCGTTTCCCCCAGTGAGCCTTCTTGCGCAGACCTTGCGCAAGGTCAGGGAGGACGAGGAGCAGGTCATTTTGGTCGCGCCGTATTGGCCCGGCTGGACCTGGTTCCCCGAACTTTCACTCCTCGCGACAGCACCTCCCTGGCCCATTCCTCTGAGGAAGGACCTTCTTTCTCAGGGACGGGGCACCCTGTGGCACCCTCGCCCCGATCTCTGGAGCCTCCACGTGTGGCTCCTGGACGGCTCGAGGTAGGTTTGAGTACCCTTCCACCAGCGGTGGCGGCTACCATCACTTCGGCTAGAGCGTCGTCCACGAGACACGTCTATGCGTTGAAGTGGAACCTCTTCGTCGACTGGTGCTCTTCTCACCGAGAAGACCCCCGGAGATGCTCAATCAGCGTTGTGCTTTCCATCCTTCAGCAAGGGTTGGAGCGAAGGCTGTCTCCCTCCACCCTTAAGGTCTATGTTGCCGCCATTGCCGCACATCATGACCCCGTTGAAGGTAAGTCGGAGACTAAATCCTCCTCGTCCTCCTCTCGTTCCCTCTTGGGACCTCTCAGTGGTTCTAACTGCCCTGAAGAGTGCTCCCTTTGAGCCCCTGCAATCAGTTGAGCTTAAGTTCCTGTCAATGAAGACAGCGCTCCTGGATGCACTGGTAGGGGTAGGGTTGCACTGGTTGCAGGGTAGGGGACCTGCACGCATTCTCCGTCGACGAAGCGTGCCTGGAATTCGGACCGGCTTTCTCTCACGTGATCCTGAGACCCCGGCCTGGATATGTGCCCAAGGTTCCTACCACTCCCTTTCGGGACCAGGTGGTGAACCTGCAAGCGCTGCCCCCGGAGGAGGCAGACCCAGCCTTGGCACTGCTCTGTCCAGTACGCGCTCTTCGCGCCTATGTAGACAGGACGCAGTGTTTCAGGACCTCAGACCAGCTCTTTGTCTGTTATGGTGGGAAGCTGAAGGGAAAGGCTCTCTCCAAGCAAAGGTTGTCTCACTGGATAGTGGACGCCATTGCCTTGGCATACCAGCAGCAAGGTCGACCGTGCCCCCTTGGTGTGACGGCCCACTCCACCCGGAGTGTGGCATCCTCTTGGGCTCTAGCGCATGGCGCCTCGCTAACAGACATCTGCAGAGCTGCAGGCTGGGCGACACCTAACACATTCGCCAGATTCTATAATCTCCGAGTGGAGCCAGTGTCCTCTCATGTACTCGCTTCAACTAGCTAGTACCGGACCCGCTCAGGTGTCTTCGCTTGCTCGCCATTCCACTCCACGGACTGGATACGTGCGATATTCTCCTCAGGTGAGCTTTTCCGAAAGCCCTGAGCTCCTCCAGCACTCCTGACGTCGGCGCCAGTGTCTCTTGCCTGCGCGTCGGCTAGGTGCATCCCGTGTGCATGGTCCCTCCCCTGAGCGACCCCCACATGTGTATTTCCACTGTAAGCCTCTCTGAGCATGTGTCTTTCCCTTGGCAAGCCACCTTGCCACCCCTGGGGTTGAAATATTCCACCTGCGGCTGGACACCCCAGTGTTCTCCATATGTTTCCTTCGGGTCATATGTGTATTCTCTAAGTCCCCCCCCTCTGGGTTGGCATTAATTGCATACTTCCCCTAGCTTGGGATATGCTTCCCAGTGTACCTTGGTATTCCTGTGTTAAATGGAGTCCTTCGTCCAGTCTATGACAGGGATCTCGATTTACGCAGGGCACTGGAAGACAGCTGAGAAGGTGGCGTGATTAGACTGGTAACCCCATTCGTCGTCATCCGACGTAACTCGGAGTGACAACGAAAGGGAACGTCTCGGTTACGTATGTAACCCTCGTTCCCTGAGTAGGGAACGGAGACGTTACGTCTGCCTGCCACTTTCCGCTGTACCGCGGGGATCGCCTGAGCTCAGTCTTGGCTCCTCAGCGAAGAAACATAAACTGCTGTTGCGGACTTCCTCCTTTTATACCCACGAGGTGGGGCGGAGTTACGTCATGCAAATTCCGCAGACCCATGGCATTTCGTTGCCATAGGCTCGTTTTGTAATACTCGAAGCTGATAGGCTTTCTAAGCGAAACCTCATTCGTCGTCATCCGACGTAACGTCTCCGTTCCCTACTCAGGGAACGAGGGTTACATACGTAACCGAGACGTTTTCTGTTTTGTCATTATGATTGTTCATTGTTAGATGCAACTAGTATCTTTTCATGATCTTTATGTAATAAGTTTATAAGTTTAAATGATATGAGCGACAGGTGCACTAACACTTCATAACATCAGTAACTCGACAGCACAACCTAGAACAGTTTTCCTCTGCGTTTGTAATGTCTGCACAAGGAGACGGGCCGCTGCTCGAAGATCTCTCCTTTGGAGAAAACTGTTGACTTTATACTCGAAAAATGTAAGTATCGCTCCTTAAAAATTAACATTACCTCAGAATGAATTGCATTGTTAGCCCACCCCAAAACTTAAACAAAATAATATTAAATGCTGACCAATACTTAATTATATTACTTTTTTATATATACTAAAAATGATATAATTTAATAAAACAAGCAAAATGTAATTTGTTTTGTCATATGAGTTATGCATGAATACACGTGAACATCTCAATTGTCAGTCAAGCAATGAATTAATGCATACATTAAATAATTATATTTTATATACTGACAACAATAAGAAACATGAATAAATGAGTAAAAGAACAAATAGAAGTAACCATCACACAATAAACAAATGCATGCACATGGAACAAATCTTTATTCAAACTACAAGCATGTATTTACAGGCGCTGAAGCCCACATCCTACTGCCATCTCAACACAGCGGTTCCCATTCTGCGGCTTTACTCTGATGAATTCACCAGAGGTGACCGTGCCTTCGTGCCGGAGCTTGTTGCTGCGCTGCGCTTCACAATCTGAGGCAATAAGGGCCGGTGGAGTGATGGAGCGTCTCATCCATGGCACGCGTTTCCAGGATTCAGCTCTGGGCTCCTCATCCTCAGTGCTCACACCAGTCTGAATAAAAACATGTTTAGTTACTTTATAGATTTGTTTATTTACCTTATTTACAGCACATTTGTCTAATGTCAACAGTGTTGACAACAGTGAATCCTAATTATCGTTATCCTAATAATGCCACACATACATCACTCAGATGTCTTTTTCATGTTGTGATGTGCTCATCTGCAATATGTCAATACTTACAATATTTTCCTTTCAGATGTAAATAGACATTTTAAATAAGCGTGTTTAAGATGTATATGGTTATGTAAATCCACTTTAGAGACGTTACGTGTGCTTAGAGCTCCCCTGTTAGCTAGCTATACAAAACATGTTTTTACAGCAAAATCACAACTATACTACTGTCTAACTACTTTACACCTTCAACAGTTAAAACGTTTACTCTATAGTAGTTTAACACATAAGGAACCGTGTTTACTCACATTTGAAAACCCCCGGCGTCGCTGATCTCCGTGATGTTTGATAATGACGTATGCTCTCGCGTGGCCTCCTGGGATAGAAGAGTACGCATTGGACAGCACTCAAAAATCGGGCCGGAAGCAGTAAGCCATCCGGGAAATTCTCGCCTACTCTTTTATGAATACTGATGTTTCGAACGTACTGCTTCTTTCACGTACTGTTTTCGCCTACTATATAGTAGGAAAGTAGGCATATTCGAACGCACTTAAGTCCGAATCTCGCGATAATTAGTACGTCACCAAGGTAATTCTCGCCTACTCTTTTGGATTCATACATACTTTTTTGCTCGCCTACTCTTTTTCCCATACTAAATAGTAGGGAAGTATGCGGTTTGGAACGCAGCTACTGTCACATATCAACCTAGTCACCATCATCAGCACTACATTTCCCATCACCCTCCTTAACTCCCACCTGAACATAATTCACAATCACTCACACTTGCACCTCATCATCACCCTCATCACTGCCACTATAAAGGGTTTCTCTTCTCAACACAGTTCCTGGTCCAACCTCGTTTTCACTAAGTGGATTATTCCCCCTGTCTCCAACGATCTCCCTGTCCTCTGTGTCACTGCCAAGATCACCCTTTGGACTCCACTACCCTGCTTACAAAATAAACAAACAACACAAACTTGTTAAAAGTGAACCAAAAATAAGTTCAGCAGCACAGATAAAACTAACAATAATCAAGAAACTCCACAGAATAATCTATTGAGACAAATATCAAATATTTCCAAGAGTGCAGTTATACAAGATAAGTCCTACTGTGGAATTACTGTGAAAGTCATGCAATTATTAGCCTAGAATATACTGTAATTTCCCACTGAAATTTTCAACAGTGCAGCTCTCTGGAATACTTGATTCTGATTGGTCAAATGCAGCACTCTGCAGTCAAACCATTAAGCTGTATACTGGGTAACACTTTATTTTGATGGTTTATTTTGAAAATTCTGTTAACTATAAGTAACTTTGCAACTACATGTCAACTAACTCTCATTAGATTATTAGTGGACTATCTGCTTCATATCTGCAAACTCTTTATTGTGATGGTCCTCCAACAGACACTCTACTGACTATAAGTAACTTTGCAACTACATGTCAACTTATTCTAACCCTAACCCTACCCGTCTACTAATACTCTACTAATACTCTAACGAGAGTTAGTAGACATGAAGGTGCTATGTTACTTATAGACAACAGAATGTGTTAAAGGGACCATCAAAATAAAGTGAAACCGTATACTGTTGTCCCTGGCAACCAATCTCCTATACTCTGCTAGTTTCTGTCACATCACTCTGCAGTATTTTTCTTCTCACATAGAATGTATTCTCAATTCTATATTTTTGACAATTTATTTACTAATTTGTCAACAAGCAATGTAATACGTGGGAAAATGTAATCAAGTCATTATTGCAAAATGAACCCCTCCGGCATGATTGTCAAGGCCCAAATAAATGGACTGACTGGTGTATTGTTCATCATCCCTTACACAGTGTTATACATATTTATAAGTGTTCCATAATATGGATGCTATAAGTCTTCAGGATCTGTGTAGCACAGCCTGGAACCAAATCAGCACTTCGTCTCTGAATTTACTTGGCACTGAGCTGGACAGCAATAAGTCATTCTCACACTGCAAAGTGTTGGCCTTGAGTCAGTGGAAGAGCACGCCGTCGCCCCACCCCCACCTGTGAGAACATTCCATCACATTCTACAGCTTCACTGGCATTCTGTGGCTTTCTCTTGTATTACCTTGCTCACATTATTGCATTAATCTGAGAGTGCTTTGGGCTTCTAGTTTTAGTCAGCCAGTGGCAATCAATGCACAAAACCATTATGAGCCATTGATTTCAACCCTCAGTGGCAGGGCCGGCGCTGTGGTGGGGCATTCGAGGGCCATGCCCCCCCCCCTAGCGGTCATTGATGCCCCTCCTACCACAGGCCATGGCGTGGCCCAAAAAAATATCCCTTTTAGTTATTCTTTTAATATTAAATGCAGTGGCGTAACTTTGCTTTAAAAAGTTGGTGGGACAGGGGGGAGGGGGGGGGGGGGTTGCTAATACAATGCTAAATCATAAATCAGATGAAGATGTCCAGCAAAAATAGTACATTGTGTTTAATTTGTCGTTTAATGAGATCTAATATGTGTTGGTGCCGAGAATTTTCACGTGAAGAAATACATAGATCCGATCCGACTATTTTTTGTATGTATTTTAATGGTACAGTATCAGAACTTTTGCCAAGCGTGTCAGAGGTTCTGGGTTCTAATCCGCACTCGTATCGTTTTTTCCCCCCTCATTAAAACCGATTATGTTTATTAGTGGTTGTATATCAAGCAGGGACAAGTTTGTGTGCATTTTACTTTGTGATTTCACTGGAACGAATAGAGAGTCTCCGCAACGGATTAAAGTGCGCTTCCGTGTGAAGACTTTGCACGAGCCACAAGAGAACGCTGTATCTGCACCACTGATCGCAGAGTCAATGAGCACCTTGATCACTTGATTTCAAAAACAACACATTTCAGCGTGCTAGAAACGAACGAAATGAATGCTCTGCTAGTTAACTGGAGATGTTTTATTTATTTGTATTATTTACATAACTTTATGCCTTTTATTATTGTCTTCGTGTGTGTGACTGAGTAAACTGTGTGCATAGGACTACCACATAGCCTCTAAGTTACATGATATGGAAATTAATAACAACAAGAATAAACGAAATTCGCAAATAATAATTAATAGTAATAATAATAATTAAAAAAAAAGGTGTTTCGTTTTTTATAGCATTTCTGCTGTGTTGGACTATGATGTCGCCACTGTGTCAAAATATTTCTCAAACGGTAGTGCCCCTCCGCCGATGACCCAATGCCCCTCCAGTAGATCTGCTCTGGCGCCGACTCTGCTCAGTGGTCATATTTGCTAATGTCTACCCACAAGGAAGGAAATTACCTCAGAGCACAGAGCTCACTGTCAGTGTGATTGGTAAATGCAGTTACAATGGCTGCAACATTTGTGTACACTGCCATTTTAATAGAGTTTTAAATTAGGCATCATTTTCAGCCAGTGTGAATTCTTTTGAGATTAAAATTTGATCTGGAATACTTCTGGAAGCATAGAACGCAGAAAATGGATCTTGTTAATGTGAAAAATATAGCCTAACTTTTTTTTGTTTCCTTTATCCAAAGAAAAAAAAATCCCAGTAAAATAGCTTTATGTGGAATGTAATTGTTTCAGACTGAATAGAGTCAAACCGTTGACCATTTAACCGTCAAAGAGCTTCAGAGATTTGTCTTTTGCAAAGTTCTTAAACATGTCACATTTATTTATATAGCGCTTTTTACAGTACAGATTGTTTCAAAGCAGCTTTACAGAGATAACAGGAAAATAATGCAACAAAGTTTGTTTCCAGAAGAAAATAGCGTCACAGTCCAGCTTAAGTAAGCTCTGTGATGTTTCATTTTTGTTGTAAAAAAGTTATTAATTTAGTTGATTTATATATATAGCCGCTCTGGAGAAAACCGTGATGTCATCGTCCAGCTCAGTTCAGTTCTCATATAATGTTGTCAATGCAGGCAGATCAATATTATTGTTGAAAATTAAATTAAATTAAATTTTAAATTTAATGTCCCCAAATAAGCAAGACAAAAGCCAATGGCAACAAAGTTGGATAAAGGCGAAAAAGGCGACAGTGGCAAGGAACCAAAACTCCATCAGGTGGCAGAATGGAGAAAAAAACCTTGGGAGAACCCAGGCTCAGTCAGGGGGCCAGTTCTCCGCTGGCCAATGAACGAACCGTGTATGATTATGATTCAAGAAGCATTATAGGTCAGAAGTCAGATTGGATTGGAACAATCAGAATATTATCCAGTTCCATATGGTTTAAGATTGGAGTCATCACGCCAGTATGGAGACGGGTTTGTTGAGGATCAGTGCTGATGGCTGTCGTGTCGATAAGGCCTTACAGGGGAGAATCTAGTTGACACAATCTCTGCTGACACTTCAGGGATGCGTTGTGGTCGTGTCTCGGTGCAGGTCCTCCATCTGATCTGGATAAGGCCCGGATCCGGCTGACTACATCATGCGTTGTGGTCGTGCACTGAATATTTCCCTGAAGGTCTACTTTGAAAAGTTCAGAGTGTGTGTGGCAAACACAAGCAGAGAGGATATACAGCCACTGTATATATGAAACAAAGTCAAGCGGATCTAAAATCCAGGGGTAGGCCAATACAGTGCAATAATAGGAACATGTTGGAGACACTATACACTTAAAAACAAAAACTAAACTAAAAAACTGTATTTTCCATGTCACCCAGTAAACTGAATTATCTTTGGTACTCTTGCATTTCATCTTGTTTGTTTATTTATTTATTTATTAGTAAATTATTTTATTCTTAAGTTTTTAAGAAATTCACTTGGGTAATCTCACTCAGTTAGAAATCCATCTGCCCTAGTCGTTGGATAATCAACAGAGGTTCTGCAGTAGCAGCCCTGGTTTCTCATTAGCATTAAACCGTGCAACATAATGAAATAAGCACAGAAAAACATTGGCATGAAAAAACATACTTGTTCAGTGAAAATTAATTCATCAAAGGAAGTTTACAATCAATTTTGGGGTGAATCTGAGATTTTTTTTTTCTTTTTTTAAATGGGGGCATACATTAAAGGGATAGTTCACTCAAAAATGAAAATTCTGTCAGTAATTACTCACTCTCATGTTGTTCCAACCCCGTAAGACTTTCGTTCATCTTCGGAACACAAATTAAGTTATTTTTTTATTAAATTTGAGAGCTGGATCACTCCTCCATAGGCTTCAATGGGATTGAAACTTGCCGGCCCAGAAAAGTTATTAAAGACATTGTTAAAATAGTCCAAGTGACTACAGTGGCTCAATCTTAAGTTTATCAAGCGACGAGAATACTTTTTGTGCGCAAAAACCCCAAAAAATAACGACTTTATTCAACTATTCATTTTCTTCTCTGTGGGCCTCGAGTGAGGCCCTCGTCACACGGATCACACACATGACCAGCGTCAGCCAATAGTGAGCCTACGTGTGACGTACAACACAGAAGCGCTGCGCTGTTGCACTACGTGAACTCACTCGAGGCCCACAGAGAAGGAAATTAATAGTTGAATAAAGTCGTTATTTTTGTTTTTTTTGTGCACAAAAAGTATTCTCCTCGCTTGATAAACTTAAGATTGAGCCACTGAAGTCACTTGGACTATTTTAACAATGTCTTTAATAACTTTTCTGGGCCGGCAGGTTTCAATCCCATAGAAGCATATGGAGGATTGATCCAGCTCTCAGATTTAATCAAAAATATCTTAATTTGTGTTCCGAAGATGAACGAAAGTCTTACAAGGTTGGAACAACATGAGGGTGAGTAATTACTGACAGAATTTTCATTTTTGGGTGAACTATCCCTTTAACATGATTTGTTAAGTGTGCCAAAGCAAAATGTAGCAAACGCTGCATAATATACATATTCATGTATGCAAACCCCATTAGCTGCAGCTCTCAATCCAAGAGCTTCCACAAGCCTTAGTGTTTGAATCTGATGAAATTAGGAGGTTTAGGTGCCCTAAGCAGGAATGCTTGTAAGAAAAACTCTGATGCACAGCAACATAATCATAAAATACACAACCCCCCAAAAATGTATGGTAAATACATGGTGGAATACAGACTGGTAGGTGGAGAACTGACGAAGGTTAATACTGTACCTATCATCTTATCCAGCAATTACTTGTCTGTAAATTAACAGTATTCCAAGTGTATCCTTTTTTAGCTTTAAGATTAGTATATAGATTATGTTATATATTATAATATACACAAATATTTGAGTTTATGAGCATTGCATTATATATGATTACATATTAATGTATATCCTTCTCTTGTCTACACAGGAATGTCCGTCAGCATCTCCACCTTCAGTCTAGTGGCCATTGCTATTGAAAGATACAGTGCCATTTGCAACCCGCTGAAGTCAAGGGCATGGCAGACCCGTTCTCATGCCTACAAGGTCATCGCTGCCACATGGGTACTATCTGTGGGTATTATGGTGCCCTATCCTGTGTTCAGTATACTGGTGCCAATCAACAAGCCGAACAACATCACGGCTCACATGTGCAGGCTTGACTGGCCCAACAGTCAAGTGGAACAGACTTGGTTAGTCTTTTGAAACCATTACTTTTATCTTAACTATGATGCAATAACATGAAGGCTGAAAGGTTATCATTTTAATTTGAACTTTACGTTTTTTTACACACTTACACTCAGGGCATCACATTAATAAGCTTTCATGTGAAAATAATTTAAGGATTATAGTATACTGTTTTTCCTCATTAAAATGAATACCACTTTTGATAAATATGATCAAAAAATGCTAATTAGTTGGTTTTCTTGTACATTCTACAAATGTACCGTCAACACAGACACGACCCCAACTCAGAAACTCTGGGCTCAAAGAAAATCCCAGTCATAATTATGACTTTGTAGTGTCATCATGTGTGTTCAATCTTTCTGACATGACTTCAGTGGACTATAGCTCTACAAGAGAAGGATTGGACATGCCTTTTCCACTCATTGGAGCTAAAATTTTTATCACAAAATCAGCCATGTCTCAAAAACTTTACAATTACTACTACTACAAAAGCAACAACTAATATTACCATATTACCATTACCAAAAAAATCTACAATCTCTTTAGTCATTACTAGGGAGTTATCAAGCTTTTCACTTTAGAATACTGATCCAAATAATTAGTGACTCCTTCTGAAGTATTTGGTAATACTATTGCTAGGAGTCGTTATCTGCTGAACCTGGGGGTTGAGGAGGGTGCAAGATCCACAAGTGTGTCCGCATCTTCTTCAAATGACCTGAACGCTGTCTTGCAAGATGTAGTAAAAGTAGTGGCACATCAAAGAAAAGCAATCGGTGAGCTAACTAATGCGGTACGTAGCCTTACGACTCAAAGAGCCAGTTTGGACACAGAAAGGCCCCAAAGAGCTCAAATTAAGCCCAGATATACCCGAGATGGTCAGCCTATTTGCTTGAGGTGTGAATGTGTGGGACATATAGCCCGCCAGTGCACATCTCTGCGCAAACATGAAGGGCAAGTAGTGGCCCCTGCGGAAGCAATAGTGCTAGGAAACATGGTCCCTCCATTGCGCAGAGCCGAGCAATGAGAGGGGCTTTCCATGGCTCAAGCAGCAGTTCTCTGACTAAAGACCGGTTCTTGGAACACGCCGTGGGCAAATGCCCAGAGGTTGAAATTAGCATTGGGGGAATAGCTGTTAAGTTTCTTTTGGATACGGGCAGCAATGTGAGCACGTTGGTAGAATGGTTTTTCAGAGGGTGCTTACACAGAGAAGATAAGGATATGCACAGCACCACGAAGTGGCTGTGGATTACAGCCGCTAACAAACTGCCTCTCCCATATTTAGGATATGTGGAGTTGGATATTCAGGTGATGGGGTAAGCATCCGAGATCAGAAGGATGGAGAAGCTGATAATTCACCTACATGCATTCTCGGCTTGAAAATTGCTCAGGGCTGCATACAGCTGATCTTGGCAGTGCTCGTTAATGCCCTGGAGGGAATGCTAGATTCTGATTGGTGAGATGCTTTTAATAAGGCACATGAAGAGGTACTAATTGGGGAAGGCTCTACAGTTCGACTAGCAGAGAAAATTCAAAACATGTGTACCTGCTGCCTCGGTTGCCATGGTTCAGGTTCGAGTACACAAAGAGTTACCCAAGACAAAGGGGGTGGTCATCCTTGAAATGGGGCGAATGTCGCTGCCAGGGGGCTTGGTCCTCGTGCCTACGGTGGTGTCAGTTGGTAAACAAGTTTTTCTGGTACAAGTGCTGAATCTGGTGCCAAAAGATGCTTGGCTACTGCTGAAAGCAAGACTTGGGGTAGTGTCCCAAGGTCATCAGGTGGAGAGTGGGTCCTGCGACGTAGCATTCCGACGGATTTCCCGAGATCATGAGGAAGTCACGGTCAGTGTGAGGTTGATGACGGAGACCCATGGTGACTTGCAGTGTCCCTCAGGCAGGGTACAGATGGGGGAACTCCAGACCAGCAGGCAGAGTTCGGAGGATTGTTGAGCCAGTACGCAGATGTGTTCGCAGTGTGTGACAAGGATCTTGGGTAAACTGTTCGGGTGAAACATGAGATTCCCGTGACCGATGATGTGCCTGTCACCCAAGCGTATAGACGTATTCCTCCAAATCAATTCGAGGAGGTAGGGGGGGCATATTTCCGGACTGCTTAAGAAGGGAGTTGTTAAGGAAAGTTCAAGTCCGTATGCGTCGCCGGTGGTCTTAGTCAGGAAGGCCGATGGGAGTCTGTGGCTATGCGTAGACTACCAGAAACTGAACTCGAAAACTCAGCGGGATGCGTTTCCCCTGCTGTGGATCGACGAGAGCATAGACGCGCTGTGTAAGGCCCAGGTGTTTTCTACCATAGACCTGGCAAGTGGCGCTCACCAAGTAGCTGTCCACGAGAGGGATCGACATAAGACTGCCTTTGTCATGCCATTCGGGCTGTGTGAGTATGAATGGATGCCGTTCGGTCTCTGCAATGCACCGGCGACTTTCTAGAGACTCGTGCAGGCCGTAATGGGTGATCTGGTGTTCCAAATGGTCCTTGTTTACTTGGATGATCTTTTGGTCTATTCTAGTAAATTTGAGACTCACCTGTCCAGACTTGAAACAGTGCTCCTCTGGCTGAGGGAGTCCGGGTTGAAGATTAAAGTGGAGAAATGCCACTTTCTCCAACCAGAGGTGAAGTTTCTGGGGCACAGAGTATCGGCCCAAGGGGTAGGCCCTAATCCTGACAAGATCAGTGCAGTGGTGCAGTGGCCAGTGCATAGCACTGTGAAGGAACTGCGATCCTTTTTGGGGTTTTACAGTTATTACCGCCGGTTTATCACAAGTTTCTCCAAGGTGGCAGGACCTTTGCACGATGTAGTGAATATATGCACCAAAAAGGGTAGTGAGGCCCCGTGCGACAAGTTGTTCAAGGGCTCTTGGACATCTGAGTGCCAACAGGCATTTGAGCACCTGAAGAGGGAGCTGACTTGCGCTCCAGTGCTGGGATATGCCGACTTCTCTCTTCCATTCATGCTGGAGACAGATACCAGTTGCTTGGGTTTGGGCGCTGTCTTGTACCAATACCTGAGTGGGAGAAAGAAGGTCATAGCCTACGCTAGTCGAAGGTTGAGAGTTGCCAAACGCAATGACCGGAACTAGAGCAGCATGAAATTAGAGTTCCTGGCGTTAAAAGTGGGCTGCAGCAGAAAAGTTCAGAGGTTATCTGCTGGGATTTCGGTTCACTATCTTCACATGATTTCCATTACACGAGAGTAGATGTTAAAACTTCATGCTGATTTGTACTCGACTTTTGCCAAGATAAGCACCAACTAAGACGTAGCTTTACAGTAACCTATGCTTCTCCATCCATTTACGCCTCTTTCCATTTGGTGATGTGAATCTCCTTCTGTCTGGTGTTAAGTGCTGCAGTGTATTTGGCGCGTCAGCACACACAACGGCTGCAACCACAGTGCGGTCTCCCCAGTGGATCAGCATGACAACCGTCTGGATTGAGCTGAGTAGGGGACATCTCTAGGGTCTTCAAGTGGGCACCTTCCGTCCTCAGTTTTTCGTCGACTAGCCCACGACACCTCAAGAGGGCTCGACAGTGACTCTGGCGTCCCAGAGTCACCCCCCTCCGTCCCCCACTCAACTCAGCCCAGCTTACTGACCTTTACATCCCTCCTGCTGCTGAGGTTGCTCCTTCCTCGTAGTTCACATGTGACCTACCCACAATCTCTCACAATCTCTCCGCAACCCGACCATACGCACCAACCCGTTTGACTAAGGCTGTCGAACCCCACTGCGGTCGTTAAAGCAGGTCAGTGGCAACGGTTCCGTATGGCATACTACCGCAAAACACAATATCTGTCCAAACACCAATCCTCATTCACGCAAAATACACAGGATGTAATAACTGTAACTACTATGCAAACCCTACAACTAAACCAACAGACTCTTTGAGTTTTTCAAGAATTCTTCGAAACCGTAGCATGGCGGCCTGTACACTGCCAGCCAGAATCTTTCCGTCTCAACCACAGCCAGTTGCTGCTCCTCTCTGCTGCTTCAGATAAGTTCTTTACTGTGCGACGCAACTCTTGGCCACTGAATCCGACGTCTCTAAGGAACCGGGTTGTAGAGTGTGCCACAAATCCTCGACAACCCACTTCCACTGGATAAACCCGGACTCTCCATCCTCGCTGTTCTGCTTCAGTGGCCAGCTGAGCATACCGCAGTTTCTACCTCTCATAAGCCTCATCTACAGCATCCTCCCATGGCACTGTTAACTCTATCAGTTGAACAATGCGTTCTGATCCAGACCACAAAACAATATCTGGTCGGAGGTTAGTGGTGGCAATCTCAGGTGGAAAAATAAGCCGCTGATCAAGATCAGCCAGCATTTTCCAGTCCCTAGCAGCTTCTAGTTGTCCTGGGCGAGAATTGGTTTTAACACCTTTTCTTGGTGGTTGCTCGCCTGGGGGGAGGAATATTGTCTTATGTGGGTAATGTTTTGCTAGAACAGGTGGCAACTTATTGGTCATGTTACGCTTGTCTTCCAATGCTAAAGCCAAACATCGCAGTACTTGGTCATGGCGCCAAGTAAACCGACCTTGGCTAAGAGCCACCTTACATCCTGTCAAAATGTGCCTTAATGTGGCAGGTGATGAACACAAAGGACAAGAGGGATCCTCTCCTACCTAGAGGTTTAGGTTCTGTGGTGATGGGAGAACATCATATGTTGACCTGATAAGGAAACTGATCCTACTCTCTTCCATTGACCAAAGGTCTTGCCAGCCCATCTTGCGTTGTTCCACACTCTCCCATCTCATCCACTCTCCCTGCTTGGCCTGGGAAATGGCCTTTATACACCTCATCCTCTCCTCCTGCTTTCGCACCTCGTTGACTACCAGCTTCCTCCTTTGAGCTGGGGCTGCCTTGTGCCATTTAGGAGGAGCTAAACTGAGCCCAAACCCCCCCCTTCCTTGCTGTACCTGTCCCACAATATCACCAATTTGAAGGGCAGCCTTTGCCTCTTCCACAGATTTCTTTGCTGACCACTTTCTACCAGTTTTTAAGACAGGTGCTGCCTCCCATACACATTTGTCGCGTGACTCTACTAATGTAATTTCCAGTCTGACCTTGGCACACTTAAACTCCTCGGTTAAAGCAGAGACTGGCAGCTGCAATATTCCTTTACTGTAAAGTCCCACTCTGCTGAGGCAGCGTGGAACTCCCAACCATTTCCTGATGTATGAACTTATTAATGCTTCCAGCTTATCCACTGTTGTCAAAGAAACCTCGTACACAGTCAGTGGCCACAACAACCTCGGCATTAGACCAAACTGAAAGCACCAGAGTTTTAGTTTGCCTGGTAGAGCGCAGCTGTTTATGCTCTTCAACCCTTCCACTGCTTGTCGTCTAACTTCTCCCACTCGAACTGTGTCCTTTAGATCCCCATTGTACCATCTCCCAAGACTCTTCAGTGGCTTCTCAGAAACTGTTGGTATTGCCTCACCATTAATGAAGAATGTTTTATCTACTACCTTGCCTTTAATTATCGAGATGCTCCTTGATTTAGAGGGCTTAAATTGCATTCGTGCCCATTCAATGTTATCGGTTAACTTACCCAATAACCGATTATTGCAAGCTACTGTTGTAGTCATGATTGTCATGTCATCCATGTATGCTCTGATTGGTGGTAGTCGCATCCCAGATCCAAGCGCTCTCCTCCTACTACCCATTTTGATGCCCTAATGATTTCTTCCACTGCCATGGTAAAAGCCAGTGGAGAAATTGTGCATCCTGCCATTATTCCAACCTCTAAGCATTGCCATGTAGTGCTGAATTCTGGAGTTGAGAAACTAAATTGGAAATCTCCAAAGTAGGCTTTCACTAAATTTGTTATCGACATCGGTACCCTGAAAAAATCAAATGCTGCCCAAAGGAGCTCATGTGGCACTGAACCATATGCATTAGCCAAATCCAGGAATGTCACATGGAGCTCCTTCCTCTCCTTTTTAGCTGATTGAATTCGTTGCCAGATAACATTGATGTGTTTTAAGCATCCTGAGAACCCTGGAATGCCCGCTTTTTGAACTGAAGTGTCAATGAAGCCATTCTTTAATAGGTAGGTTGACAATCTCTGAGCAATAATGCTGAAGAAAATCTTACCTTCAACGTTTAATAGTGAAATAGGACGAAACTGACTGATGCTTGTAGCATCTTTTTCTTTAGGTATAAAGACCCCACCTGCTCGGCGCCATGCTCTAGGTACAACCTGCTTTTCCCATGCCATTTTTATCAATTTCCACAGAATTCGTAGAACTCCTGAAGCACTCTTGTAAACTCTGTACGGAACTCCATTAGGCCCTGGAGATGATGAAGCCCTTGCCTTTCTCACAGCCTGCTCTACCTCTTTCCACTTAGGTGCGCAGACCTCCATTTGGTATTCTGGTGGATTGATAGATGGGATGTCTGACGGAATTGACATAGGCTCATGCCTTTTTGCATCTGTATGCGTTTCCTCCAAATATCTCTCTAGCTCAACCCTAGATTCTTTTAAAGTGCCATTCTTCTCACTGGTGAATAACTTCTTTACGAATTTGAATGGGTCTTTATAGAAATTAGCCCTCGCACGCTCCTTCTTTTTGTAGCGTTTCCGTAGGCGCTCAGCTCTGCGTAATGTTGCAAGCTTATCTTATGGCCCTTTGTAAGAGATTGAGTCCCTCCTTCTGACTTTGTTCTGCTCTTTTCTATTGCTTCCTCAGTTGTCTCCTTTCTCTAACTAACACTTCAATTTTATGCTGCCGTCTAGACATTCCAGGAGTAGTTTGTACTTTTTCCTTCCTTTTTTCCACACCAAACCTCTCACTTCCATATGCGTAAATGATGTCCCCAAATGTATCCAGCTTCTTTTCAACTGTACCAGTTAATCTTTCCAATGCAAAGCATAGATCTGTGTTTACCGTGTCCCATGCAGTTTTCTCACAAGCTCTTGGCCATCTAACTCCAGGCCCATGCCCGTTGAGGTTCTTTTCTCTCTTATGCTGGTTAGTCTTACCGGGTTCACAAGTATCAATGTGTTCATCACTAACTGTGCAAACCCTCCTCTCCTCTATGACAGGGGTGCTGATATCCTGCGAACTGTGGTTTGCTTCCTGTCTCTGGATTTCATTTGACTGACTTGACTGACTTCGTAAAAAGTACTGATCAATGCGAGGCCCTTGTCCCTTCTCGCTCAAGCATTTCATTTTCCCTTGATGAATCTTCAAACCCCTGACCATTGTCGCATTGCTCCAGCCACAGACACAAGCTTGGAGTTCAATGACTTTGCTAACTGCTGATCCTGAACTAGTCTTTTGTGAAGTACTCTCCATACTCATATCCGTTTACATTCCGAAGTCGTTAACCATGTTGTCCAACATTGAGTCATCTTCCGCCCCCACTTTCGCAGACTCTAGGGGTATTTTTCTCTTTAATGTCTCAGAAGCCTTGGGCGGGTGTCTCCAGCGTCCTGTAAACAGAGCTGGACACTGCCGACAAGGGTAGCTAACCCTTACCAGCACCATTGGGGTCTCTTTCCTCCTGTCAGCTGTCTCTCCAGGCTGTCACAAGGTCTTTCCCTTGTTGCCAGCAGCACTATTCAACGCAGTCTGAATCTGATCTGGACGTATCCAGATCTTCATGATTTCCATTACACGAGAGTAGATTAAAACTTCATGCTGATTTGTACTCGACTTTCACTAAGATAAGCACCAACTAAGATGTAGCTTTACAGTTACCTATGCTTCTCCATCCATTTACGCCTCTTTCCATTTGGTGATGTGAATCTCCTTCTGTCTGGTGTTAAGGGCTGCAGTGTATTTGGCGCGTCAGCACACACAACGGCTGCAACCACAGTGCGGTCTCCCCAGTGGATCAGCATGACAACCGTCTGGATTGAGCTGAGTAGGGGACATCTCTAGGGTCTTCAAGTGGGCACCTTCCGTCCTCAGTGTTTCGTCGACTAGCCCGCGACACCTCAAGAGGGCTCAGACAATAACCCACTCTGTCGTCTTAACACAGCTAAGTTGAGAGCAGTGGAGCAGAGGTGGGTGGCACAGCTGGCTTTGTTCAATTTTGAGGTCTGCTAGGCCAGGGCGTTGTAATACAACGGCTGATGCTCTCTCCCGGAGGTCAGAGCAGGAAGATGCAGAGATAGTGACTGAAGATGCAGAGTATGATGACTGTGTGGCCATTTGCAATGAAACACAGATGGGAAAGGCTGTAAAACCAGCCCTTGCAGCAGCTAGACCGGTGCCAGTGCAGTTGATTCAGGGGGAAGTTAGCCCAGAACCTGCCCTTGGAAACACTCCAACATTACCTGGGTATATAAAGGAGGAGCTCTGTCACTTTCAGGATGCCGACTTTGCCCTGAGTATCCTAAAACGTATTTGGCAGGTGAGGAGGAAGCCTTCCATCCGCGAGAGACGAGATTTGCCTTGGCAAGTAAGGTCCCTTTTCTTGCTTCCCAAAGTTGGAAGTGGTAGCTGTTGATTTCACAACCCTGGAGCCCGCCTCTGATGGTCGAGAAAACGTCCTGGTGGTGACGGACATTTTTACGAAGTTTAGCCAGGCGTTTCCCACCATGGATCAGAAAGCAGATACCACTGCCAAGGTCCTCTTGAAAGAGTGGTTTCTCAGGGATGGAGCACCGCAGAGACCGCACTCTGACCAAGGAAGGAACTTTGAGAGCGCAGTCATAGCAGAACTTTGCAGATTGTATGGGGTACGGAAGTCAAGAACTACTCTGTATCACCCACAAGGGAACCCCCATTGTGAGCGATTCAACCGCACACTGCATGACCTGCTGCACTCGTTACCACCAGACAAGAAGAGGAGGTGGGCTGAACACCTGCCAGAGTTGGTGTATGCTTACAACGTGACACCTCACTCCTCCACGGGATATTCCCCATATTATATGTTGTTTGGCACACATCCGCACCTTCCAGTTGATGCGTTGTTGGGATGGGAGCCTGAGGAAGGCATGGAATCCAACTGCTTGTCTGTTAATCGGGAGCGACTCCAAGATGCCCATGCTAGAGCGAGAGAGTATGCAGAGAAAAAAGCAGCAGAACAAACTGCCAGACATGAGAGTGAGGTGTATTGCCCAGAAGTCGCTGTTGGACAGCAAGTGTACTTGAGGCACAGTCCTGCAGGAAGAAACAAGATCCAAGAAGCGTGGGCACCAGAAGTTTACAAAGTGAAAGAGGTTCAAGAAATTACATATGTGGTGGAACCAGAGGGAGGAGGTGAGGCAAAGAAGAGTACATCATTCGAGAGACCATCAATGCTTTCAGACGCTGAGTGTGTAGTTGTGGAGGAGACATGGCGAGCTACGAGAGAACAGTCAATGCCTTTGGTGGAAGGAAGTCTGGAACAATCCAATCCGCAGGTAGAGATCTCGATAGAGCCTGAGTTTGGAGTATGTGAGAGCGTTAATGAGCCACTAACTACGTTGGAGAGAGGTGTGGATGAAGGAATTGGTAGTGTGGAAGTGGTACCAACGGACTCGGTTCCTGATGCTGTGGTGAAGTGTCCAGTTCCGGCTCAGAGACATAGTCTGGCTGTCCCAGTTGAGCCAAGAGTTCCTACACCGGTGCCACGTCAGTCTCAAAGGCAGACTGCGGGTAAACACAGTAACCCATACAATTTGCCCAAGTCCGCTTGTAACACTGTGTCGTTCAGCCCAGACGTTTTGTCTCAAGTTTTGGCAGGCATGGTGATGTATACGTCTAAAAAGCTGAAAAGTGCTATGGACAGTATAGAGGGAAGTCCACGCGGACGTTGACTTATGGCAGGGGAGAGTGTAACCAGGGCAAAAATATGCTGTAATCGTGCCTACTCGCCTCTAGAGGGCACCATTACGCATACGTGTAGGGCAGTAGTAAATGGAAGAATAACTGAATAGTGTTACGATAGAAATCCCTGAGCGCATGTGAGCTGCAGTGTGTGAGTTTAGAAATAGTTCTGTTTTTCTGAAAGAAAAGAGGAAAGCTTCATTCAGGTGTTTGAGTCTGTTTGTGGAGCAGTTCGATCGCACGATTCTGTATTTCTCTCGAATGCAAGAGATTTCCATGTGATGAGATCGTACAGGCTGCAGTGACAGAGCTTGAGCGTGAGTAATTGTTCTCTGTGATCACTGAGTGTTGTTTGAATCTTTGTATCGTAGGCCATGTGATGTTGTTAAGGGGAAAGTAAACAATACTTCTTTCTCTTTTGATAAAATAATATCAGAGGGGAGATTGAGGACACGTGAGTGCACACGTGAGTTGACAACTGGGTGAGTTTTCTAGTGCGGTGCAGTCCAGCGATTCACAGGCTGAGTGTCATTTATATTATTCTTGATTGTAAATGTTTATATTCACTCAAAGAAAATAGATTAAGAGCTATGCACTGTTTTTGATGTCTGTGTTCATTCAAGCTTAATAATACTATGTCTTAAGAGATGGAAAAGAATATAGTATGTCACTGGTAATGTGAAGAGTGTAAAATGTGTTTACTTTTGATCTTACCCGTACAATTTGCCCAAGTCCTCTTGTAACACTGTGTCGTTCAGCCCACACGTTTTGTCTCAAGTGTTGGCAGGCATGGTAATGTACACGGTAATGTACATGGTAATGTACACGTCTGAAAAGCTGAAAAGTGCTATGGATTCAAACAACATTCAATGATCACACAGAACAATTACTCACACTCAATCTGTCACTGCATCCTGTACGATCTCATCACATGATCCTTCTGATCTTACAAGTGTGTGTGGCTTATGAGAATGTATCTTTAATAATGTTTCTGTGTTTTGTTCTTTATCCAGAAAGCATACAAATCTACTGCCAGTTGTTTATTCAGGATTTAAGTATTCGTACAGATAGTTTTGTATACTTTGGTTTATGTTTGGGAACGTTTCTGTAAATTTATTGGAAACTGTTTCCTTTTTGTGTTTTTTCGCTGTCTAAATTTGGTTCATACTCCTAACCTCAAACGGAAACCTCAGGTGTTAGGTCAGGTCTTTCTTATATGCGGTCGGAAATAAAGAATCCTTTTCTTAGATGTCTGGCTGTGTTTAAGTTTTTTATAGTGAACACGTTTACATGGCCACATATACATTGTATATGTCACCACTAGGCTTCTTTGGACTTTCTGTTTGTTTTGATTTGCCACGTGTGTTCCCCGTCTGAGTTTCCCGCCACCAATCTGTATCCATGGACACTGATCACCTCCCTCACAGCTGCCTGTCATTTGTAATCATCATCACTGTGTATTTAAGTTCCTGTCTGTCTTCTGTTCAGTGTCCGGTATTGTTTGTGTGTTACACTTTGTTATGTCTTCACACGCTGTTGTACCTGTCTGCCTGTCTTCCGTGTCTCATCCACCCTTTTGTGGATTATACCAGCTTCTCCTGTCTTCCCTGAACCACCCCGTGACAGAATACCGGACCCCAACATGGATAATATTGACTTTATTCAACTCGCTCAGAAGAGCAAAAACTTTTTGTCTTTCACCCGGGATTTTTTTCACCTTGCAGTCACCAGCCCCCTTGACGACGAAACCCTGAAAACCCTGTTCTGGATCGGGGCCAACTTCCATCAACACATCGACCTCCCAGACACGAGAGAGCATCGAGCCCCGATCCAGCACACAGCCAGACCCAGAGCCAGGATTACCACCCTCGACCGCGGGGAACTCGTGCCTGCCCTCCGCAGACGGAGAACTACCACCCGCCGCGACGCGTCAGCCAGAGCCCGAGACGAAGAGGACAGAGCTGACCCTCGCCCCGGAGGAGGATCTCCAACAGGAGTCTGACCAGGGGTGTGAGCCCACGACATATGTGGACGAGGGGACCCAATCTACGGATCACGAGGACTGGCTGAATTCCTCTGAGAACACACCGGTTCCCGCCCTATCCCACCCGTCATCTGCATCTTCTTCGTCTTCTGATCCATCCAGTGACTGTATCTGCCCTGTCATCTGTCAGTTCAATATCATCTTAACACCCAGCTCAGCCAGTCCTCCAGCCCCGCTGCTGCTGGATGTGTGCAGCCCTGCACAATCTCCTAGGAGTATCCTTGACGTCGAGCCGCAGGTCAGTCCACCATCCGCAGCGCCTGTACATGTGGATCCTATGGCTTCGCCTCGGTCCTCTGCACTCCATCTTGGCCTGTCGACCTGCCGGCTCCGTCTTGGCTCCTCCCACCTACGCTTCCACCTGAGACCCTCGAACCATCGGCTGCAGCGGGTTCCCTCGTCCTGCCGGCTCCCCTTTGGTCAGTCGTCACTCTGCCTTCGCCACCGTCTTACGGTCCGTCCGCTACGCTCCATCCCTCCATCCCTTTGGCTTCAGCGGGCTCCTCCTTCCCTTCGGCGTCACCTCTGTCCTCCCTCACTCCACCTCCGCCTCTGCTCCCGGGTACTCTGGCTCCATCTCCAGCACTCGTCGGCGCGATGTCGCCTGGGTCTCCAAGTCCAGCGACGTCGTTGGAGACCACCTGCTCTCCGTCTGCGCCAATGGATCCTGCCGCCGAGTCTCCGTCAGTCATCCCCCAGCTACCGTCAGCCTCTTCTCCACCTGGTCTCTTCCCGCCATCTACTCTGCCGTGGGCTGTCGGTACTGGACGGCTCTGGGTCTGCGCCACCAGGCCATCTACATCTGTGCCGTCAGGGAATCGTCGTCTTCCCCTCACCATCCTGCCACTCCAGCCTCTCTTCTGCACTTCTTCTTCGTCCCGTCCACCACCTGAACCTCCTCCGATCCCCCCTCCATCATTTCGCTACGGCGCGAGGACGCGCCTTGCCGGAGGGAGGCATTATGTCACCACTAGGCTTCTTTGGACTTTCTGTTTGTTTTGATTTGCCACGTGTGTTCCCCGTCTGAGTTTCCCGCCACCAATCTGTATCCATGGACACTGATCACCTCCCTCACAGCTGCCTGTCATTTGTAATCATCATCACTGTGTATTTAAGTTCCTGCCTGTCTTCTGTTGAGTGTCCGGTATTGTTTGTGTGTTACACTTTGTTATGTGTTCACACGCTGTTGTACCTGTCTGCCTGTCTTCCGTGTCTCATCAGTAAAGTACCTTTTGTGGATTATACCAGCTTCTCCTGTCTTCCCTGAACCACCCCGTGACAGTATAGAAGTTGGCTTATGTTATTTACGGGGACTTTTTACTGTACAAACGGTATATTCTATCCCCCTACACTAACTGTAACCCTAAACCTACCCATCACAGAGATATATCACAGAGAACAATAATTAATACTAATGAAATAAATGTCTAATAAAGGTTGGTTTAAAGCACTGAATTAATGTAATTTTCCCATTTTCTTTGACCTAATCTAAATCTAGAAATATTTACTGTTAATAAGTTGTTAACAAAGCATAAAAACATTATCTAACTCATATGAGCTAATTAAACAATATAATTGGCTTAATTACAGTGACAATGAATGAAAAACGTCTCGATTACTAATGTAACCCTCGTTCCCTGAAGGAGGGAACGGGAGACATAATGTCAATTGAGATCACTTCAGGGAGCCCTATCATATTTGAGTGTCTACAGAATGAGCCAATGCGTGCGTGAATCGCGTCACGCACCACCGCCCCGCAGCGCGGGTATAAACAGGAAGCGGGCGCACACACACATTGTTTTTCGCTGAGGAGCCGAGATCGTGACGGCCGTGCAGCGATGGTCAGCAACGGTGGCGACGGGACATTACGTCTCCCGTTCCCTCCTTCAGGGAACGAGAGTTTCATTAGTAACCGAGACGTTCCCTTTCAGTCGCTCACGTTCAACGTAACGTTAGGATCCCATGGAAAACGCCACAGTTGCTGCCACATCCAGCGCCCTACGCAGGACTCTCAGACCCCCAACTGGCTGGGGTGGAAGGCCTGTGTAGAGGGAGTTCAAACTGCTGTTCCGTTATAACCCACTCAGTGGAACTCTTGGATAACACTGGGAAAGCATGCCTTTCCAGGGGAGAGGGACGCTGCGGAAGCCACATCCTGCCCGAAGGGAGGTAACATGTGGAGAATACACATATGGACTGGCCGGGAGGGGCAGTGCAACATACGAAATGTCGTATGAGTGGACTCTGCCAAGGGAAAGACACAGGCTCACCGCAGGGTGCTGGTCGTGGAAGAATACGCATATGGGATCACCACAGGAATCACCACATATGGAACCCAGCCTAGCACAACTTACAGAAGCATACGAGGACTAGGCCTGGCGTCGGACGCTCCGCAACGTCTGACTGCCGAAGGGGTGCGGAGGAACTCTACAGGGTTCGCCTGGGTGGGGAACTTGACTGGAGCAAAAAAGCGCACGTATCCGCTCCATGTGGAGGGGAGTGGCGCAGCAAGCCGGCACTAGAGCGGGAACTTTGGTGTTACCGGCTGGTTGAAGCAAGCACACAGGAAGAAACCGGCTCAACACGTAGGCTATAAAACCTAGCGAACGTGTTAGGTGTCGCCCAGCCCGCAGCTCTACAGATATCTGTCAGCGAGGCGCCGTGTGCCAGTGCCCAAGAAGAAGCGACACTCCTAGTGGAGTGGGCTCTCAACCCGGGCGGGCAAGGCACGCCTTGGGCTTCGTAAGCCAAAGCGATGACCTCCAGTGGGCCATCCTCTGCTTGGAGACAGCCTTTCCCTTCTCCTCGCCCCCTCAGGAATCTGACGATCAGGTCGTGCTTTCCCAATGATTTACCTTCAAATGCATCGCGATGTGCGGCGATAGCGGCAACATACACTTTAAGGGTGGAGGGAGACAGCCTTTGCTCCAACCCATCTTGCAGAAAGGAAAGCACAGCTCTGATCGAGCAAGTTCAGGGGTTCTCCTCGTGAAAAGAACATCAGTCAACGAATAGGTTCCACTTCATCGCATAGAGGCACCTCGTAGAGGCGGTTATAGCGGAAGTGATGGTGTCAACTACCGCTGGGGGTAGGTTACCTAGAACCTCCGCGTCCCGTCCAGGGACCAGAGGTGGAGTTTCCAGAGGTTTGGACACGGGTGCCATAGGGTGCCCCATCTCTGAGAGAGCAGGTCCTCTCTCAGAGGGATGGGCCAGGGAGGGGCTGTCGTGAGGAGCACCAGTTCTGGGAACCAGGTCCGGTTGGGCCAATACGGCGCAACTAACATGACCTGCTCCTCGTCCTCCCTGACCTTGCACAAGGTCTGTGCAAGAAGGCTCACTGGGGGAAACGCATATTTGCGTAGGCCCGGGGGCCAGCTGTGTGCCAGAGCATCCGTGCCGAGGGTCCCCTCGGTGAGGGAATAGAACAACTGGCAGTGAAACGTGTCCGGGGCAGCAAACAGATCTACCGGTGCGGCACCGAAGCGCCTGAAAATCAGCTGGACCACCTGGGGATGGAGTCGCCATTGTCCCGGTAGCACCTGCTGCCGTGAGAGCTCGTCGGCTGCACGGTTGAGCAGGCCCGGAATATGAATGGCACGAAGTGACCTCAGATGCTTCTGGCTCCAAAGGAGGAGATGGCGGGCGAGTTGTGACATGCGGCGGGAGCGTAGACCACCCTGACGGTTGATGTACGCAGCGGTCACAGTGCTGTCCGTACAGACCAGTACATGCTTGCCTAGTAGCGGCGTTTTGAAGTGGTCCAGCGCAAGATGTACTGCTAACAACTCGAGGCAGTTGATGTGCCAATGCAGTTGAGGCCCCCTCCACAGACCTGAAGCTGCATGCCCGTTGTACGTGGCCCCCCCAGCTAGTGGCAGATGCATCCGTGGTGACCACAGAGTGCCTGGACACTTGTTTTAGGGGAACACCTGCCCGCAGGAACGAAGGGTCCGACCACAAGCTGAGAGTTTGGCGACAATGTGGGGTTACTTGGACCTGGCACGAGCTGCTTTGCCACGCCCATCTCGGGACTCGATTGTGGAGCCAGTGTTGGAGCGGCCTCATATGAAGCAATCCGAGCGCCGTTACCGCTTCTGCAGATGCCATATGCCCCAGGAGCCTCTGAAACAGTTTCAGTGGTGCCGCTGTTCTGCGTCTGAGCATGCTCACGCAGTTCAACACAGACTGGACGCGGGCCTCGGTGAGGCGCGCTGTCATGTTGATCGAGTCCAACTCCATACCGAGAAAAGAGATCCTTTGCCCGGGGGTGAGTTTGCTCTTTTCCCAGTTGACCCGAAGCCCTAGGTGGCTGAGGTGACTGAGCACCAACTCCCTGTGTTCGCACAACTGCTCTCTCGACTGGGCCAGAATGAGCCAGTCGTCGAGGTAGTTGAGAATGCGAAGACCATGCTCGCACGTGGCAGCAATGGCCGCCTCTTCCTTTCGTGAAGACACGGGGCGACAGGGCCAGCCCGAAGGTTAAGACTTTGTACTGATATCCCCATCCCTCGAATGCACAGCAAAGAAATGGTCTGTGTCGAGGGAGAATCGAGACATGAAAGTATGCATCCTTCAGGTCGATCAATGCAAACCAATCTTGGGGACGGATGCATTTGAAAATGCGTTTCTGCATAAGCATCTTGAACGGCAGCCTGTGAAGGGACCGGTTCAGGACACGCAGGTCCAAGATTGGTCATAACCCACCTGATTAACCCACCTTTCTTGGGTACAATGAAGTACGGGCTGTAGAAGCCAGTCTTCATATCGGCTGGAGGGACCGGCTCGATCGCGTCCTTCGCCAGTAGGACTGCAATCTCTGCCCTGAGCACAGGGGCACTGTCCGGCCAGAACATGGGTGAACAGAATGCCCTTGAAAACAGGGGGGCGCCGGGAGAACTGAATCGCATAGCCGAGTCTGATAGTACAGATGAGCCAGCGAGACGGGCTGGGAAGCTCTAGCCAGGCTCCCAGACACCGCGCAAGCTGTATCAACGGCACCACAGATATACCTGGGGTGGGGCAGCGCGGTGGAATGCAGGGACCCGACTCGGACGGCATAGCAGCCCGGAGTGGGTTCTGAGTGTGTGGTGCAACACGTACCTGCTTCAGTCGAAGGGCAGAATGAGTGTGCGGAGGCGTCAGTAGGTCCGGAACACAGCCACTGCTGCTCGGAAGGAGCGGCGCGTTCACCATCTCCTGAAGAGCAACTTGCCTGGACGGGCGTGGTCGACCTCGGTGACGAGCGGACGGAGGATCTGCGGCCAGCGGATGGGTGGAAGCAGCAGTGGTTCGCCAAGGCAGGATGTGTCGGATGGCCTCCGTCTGCTTCTGGGCAGCCGAGAACTGCTGGGCAAAGCTCTCGACTGGATCGCCGAATAAACCAACCTGGGACAGAGGGGCATCCAGGAACCGATACTTATCGGTATCCCTCATATCAGCCAGGTTGAGCCAAAGGTGGCGCTCTTGGACCACCAAGGTGGACATCGCCTGACCAACGGAACGTGCAGTTTCTTTCGTCGCCCGGAGAGCGAGGTCAGTTGCCTTACGGAGCTCTCAGAGGAGCTCTGGGTCAGAACCACCCTCGTTCATGTCCATGAGCACCTGGGCCTGGTGGACCTGCAAGAGCACCATGGCATGGAGGGCGGAAGCAGCCTGTCCACAGGCCTTATAAGCCTTTGCCGAAAGACCGGACGAAAACTTACAGGCCTTGGACGGGAGGCGTGGATTACCCCGCCAAGAGGAAGCAGACGCTGGACACAGCTGCATTGCAACGGCACGCTCCACTGGGATATCCACATACCCCTTAGCTGCCCCGCCGTCGAGGGTGGTGAGGAGGGAGTTGCCACTAGGACGGCTTCTGGCACTATACAGCGCCGTCCACGTCCTAGTTAGCTCCTCATGCACTTCCGGAAAGAATGGTACCGGGGCGGCGTGCTGAGAACCAGCACGGCCCGCCCCAAGAAACCAATCGTCCAAACGAGAAGGTTCGGGATGTGGTGGAGAGTTCTATACAAGCCTGACCTTCTCGGCGGCCCGGGAAAGCATAGCCATTCTGGATCGGACTCGGGCAACGCTACACTCCCCGAAGGGGGTAACACAGCCGAATCTTCATCTCCAGTGGACTGGAGCTCCCCCTCCGATGCTGCGATCGACATCTGATCGTCAGGCGGAGCCCCAAAGGACACGGCTGGTCGTCCATGAGAAGGACCAGCGTGTTCCTTTGGGGGCTCCAACGGCGGCAGTGCTTGTGAGGCGTGAGGGACACGCGGAGATTGCCTCGGCGGGGAAGCCCTCACGGCAGGGGCGGATCTACAGGGGGGCAAGGGGGGGCAGGTGCCCCCCTACTCTAGAGCCTTGCCCCCCCAGCTGCCCCCCTAACTTTGATGATCCAAAAACTGTACCTGTAAAAACAACCTGCAAGCTTCTCAAAACAGTGAACTAAACGATACATTTACCAAAATTTTAGTAAAGACAAGAACAGCTTAATAAAAAATATAAATTGTTTGTATCCATAATGTTTACTGATGGTTGCCGTTACGCCGACGTTACGTTACAACACACAATACAGTGCCAGTTAGGAGATCGATCATTTGATTAGCTAAGCAAATCCAATTCCTCTCAGATATCACAGCAATGAAACCAGGTTACAACTGGGGAAATAACAAATACAATTAGGATTATTATATTAAGTAGTCTAAACATAACTGGTGTGTGTGCATGTGATAAACCTTTCTGATTTTATATTTGTTATATAGGCTATTATTAGCTACATGGCCCTACAGTGTAATGTAATACAAGGATAACCAGAGGTTTTCACATATTGACTTTTGCAGGCAAGAGTAGTTGAAGAAAGTAGCTGGAGCCTAACCATTAAGGCTAAAAGTCCTTGGACACAATTATTGTACTTTTTTTAATATTTTCATTTAGCTTTTTATACTTTTACTTTTTAAAAGATGCACAGTTTTGTTTTGTTTGAACACTGCACTGGGCTTATTCCTTTTGTGGATTAAAAACCTTTGTAGTGTGTAAGGGCATGATTAAACAATAACTACTGTGTTTTTGTGTTTGTTTTGTTAAAGCAATTCACATAGGGATTCCCACCGTCTACCCCTGCCACCCTGCCAAGACCTCTTGCCACCCCTTTGCCCCCCAATGTAAAATTTTCTAGATCCGCCACTGCCTCACGGTAATCCTCAGATAACCCTGGCCATGCACAGAAGTAGGTCTATTCTGAGGTCGAGAATAGACGCTAGATCGGGGCATAGGCGAGGGGACTGCACCTCCCTTGAGGTAAGCAAGTCTCGATCTCTGCGCTGTCATAGTCATATTCCCGCAATGGGAACATGAACTATTCACAAAAGCTGCCTCAGCGTGCCTCAGCGTGAATGCCCTAACACGAGAGGCAACTATTGTGTACGTCTGCTGGCGCCAGGGAATGACCGCACCCTGAAACGCACAAGCGGAATGACATCCTGAAAAGGACGCAGGGTCACGCTTATATTGCTCTTTTAGTTAGAAAAACAAAAAAGAGAAAATAAAAAAACTCTTTCCGTGCTGAGGCACCCAGGGATAGCCGCGGTGTAGTGAATACACACTCAGGAACGCCCGCCGAAACCGACACACAAACACACACAGAGTGTAATGCTGTGAAAACAGCAGTTTGTGAGCTGTAATGCTCGCGGCCACCGCTGATCGTGCCGTCACACCAACACGGGAAACAGAGTCTTCTTTTCTCTCGAATTCCAACAGCAGGGTCTCTTGCAGCACTTGTGAAGTTGAATAATCTCTCGGCTCTGAAGTGAAAGACAATGTGTGCGTGCGCCCGCTTCCTGTTTATACCCGCGCTGCGCTGACACGATTCACGCACGCCAACTGTCATTGGCTCGTTCTGTAGACACTCAAAGATATGAAGCTCCCTGAAGTGATCCCAATTACGTCGTCACGTCGACGTTACGTTGAACGTCAGCAACTGAAAGGGAACTCACTATTTGTGTATAGCCTATTAATATATTAACAATGTAGAGACTACAATATATTAACTATGATATAACTATAAACTAATAGTTTGCAAATGATTTGTAAGTACTTTATTACTGTATACTTATAATAAAGTGCTACCGATTAGCTAATAGTGAGGTACCACATTCGACTGTGCTCTATTACTTACTAATTAATCAGAATTTCTTGTTAGTTAATACTAGAGTGTTAATATTGCATTACTGATTTTTTCCTGTGTAGTTATTCATTAATGAAAGAACAGTATTCTAAAGTGTTGCCAACGCTAGTAACTATTTATCTAACACCATTCCAGTGCTCAAAGTTCTACAAAACTCATGAATACAGCTAAACAAAACAAGCCAAACAAAACAATATAACAACAAACACAATATACACAAGTGAACAGAGTAGTTCATAGTATGGATCAACATGTGTGCAATTCTAAACAGAAGTTGTAAGAAAAAAATGTCTAAACAAGTAATCCCTGCTGAGGCAATTAATAAAACTAAGACAAACACAACCATGCTGTATATTGGACAAATGGCAGGACCAAAATACCACTAACTGGCATAAACCAGAGCCTGGAAAAGCATGGAAATACATGCTGGTTTAGGCTGGTCTGTGAGCAGGGGACCTGCTGTCAGGAATCAACTCTAAATGCAGTAAGTCCCAACTGCATCACAAGAGCAATTAAATCTTGCTAATTAATTGTGAAACTGAGGCCCAAGACTTGTATAGTATCCATCATGCCTCCCTGTTTAGTTATCCATATCAGGTACATCATCGGCCAAGAGCTTCATGCAAATCATAGCCTGCAGGTTCAAATCCTGGTTAGAGGCTGGCTCAGAGGGCTGGCTTTGTTTTTTTCCTGCATTTGAACACATTTACTTGTGATGATGGCCAGTGGGCTGTCAACACACACTATTGACTGGAGAGAGCAATGTTCAGCCACTTCTGATTATCACTTTTGTTGATAAGAAATTTTGCCTTGAGAGGTATTTTGACAACTTTATTAATCATTAATGTGTATAATACTTTTAAAGTTGAACTGAAACACCTGTGTATACATATAACTTAACCCTAGACCATATTTAGGGAGGCTTCATCCCCCCGTCTTTCATCAGCTCTTTTGATTTTGTCGTCTCTCCCCATGTTTACTGAAAACAGTTTGGAACATCATCTGTAGCTCAAAAGCATTTTACAATTAGAGTGAATTGCATTGGGTTGACATGGATCAACATTGGGTTTAACCAAGTTCAACCACATGTTCAAAGAAACTAAAAATAGAATGATTGGCTGTTTGTTTTGTCAATCCACCTCTATGTATGTTCCAGTCCAGTTGCCTCTACATGTGACTCGCTTTTCTTTATTGTGTCACTCACAGTACTGGTGACTTAAAGTGAAATACCACATAATGCTACCCCCCCCCCCCTCCCCTCCCCTCCTACAAGTGGGAGATGAGGTAAATGTGCAAAAGTCAAAGTGAAATATAACCAAAAACAAGGCATCTGATAATAAAGAAAAGGACCATTAAAGGAGGAACATATAACTGCACCATAAATCACATATTATTACAAACAACATGTAAATAACATGCATAATGAAATATAGGTGTGCATAGCACATCTCTATCAGGCCATAACAACATTAGGATGGCTGATTCTTCCAGAACGAGTCACCACTGAATGTTTGCCCTCTGTGTCAGTGTAACAATCCGCCTTTAGGGGACTGTGGTTGCTGCATGCATCCTTCAGTACTGGATGGTGTTGTGAGTGCCCCAGCATGAGTCACTACTGGGAAATCCTCATCAAAGTCAGCTGGAGGGGGTTCTGAGACATGGAGGAGATGACGTCTGTTCCTTATGCACTTTCCACCCTGTGATGTGAATGCGTAGCTATTTGGTTAATGTGCAGGGTTATTGAAAACCACAAGCTGATGAGCATTTCTATCATAATAGCCTTTACCCCTCATTCTTTGCTTTGTGATAGTTTCTTTCAAATTAGTGTGGACAACACGCTGAAGCATGGCCTTGGTCAGTGGGAGGAAAGTCCTGGTTTGCCTGGAAAAAAAGCTTTTGTGCAGGGGATGGTAAGCCATCTTGGGGTAGATTACGAACATGGAGAAGAGCAGCACTGATGTCAGTATGGTCGCGGGAGAATTTTTCCAGAAGATGCTTGGCAGATCTGACCACACAGCCAGCCAGTCCATTGAATTGGGGATAGAAAGGGGTGCTGCAAATATGCTAAAAGTCCCATGTGTGTGCAAAATCTGTAAATTCCTAGGACAAGGACTAAATGTGCTTTTCCATGCCAATCAAACAGGTCAGTAGCCGTGAAAGACCGTTTAACCCTCTGAGGTGGGCTATCGCTTTTCTTATCAGTGCAAAAGAAACTCAAATAACTCCGTCGATTTTTGTCATACAGACAAGTGTTATACATTTTTGAAAACGGTTAAATGTCTTCTTTTTTTGTGTACAGTAATAATAAAAACAAAAAGTTTTTCGTAAAATAAAGAAAAAAAACATGATGCACGTTCTGTCTTCTCTCTCAATGTGAAGTTCATTCTGAAATGCGACAGAAAATTATCTGTAACTTAGCCAATACTTGCCACCCACACATGAAAGTAATGTCTTTACAAAGTTCGAAGTCTCCTTTTTTAAATGAAGTAAATCATATCAAAAACAAATATTCTCGGTTTAAGAAATCCGTATGAAAGCAACGACATGTACAGTTTCTCCAGCCCGAGCTCATTAACTTTAATTTGACCACACCCCCACGCGCGCAGCTGTTATCATTCAAATGATCCACGTGAAGGAACGCAGAGCTGTTAACGCCCTCATCAGCTCTAAACAAAGAATCAGCGACAGCGACTCCAGTATTTCTCTACTTTTCATCAGTTTGGAAGACTGTTTGTGCTGTGGATTTACCTTGGATTTATCTAAGAAGGACACATTTTTATTATGAGAACAATTTTTAAGGTAAGAGACATAATAAGTGTTTTATTGTTGCATAAACTTTACATTGTAGCTACTAAACTCAAACTGGTGCAGCCTAAAATGTTATGAAATGAGATACAAGTAGGCCTATGCTAGTATGAGTGTTTATTCTAATATGGTGAATATTTTAATGTTTAGACCTGTGTTTACTGTTAAATACTGTGTTTGTGGATATCTGCTCAAACGTAGATGTATAATGTAACAACAATGTTTCATAGTTTGGAGCGGCTCGATCGCTGCACGCGCTGAGTTTGGGTCTGAGTCGCGCTGTGTGTTTGAAAAGCAAAACACGCCACACATTAGGCTTCACGACAAACTCATCTCATTTCATAACGAATAGAAATATTTGAAGTAACATATGATAAACAATATATGTTTGTCTAGTGTAGTGTTACTGAAAAGTGTTTATTTTTAACGATTTATAGGCTGCCTGCTATCTAGGCTATTGTTATTATTTTATGCAGCCCTACACATGCCTATATACAAGGCACAACAAACTAGGTGTTCCTATATATATCTACAAAATACATATACATATATACACTGCCGTTCAAAAGTTTGGGGTCGGTAAGATTTTTAATGTTTTTAAAAGAAGTCACTTATGATTAGATTATTTTTCAGATAAATGCTGTTCTTTTGAACTTTCTATTCATCAAAGAATCCTGAAATAAAAATGTAAATATCTGTTTTCAACATTGATGATAATGAAAAATGTTTCTTGAGCATCAAATCATCATATTATACTGATTTCTGAAGGATCATGTGACACCGAAGACTGGAGTAATGATCACAGGAATAAAATACACTTTACTATATATTTACATAGAAAACAGCTGATTAACATTGAAACATCTTCTTTTAAAAACATTAAAAATCATACCGACCCCAAACTTTTGAACGGCAGTGTGTGTGTGTGTGTGTGTGTATATATATATATATATATATATATATATATATATATATATATATATATATTTATATATATATATATATATATATATATATATATATATATATATATATATATATATATATATATATATATATATTTATATATATATATATATATATAATGTGTGGGTTTGTGTGTGTGTGTGAGTGAAAAATCTAAAATGTATTCCCAGAATCGTGCAGCCCTATAGTTTGTCTTGATGTCAACATGTTTACAGGTGTTTATTTATTTATTTTTTAGAAAGGGACCAGATGCCACTGGATGAGTCCTGCTGACTTCAACATTCACATGAGTCTCTGTACATGAACATGGTAAAATGAAAAGTCAAACACCTTGGACATGACAGGTATGTAGGCTACTATGTTTCAGGAATGGCACAAAGGTGTGTGACTGTTTAAGTCTTTGTCTTTACATCAGTGTGTTTACTAATGTGCTTTTTGTCCTTTGTTGTGTATCTTTGGATTATGTTGTGTTGTAAATAAATCAAGACAATCTAAAAGCCATTCTTTTTTTAATTTCTCCTCATTCTTTGTGCAAGGCTTCTCATGATGATAGGGCCTGATAGCCCTAATAGGGCCATTAGGGGAGGGTCTTTGTCTTTCTCAGGTGTAAAATGCATTCATATTAATGAGAGATCCACGCTCCTTCGCATAAAGCTTTCTCACACAAAACACGTCATACAAATTTTAAATCAATATATTGTCTTTTCTAAATGAGAATGCAGGATGATTTTCACATAGTTTTGGAGCAAATATTCTAGGCTACGTGATACAACTTTCAAAAGTCTTGTGAAGAAATAATCACTATGGGTTTTATGACCTTATTTCAGTGACATTTGTTTTTTGTTTTTTCACAAACCACGCATAAACATTATTATCTTAAAAATACAAACATGTACATGCACGTTGCTCACATATTACGGTAGCCCCGCTTGTGCTATATAGAGTGAATTTACACCTTTGCCATTAACATGTTTATAAGTAACTGAAAAAAGCACAAATGTCAGAGCATGTCAGAACACCTCCAGGACCCAGAAAACACCTTAGACCTCAGAGGGTTAACATCCGGAATTTCATGCTGCAGTATTTCTTTCATCTGATGTGATTTGAGAGCATTGCAGGGTGCGCAACAAGAGACCTCATTGTCGATAACAGTATACATTAATGGCCAGTACATAATTTTCTTAGCCCTCCTCTTGGTCTCTGTGATGCCAGGATGGCTCTGATGTAGCTGTCCAACATAAAACTTTTGCATTGGGGATGGGATAATAAATATTTCCCCACAAAGCAGCAAGTCGCCCTGAAGGGTCAGCTCATCTCTCATCGAAAAGAAGGGCGCAAGGTATACGTATGTTCTTTTGAGTTGGCAGGCCAACCATTCCCAATAATATCAGAGAGCTGTTGACATGTGACATCTTTATGCACGGCAGCCCTGAAATCATCCATTCGACGGGGAGAGAGTACTTCGATGGTGATGATTTCCAGCAGGTCATCAGTGAGTTGTGGAAAGATGTGGAAAGGTGGTCTCGGGACAATGCATCAGCCATGAACAATTCCTTTCCATGTTTGAAGATCACACCTAAGTGATAATGATACCCATCATCATACCCTGTCAGTGGGGTGAGGCATATATGGAGTGGCTTCTTTAATGTGGTTATTAAGGGCTGATGATCAGTTTCTACAGTGACAGGATGGCCGTAGATAAAATGATGCAAATGCTACAGGCCGCCCTCGCTGTAAGCATACGTCAACAAGGGCATGGGTAGCTAAACATAAAACAACTTTTTTTAGTTAATGATCTGTAAGAATGGAGCTACATAAATGTTGTTCATTGATTCGAGTACATTTTTTGACATTTGGGTTTAAAGTGCTTTAATTCTACAATATATGGTGTAAAAACGTCTGAGTGCTGCCCTCTTTAGGTTGAACGGTGGCTACTGCAGTTGAATTTTCCTATTGGAAGTTGTGGTACCCTCTGATGTCAGAGGGTACCAGCTAACCACGCCCTTGCCTACAGAGAGATGCGTCTCAGGTGCACCCCCCACCCCCAACACCCCCCCCCCTCCCTCCGCTGGGCTCTGCCCACTTTTCCAGCATTTTTCAAATATTGCCAGTGGGTGGAGTCAGGCTCTGACCAGGGGTTTAGTTTCCATTTAAGAGGCATTCGCCAAGAGAACCACCGGTATGGACATATCAAAATACTGCAGAACTGGGGGATTTGCCAAAAGCTTCATCAGGAGGCTCATGCCAGTACCACTCCGAATCCTAAAAAGCAACAGTCTCAAAGGAAAGGATGTCAAAAGTAATTTGTCATGGCCAAGAACTGCTGCAGTGCTGGAATGCATTGATGTATTGATCTATTGAAAAAGGGAATATATTTCAAATACAATAAAGTATAATATGTTTCAGTAGGGTTGAATTGGCTCTATCCCTCTCTCTCCTCTCCACCTACAGCTGGTGTGAGGTGAGCATCCAAGTGGATGCTGCACACTGGTAATTGTAAAGCGCTTTGGGTGTACAGTAGTATATTTGAAAGCACTATATAAATGCCTCATTCATTCATTCATTCAACTGAAGGGGTCAAGACTGGTTCTATGTGTTTCTGTCCTCCAAAAACTTTCATGGTGTCAGAAGTGGGAAACAATGGCCCAGGGACTTTGTCTTATCAATCCATTGTTTTTTTAATGACAACATTTCTGATAACTAGAAGAAGTTTGAAAAGGAATGGCACATATGGGCCTGTCAGATAAATCAAATACAGTACAAGCCTACATGTTGTTAAACCCATCTGGTCCCGAAGCGGTTGATAAATCTGAAACATTTGTCTATGCGGTCTGGGAAGATCATGAGGATCCAGAGGTACTTCTAACTAAATTATCTGAATCACCCCCCCCCCCCCCAAAAAAAAAAAAAAAACACTTGTTTTGCTCTGTTTAAATGAGAAAAAAAAATCAAACATCACACAGGTATTATTAGAGATCACACAGTATACATTTGTTTTGCATAAAAAGGTGCTTCCCAATATCACACCCTCATCTCTTACATCTACTTCCTGGTCAGATTAGTATTGCTTGTATTGCCTTTGTGCTGGAGCTCGTAATGAATTTGAAAGCCACACAGGAAACAAGAGGAGAGAAAAGTGTCTTTGATATTAGATAAGTGCAACATGGAAAAGAGCTGCAAGCACAAAGCTGTCTGATAGATGAAAAAGATCAGAGGAACAGGGTAGCGTAGATGCTTTCAGGGAACACCCCAACTCTGTAATATGAATATTATAAAATTATGTCATATTACTGGATACAGCTTTTTAATTAAAATTTTGACATTCAAGTATTGAACATGAACCTGTTTCAAGGTTTGCATTCTCGAAGGTTTGCATTCTCGTTTGCATTCTCATACCGCAATGAAGTCCTGGTACTAGAGCACAAATGCAATGTGGAACGAACATGATCACTTGCACACACACGTGTACACATGTACAAAACAATCTCTGTTACTTTAATTTCATATTATTACTGTAAAGCTGCTTTGAAACAATCTATCTCAATTTGTTCCTGGGGTCTATATGACCCCAATCGACTTTTCCTAAGTAAAAAAAAAAAGGTTCCCTTCATCTCAGTTGAATAAGATTTTGTGACTTTTCCTACATTATCTATCTATACACACACAAAAAAACTGGGCTTGATTCGGTTGTTCTATAGGCATGTAAAAAAAAATGTTACACTTCTTGTCTTCGGGGTCAATATGACCCCACATTGAAATGAATGGGAAAAAAAAAAAAATATATATATATTTCATTTGTCAAAAAAATAAATAAAAAAATCCAGAATAAATCTGAAAATTTCCATACCGCAATGAAGTCCTGGTACTAGAGCACAAATGCAATGTGGAACGAACATGATCACTTGCACACACACGTGTACACGCACACAAACACACACACATATGTGACTCCAATAGAAAGCATTTTGATTGAAATTGGCAAATAAAATCAATAATTCCTGCATAAATCTGAAAATTCTCACACATAAATGAAGGCCTGGTACTAGATCACTAATACAATGTGGAATGAACATTATCACACACACATGTGCGCCCACACACACACACAGACACAAATACACATACAGATAGAGAGAGGTGTGACTGCAATAGAGAGCATTTTTATAGAAATTGGGAAATAAAATCAATAATTCCTGCATAAATCTAAAAATGTTCACACACAAATGAAGGTATGATATGAGAGAACAAATGCAATATGGAAAGAACATGACTACACACAGATCACATACACACAGAGAAACACACAAACAAACAAACAGGTGTGACAGCAAAAGAGAGCATTTTTATAGAAATTGGAAAATAAAATCAATAATTCCAGCATGAATCTAAAAATGTTCACACATAAATGAAGGCCTGGCATTAAAGAAAAAAACAATGTGGAATGAGCATGATTACACACACACATGCACATTAGAGGCTGACATTTTTTCGGGAATCCCACGGGTCACGGGATTCCCGTGGGATTCCTGCAGGATGGGAGTCATCTTTGCTATTAATCACGGGATTTGGACGGTACAGGATAAATGGTTAACGGGAGCAGACGGGAGCGGGAATCAACCAATAGCAAAGACGACAAAAAAAGAAAAAAGTAAATCCACCATTTTGTAGTTTCCTTTTAATACGCCTACAATGTAACGCAATTAAAAAAAATAACTACACGACCCAGCCGTCCCAGAAGCCATCAGTGCTTTTTGTCACGGCTTACCGCCGGAATTCAAAGAGCAGTGATGGAGGGAGCTAACAGCCGCGGAGAAGTCGATGTGGCAAAAAATGATTTACAGCGCAAAGTCAGAAGTAATGACATGTCTATTAAGTTCACAGAACTGGTCGGAAAGTCTGAAATATTAATCAAGTTTATGAGAGTAGAATGTGACGGTGATAGCACGATGTACGCTGCTTGTGAGACATGCTTAGTCTTAGTCAAGTACGCAAGTGATTCGAGCGGTCTGAAGAGGCACACTTGCAAGGCAAATTCGGGAAAGCTGGTCTAAAACAGGATGGAGAGCAGATTAAATCAAATTCTATGTATTAACTAAGCACTAATTGAAGAAAAAAATATATGGGAGCGGTACAGGAGCGGGAGTCAGTTTAAACAGGAGCGGGATGGGAGTGGGAGTCAATTTACCAGGAGCGGGATGGGATGGGATTATTTTTTCAACTTTGGTCTGGGAGTGGGACGGGACAAGATTTCTTTCTATGGGAGTGGGACGGGACAGGAGTGAAAATCCACTCCCGTGTCATCCTCTAATGCACATGCACACACACAAACACACAGGTGTGTTTACTCTTCACTCCTGTTCATATTTGTTTTTTGTTTTTATTTACTTTTTAAAAATTAATTTCTTATTCTAAAGTTAATAATTTTATACATTTTGATTATTGAAATAATATGTAATTGCAATCAAGTATTTTCTTTTAGTGGCAACTTATGTGGCATTATTGCAAATTTATTTGGCATTACTGCAAATTTATATAGCATTATTGCAATAACAAGACACTTCAAAAGACCCCAAACAACAACAAAAATAATTCTAAACTTTGACAAAATACTGATTTAATGTATTTTAAACGTTTAAATATATATATTCATAACAAAAGCTGTTATAAGAGCAGTAAGTCACATCCAGAAAAATTAATGGATCTCTATGGGGCCTCTGCTGGAAGTATATGGTAATTACACTTTCAGGCTAAAAATATATTATCTACAAAAAAACAGCTAACCAGCAGATGGCAGAATTATGCATCTAACACCTATATCAATATCCAGAAACTACTCCTATTTAAATTTGATCATCATTAATGTGTTTTTTTCATAAAAAAATAATATTTCTTACATATGCTAATGGTGTAGTGGAGGAATTCTGCAGTAAATAGGTAAAAAAGTACTTCATATCCCCCAAAACACAGCATTAATGAATAGATGAGAAGTAAACAAAAAAAATGATATATTATTTGTATGATAAAAAATGTATATTTTTTGTACAATTACTCTATCAATTGTTGGGGTCATATGGACCCCAAAGCCAAGATTTGTAAACAGGAAACGAAGACAATATGAACTTGACTTGACTTATTGCATTGCCCTATTGCATGCCAAAGCTGACCATCACACCACATCATTTTAAATATGAGTCTGTAAGGTTTTTTGTTCTTTGCAAATAATTCAAATTGACTGCAAAAGTTAGTTAAACAATATTATAATGCAGTTGTACTGAATATCACCACAGCCACAAAGCTATTTATTACGTTCAGAATTCAGTACAACAACACTTAATTTTGTGTGACACTTTTGAAATACTTGATTCTGAGTGGTCACTTGTGGTATTCAGTGATCAGATGTTTACTAATATTCTGTAACAGTAACAACTACACTCACCTAAAGGATTATTAGGAACACCTGTTCAATTTCTCATTAATGCAATTATCTAATCAAGCAATCACACGGCAGTTGCTTCAATGCATTTAGGGGTGTGGTCCTGGTCAAGACAATCTCCTGAACTCCAAACTGAATGTCAGAATGGGAAAGAAAGGTGATTTAAGCAATTTTGAGCGTGGCATGGTTGTTGGTGCCAGACGGGCCGGTCTGAGTATTTCACAATCTGCTCAGTTACTGGAATTTTCACGCACAACCATTTCTAGGGTTTACAAAGAATGGTGTGAAAAGGGAAAAACATCCAGTATGCGGCAGTCCTGTGGGCGAAAATGCCTTGTTGATGCTAGCGGTCAGAGGAGAATGGGCCGACTGATTCAAGCTGATAGAAGAGCAACTTTGACTGAAATAACCACTCGTTACAACCGAGGTATGCAGCAAAGCATTTGTGAAGCCACAACACGCACAGCCTTGAGGCGAATGGGCTACAACAGCAGAAGACCCCACCGGGTACCACTCATCTCCACTACAAGTAGGAAAAAGAGGCTACAATTTGCAAGAGCTCACCAAAATTGGACAGTTGAAGACTGGAAAAATGTTGCCTGGTCTGATGAGTCTCGATTTCTGTTGAGACATTCAGATGGTAGAGTCAGAATTTGGCGTGAACAGAATGAGAACATGGATCCATCATGCCTTGTTACCACTGTGCAGGCTGGTGGTGGTGGTGTAATGGTGTGGGGGATGTTTTCTTGGCACACTTTAGGCCCCTTAGTGCCAATTGGGCCTACCTACCTATCGTTTAAATGCCACGGCCTACCTGAGCATTGTTTCTGACCATGTCCATCCCTTTATGGCCACCATGTACCCATCCTCTGATGGCTACATCCAGCAGGATAATGCACCATGTCACAAAGCTCGAATCATTTCAAATTGGTTTATTGAACATGACAATGAGTTCACTGTACTAAAATGGCCCCCACAGTCACCAGATCTCAACCCAATAGAGCATCTATGGGATGTGGTGGAACGGGAGCTTCGTCCCCTGGATGTGCATCCCACAAATCTCCATCAACTGCAAGATGCTATCCTATCAATATGGGCCAACATTTCTAAAGAATGCTTTCAGCACCTTGTTGAATCAATGCCACGTAGAATTAAGGCACTTCTGAAGGCAAAAGGGCGTCAAACACAGTATTAGTATGGTGTTCCTAATAATCCTTTAGGTGAGTGTATATATCATACTGCTCATGATGTGGGTAACTGAAATCATCTTGCATCTCAGTTATCAACTGTGTAGACAATAACCTCAGAGGACTTGTATCACTTGTTGCTTAAGTATGTTGATTGTTTTGTAATAAACTTTTTTTCTTAGATTAAGTTTTAAGATACTATTCCGGAAAGATAATTACGAAAATAGTTCCAAAAGAAGCCAAAGAATCAAGCTTTTCTTGTCACCAAGAAACAAACAGATTGAAACAGAATTGTAAGTAAAAAGACAGCAATTTATCCTCGCTCATAGCATTCTACTCTTCCACTCTGTGGCAGTTATGTTCTCTGGGTTGGTTTCTTCGGCCCACCGGTGGGCCCATAGCCATTACATATTTAAAACAGTAATATCCTATACTAAACTTAAACTAATCTTGACAAACTATATATCATTTGAAAGCTTACAATCTCTAGTTTCCATATTTGACGGATTGATATATACTGATTTCCATATTGTGATGGATTTCCAAAATAAATTACAGAGGAGCCTTAATTTATCACTTTGTAACAAGAATATTTTCATACTCTTAAGGCGAGACACGGCAGGCAAAAACATCGTTTTTTTTTTCACTGGTCAATTTTGAGATTTTGGGATATTTGTCTTCAATAACATGTCTTCTTTCAGACTTGTGGTGAAAAAAAGTCCGAAATACACATTTAGGTCTTTATTTTACTGCACTTTGTCTGTTTGCGTCTGTAGATTTCTCATAAATTCATCAAAACTTGTCGTTATAAATCATCATGCTGATCCGCGATCGCGATCTGCACCCTGTCATCACACACACCGTTAGAAAGCTCTCTCTCTCCTGAACAAGACTGCCGGATCCAAATATGGTCATTTCCTTTTCATCAGCAACCAATCGCGAAAGTAAAAGGGGGGATTTTACTCTAAATGCGCAATCTCATTGGCTGATACTAAATCTTTAAAGCCCGTTTTCTCAAAATGACTTTTCTGTCATACTCCAAGTCCGAAATCTCCACTTCAGTAGCACCTATATACACCAAACTTTCCAGTATTGTACCTAGTTATATTATGAAGACATTTACAGAGGGATTTGTAAATATATTATTCCTAGCCTGATTTATATAACATTTTATTCCCAAAAACATGGCGAAAATCATTTTTTTAAGGCTATTGGCAGTATATTCTGATTTACAGGATAACAAAAGTAGATATCCATAAATCCCTCTGTAATTTTTTCCCCATCTGATATGTGAACACAATGAAAAAATAATTTTGAACCTGGCTTTGTCCAATACTCAGATTTCGTTTTTTAAAATATATGCAAAATAGCGCATATTTAATTAGACAATGCCTCTTTTGCATATTTAAACATTAAATTACAGAAAACTTGGCAAAGTTTCATGGTGATATCTGATAGTTAAAAAAATTACCCTATTCACCTGTAGTGTCTCGCCTTAAGGCGTGTTTAGGCCTTTATTTTGAAATAGCAATGAACATGAAAAATCGTGAAAGAATGGTAGAAATCTAAGTTTGTTTTCATGCCAAGAGTTCAAAAGATAACATCCATTCATTTTTTTTTTTAAAAAAGGTCTGAAAATGTTTTAAGAAAAAAATAATAGATTCACCATTTGTGATGTGGCAGCGAGCTATAATGCAAATACGTGTTCTTTTTATGTTTATTAGAGGTTGAATTCATATCAAAATCTGCCAAACTTCCCATACTACTAATGAATAGGATGTCTACTTCATAAATAGTATGAAAATTGTGGAAATAATGGTTCAGATCACTCAAACCACATATGGAAATAGAGGCGCCCTTATATGGGCAGTAATGGAGTCTGGTTGTCACCTAGTGAAAAAGTTTGGTACTATGCCCAAACAAAATCTTACTGAAAGCTTGTTTTTTTAGATGTCAGCCTAAAATTTGAAACACAACTTGTTCAGATTCTTGGCTTTGATTTTCTTGCAGTTTTAAAGTCCAACATGTTTTGAAAATATATATTTTATATAAAATATGAATGATTCATTTTTGTAAATTTTCATAAACTCAAACTTCTATAACTTTTTTTCTGTTTCACTTTCTTAATTTAATTTAAAAGTACCAAATGTCTTCTTTAAAACAAGACCAATCTTACATTTATATTCCAAACCATTCTTGAATTATAAATATTTAAGTTCGGAATGTGCATTTTCATGTCTATTCAATAAAAAAAAAGGGGGGGGGGTTGGCTTGACACTTAAAGGGTTTATATAATAGAACGTACTCGGTTAGGTACGTAACCTCGGTTCTTTCTAGAAGAGGGAACGAGTATTGCGTAAGTTGCTTATGCTACGGGTAAAGTAATCTTTTCTCGAGATATTGAAGCCAAAAATGATCCTTAATTTTGTATTTATTGTCAACGCAGTGCAGCAGCTAGCAGACCTAGAGCAGGCTATCTAGCGTGCTCATTGGCTGCTCTAGCCTACCACTGAGCCTGGCGTGATGTCACAGTCCGCCAGAATGGGGGTGGCTTAGCGTCTAAAAGTCAGGCTCAGAGGCTGCAATTATGGTTTTCATTGACTGAAGAGAAAATGCTTGTGGCGCCAGCATGGCAGGTTACGCAATACTCGTTCCCTCTTCTAGAGAGAACCGAGGTTACGTACGTAACCGAGTACGTTCTCTTACGAGAGGTTCTCTCATATTGCGTAAGTTGCTTACGCTACGGGAACCCCTTGTCAACGCCGTGCACGCCAGCATCCACTTCATGAGTCCCAGGGAGTCCCGGGTGGGAATCAGGCGGCCACCAACGCGGGCCAGCACATGTTTATAAGCACCCATTGGGAATACTGAGCGGCGTTGCCGGTCTATATAAAGCATATCAACTCATATAGTGCAGCTCAACCAGGAGAGCTAAGTCACGTGAGAGTAGTCTGCGCACGATCAGATCTGGGCAGAATGTACATCCCACTCATACTGACAGAAGTCTGGCCTGCAAGGCGGGAACTTCCAGGTTATAAAACCTAACAAATGTGGACGGGGAGGCCCAGCCCGCCACCTCACAAATGTCATGAATGGAAATCCCGCTGGACCAAGCCCACGACGAGGCCACCTTTAGGCAGACCTTTAGACACAAAAGCATTCTCTATAGCGTCCACTATCCATCTGGATAGGCTCTGTTTCGAGGCGGCGAGACCCTTGGTGCGCCCACCAAACGAAACAAAGAGCTGCTCTGAACGCCTAAAGGGGGCGGAGCTCGTAATGTAAGCCCTCCGCGCCCTAACAGGGCAGAGGAGACTAACATCGCTCTCACTATCGGATGCAGGCAGAGCCGAAAGGGAAATGACCTGCACTCTGAAGGGGGTGCCCAACACCTTAGGGACATAGCCATGTCTAGGTTTGAGGATGACTTTAGAGTCATTCGGTCCAAACTCAAGACATGCACCGCTAATGGATAGCGCGTGTAAATCCCCCACACGTTTAACTGATGACAGAGCTGTCAGAAAAACGGTTTTGAGCGAGAGGTACTTTAGGTCCACGGAGTCTAGCGGTTCGAAGGGGTATGCTTTCAGGGCCTCTAGGACCCAAGAAAGATCCCATATAGGAACTGACGGGGGTCGTGGGGGGTTCATTCTTTTGGCTCCCCGAAGGAAGCGGTTGACCAGCTCGTTCCTTCCCAATGACTGGCCGTGCGTTGATAAACTTTAAGCGTGGAGGGGGACCTGCCCCTGTCCAACAGCTCTTGAAGGAAACTAAGCAACCACGATACCCCACATGTCCGTGGGTCCAGATTTCTATCGGCACACCATTTGGAGAACACAGACCATTTAGACGCGTAGAGCCGCCTTGTAGAGGGAGCTCTGTATTGCGTAATCGTGTTCATCACTCCTTCTGGCAAGACAACGGGTATCCGTTGATTAACCATACGTGCAGAGACCAGCACTCTGGATGGGGATGCCAGATTGAGCCGCGGGCTTGAGAGAGGAGATCTCTCCTCACCGGAATTGGCCAAGGGGCTGTGTGTGACAGCCGCGTCAGCTCCGGGAACCAGATTTGGTTCTCCCATCGCGAGAAGGTCCTGCAGCGTGGGCGGGAGCCAGCATCTGTGCGTCCGGGAGGGGGGGCGGAGAGGGCGAGAGAGAGGCTCGAGGGAGAGTATCCGGCGAGCGCTTCACAGCCGCATCAATCTCCGGTTGCCAATCTCCGGTTGCCCGCAACGAGAGCGCGAGGGCTGCGTGTTCCTGACCCAGGTAGAGAGCGCAGATCACATGGCGGTCTCCGGCGCTGAGCGGGGCTCGGCACGAGCCACAGGAAGGGCGAGACATTTTGATAAAAACGTCTCGTGCTCTTTTAGGAAAGTGTCGCAGCGGCGAACACGCACAGTAGAGCAAAGGATACTGTCGCCGGATAGCGTAGCAGGCACGGATGGCTGAAGGCGGCGAAATTGACCAGCTTCCTCAGACGCTTTCCTCTGCTTGCAGTCGCTGGTTTCAACGGCGGTGGCTTCTCTCAGGATCAAGCGATGTGAAGAGCTTCACTGAAGAGATGAAAATCAGAGTTGCAGCCTCTGAGCCTGACTTTTATACGCTAAGCCACCCCCATTCTGGCGGGGTGTGACGCGTAGAGCGTGAGCCTACTCATTGGGTGTGACGTCACGCCAGGCTCAGTGGTAGGCTTCTGCAGTTGCCGCAGAGCAGCCAATGAGCATGCTAGATAGCCTGCTCTAGGTCTGCTAGCTGCTGCACTGCGTTGACAATTAATACAAAATTAAGGATAATTTTTGGCTTCAATATCTCGAGAAAAGATGACTTTACCCGTAGCCTAAGCAACTTACGCAATACGAGAGAACCTCTCGTAAGAGAACTTCAACTGAACCTCAGATCTTCTGGTTTTTACAACCCCCTTAACCCTCTGGGGACGGATTGGGCGGTACCGCCCAAAATGGCATACTTTTACAAATGTGTAATTATCTTAAAAACTATTAATGATAGAGAGGTGCAGTCTTTTTTGCCGTCTTCCTCAGATTCCGCTGAAAACAATGATAACAAACTTACCCGGCTTGTATACACACTTCCTTGTTGCGCAATACCACTACGTCAAAGGCCAATGAAATCGATGTTGTTTGGCAGATTCACGAGCAACAACCAATGGAAAAATTGCCAATGGAGGAATATTTTTCTTACCCAATCAGAGGAAGGTTACCATGACGTATTCTAGCAAATCGGAGGACTCTGTATCTACGCAAACAGCGTTGAGTGGCAGAGACGACAGAAAGCGAACGGCCGCGCCGTCGAGAATAAACAAGGCTTTACGGAGTGAGAGCGCACAGAGATATGAGAGAGAGACAGAACAATTATAATATATTTATATATAAACATACAATTATAGCATTATTTATTGTTTTAGCACTTTTATGATGGCAAGCAGTAAACGATTTACGGTGGAACAAGCTCTGGAACAATTACTGGTGAGTGACGAGGAGAAAGCATTGCTTAGAAAATTCTAAGCATTCCTAAGAAAAACGCCTGGGACTATTTGTAAATGAAGTTAAATTTTTCATTGTTCTTTACACATTTTATTTAACAATTACACGTCTGTCAAGCAAAGGCTTTGACAAATATATTTTTTGTTCAAAAACTGTTCACTATTGTTGTGTGATGTGTGATTTTCAGAAATAAATGGCAAAAATCGAATTTCCGTTTTTGAAATTCTCTAGTTTATTGTACATTTTCACTCATACTTCCTTTATAAACATATTACATGCGTGCCTATGTTAGCTTAGGGTCTTCTGCATCCATAGATACCAAACACATAATGTTCCATCTCCATTACATATAGTTTATAACCCCAAATGTAAAAATAGAGAAAACGGACCAAAAAGAGCTTAGTCCCCAGAGGGTTAAGCTTATGACGTTTTTGGAAAATGCAGCACAGTACGGTATCACCTCTCATCACTCGGGTTCTCATATGTTTACTACTGAAATGTAGTCCTTTGGTTTCATTGTTATACTTACGGTCTTACCTGTATTGAATCACTGCCTTTTCATTTACATATATTTTGCTTTCTTTCTCTTTGTTAGGTACGTCTTGTTGCTCTTCATTCTATTCTTCATCCCAGGTGTAGTGATGATAATTTCCTACGGCCTCATATCCAGAGAACTTTACAGAGGGATTCAGTTTGAACTGGAGCAGAAGAAAGACTCTAGTGGTATGAATCTTTTTTTTTCTTTGTAAAAGTCTTCACAGTAGTCTTCAGAGTAGTCTGAAGCATGCTTGTTCACCTTGATGAACAGAAAACTACTAAAATATTACACTTGTTTAGCCACCAGGCATTTTCCATTTAACAAATGTTTTCTTTTCTGCTAGCACTTGAATCTATTTAAACTTATCCTTTGGATGTTACCTGTGACTTGGATTTCCAGTAGTGAGCCAGTGAAGCCAACATTTAAATATCTCTAATTCTGTATTGTTTACTGGCTATGGTGTTTAGTGGATTCATGTGTGCCAAACAGCCAGTCAAAAGTTTTGTCATGTCATCATTTGAGACTTTTCTTTTTTACTGTTTTTGAACGATGTAACAGTTAGGTGGCTTGCTTTCTTTGGCATTCTCAAAGGCTCAACAGACTATTGCCTTCTCTTCCTATTTTGCAGTAGAGGCTGCTTTACTCAAATCTCCCATGGTGAGGACTGAATGCACTAAGGTCATGCTGAGTACCTCCCTGTGTGTTAAGGTTATTTTTGCACTGATGTGCTGGAAGTAAGTTCTTTCAGGGAGAATCTTTAGACAATTTCAGTGAGGTGGAAAGGGATACTTCAGAGGGCATTGCAGTTAAAGACCTCCACAGGTAACTTTTATTAGAAGTGTCCCTCAAAAAGTAGGCTACTATTTGTACCATTGCTGCGATCAAATAAATGAGGCTGGAAAAAAACGAGAGTGAATACTGAAGTTAATATTTTGGAGAACTCAGAGTAGGGACATGCAGAACAAGATCTTTACATATTTAAACAGGCTACTGGTTATACAGGTTGTTATTTTCCCTACTTTGTTAATCCCTTGTATCAGCTCCATGTAGAGTGTTACAAGATACTTATATAAATTAACCTTCCCATCCTCATAATGTTATTGTGCCCTGCAAAACCCACATTATGCCATCTACATTAAACCTCGGTGACACTAGACTTTTCTGAAGCTCTGAAGTATTTACTCAATACTTCCTTGCAGCACTGCTAATATGCAGCTTTCAAGCTTGTGTTCTTTGAATTCAACCAAGAGGTCAATCTGTGGCATTTAGATCCTCTGTTATTTACAGGTCTTCTCATTATACAGATTCAAAAGTCAGAGTTCCGCAACCTTTGAATGCAGAGGATTGTAACATTTCTTCCAGTCTCTTCATTTACTTTCATTCATGGGTATGAATGGAAGTCAATGGAGTGCAGATTTCTAGTGTTAAACAGAAATGACATACATTTACTTTTAAAAACGGAATAGAGTGAATGGACACATTCTTAATTTTTTAATTTCTTTTATTTACAGGCGTAAAGAATGGGTTGAATGGTGTAATGTCTCCAGGCCATGATGAGAGCGATGGATGTTACATCCAGGTCCCAAAGAAGCCCTCTGCTATAGAACTTTCTGCTCTGACCACCTCAGCAACCATCAAGACTGACCGTCCACGGAGCAACACCTCAGAGGCTAAGCTCATTGCTAAGAAACGAGTGATACGAATGCTGATCATTATAGTTGCCATGTTCTTCGTATGCTGGATGCCTCTGTACTCAGCCAACACCTGGAAGGCTTTTGACCAAAAGTCAGCCCAGCGCACTCTTTCCGGAGCTCCTATCTCCTTCATTCAGCTGCTGTCCTATACCTCATCCTGCGTCAACCCTATTATCTACTGCTTCATGAACACCCGCTTCCGCAAGGCTCTCATTGCCACCTTTGGGTGTTGCTGGCGGCCGTGCCACAACCGGAGGAAAAAGAGGGAAGGTGATGATGAGATCACTGGGGTCACAGGGGTATCCATAAGTTCAGTTATACCACCGTTAGCACGGTAGGACAGTGTTAGCATTATCATTGCAGGTGTCTCCAGTTTGATCCATGAGCTCAGTGCTTGTGACATTTACTGCTTGTTTAGGAGTTTAGATCACTAGGTGTGTTCTTTTTTTTCATGGTGTCAACATGCTTTGTTCAGTGTGTCAGTGTTTATTTCTATTTGGTAAAAAATCCTCATTTGTCTGTTCTTTCTGGCCAAAGTCGGTGTGTCTTTCTATGGTTGTGTCTTCAACTTTTAGCATTGTGATACAATCAAAAGGTGTGGTACATGGGATGTGCAAAGATGTAGCTTTATTTTTATTGTTTAAAATCTTATGCATGGGATTTGTTAGTAGGGAAATACCATAGAAATAATCTTGTATCTTTGATGTTATGGAACCAAATACTGCATGTAGCATGATCAAACAATAGAGTACTGGTAGATAGCTGCTTTCTGAATACAAAATGGTACAGCTTTTATTGTCTATTTTGAGTGGTGTGACGTCTGTATTTTTTGTTCACTGTTTTGTTAGTTGTATAATAGAATCTTTGTCTTAATGAGCTTTTCTTACATGACCCCACTGAGAGTCCTTCTAGTGTATATTCTGATAATAACAGCATCATATGGTCTTGTAGGAGACAATGTTTAATCTGTGCTCCTTTTTTGATACACATCTCCTACAAGTTATCCTTCATGAAGATGTATCAGGGGGACAAGACAATTCAGTCATCAACGGAAGCAACGGTCTCTTGGAAATCTTCATCCCAGCTGATGTTATCAAATTGTCAATAAGCTGCATGATCAACGCTATCTCACGACCAATTCGTACGAATTCGTACGAATGAGTAAAAGGTGTCTAATTCTTACGATCTCACTCGTACGATTTGTCTAAACCCACGTGATGGGTACACTGTAAAATCCAACAGTGATTCGAACTAAAACTTTTTAGTTAACTTTACTTAATGCCTTAACTTAATTGTAAAAAGCTAGTAATCTGTACTATTTACATACTATGATTTGTTTACTCAGAAAACCCAAGTTAAAATTTATTGATTGGTTTGAGTGCGGTTTTTGAGGCGGGAAAATTTAATGGACTTTTCACTAATTTCCTCCACTTCTGCAGTTTTTTTTCTCTGTTTGCATTCACTCATTTCCCAAAATCATCTTGAATGTTGAATTGTCAATACAACAAAAATTGAGAGAACATCACATAAGCTGACTTCAGAAATTGATGTTGATTTTCTTAAAATGTTCTTTGTCACCATTATGGCGATTAGTGATCCTTTTGGTTGGGCACTTGGAACTTAATTTATACTATTGTAATTCTCTTCCCATTGATGCAACAAGAAATCAGTCATTTGGTTTCAAAGGAAGCAAAGTAATATAAAACATAACTATATTTCATGTCAATTAAAAATCTTTTATAATTTTGTTTCTAACACTTATGTCCTAAACACCTTGTGAAACTTTTAATTGGGTTTATATAATCCCTCTATATTTGTGACAATCTTGCAATTGATCATGCTTGAGTCACACAGACTTCAACACTCAGCATGCAAAACACAACAATGGTAACAATTAGATTTTATTTAAAGTAAATTATCAAGTACTCTCTACAGTTCTTTTTTAGTTACTAGAACTCTTGTGTAAGTGAACTATACTAACTAAGCATTTGTCAGTACCACATACTATTCCTATTCCACTTTACTTTTTTTTAAGGCAATCGGTTTGCATGCTTTTTTTAGTAAGTCTAACTAATTATATTTTACTCGTAGGTTTAGGGGCTGGGTCAGGTGTAGGTCATTCGTACGAATTCATACGAATTGGGCAACTCGAAAAATATGTACGATTTAGAAATATTTTATGAATTCATTCAAATTCATCTCGTAAAATTCGTACGAATTGCCGTGAGATCTGGTTGGCATGGCAAGTTTGAATTTTTTTTAAAGACTCCAACTAGATGCAGTGGGATTTAATGAAATAAAAGGAAAATAATAAACTGTAGAGGGAAGTTTAATGTGATTGCCTTGGAGGCACTAATGTTCTAATACACATTTTAGCAAAACCACTAGGGCTGGGGTGGTATGGATTTTTTCTAACCGCAGTTGAAAAGCAAGATTTTCCCACGGTATGGCGGTAAACCGCTTTAAATACACCCCCTGAATTCATAATTTTCAGAAGAATAGCCTACATTATGATGTTCACATTGGAAATGAAAGATGAACACCTTTTGCAACATGTCTTAGTTACAAATATTATACTCCATATTTATGTTTACATAATATAGTGTTATTTTTTATTTAATCTATGTCGATTATATGAAAAGTGAACAGCATGAGTAAGATAGGATCATAAGATGGGTCAGAAACGATTTTGACCACTTTATTAAGTTTTGTTTTGTAGAAAGCCTTTCTTTAAATTAAATTTCGTTTTGTATAAATAGTACCTTCATTTTAATCACTGTTTCATTAACTAATTGCCTGGAATTAAGAAAATAAGAAGCAAATATAGCAGACATATAATCAGGAGGACGTGGAAGCGCCGGTGCGATCTCTTGCGCGTGAACTGGAGCTCGTCTTATAAATGAACCGAAACTCGCCGTAGGCCTAAATGTGTACTTTTAAACAAAATTCAAAACGAAATGATAAAATTTTAGGCTACAGTAGCCTAGTCAGGTAAGGTCAGGTTTGCCGATGTGCGTTAGGCTTTACTTATTTATATTTATCCCTGTGCGCCGATCGGAGACGGAGTTCACTGCTGATATTCTGGGGACACAACATAGCCAATATACTAGGGACTTTAGCCTTTAAATATCCTTGCTGCATTGGATCTTTCTAGAGCAGCCAAGAGCTTTCTAGCCTCGCGGCAGCAGAGCCTTGCATTGCTCATAGACCTTAATACAGTCAGCGCCACGGATGCGGTTTCGAAAATGTATCAAAAAACGTTGGTGCGGGTAGATGGCGGACAGATGATGAGTTTTGTGATGCGGTTGCGGATGAAATAATAATAGCCCATCCGCGCATCTCTAATACGAATGGAATGTTATTATGTGTCATGGAACATTGCGCTCCTCAACTCGCGAAAGGTCGGATTTGATCATCTTTTGATGATAAGTTTTGTTTAGAAAACCTTGAATCCATGTAAGACACAATATCATTAAACAATCCATGTCATTAGAATCAATGAATCCATGTCATTAGACACAACATACACACATGTTCAGGCCAATGTTTTTTTTTTTTTTTTTTGCGTGATGACGGTGACGAGCTCAGACCCGCGGTTGGAGTCACGTGACCGCGGTATTGCGGTAACCGTCCCAGCCCTAAAAACCACTACAAAAAAACAAACAAACTTCAGTCTTTATAAAATTGGTGTTGCTCTAATTGATTTCTTCCTTATTGCTGAAGCTGATGAGACTCCTGGGATATTCGGCTTCTTGCCCAAAACGAAGCCTCTTTGAATATATGTGTGGCTCGGTGTGGAAGATAGTGACGACACCGGACACAGAGCTAGAATTATAAAGGGGTTTTTATTCCAGACTGCGTTTTGAACGGCGCAGCATTAATTAAGCAGAATTTCAGGAACTTAAATTAGACAGGATTGTGTAAATTGAACTAAAACAATAAAGTTGGCTTTTCACATCAAAATGAGTCTCACTGTCTCTTTTGTTTTCCGTCACAACATCCGATGAACCCTTCACAAACTCAGTCTGATTAACATAGACAACAGTAGCAGCCTTTCTCTCTAGAAAACACATACACAAACGGTTATAGCATTTGTCATCACATATAACCAGGAAAGCTGCTTTGTCACAAGCAAAATACAGTACAATGAATATTAGAAATCACACTTCCAGTATTTGCATAAACCTTTCAAAACGATCACACACTTTTACACTCAATATCTCACATTTTCACATAAACACTTGTACATTCACATGAAATGAACAAAGTTCAAACTTACTCTTTGTCACCACTTAATGACCCATAAACAGCTTCACAGTGGAAGACGCACTTGAATTTCCCTCTGATGTCTCACTCTCGGCCCAGTAACACACGGAGGGCCCACACAGATCACCCTTCTCCCCTCTAATTTATTAGACAGAAGTATCACAGATCAAAAATACTGTTACACATCACATTATACACACAATAGTACCCCTTTCACGGTAATGATAATGTTTTTATCACTCACGCTTCTCATGAATTGTGTTGTTGGAATTTCCACACACGAGATGATTCTCGACAGAAATCACCATCAATTGATGCAATACACGACCATCCGGTCTCGCAAAGCACTTAAGAACACTTTACACACTCTTAAAGGTCCCTATTTCTCACTATTTCACTATATCAGTGACTTTTTGTCACCTATAACAAAGCACAGCGTCCGCATGAACAGCTTCCACGACCACGTTGGGAAAGCGCGCCGCTCACACTCAGTTCTCGCGACACTTTCAGAAGTGACGTTTCTTAAAGGGTCAGCGTAACTTTACGTCCATAACTGAGAAAAGCACTAAAACACTTCACATATGCAGTTCACTTAAAGTTGCAGTAGGGAGTTTTGAGAGAATGTTGACTTAGCCTAAAAATTTGAACAAGCACAACTTCCAGGTCCAACCCCCTTGCTCTCTGCTGCGCTACAGCCCTCCCTCCACAGCTCCTCCCCCACAGCGGAGCCTGCCGTGAACGCGCAGGCTAGTAAACAGGACCACCGATGACGGCGGATTATAAACGGTTATGGAACATTCACTAATAGGGACGAAACATCAACAATATGCTTTACATTGACTATGGCCTGCCCATACTTTGACTACAAACTTGGTCCTCAAATCATTATGTATTTTGCAATACATGTAACTTTATAATGTTGCACTCTTTCTATAAGTTATAAATAGCTAGTAAGATAACGTTAAAGGATTAGTCGAAAAGAAATTAAGGTTTTTGATGAAAACATTCCAGGCTTTTTCTCCATATAATGGTCTTCAATAGGACACAAACGTTTCAAGGACCAAATGACAGTTTCAGTGCAGCTTCAAAGGGCTTTAAACGATACCAGACGATGAATAAGGGTCTTATCTAGCGAAACGATCGGTCATTTCAAAAATAAATAAAAAACGTTAAGTTTTATAAGCACAAATGCTCGCCTTGCTCTGTTCTGTGATGCACGTTCGTGACTCTCCTGTTTGAACTCGTTCATCAAAATGAACAAATCTTTTTCGAATCATTTCGTTCGTTGAATGAACGAAATGACTCCGAAAAAGACTCGTTCGAAATGAACAAATCTTTTTGCGAGTCATTTCGTTCGTTGAATGAACGAAATGACTCGAAAAAAGATTCGTTCATTTGGATGAACGAGTTCGAACAGGAGAGTCACGAACGACGGTACGCACTCGCGCTGTGCAAGAGAGGGGTGATCAGCGCGTACACGAGCGTGATTGACACTGCTAAGACATTCCTCCTGGCTCTGATTGGTTGTTTCTGACCGGGAGCGGTGTATTTCTGCAAATGGCAATAGGACCACAGGGAGGAGCCAGAGGAGCTAGATTTTTTCCACAGATTATCTGTCTCATATTCTACTGTGAGGACATAATGACAGTTTTAACAAATATTTGTTTACAAAAGCTACCTACTGGAGCTTTAAACAGGACTCTGTTAAACAGTTCAGTTTCTAACTTTAGTGACTTTTGACCCGGTTACATATGAAAGGCAAGCTAAGCTCTTGTTTGTGCTGAAATTAATTTATTCAGTGGTTCATGCTAAACATGAAAGCTGGATCTGCACAGCAATACCAAGTGCTTTAAAATTCAACCTCAAAAGGATTGTACGCACATGAGATGTGTATGTGCTTATACTTGGTTTATCTTGTTATCCACTGGATTGTGAGAATGCTTGTATGACCATATGTATACGTACAAGTTGGCAGTTGGCAGTTTTAATTTTTTGCTACCTAATATGTATTGAATTTATTTTTTTCATAACTTAGATTAGGCAGATTAGGCTATTATGATAAAGTTGGTCAAAGTTGTTATGATAAACTTTTGTTCAGGGTCCAATTATCACTATTAACTAACTATTAATTAACTATGACTTTTTTTCTCAATAAACTCCCAATTACTGCTTATTAACAGTTAGTAAGGTAGTTGTTCAGTTTAGGTTTTGGGTAGGAATTGGATAGGATTAAGGGATGTAAAATATGATCATGCAGATTAAGGCATTAATATGTTATTTATAAGTACTAATAATTAACAAATATCCTAGTAATATGCATGATAATAAGCAACTAGTTAATAGTGAGAATTTGGACCCTAAACTAAAGTGTTACCATAAAGTTTAGAAAAGAAACCACACATTAGAAACAAGTAATTTGTTAAGCCATTACAAATAGGCTATATTAGAAATATAAGAAGGCTTTTGATTATTGATTATCTATTGAGTAACAATAGATCAACTCTATAGAAAAAAAAGTTTAACACGTACTCTACAAATATAAATTGAACTTTATTTCTAACAATATATCAGTGAGAATAGATAAAATACAAATTATATGACAAAATGCAGCCTGTATAGATGTATGCCCAGGTGGCAAATGAGAGGTCCAAAACACAATTGAGTGTTTTTGCAGGCCTATATAAAATGGTTGTTGTTTTTTAAAATGGTTTTGTGAATGACACACTTGCTCAAAAATCTTGCTTGGCAGAGCGCAAGAGAATTAGGTAGAAGAAAAGAGCTGTACAGCACATGCTCCTTCCATTACAATTAGGATCTTTCTTCCCTACTCTTCTACACAAGGATAACTTTGAGGGTCAGAACTAGAATTCATAGCTTCATAATTTGTTTATGTGCCCCCAGGATATACAGTTAGCAAATACTTCAGTGCGTACACACCCTCCCTCCTTACCTCTTCCATTTCTGTCTTCTTCTTTCTTTCTTTCTGGTTACACTTTATTTTGATAGTCACTTTAGACATTCTACTAACTATAAGTAAGTAAGAAAAGTAAGTAACTTTTCAACTACATGTCAACTAACTCTCATTAGAGTATTAGTAGACTGTAATAGACTGTCAGTAGACTGTTAGGTTAGGGTTCGGGTTAGGGGAACAAGTTGACTTGTAGTTGCTAAGTTATATAGTCAGTAGAATATCTATTGGGGGACCAACAAAATAAAGTGTTAGCAGATATTAAGCAGACAGTCTACTAATACTCTAATGACAGTTAGTTGACATGTAGCTGCAAAGTTACTTATAGTTAGTAGAATGTCTAAAGTGGACTATCGAAATAAAGTGTTACCTTCTTTCTTTCTTTCTTTCTTTCTTTAAAAGATTGTTCTCTTTATTATCACTCCCTACTTGCAATTTTTCTTTTCATCGATCAGTTTTTCCTCTCTCTCCATTCCTTCTAAATGACCATCTGGGTATGTGGCAGACCTATATCAAACAAAAGTCTTGGGGATAAACAGAAAGCATTATTACTCACTCAGACACACAACCTGTCTGCTAAGCAGCTGCTGTTATTTCTCTTGTTGTCAGTGACATCCGCCAAAAGCTACAGTTGAACTAGTTCGTCTTGAATTTTTTTTTTTTTTGGGGGGGGGGGGGGGGGGGGGTAGATGACTGATAACATAAGTCTGGCCATTTATTTCAAACTATGCAAACAGAGGATATGATATGAATCCTGTTTCCAAGACAACCATTCATACATTCAAGAATGGCTTGATTAGGACAGAACGAAACAATAAGTAACAAATAGAACATGGTTGAAATGAAAGCTACCTGAATAAATAAATAACAGCAAAATAAACAATTACTTCGGAATAGTTTTAGATAATCAGACAACAAATAACAAAGAACTACATTAAGAAATTCATCTGTTATCCCAGTCAAACTTGACAAGGAGTATTCTGCTAGTCTAATGAAAGTGCCACTTTTGATGTTTGGCAGGTTAAACAGGAAGAGTTTCCAGTTGTCCCACCTTCTGACCTTGTTCAGAGAAGATTGCTTATATTTTCTAACATGCTTATGCAGTCTTGTGCTGTTTCTGTGGCAGATGTAAATGAGCAGATTGTAATTATCAATGCAGTGTGTCAAAGTTTCTCTGCTCTAAATTGTTCTCTTTGAGGAATTATCCTCTGCTAGTTCCCTTATTAAACATTCAGAGTTGTATTTTTGTATTGTATTTTTGTGAGTGCTTTGTGATCTGTATCATTTTACCAAAACATTGTAAGATATTATATAATATACTGTGCTTAGGGTTTATGTTTTGACGTGTAAATACAATGATTCAATTTTATTCTGAATGGATATTTTTATGATAAATCACTAAATGTATTTTTTTTTTTTTATAAATATCACATGATTTAAAAAGCACACTATGGGGTAGGGAAAACATGTATTAATTTATTAATACATGTTGCCAAATTAACCACACAAACAAACAAACATACCAGAAACAAACAAACAAACATTATACACATCCAATACAAAAGAAAAACTTACTGTTCCTCTGCGATAGAGAGAATTGTGGGAATTTAGTTTAGTTAAACACCATTCAACACAACTAAGTGATAAGGTTGTTAAAATGCAGTGTATTGGCTAAAACACCACAATACACCTTGGCCACCATAGCCTAGGTGGCTTGCCAAGGGAAAGACACATGCTCGGAGAGGCTTACAGTGGAAATACACATGTGGGGGTCCCCCAAGGGGAGAACCATGCACATGGAGGCACCTAGCCAACACGAAAGCTGCCACAGGCATAACTCTGGCGTTAACGTCAACAGCGCTAGAGGAACTCAAGGCTTCTCGGGGAAACTCACCTGAGGAGAATATCACATGTATCCAGTCTGAGGAGTGGAATGGCGAGCAAGCGATGACACAGAGCGGGTCCTATGACCGGCCACTGGGTCGGTACATGAGAGGACTCTGGCTCCACTCAGAGATTATAGAATGTCGCGAATGTGTTGGGTGTCGCCCAGCCTGCAGCTCTGCAGATGTCTGTCAGCGAGGCACCATGCGCTAGAGCCCAAGAGGAAACCACACTCCGAGTGGAGTGTGCCTTCACACCAAGGGGACATGGTCGACCTTGCTGCTGGTATGCCAAAGCAATGGTGTCCACTATCCAGTGAGATAACCTTTGCTTGGAGAGAGCCTTTCCCTTCAGCTTCCCACCATAACAGACAAAGAGCTGGTCTGAGGTCATAGAACACTGCGTTCTGTCTACATAAGCACGGAGGGCGCGTACTGGACAGAGCAGTGCCAAGGCTGGGTCTGCCTCCTCTGAGCGCTTGCAGGTTCACCACCTGATCCCTGAAAGGAGTGGTGGGAACCTTGGGCACGTATCCAGGCTCAGGATTACGTGAGAGTTAGCTGGCCCGAAATCCAGGCACGCTTCATCAACCGAAAATGCCTGCAGGTCCCCTACCCTCTTGATGGAGGCCAAAGCGACCAGGAGCGCTGTCTTCATAGACAGGATTTTAAACTTCACTGATCGCAAAGACTCAAAGGAAGCTCTCTGCAGGGCAGATAGCACCACTGCGAGGTCTCAAGAGGGTACAAGAGGAGAGCGAGGATGATTTAGTCTCCTCGCTCCTCTAAGGAACCTGATGACCAGGTCATGCTTCCCCACAGACTTACCTTCAACTGCATCGTGATGTGCGGCGATAGCGGCAACATACATTTTGAGGGTGGAGGGAGACAGCCTTCGCTCCAACCCATCTTGCAGGAAGGAAGGCACGACCCTGATCGGGCATTTTCTGGGGTCTTCTCGGCGAGAAGAGCACCAGGTGACGAAGAGGTTCCACTTCAACGCATAGGCATGTCGAGTAGACAGGGCCCTAGCGGAAGAGATGGTAGTCACCACATGAGGTGGTAAGGTACTCAAACCTGCCCAGTCTCTGAGAAAGGAGGTCTAAGGAGGTTGAAGGAGTGTTTCCGGACTAGTACGTGTTGACTCTTGAGCAATGCCCAGAAGCGGTGCAGAGCGAACTTTATTGCCAGCAACTCGAGGCAATTGACATGCAGGAGACGCTGGAGTCCTGTCCAGGAGCCCATGGCAGCATGTCGCTTGCACATGGCACCCCAGCCCGTGGTGGAGACAACGTGCCTGGAAACTCGTCCTAAGGCTACTTGGGCCTGTAGAAAGGAGAGGTTTGACCACGGGGTGAAGGTCTGACGGCAGGCCAGAGTAACTGGTACTCGGAGCGTGCCTGGTTGCCATGCCCATCTTGGGACTCGATCGCGAAGCCAGTGCTGAAGCGGTCTCATATGAAACAGTCCGAGCGGGGCTGCCGCTGCGGATGTCATATGCCCCAGGAGCCTCTGAAAAAAAAAACTTCAGTGGAACCACACTCTTGCTCTAGAATTGACTCAGGCAAGTCAGCAGTGACTGCACGCGCTCGCTCGTAAGCTGCGCACACATGTCGACCAAGTCGACCATACCGAGAAAAGAGATTCTCTGCACACGGGAGAGTTTGGTCTTTTCCCAGTTGACCCGAAGTCCCAAACGGGCGAGGTGCCCGGTGTTGCCGGAATGGCACAAGGGCTGCCTTGACGACTTTCTTGAAGACGCGAGGGGACAGGGCTAACCCGAATGGGAGAACCGTGTACTTGTATGCCTGTGCTTCGAAAGCAAACCGAAGAAACGGTCTGTGTCGAGGAAGACTGGAGACATGAGAGGACGCGTCCTTCAGGTCGATCGCTGCAAACCAATCCAACGGACGAACACATTCGAAAATGCGTCGCCACCCTAAGGCGTGGCGTCACCACCGCAACGCCTTAGCGTGATCTAAGCCAAACACACAAGGCAGCGATTGTGCCCATCAGATGACAAAACAAATCGACCGCACCCAGAAGTGCACGGGCGAGACATCTTTAAAAAGACATGCCACGCGCAAGCTCTTTTTGTGAGGAGAAAAAGCTCAGCAGAGTGATAAAGCGCCCAGGGAGAAGCACACACACTGATGGCAGATCACTGCACAGACCAGCAGCAGGCAATGTGATCTCGCTGGAACGCGCCGTAACACCAACACACTATAGAGCCGCTCATCTCATAGTATCAAAGATCTCAGATACAGGTTTGCAGAGGAGTGAAGAGATGCTCTTGCTCCATGGCATTTCTTTGTCATTGGCTCAATTTGTAATACTCAAAGTTGATAGGCTTTCAAAGTGAAACCCCATTCGTCAGTCACTGACGTAACTCGAAGTGACTGAACGAAAGGGAACTTAGTATAGTTTGCAATTTTGTACTTTGTAAAAGTTATGTGACATTGTAATTTTTTCCCATGTCTGAGATCCATTTTAGGCTTATTTATGTTCCTATTTCTTACTTCTTAAACAAAATGACTGTGTCGATAGATTTTATTTGTTATTAGGCATTTGTATGAAGCAAACTATAATATATGGGGTTGTTTCTCAAAGAGTAATACTTTGAAGTAATATTTTCTCCCAGTGTTTCACTCTTCCATCTTCATCTAGTTGCTGCTGTGATGGATGGGTTTCAAAAGGCAAGCTTCTGGGCAGAGTTTTAAGTGGGCATACACGCTATGTGCATTGAATGAAAATTCAGTCTGCTGAACTGTAGGAATACACAAGGTGTGAACAGAAAACAATTTTTACTTTGATAAGTATTTTTAAAAACCCTTTTGAAAATAATGGTGAAGATGTTTACACTCACACGTATTCAAGGTCTAAGAAAAATATATTTTTCCTTTTTACTTCATGGTTATACACAACTTAACATTTGTCATTAAACCAGAGGTCTTCAACCCTGCTCTTGGGGACCGACTGTCCTCCATCCCTAATCAAACTGTAAACTCCACGCACTGGCCCAACAATGTAATCCAATATCGTGGTTGAAGGTATTCTGCGTGTATGTCTTTTCTGGTGCTTCTGAAAAAATCACTTGAATTTATGAAACTGTTGGTTTCTAATTTTAATTCTGACTTTAATTTTAAGTGATACTTTGTTTTTACTATGTTTCTGTCTTAACAACTGATCATAAGATTAGTTGTGATTTAATTTAGAACTTTGATTATTCTGGGTGTCCCCTAATGCTGACTTTAGAGTGGAGTGTGCCTTCACACCAAGGGGACATGGTCGACCTTGCTGCTGGTATGCCAAAGCAATGGTGTCCACTATCCAGTGAGACAACCTTTGCTTGGAGAGAGCCTTTCCCTTCAGCTTATACTGAATACTCAATATATACATACTTAATACTCCTAGTTCTGACTTTAGTCAGTGGATGCAGGGTTAGCTAATACCTCTTAATTCGGTGACCTACTGCTCACCTGTACAAAAAAAGTGTAGTTTATTTAGCCACTTCCATACAACTTGCTAAGTCAGTGATAGACAGAAATCAAAAGGCCTTCAGATGACGTGCCTACTGCTCCGTTCATACTGTACATGCGCCTTTGGTTTGACCAATCCTGGCTAAGATTTGCGGTAGCATCAGCCTCCTTATAATCTACTAAAATAAACATTTCAGAATAATACAGAATAAATCAAGATTTATTTTTTTATTTTATTTTAAACATCAATTAAAAGGATCAGAAAGAATAGGCTACAATACATGATACACAACTGATCAGCATACAATACAAACACAATAAAAAAATGCAATATTAAAATTAGTTTCAAAAAGTCACCATGACAATAGAGACACACTGCAATTGTGCGAGAAGTTCTGCTTACAGGTGCTTTCTTGAGTGGTTTGCCAATTCCCTTTAAATACCCAAATGGAAAAAAAAAACATTATTGTGGATATGAGATTGGCCCAGTTGTGGTGTGCTCTCTCTCTTAGATCCCTTCTTCAGATTAGTGGGTTTTACTGTTTTATTGCAGGTTTGAATTCTTCAATTCAATCTTAGGAGAAATACATTCTTACAAAACACACCTGAACCAGCTAATCACACTCTTCAGGATCGCTTGAAAATTAAAGTCAGGTGTGTGTGAAGCAGGTTGGATATAAACTTTGCAGGACAGTGGGTCTTCAGGAGCATGGTTAAAGACTTTTGATTTAAACTTTTGTTGATTTAAACAGTTTTTGTAATGAAACCAGTGTAAATACAAAGAGAATATGAACATGGCACAATTTTTTTCATAAAAATAAATAAATAATCATGGACACTTACATGTCACTTATATCCAAATATTGATCAATGAGCCTAGCAAGAATTTTCTTTTTTGAGACTGTATGATTTTCAGAAGACAGAAATCTTAAAAACAGGGGGGGGGGGGGGGGACTTTTTTGTACCCTGACCCTGTATGTTCTGTTTAATATGACTACTCCTTGTCACACAAGCTGCGAGAAAACTGTATCAATGTCTTTTTCTCATTATATGTTTGATACATTTAGAGCTTGTTTGTCATGTTCTGGGTTTGTAGTTTGAGGCCAAGGCTAAAATAAAGCTTTCTCTGTGCTGCCATGGTAATCTGTCTTCTGTTATTATATATTTGAAACTCCCACCTCTTCCTCCTCCAATCACAGAATGTTTAATCAGCTACTTAGTTCCCAGGTGTTGTCTCACAAAATCTATTTCTCAGGGAAAGCCACTGTTGTGACAGCACTGGTACTAAAAATCGCTTGCATCTTTTTTGTCTCTGAGCTTCAGGATTAGAGTATACAGTATGTATGATGTGTGTGTAGACAGTAGATATAGTTTGATGGTGAGATGGTGTGTTAAAACCGCCGGAAAGATTGTTGTGACGCAAAGGAATAACAACTTTATTGCAGCCTGCACCAAACAGTAATTAAATCTAGAGTAAACTGACATTTATTAACCTCTTTTGTAACCCCTTCATAACTCAAATAGATTTCAACATACTGTATCTATTCTCAGTAGTGCATAAAGGGCATTACTGCATTGTTTAACATTTGATATGACTAGATAACGCCTCGGTTACGTATGGTAACCCTTGTTCCCTGAAGGAGGGAACGGACACGTACGTCATGACCGACTAATAGGAATCTCGCTAGAGAGGCCAATCTACTTCGAGTGAAACTAAACGAGCCAATGCACATTGGCATGCAATCATTTACATCAGCTGTTCAGCCATGCAGCTCGGGTATATAATGAGCAGCAGGTGCGAATGCACTTCAGTTTTTTGCTGAGGAGCCGAGGCGATGAGCTGGCTGCCCCAGCGGGTCGCAGCAGATGTGGCAACGGGACGTACATCTCCGTTGCCTCCTTCAGGGAACGAGATTTACCATACGTAACCGAGACGTTCCCAATCAGTCGGTCACTCTCGACGTACAGTTGACCGATGAATAGGAATCCCTACCAAAGCGCCACAGCTGATGACCCCATCCAGCGCCCTGTGCGAGCCTCTTGCCCCTTCTTGCCTAGAAGGACGATAGGAGAGGGCTTACAAAGAGTGTATCTGTCACTGTTGATAACCCATACAGTGAGATTATTGGATAACACTGGGAAAGCATGCCCTTTCTGTTAGGAAGGAGAACGCTGCGGAACCCACATTCTTCCACGAAGGAGTTATATGGCGATATACATATGGACTAACCAGAAGATTGTACTGCATATGTAAAACTGGGTGACTTAGCCCAAGGGAAAGACACGGGCTTCTGTTTAGGAGCAGCCGTGGAAGAAATACACATATGGGATCCCCGCAGGGTCACACATATGGGACCCAGCCTAGACCCGGTTCTCAAGGATTAATGCGTCTCTGCGTGAGCATTTTGAATGGTAGCTTGTGGAGACTCCGATTCAAAACTTGCAGGTCAAAGATCTGTTGTAACCCACCACCTTTATTGGGTACAATGAAGTAGGGATTGTAGTACCCTTATCTCATGTCTGGGACATGGGGGAGTTAAGGAACCTGACTTTGTCGATCTCCCTCATGTCAGCCAGACACAGCCAGAGATGGTGTTCCTGGACCACCATGGTGGACATCGCACGACCCACTGGCCGCACGGTGAGCTTCGTCTCACGAAGCGCGTGGTCCGTTGCGGCACAAAAGTTATTGGAGAACTTGTGGATCATAACCACCCTCATGCAGGTCCTTCAGTGCTTTGGCCTGATGGACCTGCAACAACGCCATGGCGTGTATGGTAGAGGCGGCTTCCCCACAGGCCTTGTAAGCCTTGCCGGTTAAGTCTGACGAGTACTTACAGGCCCGGGAAGGGAGACACGGTTTTCGCGGCAAGTGAAGTAAGGGCACAGTTGCATAGCAACGGCCCGCTCCACTGTTGGGATACGCGTGTAACCCTTAGCCACCCCGCCATCAAGGGTGGTGAGGGGGGAGGAGGAGCCACCGGGACCGTTTCTGGCAGTAAAAGGTGCTGTCTACGCCCCCGTGAGCTCCTAATGCACCTCTGGGAAGAAATGCACTGGGGTGGGTTGCTGAGAACCAGCGTGCGCCACCCCGAGATACCAATCGTCCAGCCTCGAGGGCTCGGGACACAGTGGAGGGTTCCACATGAGCCCGATCCTGTTGGCGGCCCGGGAAAGCATGGCCATCATCTCCGGGTCTGACTCGGGCACCGCCGCCACACCCGAAGGGGGCAGCAGCGCCGATTCGTCATCCGCAGACCCACCCAATCCTGACCCACCCTCTGATGCAGTGATCGACATCTGTTCATCATGGGAAGCGTCGAAGGAAACGACTGGAACACACCTCGTGGATGGTTCAGCACGTTCCGTTGGCGGCTCTACTGGCTGCGATGCATGGGAGGGATGAGGATTCCTAGGGGGTTGGTTGCCCGAAGGAAGCGCGCTCACCATGATCTCAGGTCACCCGCACAACCGCCTGAAGTAACCCTCAGAGGAGGGTTAGATCGCGGCGGAGGCGCAGGGACGTAGCTCCGAGATGGTCATCTTCCCACAATGGGTACAATAATGTGTGAAAAAAATTTGTGTGTGTTCAGGAGGCAAACTTAGGAAAAGTAGCCAAATCTTGTACCGCTCAGATCAAGGGAAGTATTTTTTAAAAATAAATCAAAACTATTTTGCCCACATTTGTCCAGTTTACGGTTTTAGGATGACAGTGTCGACAGATTTTATTTGTTATTAGGCATTAGTATGAAGCAAACTATAATATATGGGGTTGTTTCTCAAAGAGTAATACTTTGAAGTAATATTTTCTCCCAGTGTTTCACTCTTCCATCTTCATCTAGTTGCTGCTGTGATGGATGGGTTTCAAAAGGCAAGCTTCTGGGCAGAGTTTTAAGTGGGCGTACACGCTATGTGCATTGAATGAAAATTCAGTCTGCTGAACTGTAGGAATGCACGAGGTGTGAACAGAAAACGTCTACGGTTACGTATTTAACCCTCGTTCCCTGAGTAGGGAACGGAGACGTTACGTCGGATGACGACGAATGGGGTTTCGCTTAGAAAGCCTATCAACTTCGAGTATTACAAAACGAGCCAATGGCAAAGAAATGCCATGGGTCTGCGGAATTTGCATGACGTAACTCCGCCCCACCTCGTGGGTATAAAAGGAGGAAGTCTGCAACAGCAGTTTATGTTTCTTCGCTGAGGAGCCAAGACTGAGCTCAGGCGATCCCCGCGGTACAGCGGAAAGTGGCAGGCAGACGTAACGTACATACGTAACCGTAGACGTTCCCTTTCGTTGTCACTCCGAGTTACGTCGGATGACGACGAATGGGGTTACCAGTCTAATCACGCCACCTTCTCAGCTGTCTTCCAGTGCCCTGCGTAAACAGAGATCCCTGTCATAGACGGACGAAGGACTCCATTTAACACAGGAATACCAAGGTACACTGGGAAGCATATCCCAAGCTAGGGGAAGTATGCAATTAATGCCAACCCAGAGGGGGGGGGGACTTAGAGAATACACATATGACCCGAAGGAAACATATGGAGAACACTGGGGTGTCCAGCCGCAGGTGGAATCTTTCAACCCCAGGGGAGGCAAGGTGGCTTGCCAAGGGAAAGACACATGCTCAGAGAGGCTTACAGTGGAAATACACATGTGGGGGTTGCTCAGGGGAGGGACCATGCACACGGGAGGCACCTAGCCGACGCGCAGGCAAGAGACACTGGCGCCGACGTCAGGAGTGCTGGAGGAGCTCAGGGCTTTCGGGGAAGCTCACCTGAGGAGAATATCGCACGTATCCAGTCCGTGGAGTGGAATGGCGAGCAAGCGAAGACACCTGAGTGGGTCCGGTACTAGCTAGTTGAAGCGAGTACATGAGAGGACACTTGCTCCACTCGGAGATTATAGAATCTGGTGAATGTGTTCGGTGTCGCCCAGCCTGCAGCTCTGCATATGTCTGTTAGCGAGGCGCCATGCGCTAGAGCCCAAGAGGATGCCACACTCCGGGTGGAGTGGGCCGTCACACCAAGGGGGCACGGTCGTTCTTGCTGCTGGTATGCCAAGGCAATGGCGTCCACTATCCAGTGAGACAACCTTTGCTTGGAGAGAGCCTTTCCCTTCAGCTTCCCACCATAACAGACAAGAGCTGGTCTGAGGTCCTGAAACACTGCGTCCTGTCTACATAGGCGCGAAGAGCGCGTACTGGACAGAGCAGTGCCAAGGCTGGGTCTGCCTCCTCCGGGGGCAGCGCTTGCAGGTTCACCACCTGGTCCCGAAAGGGAAAGTATTACACCAACACTCGAGGTACTCGTTTGTAAAGCTGACAATTCAGAGATGGCTTGTGGAGAGAAGAATACACTTGGCTCTGAAGCGAAAACATAAACTGCTGTTGCAGACTTCCTCCTTTTATACCCACGAGGTGGGGCGGAGTTACGTCATGCAAATTCCGCAGACCCATGGCATTTCTTTGCCATTGGCTCGTTTTGTAATACTCGAAGTTGATAGGCTTTCTAAGCGAAACCCCATTCGTCGTCATCCGACGTAACTCGGAGTGACAACGAAAGGGAACTATTTTTACTTTGAAAAGTATTTTTAAAAACCCTTTTGAAAATAATGGTGAAGATGTTTACACTCACATGTATTCAAGGTCTAAGAAAAATATAGTATTACTTTTTACTTCATGGTGATACACAACTTAACATTTGTCATTAAATCAGAGGTCTTCAACCCTGCTTTTGGGGACCGACTGTCCTCCATCCCTAATCAAACTGTAAACTCCACCCACTGGCCCAAAAACGTAATCCAATGTCGTGGTTGAAGGTATTCTGCGTGTATCTCTTTTCTGGTGCTTCTGAAAAAATCACTTGAATTTATGAAACTGTTGGTTTCTAATCTTAATTCTGACTTTAATTTTAAGTGATACTTTGTTTTTACTATGTTTCTGTCTTAACAACTGATCATAAGATTAGTTGTGATTTAATTTAGAACTTTGATTATTCTGGGTGTCCCCTAATGCCGTATAGAGATCACGTCGGCCAGATCGTGTTTCTCACGAGCAAAAACTTGGGTAACACTTTATTTTGATGGTCCCTTTTGAACATTCTATTAACTATAAGTAACTTTGCAACTACATGTCAACTAACTCTTATTAGAGTATTAGTGGACTGTCTGCTTCATATCTGCAAACTCTTAATTGTGATGATCCTCCAACAGACACTCTACTGACTATAAGTAACTTTGCAACTACATGTCAACTTATTCTAACCCTAACCCTACCAGTCTACAAATACTCTACTAATACTCTAATGAGAGTTAGTAGACATGAAGGTGCAGTGTTACTTATAGACAACAGAATGTGTTAAAGGGACCATCAAAATAAAGTGAAACCAAAACTTGTCAGTTCTGATTTCAGACAGTGGATGCAGGGTTAGCTAATACCTCTTAATTCGGTGACCTACTGCTCACTCGTACAAAAAAAGTGTAGTTTATTTAGCCACTACCATACAACTTGCTAAGTCAGTGATAGACAGAAATCAAAAGGCCTTCAGATGACGTGCCTACTGCTCCGTTCATACATGCATCTTTGGTTTGACCAATCCTGGCTAAGATTTGAGGTAGCATCAGCCTCCTTATAAGATAAGACTTATAAGATTTCAGAATAATACAGAATAAATCAAGATTTAATTTATTTTATTTTAAACATCAATTAAAAGGATCAGAAAGAATAGGCTACAATACATGATACACAACTGATCAGCATACAATACAAACACAATAAAAAAAATGCAATATTAAAAATAGTTTCAAAAAGTCACCATGGCAACAGAGACACTGCAATTGTGCGAGAAGTTCTGCATACAGGTGCTTTCTTGAGTGGTTTGCCAATTCCCTTTAAATACCCAAATGGAAAAAAAGATTATTGTGGATATGAGATTGGCCCAGTTGTGGTGTGCTCTCTCTCTTAGATCCCTTCTTCAGATTAGTGAGTTTTACTGTTTTATTGCAAGTTTGAATTCTTCAATTCAATCTTAGGAGAAATACATTCTTACAAAACACACCTGAACCAGCTAATCAAGCTCTTCAGGATCGCTTGAAAATTAAAGTCAGGTGTGTATAAAGCAGGTTGGATATACAAGTCCTTCTCAAAAAATTAGCATATTGTGATAAAGTTAATTATTTTCCATAATGTAATGATAAAAATTTAACTTTCATATATTTTAGATTCATTGCACACCAACTGAAATATTTCAGGTCTTTTATTGTTTTAATACTGATGATTTTGGCATGCAGCTCATGAAAACCCAAAATTCCTATCTCAAAAAATTAGCATATCATGAAAAGGTTCTCTAAACGAGCTATTAACCTAATCATCTGAATCAACTAATTAACTCTAAACACCTGCAAAAGATTCCTGAGGCTTTTAAAAACTCCCAGCCTGTTTCATTACTCAAAACCGCAATCATGGGTAAGACTGCCGACCTGACTGCTGTCCAGAAGGCCATCATTGACACCCTCAAGCAAGAGGGTAAGACACAGAAAGAAATGTCTGAACAAATAGGCTGTTCCCAGAGTGCTGTATCAAGGCACCTCAGTGGGAAGTCTGTGGGAAGGAAAAAGTGTGGCAAAAAATGCTGCACAACGAGAAGAGGTGACCGGACCCTGCATTCCCCAGGTCAAGCCACTTTTGAACCAGAAACAGCGGCAGAAGCGCCTGACCTGGGCTACAGAGAAGCAGCACTGGACTGTTTGCTCATTTGAAAGCAAATTTTGCATATCATTCGGAAATCAAGGTGCCAGAGTCTGGAGGAAGACTGGGGAGAAGGAAATGCCAAAATGCCTGTAGTCCAGTGTCAAGTACCCACAGTCAGTGATGGTCTGGGGTGCCATGTCAGCTGCTGGTGTTGGTCCACTGTGTTTTATCAAGGGCAGGGTCAATGCAGCTAGCTATCAGGAGATTTTGGAGCACTTCATGCTTCCATCTGCTGAAAAGCTTTATGGAGATGAAGATTTCATTTTTCAGCACGACCTGGCACCTGCTCACAGTGCCAAAACCACTGGTAAATGGTTTACTGACCATGGCATTACTGTGCTCAATTGCCCTGCCAACTCTCCTGACCTGAACCCCATAAAGAATCTGTGAGATATTGTGAAGAGAAAGTTGAGAGACGCAAGACCCAACACTCTGGATGAGCTTAAGGCCGCTATCGAAGCATCCTGGGCCTCCATAACACCTCAGCAGTGCCACAGGCTGATTGCCTCCATGCCACGCCGCATTGAAGCAGTCATTTCTGCAAAAGGATTCCCGACCAAGTATTGAGTGCATAACTGAACATAATTATTTGAAGGTTGACTTTTTTTGTATTAAAAACACTTCTTTTATTGGTCGGATGAAATATGCTAATTTTTTGAGATAGGAATTTTGGGTTTTCATGAGCTGTATGCCAAAATCATCAGTATTAAAACAATAAAAGACCTGAAATATTTCAGTTGGTGTGCAATGAATCTAAAATATATGAAAGTTTAATTTTTATCATTACATTATGGAAAATAATGAACTTTATCACAATATGCTAATTTTTTTAGAAGGACCTGTAAATTTTTCAGGAAAGTGGGTCTTCAGGAGCGTGGTTAAAGACTTTTGATTTAAACTTTTGTTGATTTAAACAGTTTTTGTAATGAAACCAGTGTAAATACAAAGAGAATAAGAACATGGCACAATTGTTTTCATAAAAATAAATAAATAATTCTTAATCATGGAAACTTACATGTCACTTATATCCAAATATTGATCAATGAGTCTTGCAAGAATTTTATTTTTTGATTTTTCAGAAGACAGAAATCTTAAAAATAAGGAAAAAAAAAAAATAAAATAATTTGTACCCTGACCCTGTATGTTCTGTTTAATATGACTACTCCTTGTCACACAAGCTGCAAAAAATCTGTATCAATGTCTTTTTCTCATTATATGTTTGATATTTAGAGCTTGTTTCTCAATGTGCAAATGTTTTTGTCGTGTTCTGGGTTTGTAGTTTGAGGCCAAGGCTAAAATAAAGCTTTCTCTGTGCTGCCATGGTAATGTCTTCTGTTATTATGTCTTTGAAACTCCCACCTCTTCCTCCTCCAATCACAGAATGTTTATTCAGCTACTTAGTTCCCAGGTGTTGTCTCACAAAATTTATTTCTCAGGGAAAGCCACTGTTGTGACAGCACTGGTACTCAAAATCGCTTGCATCATTTTTGTCTGCACAGCTCTGAGCATCAGGACAAGAGTATACAGTATGTATGATGTGTGTGTAGACAGTAGATATAGTTTGATGGTGAGATGGTGTGTTAAAACAACTGGAAAGATTGTTGTGACGCAAAGGAATAACAGCTTTATTGCAGCCTGCAACAAACAGTAATTAAATCTAGAGTAAACTGACATTTATTAACCTCTTTTGTAACCCCTTCATAACTCAAATAAATTTCAAAACACTGTATCTATTCTCTGTAGTGCATAAAGGGCATTACTGCATTGTTTAACATTTGATATAACTAGATAACGCCTCGGTTACGTATGGTAACCATTGTTCCCTGAAGGAGGGAACGGACATGTATGTCGTGACCAACGAATAGGAATCTCGCTAGAGAGGCCAATCTACTTCGAGTGAAACTAAACGAGATCATTTGCATCAGCTGTTCAGCCATGCAGCGCGGGTATATAATGAGCAGCAGGTGCGAATGCACTTCAATGTTTTGCTGAGGAGCCGAGCCGATGAGCTGGCTGCCCCGGCGGGTCGCAGCAGATGTGGCGACGGGACTTACATCTCCGTTGCCTCTTTCAGGGAACGAGGGTTACCATATGTAACCGAGACGTTCCCAATCAGTCGGTCACTCTCAACGTACGGTTGACCGATGAATAGGAATCCCTACCAAAGCGCCACAGCTGATGACCCCATCCAGCGCCATGTGCGAGCCTCTTGCCCCTTCTTGCCTGGAAGGACGATAGGAGAGGGCTTACACAGAGTGTATCTGTCACTGTTGATAATCCATACAGTGAGATTATTGGATAACACTGGGAAAGCATGCCCTTTCTGTTAGGAAGGAGAATGCTCAGAACCCACATTCTTCCACGAAGGAGTTATATGGTGATATACATATGGATTAACCCGAAGGTTGTACTGCATATGAAAAACTGGGTGACTTCGCCCAAGGGAAAGACACGGGCTTCCGTTTAGGAGCAGCCTTGGAAGAAATACACATATGGGATCTGTTGTTCCTGGACCACCATGGTGGACATCGCACGACCCACTGACGAAGTGTCTCACGAAGCGCGAGGTCTGTTGCGGCACAAAGTTCTTGAAGAACTTGTGGATCATAACCATCCTCATGCAGGTCCTTCAGTGCTTTGGCCTGATGGACCTGCAACAATGCCATGGCGTGTATGGTAGAGGCGGCTTCCCCACAGGCCTTGTAAGCCTTGCCGGTTAAGTCCAACGAGTACGGGAGCAAGGGTGGTGAGGGAAAAGGAGCCACCGGGACGGTTTCTGGCAGTAAAAGGTTCCGTCTATGGCCCCGTGAGCTCCTCATGCAGCTCCGGGAAGAAATGCACTGGGGTGGGTTGCTGAGAACCAGCGCGCGCCACCCAGAGATACCAATTGTCCAGCCTCGAGGGCTCGGGACACGGTGGAGGGTTCCACATGAGCCAGATCCTGTTGGCGGCCCGGGAAAGCATGGCCATCATCTCCGGGCACCGCCGCCACACCCGAAGGGGGCAGCGGCGCCGATTCGTCATCCGCAGACCCACCCAGACCTGACCCACCCTCTGATGCAGTGATCGACATCTGTTCATCATGGGAAGCGTCGAAGGAAACGACTGGTACACACCTCGTGGATGGTCCAGGACGTTCCGTTGGTGGCTCTACTGGCTGCGGAGCATGGGAGGGATGAGGGTTCCTAGGGGGTTGGTTCCCCGAAGGAAGCGCGCTCCCCGTGATCTCAGGTCACCTGCACTACTGCCTGAAGTAACCCTCAGAGGAGGGTTAGATCGCGGCAGAGGCGCAGGGACGTAGCTCCGAGATTATCATCTTCCCACAATGGGTACATGACTCATCCACGAATGCTGTCTCAGCGTGTTCAATGCCCAGACATGCTATACAGCGCTCGTGACTATCCCGTGATCCCAGATAACGACCGCATCCAGAAACACACAGGTAGAGTGACATCTTTAAAAAGACGCGCTCTACCTGTGTAAGCTCTTATAGGGACTTCTCTCCTTGGTGCTGAAGCACGCAGGGGAACGGTCACAGCGAACACAAACATGAATGTGCACCTGTCGTGCGCTGTCTCTCTTGCTGGCGATCTTACCAGCCGTGAAAACAGCCTTTCAGCGCTCTCTCGACGCACCTTACCAGCAGTTTCATTTTGCTGTTTTTTGCTCAAAAAACAAAAGAGAGAAAGAGAGAGAGAGAGAGAGAGAGAGAGAGAGAGAGGTCGACCACACTGCCGCGTTGTATCGCCCGCACCAGATTGGAGAGGCCCCGTAGAGAGCTAGCTCATTTTGTAACACTCTATTTGTAGAGAACACAGCATAGAAGGTTTCCGCTCCGAAGCAAAAAGTTGAAGTGCGTGGCTGAACAGCTGATGCAAATGATTGCACGCCAATGTGCATTGGCTTGTTTAGTTTCACTCGAAGTAGATTGGCCTCTCTAGCGAGATTCCTCTTCGTCGGTAAAGACGTACGTAGAGAGTGACCGACTGATGGGGAACATAATGATCACAGGTCATCCCTCATACTGAGCTCTTCGATTATGTCATGAGTCTGGTATCCTTCTCTGTCTCCCTCTTCTGGTTACACACACACACACTTGACCTCACGCTCCTTCACTCACCCTCAGCTGTTTCTAGTTACACTCTCAATCACGCTCATTCTCTCACACCTGTTCTCTCTCTCCTCTAATTGTTTGTGCTACTTTATGCTCTCCCTTTTCCCTGTTTCTTTGCCAGATTATTTCATACTCTACTCATGCAAGAGGCATCTTCTGACCTGCTGTATCTTTCCTGTCCGAGTCCTATCTCGTCTGAGTTCATTCCGTCATCCAGCCTGGCTCAGGTCAATCTCTATTTGTTCTATTCTAACCATTGTTCTACACTCTGTCCAGCCCGCCTGCTGCTGACGAACGCCCAGAGCATTCATCTCTCCAACCATTAGAACGCTCGTCCTCTAAGGGTTCAGAGAACAGAGCCCGCCGGATCCTGTTCACAGACTGTTTGCCGCTGTCTACTTGAAAGAGAGACTTTCTCGTTTATGTTATTGGAGCGTAAGAAATTTACGGCTGCTTTTCTGTTGTTTGTCTCAAGACATATCTCTGTTGGACTGTGTACGCTCTCATCATTAAATACACTGTTATTTGCATTTCGCTTTTGGGTCTTACCTTTCAACATAACAGATTACAGCAGACTTTCCATGTATGTAGCCTAATACATTACAATAAATAAACATTGTGTAATGAATTGTCACTTTCTGTAAACACCTTAATCTTATAAAGAATACATCATCAATAAAGACTGAAGACAATCCCAGTCCAAAAAAATGCAACATGAAATCTTAGATTTGTATTTGTATTTGAGATCCTTTTAATCCCTAAACGAGTCATAGTCTGATAACATTCAGACAAAACAATAGGTCATTCGGAACTTTCACGATAAAGGTTCACAACCCAACATATTGCACACTCCATACTGCCTTTCGTTGTATTTAAAATTAAGCTTTTCTCAAAATTAATGTAATCATATTTTCTAAGCTGTAGTCAAAAATAGCACTTTAAAAATAGCACTAACCCTTTTTTTTAGGAAAGGCAAAAATTGTGGTTCCACTTTATTTTGATGGTCCCTTTAACACATTCGGTTGTCTGTAAGTAACATTGCACCTACACGTCTACTAACTCTCATTAGAGTCTGGTAGGGTTAGGGTCAGAATAAGTTGAAATGTAGTTGAAAAGTTACTTATAGTCAGTAGAGTGTCTGTTGGAGGAACATCACAATAAAGAGTTAGCAGATATTAAGCAGACAGTCTATTACTCTAATGAGAGTTAATTGACATGTAGTTGCAAAGTTACTTATAGTCAACAGAATGTTCAAAAGGGACCATGGAAGAGCATTCAGCATATCTGGCTGCAAGTCAGGACTGTGTTAATATTCACTTTAACCGAACAGTTATTTTTGTCTTGTTTCCTTGTGGCAGCCATAATTGGGGTCAATGTCCTCTTTTTGCTCCTTTCGCAACCTTCTCTGTTCAATTACCTTATTATCTCTCAGGTTTACAGTTCACACCTGCCTGTCAAGAAGAAATTTCCTTGTGATTATTAATTAGCTGCACACATGGGCAGGCAGGTAATGAGTTAGAAGGAAAATGAGGTTCCCTTTCGTTGTCACTCCAAGTTACGTCGGATGACGACGAATGGGGTTTCGCTTAGAAAGCCTATCAATTTCGAGTATTACAAAACGAGCCAATGGCAAAGAAATGCCATGGGTCTGCGGAATTTGCATGACGTAACTCCGCCCCACCTCGTGGGTATAAAAGGAGGAAGTCTGCAACAGCAGTTTATGTTTTCACTTCGGAGCCAAGTTTATTCTTCTCTCCACAAGCCATCTCTGAATTGTCAGCTTCACGAACGAGTGCCTCGAGTGTTGGTGTGACGGCGATCTACGGCGAGAGCGTGCTTCCTGCTGATCTGCTGCAGTGATCTGCCAGTCGGCGCGTTTCTCCCCGGGTGCTTCAACACTTGAGTTTTCTCACTTACACGCGATACGTCTTTTTAAAGATGCCTCGCCCGTGTACTTCTGGTTGCGGCAGATTGGTATCGGACTCTGATGGGCACGAGCGTTGCATAGTATGTTTGGGCATTGATCATGCTAGAGCAGCGCTCGTGGATGACTCATGTTCTCTCTGTGGGAACATGACCATCGCGTCATTACGGTAAAGACTCGGTGAACTCGCAATAGTGAGAGTCCCCTCATCCACCCCCCGTCCTGCGGCTGGTGGCCAGGGTGACCTGAGGGTGACGGTCTGGAACAAGGCGCCGACTATGTGTCCGCGACCCCAGCCCCCCTCTTCAATGACGGTGCCCGCTAGCGAGCGGCCGATTCCCGCGGGTCTACCCTCTGGTGGCCCGCGTGTTTCGGTTGAAGCTACAGAGGATGATGCCATGTCTGTTGCAGCATCACAAGGTGTGTTTGATTCTTCTGGAAGTGAGGGCTCGTCACAGCTGCCACCTTCCGGTGTGCATACGGCTGTGCTCGAGTCTGATCCGGAGATGACGGCCATGCTTTCCCAGGCAGCCGCGAGCATTGGGCTTGAGTGGAGGCCTCCACCCTGTCCTGAGCGCTCGCGACTGGACGATTGTTTTTTGGGTAAGGCCGTCGACCCTCGTCCTCGGCAAACCCCAATACCTTTCTTCCCTGGGTCTGGTGATGTCCACAGCTGTGGTCCAGGAGAGACACCTGTGGCTGAACCTGGCTGACATGCGGGACGCGGAGCGGACCCGTCTGCTTAATGCCCCCTTGTCCCAGGCCGGCCTCTTCGGCGGTGCGGTTGAAGACTTCGCCCAGCAGTTTTCAACCGCCCAGAAACAGACCGAGGCCATCAAACACATTCTGCCCCGCCGGCCAGCTGCTGCCTCCACCCAGCCGGCCGGGCAGACGCCTCGTCCTGTTTCCCGCCGAGGGCGCCCTCCTGCGGCTCCCGCCCCTCCCACCCGGCCCCGGGCCGGTCGCGGAGGAAGCCGTAAGAAGGCGCCACAGCCCTCCCCCGCCCCGCCCCCCGCTAAACGCCGGGCCAAGCGGCGCTCCTGAGACGGGCTGCTCAGGGAAGATGTTCAGGAGATGGTAGCAGGACCACTCCTTCCCCCGGTGGAGGGCCGGGGGAGAATCTTTTGTTCTCCGCTCCCCGCTGCTCACCCATGGGTGGGCAGCACCCTAAAGTGGTTAAAGACAGAAACGACCCTCTCTTCCCTGAGCCCACAGAGTTCTCGGGCGACACAGAGCGCCGCCCACAAGCCGTGCTCTCCTCGCCCCCCTCTGTTCCAGAGGCGGTTGACACGGCGTGCCGTCCACGGACCGCTTCGCCCCTGTCCCCCTCTGTCGCCATACCCCTGGCAGAGCAGGCCTCCGCGGGATGATCAGCCTGGTCCTCCCCTGGCCCCCTCTGCCAGGGCGCGGTTGCTGTGCCGCTATGGCGTCCACGTCTGGGCCAGTTACTCCGCTTCGCTGCCCCTCCGGGGGGACGCCTGTCGTCCGCATGATCCCGCTGGTTCAGTTCCTGGGAGCCTGGTTAGAGCTTCCCCGTCTGTCCCGCTGGATCGCGCGCACCATCAGGCTCGGCTATGCGATTCAGTTCGCACGGTCTCCTCCCCGCTTCAGGGGAGTCCGCTCCACTTTGGTCGGTGGCAATGCCCCCATCATGAGAGCAGAGATTGCCACCCTGCTGGCGAAGGGTGCAATCGAGACTGTCCCTCCAGCCGAGATGAGGTCCGGCTTCTACAGCCCTTACTTCATTGTCCCCAAGAAAACCGGTGGGTTACGGCCAATCCTGGACTTGCGCGTGCTGAACCGCTCCCTTCACAGGCTGCCGTTCAAGATGCTCACCGCCAAACGCGTTTTCGAATGCGTGCGGCCCCGGGATTGGTTTGCAGCGATCAACCTGAAGGACGCCTACTTCCATGTCTCCATTCTTCCTCGCCACAGACCGTTCCTACGGTTTACTTTCGAGGGGCAGGCATACCAGTACGCGGTCCTCCCTTTCGGGCTGGCCCTGTCTCCTCGCATCTTCACGAAGGTCGTCGAGGCTGCCCTTGTTCCCCTTCGGGAGCACGGGGTTCGCATCCTGAGTTATATCGACGACTGGCTGATCCTAGCTCACTCTCGAGATCAGGTTTGCGAACACAGGGACCTAGTGCTCCGGCACCTAGCTCGTCTGGGCCTTCGGGTCAACTGGGAGAAGAGCAAACTTTGCCCCGTGCAGAGGATCTCTTTTCTCGGTATGGACATCGACTCGGTCGCCATGTCCGCGCAGCTTACGAGCGAGCGCGCGCAGTCACTGCTGACTTGCCTGAGACATCTCAAGAGCAAGAGTGCGGTTCCACTGAAACATTTTCAGAGGCTCCTGGGGCATATGGCATCTGCAGCCGCGGTCAGGCCGCTCGGATTGCTTCATATGAGACCGCTTCAGCTTTGGCTTCGCGACCGAGTCCCGAGGTGGGCATGGCAACAAGGCACGCTCCGAGTACCAGTTACTCCGACCTGCCGTCAGTTCCTCACCCCGTGGTCGAACCTCAGTTTTCTCAGGGCGGGTGTCCCCCCGGAATGAGCTTCCCGGAATGTTGTTTTTTCAACAGATGCCTCCACCACGGGCTGGGGCGCCATGTGCAATGGACATGCTGCTGCGGGCTCCTGGACAGGACCCCAGCGGCTATGGCATGTCAATTGCCTCGAGTTGTTGGCAGTACGTCTTGCCCTGCACCGCTTCCGGGCGTTGCTCCGGGGTCAACACGTGCTAGTCCGTTCAGACAATACCGCCACTGTTGCGTACATCAACCATCAAGGTGGTCTACGCTCCCGCCATATGTCACAACTCGCCCGCCACCTCCTCCTTTGGAGTCAGAAGCATCTGAGGTCGTTTCGAGCCATTTTCATTCCCGGAGCGCTGAACTGTGCAGCCGACGAGCTCTCACGGCTTCAGCCCCTCCCTGGAGAATGGCCCCTTTCGGGACCAGGTGGTGAACCTGCAAGCGCTGCCCCCGGAGGAGGCAGACCCAGCCTTGGCACTGCTCTGTCCAGTACGCGCTCTTCGCACCTATGTAGACAGGACGCAGTGTTTCAGGACCTCAGACCAGCTCTTTGTCTGTTATGGTGGGAAGCTGAAGGGAAAGGCTCTCTCCAAGCAAAGGTTGTCTCACTGGATAGTGGACGCCATTGCCTTGGCATACCAGCAGCAAGGTCGACCGTGCCCCCTTGGTGTGACGGCCCACTCCACCCGGAGTGTGGCATCCTCTTGGGCTCTAGCGCATGGCGCCTCGCTAACAGACATCTGCAGAGCTGCAGGCTCCTCTCATATACTCGCTTCAACTAGCTAGTACCGGACCCGCTCAGGTGTCTTCGCTTGCTCGCCATTCCACTCCACGGACTGGATACGTGCGATATTCTCCTCAGGTGAGCTTCCCCGAAAGCCCTGAGCTCCTCCAGCACTCCTGACGTCGGCGCCAGTGTCTCTTGCCTGTTCGTCGGCTAGGTGCCTCCCGTGTGCATGGTCCCTCCCTTGAGCGACCCCCACATGTGTATTTCCACTGTAAGCCTCTCTGAGCATGTGTCTTTCCCTTGGCAAGCCACCTTGCCACCCCTTGGGTTGAAATATTCCACCTGCGGCTGGACACCCCAGTGTTCTCCATATGTTTCCTTCGGGTCATATGTGTATTCTCTAAGTTCCCCCCCTCTGGGCTGGCATTAATTGCATACTTCCCCTAGCTTGGGATATGCTTCCCAGTGTACCTTGGTATTCCTGTGTTAAATGGAGTCCTTCGTCCAGTCTATGACAGGGATCTCGATTTACGCAGGGCACTGGAAGACAGCTGAGAAGGTGGCGTTATTAGACTGATAACCCCATTCGTCGTCATCCGACGTAACTCGGAGTGACAACGAAAGGGAACGTCTACGGTTACGTATGTAACCCTCATTGTCTGAGTAGGGATAGGAGACGTTACGTCTGCCTGGCACTTTCCGCTGTACCGCGGGGATCGCCTGAGCTCAGTCTTGGCTTCTCAGCGAAGAAACATAAACTGCTGTTGCAGACTTCCTCCTTTTATACCCACGAGGTGGGGCGGAGTTACGTCATGCAAATTCCGCAGACCCATGGCATTTCTTTGCCATTGGCTCGTTTTGTAATACTCGAAGTTGATAGGCTTTCTAAGCGAAACCCCATTCGTCGTCATCCGACGTAACGTCTCCGTTCCCTACTCAGGGAACGAGGGTTACATACGTAACCGTAGACGATTTTAAGCGCATCCAGATGCAGAGCCGGATTAACGCAAAGGCAAACTAGGCACGTGCCTAGGGCCCGATTGGCGGGATGTGGCCCAGACAGAGGGACAAAAATAAAAAAATAAAAAAATTTACAAATGTCCTACAATTTATTTCAATATTTAATAATTAACTAAAAATGGTGACGATGTTTATCTTAACCATAGACTGTTACATTACGTCACATTAACGCCAGCCCATCAGGTGCTGCGTAGCAAAAGCCTAAATAGGCACGCAACGAAGCACAGCTCGTAATGCAGGTGTGTGCGTTGTCGTCATCTATTTTGGAGTTATTGCAATGTATTCTAAATATAAACTTGTACTGTAGATCAGGGTCATTTCTGGAAAAATTATTCACGCTTTATTACGAGTTTAAAAGAGCGCGAGCGTCATTAACGTGCCCAGACGCGACGCTTTGAATTTGCGCGTACAATGAATAACATCGCGTCGGGAGCTGACTAAAAACGCTACAAAAGTAAAAGTCAAGACGTTTGTATTCAAAGTTAAAAAGCCAACACACTACAACATTTTTAAATGTTTCAAATAAAGGATCTCATGGGTCTATCTTCTAAATTCTCCTGATGATTAGATTATACCCTGTCTGACATCAGCCTACTTACGCCAATAATATCAGTTTAGATTTTTTTTTCTAATCAGTAGCGATGGTGTCTTTCTCGTCCTCTTGATTTGTGTATAGCATATTTAAGGTAGCAATACAATGCATAATATCATATTACTTATATTAATAATATGACAATATCTGCAGTCAATATTGATTAAATGGGAGGGAAAAATCCTGCCCATACCAGCTATGAAAAAAATGATAAAAGCATATATCACTGAAGTGGTATTCTGGAACTGTGAATAAATTGAATAAAACAGCAAAATAACAATAAAAATAACATCTTCATTAAACAAAAAAGAGATTACCTTAGATGAAGTTTGATTTATATGCACATACAGTAGCCTACTGGTAAAAAGTCTGGACCAATTACTAGTTTTAATGTTTTTGAAAGAAGTTTTTTATTATGCTCTACAAGCCTGCATTTATTTGATAAAAAAAAAACAACAAAAAAAAAACAGGAATATTCAGCAAGGATGTGTTAAATATATAAAAAGTGATAGTGAAGACTTTTTTAAAACAACTTTTTAATAATAAAAAAGAAATCCTGAAAAAAAGTATCACAGGTTATAAAATAAATATTAAGCACCATTTCTAACATTTGATAATAAATCAGAATATTATAAAGTTTTCTGAAGGATCACATGACACTAAATTCTGCTTTGCATCACAGAAATATATTTTAAAGTATAGTAAAATAGGAAAACCATTATTTTAATTTTTTATAATATATTATTTTTCTGTATTTTTGATCAAATAAATCCAGGCTTGATGAGCATAAGAGACTTCTTTCAAAAACATTAAAAATAGTAATGTGTCCAAACTTATGTAGCTACTGTGTAAGTAAAAACATTTAAAATGAAATGTTGTAGAAATTAAAAGGTTAGGAATCATATTTGTTTCAAGAGTTTTTTATTGGGGGTGGTGGGCCTCCAACATGAATATTGCCTAGGGCCTCCAAATGTCTAGAACCGGCCCTGTCCAGATGACATAAAAAGGAAGAATGTTTGCATGTTCATTCATCTGAGTGAATGGTAATCTCCCACTGAGAAATGACTAATCAAAAACACGTGCAATTTCTGCTGTGTTCGCACTGTCAGGGGAAGCTAAGCAATTCTCTCTGCCTGAATGCATAGTTCTCAAGCATTTTTTTTCGTTTCATCTCTTAAAAAAAGACTCCCATTGAGGAAATCCCAGTGGGGAGAGAGAAATAATTGCATTAAGGATCGAAAAGATTGCCAGATCGCAAGGGGAGATGCTATGTTTTTATGAGGGTCAGTCTGACTCAAGTTTCTCCTGGTCACACACACTGGCATTGTAGCGGTTATGTGATTCTGTCTCCACACTGCTCATTTCTGTGGTTAGACTGTGTAAGGATTGATCCTGGAGAGACATAAGGTCAAAGTAATGTCTTGTGAGGGATAGAATCTGTGTTCGTGTGCAGTGTTTCATTTGTGTATCTAGTGCCCATCTCCGAAACCTTGGTCATATCATGTGGGATGTATACGTGTGTGAGCTCATGTGAGAGGCTCCTGGGCCTTATCTCAAGACCGATTACAGTGTCAGAAGACATTCAGCTAGAGATCTCTCATTGGGTCTGTCCAATTTCACAGTGTTTTAAGAAGCAATTCTAACAATCTAAAAGAAAATTGCTCTCCCAACAATAAAATATTTGAATTACTGACAGCCTTTCACTCTTACTTTGTCACTGTCATTGAGGATGTTCTAAAAAATTGTCTTCCTTTTCTTTTCTACTGTCTGCTAGCATAAAACTGTTTGCTGTCTTGACTGTAGTGACTCAGTCACACTGGCCTTGATGGTAATGAACAGATGTAAATTTCAATTAGTTGCTTTATTATTCAATGTCAATACAGCAAATGATGACTGATCCATGTTTTTAGGCAAATTTACACACACAGAATATATTTTATTGCACGAGAATCCTCTGAAAAGGTTGCTCCTCTTTCAAGTAAACAAGCATACACCTTCTGACTTACCTCCTCAAAAGTAATAAAAGAAAAATTCATAAATTCATAAAGCATGTTTCACTGTATAAACACCTCTGTTTAGTTAATTTATACCAGGATATTTGTACACACTGGCAGAGAGGCCTTATAACTTTGAGATGAGATTAAAGCCATCACGATCTCATTACACTTCTGACATACTGATTCAAAGCTTTGTTTAAAATAGTGTACCTTTAAAAGGTGGAAGAAAAAGAAGGTAAAAGAAGAGCAGGTATGTTTCATATGGATGGACACTCCTCTTCGCTTCAGTAATGAGACAGAGTTGGAGGATTCACTGTCAGCCAAATAGGCTCTTTAAACACACACACACACACACACACACACACACACACACACACACACACACACACACACACACGGCTTGGAAAGCCCTGGAGAGCCAGATCCCAGAACAAGCTATTTATCTTCACTGGCCTTCACATTTCTCTCTTTCCTCCTCTCTTCTTCTTCTTCTTTTTCTTCTTCCTTTCATCTGATATTGCAATTCTTGTTGCTTCATTTAATCTCTGTTGTTCTCAGTGTGTTTTTAAAATTCACCCTTTGGTCCAGATATAATGTAAATATAATGACCACATATGCTGCTCACAGGCCCATTTTTACATAATGGTCCTCCATGTTACAGGACAACGTTTTTCAAATGCAGAGAGACAGAGGAAACGGGAGGTAGTAACTGTCCTTGGATTACGCATCAGTGACCGACCACTGATGTGCTTGTGATGGATCAAAGGGCGCACTTCTCACAGCTGGCCATTTTTTAAATGTTTGGCCAACATTGTGTTTGGTGCTTTGGGAAGAGGAATGCAACAGTGTTTATCTTCAGAAGCTTTGGGTTTAGATTTGCATTAGCTAAGTTTCCATCAACCTATTTTTATGCACATTTTGGGATAGGCTATCGCATAAAAATCAGCTGGATGGAAATGCCAAGATGCGCATAAATTCTACAAATCTGCATAAAACGTAAATATGTCATTTGAGTCAAATAAATGTTTTCAACAATAAGAAGACATGCACATAAACTAAGATGGAAACACATTTACCGAATAAATTTCTCAATGCACATAAAAACAATCAGTAACACTTTAGTATTTTGTTCCATCATTAATGAATAACTACACAGGAACAAATAAGTAACACAATATTAACACTCTGGTAACTACTATTAACTAACAAGAAACTCTGATTAACGAATTAAGTAACAGTTATTGTGTTTTGTATGCGCAACCTGAGGTTCAAGTAATTTATTAGATATGAAAAATATTATATACAGTGGCTTCTCCTACTTTTCTTAGTGATATTTAATGCCAGTTTATCAGGAAGTGACTATTTTGTTCTCTTCGACAAACAGGAAATGCTGACTTATTCACAAATGTTTTATGCAATATTCCAATTTTGCACACAAGTTAAATTCGCAACTTTGGATGGAAACAGCTTATGTGAGCAAGACTGCATGAAATTATCACAATCCATTCTTATTTTAATTATATGCTGACAAGACCTTACAAGTTGACAATTCAGTTGTGATAAATCCATTGTTATCAAATTCACAGAGCTTCTAGAACATTTAGACATACAGCACAGGTAGAGAGACCCTCCCCACCACCCAGTAATTAAAATAAACATTTCATGTTCGTTTTAAATGGATCTTTCCTAAATATCAGATTGTTAATTGTTAGTTTCTTAAGTTAATTTAGATACTTTTGGAACACTTGACTTGATTACAACAAAGATTGCTGTTTATTAATTTAGCCTATATCACAGTCAGACATTTTGCATATTCACAAAACGAAAATGAAGCTGGGGTGAAAGAAGTGAGTGATTGTGTACATGTTATTTCACAATAAAAATGAATCATCTTCAAATTCGTGACTCTAAACACCATGAATAGAGTGTCAATTTGACAAATCGCACACACCTCTGTCAACAATCCCACCATATTATGTCTGTGCCTATACAATCATTTGTCAGTATGTTGCAAAAATGTTTACATTTTATTTGTATTTGTGTTCATTTATAACAACAACTAATTGAAATGTGTATAAGACACTGACTTTGCTTCAAAAACAATAATACAGTAACACGATTAAATTGTCTGTCTTTCATTTAAATCTATATTTGCTCAGCTTGTCAAACATAACAGTTATATTGTATCATTAGTAAGAAAAATCCTCTATAAACACGGCAAGTTTGGTGGCAGGTGTGGAGGTGCACTTTTAATTTATTTGCTAAAAACTAGTTAACTCACAGATAATTCAATTTTTTGGAGTTCTACAATTTGCACATCTTTAATGAACATGCTTGCATTATGCCATTTACAGCATGACTTAGCAATCACAGTGACATATCACATTGTGATTAGACAGGTGATTAGAATTCTACATACAAGTCAGGTGAGCCAGCTCTAAAAAGTCCATCACAAAGCTCTCAATGGGTCGATCTCCTTGATGGAGATGCATAATTTGTGCTGCTGGATTCATCTTGATGGGTTCTTCTGTGACGATGTGGTTTACACATAGGAGGAAGCAGGATCCACGTGCAGCACACTTTATTAAATAACCTAAAACTTAAACTCAGACTAGGAAACAGGACTCTGGAACAGAACAACCAACATACAACATCAAGAACGCATAAAGACTAAACAAGACACAGGGCTTAAATAGACAGGAAAACAAGCTAAACAAGATAACAAGGGGGCGTGGCTAATCTAAAACACCTGGGGAGACTAGTTAAACATGACGTGGAACTACCAAACATGGAAAAAGACAGGGGAACACAGACAGGAATCATGACAGAACCTACACCGTGACAGCGTCGCACTATACTGCCACCCTCTGGATGTAAGAATTCTTTACTTAACATAAATGGTTTGTTTTTTGACAACACGTTAGGATTTTGTACTGTTAAGTTGATACATAATTACGTGGACCTTAATAGAAAAAAAAAACATTTCAAGTCAAAAAACACAATTATTATAAGTAAACTAAATATAAATATATTATGTAAAGTGCACAATCTTCCTCGTTCATTTTTTTGAGTGAAAATAAGTACCCTTTAGTTATAAGTACAAAATACTTACAGTATAAATAATTTGTTAATTCTCGTGATTGTTACCCCTCAATTCCCAAAACGTTACATATTCTTCCCTTATACTTAAATGTAAGTACTTTAGGTACACTATAAGTACCAAAAGTTACACAGTAAATTCGTCTTAATTATGCAGTACTTTCCGGGCTGTAATCTAAAGCGTTACCCCTACTGTCTTGATACCGTCAGGTATGTAAAATCTTTGAAGTGACTCCCATGTGTAGCAAATTAGCTCTAAAGAAATGTTAATAATCAATCATAACTTGTTATAATATCAAGTGATATCTTGATAATATCAAGAAATGTCTTTCTTAGGTAACACTTTATTTTGATGGTCCCTTTTGAACATTCTGTTAACTATAAGTAACTTTGCAACTGCATGTCAACTTATTCTAACCCTAACCCTACCAGTCTACTAATACTCTACTAATACTCTAATGAGAGTTAATAGACATGAAGGTGCAATGTTACTTATAGACAACAGAATGTGTTAAAGGGACCATCAAAATAAAGTGAAACCCTTTCTTACTTTACAGTACTACTAAGAGCAAGTAGTCAAAATCTGCATGATTAAGGACAGTATATAATGAGCTTGAAACACGGACAACTTTATGTGTGACATGAACAAGATTTTATTAACTAGACTAAACACTTAAACTACTCTAACATATACATACATGCATACAGTTTACCAAGGGAAAGAGAGCTGAAGCAGAATACAGGAAAGCAAGAAGTTGTAGCATTGTTTGAAATTCAGCAGATCAACAGCCTTGAGCAAACCATCAGTTTAGTTCGAACACACCCTTCTTTAAAAGGGGTAAGGATATTTAATGTATCAAATAATGAGACTAAGTTTGATACTTGCATGTCTCACCCATTTGAATTAAACCGTCCTGATGCAATTTGTTGAGGCTCCAGTTGAACAAATGGGGGACAAATATTGGAGTTTATAGAGACTAAACATGCTACACATATGATTTTGGTTAACCATATGCAAGGCTGAAACATTAATCCAGAAGAGTTTAAAAGAGATAATTAATACATAGGCCAAACCCCATAAAAGGAAAATCATGAGATGGGAAAATTAGATGCATGTTTATACATTTCTCAAGTGGTTATATGTAGAATATATAGGATTGAAAGGGTTTATTTCTCCTTCTCAGCAAGAATTAAGTGAGAGTCACAATCAGTCTTAATGTGTCCTGTAACAGGACACGGGTTCTGCCAGTGTGTTAGCTTCATTTGGAATGTTAGTTTTGGGGGAAGTTTCATAGACCTTTTTTGGGAGAGTGAGTTTGCTGGTTTATTCATTAAATATAATGAATAATTTGTGTGTGTCCGATTGGTCCAGATGCTACACATGAACTGATGTAAAGTGATGTAAAAGTCACATTAATTACATATGACGGTTCAGACTGAGGTCGCATTGCAAAACATCTGACCTGTATCGGATTTGGTACCACATATGGAAGTGGCACAAATCGAATTGAAAATCAGATTCCATGTGGTTTGTGCAGTTCACATGAGAAAAACAGATCTGAGTCACATGTGAAAAAAACAAAAACGATTTGAGCCAAACTTACCTGCTGTCTGAATGCAGCCTTTGTCACATTTTGCCTTTGTTTTTTTTTCATTTTAGACTTTGTTACCTGTTTCCTGTGTTCCTTTGTTCCCGCCAGTCATTAGTTGCCATGGACACTCATTTAACGATCACACCTTTTAGTCTTTGAGTTAATCATCATGTATTTAAGGCATTCATAATGTCAGTCCAAATTCAATTGTATCCAATTGGAATCTGATCTAAAATTATTAACTGTTGTTGTGGACTTTTCCCTAAACCTAACTGCTTACCTGGGACCTAATTATTTTAATTGAAAACTATCACTTTTGATTGGTAATAAGGTATTTAGTTCTCTTTTATTTGGGGTGCCCAGTCTTCACCCAAGCGTCTACACGTCGACACTTAATAAATATCCGGGGCGTCTACACATCGACACCCAAGCGTCTCCAAATCGACACTTAATATCTGGGGCGTCTACAATCGACACCCAATAACCTTTATACTCTGGCTCCTGCGTCTTCCGTCGACAACTGGCCGAGTTCCCTAAACTCTAACTTACTTATTGGTTCCCTAGTCTAACCTGTTGCGCAACAGAAAATAACAGACAGGCTCCAGCAAATGTCTTTTAAATGCTTTAATCACGGCCAGGAGAGTTCTCGAGCAGTTCTCAGAGAATCTCCCTAGAAGAAGCAAGGCCGGTGGATCTCAGACAAATCCCATTGAGAATCCCACCAGTCAACACGAATACAACAGTTTTTATAATATGACATGATACATTATCACATGCTTTCAAACCCAGACATCTCAAAACAGAATCATGACTAACATGTCACGCTACATTGTCAAAGCAAGTGCCCCCCTTTCATTACCCTTTGTTAGTAACATCAACAAAGATATCCTGTATCATCAAAAACATTGTGAGGGGTTAATATATCAATCAATAATTTCACAATATAACGGTTAGTCCAATTTCAAACTTCCTTTTACCAAAGTTATATTAAGTCAAAAGTTAGGAGGTTAGAGTTTGTCTGCTACATCCTAGAGAAAAAGGAACTAAGCTCAATTTAGATTTATTGTTAGAATCAGGAATGGAAGTTTTAGTCATCTTCAGACATAGGACCAAAGGAAGTGTTAGAACTTATCACGAGATGTTAATATACTTCAGGGCCCGTATACATAAAGATTCTAAGAATCCTCTCAGAAAACTCTTAATTTTGCTTAAAATCTTTTACGTAGGAGTCTTAGCTTAAGAGCGATTCGGGACCGATCTGAGAGCAACTCTGAGTAAGGAAAAGACAAAAACTTTTATCTTAGTGAGGAGGCGGGGTTGACCCCGTTGCTATGTATGACACAATCTTTTGAAGACTGTGATTGGTTGGTTGTCCAAGAAGGGAAAAAAAGAGTGATTTTAAGTATAGGGTCTATTCTAAGCCTTCACTTTGAAATTACATGCTTAATTTTTCCTATTTGACCATTCTCATACACACACATTCTATATGTGTATATAAATCCCTTTTTTTATTTACCATACTGTTAATTTCCTATAAGGTATTTAATTGGATTAGAATGATAAAAATTGTTCCATTGTCTATTTAAGTGGTGGTTTGAATGTTGTTTTTAATGTAGCAAACATGGAATAAAAAAACAAGAAGGACAAGAAAGCTCAACTGGACAGAGGAACAGTGTTTACTGTTAGCCCAGTTAGTGGATGAACACAAGGCCATCCTTAAAGGAAAATCAGGCCGGGTGTCACTGCACAGAAGCAGACGTGGGAGCTTATAGCGGTTAATAATAAATTATTTACGGTTCATTCCCCCTGCTTGTGCGGAAGCCTGCTATATTCATAAATGCATTTTTTTGAGCCTGCAATGTGGGAATGTCCAGTGTAAACAAAATGAACTGCGACACAATAAGAGGTTCTGGAATGCTGTAATTGTTTGTGATCACTGCTTACAGAAGTTTGTGACAGAACCATATCATCACTGCTGCATTGATGCATTTTCCCAGCTGCCAAATATCTTAATGTACAGTAGTGATTTAATTTCTGGCACAACGCCATTCCTGCGCTGTGTCGGAGATGTTATTGTGTCTCTAATAAAATCGGTCACAAACATGATCCCTGCACGATCTAATCTATAGTGTCTTATTAACTCACTGTCATCTATTGTCTGCAATGCATTTCTTCCCCCTCTTCATCTTTCTGCCATTTTCTCCTCTGCTAAAGAAACTCTTAAGCCTCTTAAAAGTCCTCATCCGTGCTCCTAACAATTTTGACCTTAAGACCTCTTTTAAGGGTTAAGATGCTTTCTGAATTAATTTTTTCTTTATTAGGATTTCTTTAATTTTAAGAGTAAACGCCCAAGAATTTTCTTAGAATTTTGTCACTAGGAGCTACTCTTTGCATTAAGATTCTTTATGAATACGGGCCCAGATCTTTATGGTTAGATGTTAAAAACATTGTTAATTTAATATTCAGTTTAAAATCTCTACGACACTGTCCACATTGTGTATTGCAGCAGTTCAGATCCGATTTGTGTGTCCATGCCGCTCTTTCGTTTTCTGGAATATCTGCATTGGTTTCTATGGCAATGGCGTTTGCTTTGGTAGGCATACGCCAAAATCAACAACAGCAACCGCAACATGGAGGGGTTTACAATAGAGATGTTATCTTAAAGTATTTACAACATGACAATGTGTAGCGGCAGAAACGTGAGACTGGTATGAGCAGCTTTATTCCGTGCTGTCGTCTCCGCCAGTATCAAAATATGTCTGTTAAATTTTCTGCTTGTCTGGCACTTCACACATTCATGGCTGTGACCTTGACTGACTCAAATGTGAAAGCTCTTTAAACACCCAGTCCAGAATCATTTATTAATTAAGTAGTCTATCAATTTTCTACTTGTCTGGCACTTTGCAACAACACAACCTTGTTTCTGCAGCGACTTTCAGCATGTTTCCTAACAACGTCTGACATTTACATTTTACGTGGCGTGAGAAAGTCCCATAAACCACTGGAAATCAGATCAGAGCGATCAGACTGAAACCGATTTTCTAAAAATGCGATTTGAATAGGATTTCAAACCACATATGAATGTATCTCGAAACGGATTTGTACAAATGTAACTTTTGCCAAATGTGCCTCATTTGGTTGTCACTTTACACATTCAAGGTTACCTTGACTGACTCATATGTGAAAGCTCTTTAAACGGCCAGTCCAGAATCATCTATTAAGTAGCAGTGGCGGATGCAGAACGTGACAGATGGGTGGGCCTGGATTAAGTCGAGGTGGGCCTGAATCTAGGGTTTCTAGATTTTGTATTAGCTTTACTACTAGATAGGCTATTTATGGAGATGAGAAATAAAAACTGCACTGTACAGCTATGATCAGCTGTTCTGCCGAGCTTTCGAAGTTGTTACGGAAAGGCCGAAGCTGACCAGTTGGTTTTTGTCACATGACCTGCGGTGCGCTTGCGGCACTCTCTGAAAAGTTGAGATGTTTTCATCTTGCCGCGGCATATATGCGCGCCTGGAAAATCGAGCGCGCTGCAGCCTGCACCACATGCTTATGGCAAGCCAAAATATTCATAAACACCTGGTCAGGTGTCTGATTTCACACTGACCCTCAAAAGCATGCGGGACGCGCGATTTGCCATAAAAGCGCGTGTTCTTAACGTGCACTTTGTGGTCACGGAAAACGCGCGTCAAAAACTCGTGGTTTATGCATACATTTTTTTTAAATAAATCATGTATAAAACTTTATTGTAAAGTGTTACCAGAATTACAACTGGAAAATTTGCGAGATGTCCCTAAAGGGATTAGGGACTGTCCGAAGTGCTGAAATAAAAAACAGTGAACGTGAAACCGAGAGTTGTTTTTCTTTTCTTGTTACAAAAACACTTCTGAGGCATAAAACACCCGCAGACAGAAACAATCTCGTTTAATAGCAGATCACACGTTGAGGACGCAGGTTTTGATGCAAAACCGGGCGTTTCTGACGCGCATTTTCCGTGACCACAAAGCGCACGTTAAGAACGCGAGCTTTTATGGCAAATCGCGCGTCCCTTGGCTGTCGAAACGCACGCGTTTGACGAGTCAATCAGACGCCTGACCACGTCTGTCGTGACAACGTCGCTTCCATTATGAGCGCGTACATTTGAAATGACAAACTGGAGCGCGCAAAAGAGGCGATCTGTGAACGGGCCCTTAGCTTTGTCTTTCCAAGACATGGTGTTCATGTGAACAATGTGCCTCGTCCGCTCTCCTTGCAAGGGTGTCGAAGTCTGGACAAAATATGTACAGTGACATGACATCACTGCCAGATTCAAACTGTGCGTTCGTGCGTTTGCTGGCGCTGAGCCAAAGATGGACGTGCTCAGCGCTTGTCATATCATATAAATTGCCAAACTTAATTCATTATTATTACTGTTATTAAAATTAAATTTTTTTATTGTTTTTATTAATCTGATTGGGCGGGCCACCTGTCAATCTGGGTGGGCACAGGCCCACCCATAAATCCGCGGCTGTTACGTAGTCTATCAAGGTGATCTATCATAAACCGCAGAAGCCTAGGAACTTCTGAGTTTTGTTAAAAAGGATATTTTTTTAACTTGCATACAAATGTTTCTCTCTCTTTTCCTCTTTCAAAAACAACAGTTTTTGTCCTTCCAACCACTGCTATGGCACCCAACAGGGTTTCATCTGAACTTCCAGATCTTTAATTTCCTTTCAAAAATGTATGACATTTTGGTTATGTAATTCACTGCCAACTTATGATATGGCTTCCGCTTTGGTTAGGAGAGCTTATGAAGTGAGAACACACGTCTGACGTGTTTTAGTAAATCACATTATTGGTACACTTAGTACATGTAACATAAGGTACACATTAAGTTTGATTTTAGTTGGACTAAAGCAACAAGTAGTCATGTAAATGCTTAAAGGCCCTGATATACTCACGAAAAAATACCTGAACACCAGTATACAGTTAGCAAAGATCCCAGGACTGCCCACACTGCTGGGAGCAGCATTTAGATGAATATGATAATATTTCTCTCAAAAATAAAATAAACAAAAAAAAAATGATAGCAGAGAGAAAACAGAAGTTAAGAAATCATCTGATTATAGCGATGTGGATATGTTTGCACAAGCTCTGCAATTCGACACTATCCAGTCATGTCACGTCATGTGACTAAACCAAGATGTTCTTGCTTCAGCCTGTATCACGGTGATGTACTGGATTAAGTATACACATAGTGTATGCATGATTTTTTTCCTAAAGCAGGTTAAGGTTAGGGTGTATGGTAGGTTTAGGGGTTATTATTTGTTGTATCATTATGTAGGCAATCAGCACTGTGATTGCCATCAGTAATGAAATCTTTTGAATTGGCTGCGGGGCGGAGTTTGCGCTGAGTGGTCAAAAAAACATATGTCCACTACACATTGGATTTAATTCAGTGCATCTGTCACATGAGGTTGCAGGAAGGCATATGGAGACAAGGATATATTTCCAACACGAAGGTTTAATGATAAATGATAGCAGAACAGGCAGCAACACACACTATACACAACGAAGATCGAACAAAGACTGACGGAACATACGAAACTTAAATGCAAACACAGATGACAATGATTAACGAAACAAAAGTGATACAGATAACGATGATTGACTAAACACAGGAGATACAACTGAACTGATAATGACAGTGAAGATGAAACATGACATGTGATGACAGGCAGACAAGTCCAAATGTAAACAAACTAAAAACACAACTGTGACAACATCATCGTGCTACTGGATTCAGCAAGAACATTCTCGACTAAACATGTCAGAGAAGGTGCAGCCTCAGAGCACACCTACCTATAACATAATCTCCATCCAACGGCAGTTTGAAGTTGTTTACTAGCTATACCAGCCGAGCAAACTTTTATGTAAAGTTCCCTTTTGCAAGCGGTCTCGAATTCCCGAAACGATTTCCAAACAAACTTGGCTTTGGTCTGATTTTGTTCAAAAGGATGTCACAATATATAACACAATTTTATAGATCTCTCATGCTACGAGGAACAAGTAGTCCTACGACTACTAAAATACGCTTAGATCATCCATTTCCATGTATGAGCTTCCTTCCAGCACATTTAACCTTGAAATTGAGGCACAGTAGATGTGATGATCCACAGATGGTCTATGGGGCCCCAAAAGAGGTAGTACCATGACTGGTGGCTAATTGAAGACCAGAAGAGGAGGGGGATGAGGGTGTGAACGTGCTGGAGAGTCTGACATAAATGGCACATTTGGCCTACATTCTGCTAAATCTTTTGTTAAGTGGTGAGGTGTTACAGCTTAATTAACTAAAATACCAATTCTGAGAAGATTTCCTTCAGCTGCATCTAACCGTGACCTCAAAAAATACCAGAAAGGTGACACGACTGACTGGTGACTGGTGATTAGTACTAAAGGCCATTGTCAGGAAGTTTAATGTTAATGAGACACAATCTAGCGTGTCCTGTCATCATGCTGAAATGTCATGCTAACAGAGAGGGTTAAGTGGGATCACAGCATAACAGAAGTGCATTTGATGATTCTTTTGGTTGGTCGTGTGCTTTTTTATTATATGTTAATTTGTAATAATAATTATAATAATTTGTTCATTTTTATGGTAATGATGCAGCACCACAGGACAGCAATTAATCACAGCTTGAAATGTGATCATACTTTAAAATCAGCCGAAAGGGCCACTACCTGGTTTAAGTTTCACAAATCAAGGTATCTCGAAAACACATGACTGAAGAGGAATCTTCATTTGAAATGCAATTATTTTATATTATTAAACATTGTCATCAAAAGGTACAGTTTTTCCTAACAGGCTCTTTTTGATTACTGTTATCTGCCATTTATTGTCAGCCAAGTCTTTACAAGTAGCATTAATGGAAGCCTGTCTTGCTAATAATGGTTCAGTACCTAACGCCAGTATGCCTCGTGAATAATGTTTTTTTTTTTCAAGTTTTATCTGTGCTGAAGTTGTGGCTATTGTGAATATATTGCGAATTTAAAGGGTAACTCAACCCCTGCTCAGAGCCTGACTCCACCCACTGGCAATATTTGAAAAATCCTGGAAAAGTGGACAGAGTCTAGCGGAGAACCATGGGTGGGGCTGAGGTTTTAATTAAAATTAGATAATTTAATAGCAGATACTTAAATGTTTATAAATATATATTGCTTATGCCTGTGTGACTAGTATTCACCACCACAACTTCCAATAGAAAAAATCAACTGCAGTAGCCACGGTTCAACCTGAAGAGGGCAGCACTCATACGTTTTTACACCATATATTGTAGAATTAAAACACTTTTTTTCCCAAATGTCAAAAAATTTACTCGAATCAATGAACAGCACTAATAAAGCCCCAGTCTTACAGATCAACAACAAAAAATAGTTTTAGGGTTTAGTTACCTTTTAAAAACTGAATATTTACCTAGTTCTGGCATGAAACTCTAGATGGCGCAGGCTGATAAGTCTTTGACTCATTAGGTAGTGATCACATCATTATCTACATCGCGCAGCTGATTGGTTACTGTTACATCAGCATCCAATGTACTGCGGCTCAACATTCAAACAAATACCAGGGTGTTGCTGGTAGCAGTATGCAGTGTGCTTTCAGAAACGCTTTCAGAAAGTGTAGTAGCTTTCAGAATGCATCTGGAATCAAAATCTAAGATAAATGATTGACGTTTTATTCCACTTCTCTGCGCATATTTTGTGGTCCGGTTATTAATTCGTAAATGGAGCAATCTTTAGAAGTTTAAACTAGCTTCATGTTAGAAATGTTTTAAAACTGTGCCATGTCAACAGTGCACGAGTGAATAACTGAAGCATACAAGCTGTGTTTTCTGCATGCAGCAGCAGCGGTCTATTGTGTCATTGTTGTTTTATATGCTATTAGCATGGATATGAAAAACAGTTAAAGTAATATAAACATTTGCGATTTAAACTGTTTACCATATTTAGCGGTATAACTTTAATGACGCATCCTTTTATTTCCAAGAGCAATGTTTTCATTAGCCACACTAAATGTATGTAGTTGATTCAGATGCTTGTTTGTTTGAGTCATGCCAAAACAACAATCAATACAGTTGAACTAAGCATCATGTTTATAGTCTTGTGGAGTTATTTACAAAGCATAAGTTGGAGCGTTATGCAGTTGTATCTATGCAGCAGAAAAGGGTCTATTGTTTGTATCTCTGTGAGTATACGCCGTCTAAGCTATGAATGAGAAGGTTAAAGTGAAATAATTATTCACATGCAAAGGGATTACATGTTAGCTAAGAAAAAAACAAACTTGTATTTCAAGGGTAATGTTTCATTAGCTATGCTTAACATGTTTATGGAGCGTCAGAGCACGCTGTCATTCATGATTGCTCCTAATGGCTTTCCATTTAACAAAAAAAGAGTATAAGGGTTATGTAACCATTATCAAAATACTTAATTGATGATACTTGCTCAGGTGGTTGCTGGGTTCCTATCTCTATCAGCTTGCAACATTATATCTATTGTTCATGAGAACACATAGCATGCAAGGTAGCCCAGGCGCACATGGCCTTAGGTTACTAGTGCTAAGCCGGTCAGCAAGGTAGCCAAGATAGTAAAATATGTGGTCCCATGAAAAAAAAAAAAATCAAACAAACAAAAAGTACATGCATACAGTCCAATAGATCAATAGATCTGCTGTTTTGGGGAGTGTGTTTTCCTATCCCTTGCTGTCTCCTGTTTATGTCATCATTGGGCAGATAAATGCATATGTGCTGATGCAGCAGCTTGTATATTGTATATTACTTGTATTGTCTATTTCTCCCATTACCTTGTGCAACTGTGTAGGGTGAAAAGTTGCTTTACAAATGTGTATCAATAGTCTTTTCAGCTGTGCACAACAGCCTTGTTGGCATTGGCTGTACAACTATAAATGAACTGTTTAGCTGTTTGTGTCGAAGAGGGCTCTGTCCTTTTCTCTTGTCTCCTGTCTTGTTGGGGGGTTAAATCATATGTTACATGTGCAGCAGCAGCAACATATCTTACATGCTCACAGCAATGTTTGTGAATGTATTGGCAGTAGCAAGTCTCGGTACATGCTCTGCAGCTGCAGCAGCATAGCAGATCTATTCCACCAAGACCAAATACATTAACATTGCCATATCCATTACCATGCCAATCTCTATTACTATACCAATCTCCCGAGAGTTGTCATGACATAATTACTTAGTTCTCCATGAACCTCAAGATGGCGCAGGCTGATAAGTCTTTGACTTATTTGGTAGCGATCACATCATTATCTACTTGGCACAGCTGATTGGTTGATGTTGCATCAGCATCCAATGAGCTGCAGCTCAACATTCAAACAAATACCGGGGTTTTGCTGGTAGCAGTATGCAGCGCACTTTCAGAAACCCTCCACCTTCCCCAGCTCCACCTGTATAGAACTGTTATGGGGTTAAATCATATACTTTACATGTGCAGCATGTCTTACATGCTCACAGCAATGTCTGTGAATGTATTGGCAGTAGCCTGTCTCAGTACTTGCTCTGTAGCAGCAGCTGCAGGGTAGCAGATCTATTCCACCAAGACCAAATATATTAACATGGCCATATCCATTACCAAGCCAATCTCTATTACCATACCAATCTCCCGAGAGTTGTCATAACAGAATTACAGTTTTTATTTGTGTTAATTTCTTTCTCTTCTCCTCACCTTGTGGTGAGACAGACGAGGGTTTGTCATCCTGGTGACGTTTCGGCTTCTATGGCTTATCCATATGCTGTGGTAATGATTGCCAGCAAGTCTAGATCTTTGTGTGCCTGGTGTGTGTGTTTGCAGGAAAGAAAAACCTTTTTTGAGATTTGTTCATCAGAAACCATCTTGGCACAAGTTTTTCTTCCCTCTGATTTTGCATGTGTGGGTGGGTTTCATGACTTCACTGTGCTATTCTGGAGTAAGTCTCTTCTTGAATTATGTTTAGTATTTAATTATGTCTTCAATCAGAAAGGATGCTGTAAATACCATGCATATGAATGCAGATGTCATAGTGACGAACTTTAGGCTAATGCCTAAACATTTATAGATTCAAATAAAATACTTCATTCATTGTTCCTGAAACCATTTATGAGGAATGATTTAACTATCACTGTCTAAATACAACAGCTCTGAGAACAAGCAGTTCACAAAGGGTAAGATCGAATTAATTCTTAGATTTGATCTTCAACCTACGGGTGTCACAGATCGCCGATGAAGGAAGATACTGAAGACTGAATAAAGTTCACAAAGAGTTTACTGGTGACAAACATGCAGACAAGCGTGACATTCAACAATAACCGACAAAGGATAGAACAGAACAGGGAGTAAAAATACACAAAGTAAATTAAACAGGAAGAGGTGTAGGAAGATTAAACTAATTAGGATGTAACAAACTTGGCTGACAACCGAAGTAAACCAAAAGTCACTTAAAAGTTCAGGGCACTCATAAGGCATGAGCGATTAATGAAAAACACTGTATCAATACTTGAAATCAGACAAAGACAGGCCTAAGCAGATTAACCAACAAAGTATATTGATAACTCAATAGTCAAATCAGAAAAATTATCACTTATCCGAGAGTCCTTGATCCAATAGTCCATGTGTGAGAAGTATTGTCCCTATACGTGGATCCTTAATCCCAAAAAATGAATCAAAATATCCAAGAAAAAAATGGTAATAATCCTCCAAATGTGGTGAAACAGCAAAAATACCAACAAAAACCCAAATCTTCTCTTGACCCTCGATGAGTAATTAATCCATAAACGCCCTCAAAGGAGAAGACTAACAAACACCAATCTGTTTGGTTCAAACAGCTTCACATCACATGCCTCTCCCCATCACCTGGCTTGGCCTTTTTTACTAAACAAGGCCTTCCTCCAGGCTTAAGCAACAAGGCCAAAACAGGCCTAAGCAGATTAACCAACAAAGTATATTGATAACTCAATAGTCAGATCATAAAAATTATCACTTATCCGAGAGTCCTTGATCCAATAGTCCATGTGTGAGAAGTATTGTCCGTATGTGTGAATCCTTAATCCCAAAAAATGAATCAAAATGTCCAAGAAAAAATGGTAATAATCCTCCAAATGTGGTGAAACAGCAAAAATACCATCAAAAACCCAAATCTTCTCTTGACCGTCGATGAGTAATTAATCCATAAACGCCCTCAAAGGAGAAGGCTAATAAACACCAATCTGTTTGGTTCAAACAGCTTCACCTCACATGCCTCTCCCCATCACCTGGCTTGGCCTTTTTTACTAAACAAGGCCTTCCTCCCCAAGGCGCCCTCCTGTCAAAATAAGAGTCCATTTTGCCAACTACAAGAGGTTTCTGCACCAACCATAAAAGTCCCACATAAAAAATATAGAGAACTTAAACAGAAATGTTTTAAATTAACAACATTCACTGTATCTTCTTTGTCATTTGGATGAATCCATCTGACTCTGTAATTCACTGGGCCAAGCTTCGTCTTCACCCTTGCAGGCCCTTGACCATCAGGCAGTTAATTTAGAAGAGAAATAATCAGAAGCTTTAGAAACATGATGGGCCCTCACCCAGATCAGGTCTCCCACCTGAAATTGTGTATCTCTCCGGTGGGTATTATAATACATGGCTTGTCTCAGTTGGGCCTTACTCATAGATTGTTTAACTTCTTCAGCAAGTTAATGCTGTCTTTCTATTATTGAGTATGAAGATTAAGAGGGGTTTGGCGAATAGTGAACCAGTCTCTCAAAAGGTCCTTGAAGTTGTCTTCCCAGAGTGAGCTCCGCAGGAGTCCTGTTAGTAGTTTCATATTTCGCATTATTAATTGCAAATCGAAACTCTGTCAACCACGTGTCCCATTCTCTGTGGTTCTCTCCCACATAAGAATCCATCATGGTTTTCAAGGTCCTGTTAACTCTTTCAGTGAGGTTGGTCTGTGGGTGGTAACTGGTAGTTAACTTTTGAGTTACTCCCCAATTTCTGCACAAAACAACCAGGCACTGGCTGAGGAATTGTGGGCCTCGATCTGAAACAATGTACTTCGGGACCCCCCACCGATTGAAAATACCATCCTTTAATATTCGACAGATGCGGGGTGTCTTACTGTCTCTCAAAGGGAAAAGCTCAACCCATTTAGTAAAGTAGTGCACCACTACCAAAGGAAAGATATTGTCTTTCTTACTTTTAGGGAACGGTCCCATGAGGTTAACGCCAAGAATATGACCAGGCTCATTCACCTCAGTTGATTGAAGGAAACCCAAAGGGTTTGAATTGGAAGGCTTGTATTGTTGACACACAACACACTCTTTCTTTTAGGCTCCAACCCCACTTTTGAAAAATCCCCAGAAATGTCATACCCAAACTAAAACAGATACAGTTTATGAACCCTTTGTACTAAAAGCACAAGTATGCTCTCATTTGAAAGCTGACACCTGGCAGTTTATTGTAAATGTATAATTAATTATTGTCATAATGAAAAAATTGTTATAAATAGCTTCAAAGTTTTGTAAAGTTATTAGAAATTATTTTTTTATGAAACATCTTCATGAAAATAAAATTGAATTTTCCATAGTTGGCATTGTATCAATCTATGAATGCACTGCAGCTAAAGCCACATGTCTGACCATGTTATATTTAAAATCTGAAGATGACAAGTCTAAAATTGCAAACTGATGTTTATTGTCATGTTCTAAGCATCTATTCAGTCTATTGTCTCTATTGTTTTGTGGTGCAAACGAGCCCCATTCAGTCTCAGTCTCCCCTGCACACATTCACACCTCTCTGGCCTGTTTATGGCTCTAAATATGTTTTTCTTTTGTCTTCATTATAATTACTAGTGATTGGCTATTCACGCTGTTTCAATCCCCAATTTCTTTTATCAAAGTTCTCACTTCACATTTGAAACTGTATCAAATGACCTTCTTGAAAAAAGAAACATTTCAGTAAGCATTCCTATTTAGAAAAATCATAAAAATAACAGCTAGGTGGCAGGTGCACCAAGGGCTAGCTAGCTCGTTAGCTTAGCACACCATCAATACACGACAATTTATGAGATTAAAACCATGTTTGTGCTCCTCAAACAAAGTCGAGTGTTTTAAATAACCTTCTGTGATCTGATTTGGCTTCAGATAAAAAAAAATCAGACAGAAAATATATTATTTTATAGTATTCTGCACGATGATCAAGTCTATATATCGATTACCATTACATTATAAATATAATTCAATTCAATTCAATTCAAATTTATTTGTATAGCGCTTTTCACAATACATATTGTTTCAAAGCAGCTTTACAGAAAGTGCATTTCAGAAATGTACGTAAAAAATACAGTTAGTTAATCATCATGTATTAATTTAATAATCATTATTCTGAAAATACTTGACATGACTCGAAGAACACAGGTAAATCATATATCATTGCAATCATGTTTATTGTCTTCAAAATGTCTTTATCTGCATGTTACAGCGATCTCTAGAAGCTTTGTTTGTGTCAGGGACTTCGTGGGATGTCACATGATATGGCTCTTCTTCATGTGTTCCATATATGGACTAAATTCGCACAGGGCACCCTCAGGCTGCCAGTATGGATTGAAAACACAGTATATCAGAGTATCCAGCGCTCATAATGATTACATCGGCCCATTTGGGTATAAATTCAATAAATATTATTCCTGTCTATATAAATCTGACGTAAACGTATGAGAATCTATCAATATTTCTCCAAATCTGCACATTTTTGAGCTAAAAGCCCTGAGGGACATTGTTTTGTCAAGCGCTGTCATGACGACCTCACATGAGTTTTTTGTCTGAATGAGAGCTGCTGACGCAAATAATTCATATTAAAGGTATCGACTCATTTTTTGATTGCATAACTCCTGACACAAATTAAGACATAACTGTCACTATAAATTTCTCAGAATACAATAGTGGTCAAATACTGAAATGTCGGCACACTGGCAACGGTTAACAGGTTAACATGTTGCCACACATCCTTTCTGACTTTGGGCCACCATGCCACCTCCAGGATTTTCAAAAGGGTCTTCATCTTCCCGAGATGAGCTCCTAAAGGATTGTTTTGAAAGTAGTCAATGAAAGTGAGGACAAGGGACTCTGGCACCACCAGCTGGTATTTGGCACCACCAGCGTAAGGTATAACTCTGTATAATACGCCCTGTTGGATATCCCATCTTATCCGATCATTTTTCACTTCTACTTAACCCATCAATTCCTTTACCTGCTCGTCTTGGTCTTGAGCTTCTGCTATCTCAGCCAGAGATGATGGCAACTCGAAGTTACAGGAGAAAGTCCTTTTTGCTACACATGCAGCCATAATTGCTTGATCTTGAATGGACCTAGATAGAGCATCAGGTACCACATTCATTCTACCTTTCCTATACTGAACTTGGAATTGGAATCGTTGTAGCCTCAATGTCCATCTGGTGAGTCTGGAGGTTGTTTTTGGAGCATTAAAGGCCCACTACAATGCGGCATGGTCAGTGTATACTACAAAGGGTACCCCCTCCAGGTAGTGATGCCATTTTTCTACAGCCCATACAACAGCTAGGCACTCTTTCTCAGAGGTTGAATAGTTTAGTTCTGCTCCCCTTAGACTTCTTGAGGCATAAGCGATACAAAATTATTCATTATCAATCTTTTGTGTGAGTACTGCTCCAAGTCCACTAGCACTTGCATCGGTTTGTACTTGAAATGGATGAAGAAAATGTGGTTGGACCAGCACAGGGGCTTGTTGCAGGGCTACTTTCAAACTCTCCACACTCTGCTGACCATCTTTAGTCCAAGCCCAAGAAACGTTTTTTCGCTGCAAATGATACAAGGGGCCAGCAATCTCAGAAAAATTAGAAATAAACTTGTGGTACCATCCTATCAGGCCTATGAACCTCTGCAAGGAAAGAAGATCATGAGGTATTGGAAAGTTGGTAATTGCAGCTGTCTTTTCCGGATCCACTTCCACCCCTTTTCCTGAGACTACATGGCCCAAGAATTTTAACTCGGTCTTGAGAAAATGCCATTTCTTCAAATTCAGGGTCAGGTTGGCCTTCTGGAGTTTACAAAAGACCGCTTCAAGATCCTGAAGATGCTGGTGTTTAGATGGAGAGTATACAATAATATCATCAATGTATACAAAACAGATGCTTCCTCTCAACCCCTCTAATACCCTCTCCATGAGACGTTGGAAAGAAGCTCCTGCATTTTTCAGACCAAACGGCATTGTCAAAAATATAATATAAGTGGAAAAGCAAGCTGTTGGTCTGCCATCACATAAGTGTCAACTGTCCACATCATTCCATGCCACTTGTATGTAATATGGACTCGGTCTTCTGAGGTTTGGGCCTTCCCATCAGCTAGCATGAAAGTCCTGTTGAAATGTTTCCTCAGTTACTCACCTGGCTTAGCCAGCACTTCCCACATCTGTCTCTGCATTAAAGTGAAGGTGGAGCCAGTGTCTAGGATAGCTTCCACTTGTTTGCCCCGAATTCCCAAAACCGCTCGAAGCAACGGAGGGGTGGTAGCCTGTACTAAAGCTAGATGTTGAGTGGGTCCAGACGGGTTTTTGGAGACATTGACCTGACGGGCTGTTGTATTCTTACCTTTTTCATTGGCTTTCATCTGATTTATTTTGGCCCAATAGTCTCTTTTGGAATTGAGGTCTCTTTCCACCAATGACCCAACCTTGACCAATTGCTCCACTGTATGCACAGCGCCCCTTAGGCTTCCTGCCAGAGAAGGGTTACAGTTATTTAGGATTCTTCTTACCACTTCTGCCTCAGGGAGGTCAGTCTTCCACTTTAAGCATAATGCCCAATAGTCATAAACAAAATCTCTAATGCATTGATCGGGACCTTGGATAAAAGGAGAAGGCTAACAAACACCAATCTGTTTGGTTCAAACGGCTTCACCTCACATGCCTCTCCCCATCACCTGGCTTGGCCTTTTTTACCAAACAAGGCCTTCCTCCCCAAGGCGCTCTCCTGTCAAAATAAGAGTCCATTTTGCCAACTACAGGAGGTTTCTGCACCAACCTTAAAAGTCCCACATAAAAAAGATAGAGAATTTCAACTAGGGCCTGAAACCAATTGAATCATACCTATACTAATTTTACAGTATTTTATCCTCCACATATGTAAAATAAAGTATGAGTATTTATCTTAGCCCTAATGTAGAAGTGTCACAAGGACTAACAAGAACAGGTGCAGACAGAACGAACGTTATCGTTACAATGGGAAATAGAAAATATTATTTTTGTGCCACAAAGGTAAGGTATACATGAAATAGTAAACTGATTAAGTGTTGATATCAAGCAGGTGAAGCCTATAGTTTAGAGATCTGATCATAAAATCAGATTTGGTATGTCATGAACAAAATATATCATGCCCTGTAGTGCAGGTCTTGGGTTTTCAAAAAATCTCTTATTAAAGTTATAATAAATTTCAAAGAGGCTGAGAGTACATCTTAAAATATCATTGGTTTCTGTAAAAAAGGGTTTGTGTCCTTTTATTATAGAGAGTGAGAGTGAACATAGTGAATGTATCTCCCGGTGACCTATCATGAAGTGTTCAGATGTAAAGAAGGTCATGTTTTCCTTTGTTTAATTCTGATAGACATTTTGATATTCTCCGCTGATTGATTTAAAGAGTAAATGGTTGTTTCTGCTTTCTTTAATGTCGATTTATTTTATATTTTCACATTTGTGAAGGAAGCAGATGGGAAATGGCTGTTTTTGTACCACATGCAGAATGAACAAAACACATCAACTTCTCATAAGAAGTCATCTCACTATGGCAACTGCAAAAGAGATATGTTACAGGGACTTCTATGAGTAAAATAATTTCATTCAGCATGTTAACAACCTCTGTTTAAGTCTGACTCTAAGTAACTGATATCAGTTTTCCATTGAAGTCCTGCAGTGTGTACAAAAAGTGTGTCCAGGAATTTTTACCTTTATTCTGACATAACAAAAGGCAATGTAAAATTTAATAATTGCTTTAAAAGTATTGTTGATTGATAATTAATTAAATAAACTGAACTCTATTGTTATATTACACAATACAGTATACTGTACCTACAATATTTTGTAACTGAGACTCTGTCTATTGTAGAGTACGGGGAAAGAGGAGAACAGACACGAGATTCTGAGATACAGTAAAAATCACAGACACATGGACAGACAGGAGATACAGTGAAAATCACCCCAGAGGGCACGCTTATTTTACAAAATGTAAAAGGTTTGGTGCAATCAAACAGTCCCCAGTGCTCTTGTTTAAGTGATTCGTGTGGATGAAGTGCTCAGTGGTGAGAAGTGGAGTTCCCTTTCGAGGGAACTCAACACTGCGTCGAGAATCGACACTTTGGGGACGCTCCCTTAGCGTGCGCCTCTGAAGTCAGAATGAAACTAATCCAATCCTGATTGGTGTTGCGTCATGACGTAACATGTGACGGCACATAAAAGTGACGCTGGCACACACACACATTAGGTTTTCGCTCTTCAGCAAGCGCTCTCTGTGAAACTGTCTGTCTTATTTGATGTTGTTTGTCTGTGCTAAGCTCTATATTATGGCGAGTGAACAATACACTAAGTGTGTGCACCCCTGCCCAAGATATATGCCAAAAGCGGGTGGGGACACGCATCAGCTGTGTGTGTCTGTATTGTTTAGGGGCGCAGCACGCACTGTCAGCTAGAGAGAGAGCTGCCTGTGCACACTGTGAAGTACTTACTTTTAGAGTGCTGCGCTCCCGCTTGGCTATATTATTTCCTGATGATGGCCAGGCTCGCGATCCCCGCGATTCGGGTCCCGCGTCCGTTGAGGAATAAAAACGGCGCGACGGCTTAGATCGTGGAGATCGCAGAAGGATCTCGCGGATGAGAACGAGACTGCTGAGGCACCTTTTCTCTCATCATCCGCAGATTCTATGACACTCGTTCACGACGCAGAAGCCCGCGATGCGGCTTCTTCTGCCCGTGACGAGTGTCCAGTGCTCGAGCTATCTGTTTATAAGGAAGTAGATGTGCTCAGCATCGGGAACGAGCAACATGAGTCACACTCGCCAGCTTATGTTTCTGCTTATGTAGAGCTCGTGGAGGTTGTGATGCGTGCTGTGGCCAGATTAAATAAATGAATAAATAAATAAATATATATATATATATATATATATATATATATATATATATAAAATATATCAGCTGGCCACAAAATAAGCAGGATGATCCCCGTCAATATGAACTAGACGAGAGATTCCTGCAGCACCGTTCACAACCTCAGAGCCGGGGCTTTTCTGTTTTTCCCAGATCTTTATATATATATATATATATATATATATATATATATATATATATATATATATATGTGTAGATCCTGGGAAAAACCCCACTCTTTACGTATCTCACCACATTCATTATATGTTCATTATATATTTATGGTACAGGAAATCGATGTTGCTCTTCCGCCGTTAAAAACGTTTCGGGACACATCGGTTTCCAGCGAACGCAGGCTGCACTGTCCACCCCACATTTTTGCAGCCAGGCAGCATTCGCGTTCGCCAATCGAGAATCATTTTCGGTCCAGCCCTGCCGGAAACCCGCTTCAGGGGGTCGAGAACGAATCCCGATTAATCCCCAACCAATGGGGTTACCCCAATCCCCGATTAATTAACCAATCATACCATTGATCAGCTCTACCAAACTTGGATGTATTTTTTCCAGTAATAAACAAACATTGTTAAGTTGTTTTGATTGATACTGTGAAGCAGCTTTGATACAATCTGTATTGTGAAAAGCGCTATACAAATATATTTGACTTGACTTGACTTGACTTAATACCCGAAGCCAGGCTCGAGAGCCTGGTTCCTTTGGTAAAATATTTAGAAAAGAAAAGGTCAGGCTGGTGCGTGCCTGCACTCTATGACGATTTTGCAGGCGTACCAGGCCGATCTTCTTAAAGATCTAAGTAAGGCAAATATTTCCTGTTGGCCGCTCCGCTATCTCCTTCTGGCTTGTTTTCCAACGCTGTCACTACAGTCGTTGACAGGTTTCAGGAAGCGAAAAAAGAGCCCCTAGAGCCCCTCCTGCGGGAGTTTGGCAACAGAGGAAGCACTCTCAACCGAAGTCCTCCAGCCAGAAGGGTGACCTGAGGGCCGTCCTTCAGGCGAAGAGGTCCTAATGGTAGTGTAGGACCTCTGAGGGTGGCTCGTACCTTCCTGCCGGTCCTCCGCTTCAGGAAGTCGAGAATAGTGCTCGAAAAACACCCGAGGCCAGTCTCAAGGGTCTGGTTCCCTTAGTAGATTTTGTAGAAGAATGGCAACGCCTTCCGTATATATCTATATGGGTCCTGTATATTCTAAAATATTCTAAAATATGGGTACAGATTGCAGTTCGGTCACCGACCTCCCTAGTTTGCTGGGGTGGTACCGACTGCAGTGGTTCCAGAACAGGCTCGGGCTATGGAACAAGAGGTACAGACTCTACTGGAATTAAGGGGCCATAGAATGTGTTCCCTTACCAGACAGGGAGTCGGGGTTTTACAGCCGGTACTTTATAGTTCCAAAGAAGGATGGCGGACTGAGGCCAATTTTAGATCTAGGGCTTTTGAATCGTTCTTTGAGGAGATTCAGGTTCAAAATGCTTACTATTCCACATTATCGTGAACCAAATCAGATCAGAGGACTGGTTTGTCACGATGGATCTAAGGACGCTTATTTCATGTCTCCATCCTTCCATGTCACAGGAGGTTCCTGAGGTTGCTTTCGGGGGCGAAGCATACCAATATCGGGTTCTTCCGTTCGGCCTAGCACTCTCTCCCCGCATGTTCACAAAGTGTAGGGATGCGGCTCTGGCTCCACTGAGGCTTCAGGGCATCCGTATACTGAATTACATCGACGACTGGCTCATATTGGCCCAGTCTCGAGAAATGGCAGTTCGGCATCGAGATTTCGTCCTTGGCCACATTCAGAACCGGGGGTTGAGGCTCAACACTAAGAAAAATGTGTTGGACCCAGCTCAGAAGACTACTCTTCTGGGAGTGGTATAGAATTCGGTTACGATGCGGGCACGTATGTCTCCCGCTCGTATCGAATCCATCCTGGCCATGGTGTCCAGGATAAAGCTAGGCCAGGCCATCACTGTAAAGCAATTTCAAAGACAGCTGGGCCTCATAACAGCGGCATCCAACATAATTCCTTTAGGGCCTGCTTCACATGAGGCCCCTTCAGTGGTGGCTCAAAGCCAAGGGTTCCGTATAACAAAGGTTACGCACAGATGCCTTCGTTCCCTATTAATATGGAAGAACCTTGGTTCTTGTCCCAAGGGCTAGTGTTAGGGGCGTCATGTCGCCGGGAAACCGTTTCGACAGACGCTTCCCTCGCTAGCTGGGGCGCGGTCTCGGACGGCCGCTTTGCCAGGGGTCTGTGGCAGGACCATCATCATTCTTGGCATATAAATTGCCTAGAGATGTTGGCTGTGTTCAGGGCTCTGAGGAGCTTCCTCACAGACATCAAAGGTTACCACGTCTCAGTGGTAGCTTATCTAAACCGACAAAGGACACTCAGATCGCGCCCTCTATCCAGATTGGCGCATCAGATCATTTTATGGACCCAAGGGAAAATATTATCTTTAAGAGCAATATATGTCCTGGGGGTTCTGAATCAAGGAGCAGACATCCTGTCGAGGCAGGGGCTGAGGCCCGGGGAATGGAGACTCCATCCAGAGGTGGTGGAGTTGATATGGCAGAGGTTTGGACCAGTGGAAGTGGATCTGTTTGCGTCTCGAGAAGGGCAATGTCCACTTTGGTTCTTCCTCACTCATCCAGCCCCGCTGGGGTTGGATGCCATGGTACAGGCCTGACCGAGGCTTCGCCTGTACGCTTTTTCCCCGGTCGCTCTGCTCCCAGGAGTCCTGGAGAGGGTCCGTCAGGAGGGCATCAGTCTTCTTCTGATAGCCCTGTTTTGGCCAGCCCGAGTATGGTTTTCAGACTTAATTTCACTCCTGATAGCTCCGCCATGGCAGATTCCTCTGAGGAGGGATCTGTTGTCTCAGGTGGAGGGCACTATATTCCATCCTCATCCAGAGCTGTGGAAATTGTGGGTCTGGCTTCTGAGGGGGCTCAGTACCTAGATGCCGGTCTATCATCTGGGGTGGTCGAAACCATAATTATCTCTAGGGCTCCGTCTACTAGGAGATTATATGGCCTCAAGTGGAATGTTTTTCTGCTTGGTGTAGAGAACTTGAGTTAGGCCCAGTTAACTGCCCAATGGCTTCAGTTCTGGAGTTTCTTCAAGATCGTTTTTCTACAAATCTCTCCCCATCCACACGTAGGGTGTACGTGGCTGCCATTGCGGCGTTCCATGCACCACTAAATGTTGGGCCTTTGGGGAGGCACCAACTGGTCATACTATTTCTCCATGGTATTGGAGGATGAGACCGACAGTCAGGTCCAGGGTTCCTTCCTGGGTCCTGGCGGTGGTTCTCGAAGGGCTATCCCTGGCTCCCTTCGAATACCGGAGTTAAGGCCATCCTGCATCCGAGACCCAGCTATATGCCTTAAGTGCAATTTTTCATGGCTAGGTCCATGGTCCTGCAAGTATTTCATCCTCCACATCATGTGTCGGCAAAAAAGGAGAGGTTCCTTGCTCTGCCAGTTAGAGTTCCGAGTATTTACCTTGAGAGGTCCTCTTCTTGGAGGAGGTCGGACCTACTGTAGTGTGTTTTGGATCACCTATTAGGGGCTCCCGGCTATACAAACCATAAGTAGGCCTGCAAGGTGCGCAATTTGCCTTCACCTTTGGCCGCAAGGGCTCATTCTACTAGAGGCATGGCGTCCTCTAGGGCCCTCCTCTCGGGAGTCCCCCCTCCAGCAGATCTGTGAGGCAGCCGGTTGGGCGCAAGGCGCACATGTGCTCTCGTCCTAGCTAGTGCCTAAGATCAGTTTCACACTAGGGCAGGCCTGTTTTTCGGTGCGTGGCCTAGTGGGCACTCGTTCCCCAAAGTGTCGATTCTCGACGCAGTGTTGAGTTCCCTCGAAAGGGAACGTCTCGGGTTATGACTATAACCCTTGTTCCCTGAGAAGGGAACGAGACACTGCGTCGTCCTGCCACGCCCCTCGAGGCCTGAGAGCGTCTTGCTTCATCACTAGGCTAATGTGTGTGTGTGCCGGCGTCACTTTTATGTGCCGTCACATGTTACGTCATGACGCAACACCAATCAGGATTGGATTAGTTTCATTCTTACTTCAGAGGCGCACGCTAAGGGAGCGTCCCCAAAGTGTCGATTCTCGACGCAGTGTCTCGTTCCCTTCTCAGGGAACAAGGGTTATAGTCATAACCCGAGACGATCTTCCCAGCGTGTTAATCATAGGGGAGATTAGCTGGCCAGTGGGGCAGTCCACGAGGAACGGTTGCCTCTCCCTTATTATCAGCGCTACCCCATCCTTTAAATCGCCACCCTTCGCCAGGTTCCCGACTGGAGTGGGTGTGAGAGAAAGGAGGGGTGCTGAAACAACAAGAACTGGCGGTGCGTGATGAGGCATACCTGAAGATAATGAAGCCTTATCACAGCCGCTGTTAAATGCAGAGCACGCCTCTCCCCGAAAGACCGGTCTCTTTTCCCCGTGCACTCACGCTGGTGTCCTCGCAGGTCCAGGAGGGGAGTAGGGAGGAATTTACCGCGCCACAAGGGTGTAGAGCCGCCGGACCCGTTTGCAAATGCAAGGATGCACGTGTTTGTCGCCACCATTGTGCTGAGAATGGCCAGGCCACTTTTGCCCTCATCTCCGCGGCCCTGGGAAGATGGGCCTCTTAAGAAGCCACCGCCCTTCGTACCAGGACCCCGCCCCCTTTACTTGGACCAACCCATCTGAACACTCCCTTTCATTCACGTGCCCCAGCACAGTGAGGTAACCAGATTTCCCGTTCATTTGGACACTTTTATCCCCACACTTATACCCCCATCTCACGTGACACACCGCAGCCACAATAACACTTTATGACAGATGTATTGCGTTTATTAAATTTTTTATTCAAAATATTCACAAACAAAATATCTTATATTCCGATTCTCAAATATGTGTAAGTGAGTGTGTTTGCTAGTTTAAAAACCTTTATAAATAATCTTGATCTTGGTCTATAACGTGAGATGGGCGCCACCATGTTTCTTTGCACCGCAGTTCAGAGAGTCCTGTCAGTCATCAGTTTCTCCCAAAATACAAGTAATAAAGTGGCCGGTTAACTTAGAGAAGAATAGAGTAAACTTTATAGTTACTTCCACTATGTTTGTCCGATATGAATAACACACATCGAATAACACAAGATAGATTGTCATTGCTGCTTCCACAGACATAAGTGTATTTTACAAACTCCAAATGTATTGTTTTACTAGTGTTTATGTGAATTTAAATGTCTGAAACCTAAAATAAACATTATGTGGTTGAAAACACTGCATAGTTGTGATGTATGACAAGCGCTGAGCATATCCGTCTATGGCTCAGCACCAGCCAATGCGCGAAAGTACAGTTTGAATCTGGAAATTATAAGATGTCACTGAACATTCTAAATCCCATATGTGGGACCGTACTCTCAGGGGCACAGAAATAAAAATCCCATATATGGGACCATACCGCTCAAAAGGTTAAACCGCCGCCCTTCGCCAGGTTCCCGACTAGAGTGGGTGTAAGAGAGAGGAGGGGCGCTGAAACAACAAGAACTGGCGGCGCGTGATGAGGCACAACTGAAGATAATGAAGCCTCATCACCGCCGCTGTTAAATGCCGAGCGCGCCTCTCCTCGAGAGACCAGTCTCTTTTCCCCAAGCACATACGTTGGCGTCCTCACAGGTCTAGGAGGGGAGCGGGGAGCGGGGAGCGGGGAGCGGGAAGGGGGGAGGCCTCCTTTTGCCCTCAGAATTTTCACCCCAAAATGAAAATTCTGTCATTAATTACTCACCCTCATGTCGTTTCAAACCCGTAAGACCTTCGTTCATCTTCGGTTACAATGAAAACAGTGTAGAAGACTGACACAGAAGATAAGACATTCTTCAATAAAGTCATTATTTTTGTTTGTTTTTTGAGCAAAAAAAGTATTCTCGTCGCTTCATAACATTAAGGTTGAACCACTGTAGTCACATGGACTATTTTAACAATAAATTTACTACATTTGGGCCTTGACAGTGGTCATTGGAGGGGTCAGAAAGCTCTCGAATTTCATCAAATGTATCTTCATTTGTGTTCGCACCTCCACCTGCCACCTGGTTTGGCAGCGGCCTGGATGGGCAGGCTTGGATTACCCCGCCAAGAGGCAGCGGATGCCGGACACAATTGCATCGCGACGGCATGCTCCACTGGTGGGATATCCACATACCCCTTAGCAGCTCTGCCATCGAGGGTGGTGAGGAGGGTGGAGCCACTAGGAAGGCTTCTGGCGCTATACAGCACTGTCCACATCTTAGAGTGTCCTCATGCACTTCCGGAAAGAATGGGACCGGGGCGGAGCGCTGAAAACCACCACCCCGAGAAACCATTCGTCCAACTGAGACGGTCCAGGACATGGTTGAGGGATCCACACAAGCACGACCTTCTCGGCGGCCCAGGAAAGCATAGCCACCCATTCTGGATCTGACTCGGGCAACATTACGTTCCCCGAAGGGGCTAACGCAGCCGAGTCCTCATCTCCAAAGGACTAAAGCTCCCAAACACGAGAGGCAACTATTGTGGCCGTCTGCTGGCGCCAGGGAACGACCGCACCCAGGAATGCACAGGTGGAATGACATCCTGAAAAGCACTTGTTGCTCTTTTTTGGAAGAAAAAATGCTCTTTGTCACTCTCACAACAGTGCTGAGGCACCCAGGGAATGGCCGCTGTGTACAATGTACACTATTGGAATGCCCATCGAACCGACACAGTGCTTTTGCTGTGATAACAGCAGTTGTTGAGCTTTAAACTCGCAGCCACTAGCTGCTCGCGCCGTTACACCAACACTGAACAGTGAGAGAGAAGAGATGATTTTCAACGTGTAGTAGAGTCTGCAGTTTTCGAAGACAAAACAAGAAGCTCGGCTCCGAAGTGAAAAAAAAAGGTGCGTGTGTCTGCTTCCATGTTTATACCCGCACGGCGGGGCAGGGTGCATGACACGACTCACTGCCGCTGCTTTCCGGTTGTTTGTTTAATTTTGGCCTTTTTAACCTCGGCTTTTATTGAACTTCTAATTGTTTATTGCCTTTGCTGATATACTGTCACCTATTGCTGCGTTCATACCAGCTATATCTGGCTCTTTTGCTTTTTTACATGACTTTCCTGTGTGAGTCAAAATGTGGATCAGCAAGTCGGCGATACTTATGTGGACTGTTGCGCTTCTCCTCACAAGTTCCTCGTCGGCTCTGTTTCAATACTCGACTGCTGAGCTTCTCAAACTCTGCTGCAATCCGACTGCCTCAGCAGTGTTAAAATCGACGCTGCACCCTGGCTAGGAAAATGCACGCTTACCTCATCGGAGATATCTTCATCGTGGGTCCTGATGGAGTTTCAGCATCGATGCCTCCACTTCAATCAACTCCTTCTGGTCCTCATCTCGCCGTCAACCGAGATCATCCAGCAGGAGGGTGGACCAGAGTGTGCTAACCAGCCTACCCAGGTCTACTAATGCTAGCTCTATCTCCCACAAGAACAACCTTAGTGATCTCCACTTCGGATTATACAACATACGATCACTTTCGGGCAAAGGACTTTTTCGTCAGGATCTCATCAATGATCGTAAATATGACTTCTTTTGTCTGACAGAGACTTGGCAACAGCCAAATGACTTTTCCCAGTTGAATGAAGCAACTCCCCCCGGGTTTGTTTACAACTGTCAACCCCGCGCTACAGGTCGCGGGGGAGGTCTCGCGATAATATATCGCGAGAGTTGGAAAGTCTCACCTGTCTCTGTGCCACTTTATCAGTCATTTGAGTCTCTTGCAATTAAACTAAATAGTCCATCCCCTATCATTGTAGCCACCGTGTATCGTCCACCTAAGCCCAGTTCAGAATTCATTAATGAATTTTTAGCTTTTCTTACACTTATATCACCTCTTTCCCCTAATGTTATTCTCCTTGGTGATTTTAATATCCATATTCATAAAGACAATAACTACCTCACAAAAGATTTTATATCATGTCTTGATAGTTTTGAATTGCAGCAGTTTATTAATTTCCCCACCCATTCAAAGGGCCATATTTTGGATCTACTTTGCTGCTTTGGTGTCACTCCTTTTAACTGTACTGCACTTGACCTTCCCATCTCTGATCATAAACTTATTTAATTTAATGTTAAGGCGACACTGTTTAAAACGAAACTGTCACGTTCAATCTCTTTCCGTAACATCAAGTCCATTGACCCAGCAGCTCTAGACTCTGGAATTGCCAATCTTCCCAATATTGACTTCACATCCACCCCTGATGAACTGCTCAGTCACTACGATTGTGGCCTACACCATCTCCTTGATACCCTGGCTACAATAAAAACACGGACTGTTTCCTTTTCCCAGTCTGCACCCTGGTTTACTTCTGAACATCGCAAACTGAAAGCTAGAGGTCGCCAACTGGAACGCCTCTATAGAAAAACTGGTTTGGCCATTCACAAACGTCTCAGGTTACGACTGTAACCCTAGTTCCCTGAGAAGGGAACGAGACGATGCGTCGATGACGCTTTTGGAACGCCTTTGCGTGATTACCTCTGAAGCACGTATGTCAACTAGTCCAATGGAATGAATGAATGAACGCCACGGGCGGGTGACGTCATGACCAGGAAAGGATATAAGCACATCCGGTGCGTTACTCGCGTTAGCTTCTAGTGCCGAAACAAAGTCGATCGCAGGGATGCAGGAAGTATGGCAGGGCGACGCATCGTCTCGTTCCCTTCTCAGGGAACTAGGGTTACAGTCGTAACCTGAGACGTTCCCTTTCGAGGGAACTCGCGATGCGTCGATGACGCTTTGGGAACGAGAATACCCAATACGCCGTACTTACAAAATGCCAAATGATAAAACTGTCGGCAAACTAAGTAAAAAGCACCTGGGGCAGCATCCAGGTCCAAGCTGTAAAACCTCACGAATGTGAGCGGTGAGGACCAGCCCGCCGCATCACAAACGTCTTGGAGAGAACTCCAGATAATAAAGCTTAGAAGCCATACTCCTAGTGGAATGAGCCCTGACCACCAAATGGTTGGCCAGAGGACTCACAAGCAAGAAGAATAGTCTCGACTATCTATTTGCCCAATAGGTTGGATTTTCTCGACAGAGAAGTCCGATGAACATAAGTGTCCAGTGCTCGCACTGGGCACAAAAGGTTCAGCTTTTCCTGGTCCGATAAACGGGGGAGGACAGAAACCTGCAGCACAATAGGCCTCGGAATAATGGTAGGCACCTTAGGAACATATCCATGTTTGGGGTAAGATTGCCTTGGCCATCCCCGGTGCACTCAAGGCAGGTGGGGACCGAAAGGGCCTGAAGGTCTCGACTCTTAGAGGGACGAAATAGCTAGCAGAAAATAGTCCTAAAAGAAAGAACTTCTCTGAGACCAAATCTAAGGGCTCAAAGGGAGCCCCAGATAGGCCTTCTAGAACTATTGCAAGATCCCAAGCCGGCACCCTAGTGCAAGTTGCAGGCCTCAGCCTCAAAGTGCCACGAAGGAAACGAGTGATCAGGAGGTCTCGACCCAAAAATGTACCACCCACCAGGGCGTGGAAAGCCGCAATGGCCGCCACGTATACCTTAAGTGTGGAAGGACATAGACCTGATACAAAGCGTTCTTGCAGAAACTCAAATACTGTGTTTACTGAACAGTTAACCGGATTCCACTGACACTGGTAACACCAAGAAGTGAAAAACTCTCGAAATAATGAATACAGTTTCCTCGTAGCGGAAGCTCTGGAGATTAGAACGGTCTCAACAACCTCGGTTGAGAGACCACTCTCTATGAGTTGGGCCCCCTCAGAGGCCAAACCCACAGTTTCCAAATCCCCTGCCGGGGGTGCAATATTGCATCCCCTGCCTGAGACGGAAGGTGTCTCCTGATCGGAATCTACAAGGGAGGGCCGTCGAGGAGAAGAATTAGGTCCGCAAACCAAATTCGCTTGGCCAGGGTGGTGCTACTAGCAATAGGCTTATACCATCCTGGCGGATTCACTCCAGAACTCCTGGGAGCAGAGCAACAGGGGGAAATGCATACAGACGTAGCCTCGGCCACGTCTGCACCATAGCGTCCAGCCCTGAGTGCGTCGTATGCTGAGACGTGAACAGGTCCACATCTGCCTGGCCGTAAAACTCCCATATTTGATCCACCGCCTCAGGGTGGAGTCCCTTGGCCTCAGCCCCTGCCTCGACAGGGTGTCTGCTCCAATATTCTGGCCCCCTGGAATATACACTGCCCTCAGATAGCGTATTTTCTTGAGGGACCAAAATAAGAGGCCACCAACGTGTTGTCTGAGAGATAAGAACCAGTGTTTCCTCCATATAACCAAGGCGCAGGGATACTGCCGCGTGATCTTGATTGTATGGAGTGGGTTTCCCCTCGGGGAGAACCCTCTGGTCCTGAGCCACCACTGTAAAGGTCTCACGTATAGCAGGTCAAAGGGAATCACATTGGACGCTGCTGCCCTGAGGCCTAACAGTCACTGTTCCAGAGCAACACATGATGGCCCCTCAGGTCTGGGAGGAGATGTCTCAACGCATTGACGACGACCATCGTCTCTAGGCAAATCATGTGCCAAGAGAGATGATGACTCCTCCACAAGCCCTGAGCTGAGCGGCCTTCCAATACCGCTCCCCAGCTGGTGAGGGAAGCATCTGTCAAGATAGCAACTCGATGGCAAAGAGCTCCCAACACCGTAACCTGGGACAAGAACCAGTGTTTCGTCCATATAACCAAGGCGCCTGGCCTAGCTTTAGCTCTTTTGTGGCAGTAAGGATAGCAGCTACACGAGCGGGCGACAGAACGGCTCGCATCGTGATTGAGTCCCAGACCACTCCAAGTAAAGTGGTCCTCTGTACTGGAGAAGCACACTCTTCTTGGCATTGAGCTTTAACCCCAACCTTTGCATATAAGCGAGGACGACATCTCGATGCCGAACCGCTAACTGTTCTGATTCCGCCAGAATCAGCCAATCGTCTATGCAAATCAGAATGCATATGCACTGCAGCCTGGCGGGGCCAGAGCTGCATCTATGCGCTTCGTGAATGTGCGGGGTGATAGAGCTAGAGCGAAAGGAAGTGCCTGATACTGGCATTCTTTGCCCCTGAAAGAAACCCTCAGGAACCTCCTGTGCTGAGGGAGGAAGGAGATATGGAAGTATGCGTCTTTCAGATCTATCGTGACAAACCAGTCCTCGGATCTGATTTGAGTCACGATCTATTTGAGTGTCAGCATCTTGGACTTGAGTTCCAGCACCGAACACTTCAACAGACGAAGATCTAGTATGTGATGCAGTTCTCCATCCTTTTTTGGAACAATGAGATAACGACTGTAAGGACCGACGCAATGTCAGGTGAGTACACCTGCTCTATAGGTTTGTTTGCTAACAGGGCCTTTACCTCTTGCTCCATTACCAGAACCTGCTCGGGATGCACTAACGTGAGCAACACCCCGTTGTAACCTGGAGGACGAGAACCAAATCTGCCTCTTACTACTAACTGCAGGGCCCATAGAGATATATTCGGCAGTAGCTTCCGCGCTGCCAGAAAATCTACCAAGGGAACCAGCCCCTCGAGGCTGGCCTCTGGTGTAATTGAGACAGTCAGATTAGGGGGCCTGAAGCATACTGGCAGGAACCACCCGAACTGACTGTTTTCGAACCCCCCTCAGAGGGCGGGAGTCCGACGCAATGTCGTGTTGACACTGCGCCGGAAGCTCGCTGGAGACTGCTGCGCCCTAAAGCACCAAGGGTGGTGGGGTTGGCAGAACGGTCCCCTGAGGGCACCGAGATGGAAAGGGCACCGTATATTGAGGTGTACACCGTTCCACCCCGGTTGGGGCTGCCCTCACCGGTCTGACGCCAGTGGCGCCAAGACCTTTTCTTTTGACCCGAAGCCTTCTCAGTGTGAAGAACGGTCCTCGGATCCGGCTTCTGCTTTGAGGTGTCTCACAGTGACCACAAGGGCTGCCATAGACCGCCCAAAAGTTCAGGCGGTCTCCTTATTATCCCTGAGAGATAAATCTGTGGCCCGACGAAGTTCTCAAACCCCATCGGGCAAAACTCCCTCACTTCTGTCCAAATACCCCAGCAGGTCAGCCTGATATGCTTGTAGCACTACTATAGTGTGCAAGCAGCCTCCTGCTAGACCCACTGCCGTAAATGCTTTTCCCACTAGATTAAAAATATATATATATTTTTTTAATGGTTTAGTGAAAGAAGCCGACGCCTTCAGGGACGATACTAAACCGGGAGACAGATAGCTAGCAAGTGTCTGTTCTACCTGGGGTATTGCCCCATAGCCATACTCTCTTAACCCCCTAATATCTGAATATACATGGACTTGGGGGCTAAAAGACGAGAAGAGTAAGGCTTTTCCCATGATCTAGACAGCTCGCTGTGCAGATCGGGAAAAAATGGAAGGCCCCGTGATGGAGGTGAAAAAATAGAGGGAAGGAAACTCGTTCTTTATTTTTATGACGAGCCCCCCCTTATTTCTGCTGGCCATTAAATATTTAATTTATCTACAGCCTTGGTTAACACCTCCACCAGCTTTATTTTATATATACATTTATTTTATATATATAAACTATTATACATGTGTATATATATATATTTCTCATACGCTGGAGAAAGAGATGGCAAATCCACTTCCCCCATGATCGTGCTTTGTTTACTTTCAATGCCCAGCACATCTACCTCCTCGGGGGTAGAGCACTGAAGCATTGAACTCTCTCCCCGGGCGGAGGAGACCGCAGCACGGGCTTCCGAGACCAGAGAGAGAGCATGGATCCCTCGTGGAAAGGGAGGAGATAAGATCCGCGGACCCGTCTCCAACCCCGTAAAGAGTCCTATTTGCGATCCACAGGAATGCATTCTCCGCGTTGCCTCGGCAGACGCGGGTCCTGCACCCTGAGAATCGCGAGCCTGGCCACTTCCCTCGAAAAGTGACAGGCGGGAGCGAAGCGAAAGCTTCTCACAATGTTGGCAATCAGCCAAGGCTGATACCGCATGCTCCACTCCCAACACATCACACAAAGCTCGTGTGTGTCCCTACTCGTTAAATAACGCGAGCAGGAAGAACACAGAGTTTGTGCAATTGTTTCCATAGTGTGTATATATATATATATCAGACAGACAACAATAAATATTCACAGACAGTTTTGACACAGAGCGCTTTGCTGAGGCACAAAAGCTAACGCGAGTAACGCACCGGATGTGCTTATATCCTTTCCTGGTCATGACGTCACCCGCCCGTGGCGTTCATTCATTCATTCCATTGGACTAGTTGACATACGTGCTTCAGAGGTAATCACGCGAAGGCATTCCCAAAGCGTCATCGACGCATCGCGAGTTCCCTCGAAAGGGAACAAATGTTTTATACCCATTTACTTTCCTATAAAGATTCTCTTTCCACTGCAAAGTCCAACTACTATACAGACTTAATCAGTTCAGGTTCTGGTAACTCTCAAGCACTTTTTTCTCTGGTGCATAAAACATTTCATCCACTTGATTCTCTACCATTACATTTTTACTCCACTGACTCCTGTAATTCTATTATGACATTTTTTTCTACTAAAATTGATTGTATATACCAACAGTTACCCCCTCAGATCTCAAACTTTGAACTATCGTCTGATTTTCAAATATCTTCTTGTCATCTTTTATCTACCTTCACCCTCCCCTCTGATGCTGAAATAACCAACCTTGTTCGCAAATCTAAATTATCAACTTTTCAACTTGGTCCTCTTCCGACTATATTGGTTAAAACGTGCATTCACTCCCTGACCCCTCTTATAAATGCAATTATCCATTCCTCGCTTATCACTGGTATTGTTCCGTGAGCCCTCAAATCAGCAGCAAAAACCCCCATTCTTAAGAACCTGGGGCTGACCCCAGCAACTTTAACAATTTCCGACCAATTTCTAACCTCCCTTTCCTTTCAAAAATTCTTGAAAAAACAGTTGCTTCTCAAATTCATGACCACCTCACCCACAATAGTCTCTATGAACAGTTCCAATCAGGCTTCAGTCCCCTTCATAGCACTGAAACAGCTCTTGTTAAAATAACCAATGACCTCCTCACGGCTGCGGACTCAGGATTACTAACAATCCTCATCCTCCTGGACTTGAGTGCGGCTTTTGACACCATCTCCCACACCATCCTTATCGACCGATTAGCTTCCCTTGGATTATCTGATACACCCTTGCACTGGTTTAAATCGTATCTCTCTGGCCGTACTCAGTTTGTACAACTCAAAACTTTCAGATCCCACTTTGCCCCCCTTTCCTCTGGTGTTCCCCAAGGCTCTGTCCTTGGACCCCTTTTGTTCATTATTTACCTTCTCCCTCTTGGCCATATTTTTCGTAAACATAACATCCAGTTCCATTGCTATGCAGATGACACCCAGCTCTACTTATCCACCAAACCCACTACATCCCTCCCTCCCACCTCCCTATCAAATTGCCTTCAGGAAATCAGATCCTGGTTCTCGTTAAACTTTCTCAAGCTTAATAGTGACAAAACTGAACTCCTCCTTATTGGCACCAAATCCATCCTCTCTAAAATAAATGACTTCTCCATCTCCATCGATAATTCATCTGTGTTTCCCTCCCCTCAAGTTAAGAGTCTGGGTGTCATCCTAGATAGCACTCTGTCATTTCAGTCCCACATTAATAATATCACTCGGTCAGCATATTTTCATTTACGTAACATCTCTCGCTTACGTCCAACTCTCTCCGCTAACAGTGCTGAAATTCTGGTTCACACCCTGGTTACCTCCCGCTTAGATTATTGCAACTCTCTCCTCTATGGGCCACCTGACAAATCCATTCACAAATTACATACTCCAAAATTCTGCTGCCCGTATCATTACCAGAACTCCCTTGATCAGTCACACAACACCCAGGCACGTGCACACATAGACATCAAAAGGGGCTTGAGCACCTGCCCTTTTTATTCCTGGAGAGAAAGTGCCCTTTTTTCTGAGGTGCTTTTTTAATTTTTGAAAAATAATATATATTCCTGTTGGTCGTCGCTAGGCCCAACTTCTGCCTAGCCCCCCTAAAAATTTGTGATTAATGTAGGCTACACAAATTCGTGTTCGCTTCAGTCTTGTTATAATCAGATTCAGCTCGTTCTTCATCTTCATTCCGCAGCGGCGCCGAGCACGTCAGAAACAGAGAACAGGGTGTGTGTGTGTGTGTGTGTGTGTGTGTGTGTGTGTTCATCTGAGCCTCATTGGTCTGTCACTGCTCGTCAATGTCAGAATATTTGAGATGACCAATCAAATCAAAGTAGGCGGGCTTTATGTTCACAGAAGCTGCTGAGCGCGAATTTTAACAGTGCAACTCGACGCGTACGGTCAAGTGCAAGATAAGTAAGTAGCTAAACTTAACATTTCATATTTGACATTTTTTTAGGTTGTAAATGTTAAACGAATGACTAAAAATAATCAGGCAAACTAATATAGTTTTGTCTAATTTCGCCATTTTGAACTGAAAATAGGCCTATGTAACGTGACTCATGTAATGTAATAATTAGTTTACTGTCATTGTGAGGGGACAAGACACATTAACAAATCTGTTTTCATCATGTTAGGCACAAGATTAATAATGAATGTGTACATATTGAGAATATAATAAAAATTGTAGCCTTTGGTAAATAAAAAAAAGCTCAGCTTTAGGAGGGGAAGATAAAGGGATGAAGAGACTGAGAAAAAAAGAAAGCGTGATGGAGATGAGAAGAGAGCAGGTATTGACAAATAATCTACTGCCCACTGACATGGTTTTAATAAAGCTATTTCTTATCCCTTTTTGGGTTCTTCAAACGTCTTGAAATGCACATATCAGACAAATAAAAAATTTGAACCCCCTACCAACCTCAAATTTAGGACCTCTGATTATAAAGCCCTGTCTACGGACCTGTATTAGGCATAAGATCAATAATGAATGTGTAGCCTACATATTGTGAATGCATTTAATAAACTTACCTAGCTTTAGTAGCTTTCAGTAAATAAACGCATCTGAGAAAAGGATTCATTCATAGGCAAAATCAACCTATCAGTTGACCCTATGTTTACTTTCTTCAATGACAGACAAAAATGAAAAGCCTATATCAGTCAAAGCTCAGCTTTAGACTGGGGAAGAGACAGGGCAAGATAAAAACAAAGAGAAAAAGAGTGTGATGATGATAAGGAGAGAAAAATAATCAGCTGCCCACTGACATGGTTTTAAAGCTGTTATCCAAATTTTTTTTTATTTTTTATTTATTCAACAATGATCATAAACATATACAATCATGCCAGAGGCAATTCATATACATTTAAATACAATTTGTTGAGGATAAAATACACAAAAAAGCCTCAGGCTTATTTTGGCCTTCAAAACATCTTAAAATGCACATATGTAGATCAGAGAAATCAACATTTTCTCGGGGAAACCCCGAACGCCCTTCCCTGCTTCACATTTTGGACCACAGTGATTATAAAACCCTGACTTTTCATGGTAATGAAACTGGTTAATATTGAGCATTAGATCCTAAACTTGTGTTACCTTTTTAACACTAGTGTTACCTAAACTAGTGCTTTTTAAAAAAAAAAAAGCATTAAAAAAAGTTTTTTACAAAAATACGTAATTATGAGAAGTGCCCTTTTTTTCACTTGAGCCCCTGCCCCTCAAAATGTCTGTGCACGTCCCTGATAACACCTGTCCTGCAGCAACTTCATTGGCTTCCCTTTAAATATCGCATAATTTATCAAATTCTTCTCCTTACATTTGAAGCTATCAATAATCTTGCCCCTAAGTATCTCACTGAGCTCCTTCATATCAAGATACCCACTCGTTCTCTCAGGTCCTCTTCTTCCATTCTGCTCATCCTTCCACATGCTCGTCTGGTTACCATGGGGTTTAGAGCTTTCAGTCATTCAGCCCCATATCTTTGGAACTCTCTGCCCCACTACATTCAACACTCCACGTCCATAACTACTTTTAAAACTCACTTAAAAACTTATCTTTTTAGACAGGCATACTCTCTTTAACTTTTAAATTTAATTTGATTGTAAGGATCTTATCCTTTCTCTTGTTCTTTTTAATAGTATTTTATGCTATTATATTGCCTGCTCTTCGTTGATTCAATGTTTACTGGATTTAGTGTTTTATTGTTGATTTTGTAAGGTGACCTTGAGTGTTGAGAAAGGCGCCTATAAATAAAATGCATTATTATTATTATTATTATTATTATTAGTAGTACTTGAGCGAACTATTAACGCTTTATAGTCCTTCACGTCTATTGTGATCTCAAAATTCTGTCCAGTTGATAATACCTAGAATATCAAAATCGACTGATGGCGGTAGATCCTTTTCCACTCTAGCACCTAAACTCTGGAATAGTCTTCCTAACATTGTCCGGGAAGCAGACACACTCTGTCAGTTTAAATCTAGACTATAAACACATTTCTTTAACCTGGCATACACACAGAAAATTATACATTCCTATTACTTAAATCAGTTAAATGATTATTAGGCTACATAAATTAGGTCAGCGGGAACCGCGAACACTTCCTATAACACCCGATGCATTCGTTACATCATAAGAAGAATGGCATCTACGCTAATGTTAGTCTTTCTGTTTATTCCAAGGTTTACTGTAAACCGGATCTGGGCTGTATCCAGATCAGAGGGTGGACCCACGCCTAGACACGACCACAACGCATGATGTAGTCAGCCGGATCCAGGCCATATCCAGATCAGATGGTGGACCTGCATGTAGACATGACCCCAACCAGTGGCGGATCTAGAAAATTTTACATGGGGGGGCAAAGGGGTGGCAAGAGGTCTTGGCAGGGTGGCAGGGGTAGACGGTGGGAATCCTTATGTGAAATGCTTTAACAAAACAAACACAAAAACACAGTAGTTATTGTTTAATCATGCCCTTACACACTACAAAGGTTTTTAATTCACAACAGGAATAAGCCCAGTGCAGTGTTCAAACAAAACAAAACAAAACTGTGCATCTTTTAAAAAGTAAAAGTATAAAAAGCTAAATGAAAATATTAAAAAAAGTACAATAATTGTGTCCAAGGACTTTTAGCCTTAATGGTTAGGCTCCAGCTACTTTCTTCAACTACTCTTGCCTGCAAAAGTCAATATGTGAAAACGAATCGGTTACCTAACGTAACCTCGGTTCTCTCTAGAAGAGGGAACGAGTATTGCGTAAGCTAGCTTACGCTACGGGAAAGATTCATCTTTGCTGAGAGTTTGAAGCCAAAAATTATTTCATAATTTGTATCCATTGACAACGCAGTTCCTCTGCGGCAGACCTAGAGCGGGCTAGCTAGCAGCTCATTGGTTCGCTCAGAGAGAACTGCTTAAGCCTATGGGAGAGCGGGGCTGAACCCGCTACCAATGGGAAGCGCCCGCGCACTCACTGCATCATAGCCCGCCAGAGTGGGCGTGGCTATGGTGTATAAAACAGTCTCTCCCAGGCTTATATGTTGATTTATTTCAGCGTGAAGCGAAACGCTAGTAGCGCAAGCACGGCCGGGAACGCAATACTCGTTCCCTCTTCTAGAGAGAACCGAGGTTACGTTAGGTAACCGATTCGTTCTCTTACGAGAGGTTCTCTCGTATTGCGTAAGCTAGCTTACGCTACGGGAACACCTGGTCAACGCCGTGCGCGCTAAGAAAAACACTCATGAATCCCAGGGTGATACCGGGGGAATAATGAAATGTGGAGTGAATGTACAATGAAGCCGGCAGAGCGGGCACATAGTGTATACATAAGCATCTTAGGGGAACACAAGGGGCGAACCGGTTGTGTGAGGGATTCCCAGTGATGCAGCTTCTTAGGGAGCTGGTTTTTAGACAGCTAGCAGTTTTGCCTGCAAGGCGGGAACTTCCAAATTGTAAAATCTGACAAAAGTGGACGGGGAGGCCCATCCCGCGGCCACACAAATGTCATGAATGGAAACTCCACAGGACCATGCCCACGATGAGGCCATGCCTCTGGTGGAGTGCGCCCTGATGCCCAAAGGGCAGGGCAGGCATTTTGATGCGTAAGCAGAGGCGATCGCGTCCACTATCCATCTAGACAGTGTCTGTTTAGAGGCGGCCAGACCTTTGGTGCGCCCCCCAAACGACACGAAAAGCTGCTCAGCGCGTCTGAACGCGGCAGCGCGCGTAGTGTATAATCTCAGAGCCCGAACCGGGCAGAGGAGATTAGCGTCGCGCTCACTATCGGATGGAGGCAGAGCCGATAGAGAAATAATCTGGGCCCTGAAAGGGGTACCAATCGCCTTCGGGACATAGCCATGCCTAGGTTTAAGAATGACGACTGAATCATTCGGTCCAAACTCGAGACACGCGGCGCTGGATGAGAGCGCGTGAAGATCCCCCACGCGTTTTACTGAGGACAGAGCCGTCAGAAAAACGGTTTTGAGCGAGAGGTATTTTAGGTCCACAGACTCGAGCGGTTCGAACGGGGGTGCTTTCATAGCTTCGAGGACTATAGAAAGATCCCAGATAGGAACCGACGGGGGCCGCGGAGGATTCATCCTTTTAGCTCCCCTGAGGAAGCGGATGACTAACTCGTCTTTGCCCAGGGACTGAGCGCGCCGGGGTTCAGAGAACGCCGCGACGGCCGCCACGTAAACCTTGAGAGTGGAGGGGGACCTGCCCTTGTCCAGCATCTCTTGAAGGAAAGTTAGCAAAGACGGTACCTCGCATGACCGTGGGTCCAGATGTTTTTCGGTGCACCACTTTGAGAACACAGACCATTTAGACGCATAGAGCCTTCTCGTGGAAGGTGCTCTAGCCTGTATGATAGTGTTTCTTACTCCCTCTGGCAAATCGACGAATAGTCGTTGATCACCCATGCATGAAGCGCCCAGCGCTGTGGATGGGGGTGCCAGATCGTGCCGCGAGCCTGAGAGAGGAGATCTGCTCTGACTGGAATGGGCCACGGGGCTGTCTGTGACAGCTGAGTGAGCTCCGGAACCCAGCTTTGACTCTCCCAACGCGGAGCTACGAGGAGCACCGAGTGGCGTGTGTCCCTGATCCTCTGAATTACCTGATGTAACAGAGCGATCGGAGGGAATGCATAGAGCGGGCGGCGAGGCCATTCCTGGGCTAGCGCGTCCTCGCTCCTCGTAAAATATATTGGGCAGTGAGCGTTCTCTTCTGACGCGAAGAGGTCTACTTCTGCTCTGCCGAATAGCCGCCACAGTATTTGGACCGTCTGTGTGTTCAGGGACCATTCTCCTATGGAGATGAGGTTCCTGGATAGTATGTCTGGACCGTCGTTCAGATGGCCCGGCACATGCGTCGCTCTGAGCGAAAGCAGGCGGCTCTGGGACCAAACTAAAATGCGGTGCGTCAGAAGAAAAAGATTCTTGGATCTGACACCGCCCTGACGGTTGATATAGGAGACCACAGCCATGTTGTCCGAACGGATCAGGACGTGGTGTCCCCGAATGAGCGGGAGGAAGCGTGAGAGCGCGTTCTCGACCGCGAGCATTTCCAGACAGTTTATGTGTAAGGGGCTTTCCTGAGTCGACCAGAGGCCGAAGGCCGGTGAGCCCTCGCAGACTGCACCCCAACCCTTGTTGGATGCATCTGTCGAGATGACTTTTCGGCGGGAAAAGGTCCCCATCGTGACGCCCTGCCGAAACCATTCTGCTACTGTCCATGGCTGCAGTGCCGTGAGACATGTCTGCGTAACCCTGACCAGCTGGCGGCCTGTGTTCCACGCGTGGTGGGGTACACGGCTGTTTAACCAGAGCTGAAGCGGGCGCATGTGCAGAAGGCCCAGCTGAAGCACAGCGGAGGCTGAGGCCATGTAACCCAGCATCCTCTGAAAAGTTTTCAGGGGTATGCGGGTGCCCATCTGAAATGAAGCGGCTAGACGCTGAATACTGCGTGCGCGCTGTGAGGACAGGCGAGCCGTCATTGAAACCGAGTTCAAATCTATTCCTAGGAAGGAAATCGATTGACTGGGTTGAAGGGAGCTCTTTGTCCAGTTGACAGAGAGGCCCAGTGTTTTCAGATGGTCGAGGAGAACTGCGCGGTGCGACAGAAGCTCCGTCTGTGATTGAGCCAAAATCAGCCAGTCGTCCAGATAATTCAGTATACGCAGCCCCTGACTCCGCAGGGGGGCGAGCGCCGTATCCATGCACTTCGTGAATGTACGGGGCGCCAGGGATAAGCCGAACGGGAGAACGGCATATTGATATACATGACCCTCGAAGGCGAAACGTAAGAATGGCCTGTGACGGGAATTTATCTGGATCTGAAAATAGGCGTCTTTCAGGTCTAGAGAGATGAACCAGTCCCCCTTGCGCACTTGTGCGAGGAGTTTCCTGGTAGTGAGCATCTTGAATGGTCTCTTCATGAGCGCTTTGTTCAAAGACCTGAGATCTAAAATCGGTCTGAGGCCGCCGTCTTTCTTGGGAACCAGAAAATAACGGCCGTAAAACCCCGACTCGGTCATAGATGGCGGGACTCTCTCTATAGCGAATTTTTGTAGCAACGTCGCTATTTCTGAGCGAAGCGTGCCGGCGGCCAGCGGGCTGACAGTGGATTCGAGCCGAGCGCGTGCACGAGGCGGGCGGCGGCGAAACTGTAACAGATAGCCGTTCTTTATAATGCTTAGCACCCACGGGGAAATGCCTGGAATGGCTTCCCACGCTTTGGAGCATGCGGCTAGTGGCCGAGTGGTTATCACGCCCTGATTGCTGTACATAGCGGGCTGAACACAGAGTGTGGGCGCGCTTTGAATGTGTGTTGCAACGGGACTTGCACTCAGAGAGGAGTCTATGGGCCGTGAAGCAGAGCGAGCAGAGAGGGGACACGTGCATGAATTCATGGGCGTGTTTATTTTCTCTGATGTTAGAGCGGGCTGTGACCGTCTCATGTGAAGGGGCTCTGAGAGAGACACGGGATATGTTATGCTTGTGTGTATGGGTGAACACATGTTTGTGGGCACATTTTCTACACAACCGGCAAATTTTCTCTTTTTGAGATATTTCTGGGTAGCCGTAAAAACGGCTTTTTGTCGCTCGCAAGCGGGTAGGGACTCCGGCTTGTTTATGGCGGTAAACACTACAGCAGTCGGCGAAACAACGGGGACTGGCAGAGGGCGAAGCTTTGACGGCGGTCCGGCCGCAGCGGGAGAACGCCGTCGTTTTCTTAACTTTGCTAGGCAGACTTCTGATGATCAGGCTTCAGCGTGATTTTGGGTCGCGGACCCCTTGGGGGCGGCGGTCTGCGGCGGCTGTCAGAGCGAGAGCGAGGGCGGCCACCCTGTCTGCGCTGGGCTGTTTGAGTCTGCTGAGAAGGGCGCTGCGGTGGGGCTCTGACAGGAGGCTCACGAGAGCGGCCTGCGGAAGAGCTAGCGCGGCGGGGCAGAAACAAGTTCATGGCCTGGGTAGCTTTCTGGACTTCGGAAAAGCGATCAACAATTCCCGTGACAGCAGATCCAAAAAGACCCGTCGGGGAGAGAGGCGCGTTAAGAAACGCGGCGCGCTCGGAATCTCCCATGTCCGCGAGTGTTAGCCATAGATGTCTTTCAGCTACACACAGACTAGCCATGCATCTCCCCAGAGCTTGTGCGGCGGCTTTAGTGGCGCGAAGGGCGAAGCGCGAGCGTGAAAACTCGAGGTCGCTCTGCAAGCTTTCGAAGGAAGCGTGGGAGAAGAACGCCATCTAGCAGAGGGCGGGCAGAGGTGTGCGGCGACCAAGTCCTCGACAGGTGGCATGGAAGAGTAGCCCTTTTCAGCGGCTCCGTCCACTGAGCGCAGCGAGGCGGAAATGTCGGAGTGGTTTCTAGCCGAAAGTGGAGCATTCCAGGACTTCGTCAGTTCTGCGTGAAGTTCAGGCAGAAATGGGGCGGCCTGGTTGCATGCGGGAGTCGAGCGCCGGTGAAAGAAGCTGCCGTCCATCCGGTTCGGGGGCTGCTCGGGTGGAGGAGCCCACTCGAGACCGAGGCGTTCAACGGCCTGTGAGAGGAGGCGCATTAGTTCTTCCTCTATGCCAGCGCGAGTCCCCGCTGACTCTCTCGTGGAACCGAGAGATGACCAGTCTTCACTGTCTGAAGCGAGCAGTGAACATGAGTCCTTCTCCTCCGCGGCGTCCTCGGAAGCGACAGAGCGGCCACTCGGCGGCAGCTGTAAGTCCGGCTGGGGCGGGGAGGGAGAGCGGGAAGCGGGAAGCGGGAAGCGGCGGCGGCGGCGGCCCGCATGTTTCCGCAGGGGGCTCCGGCGGCCTCTGGGCGCGGCGTTTCTTCTTACGCGGCGAAGAGAGAGGCGGCGCGGGAGCGGATTGAGCCGCTAGGAGTCGTGCCCGCAGGGACGACAATGGCAGGCTTTCACAGAAGTCGCAACCTCCATCCGCGAGGGCGAGTTCTGCGTGCTCGAGTCCCAGGCAGAGAGCGCAGACAATATGGCGGTCTCCGTCCTCGAGAGGAGCGCGGCAAGAGCCGCAGGAAAATCGAGACATCTTAAAAAAAGACGCTCAGCTCTTTTAAAACAGAGAAGGATACAGTCGTCGGATGGCACTAGCTTGCAGGGCGGCTGAAGGTGGCGAAGACGGCCGGCTTCTTCAGGGTCCGTGAGCTCGCTAGAGTGATGCCTTCTCGACGGCGACGGCTTTCCTCTTCTCAGAAAACAGCAGAAGCGTGTAGCTTGCTGAAGATGAAATGAATCAACATATAAGCCTGGGAGAGACTGTTTTATACACCATAGCCACGCCCACTCTGGCGGGCTATGATGCAGTGAGTGCGCGGGCGCTTCCCATTGGTAGCGGGTTCAGCCCCGCTCTCCCATAGGCTTAAGCAGTTCTCTCTGAGCGAACCAATGAGCTGCTAGCTAGCCCGCTCTAGGTCTGCCGCAGAGGAACTGCGTTGTCAATGGATACAAATTATGAAATAATTACTGGCTTCAAACTCTCAGCAAAGATGAATCTTTCCCGTAGCGTAAGCTAGCTTACGCAATACGAGAGAACCTCTCGTAAGAGAACCTCTGGTTTTCCTTGTATTACATTACACTGTAGGGCCATGTAGCTAATAATAGCCTATATAACAAATATAAAATCAGAAAGATTTATCACATGCACACATACCAGTTATGTTTAGACTACTTAATATAATAATCCTAATTGTATTTGTTATTTCCCCAGTTGTAACCTGGTTTCATTGCTGTGATATCTGAGAGGAATTGGATTTGCTTAGCTAATCAAATGATCGATCTCCTAACTGGCACTGTATTGTGTGTTGTAACGTAACGTCGGCGTAACGGCGACCATCAGTAAACATTATGGATACAAACAATTTATATTTTTTATTAAGCTGTTCTTGTCTTTACTAAAATCAAAATTAGGCTAATCAAAGGGAAGAGTGCTCTTAAAATCACGAGGGAGCGTTTTGACCGCTGATTTTGGCTAACGTAATAGTCTCGCTGTTTTTGCTGATGCTGAATCGTCTTTAGCATGTATACATTCATTAAAAATGAAACTTTAAGTTAAACGTGTGTTTAACTACACCTGGGGAAACTCACTTCACCTTCAGAGGCTCTGGGGCAGCTCAGTCTCTCCAGTCGGGTTGCAGGGCCACCGCACCGCAGCAGACTCGCTGTGTGTGTGTGTGTGAGCCAGACTGAGCGAACGCCGCTGAATCAGGGACGTACTAAGTATTTGAGGGGGAGGGGGAAGGGGCTTTAATAAAAAATTAAATTGTTCACTTTTGGTAAATGTATCGTTTAGTTCACTGTTTTGAGAAGCTTGCAGGTTGTTTTTACAGGTACAGTTTTTGGATCATCAAAGTTAGGGGGGCAGCTGGGGGGGCAAGGCTCTAGAGTGGGAGGGCACCTGCCCCCCCTTTCCCCCCTGTAGATCCGCCCCTGACCCCAACGCATGATGTAGTCAGCCAGATCTGGGCAGTATCCAGATCAGATGGAGGACCTGCGCCTAGACACGACCACAACGCATCCCTGAAGTGTCAGCAGAGATTGTGTCAACTAGACTCTCCCCTTTGAAGGCATCATCGACACGACAGCCATCGGCACTGATCCTCAACAAACTCGTCTCTTACCATGTGATGACTCCGATCTTCAAGCAGATGGAACTGGATAATATTCTGAATGTTCAAGTCCAATCTGACTTCTAACCTATAATGCTGCCTGAATCATATCATACACCGTTCATTGGCCAGAGGAGAACTGGCCCCCCGACTGAGCATGGTTTCTCCCAAGGCTTTTTCTCCATTCTGTCACCTGATGGAGTTTTGGTTCCTTGCCACTGTCGCCTTCTTCGCCTTTTTTCACCTTTGTTGCCATTGGCTTTTGGCTTGCTTTGTTGGGGACATTTAATTTAATATTCAACAATATTATTGATCTGCCTGCATTGACACCATTATATGAGAGCTAAATTGAGCTGGACGATGAAATTGCGGTTTTCTCCAGAGTTGCTATATATATATATATATATATATATATATATATATATATATATATATATATATATATAAATTAACTAAATTAATAACTTTTTTACAACAAAAATGAAACATAACTGAACTTAGTGCACGCTGGAACGCTGAATGCGTGACTGTGACGCAATTTTCTTCTGGAAACAATCTTTGTTGCATTATGTGATAAGGTTGCGTCTCACAGGTGACGTTCATTATTACTCACGCCACCGGCCTCGTGCCATTCTCTCACGTCCCTCGGCCTCGTCCTGCTCGCCACACATTAGTTTCCTGTTATCTCTGTAAAGCTGCTTTGAAACAATCTGTATTTGAAAATGTGCTATATAAATAAATGTGACTTGACATTTTCCCATTTTCCGTGACCTAATCTAATATGATAACTTTTTCCTCAAAATAACCAATTAACGTCGAACCTTTACTGTGAGCTAATTAAACAATATTAATTGTGATAATTACAGTGACAATGAATGAAGAACTCAATATTTGTATATAGCCAATTAATACATTAACAATATAGAGAATGCAATGTATTAACTATGAATTAACTATAAACTAATAGTTGGTTAATGATTTGTGAGTACTTAATTACTTGTTATAATGTGTTACCCCATTGATCATAAATAAATAAAAATCCTAAACACACACACACAAAAAAAAAAAATACTGTAGTAAAACCCAAATTATTGTGAAAGAAGGTCATATCCTTAAGAGTTGAGGGAATGACCAAATTCAAAAAGAACTCTTAGAATGCTCTTCCAATAAACAGAAGTGCAGTGGAGTGCATGCATCACTTCATTATGGAGGAAACAATGCATCATCAGTGCAACAGTGCAATGGGGGATAGATGGTAAACTGATTGTCAAGGAGTGACCTATGGGGAAATATTACTCAAACAATCTACCTCGTAGATTATCAATATCTATAAATAATTGTATTCGCCATGCTACTCTGTTACCAGCTCACATCACATGTTTATCTAAAGTAGATATTTGCTAGAAATAGTAAAATGAGTATAATTTTGATATAAAGATATTTGGCATGATTATGGACCTAGAGATTGTGCTGAAAGAAAACCCATCTGTAATGATCTCAGATGATTTAAGAGTTTTAATAAGGAGTTCACTTCACTGCTCTGGGTAGTGATTGCTAAAATCTGTCGCTATCCTGGGGTCAGATGGGAATATGTTGAGGTCTCATCTGCGTCATCTCTTCATACCTTTAATACATTTAGGTTGGAAAAATGAGCTGATATTCTTTTGCTCTGGGGACATACTGTGTTTTTGAGACTGAGCAGTGCCAGATCATGAAACTTCAAAATGAATACACTGCTTTGCATTTATACATATGTCTACGGTGGCCGAGAGAGCTTAATGTGCTGCAAATGAAGAAAACACATGCAAATAGAAAAAAACACCAGCAAATAAAGAAACATCTTCATCAGTTTGACACATGAACACAAGTGCTGCAAATTCTCACAACGCAACCAAATACAGAAACGTGCAGCAACCAAATACATAAATGTGCTGCAAATACTCACAACACAACCAAATAGGCAACAGAAACACACTGCAAAATGCACCCAAATACAGAAACACACCACAAATACTCACAGGATGTGTTCAGGATGTTAAAATAAACAAAAAACTCACCTTTCAGGTCATCGACAACACCACTGACGAGTAGATATTGAACAATAAGCATGTCCCAGCAAGGTTAGTCACTTATCGCGGTCCCCTTGAAATATTTTCTTTGTGGTCTGTTATTTGCAGTGTGATTTTATGGAAGCTTGTTTCTGCCATAGAATAAAACATTGAAAAAAATAATTGCGACATTTTATCTCAGAATTGTGAGTTTACATCTCCAAATTCTGACTTTTTTCTCAGAATTGCAAGGTATAAACTCACAATTGCGTTATGAAGTCAGAATTGCGAAATATAAACTCTCAATTCTGACTTTATATCATGCAATTCTGAGAAACATTTTATATCATGCAATTCTGAGACGCTATTACCCTTTTTATTTTTTATTATGTAGCAGAAACAAGCTTCCATACGTTTCTGTATTTGGTTGTGTTGTGAACATTGCAGCACATGTGTTTTCTTAATTTTCAGGTGTTTTTTTATTTGCTTTTGTTTTTTTTACAGTTACAACGCATTGAGCTTTGTGCTATTTGCAGTGCATTTCTGTATTTGGTTGCGTTGTGAACTTTTGCAGCGCGTTTCTGTAGCCTATTTGGTTGTGTCGTGATTATTTGCAGCAATACTAATTAAGATCTTTTCTATCGATTGTTTCTTTCCTTAATTTGAAGCAGTATTTTCACATTCCAACAGGAATACCAAGTAAAGCTCTTCATATGATTTTAAGATTAGTATTCAGTTAGACGCAAGTAACTCAGTGGGCCTTATGATGGGGCCTATCACTTACTAATATTTCCACGTCCGGATATTTCCCTGTGGTATCTGTATTCGCCATACCTTAGCTGAAAATGCAGATTGAACAAGCAGCTTCTTTTCTTTTCTCTGCAGCAGAGCAGAACTGTCTATTTTAGTAATGAAGACCATTTTTCAAATTGTATTATTCACACCATGAAGAGTGACTGACTAAATTTTTGTAGGTGATTAGCTTTTACTTCTGTTGCAGAGATTTGAGTAGGTGTGAGACACAGTTGTGCATGTCGATATTGTCTAGTGCCTCTAGACACAAGTCCCTCGTTAACATTTAATCACAATGACACACATTCGTGTGCGTTCACACAATCACAATGGTACGATCACTTGCACTTCTTGGGTAAGTGATTGCACATTGCCCAGCTGATTAGAATTCCATCCTCTCGAGAATCTTTTTTTTTTCTCTTACAGTATGAAGATTGTGAATGCAAGAAACACCTCCTGCAAGAAAAGTATTAAACACCTCAGGAATTGTTTTGCTTCTTGCATAAACAACAACACTTATTGCATAATATTTGTGGGGAACAAAATATAAAAAAAATATATATATATATATATATATATATATTGATTTGCACAGGTGGCTGAAATAAGCTTATGGCAAAAAATCAAACAAACAGAAGAAAAACAAATCAAAAAACATTGCACTGTCTGAGGTTCACCTAGCTATATGAAACGTCTCAGGTTACTATTGTAACCATAGTTCCCTGAGAACAGGGAACGAGACGATGCGTCCAACGACGCCATGGGAACGCCCCTAGCGTGACTGCGTCTGAAGCATCTATGTCAACTAGTCCAATGGAAAGAATGAGCGTCACGGGCGGGTGACGTCATGACCAGGATATGATAAAAGCACATCCGGTGCAAACCGGCATTAGCTTCGAAAATTGCCGAAGCAAGCCGATCACAGGGATGCAGGAAGTATGGCAGGGTGACGCATCGTCTCGTTCCCTGTTCTCAGGGAACTATGGTTACAATAGTAACCTGAGACGTTCCTTTACGAAGGGAACTCAACGATGCGTCCAACGACGCCATGGGAACGAGAATACCCAAAGCGCCAGAAGTCCAAGTACCTGAGTGTCAGTCTGTTGTAACTAAGCACTAAGCACCTGAGAACCTGGGGCAGCATCCAGGTCTAAACTGTAAAATCTAACGAATGTGAGCGGAGAGGACCAGCCCGCCGCATCACAGACGTCCCGAAGAGAAACCCCATATAGTAAGGCTTTAGAAGCCGCCATACTCCTAGTAGAGTGAGCTCGGACCACCAAAGGACATGGCTGGTCCGAGTACTCGTATGCAAGGGAAATAGCCTCAACTATCCACCTACTGACCGTCTGTTTAGAAGCAGGAAGACCCTTCTTAGGTGATCCGAAGCAAATCAGTAATTGGTCGGACTTCCTAAATGAAGAAGTCCGATGCACATAAGTGTCCAGTGCTCGCAAGTGGGGGAAACCGAAAGGGCCTGAAGGTCTCCAACTCTCTTAAGGGACGAAATAGCTAGCAGAAAGATAGTCTTAAAGGTAAGAAACTTATCTGAAACCGAATCTAAGGGCTCAAATGGAGCCCTAGAAAGGCCTTCTAGTACTATAGCAAGATCCCAAGCTGGCACCCTAGTGCGAGTTGCAGGCCTCAGCCTTAAAGTGCCACGAAGGAAACGTGTAACCAGGGGGTCTCGACCCAACGATGTACCCCCCACCAGGGCGTGCTAAGCCGCAATGGCCGCCACGTAGACTTTGAGCGTGGAAGGACATAAGCGCTCCTGCAGGAACTCGAGTACTGTGTTCACAGAACAGTTAACTGGATCCCACTGATGTTGGTGACACCATAAAGAGAAAACTCTCCATTTAAGCGCATATAGTTTCCTAGTAGCTGGGGCTCTGGAGCTTAGAATGGTCTCAGCAGCCTCGGCTGAAAGACCACTCTCTATGAGTTGGGCCCCCTCAGAGGCCAAACCCACAGGTTCCAAATCTCTGGTCGAGGGTGAAATATTGTGCCCCCGGCCTGAGACAGAAGGTCTCTCCTGATCGGGATCTCGAAGGGAGGACCGTCTAGGAGATGGATCAGGTCCGAAAACCAGATCCGACTTGGCCAGCGTGGTGCTACTAGCAGTAGGCTTATTCCATACCGGCGGACTCGCTCCAGAACTCCTGGGAGCAGAGCAACAGGGGGAAAGGCGTACAGACGTAGCCTCGGCTACGTCTGCACCATAGCATCCAGCCCCAGAGGGGCTGGGTGAGTAAGGGAGAACCACAGAGGACAGTGCGTCGTATTCTGAGACGCAAACAGATCCACTTGTGCTTGGCCGTAAGACTCCCAGATTTTCTCCACCACCTCGGGGTGGAGTCTCCAGTCCCCTGGCCTCAGCTCCTGCCTCGACAGGATGTCTGCTCCTATATTCTGGACCCCAGGAATATACACTGCCCTCAGAGAGAGTACCTTCCCCAGAGACCACAGGAGGATCTGGTGCGCCAGTTTGCAAAGCGGACGCGAACGCAGGCCCCCCTGACGGTTCAGATAAGAGACCACTGATGTGTTGTCTGTTCGTACGAGCACATGATGGCCCCTCAGGTCTGGGAGGAACTGCCTCAACGCATTGAAGACAGCCATCATCTCCAGGCAATTTATGTGCCACGAGAGATGATGACTCTTCCACAGACCCTGAACCGAGCGGCCTTCCATTACCGCTCCCCAGCCGGTGAGGGAAGCATCTGTCGAGATAGTAACTCGATGGCAAAGAGCTCCCAACACCGGACCTTGGGTTAAGAACCAGTGCTCCCTCCATATAACTAAGGCACGAAGGCAACGCCGCGTGACCTTGATCATACGAAGTGGGTTTCCCCTCGGGGAGAACCCTCTGGTCCTGAGCCACCACTGTAAAGGCCTCATGTACAGCAGGCCAAAAGGTATCACGTTGGACGCTGCTGCCAAAAGACCCAACAGTTTCTCAAACTGTTTTACAGTGCGTGACTGGCCTAGCTTCAGCTCTTTTGTGGCTGACAGGATAGCAGCTACACGAACGGGCGATAGGATGGCCCGCATTGTCACTGAATCCCATACCACACCAAGGAAAGTGGTTCTCTGTACTGGAGAAAGCACACTCTTCTTGGCATTGAGCCTCAACCCCAACATCTGCATATGAGCGAGAACGACACCTCGGTGCCGAACCGCCAACTGCTCTGATTCCGCTAGAATCAGCCAGTCGTCGATGTAGTTCAGAATACGTATGCCCTGAAGCCTGAGAGGGGCTAACGCTGCATCCACGCATTTCGTGAACGTGCGGGGTGATAAAGCTAGACCGAACGGAAGAACCCGATATTGGTATTCTTTGCCCCCGAAAGAAAACCTTAGGAACTTCCTGTGCTGAGGGAGGATGGAGATATGGAAGTAGGCGTCCTTCAGATCTATCGTGACAAACCAGTCCTCGGATCTGATTTGAGTCACGATCTGTTTGAGTGTCAGCATCTTGAACTTTAGTTTCTGAACTGACCGATTTAACAAACGAAGATCTAAAATAGGACGCAACCCTCCATCCTTTTTTGGAACAATGAAATAACGGCTGTAAAAACCCGACTCTCGGTCGGGTGAGTACACCTGTTCTATAGCTTCTTTCGCTAACAGGGCCTTTACCTCTTGCTCCATTACCAGAGCCTGCTCGGGATGCACCACTGTGGGCAACACCCCGTTGTACCTCTCAAGGCTGGTCTCTGGTGTTACTGAGACAGCTAATTCTGGAGCCTGAAACATCATGGCTGGAACTACCTGAACTGGCTGCTCTAACGCCCCCCTCAGAGGGCGCGGAACCGATGCTGTGCCGCAGCATAGCATCAGCGACTCGCTGGAGACCGCTGCGCCCTGAAGCACCAAGGGTGGCAGGGTTGGCAGAACGGTCTCGTGAGGACCCCGAAATGGAACGGGCACCGTATAATGAGGTGTACACCGCTCTACTTCGGTCCGGGCTGTCCTCACAGGCCTGACGCATGAACATCAGGACCTTTTTTTTTTCTGAGCCGAAGTCTTCTTCGCCTGAAGAACGGTCCTCAGATCCGGCTTCGACTTAGAAGACTTCGGCTGAGAGGGTTCTGTTGCACATGATGACTCTCTTTCTGTTGCACATGATATGATGAGCTCGACGGCTGGGGCTGCTCACGCCCAGCAGCCCCAGGGGGCTGGACACGGCGAGGGATAAACTTTTTAAAAGCGTCAGCTTGCTTCTTAGACTCCTGAAATCGCTCGACGACCGCGTGGACTGCGTCGCCAAAGAGACCAGAAGGTTCAAGCGGAGCATCTAATAAAAAAGCTCGATCTTTTTCTTTAATCTCTGACAGATTTAACCATAAATGTCTCTCAGTAGCTACCAAGGCTGCCATAGACCGCCCAATTGCTCTGGCGGTCTCCTTAGTAGCCCTGAGAGAAAGATCGGTAGCACGACGAAGTTCTTGAATATCGTCATGAGTAACTCCCTCACTACTATCCAGATCCCCCAGCAGGTCAGCTTGATACGCCTGTAGCACTGCCATTGTATGCAGACATGCTCCAGCTTGACCTGCTGCCGTATAAGCTTTGCTCACTAAAACCGAGGTGGCTTTAAGCGGTCTAGTGGGCAAAGCCGAGGCTTTCAGGGACGATGCGGGACCAGGCGAAAGATAGCTGGCTAAATTCTGTTCCGCCTGGGGCATCGCCTCATAACCATACTCTTTTAGCCCTCTTATTCTCGAATAAGTGTTAACTTGAGGGCTAAAAAGTCGTGAAGAGTAAGGTTTATTCCACGATTTCGATATTTCATTGTGAAGATCGGGAAAAAAAGGGAAGCTCTCGTGGTGGAGATAATGTAGTGGACGATAAAAAGCGCTCATCTAATTTACTTTTAGGACGAGCGCCTTTATTCTCAGATGGCCATATAATATTTAATTTTTCTACAGCCCGTGACATAACATCCACCAGCTCATCATATGCTGGGGAAATAAATTGTGAATCTTTTTCCCCCATGTGTGTGCTTTCACTCTCCATACTCATAACATCGACCTCCTCGGAGGAAGAGCATTGAAGTAATGGAGGGCTCTCTCCCCGGGCGGAAGAAACCGCAGAGCGTGCTTCCGACACCGGGGGGAGAGCGCTGGATCTTCCAGGTAAGGAAGGAGAAAAGGCCAAGGGACCCGTCTCCAACCCCTCCGAAAGATCCTTCTGCGATCCCCAGGAATGCATTCTCCGCGCCGCCTCGGCAGACGCGGGTCCTGATCCCTGAGGATCGCGAGCCTGCCCACTCTTTACATCAAAGAGTGACAGGCGAGAGCGGAGCATGCGGAGCGGTAGCATTTCACAGTGTTGACACTCAGCCTCCTCGAAGGCTGAGACCGCATGCTCCACTCCCAAACAAATGACACAAAGCTCGTGTGTGTCCCCACCCGTTAAATAATGCGGGCAGGGAGGAACACACTGCTTGTACACTTGTTTCGCCATAACGTTTCCGAATAAATTGCAACAGACAACAATAAATAGACAGAGACAGTATAACACAGATCGCTTGCTGAGGCAACAGAAGCTAATACCGGTTTGCACCGGATGTGCTTTTATCATATCCTGGTCATGACGTCACCCGCCCGTGACGCTCATTCTTTCCATTGGACTAGTTGACATAGATGCTTCAGACGCAGTCACGCTAGGGGCGTTCCCATGGCGTCGTTGGACGCATCGTTGAGTTTCCTTCGTAAGGGAACTGGGTTGGCCAACATAAGCTTTTCCTGAAAAAAAAAAAAAAACAGAAAAGAAATATGTTTATGCCGTAGATTTAATGAATCAAACCTGCTACACATTTTGTATGGAGTGTATTTGTAATTTTGGATAACTTTAAACATTAGACAAGGAAATCTTTAAGAAATTTAAGATCTTGCTTGATAATAATTGTTAATTGTTGTTAATTGTTAATAATAATTGTTGTCATTTTTTTAGTACTTCGTATGACAGAAAATAACAAAATACCCTCTGTTATGAACTGACAGATTCAAAGTTACTGAACCCCTCCGTCTGTGACATCATACAGGCATCATGAAAACTGTGTCAACAAGTGTTACATTGAACTGGTATAATTGGTTTAGCCGATGATTTGTTGGTGGTGCTGATGATATTGTAAGGTCAAGAAACTTTCCTTCAATAAAAGTAAAAACTCAATGCAGGCTTCTCACTTTTCTGCAGCCACAGATTACACTGATGCTACTAAAGAGCTTAGCCTGTGTGTTTACACCCTGATCAAAGAACCCGTTTTAAGGTTTTACAAATTTGGTACGATGTCAGTAGACATTACAAAGCGACACAAACAATATCATATCACATTAAATTTCCTGGGAGTGAGACTTTTTTGGGCAATGATTGAATATATTAGGGAATATATTATATTGAATATATTAGGGAGCACCTAACAGTCACATTCTGTTAACTACTGGGTAGCTCTGGTCTAAACCCAACGTTTGTTTGACATCAAGCTGGATATTTTTATACAACAAGTTTTCTTAAATTTTAACTAAAAGGATTACTGAACTCAAAGGACTGGATGGTTTTTGAAAGAGCTGATATTTGACGGATCTTCAACAGCCTTGGCCTTCCTCCTGTTGAGTGATTTTGCCTGAGTGGATCACCTGGCCAGGCCTCTGGCCTCTTTACAATCCACAATAATCCACAAAAACAGGTAATCATGTCACGAAGTAGCAGTAAGAAAGCACTTCACAATGAAGAAGACTATGTCCCTATGGGTATTTTGAAAGATATGTTGGAAGAACAAAGGAAGTTTTACACTGATATGCTCGATAGACAAGAATCAAGCTTCCTGTCTTTCACAAAAACAATGCTGGATTCTGTAAACACTAGAATTGATGGGATCATTAAAGATGTGCAGGAGGTGAAGACCAGCCTTCAGTTCTCCCAAGCTCAAATTGACGATCTTAGGACAATGGAGAAGAAGGTGGATTCATTTGAATTTCAACTGCAGCAGCTGTCCTCATTGTACACTAACTCTGAAGTGAATGATCTTGCCTCAAAAATTGATTCCCTTGATAATCAGAGTCGCAGAAATAATCTGATAATTGATGGCTTAACCCAGGATAATGCATTTGAATCTTGGCCAGACTCTGAGAAGAAGGTGAGGGAATTTTTTAATGACAAACTTAAAATTGATCCGAAATCTATTGAAATTGAAAGAGCTCATCGTATTGGAAACTTGAAACAGCAAATAGCAACAAAACCAAGACCAATTGTTGTAAAATTTCTACGTTACAAGGACAAAGAACTTATTCTCACAAAGGCGAAAGCTCATCTCAAAAACACTGGTGTCTATGTTAATGAAGATTTTTCAGATCGCATTAGGAAGAAGAGGGCCGAACTGCTTCCAGCTATGAAGGAGGCTAGAGAGAGGGGAAACTTTGCTGTTATTAGCTATGATCGTCTCATAGTTAAACCCCGTCAATAACATCAGATGGCAACTACCAGTGAAGTTTAAATAATTCCTCTCATTGTACATGCATGACGATTTCTTCTGATCCAGTCCACATACATGATGATTTCTCCTGATCCAGACCAAAACAGTATTCTCCAACTTCAACAGAATTATTTTGGCTCCTCTGTATACTATTGTGAAAGTACTTTTAAAACTTTGATAAATTCTATTAGTACTGGAAATTATCTTTCTTTCCTTCATATTAATGTTCGTAGTTTGTCCAAAAACTTTGAGGGTTTATCCACTTGCCTTCAAAAAATCTAAATTATACCTTTAATGTGATAGGGCTAACTGAAACATGGCTCACTGATAATACAGCTAGGAATTTTCACTTAGAAGATTACAAACATATTTTTAGATGTAGAGAGGGAAGGGTGGGTGGAGGGGTTTCTCTGTTTATCAATTCCAGTCTACATTATAAAGAAAGATGTGACTTTGAAAAGCTTTTTGATTCTTCTTCAGAAGTAGTAGCAGTAGAAACTAATTTAGCAATAATTTTATGTATCTACAGACCACCTAACTGTGACCTCTCTGCATTTATCACTGTCATCTCAAATGCTCTGGATGTCATTTCTAATGAAAGGAAAAACTGTTACATAATGGGTGACTTTAACATTAATATTGGAAATAGCCAGGGAAATATGTTAATCAAGGAATTTACTGACACTATGTATTCCTATAGCTTTAACCCCATGATTTCAGTCCCCACCAGAGTGACTAATACCTCAGCAACTCATATAGATAATATTTTTGCTAATGTGTATAACAAGACTATGAAATCCGGTGTCCTGTGCATTGATGTGGCTGATCACTGTCCCATATTTTTGATCACTGTTAACGAGAGTGAAAATTGCCCTCCTTTACAAAACATTAAATATAGACGAACTTTCAGTGAAGGAAATTTGATAAATTTCAGACATGCTGTAAGGCAATTATCATGGAGTGAAATCTATCAAACAGTAGATACTCAGCAGGCCTTTTCATTGTTTATAAAAAATTTTACTCAGGTTTACAACTCATGTTTTCCTCTCCAATCGGTGCCTTTGAAACGTAAATCGTCTAAACCGTGGATAACTCCTGTTATCATAAAGTCCCTGAAAAACAAAAATAGATTATATAAAAAATACCTTCTTTGTCCTACCCCATTTAACCTGTTGCAATTTAAAAAATACAGGAATAGACTAAATCATGTCATAAGAGGAGCAAAAACTCACTATTACAATAAGAAATTAGTCGAACATAAAAACAATGCATCTTCCTTGTGGAGAACCATCAATTGTATTCTTAACAAAACACATTCTAAAAAACAGTTACCAAATGAATTTAAGATTGACTATTCTATTGTCTCAGATCCGCAACAAATTGACAAAAGATTGAATGCCTTTTTTTCTGATGTAGGACCAACTTTAGCTTCTAAAATTCCATCTAGTCATCTTGGACCACTGGAATACATGAATATTCCAGTGTCTGAGAATTTTAACCTTACATCTATTACTGAGGATGAGATCAGAGATATAATTATCAATTTAAAAGACTGTTCACCAGGACATGATATGATTGATAGTAAAATATTAAAAGCAATTTACCCTGATATTATTAAACCACTACTTTATATTTTTAATCTTTCCCTAGACCAAGGCGTGGTGCCTGTAGAGTTGAAAATGGCAAGAATGACACCGTTTTTTAAAGAAAATGACCCTGCTATTTTTCACAATTATAGACCAATTTCTGTGTTACCAGCCCTGTCCAAAGTTCTCGAAAAACTTGTTTATACAAGATTAATTCAACATCTGGACAAAAATAATATTTTATATGCACACCAGTACGGTTTTAGGAAACAACACTCCACTTACATGGCACTTGTTCATTTTTTGACTGAAATACACAAAGCAAAAGATAGAAAAGAAAACACTGTAGGTATTTTTCTGGATTTTTCAAAAGCATTTGATACCGTTAACCATTTCATTCTGTTAAAAAAACTTTCATACCATGGTATACGAAACAAGTCACTACTCTGGTTCACCAGTTATCTTTCAGACCGGTATCAAACTGTCAACTATAATGGGACAGAATCCCCTCCCCTTCCCCTTCAGTGCGTTTTACCACAGGGTTCCATTTTGGGTCCCTTGTTATTTTTATTATATGTTAACGATCTCCCCAATGTCTCAGATAAACTTTCTAAAATTTTATTTGCAGATGATACAAGTGTGTTTTACTCCCATAAAAATCCTGAAATTTTAATAAAGATAGTTAATGAAGAACTTGACAAGTTATCTACTTGGTTCAAGTCTAATAAATTGTCACTCAACATAAAAAAAACAAGTTATATATTTTTCGGTGTTAAGTCTGATACATTTAAATCTTCAATGAAAATTCAAATTGATAATATCTCCATTAACAATGTTAGATCTGCTCGTTTCCTCGGCGTTATACTAGATGACTCTTTATCCTGGAAACCTCACATTAGTACCATAAGTACAAAAATAGCCAAAGTGGTCGGTATACTAGGAAAAATCCGGCACTTGATTAATAAAAAAGTTGCAGTTATGTTGTATTACTCAATGTTGTACCCATATATCAATTACTGTAATGTTGCTTGGACTAGCACCCACCCAACTAAACTGGAATCTATTTTTCGACTTCAGAAGCGAGCTTTAAGAATAATGTTTTGTGTAAATCGTAGACACCCCTCACAACCACTGTTTGCTCAGGCAAGTATTCTTAGTGTTTACCAAGTGAATCAACTTCAAATTGCTTTATTCATTTATAGCTCTATAAAAAAGTTATTTCCCCAGCACTTTTGTAATGTTTTTATTTTTAATAATGAATTTCACCAGTATCCGACTCGTAGTAGTTGTCTTATTAGGCCTCCATACTCTCGTACAACTCAAACTCAGTTTAGTGTATTATACAGAGTGGCAAAGGTATGGAACAGTCTTCCCACATCATTTATTGAGGTTTCTAAAGAACAGTTTAAACGGAGAGTAAAATTGTTGCTACTAAGCTGTCTGAATTTTCCATATGGGTTTTTGCTTTAAATCCAATTTTAAATTGTTTTATAAATGTTTTTAATTTGTTAAATATAATTGTTTCTTTGGAGATTGCCACTAATTAAGCCCCTTGAGGGTTTTTCGGCAATTGTCCATAACATGTTTTTGTGAAACATATAACACTATTTTAATGTTTTTGTTGTGAAAATAAAATAAATCAAATCAAATCAAATCAAATGATAATTCACAAAACATTACATCTTTATATCACCTAACTAGAGCAGCAAAATTGTTCCTTACATCATTTCATAGTCCTTTTTATAGGGCCATATATACATTTTTACAGAATAAAACGTTGTAAAAATCTTCAATAAATGAAAGCTTTAGCATAAGTTCTGCCAGGAAGACTTAATAACTACGTCACTTATTACCTTCACATCTATCCAATCATGTCCTTATACTCGCTGTATAAGAGATAGGTACTTACACGTTTTAGTTCGCAGATGCTGACACGACAATTACCTCCACCCTCCCCACCACCACCAGGATGGTCCTGTCCATACCTCCCGGGGGGTCGGCTGCACCCCTGCCTTCGTCTTCAGGCAGGAAATGCAGATCCGCTACCCTCGGATTATGAACTACGGACTATGCCAAAGAACTTTATAAATAATTGCTTGCTGGGCTGTCAATAAATTAATGCTTTGTTACATCATTGTATCTCCCGAGTCTTTCTGGTAGAACTATGTTTAAACATTGCAGTAATTATAGGCTAACTGGGCAATTCTTAGACTATGGGCACTTTCATGTCCTTTGATCATATTTTATAAAAAAACATTTAATTTGGAAAAATTCACACTTTCATATTTAACTTTACAATGAAAGTACTTTTGAAACTTTTTACGGATAGTCTACGATGATTTTTTCACCTTTTTAAACATCATTACCCAGCCAACATGTATATGTGGGCCCCACATGGTTTATTCTTGGGCTACGTGGGTACCAAGTGGGGATGGTCCCAAAATGGGCATCTTATCTGGGGCCCACTTGGGTCAGCTAAGAAGGTCCCTCATGGGCAAAAACAGGTGGGCTCCCTATATGGGTCCTAGTTGGGTCACTAATGGGAAATGAGTGCATGGGCTCAAAATGGGCAACACAAGTGGGGCCCATTTGGGTTCATCAAATGGGTTAGACATTGGCAAACACAATCAGTCCCATATAGGCTACCTACATGGGCCCAAGCTAGTACCCAGATAGGTAATCTCTATATGGGTTATGAATGGGGAAAACATATGTGGCCCGCTTGACCAAACCATATGGGTCAGACATGGGCAAACACTATCAGTCCCATATAGGCTGCCTACATGGGCCCAAGGTAGAACCCACATATGTAATCTCTATATGGGTTATGAATGTGAATAATATATGGGGCCCACTTTGATAAACCGTATGGGTCAGACATGGGCAAACACATTCAGTCCTATAGGCTGCCTACATGAGCCCAAGGTGGTAGCCACATAGGTAATCTATATATAGGTTCTGAATGGGAAAAACATATGGTGCCCACTTTGATAAACCATATGGGTCAGACATGGGCAAACACAATCAGTCCCATATAGGCTGCATACATGGGCCCAAGGTAGTACCCACAGGTAATCTCTATATGGGTTATGACTTGGAAAAACATATGGGGCCCACTTTGATAAACAATATGGGTCAGACATGGGCAAACACAATCAGTCCCATATAGGCTGCCTACATGAGCCCAAGGTGGTACCCACATAGGTAATCTCTATATGGGTTATGACTTGGAAAAAAATATGGGGCCCACTTTGATAAACCATATGGGTCAGACAAGGGCAAACACAATTAGTCCCATATAGGCTGCCTCCATGGGCCCAAGGTAGCAACCACACATGTAATCTCTATATGGGTTATGAATGGGAAGAACATATGGGGCCCACTTTGATAAACCGTATGGCTCAGACATGGGCAAACACAATCAGTCCTATATAGGCTGTCTACATGAGCCCAAGGTGGTAGCCACATAGGTAATCTATATACGGGTTCTGAATGTGGAAATACATATGGGGCCCGATTGGCCAAACCATATGGGTCATACATGGGCAAACACAATCAGTCCCATATAGGCTGTCTACATGGGCCCAAGGTGGTAGCCACATAGGTAATCTATATACGGGTTCTGAATGGGGAAATACATATGGGGCCCGATTGGCCAAACCATATGGGTCAGACATGGGCAAACACAATCAGTCCCATATAGGCTGTCTACATGGGCCCAAGGTAGTACCCACATAGGTAATCTCTATATGGGTTAAATGGGGAAAATATATAGGGGCCCACTTTGATAAACAATATGAGTAGTTCTAACCCGCCAGCTTGTGTCAAGATGATTTATGACCCTATGATTGACAGGTGGGCGGTGCTAACCTTTGACCTTCCGGAGGATGTTCCTGAGGCCCCTTTGATGTAGGGATTAACCTTTGACCTATCGATCAATCAAGTTGACAGGTGGGGGGGCTAACCTTTGACCTTCCGTGGTCCTCCGGAGGTCCTTTGATGTAGGGATTAACCTTTGACCTATCGATCGATCAAGTTGACAGTTGTCTTTGCCCTATTGACCTTTGTATTATACGTCAAGTTGCCAGTTGTTAGGGTTGATCTGGGTTTGACAGTTGTCTTTGATCCGTATTATGATGGATGATTTTGCCATTTAGTTTTACCCCTATTGACCCCCGGGGAAAATAACTTTTTGCTTTGGGAAATTCCCTCCACGCCAGCTGTGTCGGGGTTAGTGAGAAAATAATTTTTCTAATGTTACATATAGATTAGAGTTATCTTTTCAAAACAAAAATCAAAATCATCTTACCTTTTCACTATGGTGAAGAATTGGATTAAAGTTGAAAAGAGTTCCTCTTTTGGAAAGAGGAACTTTTGCATTTTGACAGTCTTTGAGCTAAATGTGTGTGACACCTGATATCCTGGCATTCCTGAGCACGCTATATAAATGGGGATAGTGAGAAAAAGAGATTTTTCCAATAATGGCACATATCTTACACTAACGTTGAAAAGCACTGATCTTTAAAATTATATAAATGAAATGGTTAATAAAATATCTTTTCAAAACAAAAAATAAATAAATACATTTTCACCTGGGTTGAAGAAGTAAATCTACCGCCATGTGTCTGGCCTCGTGGGTATAAGGGTTTGATTTAATGGAAGTTGTGAAGGTTTTATGTTTGAACTTTGACACGGGGCTTCACAGGATCTCCCTCCATATTCCAGAGGAGAGGGGATTGCTGAGGACGGTGAAAGTGAGAAAATATCTCACACTAACTAAAGTTGAAACACATTCTGTTCTTTAAAAGTATATAAATGAAATATTTGTAAAATTTACATTTAGTCATTCACAAATATTTGACACTGACTCAAGTTGAAAAAACCATGCTGTTCAATTAAAAGTATATAAATTAAACAAAAATAAAATCATCTTACTGTTTCACCATGGCTGAAAAAAAACCCACAAGTGTTTCCCCTGAAGTCTTTTCTCTCGGTCACACCAGCGTGTGGCTGGCCTGGTATCTGTTTTTGTGACACGTTCCTGAGCCCATTGAGAAATATTTTACACAACAGTTGAAAAAGCATTGTGTTCCTTTAAAAGTGTATAAATTAAAATATATCATATATAAAATAAATAGTTTTACTAATTTAACTAAAGTTGAAAAGCATGTTGTTAATTTAAAATCTTACTAAATTACTGAAGTTGAAAAGCATTCTGTTCATTTAAAATAAATATTTTACAAATTTACTGTACCAATTACGTTAGATTTAGATAAAAATAAAATCATCTTACATTTTCACCAGGGTTGAAGTAGCTCCTATCACATAGCTGTCCATATTGACCATTTAAAGTTGAAAAAGAACCCCAGAGTATTTCTCTCTCTCTCTCTCTCTCACACACCAGCGTTTGACAGTCAGAGGGCTGTGTTCAGTGATCAGAATGAGACTGTGAATGTTTTGCTACATTTATTTCATAGTGTATAAGCATTAAAAGTTTGAAATAGATCTTTTTAAAAATATGATTTTAATTAAATCAAATGAATTCATAAAAAAACAAATATGCTATATCGGTGGTCTCTGGGGAAAACATGACTGTATTTTTTTATTTATCAGGGTGCATGTAAAGAACTTTGAAATTTGCGGCTCTCACAAGTTATCTCACACATTGTGTGAAATGTTTAATAATTCCTCAAGTAGTGTCTGTGAGAAAATCCCCACATAGGCCTATTTGTAGTGAGAGAGCAACAATGAAGACTTTTCGAATCTGTGATGCCTCAGGCCGAGCCCACTGATAGCCTGCTTATAAGCTCCTTCCGATCACCAGCACATCTTCAGAGAAATACGTTACTTCGTTACTTCACAATAATGTTCAGGATATAGGGTGACCGAGCAGATGAGCCTCTGTGCATCATGTAATGTTAGTCTGCTAACACCTTTCCAGAGCCAAAGTTTTGTTCCTACTAAATTTATTTCAAAGCATAATCGTAAAAGTTTAAATATGATCTTTTAAAAATAAAAAGATTGTTTAAATTAAATCTTTACAGTTTTAATACATTCATATCTTTTAGAAGATTACTGTAATGATTTTTAACGGTGACCTAATTGTTATTAATATAGCCATAATGATTTTTGTACTGTAACAGCATATTCTACCCCATACACCTAAACACGACCATCACAGAAAACTGCATTTTTACATTGTTTTTTACATACTGTTTTGCACTCTCACACACTAAGTTGGTTCCATAAAATCAAATAAAGTATATAACTCAATGTATAATGACAAAATGTATTCAAACAATTTAACCTTAGTTTTAGCTAAATTAATATATATATATATATATATATATATATATATATAAATATAAAATATAAAAACTCCTTACATTTTCATAGTGCCGAAGATGTAGTTCTTTATGCAATGCTAAAAACAGTCCAAAAAGCAAATAGTTTAAGTTGTCATAAACAAAGCCCAAGGAACCTTCAGTGATAAACTACAGGGTGAAATGAATGCTTGAGCCCCGAGATGCAGGACAGATGAGCCTCTGGGGTACACTGTCACAGTAAAGTTAGTGTGCTTTCCAGAGTTTTATTCATACTAAATTCATTTAAAAGCATAATATTAAAAGTTTAAATTAGATCTTTTAAAATTAAAAGACTGTTTAAATCAAATCTTTAACGTTTTATTAAAATCGTATCTTCTATTTATCTTCTTAGAAGACTTATGTGTGATATAAATGATTTTACATAAATTTAACCTAAGGTATTATTTTTACTAAACAGTTTAAAGCAATTTTAAAATTGTAAAGCAAAAACTGTACTTTGGTATCTTAGATCTTATACAAAAATATTTCAAACAGTATTTTTTGTCCATCCACATGAAACTTGTTGTCAAAGTTTGTCACAATGTGTTTTGTTATGTTTTGTAGTTGTTGTTTTTAAGAAATCCCAGGACTCTACATTGCTCTTGTTTAGATTAAGTTGTATCATTTAGAAAACCAACGTACATTTTCAGAGAGGCGATGTGTCTCTGCGGTCCAACACGCAGCAATTTTACTCGTCTTAATTCAAAGCATGATCTTACTTTTTCTACGGTAGCTATGATCTAGTGAAACCCTTTACTGAGAATATACTATCGGTTATCTTCTCAAAATATATATGTAGAACTTTAAAATGTTAGCATTTGTTGATGCGACAGTTTGTCTGCTGGAACAGCCTTTGGGAGAGCTGATGATACTATAGCAGGAAACATGACCTTTGACCTCCTCCATTTTGGAGGCTTACAGCTTAGTCCTTAAGCGGCTATAGTAATTTATTGCCATGTGTAACCTGAAAAAACAAGAGGTGATAAAAAATGTTAACGATGACCTACCGTGGACCTCATGGCTACGGCTGTGAGAGGACTCCATTCATAAAGAACATTGTGGACACACAGCTCTGACGTTTTCCAAGAGTATTTTGCCCAGCCTCTTCTTTATAAATAGCCAAGACAAATCATTTGTGGACCAAAAACTTTTGCACCCACACTCCTCTTACCACCTCATCAAAAGATATGTCTAAAAGTAAGTATTGTCTTTATAATTCATTGCTACGGTGTTTTATTTAAAAAGATTGTTTATACATAAGGAAAAGACGGTATAATTCATTCGAGTTTTAAACATGCTATTGCTGTTATAGCATGCTTTGTTGCTCTTACACATTGTTATATGTTCTATATCAAATGTCTTTGACGTCATATATGTTTCAGAAAAAAAAGAAAAAAAAAATATATATATATATATATATAATCCCCCCAATCCAATCACAGTTTACTGTAGTTGGCAACTGCGGAATTTCCATAAAGGACTTTAAAATAAATGTTTTGTTTTTTATTCAGTTTTAAATCTTATTTAGATTATTTTAGCCAGACATGGTTATATGTGCATAGGCCTATTTAATTATTTAATCTGTATTTTATTCCTCTTCAGTTACTTACTTTTTAAATTTCGGTAGGCTACTTTTTAATTCTTCTTTTACCTTGTCTTTGATTTTAACTTTTAGCACTTTACATGATAAAATTGTTTAAAATGTAAGCTATAAATATGAATGGCACAATGTGATAACCAAAATATATATACAAGTTAAGTCAAAGCTATTTATATAGCCTAGCGTTTTTCACAATACACATTCTCATAATTTAGTTATACATTCTGACGCAGGGCACCGTCCATCGTCTTCTTTCAGATGGTTCAATATTTATGATATTATGCTCCCCTGAATGACAAAGAACTGTAAACTTCATCATTGTACTCGAATGCACTGCGTTACTGCCTATAGGATGATTGCATGATTTTTTCCATTTAAAATAACATGGTCTTTCCTTTTCTCTCTCTCTCTAGAGACAGCAAACACTGCAGGACAATCGGGCATCCAAGTAACATGTTAGTGTGGTTTATATTTATTTTTAATGAGAAACATTATAGAGTGCAACAGGCGTTTTTTGGAAGTAAAAACACCAGCGACTGTGAAAAAGGGGCGCAAGTACTCTATTGGCTGTATAATGAACTGACAGATATTTTATGTAAACAGGCAAAATCTCTTCATCTGATGGTGGCCATGTGTTTTCGCCTATCATAACTGGTTTAACTCATGGCTCCTCCCTTGAGATCAACATGACTTCTGCCGAATCAAATGTACCGGCAAATTGTAAGTGTAATAAAACAGTTTTACCTCTGTAATGTATTAAATTAATCTTAATTAAGTAGTCCGAGTTAACTATTTGGGACCAATTGGAAATTTGCATTCTGATCTAACAGCGTCATGTACAAATTTGTCATGCTCCTGGATTATTTTACTATACTACATTACTATAGCCTTTTATTTACTGCTGATGTTATCAAAGCCACGAATTAACTCAATTCATGGTTCCAATAGTAAAATAAATGAACAATTGACAGATATTTTATGTAAACAGGCAAAATCTCTTCATCTGATGGTGGCCATGTGTTTTCGCCTATCATAACTGGTTTAACTCATGGCTCCTCCTTTGAGATCAACATGACTTCTGCCGAATCAAATGTACCGGCAAATTGTAAGTGTGATACATGAGAAACTATTAAAAACAGTTTTTCGCCTATGTAATGTATTAAATTAATCTTAATTAAGCAGTCGGAGTTAACTATTTGGGACCAATTTTAAGGAAAGTTACATTCGGTTACAACAAATTTTAAATTGAATCAAGTTTTGTAGAATAAGCCATGATGAATTTATCTTATCTGGTGTCATGCTCCTGGATTATTCAGAAATGTAACTATAGCCTTTTATTTTACGGCACTTATTTATTTTACTACAGATTTTATCAAAGCCAAATACTGTCCAAAAGGGGCAACTGGGAAAGAAGAGAAACAGGTCAATACAAGGTTAGATTCAATCTTTATATTCTTTCCCCATTTTCCTTTCCCTGTTTTAATTTTTTAATTTTTATATTCTCAGATCATCAAGGGTTTCTGAAAGCAAACACCAGTCAGTTGGTTGAAAATATGAAGAACATTGATCCAATCATTGACGATCTTGACATGCACAATAAATCAATTGTAAATGTGCGAGCGAATCCAACACGCCGGATGAAGATGAGGGAACCGCTGGACTGTGTGATGAAGATGAGGGAACTGCATGACTGTGTGAAATGTGAAAGCATTGCCAAGGACCTGGTCAATGCTTTGTGCAAGCCCATCATCAAAATGTTTTAACATATCGTAAATCTCAATTGTTTGATAAATTATCTAACGAATATACCTAACTATCAACAGTTATATGTGAAACGAGCTCAGTCGCATTAGAGATGGATTCTTGTTTATATCGTACATTGTTATTGAACCGCATGTTTAACAGCTCTAGGGTTCTTAAATTGTTTACCGCGGTTTCATTTTTGAACAACACTATCGTAACACTTATCGTATCGCCGGGTGTGATTGTAATGTTTTGTATGGTGTTTTTCTTTACACTTTCCCCCTGGATATCTGGTTCCTACAGTTAGCGGTAATGTTAGTCAACTCTATGTCTTTGAATGAGAAAGCTAATACAACGGTGTTCAAAGAAAAATATTTTTTAAATAAACTAAACAGTATTTTTAAAATGTAGTAAAACAATCCAGAAAGATCATTCAACTATTAATTTGTAAGAATCAAGATACATTTATTTTATTTTTATTTTATTTTTAGTAGCTATCTTTCAAAGAATACACTTGGTAGATTATTGCTGAATTGGAATAAATTAATAGAATTAAATTATATAAAAGTTATTGAAGTTTATTGTCATGAAAATATATATTTTTTCTTTTATTAAAAATATATAAATGAATATAGGTTTCAGCCTAAAATGACAAAGTCAAAGCCATATATCTAACCAAGTTGTGTTCCAAATTTGAAGTTGATATCACAAAAATTGAAGTTCTCATGAGATTTTGTTTAGGCATAATACCAAAAATAGCCACCTGGTGACACCAAATTCTATTGAATTTAATTGCGTCCATTCTACCATAACATGTCTAGCTCAGACACGGATACATAAGAATGATGAGTTAAGTGGTACAATCTTTTAATTCAACAGTATTTTTCTTTGAACACCGTTGTATTAGCTTTCTCATTCAAAGACATAGAGTTGACTAACATTACCGCTAACTGTAGGAACCAGATATCCAGGGGGAAAGTGTAAAGAAAAACACCATACAAAACATTACAATCACACCCGGCGATACGATAAGTGTTACGATAGTGTTGTTCAAAAATGAAACCGCGGTAAACAATTTAAGAACCCTAGAGCTGTTAAACATGCGGTTCAATAACAATGTACGATATAAACAAGAATCCATCTCTAATGCGACTGAGCTCGTTTCACATATAACTGTTGATAGTTAGGTATATTCGTTAGATAATTTATCAAACAATTGAGATTTACGATATGTTAAAACATTTTGATGATGGGCTTGCACAAAGCATTGACCAGGTCCTTGGCAATGCTTTCACATTTCACACAGTCATGCAGTTCCCTCATCTTCATCACACAGTCCAGCGGTTCCCTCATCTTCATCCGGCGTGTTGGATTCGCTCGCACATTTACAATTGATTTATTGTGCATGTCAAGATCGTCAATGATTGGATCAATGTTCTTCATATTTTCAACCAACTGACTGGTGTTTGCTTTCAGAAACCCTTGATGATCTGAGAATATAAAAATTAAAAAATTAAAACAGGGAAAGGAAAATGGGGAAAGAATATAAAGATTGAATCTAACCTTGTATTGACCTGTTTCTCTTCTTTCCCAGTTGCCCCTTTTGGACAGTATTTGGCTTTGATAAAATCTGTAGTAAAATAAATAAGTGCCGTAAAATAAAAGGCTATAGTTACATTTCTGAATAATCCAGGAGCATGACACCAGATAAGATAAATTCATCATGGCTTATTCTACAAAACTTGATTCAATTTAAAATTTGTTGTAACAGAATGTAACTTTCCTTAAAATTGGTCCCAAATAGTTAACTCCGACTGCTTAATTAAGATTAATTTAATACATTACATAGGCGAAAAACTGTTTTTAATAGTTTCTCATGTATCACACTTACAATTTGCCGGTACATTTGATTCGGCAGAAGTCATGTTGATCTCAAAGGAGGAGCCATGAGTTAAACCAGTTATGATAGGCGAAAACACATGGCCACCATCAGATGAAGAGATTTTGCCTGTTTACATAAAATATCTGTCAATTGTTCATTTATTTTACTATTGGAACCATGAATTGAGTTAATTCGTGGCTTTGATAACATCAGCAGTAAATAAAAGGCTATAGTAATGTAGTATAGTAAAATAATCCAGGAGCATGACAAATTTGTACATGACGCTGTTAGATCAGAATGCAAATTTCCAATTGGTCCCAAATAGTTAACTCGGACTACTTAATTAAGATTAATTTAATACATTACAGAGGTAAAACTGTTTTATTACACTTACAATTTGCCGGTACATTTGATTCGGCAGAAGTCATGTTGATCTCAAGGGAGGAGCCATGAGTTAAACCAGTTATGATAGGCGAAAACACATGGCCACCATCAGATGAAGAGATTTTGCCTGTTTACATAAAATATCTGTCAGTTCATTATACAGCCAATAGAGTACTTGCGCCCCTTTTTCACAGTCGCTGGTGTTTTTACTTCCAAAAAACGCCTGTTGCACTCTATAATGTTTCTCATTAAAAATAAATATAAACCACACTAACATGTTACTTGGATGCCCGATTGTCCTGCAGTGTTTGCTGTCTCTAGAGAGAGAGAGAAAAGGAAAGACCATGTTATTTTAAATGGAAAAAATCATGCAATCATCCTATAGGCAGTAACGCAGTGCATTCGAGTACAATGATGAAGTTTACAGTTCTTTGTCATTCAGGGGAGCATAATATCATAAATATTGAACCATCTGAAAGAAGACGATGGACGGTGCCCTGCGTCAGAATGTATAACTAAATTATGAGAATGTGTATTGTGAAAAACGCTAGGCTATATAAATAGCTTTGACTTAACTTGTATATATATTTTGGTTATCACATTGTGCCATTCATATTTATAGCTTACATTTTAAACAATTTTATCATGTAAAGTGCTAAAAGTTAAAATCAAAGACAAGGTAAAAGAAGAATTAAAAAGTAGCCTACCGAAATTTAAAAAGTAAGTAACTGAAGAGGAATAAAATACAGATTAAATAATTAAATAGGCCTATGCACATATAACCATGTCTGGCTAAAATAATCTAAATAAGATTTAAAACTGAATAAAAAACAAAACATTTATTTTAAAGTCCTTTATGGAAATTCCGCAGTTGCCAACTACAGTAAACTGTGATTGGATTGGGGGGATTATATATATATATATATATATTTTTTTTTTCTTTTTTTTCTGAAACATATATGACGTCAAAGACATTTGATATAGAACATATAACAATGTGTAAGAGCAACAAAGCATGCTATAACAGCAATAGCATGTTTAAAACTCGAATGAATTATACCGTCTTTTCCTTATGTATAAACAATCTTTTTAAATAAAACACCGTAGCAATGAATTATAAAGACAATACTTACTTTTAGACATATCTTTTGATGAGGTGGTAAGAGGAGTGTGGGTGCAAAAGTTTTTGGTCCACAAATGATTTGTCTTGGCTATTTATAAAGAAGAGGCTGGGCAAAATACTCTTGGAAAACGTCAGAGCTGTGTGTCCACAATGTTCTTTATGAATGGAGTCCTCTCACAGCCGTAGCCATGAGGTCCACGGTAGGTCATCGTTAACATTTTTTATCACCTCTTGTTTTTTCAGGTTACACATGGCAATAAATTACTATAGCCGCTTAAGGACTAAGCTGTAAGCCTCCAAAATGGAGGAGGTCAAAGGTCATGTTTCCTGCTATAGTATCATCAGCTCTCCCAAAGGCTGTTCCAGCAGACAAACTGTCGCATCAACAAATGCTAACATTTTAAAGTTCTACATATATATTTTGAGAAGATAACCGATAGTATATTCTCAGTAAAGGGTTTCACTAGATCATAGCTACCGTAGAAAAAGTAAGATCATGCTTTGAATTAAGACGAGTAAAATTGCTGCGTGTTGGACCGCAGAGACACATCGCCTCTCTGAAAATGTACGTTGGTTTTCTAAATGATACAACTTAATCTAAACAAGAGCAATGTAGAGTCCTGGGATTTCTTAAAAACAACAACTACAAAACATAACAAAACACATTGTGACAAACTTTGACAACAAGTTTCATGTGGATGGACAAAAAATACTGTTTGAAATATTTTTGTATAAGATCTAAGATACCAAAGTACAGTTTTTGCTTTACAATTTTAAAATTGCTTTAAACTGTTTAGTAAAAATAATACCTTAGGTTAAATTTATGTAAAATCATTTATATCACACATAAGTCTTCTAAGAAGATAAATAGAAGATACGATTTTAATAAAACGTTAAAGATTTGATTTAAACAGTCTTTTAATTTTAAAAGATCTAATTTAAACTTTTAATATTATGCTTTTAAATGAATTTAGTATGAATAAAACTCTGGAAAGCACACTAACTTTACTGTGACAGTGTACCCCAGAGGCTCATCTGTCCTGCATCTCGGGGCTCAAGCATTCATTTCACCCTGTAGTTTATCACTGAAGGTTCCTTGGGCTTTGTTTATGACAACTTAAACTATTTGCTTTTTGGACTGTTTTTAGCATTGCATAAAGAACTACATCTTCGGCACTATGAAAATGTAAGGAGTTTTTATATTTTATATTTATATATATATATATATATATATATATATATTAATTTAGCTAAAACTAAGGTTAAATTGTTTGAATACATTTTGTCATTATACATTGAGTTATATACTTTATTTGATTTTATGGAACCAACTTAGTGTGTGAGAGTGCAAAACAGTATGTAAAAAACAATGTAAAAATGCAGTTTTCTGTGATGGTCGTGTTTAGGTGTATGGGGTAGAATATGCTGTTACAGTACAAAAATCATTATGGCTATATTAATAACAATTAGGTCACCGTTAAAAATCATTACAGTAATCTTCTAAAAGATATGAATGTATTAAAACTGTAAAGATTTAATTTAAACAATCTTTTTATTTTTAAAAGATCATATTTAAACTTTTACGATTATGCTTTGAAATAAATTTAGTAGGAACAAAACTTTGGCTCTGGAAAGGTGTTAGCAGACTAACATTACATGATGCACAGAGGCTCATCTGCTCGGTCACCCTATATCCTGAACATTATTGTGAAGTAACGAAGTAACGTATTTCTCTGAAGATGTGCTGGTGATCGGAAGGAGCTTATAAGCAGGCTATCAGTGGGCTCGGCCTGAGGCATCACAGATTCGAAAAGTCTTCATTGTTGCTCTCTCACTACAAATAGGCCTATGTGGGGATTTTCTCACAGACACTACTTGAGGAATTATTAAACATTTCACACAATGTGTGAGATAACTTGTGAGAGCCGCAAATTTCAAAGTTCTTTACATGCACCCTGATAAATAAAAAAATACAGTCATGTTTTCCCCAGAGACCACCGATATAGCATATTTGTTTTTTTATGAATTCATTTGATTTAATTAAAATCATATTTTTAAAAAGATCTATTTCAAACTTTTAATGCTTATACACTATGAAATAAATGTAGCAAAACATTCACAGTCTCATTCTGATCACTGAACACAGCCCTCTGACTGTCAAACGCTGGTGTGTGAGAGAGAGAGAGAGAGAGAAATACTCTGGGGTTCTTTTTCAACTTTAAATGGTCAATATGGACAGCTATGTGATAGGAGCTACTTCAACCCTGGTGAAAATGTAAGATGATTTTATTTTTATCTAAATCTAACGTAATTGGTACAGTAAATTTGTAAAATATTTATTTTAAATGAACAGAATGCTTTTCAACTTCAGTAATTTAGTAAGATTTTAAATTAACAACATGCTTTTCAACTTTAGTTAAATTAGTAAAACTATTTATTTTATATATGATATATTTTAATTTATACACTTTTAAAGGAACACAATGCTTTTTCAACTGTTGTGTAAAATATTTCTCAATGGGCTCAGGAACGTGTCACAAAAACAGATACCAGGCCAGCCACACGCTGGTGTGACCGAGAGAAAAGACTTCAGGGGAAACACTTGTGGGTTTTTTTTCAGCCATGGTGAAACAGTAAGATGATTTTATTTTTGTTTAATTTATATACTTTTAATTGAACAGCATGGTTTTTTCAACTTGAGTCAGTGTCAAATATTTGTGAATGACTAAATGTAAATTTTACAAATATTTCATTTATATACTTTTAAAGAACAGAATGTGTTTCAACTTTAGTTAGTGTGAGATATTTTCTCACTTTCACCGTCCTCAGCAATCCCCTCTCCTCTGGAATATGGAGGGAGATCCTGTGAAGCCCCGTGTCAAAGTTCAAACATAAAACCTTCACAACTTCCATTAAATCAAACCCTTATACCCACGAGGCCAGACACATGGCGGTAGATTTACTTCTTCAACCCAGGTGAAAATGTATTTATTTATTTTTTGTTTTGAAAAGATATTTTATTAACCATTTCATTTATATAATTTTAAAGATCAGTGCTTTTCAACGTTAGTTTAAGATATGTGCCATTATTGGAAAAATCTCTTTTTCTCACTATCCCCATTTATATAGCGTGCTCAGGAATGCCAGGATATCAGGTGTCACACACATTTAGCTCAAAGACTGTCAAAATGCAAAAGTTCCTCTTTCCAAAAGAGGAACTCTTTTCAACTTTAATCCAATTCTTCACCATAGTGAAAAGGTAAGATGATTTTGATTTTTGTTTTGAAAAGATAACTCTAATCTATATGTAACATTAGAAAAATTATTTTCTCACTAACCCCGACACAGCTGGCGTGGAGGGAATTTCCCAAAGCAAAAAGTTATTTTCCCCGGGGGTCAATAGGGGTAAAACTAAATGGCAAAATCATCCATCATAATACGGATCAAAGACAACTGTCAAACCCAGATCAACCCTAACAACTGGCAACTTGACGTATAATACAAAGGTCAATAGGGCAAAGACAACTGTCAACTTGATCGATCGATAGGTCAAAGGTTAATCCCTACATCAAAGGACCTCCGGAGGACCACGGAAGGTCAAAGGTTAGCCCCCCCACCTGTCAACTTGATTGATCGATAGGTCAAAGGTTAATCCCTACATCAAAGGGGCCTCAGGAACATCCTCCGGAAGGTCAAAGGTTAGCACCGCCCACCTGTCAATCATAGGGTCATAAATCATCTTGACACAAGCTGGCGGGTTAGAACTACTAATATGGGTTCAGACATGGGCAAACACAATCAGTCCCATATAGGCTGCCTTAAAGCTAGTACCCACATAGGTAATCTTTATATGGGTTATGAATGGGAAAAACATATGGGGCCCGCTTGAACAAACCATATGGGTCAGACATGGGCAAACACAATCAGTCCCATATAGGCTGTCTACATGGGCCCAAGGTAGTAACCACATAGGTAATCTCTATATGGGTTATGAATGGGAAGAACATATGGGGCCCACTTTGATAAACCGTATGGCTCAGACATGGGCAAACACAATCAGTCCTATATAGGCTGTCTACATGAGCCCAAGGTGGTAGCCACATAGGTAATCTATATACGGGTTCTGAATGGGGAAATACATATGGGGCCCGATTGGCCAAACCATATGGGTCAGACATGGGCAAACACAATCAGTCCCATATAGGCTGTCTACATGGGCCCAAGGTAGTACCCACATAGGTAATCTCTATATGGGTTAAATGGGGAAAATATATAGGGGCCCACTTTGATAAACAATATGGTTCAGACATGGGCAAACACAATCAGTCCCATATAGGCTGCCTTAAAGCTAGTACCCACATAGGTAATCTTTATATGGGTTATGAATGGGAAAAACATATGGGGCCCGCTTGAACAAACCATATGGGTCAGACATGGGCAAACACAATCAGTCCCATATAGGCTGTCTACATGGGCCCAAGGTAGTATCCACATAGGTAATCTCTATATGGGTTATGAGTGGGAAAAACATATGGGGCCCACTTTGATAAACCATATGGGTCAGACATGGGCAAACACAATCAGTCCCATATAGGCTGTCTACATGGGCCCAAGGTAGTACCCACATAGGTAATCTCTATATGGGTTATGAATGGGAAAAACATATGGGGCCCACTTTGATTAACCATATGGGTCAGACAAGGACAAACACAATCAGTCCCATATAGGCTGCCTACATTGGTCCAAGGTAGTACCCACATAGGTAATCTCTATATGGGTCCTGAATGGGGAAATACATACAAGTATAATTGTGAATATAATAATGAATTATGTAATAAATATAAATTGTGCATCAGTAAATTACATCATAAACTATACACTTGTAAATAACATATCTGTACAATCATTAAAACAAGTAGTGAGGAAATTTCACAAATGGACTTATTACACAGGTGGAAACCTGGTACCATGCTTGAATTCACTGAGCTCCTGAAAGCAACCTATTCTTTCACAAATGTTTGTAGAAGCGTCTGCATGCCTAGGTGCTTGATTTCATACAACTGTGGCCATGGAAGTGATTGAAACACCAGAATTCACTGTTTTGGATGGGTGTCCCAATACTTTTGGCAATATAGTGTATGTGGGTATATAGGCCATGGCTCTTCAAATCCAGTCCTGGAGTGTTGGATTTCAGCAGACATTAGTTCCAACCCTAGTCATTGACATTACATATTCAAAGTGTCAACTTTTAGTTGTCTGATTTTGTCAGTTACTGCAAAATGCTTATCTCCATATAGTTATTTTAAAATATATACAAATGGTTCAAAATATCCAGAGAATGGTCACTGTACAATATGAAGAACGGGTTACAGAAGCTAATTATCTATCAAAATAATGGAAATATAATGGCTTAGAGATGGGTAGAAGAAATCAAACCCCACAACAGCCATATGCCCTTATTCAATGGAGATACTCCAGAGTTCTCTGGTCAGTCGGTTAGTGACAATGTAATTCTAGAGATTTTGAATATTGGAGTTAGGGTTAGGGTTAGGGTTTGATTATTAAAAGGGGCACATCAGTTCAGATGATGAAATAGCACAAGTAAAGAAAGAAATAATGAAAATTCATGATTTGAAGGAAAAATCCAATTTGCAGCATATACAGGAATACAGAATAAAGTGCAGTTTCATTCATTTAGCATATTGTGTTTTGTGTTCAGTTTTCTTTTGAGGTCAACAGTACAGACTTTTCTTTTCAGTCGTAGTTGGCACATGACTGACCCTCAAAGTTAAAATATGGGTTTTTTTAACGTTGACACGGTGTAACGTTTAATATAACGTTTAATGCTTAATGTTTTTTTTCAATGTCATGTCTTCAAGAAATAGATAACCTTTGAATTATTATTATTTCTAATTATTATTTTGTTTTTATTTAAGCATTGTCAGATATTTTGCTCAAAACACCACTTCAAAAATCTAAATTTATGTGAAAATATAATCATATTATTAACAATAATAATAATAATGGATATAATTTCAATCTCAAGAGAGAAGTGCAGCAGAAACTTTTTTGCTCTGTGTGATTTTGTTTGGATTTACAATTTTGTGTGCGCCTAAAGCGCAGAATTGCATTTTTATTCACACACTGTCATCAAAACACTATTTGACCAACTAATCAAATAATATAGTCTGCATATAAAACTAAACACACATTTCTTAAAAAAAAAAAAATAGAAAGAAAAGAAGAAAAGTAAACTTTTCCATTACCACGCTGAAACAATTGATATTGGTTGTTTCACCTTCTTTGGTCATGATTGGTTAATCTGACTGTCATCTACGTAACTGGCCAATGACAACTGTGCGCGCCTTTTTACTGGTCATTTTTGAAAATACGTCGTCAGTTTGAGTTGATGACGACGTGTGTGTGCTACTGCTCGGCAAGATTACTCAGTCTTTCCTTAATCCTTATGCCTGTAAAATTCTTATTTTGAACTAATTTGCGTTGTGAAATGTAAACGGAGGAGAACAGAAGCTGAAATGTGAACACAGAGGAAGGTCGGACTGGATGTGTGAGGTCCTGCAAACATATTGGCATATCAGGTAAGATAAACATTTTTCACTATCATTTTAGACAAACAGAGATCAATTCATATTTAAACGATTAGGTATTACAATAAGTGGATGAGAGTGTTAATATAGTTCAAGGTAGAATATATAATACAGATAAACAAATTTTGTGTTAATGGAGTTCATTAATTTCCCAGAAATGTTCTGTGTAGCAGCTACACACGAGAGTTTTATAACGGACATAACTTACTACAACCTGCAGCTGTGTGTGTGTACCATTGACAGTAAAGGTGTGCTTCATCAGAGCACACCTTTGATTATAGTAAGATGCTAATCGCGATTAGCGTATTAGCACATATTTAATGTTGTAGCCTCTGATGTCAATGTTGTCAGCTAGTTTAAAATTCAAACACATGAAAACCTTAGTGAAGAAAAATACTAAAATATATTTGAAACATTTATTTTATGCTAAGTTTACTACAAAGACATTTAGGCCTACATATTTATGTACTTGATATAAATACCCTGCAATTGTACTTTGGTATCCTAAATTATATACTTAAAGTCAATAAGAAGAACAAATGTTGTACTTAATGCATTCTAGTTATCTGGAAGTAGTGCTGAGATTAAGTGTATTTGATTACTAAAGTGAAACTATTGCAAGTATACTTTAGGTACACTTTATTAATAGTGTAGGCCTATTTAAAAAAATATTTGTCTTAATATAAAAAAAATGTGCATTTTGTACTAAAGAAATGCTCCAAATAAAGTTTAATTATAAATTCAATATAAGTCTTAGGTGATGTGTCAATAAACATGTTAATGTATTTGAAGTATAATAAGTATAAAATAAATGTGTTTTAAATATATTTTTGCATAGGTTTGTTATTTACTTTATTTTTTACTAGGGAAGAAGCATCCGAATGAGTAAAGTGACTGATTAAACAGTCATTTACACTCTGAAACACTGGAATCTACAGAAGAGTTAAGAAATATTATTGGTCTAAATCTCTTATGTTTTTGTAGATACCAGTTTCTGAGTATATATATATATATATATATATATATATATATATATATATATATATAAAGCACTGGAAGAAGATTTTTTGGCGAGAACAGGCACCCAACAGAGAGACAAATCCACCACTATTATCAACTTCAGTAAGATGTTAGTCAATTTTAACCATTGCTTCTAAACCTCACATTGGGATTAATATATTATTTAGTTAAAAGTATTATTCTCATCATCAAAAGTAATTTCCTCTACCAGTGACAAATCTGAGTAACTTTTTATCCTTTTGTCTTTCTTCCTATAAAGTGACAAAGAAAGGAGAACATGTCACCATCATCAGTCCTTTATTTAGTTCACTGAAGAACATCAAGGGAAAGACCCTCAGACGTATCATAACAGGATAAATGTGGCTACAGGTAAAATTATTAATTGTAATTGTTTGTTTGATTTTGGTGTACCAATTAGCTTTTTTAAAGCTACAATTGTGTGATATGACGTGACGTAGCCAAGTATGGGGTCCCCATACTCGGAATTTGTGCTCTTCATTTCACCCATTCAAGTGCACACACACACACACACACACACACACACACACACACGCACACACACATTTTCACACTTTTCTGCGGCACCTAGGGAGCTATTGGGGACCATTTGTTCATGTTGTCTGAATGTTTTATAATGGCAAATGTTTGTAAAATTTAAATACGCTTTGTTTAATATTGTTTAAAGTAATGGTACAAATTAAATCTATCTTTTAAAGGTCTTATCAGCCCACTCCACCCCACCCCAGATTGACCAAGGATCCAGATGATTACTGGCAATTCGGTGGAGGATTGTTCTTTATCTGCTACACTGCACTGTCACTTCTGGTATGGATCCATTGACCTTTTGTTATGTGTGAGGTGTTTTGATTTTACTTAATTTAATAAAATTTAAAAGATTAGAATTTACATAATTTACTTAGAGTAGTTCACTTTAAAAATTAAAATTAGCCCATGATTTACTCACCCTCAAGCCATCCTAAGTGTATATGACTTTATTCTTTCAGACGAATACAATCAAGTTATATTAATGAACACCCTGACGCTTCCGAGCTTTATGATGGCAGTGGATTGCAACCATCAGATTGAAGCTCAAAAAAGTGCATCCATCCATCGTAAACAAACTCCACGCGGCTCCGGGTGAGTTTGTTTAAGAAAAATATCCAGATTTAAAACTTTATAAAGTAAAATAACTAGCTTCCGGCCAAACGCAGTCTACTTGCATATAAAGCGCAACTTGTGACGTCAGAAGTAGCGTAGTGCATCATGGTGTAGCGTAAATATCAACAGTACGTTGCATTACTCGCATAAGTTGCGCTTTACCCTTAAGTGAAATCCGTATGTTCGTTTGGCCGGAAGCTAGTTATTTTACTTTATAAAGTTTTAAATATGAATATATTTCTTACACAAACTCATGGCTTTGCTTCAGAAGGCCTTTATTAACCCCCCGGAGCCTGTGGAGTTCTTATATAATGGATGGATGCACTTTTTTGAGCTTCAATCTGATGGTTGAAATCCACTGCCATTATAAAACTTGTAAGCGTCAGGGTGTTTATTAATATAACTCTGATTGTATTCATCTGAAAGTCATATACACTTAGGATGGCTTGAGGGTGAATTAATCATGGGCTAATTTTAATTTTAAAGTGAACTACTCCTTTAATACAATGTGTAGTTAGGATTTTGAATTAAGCTTAATGTTTCTCTATCTCTACATATCAGAAATATACAGAGCCACATATTATCAGAAATTAGAGCTGCAGTTGTTGAAAGATTTTGATCTTGATTCAAATACCCACGCAATATTTTCCTAAATGACAACAATTTGTCTTAAACCTTTGTCAAGTAAGATCACAGTGAACATTTATATCTGCGTTGGCACTGTCAGTAGCCACTTACATGGACATTTTTTGTTTTGATCAGAATGAAATCATTCTGATTGATGAATCTGAACATAGTTTTTACATGAATGCTAAGTCATCGGATTGATGTGCATTTAAAAGTCACAAGCTTAAAATCTATTTTAATCTTTTGCCGTGCACACACTGCACGAATATGCAGATTCCTGCTGTTGTCACAAACTAACCATCCTCCGTTGTTTTAAAAAGCAGACTTAAATTCACTTATTTAGGTCCTGGAAATTTAAGAATCATCCACACATGTGATCACCTCAATTATTTTCCAAAGACAAAGAATAATATTTTTATATTTTTATGTTTAAAAGCAATCATAAATCATTACCAATCAAAATAATTAAAATACTTTAGTATGTATCATTTTGTCTCCCCATTCATTCTATCATGGACTGAGAAACTACCTAATATTAAAATGAAAAAGTCTTGAGACAATGTATTATTATTATTGTTGTTTATACATTTTTTTAATGGTTAACTTGGATCATTGAATGAATTGATGCTTTCAAACACATCGCATATTCATACTTTATAAACTGGTTTTATTAATACAAAATGAAATCAGAATAATCTGAATAAATAAACAGTAATTCTCTATTGATTTCCAAAATGCCCTTCCAGTGACATTCCAATACCATAACCATTCCAATTGAAGTTTTTTGCTGTTTTTGTTTTTTATCCTGAGTAAAAGTTGTTATTCTTTCATTAGGTGTTGTGACGTGTAAGTAACATGATTTCTCTAAAATCATAATCTCTAAAAACCCTCTTGTTTTGCAGAGGCTCTTAAGAAGACTGCACAGATCAACTGGCAAGAAACACAAATGACTGTCTGCAGTGTAAGCTGTACTGATAAATGTATAGTTGCTGCTTCTTCTAACTGTCACCTTTTACTTCCTGTTTAAAGATTTCAGTAAAGACTGGGTCAAATACAGGTTCAAAATATGTATTTTAACAATTAGGTATATAACTTTAAAGAGATACTCTTTAATCTGACATAAATCTGCTTCTTTAAATATTGTCTCTGGAATTTCAGAATATAGCATAATATGATGGGTAATTTCAATAAAATTGAAATTTGAAAAGATTTAAGTCTCATTGTGTGCTCTAATGCTTTAAAACTTGTTTGTGTGGTGTTGCTACTCATTTAGATGGAACCCAGATGATCCCTAGTTGGGCCAAATGCATGAGATTCCTAGTTGGGCCCCACCTAAAGCCCTGTGAAATCCTGCATAAAACTTAAATGAGTAAATTGCTGGGGCCAACATGGAACCCGTGGACAAACCCACTTACAGCCCGTATTTCAGCCCATGTAGTAACCTTGTAGTACCCACAAAAAAACTAAAGCTGGGACCAAGATGGGTCTTGTGCATGTAGCCCAGTTGGGGCCCACCTGTTTATAAGTGTCATCCTATATGAAATCCATGTGGGCAGTTGGCATGGGGCCATTATGGTACCCGTGGACAATCCCATACAGAGCCCATTTTTCAGCCCATTTTAAACCTACATGGGCCCCACATACAAATATTAGCAGCTGGGACCGAAATGGGTCTTGTGCATGTTGCCCACTTGGGTCCCGCCTAGTACCAAGTGCAATCCTACATGAAATCCACCTGGGCAATTAACACGGGGCCATTATATAACCCGCGGACAATCCCATACAGAGCCCATTTTTCAGCCCATTTCAAACCCACATGGGCCCCACATACAAATGTCAACTGGGTTAAAGCTGGGACCGAGATGGGTCTTGTGCATGTTGCCCACTTGGGTCCCACCTAGTACCAAGTCCAATCCTATATGAAATTCATCTGGGCAATTAACACAGGGCCATTATATAACCCGCGGACAATCCCATACAGAGCCCATTTTTCAGCCCATTTCAAACCCACATGGGCCCCAAATACAAATGTCAACTGGGTTAAAGTTGGACCGAGATGGGTCTTGTGCATGTTGCCCACTTGGGTCCCACTTAGTACCAAGTCCAATCATACATGAAATTCATCTGGGCAATTAACATGGGGCCATTATGTAACCCGCGGACAATCCTACATGGGGCCCATTTTTCAGCCCATTTCAAACCCATATGGGCCCCACATACAAATGTTGGCTGGGTATAGATGCAAATATTGCTGTTTTGTGCTTGTCCCACACCCAGACTTCTGATCTTCAATAATGAAAAAGAAGTATAAAAAAATGATTTATCTTTTTTATTTTAATATGACTGTATACAGTATCAGTAAAATAATCAAAACATAATTGGGGTATTTAAGGTCAGACAACTATTAATGTGATTTTATATACAGAGTTCAACACCCGCTCTTTTTCTGCAGTTTTTCCGCAGTTTTGCACAAACGCCTCACTACAGTCGATCCTCCGTTTCTCTGGCCGTTCTGTGTCTGCGCTCGCTGCGTCTCCTCTCCCCCTCCCTCTCCCTCTCAAACATGACACCGGCTCTGAGTGTGACCGGCTGATGATTGGCTGTTCTGCCTTAAGTCCCGCCTCTTTTGGTGTGTTAGATTTTTCCGTCAACTCGTGCTGAGGAGGCGGGAACTTATGGTTATGGTTATTTAAATCTCCCTTTTCCAGGTACTTTGAATGAGTGTTTATGCTTTCGAGGTTTTTTAAATAAACTTGATATGTGTTTGGGATTGGGAAGATGTTATGATATGTCGAGTGTTTTCGGTATTATATTTCGTTTTTTAGACTAAACAGCACAATACTTTATTTAAGTAGGCATTCTGTTTGTGCTGCGTGATTTAAAGAAAAGTGCGCACTTTGCTCACGCGATCATTCAGCATGGTGATCTGGTGTTTTCTCCAAAATAAAAACTCAAGGGTTTATTTCTTGCAAGTGAAGAAATTAGGACAAAAGTATTGTAATTTTCCTATTCTATAGCGTAATATAAAATTTACTTTTGAAATATTCATTTTCATTTATACAGCTTGCACACATTTATAGGCTATATGGATTTTCCATCTTAGGAATAATTATATAAATCATTATTATATTATTATAATAAATGTTTGGCATTCTAAAACACCAGTGATAATGTAATGTAGACTGAGACTCTATATCATAACTAAAAATAAGTTTGAGCCCTCTTTAGGTACAAGTCAATGCTTTTTCTTTGTTCAATGTGCACAGTTCATGGGTCGAAGCAGTTGAAGCTCTTAATTTTGAGCTCTCAGAGTGCACCAGATTGATGCATTTAAACTTAAAATGTAAAAAAAAATATACCCCCCTAGAGGGACAGAGGTCCACTCAACATAGTTTTACAAAATCCAATGGGAAACAACGATCATTTATTAACTTTACCCCAGCATAATGTTAATGCCAAATTTAAATGTCCTTGGACAAACTACATTTGTCCTGCCTAAGGAGGGGCCAACAAGACATTGTGCCCTCAGAGCTCTTAATCAGGGCCCTGACCACATCCATCCCCCGCACTTTTGAAAAGCTTGCTATGCCCCTGCATATAATGCTAGCTACCAATTCATAGCTAATCTGTAATACTAGCTTGGATTTTTTTACAAAATACTGCAGGATTGTCATTTCCACCACTGTCTTTTCCAACACATTCCTTCTTGGGTGGAAATGACAAAGCTGAGGTGTAAATGACAATCATGCTTACAACGTGCAATTCATAGATTGTGTGGCTACATATTTATATTTTATTTATTGAAATGTACAATGCTAATGTATTTATTCAAATATATATTTGTTGAAATGCCTTTTCATCTATTTTTAAGATGCCGTGGAAGTCAACTGCAGAAAGGTCTCAGTCCTATACCAAAACAGAACCAAACAAACTAATGACTAATGAGATTAATGATTTGTTAAATGGAATTGTCTGTTTCAGAAAGTTTCAAATAAATGTCTTCTGTTTTTCTACATGGACGTCCATTCATTGTCATTTCCACAACACCCAGTTATTTCCACCCCCTCATAACTTTTTAAAAAATATTTACAAAATTCTAATCACTCATTAAAAACTTCTGCATAGTTTATGAGATAATGGTCCACTTAATGTAATAACACAAGTAGTTATTTTTCTTAAATGTATCTAACCAATCCAATATTATATTTCAGGTTGTGGTGGATGTAAGCTTTGTGTTTGGGCCTCATGACAATTAATTGACTTAATCCACAAATCTATGGTAATTGCAATATAGGTATAAACTGGTAATACTATGTGTGAAAGTGGTCTTACACTGTTAAGAAATGATGTATATCATAATATTTTAAAATAATAATCAAATATTTACATGTGATGGAAATGACATTTGTTCAGTGCGGATCGGAAAATATGTAAAAAAAAAAAAAACACCAATTTGTCTTATAATGTAAGTGCGTTCTCTTATGGATCATTAAACTAGACTAGTTATATTTAACTGTTAGACTGTGACAATTTTGATTTGAACACTTTTTTCCCCCTCAAGTTCACAAGGCCAAAAGTGCTGGTAGTTGAAGAACCACCATATGGATTTTAATAAACTTTAATCAATCTAAGAAAATTAAACCACTTTCATAATCTGTCATGATGCAGTTTTTGATTGGACATCCCTCTGATTCAGTTCTTTCACCAAACTGCACTGACTAATTTAATTCAAGCCAAAGTCCACCCATCATTTGGATTCTATCATTTGTGAGTTTATAAAAAAAAGTGTCCTGTTCCACTTGACGTATTACACTCCGACATATTTTGTTTCATTCAAATTGATTTAGGCATTTGTGACATTTAAATAAATATTTGAGCCATGTCAACATTTGCGTCAAAATAAAACCGTAGCTTATCTTTAAATCTTATGTCAATTTGCTTTGCAGAATACCACCTGCTGCACTGTTTACTTTGGTGCTACTGTTGAATTCCATCACCTGATACAATCATTTTTAGCAAAATACATGTTTATGTATTTCTGGAAGTTAAGCCAACAATTTTTTTAAACAATATAACTTTCTATTCTAAACAATATGCTTTTATTTTTCATAAATAAAGGAAAATATATAATATAAATAGAGTCAATATAGTAAAGAACATATATTCAACTGATTTTGCAAAGTGGAAGTAACTATTTTTGGAAAATGTGCGAGACTTTAATAACTAGAAGAATAACGAAATGCAGTAAATGGTAAAGCTATTTGCACTACAAACCAGTTTGTTTTTGATTATGACCATTTAATTAACTTAAAACAAAATAGGAGATTTGCAATATCAAGCAGCATAACAGACTTATGTCCGGACTTATTAACGGGAAACATTTGTGTTATTTTAGTTTTTATTTTAGTTATTATATTTGTATTACTATTTTAAATTAGCTTACCCTTTTGGTAACACTTTACGGTAAGGGTACATGAATTATCATGAATTCATGTATAAATTCATGCATGAATTAGGCATTAATTCATGTATTAATATCTCTTGAATCATCAGGAACTAACACAAATTCAACCTTTTCATTAATGACTTCATGGATGAACAACACCTTAATTAAAACATCATAAAGGAATATACAAACATCCACATTACCTCACACATGCATACAGGCTAGAACAGTATATCAATTAATGTGAGAAATGTTTTTCTGAATTATGATCTGAGTTTCCAATCATGTTCATGTCTTCTTCATAGCCTGCAATGGACAGACCCCAAATTTGGCCAATCACAGCACATAGCACACGAATTCTGTTGACATTCAAATACAGTAGTCATCATTAACTAAGCATTATCTTTTAATGACTTCATCATGTACGTGGCCCCTCAACTAAAGTGTTGACTTCGTCCTTTAAAACACTGATGAACAATGTGCTTTTAATGGTGCCATAACTGTGAAATTGTTACGGTCCCAGATTCTACAGCCTCTCTCGCCGGCCAACCGAGATCGCCTTCGCCTGAGTTCTGATCCTCTCCTCGCACTACATTTCCCAGAGACCGCCTGATCGCTTCCAGCTGCAGCCCCTAATGACTCTCGTTACCTCGCCCGGCTGATGTCAATCATCCAGACTATTTAAACCACACTCCGAACAGCTCTCAGTGCGAAGTTTTGTTTGACGCAAGTGAACACTACCGAGCATTGAAAACCCCGGAAAGCCTGTATTGTTGCCGACCCGTTTGCCCCTGACTAAGCCTGTTATCTGCCTGTCCCGATCCTCAGCCTGGAACTCTGACTCTGTCTGCTATCCGCCTGTCCTGATTCTCTGCCTGGTACATCGACGCTGCATCATATCTGCCTGTCTCGACTCTCTGCCAGGTTCCAGACTTCGCTATAGCCCAGCCTGTTTCTACTGTGTCTGCCCTTGTCTGTCCCAGTGTGTTTCAGTATTGTGTTTCAATAAACCTCACGCTGCTCATGGATCGATCCCCGTCTGGTGATTCACAACAGAAAACTTCGCCACAACCGGATCCAGCAGCGATGTCCAACTGGTCGGCCGCCTACTCTGCCCAAGCTGATCAGATCGCAGCTCACCATCACCAGCTGAGTCATCTTACCTCGCTGATGGATGAGTTAGTCAAGGCGGTGCGCGATCTCCAAACCTCGTCCACAGAACCGCCTTCTCCACTAGCCGCTGCCGCCAATGTCAGCCCGTCACCAGCCCCGCCCACTGCTACTGCGCGTCTCGCGCTTCCGGAGAAGTTCGCCGGGGATCCTGACAAGTGTAGGGGCTTTATTCTCCAGTGTTCGTTGTTTATTGACCAACAGCCGGCCCTTTACGCGACTGACGCGGGAAAGATCGCGCTTGTCTGCTCTCTGTTGACGGGAAAGGCTTTAGAGTGGATAACAGCGGTTTGGAGACCCGATGGTTCAGCTTTTCCCTCTTTCGCGGCGTTTCTCCAACGCTTCAGAGACGTCTTTGAGCACACCAGAGAGGGAAAGAGCGCTGGCGAGCGTCTGCTGGAACTCACGCAGGGGAGATCTACTGCTGCTGAGTATGCCCTCGCGCTCCGTACCCTGGCCGCTCAGACCACCTGGAATGACGATACGCTCAAGACGATATTCCGCAAGGGTCTGAATCATGATCTTCAATCCGAGTTAGCCTGCCGGGACGAGGGCAGAGACTTTGATCAGTTTGTCAACCTGGCCATCCAGATTGATAACCTCATGAGAGCTCGCCGTATCCGCTGCTTGAACCGCCCCAGTCACCCGAGCCTCGACTCCCGTGCGCCTTGAGGAACCGGAACCGATGCAGGTGAATGCCTACCATTTACCAACAGAAGAGAGAGAGCGCCGGTTCCGGCTCCAGTTGTGCCTATACTGCGGCAAGGCGGGCCACCTGCGCAACTCCTGTCCAGCTAGACCGCGCCCGACTGCCCCACGTCCGGTGAGTTCAGGTCAAGTCACTCCTAACCATACTATGTCTGTGTTCGTGCCCGTCATTATGACCACTAATGGGAAGCGGATACACGCCAGAGCCCTGGTGGACTCTGGGGCCGCCGGTAACTTTATCTCAACTGACTTTGCCCATACGCACCGCATTCCTCTAATTCAGTGCTCTTCTCTCCTGACAGTCGAGGCCATAGACGGGAGGCCGTTAGGCACCGGACGCATCACTCACCACACCCAGGAACTCCAGCTTCCATGTATCGATTACCGGGCCCTGAATAATATCACTGTGAAGTTTCGCTACCCGCTCCCTCTGGTACCCGCCGCCCTGGAACTCCTACGCACTGCAAACTACTTCACCAAGCTCGACCTGCGCTGCGCATACAACCTTATTCGCATCAGAGAGGGGGACGAGTGGAAGACGGCCTTCTCTACCAACACGGGGCACTATGAATATCTGGTTATGCCGTTCGGCCTGGCAAACAGCCCCTCCGTGTTCCAGTCGTTCATTAATGACGTCTTCAGAGATATGCTCCACCATACGGTAATAGTCTACATCGACGACATCTTGGTTTTCTCTGACACCCTCTCGGACCATGTTCAGCACGTTCGGGCCGTGCTCCAACGACTCATCCAACACCACCTATAGGCCAAGCTGGAGAAGTGCGAGTTCCACCAAACCTCCATTTCGTTCTTGGGGTATGTCATCAGCCCCGATGGGGTCGCTATGGATGAAAGTAAGGTCAGGGCGGTTCGTGACTGGCCTCGACCCAGGACGCTGAAGGAACTCCAGCGCTTCCTTGGGTTCGCTAATTTTTATCGCCGGTTCATCCGGAACTTCAGTGCTGTGGCTCACCCTCTCACCTCCCTGGTCAAGAAGGGAACCCAACGTCTCCCGTGGAATGACCGTGCCACCCAGGCCTTTGACTCACTCAAGCAGCGTTTCACCACGGTGCCCATCCTGCATCATCCTGACCCCGGGGAGCCGTTCGTTGTAGAGGTGGATGCATCTAACACCGCCCTAGGGGCCATCCTCTCTCAACGTCAGGGTTCACCCCCCAAGCTGTACCCCTGCGCCTTTTACTCCCGCAAGCTGAGTACCGCCGAGAGAAATTATGATGTGGGTGACCGGGAGCTCCTTGCCATGAAGGCCGCTTTCGAGGAGTGGCGGCACTGGCTCGAGGGCGCCCTCCATCCCTTCGTCGTCTTCACAGACCACAAGAACCTGGAGTACTTACGTACCGCTAAGAGGCTGAACCCCAGGCAGGCTCGCTGGGCGCTCTTCTTCACCCGTTTCCAATTCACCGTCACGTACCGCCCAGGTTCAAAGAATACGAAGGTCGATGCCCTGTCACGTCAAGACGATTTTGAACGCACACCCCAAGACCCCACGACAGTGTTCGCGCCCAACCTCGTGGTCGCCCCCATTCAGTGGGACATCGACACCGAGATTGAACAGAACAACTCCCGCACAGAGGTCCCCCCAGGCTGCCCACCCGATCGTGTCTTTGTCCCTGAGACTCTTCGGAACCGAGTCATGGAGCTGGTGCACGCCCATCCAAGTTCAGGGCACCCTGGAATCACGGCTGAGATATTAATGCATAAATTAATGCCTAATTCATGCATGAATTTGTACATGAATTCATGATAATTCATGTACCCTTACCGTAAAGTGTTACCATACTTTTTTATACAACAGTTTTTTTCTGGTTCTCAGATCTGATTGGCTGAGAGCCTTTTCCACCCAGTAACAGCACGCTAACCTTTTCACTATTTGTATCATTCCGCTTGTGGCGACTTTCATGGCGGTCGAGGCAATTCCACCATTTAAAAAAAAAATACTACTGTTGTTGTGTCACAAAATGAATTTTTTGTTTTTTTTGTTTAGGCAAGAATGTAGTTATTTAGACCTTAAATATGTGACTTATATATATATATATATATATATATATATATAATCATAATGCCTATTTTACAATCTGCGAGCTCCAGGACGTCAGCGGCCGTTCAGCGCTCATGTACGAGCAGAGAACAGCGTCATCTCGGCCAGTCCTTCCGGAATTTGCCGCTGGCACTTATTATGTACATAGTGGTTAACCTTTTCACACGTACGTTTAAAATATTCTGGTTGACCCCCAAGCGATTTTTTCAAGGCGACCATAATTTAGAACATATCACTTTATTGTTTCCATGGTGACGCCTCATTGCTTGTCACGTGACACACCGCAGCCACAATAGCACTGAATGACTGATGATCTGCTTTTATTTCATTTTTCCTTTTTTATTCAAATATTCACAAATTTGTTCGCTATAGCATGAAATATATGATATTCCGATTGTCAAATGTGCAAGTGGATGTGTTTTGTTCTTTAAACACCTTTATAATGATCGCATTAGTTGAGCTTTATGTGCGATGGGCGCCACCATGTTAGTTTTTGCCGCAGTTCCGTTCTGTTGGATTTACAACACATGAATTCATCCGCTTCTCCCGAAATACATGAAAGTAAGTGGCCGGTGAACATTTAATTTAAATGATAATTATTATCATAATCAGATTAGGCTATCTTTGCAACAAACACAGAAGAGACAAGCATTATTTTTGGGAATCTTTGCCTGTCCTTCGGTTTGTTTAATAATAATAATAATGTGGCGAGGGGGGCGTGGTTCAGTGAGGTCTGTAGCGAGAGAGAGAGGGAGGAAGGAACGAGCGGTAAGTAAGTAGGCCAAGTGCAAATGACGAACACCTGTGTCTGATTGCAGTAATTGGCGTGAAGAGGCCGCATATAAAGCGTCCTGGGACGAGGGAGTGAGAGAGAGAAGGACTCGGGACTCCTACACCACAAATGGAAAGAGTGATCGCCTAAAGTGAACTGAGAGCTGATACAGCGAGAAGAGTGATTGCCTAAAGTGGATTGAGAGCTGATTCAGCGGGAAGAGTGTTTTGTGATAAGAATTGTTATTGTTGCTGTAGCGAGGCTATGGTGAATGCGCTCTGTGCGCGACTTTTGTTTACCTTTTGTTTTGAGCAAATAAAAGTACGGGTCCCAGTCACGCCGACCCATTCTTCCTTCCTAAGCCTTGAACTTCATCACACATAACTTCTACAACTACAATGGATTATTAGTCATTGTCGAAATAAAGTGAACATGCAGAGTTTTGCGTTTAAAGGCATGTAAAGGGAACCACACAGAGAAGATAGAGTTAAAATGCTTCAGATGTGCTTGCCCTCATGAGCGCTATTGAACATCTGAACACAAACAATGATCAAATGCACATTGAAGGATCTTCTTTTGTCTGTTCTCCAAAATGTAATCAAATGTATATTTCTACAGCTGCGTACGTGTAAACTGTGTCTAAGCAAAAGCGTTCGTTTTCAAAACAAACAGACCGCCGCCACTGCGCAGTACAGGTTGGCAGGTGTTCATTTCATACTCTGTGAACAATTGTTGCTTGTTTAACCCTCTACCGCATGGTGTTGCCATATGGCAACATACTCTTTGTGTTCATTTCAAAACATTCGAAAACATTCTAATGTTTTTTTGTTGGAATGAGAAGACCTTAGTTTAGCCAATGATGTGCTTTGGTTGAGTCACATGACATGCAATTTCTTTCTGTGGCGCGATTTTTGACAGACTGCCGTCTCTTGTCGGTAGTTGCTGAAAGCAATCTAGAATGTCAGTAACAAACAAGGACCATCCCATATCACATACACAAAAAAAAAAATCAAAACATCACCTCAGTTAAGTTATGATGACATATTCACCAAAAAAAAAAGTTTTTATGAAATCAGTTTTTGGTAAATCGATCAAATGTCTGTGTTGCCAAGCGGCAACACTGTGCAATAGTGGAATGACATTATTGCAATAGTTTAGCTAGCTAGACAGGTCAGCTGCAATCTGTTAAACTGTAGCAATAACAATGTTACGCTGTGGTTTTGTGCCCTGTCTTGTTCTATGGTTCCCTGTCTTGTCTATTAGTTATCCCAGGTGTTTCTGATTTCCCACGCCCCCTTGTTTAGCTTGTTTGTCCCTGATTATTTAAGCCCTGTGTTTCAGTCTTGTCTTTGTGAGTTCTTGTCTATTGTTTAACGTGATGTTGGTTGTTCCTGTTCCCGAGCCCTCTATCCAGTCTTGCTTGTTGTAAAGTTTGTAGTTTGTTTATTAAAGCGTGTGCTGCAGTTGGATCCTGCCTCATCTTTACTTCAACCGCACCTCGTTACAGAAGAACTCACCAGATCGTGATCCAGCAGCCATGCCTTTCTGGAGTCCAGTCGACGTCCAGATTCTCCGTCTTCGCCAGGAGAATCGCGCCATCGGGATTATGTCACTGCGGTCAAGTGGGCCGCACGTTGAAAATACACGGTCAAGCCAGCCGCACATTTTTTTTAGTATTAGCGCGTCTAATTGTGTACTTACGGTATGGGTGCTGGAAGAGGTAAAAATTGATTTTTAGACTCTATTTTTTGCTGTTTTGCATCTTATTAGGACACAATTAATACAATTTCATGATTTTTAAAAAAGAACAATTCTTATTTTATTTTTTATTATTTTAATGTTTGTAAGCCTATAAATGATTTACATTAATTATTACATAATTTATTCATGTTCATATTAATGTTAATTGTCATACATTATTATTTTTTTTTACATTTTTATTGTTAATTTTAATGTTTTTATACATATTATACATTAATTATTATACTTTATTTATGCATGTTTATGAAATGAAATATTAATGTTAATTATCATACATTTATTTTGCAATTTTATTGTTGATTTTAATGTTTGTATATAAAGCATACATTAATTATTATACATCATGTATTAATGTTTATTTATTATTTACTTACATTTTTCATGTTAATGTAAATGACAAATATGATGCAACAGGCTTTTGGTGGCTTTTAATTCTGTCAATTATAATTGAATTGCATTCATGAGCAATAAAAACCTTATCTATGAGATATACATTCATACCTAATGTAAGAAATATTGTACTAAAACACACACACACACACACACACACACACACACACACACACACACACACACACACACACACACTATATATATATATATATATATATATACATTTTCATGATGTCCCATTTTCAAACACTCATATGAGTAAACCTGACTACTACTGTATTTATTTTCGAGTCATTTTACTAGTTTTGTAGAAAAGTAAAGGCAAACTCAACTTAAACATCTAAGTGCCTTCTAGCACTCACCCCATGTCCCGTGTTCAAACACTCATAAAAATCTTTCTATTATAGGTTTGCTCATTATATCAATATATTCCTGTTCCCAGTGACCCTGGCTATTACTGTTATCATTTTCCTATAATTTTACTGTATAGTTTTGAAGAAAAGTAAAGGCAAACTGACCCAATCATCTAAGTGCATTCTAGCCCTTACACCATGTCTCATTTTCAAACACTCATAAAAAGTGTTCGTTAATCGGTTTGCTCATTATTTCAATATATTCCTGTTCTGAGTGACCCTGGCTATTACTGTTATCATGTTCATATAATTTTACTGTATAGGTTTGGAGAAAAGTAAAGACAAACTCACCCAATCATTAAAGTGCATTTTATCACTTACACCATGTCCCATTTTCAAACACTCTTAAAAAGTGTTCCTTCATAGGTTTGCCCATTCTTTTAATATATTCTTATTTAGAATGACCCTGACTATTAATGTATTTATTTTCAAGTCATTTTACTGCATAGTTTTGGAGAAAAGTAAAGGCAAACTCACCCCAAACATCTAAGTGCATTCTAGCACTTACCCAATGTCCCATTTTCAAACACTCATAAAAAGTGTTTCTTCATAGGTTTGCCCATTCTTTCAATATATTCCTACTGAGATTGACCCTGACTATTACTGTATTTATTTTCAAGTCATTTTACTGCTTAGTTTGGGAGAAAGGTAAAGGCAAACACACCCCAAACATCGAAGTGCATTTTATCACTTACACAATGTCCCATGTTAAAACACTCGTAAAAATCTTTCTATTATAGGTTTGCTCATTATTTCAATATATTCATGTTTTTAGTCACCCTGGCTATTGCTGTTATCATTTTCATATAATTTTACTGTATAGTTTTGGAGAAAACTAAAGGCAAACTCACCTTAAACATCAAAGTGCATTTTATCACTTACATCATGTCCCATGTTCAAACACTCATAACCATCTTTCTATTATAGGTTTGCTCATTATTTCAATATATTTCTGTTCTGAGTAACCCTGACTATTACTGTATTTATTTTCAAGTCATTTTACTATATAGTTTTGAAGAAAAGTAAAGGCAAACTCACCCCAAACATCAAAGTGCATTCTAGCACTTACACCATGTCTCATTTTCAAACACTCATAAAAAGTGTTCCTTCATAGGTTCACTCAATATTTTAATATATTCCTATTTAGAGTGACCCTGACTATTACTGTATTTATTTTCAGTCATTTTACTGTATAGTTTTTGAGAAAAGTAAAGACAAACTCACCCAATCATTAAAGTGCATTTTATCACTTACACCATGTCCCATTTTCAAACACTCATAAAAATCTTTCTATTATAGGTTTGCTCATTATTTCAATATATTTCTGTTCTGAGTGACCCTGGCTATTACTGTTATCATTTTCATATCATTTTACTGTATAGTTTTGGAGAAAAGTAAAGACAAGCTCAGCCAGTCATTAAAGTGCATGTTAGCACTCACACCATGTCCCATTTTCAAACAATCTTAAAAAGTGTTCCTTCATAGGTTTGCTCATTCTTTTAATATATTCCTATTCAGAGTGACCCTGACTTTTACTGTATTTATTTTCCAAGTCATTTTACTGTATAGTTTTGGAGAAAAGTAAAGACAAACTCACCCAATCATTAAAGTGCATTTTAGCACTTACATCATGTCCCATTTCCCCACTCTTAAAAAGTGTTCCTTCATAGGTTTGCTCGTTATTTCAATAAATTACTGTTCAGAGTGACCCTGACTATTACTGTATCTATTTTCACATCATTTTACTGTATAGTTTTGGAGTAAAGGCAAACTCACCCCAAACATCAAAGTGCATTCTATCACTTACACCATGTCGCAAATTCAAACACTCATAAACAGTGTTCCTTCATAGGTTTGCTCATTATTTCAATATATTCCTGTTCTGAATGACCCTGGCTATTACTGTTATCATGTTCATATCATTTTACTGTATAGTTTTGGAGAAAAGTAAAGTCAAACTCACCCAATCATTAGTGCATTTTAGCACTTACACCATGTCCCATTTTCAAATACTCTTAAAAAGTGTTCCCTCATAGGTTTGCTCATTATTTCAATAAATTCCTGTTCAGAGTGACCCTTACTATTACTGTATTCATTTTCATATCATTTTACTGTATAGTTTTGGAGAAAAGTAAAGGCAAACTCACCCCAAACATCAAAGTGCATTATAGCAATTACACCATGTTTCCCATTTAAGCCCACCGGCAACTATAGTTGCCGCAGTGTATAGTTGTCATTTTCCTTTTTTAAGATTTTTTTTAGATGTTATCCATGTTTTATTTCTCAATGACATGGAAGCAAACAACCAAATAAAGGATAAAAAAAGGTATTTATTTCCTTCCTGTCACATGAGGCCGTCAACTTCTTACCTCTTCTTCCAAGAAACGTGAAGGCACACCATCCCAAAGAAAGGTAATTATACACACACACACACACACACACACACACACACACACACACACACACACACACACACACACACACACACACACACACACACACACACACACACACACACACACACATAATCATGAAGGTCTCTAGAATCATCCAAACAAAACAAATCTTACAAGAGATCTATAGTTTTTAAAAAGTCCAGGCGGCAACTATAGTTGCTGGTCGGCAAATGCCTTTTAAGTACATATATTATGGGGAAATGGGGTATACTGTGTTAATAGGTTAATAAATCAATGTTATTGGTCTTGTTTAGTGCTTTTTGCTTTCATAATGACCTATTGACTGGATTGGCATCTGATCAAAGAAGTGGTGGTGGGCATACTACAGTTCTTTGTCTTTTGAACCTCCGTCAAGGCGACCAGGCCATTGGGACCTATTTTCAGGACTTTTGTGGACTCAGCCATCAGGTAGATTTTAATGACGTGGTTCTAAAGGACATTTTTCATTTTATGCTGAATGAACCGGTGCGGTCTCGATTACCAGCCCAATACATTGACTATGCCTTGTTGCTGAGTGGTTCCTCATTGAACGCTGCAATTCCACAGTACCCACCAAGCCTGAGCTTCTTCACGTTATGTCGACGGAGCCTGAGATTCTTCAAATCATGTCTGCCGAGCCTGCGTTCCTTCATGTCATGCCTGACCAGCCTGATCTTCACGTCATGCCTGACCAGCCTGATCTTCACGTCATGTCTGACCAGCCTGATCTTCACGTCATGTCTGACCAGCCTGATCTTCACGTCATGTCTGACCAGCCTGATCTTTACGTCATGCCTGATCTGAGAGACTGCTCACGTCAGTCCTGTTGAACGCCACCGTTCCAGAGTCTCGTCCCGAGATGGCCACTGCCGCCGTTCCAGAGTTTCATCCCGAGATGGCAGCCGCCGCCATTCCAGAGTCTCGTCCCGAGATGGCCGCCGCCGCCATTACAGAGTCTCATCCCCAGATGGCCACCGCCGCCGTTCCAGAGTCTCGTCCCGAGATGGCCACTGGCGCCATTTCAGAGTCTCATCCCGAGATGGCCACTGCCGCCGTTCCAGAGTTTCATCCCGAGATGGCCGCCGTCGCTGCTCCAGAGTCTCGTACCGAGATGGCCACTGCCGCCGTTCCAGAGTCTCATCCCGAGATGACAGCCGCCCCCATTCCAGAGTCTCGTCCCGAGATGGCCGCCGCCACCATTACAGAGTCTCATCCCGAGATGGCCACCGCCGCCGTTCCAGAGTCTCGTCCCGAGATGGCCACTGCCGCTGTTTCAGAGTCTGATCCCGAGATGGCCGCCGTCGCCATTCCAGAGTCTCGTCCCGAAATGGCCGCTGCCGCCATTCTAGAGTCTCGTGCCGAGATGGCCGCCGCAGCCGATCCAGAGTCTCGTCTCGAGATGGCCGCCGTTCCAGAGTCTCGTCCCGAGATGGCCACTGTTCCAGAGTCTCGCCCCGAGATGGCCGCCGCCTAGGCCTACTGTCAGGACTACAATATTTACTTCTTTATGGCGTCTGCCAGAGAATAGATATGCAGTTATGTTGTACTTTGTTTATTGATTTTTGTGTAATCATGTTTAATCATTAATTCCAGGGGGAGTTTCAATTTATATATTTTTTAAATTTTGATGTGCATATTCAGTTTTGCCATCACGGGAATAAATTAAATTTGAAAATATCTTCAAATAGAAAACAGGTATTTTAAATTAATATTATTGTTTTTGATCATTTTTGATTAGATGAATGCAGCCTTGGTGAGCATAAGAGACTTTTGAAAACATTAAAACAAATCTTACAGACTTCACACTTTTGATCAATAATGAATATATTGCTAGATATAGTCAAGTGTATATAGAATGTTTTAATATTCTGTATACAACCACCAGTAGCAAGGGTCACTCTGAACAGGAATCTAATGAAAGAATGAGCAAACCTATAATGGAAATATTTTTATGAGTGTTTGAAAATGGGACATGGTGCAAGTGCTAGAATGCACTGATATTTAAGGTGAGTTTGCCTTTACTTTTCTCCAAAACTATGCGGTAAAATGACTTGAAAATGAATACAGTAATAGTCAGGGTCATTCTAAATAAGAATATATTAAAATAATTGGCAAACCTATGAAGGAACACTTTTTATGAGTGTTTGAAAATGGGACATGGTGTAAGTGCTAGAATGCACTTAGATGTTTGGGGTGAGTTTGCCATTACTTTTCTCCAAAACTATACAGTAAAATGACATGAAAATAGATACAGTAATAGTCAGGGTCACTCTGAACAGGAATCTAGCGAAATAATGAGCAAACCTATGAAGGAACACTTTTTAAGAGTGTTTGAAAATGGGACATGATGTAAGTGCTAAAATGCACTTTAATGATTGGGTGAGTTTGTCTTTACTTTTCTCCAAAACTATACAGTAAAATGATATGAAAATGATAACAGTAATAGCCAGGATCGCTCAGAACAGGAATATATTTAAATAATGAGCAAACCTATAAAATAAAGATTTTTATGAGTGTTTGAACATGGGACACGGTGTAAGTGATAGAATGCACTTTAATGATTGGGTGAGTTTGCCTTTACTTTTCTCCAAAACTATACAGTAAAATGACATCAAAATATATACAGTAATAGTCAGGGTCACTCTGAACAGGAATTTATTGAAATAACGAACAAACCTATGAAGGAACACTTTTTAAGAGTGTTTGAAAATGGGACATGGTATAAGTGCTAAAATGCACTTTAATGATTGTGTTTGTCTTTACTTTTCTCCAAAACTATACAGTAAAATGACTTGGAAAATAAATACAGTAAAAGTCAGGGTCACTTTGAAAAGGAATATATTAAAAGAATGAGCAAACCTATGAAGGAACACTTTTTAAGAGTGTTTGAAAATGGGACATGGTGTAAGTGCTAACATGCACTTTAATGATTGGGTGAGTTTGCCTTTACTTTTCTCCAAAACTATACAGTAAAATGATATGAAAATGAATACAGTAATAGTCAGGGTCACTCGGAACAGGAATTCATTGAAATAATGAGCAAACCTATGAAGGAACACTTTTTAAGAGTGTTTGAAAATGGGACATGGTGTAAGTGCTAACATGCACTTTAATGATTGGGTGAGTTTGTCTTTACTTTTCTCCAAAACTATACAGTAAAATGATATGAAAATGATAACAATAATAGGCAGGGTCACTCAGAACAGAAATATATTGAAATAATGAGCAAACCTATAATAGAAAGATTTTTATGAGTGTTTGAAAATGGGACATGGTGTAAGTGATAGAATGCACTTTGATGTTAGGGGTGAGTTTGCCTTTACTTTTCTCCAAAACTATACAGTAAAATGACTTGAAATAAATACAGTAATAGTCAGGGTCACTCTAAATAGGAATATATTAAAAGAATGAGTAAACCTATGAAGGAACAGTTTTCATGAGTGTTTGAAAATGAGACATGGTTTAAGTGCTAAAATGCACTTTGATGTTTAAGGTGTTTGCCTTTACTTTTCTCCAAAACTATATAGTAAAATGACATGAAAATAGACACAATAATAGTCAGGGTTACTCTGAATAGGAATATATTAAAAGAATGGGCAAACCTATAATAGAAATATTTTTTGCAAGTGTTTGAACATGGGACATGGTGTTAAGTGATAGAATGCACTTTGATGTTTGGGGTGAGTTTGCCTTTACCTTTATCCCAAACTAAGCAGTAAAATGACTTGAAAATAAATACAGTAATAGTCAGGGTCAATCTAAATAGGAATATATTGAAAGAATGGGCAAACCTATGAAGAAACACTTTTTATGAGTGTTTGAAAATGGGACATGATGTAAGTGCTAGAATGCACTTTGATGTTTAAGGTGAGTTTGCCTTTACCTTTCTCCAAAACTGTACAGTAAAATGACTTTAAAATAAATACAGCAATAGTCAGGGTAACTCTGAATAGGAATATATTACAAGAATGAGCAAACCTATGAAGAAACACTTTTTATGAGTGTTTGAAAATGGGACATGGTGTAAGTGCTTGAATGCACTTAGACGTTTGGGGTGAGTTTGCCTTTACTTTTCTCCTAAACTATGCAGTAAAATGACTTGAAAATTAATACAGTAATAGTCAGGGTTACTCTGAATAGGAATATATTAAAAGAATGAGCAAACCTATGAAGGAACACTTTTTATGATTGTTTGAAAATGGGACATGGTATAAGTGATAAAATGCACTGATGTTTAAGGTGAGTTTGCCTTTACTTTTCATAAAAACTGTAAAGTAAAATTATATGAAAATGATAACAGTAATAGTCAGGGTCACTCTGAATAGTAATATATTAAAAGGATGAGCAAACCTACGGAGGAACATTTTTTTATGGGTGTTTTAAAATGGGACATGGTGTAAGTGATAAAATGCACTTTGATGTTTAAGGTGAGTTTGCCTTTACTTTTCTCCAAAACTATACCGTAAAATGACATGAAAATAGATACAGTAATAGTCAGGGTCACTCTGAACAGGAATTTTTTTAAATAATGAGCAAACCTATAATAGAAAGATTTTTATGAGTGTTTGAACACGGGACATGGGGTAAGTGCTAAAAGGCACTTAGATGTTTAAGTTGAGTTTGCCTTTACTTTTCTACAAAACTAGTAAAATGACTTGAAAATAAATACAGTAGTAGTCAGGTTTACTCATATGAGTGTTTGAAAATGGGGCATCATGTAAGTGCTAGAAGGTAAAGTAAAAAAAAAAACCTATATATATGTAACGTAGCAGCAGGGATGAAGCGGAGAGTGAATCCAATTACAAAGCACTTTAATAACAGAATATCCAGGGATAACACGGAATAAGAAACTAGGCAAAAACACGGGATAAGGTACAAGGCACACGGAACAAGGAACTGGGAAAACTAACATCAAGCAACGACCGACAAACACCAACTGAAGAACAAGGGGTATAAATACACAGACAAACAAGCTTAACAAGATGACAAGGGGGCGTGTCTAATCAGAAACACCTGGGGAGACTAATCAACAGAACGGGGAACAGCAAAACATGTAAAGACAGAGAAACACATGACAGACAAGAACAAGGAACAAAACAAAAAACCCACATCGTGACAATATATATATATATATATATATATAGTGTGTGTGTGTGTATTTTTTTTTTAATTTTTTTTAGTATAATATTTCATACATTAGGTATAAATGTATATTTCATAGATCAGGTTTTTATTGCTCATAAATGCAATTCAATTATAATTGACAGAATTAAAAGCCACCAAAAGCCTGTTGTATCATATTTGTCATTTACATTAACATGAAAAATGTAAGTAAATAATAAACAAACATTAATACATGATGTATAATAATTAATGTATGCTTTATATATAAACATTAAAATCAACAATAAAAATGCAAAATAAATGTATGATAATTAACATTAATATTTCATTTCATTAACATGCATAAAGTATAATAATTTATGTATAATATGTATAAAAACATTAAAATTAACAATAAAAATGTAAAAAAAAAATTACCTGCGCTTCACGTCAGCCCGGTCTCGCCCGCGCCCGCGCTTCACTTCACCTCTGCCGAGACCACGCTCCACAAGCCCGCGCTTCACGTCTGCTCAGCCGAACCCGCGTTTCACTTCAGCTCTGCCGAGACCACGCTCCACAAGCCCGCGCTTCACGTCTGCTCAGCCGAACCCGTGTTTCACTCCAGCCCTGCCGAGACCGCGCTCCACAAGCCCGCGCTTCACGAGTCAAGTGAGTCAAGTACCGAGTCAAGTGAGTCAAGTGCCGAGTCAAGTGCCGAATCAAGTGAGTCAAGTGCCGAGTCAAGTGAGTCAAGTGAATCAAGTGCCGAGTCAAGTGAGTCAAGTGCCGAATCAAGGGAGTCAAGTGAGTCAAGTGCCGAGTCAAGTGAGTCAAGTGCCGAATCAAGTGAGTCAAGTGAATCAAGTGCCGAGTCAAGTGAATCAAGTGCCGAGTCAAGTGAATCAAGTGCCGAGTCAAGTGAGTCAAGTGCCGAGTCAAGTGAATCAAGTGCTGAGTCAAGTGAGTCAAGTGCCGAATCAAGTGAGTCAAGTGCGTCCAGTGCTGAATCAAACCAAGTGAGTGAATCTAGCCAAGTGAGAGTATCTAGCCCAGTGACTCGCCGTCGCAGGAAGAGGAGAAGGAGGACTCGTTCGGCTCACCAGGCTCCGGTGAGCGTAACCAGACTCCTCGCCCTGCCGGCCCCGCCTCTGCGCCTCACCCTGCCGGCCCCGCCTCTGCGCCTCATCTTGCCTGTGTCCTTCAAGCTCTGGGAGGTCATTCTTGAACCCAGTTACAGCCCGGAGGTTCCTCCCGTGGATTTCCCCAAGTATTTTTTGGGGGGGGGGGCAGTAGGTACCCTGAGAGGGCCATGGAGGCAGCGCTGACATGGACCTTGTCGGTGCTATCTTCACCTGAGCCTCCTATGCCCTGGTCCCCTGCCAAGTGTGCTCCGCCCTGGTCCCCTGCCAAGTGTGCTCCGCCCTGGTCCCCTTCCAAGCAGGCTCCGCCCTGGCCGCCATCTTGTCCTGCTCCGCCCTGGCCGCCGTCACGTCCTGCTCCGCCCTGGCCGCCGTCACGTCCTGCTCCGCCCTGGCCGCCATCTCGCCCTGCTCCGCCCTGGCCGCCGTCACGTCCTGCTTCGCCCTGGCCGCCATCTCGCCCTGCTCCGCCCTGGCCGCCGTCACGTCCTGCTTCGCCCTGGCCGCCGGCATGCCCTGCTCCGCCCTGGTCACCCATGCTCCACGGCCCAGGCTCGCCTTGCCCGTGTCCTGGTCCCGGTTCCCAGTGCGGGCCTGGCCCCCCGTCCCTCCCCCAGGACCGCCCTCCGGAACTTTTTTGCTTGTTTTGATGGGCGTCGGGAGCCGCCCATAGCTATGTTACGATGTGGTTTTGTCCCCTGTCTTGTTCTATGGTTCCCTGTCTTGTCTATTAGTTATCCCAGGTGTTTCTGATTTCCCACGCCCCCTTGTTTAGCTCGTTTGTCCCTGGTTATTTAAGCCCTGTGTTTCAGTCTTGTCTTTGTGAGTTCTTGTCTATTGTTTAACGTGATGTTGGTTGTTCCTGTTCCCGAGCCCTGTATCCAGTCTTGCTTGTTGTAAAGTTTGTAGTTTGTTAATTAAAGCGTGTGCTGCAGTTGGATCCTGCCTCATCTTTACTTCAACCGCACCTCGTTACAAACAACATTAATGCTAGTGATATAATGTTGATTAGTCATAGGTTAAGGACTGCCAATATGGAAAGCTGTTTGAACTTTTATTCATTTCCAGGATATGAATTCTTGATATCTATAATTGTATTTTCACTAAAATGTCACCATAGGCTGCCATTCAAAATCAATTGTTGATATCAATAATTGATTTCTTATTAGTAGAAATATAATTTTGATATCAATCATTTCTTTGTTAGTAAATATGTGAATTCCTGATATCAATAATTCAAATGTCACTAGTTGAAATGTCTATTCTTGATATCAACAATTGAATTGCTACCAGTAAAAAAATAATTTTTGATATCTGAAAATCTGATATCAATATTATTTTAGATATCTAAAATGTCTAAAATTCTTACTAGTAACAATCACATTCATGATATCAGAAATTAACATTGTCACTAGTGAAAATTTAATTATTGATATCAAAAATTGCCATTGTTATAGAAGAAATCTAATTCCTTATATCAATAACTATCATTTTACCTAGTAAAAATGTGATTGTTGATATTAAGAATTAGTGTCCTGGAAATGAATAAAAGTTAAAACGGCTTGTCATACTGCCAATGCATTTGTAGGCTATTACGGAAAAAAATCTAATTTAAATGGCTTTTTTTTTTTTCTAAAAAAATGCCACTGTTGTACGTTGTTGCCGTATGGCCACATATCATAAAGGACCTTAAAATGTAAAAAAAATCTAAATAATTTTTTTACAGCACTTCAAGCCATTCTAAGAAAATAAAAAGAGTCAAATATTTTTTTCTATAGGTCTATCATAATGCGTGCGGTAGAGGGTTAATGTATAAATTGATGTAGGCTATATGTCCAAAAAACTGGTAATGTCATACTTTGCAGTAATGGTATTGTGGCAAAATAATCTGTTTGGTTGTAAAATGTATTACCTCAATTATACAGGGACGCAAGGACCCATCCTTCTTTTTCACAAAGAAAAACCCTGCGCCGGCAGGAGAGGAGGAGGGAACAATAGTACCCGCATTAAGAGCCTCAGAGAGATAATCCTCAAGAGCCTTACGCTCAGGAATCGACAAGGAATATAGTCTACCCCGGGGTGGCATGGTACCGGGAAGGAGCTCGATGTTACAATCATACGGACGGTGAGGGGGAAGAGAAGTGGCCCGGGCACGACTGAAAACCGCTCGCAGATCGTGATACGTCTCCGGGACTCCAGACAAGTCACCTGGCTCCTCCTGAAACACAGAGACAGAAGAAACAGGAGGAATGGCAGAGACAAGACATTTAACATGACAAGACAGGTTCCATGATAAAATCGTTCCCTTAGACCAGTCTATATGGGGACTATGTTGGACCAACCAGGGATGGCCTAAGACAATGGGTGAAAATGGCAAACAGAAAACTAAAAAGGAAATGGTCTCGCGATGATTTCCAGAGACCGTGAGTGACAGGGGAACAGTCTCACAGCTGACTCTAGGAAGGGAACTACCATCTAGGGCAAAAAGGGGAGTGGCCTCCTTACGATCTATGAGGGGAATACCTTGCTCGCGGGCCCAGGTCTCGTCAACGAAATTCCCCTCGGCCCCAGAGTCTATCATGGCGTTGGTAGAAACTGTGAGACCCTGCCAGTGCAGATGAACAGGAATAACAGTGTTGACACGACGAGAAGGGATCAGAGAAGTTGCGCTCGCCAGCAACCCTCCTATCACTGGCGAGCGTTGGCTTTTACTTGACACGTTGAAACAAAGTGCTTGTCGGAGCCACAGTAGAGACAGAGTCGATTTAAAATTCTCCGTTCTCGTTCCTTGGAGGAAATACGTAAACCCCCCAGCTGCATAGGTTCGGTAGCCACCTCCACGGCAGTTGAAGATGGAGATGAGGTAGAGAGGGATGCGAGAGAACCAGCGTCAGCACCCCTCACTCGTCGCTGCAGATCAAAACGCTTCTCAATACGGATAGCAAGGTCGATGAGAGGATCAAGACGACTAGGAACCCCTCTGGCGAGAATCTCATCTTTTAATTCAGCGTTGAGCCCCTCCAGGAAACGGGCCACCAAAGCGGGCTCGTTCCAGCCGCAAGTCGTGGCGAGGGTACGGAACTCAATTGAGAAGTCGGCGGCTGAACGTCTCCCTTGACGAAGTGAAGAGAGCAAGCGGGAAGCCTCGGCTCCATGTGCCGAGCGATAAAAAACGTGAATCATCTCCTCCTTGAATAAGCTAAAACGATCCAGGAACTCTGCCTCCGCCTCCCAGCTGGCAGCTCCCCATTGACGAGCCCGCTCGGAAAGAAGGGCGATCACGAAGGCGACCTTGGCGCGGTCCCTGGCGTAAGTTGAGGGTTGAAGAGAAAAAATTACTTCACACTGTGTAATAAATGATCGACACTGGGTTGGCTCACCAGAGTAGCAAGGAGGATTATTAATTCTTGGCTCTGAAGACGAGGACGGCGGAGATAGAGGAGAGGTCTCCTGGCGAAGATGATGTAGCTGAGCGGCAAGATCAGACACCTGCGCGGCCAAAGACTCCACCACGCGTCTCGTAGTGGACAATTCTTCTTCGTGCCTGCCCAGTAAAGCTCCCTGGCGCTCAACCGCAACATGGAAAGGAGTCTCATTCGCTGGGTCCATTCTGGTCAGATTGTTCCGTTGTAAGGATAGATAAGACCCAGTAGCAAATGACAGTCAAATAATACTTTAATGGATGTGTATAGCCGCCAGCAAGACTTGAACAGAAATCTTCATTGAATAAATAACAACAAAAACAGGCAACACTCTCTTGGCCGTTAAATAATAACTGAGAAGTCCTCTTGGAACAGATCCAAGGCGATTGCCATAGTAGAAGCAGGGGCACAGCTGGGGCAAGGCTTAGATCACACAGCAGAGAAAACGACAGACGACAGCGGGGAGCTGCAGCAGCTTTGATAAGCACGGCACTGAACACAGAGAACTGGTTAGAGCATAAGCAGACAAATACTTGCAGCAGGGTGTCTTTCTTCCCAGACAGGTCAGGACAGGACAAAAGGGATGAGAAAGGTAGAGTCACAAAACGTCTCTTTCATCAGTAGTCAAAGAACAATCTGACGACGAGACAGGAGGAAGAGAGAGAAGAAGAAGCAAACGCAATTAGAGAGAAAAGGGAACAGGTGTGAGGTAATCTGAGTAGAGCAGCGGTAAATAAGGAACAGCTGAGAGAAAGTAATTAAGAGGGTGTAAGAGAGGTGAATGCGATAATGAAAGTGACCAAAAGAGGGCAGCAAAGGATAGGAAGAACCAGGATCATGACAGCTCTTCACGTTGGGGCACTTCACCTCCACCAGCCCGAATGGTGGTGCCTCCGTCGGATCAAAAACAACACCATGGAGAGGATCCGAGCCAGGGAGCATCTGGATGGATGACAAATCCTGATGGCCAGTAGTTGACATTTTTAATGTGGGAATATTCCTGAATAGCTACTGGCTCCAGTGCTAGTCCCCTCTTCATCAAGGCTGTCTGAACCCCACCTTTGCGGATGCGTTCTGCAAGGTTCTCTGCAGAGCTGTGACCTCGGACATGACACACCTCCCGAAATCTGGAGGAGGTGAGCTTCATCTTCCTCAGGCTGTGCCACTCTCGTGATGGATCTTGCCATGTCGAAAGTGATTTTAAGCGACATTACATTTAGGTGTTGTTGGTGATTGCACACAAAGGAACATGTGGTTGGGTCCAGCCTGTGACCATCTAATGGCAGGGGTGGTGGAGGGGGTGCGCCTGGGTGCTGGATGATTACTCTACTCACTGGCACTGGGTGCTGGTATGAAATAGGGCTGCCTTCTTGAACCGTCCCAAAGGCTGAATCGACGAGGGGAACATCACTACTTATGGAGAGTGTGGTAATTAGCGGAGCAAGGTCTGCCGTGAAGTCCTGGTATGCCTCGTCGACCTTCAGGACATCTGGGTCTGGCAAGTCCCCCCGCACTGCTTTGTAGCGCTTGCTCCTTTGAAAACAGTTAAGTCATAATTAGGAAAAAAAAGAAACAATACCTCTCAAAAAAAAAAAGAATCTGACAATGTCTGCAGAATACATTATTACTCAACAGTAGGGCTGGGTGATATGTAAAAAATATTTAAATTGTAAATGTTATTTCAATATTGACGATTAACTTCTGGAAACAGATTGTTATAATCAACATTGCGATACTGGTGAGACAACGTCGATATACGATAAAATCGTCATATCACCCAGTCCTATTTGACAGTGAATATTACCTTACACCATCAGCAGCTGTGTACTGTCTTGACTTGGGTTTTGTTGAGATAAATACCATGTTACCCACTCTGCCTGGTTTCAAACCCTATAAAGTAAACAAATAAAACAAACAAACTAAACTTAAGGACAGAAGTTGGTTAGCCACCATAACATACCATCACAAACTAACCACACTGATACACCAGACAGACTTCATAAGTTTCTCCAATCCCCTCTTAATGCGATTGGCAGAGCTACCATAGCTTACTGTAATAGATGTGGTAATGATGTGCTTGTTTTGTCTTCATTGTGCATTTTAAACAAGATGGGTAGAGTTTATATCCAATTTAAAAAATAAATGAAACATCAACAATTTGTGATTAGCCTAAGTTCTTAATACTTACCAGTCTCCGTGGTTTATGCCATCGCTGCTCAGTTTCTGTGCAGCTGAGGACAGGCGGTACTGCTTTCAGTTGAAACGTAGAGTATTTAGTTGTCTGATACAGTAGTGCAACACTGTGGTTGCAGAGAGAGGTTCCAGCCACACAGGAGCACTCAGCCAAAGCAATTTGAATTGCTGAGCTGTCCTCAGACATAATCTATGAATAAAACATGATTTTAGTATTACAATTAGACTAAGTCATTAGATAACAACTATATAAAAAAATAAAAAAAAACAATAAACCAGAACAAATAAGCCAGCCTCGCTAGTATCTTAAAATATTTTCTTGGCATTATAATACAGTTAGAACAACAGTGTTAGTAAAGTGTTGAATAGGTTAGTATAGCCTAGATTGAGGGTACAAAATCAGCTCTTACCTCACACTGAACTAATGTACCTATAATGAACAGGCCTACTTAAACTTATGCTCCAAAGAACGGGAGCAGTAACAACCAGTTTCTGGGGTAACCATGAAAGTATAGATCAGGTTTAAATAAAATAATTTAATTATTGTTAATCTACATCCACATCACCAACTATAGCCACACAAATACCCCAAAATCTGACTTGAACTGGTTTAACACATTTTTTGCGCCGTACTCTGAGGTCGTGAGGCTTCTCATGCTTCCTCATGGACCTATAACATACAGCCCTGACGGTCACCCTCCCTGCAGGATCTTTATTTGACACTGTGGGAATTCAACATCATTCATGCAATGTTAGACAAAACACACTGGACTTCTTTTCAACATGGTACAGATCTTTTTTGTAATTGTTATACACATTGTCAAATAAATAATCAGAAAATACTGTAGTTTATTAAGGTTAAATATAGCTAATCACTCTTCCTAAAAAAATGCACACTTACATTCTCATTTTAAGAGGTGTTCTGAGTAAATGTGGTTTGATTTGTTTACATTAGTTAACGTATTAGGCTAACTAACATGAACCATGAGCAATACATTTGTTACTGTGTATTAATCTTTATTAATCTTAGGTCCTAAAAATACAGCTGTTCATTGTTTGTTCATGTTACTTCAGTTCATTAACTAATGTTAACAAATACAACTTTTGATTTCAATAATGTAGGCTACTAGTAAATAGTAAAATTAAAATGAATAAAGATTAATAAATGCTGTAGAAGTACAGTTTATGAATAGTTAATGTTAACTAATGTAGTTGTTAACTAATGTAGTTATTAACTAATTAGCGGACTACGGCACGGGGTGCAACACAGAATCGTTTAAATTCTCAATTGATGATGGTTAATATGCGCGAGGGATCAAGAGAGAGCAAGACAGTTTGAAGACGATGAGAGTGTGCGCGCGCGCGGGCCGGGCTCTCTCTCTGCTCGTTCTCTCCATAGACATCATATATATCTACGGTTCTCTCAGTAACATGCGTGCTTTTTCAGGGTGCTGAGTTTTTGTTTTTAACTAAAAAACGTTAAAAAACAATTGATAATTCTACAAAATCTAAAATTTCTACAGGACTGACCTAAATGTTAGCTACATAGCTCCTGCTAGCTAGTTACCATACAATGTGAATGTTTTGCTGTCAATTTCAAACTTACCTTCATAGTTGTCAATAAAACTTGGGTCCGGCCACTCTAGTGGTCAATCGGACAAATAATGGGTTAGTGGGACGGGGGGTGCGTGGCGCCTCACTGAGGATGAAGACTAAACCACATCTGGGGGCCTCAGACTTCGGGGGGCTCCCGTTGGGCCCCCGAAAATTTCGGGGGGCCGGGGCGCAGCGTCCGCTGACCAGCGTCCGCGAACCCGCTCCCCAATGGCCGTTTTCTGAAGTTACGGACTAGCTGGAGTTATTAACCCTCTGGGGACGGATTGGGCGGTACCGCCCAAAATGGCATACTTTTACAAATGTGTAATTATCTTAAAAACTATTAATGATATTTAGCAGTCTTTTTTGCTGTTTTCCTCAGATTCCGCTGAAAAACAGTGATAACAAACTTACCCGGCTTGTATACACACTTCCTTGTTGCGCAATACCTCTACATCAAAGGCCAATGAAATCGATGTTGTTTGGCAGATTCACGAGCAACAACCAATGGAAAAATTGCCGATGGAGGAATATTTTTCTTACCCAATCAGAGGAAGGTTACCATGACGTATTCTAGCAAATCGGAGGACTCTGTAGCCTTGCAAGGGGTGAACAGCGTTGAGTGGCAGAGACGAGTCGACGGAAAGCGATCGGACGCGCCGGCGTCGAGTATAAACAAGGCTTTACGGAGCGAGAGCGCACAGAGATATGAGAGAGAGACGGAACAATTATAATATATTTACAATACATACAATTATAGCATTATTTATTGTTTTAGCACTTTTATGATGGCAAGCAGTTAACGATTTACGGTGGAACAAGCTCTGGAACAATTACTGGAGAGTGACGAGGAGAAAGCATTGCTTAGAAAATTCTAAGCATTCCTAAGAAAAATGCCTGGGACCATTTGTAAATAAAGTTAAATTTTTCATTGTTCTTTACACATTTTATTTAGCAATTACACATGTCTGTCAAGCAAAGGCTTTGACAAATATATTTTTTGTTCAAAAACTGTTCACTGAAATAAATGCCAAAAATCGAATTTCCGTTTTTTAAATTCTCTAGTTTATTGTACAATTTCACTCATACTTCCTTTATAAACATATTACATGCGTGCCTATGTTAGCTTAGGGTCTTCTGCATCCATAGATACCAAACACATAATGTTCCATCTCCATTACATATAGTTTATAACCCCAAATGTAAAAATAGAGAAAACGGACCAAAAAGAGCTTAGTCCCCAGAGGGTTAAACATTGTATCGTTAAAGTTGGTATTATACCTTATATTGCTATTATATACTGTTGTGTACCAACATTAACACAACATTTCCCCAAAATCATGTTTAATCGGAGATACGAGGTTTATGACTTGGGAGCAGGGAAATACGAGTTTACGCTGTCATTGATAAGAATGGAACGGACGCAGACTTCGCTGCTGCCAGCAGTGTTCATTAAAGTCCGCGTCGCGTTGAGCCTTTTGACGAGACAAGTCTTTAAGAGCTAATCAAAGCTTATGATTGTGGTTACATATATCTTCCTAAACTCTATTTTAAAAGTTTATGAGCTATAAGTGATGCAATACAAAAAAAAAAAACGAGCTGACTAGGCTGTCTAATTGGCGGAAATTAGCCTAATCTGCACGCAAACTTACCTTTGTGGCTCACGGGCTTCCTTCTGCACCTAAACATTACAGCTTTCGATTTTTAACAAAACAGGCCTACTCAAATGTATCTAACCTAACGCCGTGAACGGAGTCGCATTCCATCTGAGTATGCCCTTTCTCAAGGTACTTCTGAATGACGACTTTGTTATTCTTCATAGAGAACAGAAGAAGTGCATTGCTTAGAACTGCATTCTGGTTCTGATACCCGCAGCCGTCACTCCACACAATAAATGTGTCAGGCTCAGTGTGTGCAGAGAGGTAGTCGACAATGCATGAAACAAACTCACTGGCAGACAGGGATCCCTCGCCTTCATGCCAGACATAACATGTGGCACTGTGTGTCAGCATGTTGTACATGGTAAATTTTGTTTTGTAATACCAGACAGAGGCTTGTAGCTTTGGGCACAACAGGAGGGCTTGTAAGTCCATACATAAGACCATAGTGTTGTTGCTGGCCTTGCTTTTTTCGGACAACTTTTTGGCGCGGGCCTCTTCTTTTTGAAAGAGATGGTGCTGCCACTCGTCATCAGGTAAGTTGCCGGTCTTGTCAGGTAAGTTGCAACAGATGTTGCACTGGTCCTTTTTTGGGTGGTAAAGGCCTAGGTTGAGACGCTTGAACTCATTTGTGAACACTTGCCTTGACAAAGGTGTTACATTCTTCTCTGCAGCAGCACGACAGCACAATTAAAACACAGGTTCCAGATACTGTTTGAATGTTGTGGATCTGCAATAGTGTGAGGGCACCTTTGGGAGGTCGTGCAAAAAACTGCAAATGAATTCATGGCCTGCCACTGAACGATGTGCGTTGCTGTGTGTTTGTCCCTTTGTGTCTGCTTACGTGTGTCCCTCCTTTGCCCAGTCAAGAGCAGAACACTCGCCTATTCCTAAGTTAGACAAAAACATACCTTTGCAGACGCGCCTTCTCTTCCCGCTGACCCGTAAAAAAAACAACAGCGAATTTGATCTTCGGGAATTTTCAGCCCCACTTCTCCTTTGCACGGGGACCACATCAATTAGACCACGCACATACACTCTCTTCTCCTCCCAGGTCACATGTTGCCAAAAGTCATTGAAAATTTTATTCCTCTCAGGCTCGCCGATTGCACTGCAGTGATGTTTAGCTGACCTGGCACATGCTGCTGATGAACATCTAGGCCCCATAGCCCGTGGCTCCCTCATTGTTTCCTTCTGCTTCTGTTTTCCAACGTATGACTTCCCAACCATTCTTCTTTTCTTGTTGATGACTTTCTTCCAGGTGTTTTCAGCTCTCAGTCTTTCCTTGGAGGTGCGTCTTCCTCAGCATCTGAGCATGAATGCTCTGCATCCGAGTCCTCATCGTCTCCACCATGGAAAACTTCAAAATACACACACAAACCAAACGTGCATGAATGAGTTACATCTTTATAAACTGTCAACAGTGAGGGCTATAGTTGAAGGACCTTATCCAATTTAATGAGAAAATGTAGAAAAGCATCAAACCTACCCGTGTCAAACTGCACCTGCCCTGGAGCCAGCAGTGAGGCCTCCTCTTCCTCCAGACCACCAGAGAAATCTTTTCAGACACATGGTACAATTATTGTGAATTTTTTATTTCTATTGTTGTGAAATCCATCTGCATTAAAACTCATTCATTTTGGCATGTGAAATCATGATTATCTCTCAGAAATTCACTCTACCAGCATGCACCACTGTATCCTCCACCACTGTTGCTTCCTCTCTCTCTAACGTTACACTCTCTCCATCAGAGCTCTCACTGTCTATTAGGGCCCTTGCTTGATCATATTGTTCCTCTAAGGACACAGACATGGTTGCTGCAAAAAATAAAATAAATAAAGGTCAAATGATCGTTTCACTAAGTTATACGGCATGTTTACGTATGATAACAAGGTAAGAAGCCAGCTAGCTTGCTTAAAGTGATGAACATAACGTAAAAGGTAGCTACTTGTTGAACATGACGGAATGCCTTGACATTTTAAGCTACAATCCTGACATAGTACATTAAATTATTATGTTGTTCCTCAGACGAGTGCCAGAACTAGTGTTAGCGGGGGTCGAGAGATTTTTTTCTTTAAGCCCCACGAAAATCACGTTAGCTATCTCACCTAACATGATGACAAAACCAATACATAGCAGCTAACTAAGTCAACGACAGCCACATTTTTGCGGTTTAAATTAAATTTCCTCGTCAGAAACAAAACCATGGAAGATTTCAATCAACAAGATAAGTTAACTTAGCTAACTTACCGTTGTAGCAAATCAGCTCAATTAAATATTAATAATCAATAATAACTGGTTATAATTGATTATAAATATCTGAATCAGTTAATATGATTAATTTGAGGTAGCTAAATTAACATTACAATCAATTAAGCAGTTCGTCCAACGAACTCTTTTGATTATTCATTTATTCTAAGAAAATGGTATCTTTCATTTCCACAGAAAAATAAGTCTTTCCTAGCATGTACAGCGCTTAGAGCATGTAACAGGGTCAAGATCGTAAATTAAACTTTGTATGCAAGCAGGGAATCAGAACCAAATACATATTGTGCACAAGTTTTATTAACAAAAACATGAAAACATAACTAACATACAAACAATTACACATTCATTCATGCATTCAAATGGAATTTTCAACAAATTCTTGAAGTTGTTGAAAATTGAAGTCGTTGACGGTTCCGTGAGTGTCAAATGTTGAAGTTGCAATCGTTTTCTTCTCCGTTGGATGAAGAAGATGATGAACTTGCATGGGTAGTTCGACTCTGTTCTGGTTGGAGGTTTTCTCTCTCTCCATGAGCACATGGCTGAGCACATGCAGATTGTGTGGCCTGCCGGCCCTGGGCCGGAGAGGCCATGCAGGCAACCAAGGAGTGAGGAAGTCGGCGTAGTTGGTTGCCCATTCAGTGATGATAAAGTGGTAGTTTTCTTCTGAGTTGAAATGAAGAAAATACAGTCTGACTCTGTTAGGAGAGTGAAGGCATAGCAGGCTGTGACCACAGTGGCCCCAGTGGGGGTCTCCCCCAGACATCAACCAGCAGTCGAGAAGCAGGAGCAAGAGAGGAAGGGCTTGTTGAGGATGCTATTTGAAGCTTTAGAAAGGTCCCGCCTCCCGGGATTGGCTCGACCAATGAGAAAGGTGGAGTTTCCAGGCGGGAGAATTTGATTTATGGGTCTTTGTTCCAAGAGGGCTCATTTGCATGTGCACGCTGGATGGGAGGTAGCTTGATGAAGAACTATGTAATATTCTTGTAATACTAATATGTTGTTGTTATCGATATATCATGTACACAGTCATTTCTATCTTCAAAGTACCAAGTTATAGAGATCAAACATGCCACACACATGATTTTGGTTAACCATAGTTGCAAAGTCTGAAACATTAACCCATTAGAGTTTACAAGGAAACAACAAAAGGAAAATCATGAGATGGGAAAATTAGATACGTTTATACCTTTCTCAAGCGGTTATATATTTAGAATATATAGGATTAACAGGGTTTATTTCTCCTTCTCAGAAGAGTCACATCTCTCAGGAATTCCAGGGTCGTAAAACTTCTTATCAATGTAACCGGACACTGTTCTGTGAGTTCTGCCAGTGGTGCTAGCTTCATTGTGATGTTAGTTTCGGGGGAAGTTATACAGATCTTTGTTGGGAGAGTAAGTTTGCCGGACAATTCATTAAATATAATGAATCATTTGTGTGTGTGATTGGTCCAGACGCTACACCGTCCAATGCAAGACCTAGCAGAAAGAAAAATCTAGCATCCTCAGAAACGATACATTACACTACACTAGCACTACCATTACTTCGATCGAGATAAAACTGTTATATATAATATATAAACTGTTATTATATAATTTATATAACTGAATCATGAATAAGGACATTTACCTCAGAGGACGTATTGCTCGACGAGGATTGCGACTTCCAATCTTGAGGAGAAAAAATGCCGCGAAGCTCCCGGCATGGCGGCGCCAAGTAAAGAAGGGGTGGAGTTACGAGGTTTCTCAGCCAGTTGAAGTGTCCAATGGACTTAAGAGGTTTGCTCACAAGCCATTTTCAACACTTTCAATTGGTTAATAATTTGTAAAAATAACAGACCCACGTGGAGACTGACCAATAGCATCGATTTGTGAAAAATATGAAATTGACCAAATTTGGACATACAAGGTTTCCGCCCGACAGCGACGATATACAAACACATAGCTCATTAAGGCACCCACATAAACACGTCAGGTGTAAAAGTTACAAGGCAACTGAGATGGGGGGGGTAGTAGTATTACAGTTTGTTTAGCATTGTGATGGCGGTGGGGACAAAACGTTTTTTGAAATAGGCTTTAGTCCAGGTTAGTGCTCTGTATCTGCAACCAGATGGGAGTAGTGTGAAGAATTTATTCTTGGTCTGAGTCAGCCGCTATACGCTGATTTCACACAGCCGCCATTTTGAAATCGAAAGTGAGGCTCCGGTGGGAAGAACCCCGGAAGTAAAGATAAACAACAATGCCTTGGACTACCAACCTGAAGCTGCTGCCGTGATTTACACTATTGGATGTTAATATCCAATATAGGATGTGTATATAGTTCGTTCCTGCTTCTTTTTTTACTTTCTGAATTATATCTAAAAAAAATATTTTATTTATATATTAATTTCACTGTATATAGTCTAAAGTATGAAAGACATGTATGTACAGTTTTAGAATAACTAATTTCTACATTAAACACAACAATACACCATCGCATTCGCGATCTCCTGTGATTAAAGGCGACACTTCCGGTTTTCTTCCCACCGGAGCCTCGCTTTCGATTTCAAAATAACGGCTGCGTGAAATAAGCGTATTGCGCGTGCTAGATGTATGATGTCTGTGTCATTCATATTTGATAGGCTGGGTGTGGGGAGGTTGATAATCTTAAGCCTGGTTCACACGGGACGATTTTAAAATTGTCGGCCGATTTTCCAAACCTCAGAGACCCCACACACGGCGATAAAAAATCACGGGTTTAACAGTTTTGGTCGTACCGTGTGTGGTGCGCAGCCACACGGCAAAATCAACACATCACACACAAACCGATTTGACTCCCGAGCATTCCCAGGTCAGACGGAAAATCTCGCAAAATCCCTCGAGATCAAACGTGACTTCAGAGTAAACAATCATGGCGGACGAAGAGGATGCAGTGGCGATAGTTTGTAGTTTGTTTTTAACCGAATCCATCTCCGACGTCCACCGGACTTTCTGGTGCGCCATGCCGCCGGCTGTTTTGATTTTGTTTCCCGGTGCTTCCTCTGCGCCTCGTCACCTCGCTTTCTGATTGACTACACGCCACAGTCCACAGGCTGCGTGCTCGTTTGTCCCCGGGGGACACCACACACGAGGAGAAATCGGGCCAAAATAATCCAACATGTTGGATATCCCCGATTTGAGATCGGAGCGGTCCCAAAGTCCTTCCGAGCAGACGAGAGCACTCTTAACACACCACACACGGCAGGAATATCTGATCAGATTATTTTACGATAATCGGAGCATCCTTAAGATTGTCGGAAGGGGTAAATCGGGGCTAAAATCGGCCTAATTATCCTGCCGTGTGAACCAGGCTTTAGAGGCAATATGTGTGATTTTAGTGAGTTTGTTTTTGCAAGTGACAGTTAAGCCTTTTCCTCTGTTATTATTTGATTCACGGGACCGGACACCAGTTATCTTGCCAAGAAAAATATTTATTCTTATATGTCAGGTGTGGGATTACAAATTTAAGAATCTGTTTAATATCTGCTGATCTTTTGTCCTTACATAACATAACATGAAAAACTAAGGTAGAGTACATTGAATTTAGCATTTAAGGTTATGAAGATGATATCAGCTGTTAAGCAAACTTTCCAGCAAGAGATTCCTTCCAGTCCTGTTTTCTCTATTGTAAGAAAATGAGTCAGATTACTGTGACTCTCACCCTTTGTCTTTAATGGCTCTTGGAGCCCCTGTCCCAGTCATTGAATAGTTATACTGATTGGATTAGGATTGGTAACACTCTAGAGTCTTGGACGGGTTCCTAAACCTGGATACTTCATTTGCATGCTTTTTTAAGGTCGTCACCCAGGTGCTTTGTCTCCATATCTAAGCACTGCCCACTAAAATCTATATAAACTACAATGTACACTGCCTTAGTTAGACTTGGATGACTACAGCGACGCACAGCGAGTTCTCAATAAAGAGTAACTTCTGCTTGAAAGATATTCCAACATCTCTTGGTCTCTGCTTCGACGAAGAAAAAGTTTACAACACAGGAGAGAAACTTGAGAAGATGATGTATTCATGCCAGGTATTTGCGTCTCCATGTTTCTCTGCCATAGTACAGTAAAATTGAACTTATATACCCACTTGTAAGGTAGAAAAACATGTTGTTTGAGCTTTAAAAATGTAATGTATATGACATGCTTACATGGCAAAATCCACTTTCCATATTAAGAAACTTCCCTTGTGGTATACATTTGTGGTACATTTGCATCAGTTGAAACATCTCTGCTGAGTGAACATGTTGCATTGCACACATACCTCTATCCAAAATATAGCTCTCTCAGCTCCCTTCCTGTGTCTGACATGTGATCCTCACATGGATCCATGCTATCTATAGTCTAACTCATGCATTCAAACACATGCATTTAAAACTCCATAAGATAATACAACTGATTATGCATATTGATAAAGATTAATAATACAGATACATACTATTAAATAATGAAACTATATTAAAAGATGAAATTTTTGTTGCCATCTCTCTCCACTGGAACTACGGCAGTCAGTTCCACACCATCATTCCCAGGTGGCCAACCTATTGAAGTGATAGAGAGGAATAGCAGACCAAGAAATAGACAAAGACAGAAGAATAGAAACAGAAAGGAACAAAACAAAGAACAAAGAACTCCAACCCATGTGTCACGAAACTGCTCTGAGACAGGCAAGTTAAGATCCAAACGCAGCTTTTATTATAATATAAAGTGGTAATCTAGAATCGTGGTCGAACAGATAAGCAATAGGTCAAAGTCCCGGTAGGCAGTCCAAACAAACAAAACATAAAAGGCAGGGAACAAGGCAAATGGGAAATCCAAAGACAGGCAGGGAAAAAAGGCAAAATACAGAAACCAGGTAAACGCTCAGAGATGCAGTGGGACACAAACAAAACTTCAGCCTGGGCGGAGCAGGATGTGCAGGCGGCCAGGGCGGAGCAGGATGTGCAGGCGGCCAGGGCGGCGCAGGATGTGCAGGCGGCCGCGGTGAAGACCCTTCGGGCGGCCACGGCGGTGTAGACCCTTCGGGCAGCCACGGAGGTGAAGACCCTTCGGGCAGCCACGGCGGTGAAGACCCTTCGGGCGGCCACGGCGGTGAAGACCCTTCGGGCGGCCACGGCGGTGAAGACCCTTCGGGCGGCCAGGGCGGAGACGACCCCTCGGGCGGCCATGGCCTAGGAGTAGGAACAGGCACCGGCTCAGGAACAGCCACAGCAACCGGCTCAGGAACAGGCACAGGAACAGACACAGACACCGGCTCAGGCACAGGAACAGGAACAGACACCGGCTCAGGCACAGGAACAGGAACAGACACCGGCTCAGGAACAGACACAGACACGGCTCAGGAACAGAGACAGACACCGGCTCGGCGGCGGCCATCTTGTGCGCAGACACTGACTCGGCGGCGGCAATCTTGTGCGCAGACACTGGCTCGGCAGCGGCCATCTTGTGCGCAGACACTGGCTCGGCGGCGGCCATCTTGTGCGCAGACACTGGCTCGGCGGTGGCCATCTTGTGCGCAGACACTGGCTCGGCAGCGACCATCTTGTGCGCAGACACTGGCTCAGCGGCCGTGACGTGAACAGTCTCTGGATCAGCAGACGTGACGTGAACAGTCTCTGGATCGGCAGACGTGACGTGAACAACAGCCTCTTGCTCGGCAGGCGTGACGTGAACAACAGCCTCTTGCTCGGCAGGCGTGACGTGAACAACAGCCTCTTGCTCGGCAGGCGTGACGTGAACAACAGCCTCTTGCTCAGCAGGCGTGACGTGAACAGCAACCTCTTGCTCGGCAGGCGTGACGTGAACAGCAGCCTCTTGCTCGGCGGTCTCTGGCTGGACGGTATCTGGCTGGACGGTATCTGGCTGGACGGTCTCTGGCTGGACGGTCTCTGGCTGGACGGTCTCTGGGTCGTCGTGGTTGACGTGAAACTCAGGCTGAGGGGATACTGTGGATTCACGGAGTTCCTCATCTACCACACCCACCGTATACACTGAACCGCTTAACAGAAGGGCCAGTTCAATATAGCTCTCCAATGTCCCGTGAGGCTCATGCAAGGGCATGAATGAACTGAGCGGTTCTGATAGCCCTCCTCGGAAGAAGATCATCAGGCATTCCTCGCTCATAGAGGTGAAAGGTGCCAGCTTGATACAATCTTCTACGTACTCCTCAATCAAACGATTCCCCTGACGGAGACACAGGATTTGGACTGCTGTGTCCATGGCTGGTATTGCTGCTGGATCTGGGTGTGGCGAAGTTTTCTGTCACGAAACTGCTCTGAGACAGGCAAGTTAAGATCCAAACGCAGCTTTTATTATAATATAAAGTGGTAATCCAGAATCGTGGTCGAACAGATAAGCAATAGGTCAAAGTCCAAACAAACAAAACATAAAAGGCAGGGAACAAGGCAAACGGGAAATCCAAAGACAGGCAGGGAAAAAAGGCAAAATACAGAAACCAAGTAAACGCTCAGAGATGCAGTGGGACACAAACAAAACTTCGCCCTGAGTGAGTGAATGAACATGGAATAAATAGACAAGGACTAACAGGGTGATGAGAAACAGGTGAATGCAATCAGAGACCAACCAGGTGATGAGGCACAGGTGAATGAAATGATGAATGCTGATGAATCCGGGCAGTGAGTTATGGGAAATGTAGTTAGTGAGGAAGTGATCAAAGTCTATTGTGGAGCACCCTCTGGTGGCTCTCGAGGGCACTCCAGCTGGTGATCGTTACACCATGTTATGTCCCCGCATACAATGTGTCATTTAACATCTACGTGTAAACGTTTAAAATGAACCCCGATCATCTAAGAAAAGAAAAACTAATAATTTCTTCTCCAGTGCCTGAACTCATTAAATAATTAACTACTCCAGTTCCTGGCCAAAATAACAAACTAAAATAAACGTTGATGTTAAAGGATCCTATCCCTTGGGGTTGTAAATCAGTAAAAGGGTGTTCATTGTTTGTGAGGTTGTGTTTTGTAAGTAATGTAGTATGTGTAAAATCTCCTATTTCACTCCGTATGTCCCATTCTTGGTTCTATCCATTTGGTTAGTAATAATTAATTTGACAGGTTTGGTACTTTTCCTTCTAGTAACACATATTATGAGTTGTGTTACTAACAGAAACGTCTCGATTACGTATGTAACCCTCGTTCCCTGAGTAGGGAACGGAGACGTTACGTCGGATGACGACGAATGGGGTTTCGCTTAGAAAGCCAATCAGCTTCGAGTATTACAAAACGAGCCTATGGCAAAGAAATGCCATGGGTCTGCGGAATTTGCATGACGTAACTCCGCCCCACCTCGTGGGTATAAAAGGAGGAAGTCCGCAACAGCAGTTTATGTTTCTTCGCTGAGGAGCCAAGACTGAGCTCAGGCGATCCCCGCGGTACAGCGGAAAGTGGCAGGCAGACGTAACGTCTCCGTTCCCTACTCAGGGAACGAGGGTTACATACGTAACCGAGACGTTCCCTTTCGCTGTCACTCCGAGTTACGTCGGATGATGACGAATGGGGTTACCAGTCTAATCACGCCACAGCTGTCTTCCAGTGCCCTGCGTAAATCGAGATCCCTGTCATAGACTGGACGAAGGACTCCATTTAACACAGGAATACCAAGGTACACTGGGAAGCATATCCCAAGCTAGGGGAAGTATGCAATTAATGCCAACCCAGAGGGGGGGGGACTTAGAGAATACACATATGACCCGAAGGAAACATATGGAGAACACTGGGGTGTCCAGCCGCAGGTGGAATATTTCAACCCCAGGGGTGGCAAGGTGGCTTGCCAAGGGAAAGACACATGCTCAGAGAGGCTTACAGTGGAAATACACATGTGGGGGTCGCTCAGGGGAGGGACCATAAACACGGGAGGCACCTAGCCGACGCGCAGGCAAGAGACACTGGCGCCGACGTCAGGAGTGCTGGAGGAGCTCAGGGCTTTCGGAAAAGCTCACCTGAGGAGAATATCGCACGTATCCAGTCCGTGGAGTGGAATGGCGAGCAAGCGAAGACACCTGAGCGGGTCCGGTACTAGCTAGTTGAAGCGAGTACATGAGAGGACACTGGCTCCACTCGGAGATTATAGAATCTGGCGAATGTGTTAGGTGTCGCCCAGCCTGCAGCTCTGCAGATGTCTGTTAGCGAGGCGCCATGCGCTAGAGCCCAAGAGGATGCCACACTCCGGGTGGAGTGGGCCGTCACACCAAGGGGGCACGGTCGACCTTGCTGCTGGTATGCCAAGGCAATGGCGTCCACTATCCAGTGAGACAACCTTTGCTTGGAGAGAGCCTTTCCCTTCAGCTTCCCACCATAACAGACAAAGAGCTGGTCTGAGGTCCTGAAACACTGCGTCCTGTCTACATAGGCGCGAAGAGCGCGTACTGGACAGAGCAGTGCCAAGGCTGGGTCTGCCTCCTCCGGGGGCAGCGCTTGCAGGTTCACCACCTGGTCCCGAAAGGGAGTGGTAGGAACCTTGGGCACATATCCGGGCCGGGGTCTCAGGATCACGTGAGAGAAAGCCGGTCCGAATTCCAGGCACGCTTCGTCGACGGAGAATGCGTGCAGGTCCCCTACCCTCTTGATGGAGGCCAGTGCAACCAGGAGCGCTGTCTTCATTGACAGGAACTTAAGCTCAACTGATTGCAGGGGCTCAAAGGGAGCACTCTTCAGGGCAGTTAGAACCACTGAGAGGTCCCAAGAGGGAACGAGAGGAGGACGAGGAGGATTTAGTCTCCTCGCTCCTCTCAGGAACCTGATGACCAGGTCGTGCTTCCCTACCGACTTACCTTCGATGGGGTCATGATGTGCGGCAATGGCGGCAACATAGACCTTAAGGGTGGAGGGAGACAGCCTTCGCTCCAACCCTTGCTGAAGGAAGGAAAGCACAACGCTGATCGAGCATCTCCGGGGGTCTTCTCGGTGAGAAGAGCACCAGTCGACGAAGAGGTTCCACTTCAACGCATAGACGTGTCTCGTGGACGACGCTCTAGCAGAAGTGATGGTAGCCGCCACCGCTGGTGGAAGGGTACTCAAACCTACCTCGAGCCGTCCAGGAGCCACACGTGGAGGCTCCAGAGATCGGGGCGAGGGTGCCACAGGGTGCCCCGTCCCTGAGAAAGAAGGTCCTTCCTCAGAGGAATGGGCCAGGGAGGTGCTGTCGCGAGGAGTGCAAGTTCGGGGAACCAGGTCCGGCCGGGCCAATACGGCGCGACCAAAATGACCTGCTCCTCGTCCTCCCTGACCTTGCGCAAGGTCTGCGCAAGAAGGCTCACTGGGGGAAACGCATATTTGCGGCCCGGCGGCCAGCTGTGCGCCAGTGCATCCGTGCCGAGCGTGCCCTCGGTCAGGGAAAAATACAGTGCGCAATGGGTCGAGTCGTGAGAGGCAAACAGATCTATCTGTGCGTCCCCGAACTGGTCCCAAATCAGCTGAACCGACTGGGGATGGAGTCGCCATTCTCCAGGGAGGGGCTGAAGCCGTGAGAGCTCGTCGGCTGCACAGTTCAGGGCTCCGGGAATGAAAATGGCTCCAAGCGACCTCAGATGCTTCTGACTCCATAGAAGGAGGTGGCGGGCGAGTTGTGACATACGGCGGGAGCGTAGACCACCTTGATGGTTGATGTACGCTACAGTAGCGGTATTGTCTGAGCGGACTAGTACGTGTTGACCCCTGAGCAACGCCCGGAAGCGGTGCAGGGCAAGGCGTACTGCCAACAACTCGAGGCAATTGACATGCCATAGCCGCTGGGGTCCTGTCCAGGAGCCCGCAGCAGCATGTCCATTGCACATGGCGCCCCAGCCCGTGGTGGAGGCATCCGTGGAGACCACAACATGCCGGGAAGCTCGTTCCAGGGGGACACCCGCCCTGAGAAAACTGAGGTTCGACCACGGGGTGAGGAACTGACGGCAGGTCGGAGTAACTGGTACCCGGAGCGTGCCTTGATGCCATGCCCAACTCGGGACTCGGTCGCGAAGCCAAAGCTGAAGCGGTCTCATATGAAGCAATCCGAGCGGCGTGACCGCGGCTGCAGATGCCATATGCCCCAGGAGCTTTTGAAAAAGTTTCAGTGGAACCGCATTCTTGCTCCTGAGATGTCTCAGGCAAGTCAGCAGTGACTGCGCGCGCTCGCTCGTAAGCTGCGCGGACATGGCGACCGAGTCGATGTCCATACCGAGAAAAGAGATCCTCTGCACGGGGCAAAGTTTGCTCTCCTCCCAGTTGACCCGAAGGCCCAGACGAGCTAGGTGCCGGAGCACTAGGTCCCTGTGTTCGCAAACCTGATCTCGAGAGTGAGCTAGGATCAGCCAGTCGTCGATATAACTCAGGATGCGAACCCCGTGTTCCCGAAGGGGAACAAGGGCAGCCTCGACGACCTTCATGAAGGTGCGAGGAGACAGGGCTAGCCCGAAAGGGAGAACCGTGTACTGGTATGCCTGCCCCTCGAAAGCAAACCGTAGGAACGGTCTGTGTCGAGGAAGAATGGAGACATGAAAGTAGGCGTCCTTCAGGTCGATCGCTGCAAACCAATCCTGGGGCCGCACGCATTCGAGAACGCGTTTGGCGGTGAGCATCTTGAACGGCAGCCTGTGAAGGGAGCGGTTCAGCACGCGCAAGTCCAGGATTGGCCGTAACCCACCGGTTTTCTTGGGGACAATGAAGTAGGGGCTGTAGAACCCGGACCTCATCTCGGCTGGAGGGACAGTCTCGATTGCACCCTTCGCCAGCAGGGTGGCAATCTCTGCTCTCATGATAGGGGCATTGCCACCGACCAAAGTGGAGCGGACTCCCCTGAAGCGGGGATGAGACCGTGCGAACTGAATCGCATAGCCGAGCCTGATGGTGCGCGCGATCCAGCGGGACAGACGGGGAAGCTCTAACCAGGCTCCCAGGAACTGAACCAGCGGGATCAAGCGGACGACAGGCGTCCCCCCGGAGGGGCAGCGAAGCGGAGTAACTGGCCCAGACGTGGACGGCATAGCGGCCCGGTGTGGGGGCACAGTTAGCAACCGCGCCCTGACAGAGGGGGCCAGGGGAGGACCAGGCTGGTCGTCCCGCGGGGGCCTGCTCTGCCAGGGGTCTGGCGACAGAGGGGGACAGGGGCGAAGCGGTCCGTGGACGGCACGCCTTGTCAACCGCCTCTGGGACAGAGGGGGGCGAGGAGAGCACGGCTTGTGGGCGGTGCTCTGTGTCGCCCGAGAACTCTGTGAGCTCAGGGAAGAGAGGGTCGTTTCTGTCTTTAACCACTTTAGGGTGCTGCCCACCCGTGGGTGAGCAGCGGGGAGCGGAGAAAAAAAGATTCTCCCCCGGCCCTCCACCGGGGGAAGGAGTGGTCCTGCTACCATCTCCTGAAAAACGACCATCTTCCCTGAGCAGCCTGTCTCAGGAGCGCCGCTTGGCCCGGCGTTTAGCGGGGGGCGGGGCGGGAGAGGGCTGTGGCGCCTTCTTACGGCTTCCTCCGCGACCGGCCCGGGGTGGAGGCTGCTGCGTGGGCCGGGCGGGAGGGGCGGGAGCCGCAGGAGGGCGCCCTCGGCGGGAAACAGGACGAGGCTTCTGCCCGGCCGGCTGGATTCTCCGCGTCCCGCATGTCAGCCAGGTTCAGCCAGAGATGTCTCTCCTGGACCACGGCTGTGGACATCACCAGACCCAGGCAGCGCGCGGTAACCTTCGTCGCCCGGAGAGCAAGGTCGGTCGCGGCGCGCAGCTCATTGAAGAGCCCTGGGTCTGTCCTACCCTCGTGCATGTCTCTGAGCATCTGGGCCTGGTAGACCTGCAGAGTGGCCATAGCATGCAGTGACGCAGCCGCCTGTCCCGCCGCTCTGTAAGACTTCGCCACCAAGGTCGACGAAAATCTACAGGCTTTGGATGGGTGCTTAGGCTCGCCACGAGAAGAAGCACTCTGAGGACATAGTTGCATGGCAACAGAGCGTTCAACCGGGGGGAGCCCAGTGTACCCACGGGCGGCTGCATCATCGAGGGGAGGAAAGGCGGATGAGACCAACGAGCGGTCACGGGAAGACAACGGGGTCTTCCAGGACTTCGAGATCTCATCATGCACATCCGGGAAGAAAGGTATTGGGGTTTGCCGAGGACGAGGGTCGGCGGCCTTACCCAAAAACCAATCGTCCAGCCGCGAGCACTCAGGACAGGGTGGAGGCCTCCACTCAAGCCCGATGCTCGCGGCTGCCCGGGAAAGCATGGCCGTCATCTCCGGATCAGACTCGAGCTCAGCCGTATGCACACCGGAAGGTGGCAGCTGAGTCGAGTCTTCACTTCCGGCAGAATCAAACCCACCTAGTGATGCTGCAACAGACATGGCATCATCCTCTGTAGCTTCGACCGAAGCACGCGGGCCACCAGAGGGTAGACCCGCGGGAATCGGCCGCTAACTAGCGGGCACCGTTATTGAAGAGGGGGGCTGGGGTCGCGGACACATAGTCGGCGCCTTGTTCCAGACCGTTACCCTCAGGTCACCCTGGCCACCAGCCGCAGGGCGGGGGGTGGATGAGGGGACTCTCACTCTTGCAAGTTCACTGAGTCTCGACCGCAATGACGCGATGGTCATGTTCCCACAGAGAGAACATGAGTCATCCACGAGCGCTGCTCTAGCATGATCAATGCCCAAACATACTATGCAACGCTCGTGCCCATCAGAGTCCGATACCAATCTGCCGCAACCAGAAGTACACGGGCGAGGCATCTTTAAAAAGACGTGCCGCGTGTAAGCTCTTTTAGTGAGAAAACTCAAGTGTTGAAGCACCCGGGGAGAAACGCGCCGACTGGCAGATCACTGCAGCAGATCAGCAGGAAGCACGCTCTCGCCGAAGATCGCCGTCACACCAACACTCGAGGCACTCGTTTGTAAAGCTGACAATTCAGAGATGGCTTGTGGAGAGAAGAATACACTTGGCTCCGAAGCGAAAACATAAACTGCTGTTGCGGACTTCCTCCTTTTATACCCACGAGGTGGGGCGGAGTTACGTCATGCAAATTCCGCAGACCCATGGCATTTCTTTGCCATAGGCTCGTTTTGTAATACTCGAAGCTGATAGGCTTTCTAAGCGAAACCCCATTCGTCGTCATCCGACGTAACTCGGAATGACAACGAAAGGGAACACAAAAACTCCTACCATAGTAAAAACTATCCATTCCGACCATGATAAATTCCCTAGAATTCGTGTTAATTTCCTCTCAGACATCAATTTAGCTACTCCATTTGCTACGATAACATGACCCTTTGCTTGAATTCCCTCCTCTTGAGCTGCTTTAACACTCTTTTTAACTCTTCTAACCATTTCGAAGAGTTCATAATTCCTTTCTTCTACTAAATCATTATTCCACCATTGTGACTCTAACTGCAACAACTGCACATGTGGAACATGAAATCCACCCAAGTGAAGAGGATAGAGAATCTCAAGGCAAAATGGATCAGGAGGAATTGGACACAACTTCCCTCCGTATATAATGTTTTCACTTACTCCATCATGTAATATACACCACTGTGCTTCTGACACCTGGCATGCACCTGTGGCTTGATCTAAAGCAGGGGTGCCCAACCCTGCTCCTGCTGATCGACTGTCCTGCACAGTTTATCTCCAACCCTAATTAAACACACCTGCCTTTAATTTTCAAGTGATCCTGAAGACCTTAATTGGTTGCTTCAGATCCTGAAGACCTTAATTGGTTGCTTCAGGTGTGTTTGATTGGGGTTGGAGATGAATTGTGCAGGACAGTCGATCGGCAGGAGCAGGGTTGGGCACACCTGATCTAAAGGAACTACTTCCCAAACTGCAGAACCATTAAGAGATAGACTAAACATTGTAGAGCATGAGCAAATTACCCACTCATGTTACTCAACACAACAGTCTGTAGTAGAAATCATTGGTGTTTCACCTTCAGCCCAATATCTATTCCTTCCTAATCTAATTACTGAATTTCCTTGTCTAACACCCATTGATTGGAATCGTCTAACTGTCATAATATTGCACTTCCCCAGAGAAGCAGCTGTGATCAAAGTAAAATCACATCAATCTGACAAGTCCAAAGAAAGCCAGGGAAACACGGTAGCAGATGCAGCAGCTAGAGAAGCAGCTCTACTTCATCTTACTCTTGTCCTTGGTAAAGGAAAACAGCAAATATAATCATGAGCTCCATCTTCTGTCATATCAAACGGAGACAGATGAAGAGAAAGAACAATGGTTAAAGCATCTGGAGAATCCCTACAGGACAAGTGGTGATGCCTATCGGACCATGAAGAGAACTAATGCAGCTGTATCATGGAAAAGTGCATGCTGGAGCAAAAGCAATGAAAGCTCAAATCAGCGAGACTTGGTGGTGACCACGAATGATGAGAGATATTGATGATTACTGTAGGAGATGCTTAATTTGCATGAAAGCAAATGTGGGAAAATCTGTAAAGGTGCGAATGTCACATGCACCCTTGGTGGTGGCCACGAATGATGAGAGATATTGATGATTACTGTAGGAGATGCTTAATTTGCATGAAAGCAAATGTGGGAAAATCTGTAAAGGTGCGAATGTCACATGCACCCAGACCAACAGGTCCATGGACACATCTCCAAATGGATTTTAGAGGACCTTTATCACCCGCTGGAGGGTACAAATACATTCTAGTAATCATGGACAGATTTACTAGGTGGGTGAAAGCATTCCCTATGAAAACTTGCACTGCTGAAGTGGCAGCACGAGTAATGGTGGAAGAAGTTTTTCCTCGCTGGGGCCTTCCATATGAACTTGATTCTGACAATGGAGCTCACTTCACTGGAAAACTGATGAAGGAAGCAATGAAACTGATGGGGATTAAACAGAAATTCCACATTCCATATTGACCACAAAGTTCAGGAATGGTAGAACGGATGCACCGATCGTTGAAAACATCTCTAACCAAAGCCATTCTGAACAGAGTTACAGGACTAACCCCTTTTGAACTGATGACTGGAAGAGCAATGGTTCTACCTCCTGATGCTCTGCCACCTGCGGGAACAGGAGGAGATTCTACTTTGTTCCAAAAAAAGTTACGACGCTATCTCACAATGCTGGACAAAGCTACTAAAGACAATGAAAAGAAAGTGCCAGAAGCTCAACAGCAATGGGATGAAAAACACACCACTACTGATATTCCACACATTCCCGAGTTAGGCAGTTTTGTTATGATCAAATGTATTGCTAGGAAAGGTTTAGAGCCTAGCTGGGAGGGACCATATGAGATACTCCTAACAACTGAAACTTAAGTGTTTGCCTTAAAGGGAAGGGTGTAGGAACAGATAGATGGTATCATTGGTCACAAGTGAAACCTTGCTTAGTGAATGAACAAAATGATGATGAAGGCTTATGGCCTGAGATTGAGCACTGTTCATCCATTAGCTTTAAAGATTGGGAACAAAAAAAGTGATGTTTAATTATTTCTCTGCTTCCATTTCAGGAATCAATTCCATTGACATTGATTAGAGATGGTTGCAAGTTATTCTCGATACCCAACGACAATGGTATGCTTATTTTTACTTGGCATTTACCAAGGAAGCCAAGCTTTATGGACTCCTCAAGTTCAAGGAATCACTCGCAATGCAACTGAAATCTGGCCAACATTTTACTTTACCCTTTATTTCCAGATGGTGATTATGGGATTGGGTGCCATGTAATGAGAAAGACCTTGCTAAATATCGTGAGGACATCTTTGGAGGATGTAACTTTTACCATAAATGTTACAAAAGCAGAGTCATTTGGCCTGTGAAAGACAGGGGTATTCTGGTAGCGCTCAAAGGCGAGAAATTTGTCCAAAAGAACAATGTGAAGTTATAGGGTTAGACCTCATAACGTCTACTAATGTGGAAATTAATTTAATTTTAAATCATACTCGCATGCTTACAATATGGTCCAAGGGTGTATTTATCCCATAGTGTTGCCATGTGAAGGGTTTCTGAGGGATACTTCCTCGGGGACAACAAGATAAATTATGTATGAATATGGCATTCAGAAGATGAGAATGAATATTGTGAGAATATTGGGGAATCAATATTCCCCACTGGAAACTGGGGAAATTGGAAGGTGTTTTTATCTTTTTGCGGAAAAGACAAACAAAGCTAAAACATGCCCAAATACAACTATTGCACCAGCTCATGGTATTTTGTTGGCAAAAGAAACCAAAACCTTGATAAATGAACCTCACATGGTGTGACAACGCATTAATTATAACTTGAAATCCCTTCTTACTGTCTTAGGGTGGAAAGTGGCATGCTGTAATACAGCGACGAATTATGGAAGCATGTTGTATTTCGCTCCCACTGCTAGTGATAAGTCCACGTATTTTCCACAGGGCAAGGTAGTCATGGACCACGCCAAAAGCATAACGACTATCTGTATAGATGTTGACTCGATCTCCTTCCGTTAGTTCAAAAAGTTCAAAAGAGGGATTGGATTAACAGGACCAAGACTTTCTTGTTTTTCACACTCATGTGGTATTCCCTCATGTGGTTCAAGCATCATTGTTGCAGGGTTAAGATAAGTGTCCCTGATGATTTCCACTCTCAAATCCTTGTTCAACAAAGTTGCTTCCCATTTTGCTCTCCTCGCATCAGTTATGGTCTTGATGTTTGTGTTGTTCAACAGCATCACTATTCTGTGTGGAGTGTGCAGCATGATAGTTTGTGGTCCTATCAGATTTTCAACAGCATCCACTGCCCATGTGGCACCATTGAGGGCTTGTATACAATCATAGTGACAGGAATATTTGTGGAAAAGTATCCAACTGGTCTATACCGATCACCTGGTTTTTGACACATTACTGCTGAATACGTCTCATCTCCCACCCTGGTCCTCAAATGAAATTGCAACCGTCCATCAGGAAGTCCCAAGGCTGGGGCTGAAGTAAACGCTTCCTCAGCTTCCGGTGTCCAGTTTATCTGTTCCACTCCAGGCTTTCCTCCCTTGTACAGGTCAATGAGGGGGCTAGTGATGGTGGCAAAATCAGGTACTGACGACAACAGTTGAAAAGTCCCATCACCTTCCGCATTCCTGTAACTGTTAGAGGTTACTGAAGATGCCGTACTGACTCTACACGCTCTGTTGTCATTCTCATTCCCTCCACAGATAGTTATTGGCCTAAATAGATAACGTCTCGGTTACGTATGTAACCCTCATTCCCTGAGTAGGGAATGGAGACGTCTCGTCGGAGGAGTTTCCAACGAATTGGGATCACGCTAGGGAGACCAACTGCCTTCGAGTGAACTAAAATGAGCCAATAAACATTGGCATGCAAGATTTGCATTCCGCGCGCCGCCTACCAGTGCGGGTATAAAAGCGGAAGCAAACGCACGCATCTTTGCTTTTCGCTGAGGAGCCGGACGGTGTCCAGTCCTCCGCGAAGGTGCAGCAGCATGGCGAGGGGACGAGACGTCTCCGTTCCCTACTCAAGGAACGAGGGTTACATACGTAACCGAGACGTTCCCTTTCGTAGGAACTCCTACGTCTCGTCGGAGGAGTTTCCAACGAATTGGGATCCCTAACAAAATGCCATGGTGCTGGCCCCTTCCAGCGCCCAGCTTAGCTACCCGCCGGAGCAGTTTCTTATCGTCTTGGCGGGAGCTAGCTAGGAGAATCACACTGCTGTTCTGCAAGACCCTCTCAGTGGATATGGCTAACACTGGGAAAGCGTGCCCAACCTGTAGGAGGGGACGCTGCGGAAGCCCCTGCCCGCCCGAAGGGAGGCACTGGAAAACACATGTGTACTAACCCGTGGGGTAGTGAAACACATGGCAGTCCTTGAGGTAGTCCCAGCCCAAGGGGTGGGAGCGTACTCAGCAAGGATGACAGAAGGGTCTGTCGAGGGGAAGACACGACGCTAGCCCGGAGGATAGCAGGACCGTGGAGAAAATGGGTCGCCGAAGGGACCACTGGGGGACACCCAGTCTACACACAACTCCACGAGAGGTAATAGACCTGGCGCCGGGCGATCCGCCTCGCCTGGTGCCGAAGGGGTGATGGAGGAACTCACGAGGTTAACCGTATGTTGGGGCACCAACGGAGCAAGAAGACGCACGTATCCGGCCAAGAGGCGGGAATGGCGTAGCAAGCCGACATAACCTAATTCCTCGTGTTACTGGCCGTAGTGAGTACACGGGAGGAAACAGGTTCAACACGGAGGCTATAGAATCTAGCGAACGTGTTAGGTGTCGCCCAGCCCGCAGCTCTACAGATGTCTGTCAGCGAGGCGCCTTGCGCCAAAGCCCAGGAGGAGGCAACACTCCTAGTAGAGTGTGCCCTCAACCTAGGTGGGCAAGGCACGTCCTGGGAATCATAAGCCCGGACGATAGCATCCACTATCCAGTGGGCTAACCTCTGCTTGGAGACAGCCTTCCCCTTCTGCTGGCCTCCGTAACAGACGAAGAGCTGATCTGAGGTCCTGAAGCTTTGCGTTCTGTCCACGTAACAACGCAGGGCGCAGACGGGACAGAGAAAAGCAAGGGCTGGGTCTGCCTCCTCCAGGGGCAGCGCTTGCAGGTTCACTACCTGATCTACAAATGGAGTGGTAGGAACCTTGGGCACATATCCGAGCCGGGGTCTCAGAACAACGTGAGAAAGGCCCGGCCCGAACTCAAGGCACAATTCGTCGACCGAAAAAGCCTGCAGATCCCCTACCCTCTTAAAGGAGGCCAAAGCCACCAGGAGAGCTGTCTTAGTAGACAGGATATTTAACTCAACTGTTTGCAAAGGCTCAAAGGGAGGTCTCTGAAGTGCTCTGAGCACTAGAGTTAAGTCCCAAGAGGGTACGGGGTGCGGATTACGAGGCGGATTTAGCCTTCTGGCACCCCTAAGGAATGTGATGACCAGGTCGTGCTTTCCTAATGACTTACCTTCTACTGCATCGTGATGTGCGGCAATTGCGGCAACATACACTTTGAGGGTGGAGGGAGACAGCCTTCTCTCCAACCCATCTTGCAGGAAGGAAAGCACGACCCCGATCGGGCAAGTTCGGGGGTCTTCCCGGTGGGAAGAACACCAAGCGACGAACAGGTTCCACTTCAACGCATAGAGGGGCCTCGTAGAGGGGGCTCTAGCGGAAGTGATGGTGTCTACCACAGCCATGTTCTACGAACTCCATGTTCTCTCATGGGAACAATGGCCACCTCCACGACCTCCGTGAAGACACGGGGCGACAGGGCCAAGCCAAAGGGTAGGACCTTGTACTGGTATGCCCGACCCTCGAACGCAAAGCGTAGAAACGGTCTGTGACGAGGAAGAATCGAGACATGAAAGTACGCGTCCTTCAGGTCGATCGCTGCAAACCAATCCCGGGGACGGATGCATTCAAAGATGTGTTTCTGCGTAAGCATTTTGAACGGGAGCTTGTGTAGGGCCCGATTCAAAACTCGCAGGTCCAGGATCGGTCGTAACCCACCGCCTTTCTTGGGTACGATGAAATAAGGGCTGTAGAATCCAGACCTCAACTCGGCTGGAGGGACCGGCTCGATCGCGTCCTTCGCCAGCAGGATGTCGATCTCCTTCCTCAAAACAGGGGCATCGACACTTCGTACACTGGTGAAGTGGATGCCCCTGAACTTGGGAGGCCGGCGGGCAAACTGAATTGCATAGCCGAGCCGAATGGTACGAATGAGCCAGCGGGACGGCCTCGGAAGCGCTAGCCAGGCTTTGAGAGACCGTACCAACGAGCCCACGCGAACCACCGGCGTACCCGCGGAGGGGCAGCGAGGTGGAGGGCAGGGACCAGACTCCGGAGGCATTACTGCAGCCGAGAGAGGGGTCTGCGTGTGCGGAGCAACACCTACCTGCTTCCACTGGGGGGCAGGCAACAGGGAAGGCCTGGAGGCGTTCAGCTGCTGACTGCCCCGAGGCGAGGGAAGGAGGGGAAATGAGGAGGGAGGCCCGGAGGCGTCGAGTCCGGATTTCCACACCTCCTTGCCCAGCGGGAGACGAGAGCGACGAGGCCGTGGCGGCGTCACTGGCGTCTGAGCGCTGGGGAGAGGGGCATGAGAGCGGCGAGGCAACGTGGCGGCGCACACTGTCATTCTGGCCCTCTTGGACGGGGAAGACTGGGAGCGGCGAGGCACTTGGCCGACCTCGGCTGCCAGACTCGGCCGTGAGTGACCCAGAGGAAGTAGAAACTGCTCTTTTATTGGTCACCGGGTGGTCAGCGGCAGAACAGAAAGAAAAGGAAAACAAAGATTCTCCACCCGGCCCTCCTCCGGGGGAAGGAGAGGAACAGAGGTTCCCTCCTGGCGAGCAGCCACTGCGTCCTCTGGGTCGCCTGTCTCAGGGTCGCTTACCTCTCCTCTTCCCGGGGGGCTTGGACGACTCCTGAGCGGGCTGGGCAGCTCTCTTGCGGCCGGCACCCTGCTGCTTACGGGGCTGCTGCCTAGGCTGGGCAGGGGCGGAGGCGGCGGCAGGAGGGCGCCCTCGGCGACGAGCAGCCGGAGGCGCAGGCGACGGGGACGGGGCAGCAGCGGGCCGTCTCCGAGGCATGATGTTCTTAATCACCTCCGACTGCTTCTGGGCGGGGGAGAACTGTTGGGCATAGCTCTCCACCACGTCGCCGAAGAGGCCACCCTGGGATATGGGGGAGTTCAGGAACCTACTTTTGTCCGACTCGCGCATATCGGCCAGGGTGAGCCAGAGGTGTCGCTCCTGGACCACCAGCGTGGACATCGCCCAACCCAGGGAGCGTGCGGTGACCTTCGTCGCCCGATGGGCGAGGTCAGTCGCCGCACTCAGCTCTTGGAGCACCCCTGGATCGGTACCACCCTCCTGCATGCCAGAGAGCGCTTTGGCCTGGTGGACCTGGAGAAGCGCCATGGCATGCAGGGCAGAAGCAGCTTCTCCGCACGCACTGTAGGCCCTTCCAGTCAGACTGGAAGAGAACCTACAGGCGCGAGAGGGGAGCGTGGGGTTACCCCGCCAGGTGGACGCGGTCTTAGGACATAGCTGCATCGCTACTGACCGTTCCACTGGGGGGATGTCCACGTATCCCTTCACTGCCCCGCCATCGAGAGTGGTGAGGGAGGAGGAGGGAGTCGACCTGTGTCTGGCCACCAGAGGGGCCAACCACGATCTCGTCACCTCATCATGCACCTCCGGAAAGAAAGGAACCGGGGCGGGGCGCTGAGAACCAGCACGAGCCGCCCCGAGATACCTATCGTCGAGCCGCGAGGGTTCGGGACGCGGTGGAGGATTCCACTCGAGCCCGACACTCGCGGCCGCCCGGGAAAGCATAGCGGCCATTTCCGGATCCGGCTCGGCTAACGTTGCCACACCCGAAAGGGGCAACGCAGTCAGGTCGTCATCTCCAGAAGATGACCGCTCTCCCTCCGATGCAGCAATCGACATCTGGTCCTCCGGCGGAGGCCCGAAGGAAACGACTAGGACCACACGAGGTGGCCCAGCTCGCTCCTCCGGAGACTCCAATGGCAGCGATGCAGAGGAGTGAGGGGCCTGCGGGGGTCTTTCACCCGGCTAGACATTCCTCACTGTGACCCTCAGACCACCAATGGGATTAGCCGAAGTAGCCTTTTTCTGAAATGAACCAGAAGAAGAACTAGATCGGGGAATCTCCAAAGGGACTCCCCCTCGTTTGAGGGATCTTAGTCTCGATCTAAGCACCGCGACGGTCATGTTCACGCAATGAGAACATGACTCGTTCACGAACGCTGCCTCAGCGTGCGCGAGGCCCAAGCACGAGAGACAGCGATCGTGACCATCAACCGGGGGAAGATATCGACCGCATCCAGAAACACACGGATGAAACGTCATCCTGAAAAGGATGCGATCTTCACCCGTGTTACTCTTTTAGAGAAATGCTCTCTTATTGTGCTGAAGCACACAGGGATCAACGCGGCAACACAGCGGGGAAACTGCAAGCCCGCTGCGTGCACTCAACCGATTACCAGCTGTGAAAACAGCTCTTTTGAAAGATGTAGATAGCGTGAAATCCCACACCAACACAGAGAGATCCAGAAAAAGAGCAGACTCATTGAGCACGAAGAAAACACTTTCTTGAAACTCATTCACTCAGAGGACACAACCGGTCGGCTCCGAAGCAAAAAGCAAAGATGCGTGCGTTTGCTTCCGCTTTTATACCCGCACTGGTAGGCGGCGCGCGGAATGCAAATCTTGCATGCCAATGTTTATTGGCTCGTTTTAGTTCACTCAAAGGCAGTTGGTCTCCCTAGCGTGATCCCAATTCGTTGGAAACTCCTCCGACGAGACGTAGGAGTTCCCACGAAAGGGAACCTTGGTTTTGTGAATCAAATTTCTCTTGAGGTCATTCGTCAAAAGTAGGGTTGGGTACCGAAACGGAGTGCCAATAGGGAACCGGTTCCGACGTAAACGTAGTAACGAGACCGAATAAGAGCGAAAATTTCGGTGCCTGACTTTTTTTTACCGCCCCCTGGTGTTCAGGCGTCAACTTGTTGCACACTTGTTGAATTGATAGTGAGGGGATTAATGAAGATGCCGAGCGCAAAACGCTCCAAGGTTTGGCTGCATTTCACGTGTAAAATTATGCGTCAGAATGCCCTCTGGGTGTGCCGATTGTCTGAAGCCCATATAGAATCACGCCAATTCATTGGCTGATGGTGCGGGCGCTGCCTCGACGCTCTTACGTCGCCATATTATATTGGCGTGCGCACCATCTGCTCCTCAGATTTCTCTGCCGAAAAAGGAAGCTTGTCGGCAGCGCGAGGAGCTTGGCAGCGAATGCAGCGTCTCGTTCCCTATTCAGAGAACATAGGTTACACCAGTAACCAGAGACGTTCTCTTTCATAGGTTCACTCAACGCTGCGTAGCTAAGACGCAGTGGGAACGAAATACCAAGCTCGCCAAGCTAAGCGCTGCCGTAACTAGTACAACGACCAGATAACTTACATGACTGGTTCGAGCAGACAAAACATGGGAACCTGGAGCCATGTCAAGATTAGATTACCCTGGTAGTAATCTCTATTAATCTCCAGTATTATTACATTGTTTGATAAAATATTGTTTTATTTGATATTATGTAAATGTGAATTTTTATTTTATATTGGTTTATTTATTATTACCATGTTACTTGTGTTAATATTGTTTAAAGATTTAAGTTAATATTGTGTCCAGTTTGGCCCTGTAAATAAAAGGGTATTATTTTTTTACAAAGTGTTTGTGGTTTAGTTTTCTTACGTACCGGTTCAAGAACCGTTTAAGCACCAGAACCGTTTAAAAAATACAGAGTAGGTACTGGTATCGGATAAAACCCAACGATACCCAACCCTAGTCAAAAGGTATAGACCAGAAAGTCGACAGTACATCTAGTACCCTAAAAATTCTTGCATTTCCTGGAATATCATTCAGAATGGTGGCAGGATTGGCCACAATAGGATGCGGTTTTGGTGTTACACTGTTAAGTATTGTGTAATCAATGGTTAATCGCCATGAGTTATTGGATTTCTTGACAGGCGAGACAGGACTATTAGTGGTTGATGAAGTTTGTCTGATGATTCCTTCAGCTTCCAAGTCAGCCACTATTTCTTCCACAGCTTGTCTTGCTTCAGTTCAGATGGTCATTGTTTATGAGGGGCATGTATCGGTCCCTCAATAACAATGGGATCAATGTTGGCTTTGCCACAATCCAATTTGTGTTTAGCCCAGACATACGGATATAAACTGCACAGAAGACCCCACACACCACCTTTACCCCAGTCTCTGATCAGTGGCGTGCACAGGGGGGGGGGGGGGGCGGGGGGGGGGGGCTCAAGCCCCTGCCCCTTTTGTCTCAAAATGTATTGTGCCCTTTTCTGATAATTGTAAATAATACTTATTATTATTATAAATCTTATAATAAATAACAATACACTTAGGCTACACACTCGTGCCACTAACAATAATAATACAAACAAATATTATATAAAAAAAAAAAAATTGGCGGAGAAGTGGTAGGCGGAGTTTCCTTTGCAGTTCTGGTACGCACTACGCAGCAGTTCGCGCGAGTCTTCAAACGAACAGCAGGTAACGTTAAAGCTAATACGGAAAATTACATTTATCCTACCCTCACCATGCTACTCTAAAAGTTGCGGCAGCATTCGAGTTATTCTTAACTACAATAAAAGTATAACTCGATTTCAGACGCATTCTGAGTGACAATGTCATTAGTTTTTATCCAAGGAATAAAAGTGCAAGGGGAAATACATCTAGTTAAATGAAATCTTAAGTCCATGTCCAACTCTAAATTGTAAGGAACTCATAGGCCTATCTTTGATTTCATAGTAACGCTTTACAATAAGGTTCATTTGTTCATTAGCCTACTCATGTTGAACTAACCATGAGCAACACATTTGTTACTGTATATCTTAGTTAATAATGCAACTGTTAATTGTTTATTCATGTTATGTCACACAGTCAGTGCATTAACTAATGATAACAAATACAACTTTTGATTTTAATGTTTTAGTAAATGCTGAAATTAATATTAACTAAGATTAATAAATGCAGTAGAAGTGCAGTTCATTATTAGCTAATGTTAACTAATTTAACTAATGAAAACTTATTGTAAAGTGTTACTGATCCATGATAGTCTTTCATACATAATACATACATTAAATTTACAACATCAACAAAACTAAAAATTATTTTTCCATAATTACCTTCTTGATTCTCACTGTTTTGTTTGTTAAAGTAAATAATATTTAGTAATATTATCATCATTTCCCTATTTTCATTTGATGTGTTATGCATTCTAATAATTGTATCAACATATTTTCTTAGAATGCCAAGGAAAGAAAGAATAAAAAAATAAAAAAATCAAGGAACTTTCTGATGCAGCCAAAGGAAGCATCCCTTTCACAAATTGGCTGAAAAGAGAGAATAAAAATGCAGGTACTGTTAAATTAAATGAAAAAAATGTTTAGTGCCCTTTTTGGTCCCTCCGCCCCTGCCCCTGAGGAGGTCTGTGCACGCCACTGTCTCTGATGATTGGTTTTGCTGTACCAACAGACCTTAGATTACATGTGCGATCTTCGTGTGGTATTATCCCAGCTGTTGTAGCAATCTGACGACTGTCCGTGAATATTTAACAATGGAAGAATGCAAATAAGGCTTCCTTGTGAATTCGGCCCCACCCAGAAAGATGTCCATAAGACTTCATTTCCATGTATTTGCAGAGGAACTTGTATACTTTTGTGAAATTATGTGATACCTCTTCAAACTCCTTCAACTTCCATAGTTTCATATGTTGTTGGTAGGTTCAGATCTGTTATTGAAATGGATGCTCATGTGTCATCCAAAAAGTCACATGGGTGGCCCCCTATTAACCCTCTGAGGTGCTCTGACATTTGTGCTTTTTTCAGTTATTTATAAACATGTTAATGGCAAAGGTGTAAATTCACTCTATATAGCACAAACGGGGCTACCGTAATATGTGAGCAACATGTATGTACATGTTTGTATTTTTTAGAGAATAATGTTTATGCGTGGTTATTGAAAAAACTAAAACTTAAAGTGTCTAAAATAAGGCCACAAAACACATACTAAATATGTGTCCACAAGACTTTTGACTAATGAGTGTTGTTGCCTAGAATTTTTGCTTCAAAATTATCTGAAAATCATCCTGCCTAATCATTTACACAAAACAATACATTGATTTAAATTTTATAAGACACCTTTTGTTTGGAAAGGCAATATGCGTGGGGGCGTGTTCACACCTGAGAAGACAAAGGCCGGATAATGTGCCACATACATAATGAGATGCATATTAATTAGCCTCACACAGGTGTGTCACAGGATACCAAATAATGCAAGGACAAAAGAAATTATCTATATATACATATTTTACAATTAGAAATTGTAACCAATTATAAATAGGTTACAATTACGACAACAATTACAATTTTAACAATATTTCAAGTGTATTTCTTTGTAAAAAGTATACATTTTATCATACGTATTAAAAAAGGTAAGGATTCATTAGTTTGAATATTGGAACAAACACTATAATAACATCTTAGTTGATAATTCAATATACCTACTTTATTTTTGACAAACATCATACTATAGTATATTTAACTATGAGCAGATATTGTTGAACAAAAGCATACCTATTTAATGTGACAGTAGTCTTTTTTTACAGTCAAAACTTTATAATCTATCCAAAACTAATCACAAAATCTTGTCTAAACATTCATATTTAGTCTGTAACATTGTGTATGATATATTAGCATATACATGTGAATTTGCAGTTTGTTGCTTATGCAGACATTTTATTTCAACATATTTCAGTCTATTTTTACTCATCTTAGTAGGCTATAGCAATATAGTTTGGATGTGTTCATGTAAATTTAATAACATGTTTACTAATGCAGATGCGAGAGTGAATGAACGGCACAGACATGCGCTGTATAACTGTAGTAAACAAAGCGCGCGCGCCTGTGCCGTTCATTCATCATTTAGCCTACACACAGACACGCAATTCATATTTAAACAGTCTTTTTGCGGTTTATAAACACTTTTCAATATCGCGATTAGAACAAAGCACCTAAGAATAAATGACTTACTACATCAGCTGGATCCGTTGCTCCTCGAAATGAAACTACCAGCACTTCTGGTACATTTTCCAGGGTTATTAGATAGTATTATTCCTCACAGCGTAAGGATTCGCTGTGTTCACAGCGGTAGTAAGAAACTTACTAAACATGATTTTATAATCCAGCTGGTGGGCGTTGGCATGTTTGCATGGCTTGCCTTAGATCATTTGCGTTTGAATACCGCACGCTCTCCGTGGGCGTGGCACTTTAACGCGTAATGAGGTATAATGAGCTGGAAAGAAAAAGACTGACATCTCTCTCTTTTCATACAGATTACATAAACTGAGAATATTTGTTTTTTTATATAAATTAATTCATTTAAAAGAAGAGAGTTCAAGCTTCATTATGGAAAAACACTCGTGCCTGTATGACAAGTATTTGCGGAATTACAGTTAATTTTCGGACGCGTTTCAGAATGGACTTAACTGACAGAGAGAAGGCAGAACCGTGCATCATGTTTGTTTTTCTTTATTTGGCGAAAAGCACAACACTTTGTTTTTATTGTGAGTATCCACAAAAAAAATAGACACTTATCAGGATCTAATGATGTACAACACTTAATATGTAAGATCAAAATCAACAGAGTATTTTGAGTTTCTTTTGCACTGATAAGAAATAAAGTGAGCTAGTATCGCCGGCGATACCGCCGACCCCAGAGGGTTAATGCATTGATGAAAAGGCGATTGTCTCTTTTCTTACTAAAACAGGGGGGCGCTGATTCCTATTGCGGACACATAATTCCCTTAATGAGCTGACGGACGGTGCTTCAGTCTACGTCTTTCCTTGAGAGGTTTCATCATGATATTTCGCTCTGACCTGTTTAAATGATGGACCTTGACCTTCTGCTCCACCTCCTTTAGCCCAGCAATCTCTTCTAATGTGGCCAGGCTTTCCAGAATTGAGGCAAATAATCATCCTCTTATTTGTGTCCATGTTGTATTGAGCTGTCGCCACTCCTCTTCGATATGGCTTGTTTCCTTCTTCCTTGTTTGATCTCATAGCCATCTCTAGGCGGCCAGCCCATTGCATAATTTGGTCAAATGTCTCACCTGGTTTGACTCCAAGTGATAAGGCTTGGTGGTATTTCGTGCTAAATCCATCCACAAGTGTGTCAGTGAACTGTACATCATCTCTGTCTGGTTGTTTCTTAGCACAGAGGGCCCATTTCTCATAAGCATTTCACTTACGCAAAGCATATTCATCTGGAGATTCATCATCCTTTTGCTTAATCAATGTTACTAATGTGAAAGGAAATTTTACCGCTGCCCAAGATTTCTTGGATTACTTTTCAGAACTCATCTAATACGTGCCAAAGACCCAGGGGTCGTCCCTGGCCATCAACCCACAAATCTATCAATTGGGCTGTTGTTATCGAAGCGAGCAAGCGTTCCCATCTGTCTCTTGGGATTTTAGCTTTCACAATGGTGTGTATGTCTCTTAACCCTTTCACACGTACGATCACACCAGTGTGATCAGTCTTGGCTGGTCCCTGGAGCGTACGATCACACCGGTGTGATTAGAACGGTCAGTGCATCACGTGATAAACTGCTAAATTCAAACTGCTTTCGCGCGTTGGCTGGCTCTGAGCCAGAGACGGACGCACTCAGTGCTGTCATATATCACAACTATTGAGTGTTTTCACCCACATAATGTTTATTTATGTATAAATACATATAAGTACTAGCAAAACAATGATTTTGAGTTTGTAAAATACACACTGATGTCTATGGAAGCGGCAATAATAATCCTTTCCATTATAATAAGACGACACGTTTTATTCATATCAGATACACATTGTGTAAGTAGCTTTACATTTTACCCTATTCTTCTCCCAGTTCACCGGCCACTTACTTTCATGTATTTCGTGAGAAGTGGAGGAATTGACGTGTTGTAAATCCAACAGATCCGATCCTCTGAACTGTGAAACAAACATGGCGCCGCCCATCGTGCATACAGCTCAAATAACGCGATCGTTATAAAGGTGTTTAAACAACAAAACACATCCACTTGCACATATTTGACAATCGGAATATCAGTGTTTCATGCTGTACCTAATACATTTGTGAATATTTTTAATAAAAAAGGAAAAATGACATAAAAGCAGATCATCATTCATTCAGCGCTGTGTTGTGGTTGCGCGGTGTCATGTGACAAGCAATGACGCGTCACCATGGAAACATTAAAGTGACAAGTTCTAAATAACGGTCGCCTTGAAAAACTCACCCTGGGGGGTCAGTTAGAATATTTTAAACTTACGTGTGAAAGGGTTAATGTATTTGATGTGCTTCAACCAATGAGTCTAATTCTCGCCAGAACTCTGTGTTTGGATTTTGTCTCTTCAGAGGAGGTAAGGCTGTGAGAATGGGTTGACGTTCTCCTGGTGTGAATGTTCTCTCTTCTGTCACCATTTCAGATTGTAATTCTTCCCTTTTAACAGCAGGTGAAGAAAATTCAGGACCAATTTTGTCAACTGTGATCATGTCATCATCTCTTGTCTCATCACCCCAGTCAGATCCATAATTACGAGCTGGTGTACATCGCAGCATGTCTCTGTTTGGCTGGGCTGATTTAGATCTCGTTATTATTGGAGCTGTTTGTGCAGTTGCAATATACATTTTGTCAAATGGACCTCCATTTGATCTTGAAACTTTAGATGGTTTTGATGAATGGAAACTTGAAAGGTTTAGATGAATTTGTATATTGTTCAGGCAAAATTTGATAAATTGGGTTGTAAGGAGGAGGCGTTACAGTTGTCGCGGATTTCACTGGTGCTTCTGAATATTTCCTTTATGCTTCAGTTATTATATTTGTCCAGTCTGGATCAAATGAATCATCACTGGTTGTATTTTCTTTATCTGAACATTTAATATAAATTATTTTGTTCAACTTGTTGTATGCTTCAATTTGAGGCTTCATTGCTTCAACAAGTGGAAGTGGACACCAATTAATACCGCCACAGATTCCACCTTGTTTCACAATCCAATGAGCTGCCAGTATTGTGAAAGCTTTTGACTTGATGTCTTTTGGGACTCAAGTCTTTTTGGGACTCAATCCAGCTTAACTGCACATCCATAGATGCATTAATATCCAGTCCTTTTTTCAAAAGCTTAGCTTGGTTCTTGTTTTTCCTTTCCAGGTACCAAGCAGAAATTATTCTGCCATTACAGCCACTCTCTACCATCTTGCAAATGATTTGTCACTCTGTGTCTGTGTGCTCAAAACAGCAGGGCTATGTGTGTGTGTGTGTGTTCCAGGGGTATCCCTCTGCTTTTCTCCCTTTCCACCTGCTCTAATTATTCAAGGAACAAAGAAGGGGAAAAATCAAAAGAAAGTTAACTGTAATAATTTCAGTATTTTCTTTTCTTTTTCCTTTTGTTTGTTTGAAAGTGAACTCAGTGGTTAAATCATGTTTCTTTCATCTTCGTTGTCTTTCTAAAATCAAACCTTTTCTCTCTTTTCAAGACTTTGAAAGAGTAATTAATATTTTTTATTATCACGTTTAGACTATTGCAAGTCAATATACTGTGAAATGAACGCCACTTCCTTGGCCCGTCTCCAGTTGGCTCAAAATGCATCGGCAATACTCTTAATGGGCCTCCATAAATGTATTCATATTACTCTTGTGTTAGCATAATTGCATTCCCTGCCTGTGCGATTTAGAGTGGAGTTTAAAATCCTATTTTTTGTTTTTAAAGGGGTCCTATAATGCCCTTTTCACAAGACGTAAAATAAGTCTCTGATGTCCCCAGAGTCTGTATGTGAAGTTTTAGCTCAAAATACCCCACAGATATTTTTTATAGCCTGTTAAAATTCACCTTTTCAGGGTGAGCAAAAATGTGCCGTTTTTGTGTGTGTCCCTTTAAATGCAAATGAGCTGCTGCTCCTGGCACAGGAGGCGGAGCTTCAAGATATTGTTTGTGTGTGTGTGTGTGTGTGTGTGTGTGTGTGTGTGTGTGTGTGTGTGTGTGTGTGTGTGTGTGTTAGCAGCTCCGATTACCTCACAGACATGCACTGAAAAAACTTTTTGACTTTTATGTTCAAACCGGAGTCAGACAAAGATGGAGAAACTCAAGAAGAAGTGACAACATGTAGAATGCAACAGGACGTTTCTGAATGGTTAGTTGATTAATTTATGTAGGTGATGTGGAGTTAACTATCTTCTAGTCCGTGATTAGCATATTCTGTCATGATAATCTATAAATCACGTTCCCGAGGGCAGGGTTTGTGTAAATTTTAGGGTTAGTGATGTCACTAACCCGTGAAGAAGCTGATTGTAGTCCCTACCAGCTGTTTGTTGTAGTCCTTAAAAAGCGATTTCTGTAAAAGGAAATATCTCCCTTTGCTTTGAACTTTGAGCGTTGTAACTTTGCAGATGTTTTTTTATGCTCAAACAGCAACATTACACACTAACTAAAGTTAAAAAAGTGAAATCATAATCAACCACCCCTTTAAGTTTCTAAACAACTTAGCCCCCTCATATCTATCTGAACGTCTATCTCTACATAACCCTTCTCGTGCTCTTAGATCCGGTACTCAGAGATTACTCACTGTTCCCAGAGCCAAATTAGAACAAAGAGGAGAACATGCCTTTGCTGTTGCTGGCCCTAAACTGGTTACCAGTTCACATTAGGTCTGCACCTACATTATAATACAGGCCCTAAGTTAATAACTCATTTTTTTTTAAACGTAAATTAATCAATCCAAAACTTACTTAAGCTAGACAAAGACTTTCTTCTAGAACTGCTGTACAGCCAAAATAATATTTGTTTCATTAATTTCCTATTATCACTGTAAAGCTGCTTTGAAACAATATGTATTGTAAAAAAGCACTATATAAATGAATGACTTGACTTGACTTAACTTATGATCCTTAAGAAATATTTTGATTTCTGATCAACAGAATTATGATATGCTCATTTGGTACCCAAGAAACCTTTTTATTATTATCACAGTTGAAAATGGTTGTGCTGCTTAATGAAGTGTGGAAACCGTGATACAGTATGTATACACCAAATGTACCATATGAAAAAAAAAATGTTTTACTGAATGCAACAAGAAAGTAAAAAAAGGGAAGTACAAACCTCCATAAAACTGTGACTACAACGTCATATTCAATGTGACAAGAGACTATTAACACTTCAAATAGTAGAATCCATCGTGTTGAAATACTCTTATGAAGATGCTGTATTGTTTGTTTTTATTTATATTCTCTTAAGCAGGTATGTTTGCAATGCCCTTGGGAAATATAAACTTTAACAGATGGCTATATACCTGATATGATCTGAGCATTGATGCTTCTCCCTGGACCATTCCAGTGGTCTTCGATATCCTGATCCACACTTTCGGTCCAGGTATGATGACTGGTTGATCTTTCGTTCTTTGTGTAGATCCGAATGTTTACTGTTGTTTCTCTTTTAACATCTTGTCTTTAATTCTGAGCACTTTCAGGTCATCTTGGCATGAGAGGTTTAGGCGAAACTATTCTCCTCCCCATCAGGAGAAAAGAGATCTCTGAGGGTCTTGATTTTTTCTCAGCATTTGTTTTACTGTATGCACCGCTCGCTTAGACTGGGTAAACACAGCCCGATCTGACGACGATTTAATTTCGCCCTGCAGCTCAGGCTGGAAACCTGTATATTTCTCTATCCTGCTTCCGTTACAAATCTGCGGGGACCAATCACAAACTGGCTTTTCCACCTGGCATGCTATTGGCAGGTTTAACACAATGGCGATAAAGAAGTGACGTCAATCCAATTCTTTTTAACCTCTCGATGATGCTCAATGGCTTCTTTAGTTTAGTAAAAAAATCGCTCGAGTGGGTGTAAATACCACTCACTGTCACGGTTGTTGTGTAGATGAAGACAGGCTGAGGCAAAAAGCTCCGATTCAAAGATTTACTCAAAAGCAACAACAAACAGGTACAGGCAGGCAGAGGGTACACTCACAAAACACAATAACATTACACAAGAACCAACCAAGACTAACTGAACTGAGGAACCTAAATACAGAGACTGATAACCATAAATGAATTGAAGACAGGTGACAGATATGACGATAATTAACTAAACACAGGTGACTAAACTGAGGACAAACGAGGAGCGGGAAAACTGAATAGGACTAAACCAAAACACTGAAGAAAAGGGGGGAAACAAAGAGTCAAACTGTGACAGAACACCCCCCTTCAACAAAGCGCGACCTCGCGCCGTAGAACATCAATGGGGTGGGGGGGTGGGCACCCTGGAGGCTGACGAGGGGGAGGCCGATCTGAAGCAGGAAGCCTCCAGGGCGGAGCAGGATGTGGGCGTGGCCAGGGTGGAGCATGACGTGGCCAGGGCGGAGCAGACGAACCCTCGGGCGTCCAGGGCGGAGCTGTTGGACCCTCGGGCGTCCAGGGCGGAACAGGCTGTGGGCGTGACCACGGCGGAGCAGTACGTGGGTGTGGCCAGGGCGGAGCAGGACGTGGGCGTGGCCAGGGCGGAGCAGACCTACCCTCGGGCGTCCAGGACGGAGCTGTTAGACCCTCGGGCGTCCAGGGCGGTGAGGACCCTTCGGGTGGCCATGGCGGTTAAGACCCTTCGGGTGGCCATGGCGGTGAAGACCCTTCGGGTGGCTATGGCGGTGAAGACCCTTTGGGCGGCCATGGCGGTGAAGACCCTTCGGGTGGCCATGGCAGTGAAGACCCTTCGGGCGGCCATGGCGGTGAAGACCTTTGGCTCCCCCCAAAAAAAATATTGGGGAGCGTGACAGATTTCGACCCCGACTCCAGAATAGAGTCGGGGACAGGCTCTGGCTGGGCAGATGGGAAGTGAACAGTCTCGGCGTGGCTGACGTGAACAGTCTCTTTGTGGCTGACGGGCATCAGCGGTGAAGGCTCGGCTGGGCTGTACGGAACCAGCGGTGAAGAGGGCTTTGAGCTGGGCGGAACCAGCGGTGAAGAGGGCTTTGAGCTGGGCGGAACCAGCGGTGACGAGGGCTTTGAGCTGGGCGGAACCAGCGGTGACGAGGGCTTTGAGCTGGGCGGAACCAGCGGTGACGATGGCTTTGAGCTGGGCGGAACCAGCGGTGATGAGGGCTTTGAGCTGGGCGGAACCAGCGGTGAAGAGGGCCTTGAGCTGGACGGAACCAGCGGTGAAGAGGGCCTTGAGCTGGACGGAACCAGCGGTGAAGAGGGCCTTGAGCTGGACGGAACCAGCGGTGAAGAGGGCCTTGAGCTGGATGGAACCAGCGGTGAAGAGGGCTTTGAGCTGGACGGAACCAGCGGTGAAGAGGGCTTTGAGCTGGACGGAACCAGCAGTGAAGAGGGCCTTGAGCTGGACAGAACCAGCGGTGAAGAGGGCTTTGAGCTGGACGGAACCAGCGGTGAAGAGGGCTTTGAGCTGGATGGAACCAGCGGTGAAGAGGGCTTTGAGCTGGACGGAACCAGCGGTGAAGACTTTAAGCTGGGCGGGATCAGCGGCAAAGAAGGCTCTTGCCTGGACGGGACCAGTGGCAAAGAAGGCTCTTGCCTGGACGGGACCAGTGGCGAAGAGGGCTTTGGGCTGGATGGGACAATCGGCGAAGAGGGCTTTGGACTGGACGAATGGGCCATGATCGTTGTGTGTGTAGCCCACACACACAAGATCGCCGTAATCAGCACTGTATCTTGCAGAGCTGGCTGGGCGTTCTCTGGCTGGACGGTCTCTGGCTCGACGGTCTCTGGCTGGACGGTCTCTGGCTGGACGGTCTCTGGCTCTGTGCTGGACGGGACTAGCGGTGAAGGCTCTGTGCTGGACGGGACCAGGGGTGAAGGCTCTGTGCTGGACGGGACCAGTGGTGAAGGCTCTGTGCTGGACGGGACCAGCGGTGAAGGCTCTGTGCTGGACGGGACCAGCGGTTAAGGCTCTGTGCTGGACGGGACCAGCGGCGAGGGCTCTGTGCTGGACGGGACCAGCGGTGAAGGCTCTGTGCTGGACGGGACCAGCGGTGAAAAAGTCTCTTGGCTGCACGGCGTCAGCGGCGAGGGCTCTGGGCTGCACGGCGTCAGCGGCGAGGGCTCTGGGCTGCACAGCGAGGGCTCTGGGCTGCACGGCGTCAGTGGCAAGGGCTCTGGGCTGCACGGTGGGGTTGGAGTGGGGCTGGTGACTTCGTCGACGGTGAAGGATGAACCGCAGGATACCAGCACCCACTCCACATAGTCAGCGAAGCTCCCTCGAGGAGGTTCCCCGGACAACTGCGCTCGAGTGGCGTTGTTCAGTCCCACACGTAGAAACGTGCAGAGGCAGTCGTCCGGGAAATCGGTCTGAGGCACCAGATCCAGGAACACTTCCAGGTGTTCCTCGAGAGAGCTGTCTCCCTGCTCAAGACAGATGAGCTTGACTGCAGGGAAATCCATGATAACAAAAAGAAAAACAAACAAAAGGGAAACAGACTAAAGACGATACTTTAACTATTTTTGTGGTCGGTTCTTCTGTCACGGTTGTGGTGTAGATGAAGACAGGCTGAGGCAAAAAGCTCCAATTCAAAGATTTACTCAAAAGCAACAACAAACAGGTACAGGCAGGCAGAGGGTACACTCACAAAACACAATAACATTACACAAGAACCAACCAAGACTAACTGAACTGAGGAACCTAAATACAGAGACTGATAACCAGAAATGAATTGAAGACAGGTGACAGATATGACGATAATTAACTAAACACAGGTGACTAAACTGAGGACAAACGAGGAGCGGGAAAACTGAATAGGACTAAACCAAAACACTGAAGAAAAGGGGGGAAACAAAGAGTCAAACTGTGACACTCACTTTCATGTTTTTTTTGCAAAATCTGCAAAAATCACTCGATGCCATTGCTGCTTCTGCAAACCGCTGATCAATGCTACAAACCAACACGTTTGCTAACATATCTCCTGCCTGGAGTTTTCGGGTCGCTCTGCAAATGCAAAGTACGTCACCCAGACCATTGGTCTGATCAGCTGAAGGACTATCCAATTGCATACAGAGTCATTTGAACTATGCCCGTTGATCATGCCTCTTGTGCAGTAGAAAATACAGAGCAGACTCCCCAGACTAATGTTTAATCTTGATTGAGAAGATTAAGCTTGGTCTGGTGCTAGCCAGACTAACACACATCAAGAATCAACATATGAATCTCAACAATGGTGACAATCAAACAGATAAACAGAGCTTTGAGCATCACACATCAAAAGAGCAAAAAGATAAAAGAAAATAGTCAAATTAACAGAAATTACTGATTTCCATTACACGAGAGTAGATGTTAAAACTTAATGCTGATTTGTACTCGGCTTTCGCCAAGATAAGCACCAACTAAGACGTAGCTTTACAGTAACCTATGCTTCTCCATCCATTTACGCTTCTTTCCAAATGGTGATGTGAATCTCCTTCTGTCTGGTGTTAATAGCGTATTTGCACACACAACGGCTGCAACCACAGTGCGGTCCCCTCATGACAACCGTCTGGATTGAGCAGAGTAGGGGACATCTCTAGGGTCTTCAAGTGGGCACCTTCCGTCCTCAGTGTTTCGTCGACTAGCCCACGACACCTCAAGAGGGCTCGACAGTGACTCTGGCGTCCCAGAGTCACCCCCTTCCGTCCCCCACTCAACTCAACCCAGCTTACTGACCTTTACATCCCTCCTGCTGCTGAGGTTGCTCCTTCCTCGTAGTTCACATGTGACCTAACCACAATCTCTCACAACCTCTCCACAACCCGACCATACGCGCCAACCCGTTTGACTAAGGCTGTCGAGCCCCACTGCGGACGTTAAAGCGGTCAGTGGCAACGGTTCCGTATGGCATACTACCGCAAAACACAATATCTGTCCAAACACCAATCCTCATTCACGCAAAATACACAGGAACGTAATAACTGTAATTACTATGCAAACTATAAAAATAAACAGACTCTTCAAATTTTCAAGAATTTTTCTAAACCGTAGCATGGCGGCCTGTACACAGCCAGCCAGACTCTTTCCGTCTCAACCACAGCCAGTTGCTGCTCCTCTCTGCTGCTTCAGATAAGTTCTTTACTGTGCGACGCAACTCTTGGCCACTGAATCCGACGTCTCGGAGGAACCGGGTTGTGGAGTGTGCCACGAATCCTCGACAACCCACTTCCACTGGATAAACCCGGACTCTCCATCCTCGCTGTTCTGCTTCAGTGGCCAGCTGAGTATACCGCAGTTTCCTCCTCTCATATGCCTCATCTACAGCATCCTCCCATGGCACTGTTAACTCTATCAGTTGAACAATGCGTGCTGATCCAGACCACAAAATAATATCTGGTCGGAGGTTAGTGGTGGCAATCTCAGGTGGAAAAATAAGCCGTTGATCAAGATCAGCCAGCATTTTCCAGTCCCTAGCAGCTTCCAGTTGTCCTGAGCGAGAATTGGTTTTAACACCTTTTCTTGGTGGTTGCTCGCCTGGGCGGAGGAATATTGTCTTCTGTGTGTAATGTTTTGCTAGAACAGGTGGCAACTTATTGGTCATGTTACGCTTGTCTTCCCATGCTAAAGCCAAAGATCGGAGTACTTAGTCATGGCGCCAAGTAAACCGACCTTGGCTAAGAGCCACCTTACATCCTGTCAAAATGTGCCTTAATGTGGCAGGTGATGAACACAAAGGACAAGAGGGATCCTCTCCTACCCAGAGGTTTAGGTTCTGTGGTGATGAGAGAACATCATATGTTGACCTGATAAGGAAACTGATCCTACTCTCTTCCATTGACCAAAGGTCTTGCCAGCCCATCTTGCGTTGTTCCACACTCTCCCATCTCATCCACTCTCCCTGCTTGGCCTGGGAAATGGCCTTTATACACCTCATCCTCTCCTCCTGCTTTCGCACCTCGTTGACTACGAGCTTCCTCCTTTGAGCTGGGGCTGCCTTGTGCCATTTAGGAGGAGCTAAACTGAGCCCAAAACCCCCCTTTCCATGCTGTACCTGCCCCATGATATCACCAATTTGAAGGGCAGCCTTTGCCTCTTCCACAGATTTCTTTGCTGACCATTTTCTACCAGTTTTTAACACCGGTGCTGCCTCCCTTACACATTTGTCGCGTGACTCTACTAAGGTAATTTCCAGTCTGACCTTGGCGCACTTAAACTCCTCGGTTAAAGCAGAGACTGGCAGCTGCAATATTCCTTTACTATAAAGTCCCACTCTGCTGAGGCAGCGTGGAACTCCCAACCATTTCCTGATATATGAACTTATTAACGCTTCCAGCTTATCCACTGTTGTCAAAGAAACCTCGTACACAGTCAGTGGCCACAGTAACCTCGGCAGTAGACCAAACTGAAAGCACCAGAGTTTTAGTTTCCCTGGTAGAGCACAACTATTTATGCTCTTCAACCCTTCCACTGCTTGTCGTCTAACTTCTCCCACTCGAACTGTGTCCTTTAGATCCCCATCGTACCATCTCCCAAGACTCTTCACTGGCTTCTCAGAAACTGTTGGTATTGCCTCACCATTAATGAAGAATGTTTTATCTACCACCTTGCCTTTAATTATCGAGATAATCCTTGATTTAGAGGGCTTAAATTGCATTCGTGCCCATTCAATGTTATCGGTTAACTTACCCAATAACCGATTAGTGCAGGCTACTTTTGTAGTCATGGTTGTCATGTCATCCATGTATGCTCTAATGTAGGATTACAAATTTTATTAAAATGTTTAATTGAGCTTCCAATACTATAGTATTTCAACTGAGAAAGTTGCACACTGTTTTTTCCATTTTTAGGCATAGATGATGACTCAAGAACAGCTGGGCTTTGTTTCTCTTTGATAATGCAGGTCTGAGGAATCTCCGGGAACAGGCTTTTATTGACCTACTTTTTTTTCTCAGGTAGGAGGAATCTCCGGGAACAGGCTTTTATTTACCTACTTTGTTTTCTCAGGTCGGAGGAATCTCCGGGAACAGGCTTTTATTGACCTACTTTGTTTTCAGAGGCTCTGAGTTACACTGTCATGCTGATCTCTATCTCTTCTATGTTCTTCTACACTTAAGAAGAAGAAGGTTTACAACATCTGATTGGTGGTAGTCGCATCCCAGAAGCCAAGCGCTCCCATCCTACTACCCATTTTGATGCCCTAATGATTACTTCCATTGCCATGGTAAAAGCCAGTGGAGAAATTGTGCATCCTGCCATTTTTCCAACCTCTAAGCATTGCCATGCAGTGCTGAATTCTGGAGTTGAGAAACTAAATTGCAAATCTCCAAAATAGGCTTTCACTAAATTTGTTATCGACATCGGTACCCTGAAAAAATCAAATGCTGCCCAAAGAAGCTCATGTGGCACTGAACCATATGCATTAGCCAAATCCAGGAATGTCACATGGAGCTCCTTCCTCTCCTTTTTAGCTGATTGAATTCGTTGCCAGATAACATTGATGTGTTCTAAGCATCCTGAGAACCCTGGAATGCCCGCTTTTTGAACTGAAGTGTCAATGAAGCCATTCTTTAACCCTCTGAGGTCGGCGCGATAGTCTCGCTTTTTTTCTTATCAGTGCAAAAGAAACTCAAAATACTCTGTTGATTTTGATCTTACATATTAAGTGTTTTACATCATTAGATCCTGATAAGTGTCTGTTTTTTTTTGTGGATACTCACAATAAAAACAAAGTGTTGTGCTTTTCGCCAAATAAAGAAAAACAAACATGATGCGCGTTCTGCCTTCTCTCTGTCAGTTAAGTCCATTCTGAAACGCGTCCGAAAATTAACTGTAATTCCGCGAATACTTGTCATACAGGCACGAGTGTTTTTCCATAATGAAGCTTGAACTCTCTTCTTTTAAATGAATTAATTTATATAAAAAACAAATATTCTCAGTTTATGTAATCTGTATGAAAAGAGAGAGATGTCAGTATTTTTCTATCCAGCTCATTATACCTCATTACGCGTTAATGTGCCACGCCCATGGAGAGCGCGCCAGTATTCAAACGCAAATGATCTAAGGCAAGCCATTCAAACATGCCAACGCCCACCAGCTGGATTATAAAACACATCGTGTTTAGTAAGTATCCTGTACAGCTGTGTACACAGCGTATCCTTTCGCTGTGAGGAATAATACTATCTAATAACCCTGGAAAATGTAGGCTACAAGAAGTTCTGGTAGTTTCATTTCGAGGAGCAACGGATCCAGCTGATGTAGTAAGTCATTTATTCTTAAGTGCTTTGTTCTAATCGTGATATTGAATAGTGTCTGACTGTAAACCGCAAAAAGACTGTTTAAATATGAATTGCGTGTCTGTGTGTAGGCTAAATGATGAATGAACGGCATGCAGGCGCGCGCGCTTTGTTTACTACAGTTATACAGCGCGTGTCTGTGCCGTTCATTCACTCTCGCATCTACATTAGTAAACGTTATGTTTACATGAACACATCCAAACTATATTGCTATTGCCTACTAAGATGAGTAAAAATAGACTGAAATATGTTGAAATAAAATGTCTGTATAAGCAACAAGCTGCAAATTCACATGTATATACTAATATATCATACACAATATGTTACAGACTAAATATGAATGTTTAGACAAGATTTTGTGATTAGTTTTGGATAGATTATAAAGTTTTGACTGTAAAAAAAGACTACTGTCACATTAAATAGTTAAGCTTTTGTTCACCAATTTCTGCTCATAGTTAAATATACTATAGTATGATGTTTTGTCAAAAATAAAGTAGGTATATTGAATTATCAACTAAGATGTTATTATAGTGTTTGATCCAATATTCAAACTAATGAATCCTTACCTTTTTTAATACGTATGATAAAATGTATACTTTTTACAAAGAAATACACTTGAAATATTGTTAAAATTGTAATTGTTGTTGTAATTGTAACCTATTTGTAATTTGTTACAATTTCTAATTGTAAAATATGTATATATAGATAATTTCTTTTGTCCTTGCATTCTTTGGGATCCTGTGACACACCTGTGTGAAAGGGCTAATTAATATGCAGGTCATTATAGGGCTCATTATCCGGCCTTTGTCTTCTCAGGTGTGAACACGCCTCCACGCATATTGCCTTTCCAAACAAAAGGTGTCTTATAAAATTTAAATCAATGTACTGTTTTGTGTAAATGATTAGGCAGGAGGATTTTCAGATCATTTTGAAGCAGAAATTCTAGGCAACAACACTCATTAGTCAAAAGTCTTGTGGACACATATTTAGTATGTGTTTTGTGGCCTTATTTCAGACACTTTAAGTTTTAGTTTTTTCAATAACCATGCATAAGCAATATTCTCTCAAAAATACAAACATGTACATACATGTTGCTCACATATTACGGTAGCCCCGTTTGTGCTATATAGAGTGAATTTACACCTTTGCCATTAACATGTTTATAAATAACTGAAAAAAGCACAAATGTCAGAGCATGTCAGAACACCTCAAGGACCCCAAAAAGCCCTTAGACCTCAGAGGGTTAATAGGTAGGTTGACAATCTCTGAGCAATAATGCTGATGATGAAGCCCTTGCCTTTCTCACAGCCTGCTCTATATCTTTCCACTTAGGTGCACAGACCTCCGTTTGGTATTCTGGTGGATTGATAGGTGGGATGTCTGACGGAATTGACATAGGCTCATGCCTTTTTGCATCTGTATGCGTTTCCTCCAAATATCTCTCTAGCTCAACCCTAGATGCTTTTAAAGTGCCATTCTTCTCACTGGTGAATAACTTCTTTACGAATTTGAATGGGTCTTTATAGAAATTAGGCCTCGCAAGCTCCTTCTTTTTGTAGCGTTTCCGTAGGCGCTCAGCTCTGCGTAATGTTGCAAGCTTATCTTTTATGGCCCTTTGTAAGAGATTGAGTCCCTCCTTCTGACCTTGTTCTGCTCTTTTCCATTGCTTCCTCAGCTGCCTCCTTTCTCTAACTAACCCTTCAATTTTCTGCTGCCGTCTAGACATTCCAGGAGTAGTTTGTACTTTTTCCTTCCTTTTTTCCACACCAAACCTCTCACTTCCATATGCGTAAATGATGTCCCCAAATTTATCCAGCTTCTTTTCAACTGTACCAGTTAATCTTTCCAATGCAAAGCATAGATCTGTGTTTACTGTGTCCCATGCAATTTTCTCACAAGCTCTTGGCCATCTAACTCCAGGCCTATGCCCGTTGAGCTTCTTTTCTCTCTTTTGCTGGTTAATCTGACTGGTTTCACAAGTATCAATGTGTTCATCACTAACTGTGCAAACCCTCCTCTCCTCTATGACAGGGGTGCTGATATCCTGCGAACTGTGGTTTGCTTCCTGTCGCTGGATTTCATTCGACTGACTTGACTGACTTCGTAAGAAGTACTGATCAATGCGAGGCCCTTGTCCCTTCTCTCTCAAGCATTTCATTTTCCCTTGATGAATCTTCAAACCCCTGACCGTTGTCGCCTTGCTCCAGCCACAGACACAAGCTTGGAGTACAATGACTTTGCTAACTGCAGAACCTGAACTAGTCTTTTGTGAATTACTCTCCATACTCATATCTGTTTCCATTCCAAAGTCGTTAACCATGTTGTCCAACATTGAGTCATCTTCCGCCCCCGCTCTCGCAGACTCTAGGGGTATTTTCCTCTTTAATTTCTTAGAAGCCTTGGGCGGGTGTCTCCAGCATCCTGTAAACGCAGAGCTGGATACTGCCGACAACGGTAGCTAACCCTTACCAGCCCCATTGGGGTCTCTTTCCTCCTGTCAGCTGTCTCTCCAGGCTGTCGCAAGGTCTTTCCCTTGTTGCCAGCAGCACTATTCACCGCAGTCACTGGACGTATCCAGATCTTCATGATTTCCATTACACGAGAGTAGATGTTAAAACTTCATGCTGATTTGTACTCTGCTTTCGCCAAGATAAGCACCAACTAAGACGTAGCTTTACAGTAACATATGCTTCTCCATCCATTTACGCTTCTTTCCAAATGGTGATGTGAATCTCCTTCTGTCTGGTGTTAATAGCGTATTTGCACACACAACGGCTGCAACCACAGTGCGGTCCCCTCATGACAACCGTCTGGATTGAGCAGAGTAGGGGACATCTCTAGGGTCTTCAAGTGGGCACCTTCCGTCCTCAGTGTTTCGTCGACTAGCCCACGACACCTCAAGAGGGCTCGACAGTGACTCTGGCGTCCCAGCGTCACCCCACTCCGTCCCCCACTCAACTCAGCCCAGCTTACTGACCTTTACATCCCTCCTGCTGCTGAGGTTGCTCCCTCCTCGTAGTTCACATGTGACCTAACCACAATCTCTCACAACCTCTCCACAACCCGACCATACGCGCCAACCCGTTTGACTAAGGCTGTCGAGCCCCACTGCGGACGTTAAAGCGGTCAGTGGCAACGGTTCCGTATGGCATACTACCGCAAAACACAATATCTGTCCAAACAATTCAGCTCATAATTTATACATGCTGCAATGCATGCTGGGAGCCATGGATGAATTTTGATTGGTGAACCCAGAATGCACGCAGCGTACTTTTTGATTGTCACCATTGTTGAGATTCATACGCTGTAAGTGATAGAGTAGACCAAATCAGATATGCTCAAAAATCGGATTTGGACTGACAATCTGAATGTAACCAAATAAATGCTGAGCTAATTTAACACTGGGTTTTTTGCTTGGTAGTGTGTTCTGAAGGTATTTATTAGCTGGTCCAGGTGTGTTTATTTAGGATATTTATTTATTTAATTTATTTATTTAGCTAAACTCTGCAGGATAGTGGCCCTCCAGAAACAGCATATCAGAATGATTTCTGAAGGATCACGTGACACTGAAGACTGGAATAATGATGCTGAAAATTCAGCTCAACATCACAGAAATAAATTATATTTTATTAAAATAGAAAACCATTATTTAAGTTGTAATAATATTTCACAATATTACAGTTTTTTTCTGTATATTTGATCAAATAAATACATGCTTGATGAGCATAAGAGACTTGCTTTCATGGCATGTTTTTTCTTTTTTCTTCCATGTAGTTGTAAGAACTAAATAAAGTACTATATTTGTGATGTGAAACTAACTAACTAGGTATGTGCTATTAGGGGTTAATTTTTTGCCCTAGGGTTACACCCCTTATTGTCTAGGGTTTATTTTAACCCTTTATAAATGTTGCATGCCAATACTGTGCTGTGATACTATATGTCATGATTTGGTTGTGGTTCTTGTCTCATGTCATGTTTCTGTGTCTTGTCATGTGATTCCCTGTTTGCCATGTGATCGTGCCATGTGACTTGTCATTGGTTAATCGTCTGATCATTGGTCACAGGTGTTCCTCCTTGTCTTGTAATTAGTCTGTGTATTTAAGTCCTCATGTTTGCCCTGTGTATGGGTTGAGTATTGAATGTTTCCTGGGATGGTGTGAAAGTTTATGTCCTTGGTTTGAGTTTCATGCCTCGTCAGGATTTTGTTTTATGTTTGATCAAGTTTTGGAATAAATTGCATTTGGGTTCTCACTACTACTTGCCTCCAGTGGATATAATCATTACAGAATACTCGACCAACATGGACCCAGCAATTTGTCTTTTCCGCCTCAGCCAAGGTAACCGTCCAGTTGAGGATTACGTGGACAAGTTTTGTGGGCTTTGCCATGGGGTGGATTTTGGTGATGAGGTCTTGAAAGACATGTTTCACCATGGACTGGATGAAACTATTTACTACCTCATGCCTGCCAATACCCCTCACTGCACTCTGGTGCAGTATATGGACTTTGCCTTTTTGTTAAGCGGACCAGAACCTGCTTGCCACGAAGCGGCACCTTGAAGCAGCTCAGTGCAAGACGTACTGCTAGCAACTAGAGGCAGTTGACATGCCAATGCAGCTGGGGCCCCATCCACATACTCGAAACTGCATGCCCGTTGTATGTGGCACGCTGTCTGGTTGACCGAGTCCAGCTCCATACCGAGATAAGAGATCCTCTGCGCAGGGGAGAGTTTGCTCTTGTCCCAGTTGACCCGAAGCCCCAACAGGCTGAGGTGACTGAGCACCATGTCCCTGTGTTCGCACAACTGCTCTCGCGAATGGGCTAGAATGAGCCAGTCGTCGAGATAGTTGAGAATGCGAACCCTGCGTTCTCTGAGTGAAACAATGCCTGTCTTCGCGACTTTCGTAAAGACATACCCTCGGTGGGGCAGCGAGGAGGAGGGAAGGGACCTGACTCGAGAGGCACTGAAGCGATCCGAAGTGGGATCTGGGTGTGTTGTGCAACACTCACCTGGCTTCACAGTTGGACAGAGGATACGTGAGAAAGCTTGGCTGCGTTCTCGAGCCACACGCTGCTGTCCGCAGATGAGTGAAGAAGGGGATGAGAGCTGCAAGGCATAGCGGCGCACACTGTCAACCTTGCCTTCTTGTGAGAAGGGGAACGAGAGTGATGAGGCATAGCATTGTACACTGTCATTCTCACCCCCTTGCCAATGCATAGCTTTGCAGACTGCCATTCTACCTCTTATGGGGAGAGGGCAACTAGAGCGGCAAGGCATAACAGCGCACACTGTCGTTCTCAACCTCGTGTCACCCAGAGATTTCAGAAACTGCTCTGTGGGGCCAGCGGAGGAACAAAAAGAAAAGAAAACACAGGATTCTCCACCCGGCCCTCCTTCGGGGGAGGGAGTGGTGCGGACACCATCTCCCATATAATAGTTCCCTCCATCTCTGGGTTGCCCTTGTCAGGTCCACTTGCTCTTCCTTTTACCAGGGGACTTGGCAGGAGCCTGGACGGGTGGGAGGTCCTCCTGCCGCCGGCCCGCTGCTGTTGCCTGGGTGGAGGCTGCTGCTGAGGCTGAGCAGGAGTGGAGACGGCGGCAGAAGTGCGTCCTCGGTGACGAGCAGACGAAGGAGCTGCAGCCGATGGCTGGGTGGAGGCAGCAGCTGGCCATTGGGGCAGGATGTGCTTAATCGCCTCCGTCTGCTTCTGGGCCGCCGAGAACTGCTGGGCAAAATTCTCTACAGCGTCACCAAAGAGGTCGGCCTGGGAGATAGGGGAGTTAAGAAAACGATTTTTGTCGGCCTACCGCATATCTACATTCCTAGACCACCGTGGTGGACATCGCTCGACCCAGGGAGCGCGCAGTGATTTTCGTCACTCTTGAGGCAAGGTCCATCGCTGTGCACAGTTCTTGCATACGACCTGGGTCGGGGCCACCCACATGCATTTCCATGAGCGATTTGGCCTGGTAGACCTACAGGAGCGCCACGGCATGCAGGGCAGAGGCAGCTTCTCCACAGGCTCTGTAAGCCTTGCCTGCGAGAGCAGACGAGAACTTTAAGGCCCGGGAGGGAAGACGCGTATTACCCCACCGAGTATTAACGGTCTTAGGACACAATTGCATTGCATCCACTGATGTCGCTCCACTAGGGGGATCTCCACTTACCCCTTTAGCTGCCCCAACCTCAAGGGTGGTGAGGGAGGAAGAGGCAACAGGCCGGTTTTGGCATTTAGGGGTGCCGTCTACAACCTAGTCACCTCGTCATGCACTTCTGGAATGCACTTCCTGCCCCAAGAAACCAATCGTCCAACCGCGAGGGTTCCGGACACGGTGGAAGATTCCACTCGAGCCCGATGCTCGCGGTGCCCGGGGAAAGCATAGCAGTCAGTTCCGGGTCTGACTCGGTCAACGTCACGGTTCCCGAAGGGGGTAACGCAGCCCGATCATCAATCCCAGAAGACTCCTCACCCTCTGATGCAGCGATGGATATCTGTTCATCCATTGGAGCCTCAAAATAATAATAATAATAACTTATATTTATATAGCGCCTTTCACGAGACCCAAGGACGCTTTACACATAACTGCAAAGACAGAAGACGAAAAAGTCATTTCAGGTTAAATGCCTTTGTAAAGAGGTGTTTTTTTAGGAGGTTTTTGAAAGTGTCCAGAGAGGGAGCATTTCGAATGTCTGTGGGAATGGCGTTCCAGAGAGTGGGGGCTGCGACGCTGAAGGCTCTGTCCCCAAAAGTATGCAGTCTGGCTTGAGGGACAGAGAGCAGGCCCTTGTTAATAGACTGGAGGTTGCGTGAGGGGATGTAAGGGCAGAGAAGGTCCAGTTGGTACTTGGGGGCAGTGGCATGGAGAGATTTATAGGTTAGGAGGAGGATTTTGTAGGTGATGCGAAATTTGACCGGAAACCAGTGAAGCTGAGTGAGGATTGGAGTGATGTGTTGCCATGACCTAGTGTGTGTGAGAACCCTGGCAGCCGAGTTCTGGACATATTGTAGCCTGTCCAGGACCTTCCTGGGTACCCCATACAGGACACCATTGCAGTAGTCCAAGCGAGAGGTGATGAAGGCGTGAATGAGTGACTCTGCCACAGAGTCTGAGAGCAATGCTCGAAGTCTGGAAATGTTTTTGAGGTGGTAGAAGGCGGATTTGGTAATGAGTTTGACATGTGACTGGAAGGAAAGGGTGGAGTCCAAGATGACACCAAGGTTGCGGACCTCTTTGGATGGAGAAATGGAGCAACCATCTACTTTGAGGAGTAGATCACCTACCCTCGAGAGGCAGCAGTTGTTGATGGATAGAGTCCACTTTTGCCTGAAAGAAATCCAGGAAATTAGAGCCGAGATTATTAGTGTCAAAGGGGGCGGGGCATCGTGAGGGCGGAGCAACCGGTTTATGGTGGAGAAGAGCATTCTAGGTTGCTTTTGCTGGTTACCAATGAGGGTTGAATAGTAGTGTGTTTTGGCCTTGGAGAGAGCATCTTTATAAGACCTCACATGGTCTTTGAAGGCCTCAAGGTGGACAGTGAGGCCAGATTTTTTATAGAGCCTTTCTAACTGGCGACCAGCGGCCTTCATGGAGCGAAGTTCGGTAGTGAACTAGGGGGCAGAATGGGAGAAAGAGACGGTCCGGGTCTTGAAGGGAGCAAGAGAGTCCAGGCTGAGAGACAACGCTGTATTATAGTGTGCGACTAGGCTATCCACCCCGCGGTCCTGGGGATCTGAAGACAGGTGGCTCCCTAGAGTGCTGGCTAGGGATGATGTATTAACAGACTTGATGGTACGTTTAAGTTGTTGCCTAGGCAGAAGGACTGGAACATAAAAGAGGACAGCACTGTGGTCAGATATAACTAGGTTGATGCATTGCAGCTGGAAGGGAGTAGCACCAATTGAGCACACCAGATCCAGTGTGTGACCTTTGGTGTGAGTGGGACCTTTGACGTGCTGAGTGATGTTAAGGCAGTCCAATAGTGACAGGAATTCAGCAGCAAAGGGACAGCTGTTAGAGTCCACGTGGATATTGAAGTCCCCGAGCAGGAGTGTGGATGGAGACATGGAGCAGATGGAGATAAGTAGCTCTGATAACTCTGCCATAAAGATGGTGGAGATTTTTGGCGGGCGATAGACAAGGACCACATGGAGCTGTGCAGGCCCAGCCAATGTGAAACAGAGACACTCAAATGAGGTGATATTAGGCACTGGAAGTTCTTTCACAGGGATGTCAGCTCGATGTATAACAGCCAGACCACCACGACGGCCCGTAGAGTGAGGCTTCTGTATGTACACATAGCCTGATGGGGTTGCTTGGTTGAGTGTCATGAAATCCTGCTGATGTTGCCAGGTTTCTGTTAAGCAAAGAAAATCCATTTTCCTGTCAGTAATGACGTCATGTATGAGTAGTGCTTTATTGTTTAGGGAACGAGTGTTCAATAACGTGAACATTGCAGGCCTGTTAGTAGGTGCTAAGGCAGGCAGTGTAGAAGAAACAACATCAACACAGACCAGGAACCTTAGATTGACAGAACGCGCGTGTGTTTTGTTGTGATGACGTCGTTTCACTGCGACAGAGCGTCTGTCCGACAGAACAGTGGGAATAGCATGGTCCAGGTAAACAAACTTACATCGGGAGCCCCTATGTACATAGCGGGGGCGACGCAGGAGTTTGAGTGATTTGATGGTATCAAGACAGTTTGGTAAAATGTGACAGAAGAAGTTCTGAAGTTCCATGGAAGAGTATTTGATTAGCGACCATGCTATTCCCACTGTTCTGTCGGACAGACGCTCTGTCGCAGTGAAACGACGTCATCACAACAAAACACACGTGCGTTCTGTCAATCTAAGGTTCCTGGTCTGTGTTGATGTGTTTTCTTCTACACTGGGGAAGCATCCAGCTTCGACCACGTCAGCAGTATTACAGTGAAGACGAGACAGAACAGTCGACAGTCCAGGCCTCACGGCACAAAGTTAACCAGTTGATGGTACCGGAAAACACAATGCAAAATTGTTTGTCCGTGGTGGATCACTAGCCGGGGCAAACACCCGACGGCCAGCCGGCATGAGTGAGTAACGATCGGCTACAAAGCCGCAGTTGCACCGAGCAAACAGTTGGCAATACAGATATATTTGCATATCCAAAAACGCACCTTATCCTAGTTGTTTGGTCGTTGCTTGGTCGTTAAGCTCAGAGAAGCTTTGTGGAAGTTTTGGCAATTTGTGAAGCGGCGACACACACGCCAGCGTCCTCACGAAACATGCATATTGTGCCTTATAGCTCAAGGACACTTCACAGATTTTACGAAAGTAAAATCTGATTTTAATTCACAGATTTTCACGAAAGTAACGACGGGCACCGTACAGGACAGGCCAGCGTGCTCTCTCTGAGGCTCCACAGTTTTCGGTGCGCAGGAGGAGTGTTGGGCCCGAGGAGGGGGTCTCGGCTGGGAAGCCAACACTGTAACCCTCAGATCACCAGTGCTATTAGCCGAAGTAGCCCTCACCTGGTGGCCACTAGATGAGGAGTTAGATCAGGGAATAGACAAAGGGACTCTACCTCGTCTGAGGTATAAGAGTCTCGATCGCAGCACCGTGATGGTCATGTTCCCACAGTGAGAACATGACTCATCCATGAAAGCCACCTCAGCATGCTGAATACCCAAACACGAGAGACAACGTTTATGACCGTCAACCGGAGCCAAATAGTCACCGCATCCAGAAACACACGGGCGGAATTACATCTTGAAAAAGACACACTCTCACACCTGTGCTTGCTCTTTTAGGGAAAAACTGCTCTCTCTAGTGCAGAAGTGCACAGGGGGATGTCCACGGCCAACAGCGGGAATGTAGTGCAGCCCGCTGAGGCACTCAAACCGAAACCAAAACACTCAGAGCTGTGAAAACAGCTGTTTTTTTCTCTGAAATCAATCTCCGCTGCAGTGCGCCGTGACACCAAAATGTTTAAAGGCTTCTTCCCAGAAAGAATGCTCGAACAGTCTTCACTCTGAAGAGAATTGCAAGAGCAGAACTTTGAGCTCTGCGTGCTCAGCTTTGAAGCGAAATGCAAAGATGCGTTGCACTTGCTGTTCATTATATACCCGCGCTGTGTGATGGAAGCAGCTGGCGCAATTATCGCAAGCCAATGTGCATTGGCTCATTTAGTTACACTCGAAGTAGATGGGTCTCTCTGCGAAGATCCCATTTCTGTAGGTCTCCTCCAATGTACGTAGGAGTGACCGACTAAAAGGGAACAAAATACTTTTCTAATGTTATTCTTTTTTAAATTCTCATAAACCTAAAGCACTCTTTTGTACAATTAATGCTGCGCTAAATACCTCTCAACCTAATTGTTCTGATGTGTCTCCTGATACCTGCAATAAGTTTTTCAATTCTTTGTGGATAAGGTAGCAAACATTAGAACACTCATCTTACTTCCTTCTGAGGATCCCTTTTCTGAGGACTTTGCTCCTGCTCAAGATGTTATTGATCAGATGAAACCCTCCACCTGTCCCACAGATGTAATTCACCCACGTTTTTTAAAAGAGGTTTTTGAAACCATGAGGCCTATAATCCAAAGAATTATTAATAGCAGTTTGACTTCAGGTATTGTTCCACTGGATTTTAAACACGCAGTGGTTCAACCAATGCTAAACAAATCTAATCTGGACACCACGGTTCTCTCTAATTTTAGATCAATCTCTAAACTGTCTTTTCTTTCTAAAATATTAGACAAAGTTGTTTGTATACAGCCGCAATCTTTTTTTTTTAGATTCACATGGAGTTTTAGAAGTACACTATATTGCCAAATGTATTTGGACACCCCTTCAAATCATTGAATTCAGGTGCTCCAATCACTTCCATGGCCAGAGTTGTATAAAATCAAACACCTAGGCATGCAGACTGGTTCTACAAACATTTGTGAAAGAATGGGTCGCTCTCAGGAGCTCAGTGAATTCAAGCATGGTATCGTGATTGGTTGCCACCTGTGCAATAAGTCCATTCGTGAAATTCCCTGTTAGTGGTAATATAACAAAGTGGAAGTAATTGGGAACAACAGCAACTCAGCCACAAAGTGGTAGGCCACGTAAAATCACAAAGCGGGGTCAGCGCATGCTGAGGCGCACAGTGCGCAGAAGTCACCAACTTTCTGCAGAGTCAATTGCTACAGACCTCCAAACTTCATGTGGCCTTCAGATTAGCTCAAGAACAGTGCATAGAGAGCTTCATAGAATGGGTTTACATGGCTGAGCAGCTGCTTCCAAGCCTTACTTCACCATGTGCAATGCAAAGTGTCAGAAGCAGTGATGTAAAGCACGCTGCTACTGAACTCTAGAGCAGTGGAGACGTGTTTTCTGGAGTGACGAATCACACTTCCCAGTCTCGCAATCTGATGGACGAGACTGGGTTTGGCGGTTGCCAGGAGAACGGTACTTGCCTGACTGCATTGTGCCAAGTGTAAAGTTTGGTTGAGGGGGAATTATTGTTTTGGTTTGTTTTTCAGGGGTTGGGCTTGGCCCCTTAGATCCAGTGAAAGGAACAGTTAATGCTTCAGCATACCAATTCATTTTGGACAATTTCATGCTCCCAACTTTGTGGGAACAGTTTGGGGATGGCCCGTTCTTGTTCCAACATGACTGCGCACCAGTGCACAAAGCAAGGTCCATAAATACATGGATGAGAAAGTTTGGTGTGCAGGAAATTTACTGGCCTGCATAGAGTCCTGACCTCAACCCGATAGAACACCTTTGAGATTAATTAGAGCGGAGACTGCGAGCTAGGCCTTCTCGTCCAACATCAGTGTTTTAGGTCTCCTTCATGAGTCAAAGATGCATGTATTCAGTGTCAACATTCAATTATAATGTGAGTGCATATTTTATTTCTGTGAGCGATCTAATTTTGACTCATGCAAATGCATTATTTTAATTTTACTTAATAAACATACTTCATGATGTGTCAGTGGTCACATTGATATAATGACCATGTAATGTAGAGGGGTTCATCTTGCCAAACGGCAGTTTTGACATTTTTCATTCAGCTTTAAAGTAAGGTCCCTCTGTTCAAAAATAGCAACTCACTGTACTATTTCTGTTCTGACCTTCAGATCAATTCAAAGTTCCCATATCTTTCTGAAGTATTCATGGTCACAGGTTGTCAGTCATGATGTTATGCTTCTATAGGTTGGAAAATAATGCAAAATAGTGATGAGCAGAACAATATAATGTCTTTACAAAGACATTCTTTATGCTTTTTGGAACTTCATTTGTCAATATGTGGAGGGTAAATCATTGTCCTCAATGTAACAAGACTGTCATACTCAGATATAATACCACATACATCAACCAGTGGTCTTTGACTATAATTACTAAAATACTTAATGATCAATGCTAAATTATGCAAGCTGCTAAATGACTTATGACCGATAATGAATTCAGCAGTCAACACTGTCAATCACTATATTCTTCAGGCAGCGTAAAATTAATTTCCAGTCTTCACTGTCACCTATCTTTTTATCTCATTAAATAAATACCCAGTGAAGTTGCAAACAATGCATTGAATAACGGTTTCATGCCTATCCCAATAGCTTCAAGTGCACTGTCATTTGGGGTTCATGCTGAACAGCAGGAAAAGTAATCAATTGGTTTTGAATTTTAACTATATGGGGCCCCACCGAGTGACAAGTAACAAGGAACCGTGGCTGGAGGTATGTGTAATTTTTTTCTTTCAATGTACCATAGTAATGTGTGTTTGATAGAACAGTGTGTGTTATTATAAAGTACTATAAAACATTTGAAAGTACTGTTATTTCTCAAAAGATATTGGAAATTTCATTGTCTGTTTTAAGATTCATATATTTGTCTAACTTAAAAGAATAGTGAAAGATATTACAAAATGCAACCCTTATGAGCGCTTTCTTTTGAAAAACAAACAACTCATGCATATCAATAGCAGTGCTGTGCACACTTGGTAGACATTTATATTCAAAGCAACATGCATTGCATATATTTCCTGGGAATAATATCTATTACCCAAGCACTGCTAGCAGCACATATTACTATTTCAGCTACAGTACATCATAAAAAAGTCTGTTCTTTAAAAAATAGAACATTTATGCTAATTTGAAATGCTCAGTAAAGTTATTTTCTAATTAAAATAATGTGATTTTATTTTCAATTGCAGATTTTAAAGTTAATATTTATTAATCTTCCATACTGTAGATTATAATTTTGTGACGCCTTAATTTTGTGACGCATTTATTTTCAAAACAATAACAAAGACAAGCTTGATAACCAATGAAGGAAAGTGGAAAGATAGGATATGTCATTTTCACCATCCAGAGATATATGGAATTCACAAATCATGTTCACGGACGAGGTAATAAATTAGTTTTTGTATTACCTGTATGTTTGATCACACTATTTTATGTCATTGTAATACATTAGCTGCAAGGAAAGTGAAATGTAATGCTATATTAGCCTGTTACTGATATGTGACTCTTTGTCAAATGATTTGGTGGGTCAATGCCGCACAGTTTTAGCCTGACTCCGCCCTCCTTTGTACTTCCGCTCAATTTTCATTTTCCTTCAGTACTACGTCTGGGATTCTGCTGTAGATTTTGTTTTTCTCCAATCAATTTTTTACCGGGCCAATCAGCGAACAGAGGGAGTGGCTGACAACGAATACGTCGACTCGTGCTTTATTTTGAGTTGTATTTCAGTAATGGTAGCGGAGGAAGATGCGAGCGAAGCCATTCGGTCCGTTGTGGCAACGCTGCCGAATATCAAGACGTTTAAGCCAGAGCAAGAACAATCTTTGCTTAGTTTTGTTGGTGGCCATCCTCCCCACAGGGTTCGGGAAAATACATATGTCACGACCAAACTCTGGGCAGATCCAATAGTTTTAGACTTCAATAGAGTTCCCGCCTACAAGAAAGTTAACGCTTGTCAATGGAGCAGTGCCAGACTCTTGTACAAATGAAATGTACGAGAGTCTGGTGGGACCAGGCTAGCACAGTTTTACACGTTTAAAACAATCGTACTAAAAGTAAATTTAAACGAACCCACTATTTGCAAGTAATGGTTAAATATTTTTGTGCGGGCCTTGGATGATTTCATAATCCCCGCATTTTCGTTGCAAAAAAAGTCACATATATCTTAGCAGAAAGTTGAAAAATGTTGCGCTTACTTCACACAAGAGCAGCCATTTTCCCCTGTTGCCATGGGAACGTTATGAAGTGACGTAATTACACATCTGTTTTCAGCGAATGCGCGCTGCCGCGTCAGCCAGTGTTCATTTTCGCCCATCGGAAACGGTTTTCGATTATTCCCTGCCGGTCTTCCGCTTCAGGGTGTCGAGAACGAAACCGAAAGAGCCTCCCCTCAGGAAGTCGATGTCTGTATACCGCCGTTAAGTGTGCTTAGGGACACATCGGTTTCCAGCGAACGCACGCTGCTCTGTCTGCCCCACTGGCTTGCGGCCAGGCAGTGCTTGTGTCCGCACATCAATAATCGTTTTGACCAAACCCTGCCGGAGAGCCGCTTCAGGGGATCGAGAATGAATCTTAAATAATACCCGAAATCATTCTCGAGAGGCTGGTTCCCTTAGTAGAATATTTCCAAGCATGGTAAGACCTGCCAAATATTTCTCCTTGGGTCCTGAGAAGGGTTACAGGCTGCGGTTCGATTCCACCCACCGAAATTACACTGGTTGGTGTGGACTGCAATCGACCCAGTGCAGGGTTGGGTATTGGAACAGGAAGTAAACTCCCTGCTGGTAAAGGAGGCCATAGAGCGTGTTCCTCCGCCGGACAGGGAGTCCGGGTTCTACAGCCACTACTTCATAGTTCTCAAGAAGGATGGAGGGTTGCGCCAATTTTAGATCTAGGCATTTGAATCGGTCTCTGAGGAGATTCATGTTCAAGATGCTCACTATTCCCATCATCGTGAGTCAGATCAAATCTGAGGATTGGTTTGTCACGATAGATCTAAGGGACTCATACTTCCATTTATCCATCCTTCCATCTCACAGGAAGTTCCTGAGGTTTGCTTTCGGGGGCAAAGCGTTCCAACATTAGGTGGTTCTTCCGTTCGGCCTAGCTCTCTCCCTTAATGCATGGATGCAGCTCTAGCTCTGTTGAGGCTTCAGGGTATCAGGGTGAGAAATTATATCGACGACTGGCTTATTATGTCCCAGTCACAAGAGCTGGCAGTTTGGCATCGAGATGTCGTCCTTGCCCACATCCAGAGCCTGGGGTGGAGACTCAACACAAAAAAGAACATTCCAGCCCAGAGAACCACATTCCTGGGAGTGGTGTGGGACTCGGTCACGGTGAGGGCACAATTGCCTCCTGCACGGATCGATTCCATCCTGGCCACAGTGACCAGGATAAAGCTAGGCCAAGCCATCACTGTAAAACATTTTCAGAGAGTGTTAGGGCTCATGACAGCAGTGTCCAATGTCATTCCATTCGGCCTGCTGCGCATGAGGGCCCTGCAGTGGTGGTTGAAAACCAAGGGGTTTCCCCGAGTGGGAACCCGTTCCGCATGATCAGGGTTACGTGCAGAAGCCTTCGTTCCCTATCTATGTGGAAAAAAGCTTGTTTTCTGTCCCAAGGCCCTATGCTGGGAGCGTCATGTCGCCGGAAAGTCGATTCGACAGACGCCTCCATCACGGGCTGGGGCGCGGTCATGGATGGCAGGGCTCTGAGGAGCTTCCTCCAAGACCTCAGGGGTCACCCGGCAGACAATGTGTCGGTGATCTCCTTCTTGATTCATCAGTGGGTTCTGAGATCGCACCCTCTATCTAGATTGGCGCATCAGATCCTCATGTGGTCTCAGGGGAAGCTGTTATCTCAAAGCAATGCACGTCCCAGGGACCAGAATCAGAGAGCAGACATCCTGTCGAGGCAGGGGCTGAGGCCCGGAGAATGGAGACATCACACCGAGGTGGTGAAGTCGATATATGAGAGGTTCGGCCCTGGGATGTCCCACTTTCCACTGTGGTTTTCTCTCACCCATCCAGCCCCATTGGGGCCACGGCCTTCCCCTGCCTGGGAGCGACTTGCTTCATCGCAGAAGCTAACTCTGTTGTGTGCCGGCGTCCCTTTGTAGCTTCTGTGTATGCCGTCACGTTACGTCATGACGCAACACCAATCAGGATTGGATTAGTTTCATTCATACTTAAGATGCGTTACGCTAAGGGCGTTCCCCAAAGTGTCGTAGTCGACGCAGTGTCTCGTTCCCTTCTCAGGGAACAAGGGTTACAGTCGTAACCCGAGACGTTTTCCAAAGATGGCTCCTGCCTATATACGCGAAGTGTACTGTCTTTATAAAGTATCTTCTTATTAAACTGTCTGTACACTTACAAAGTTCTCAATGCTTCGGTTTGCAGGTACAGACCCTAATTATGCTACCGTGTTAGTGTGGGGCTATTTTGAGCCTTGTTAGTGGTATTAACTATTGATTTTTATTTTTACTTATTCAATGCCCCATACACTAGCGTTATAAGCTAATCTGTGGTTAAACTAAAACTAACATTAAAACTGGGTACATTCGATTATCATGAAAACACATCCCAGAAAACGGTCGACTCGGTACCCATGTGTTATTTAGCCCTAGGTTCATTTTTGGCCAGAATTTTCCTTTAAGGTAGTAGCCTAGTGAGAACAGAGTGTTGGGGGAATCCCTTTTTTTTCTCTTTTTCAACAAACTGCAGTTTTTTGCAAGTTCCCACAATTTTTGCAAGTTCCCGCAATTTCATTGCATAAAATTGCATAAATATTCCACATATTCCGTCGCATTTTTTAAGAAAACTTGCCGCATAATCAAGCATTTTTGCCCGCAACAATTACAAAAAACTCAGCATTTTTCTGGAAGGACTGATAACGTCTACGTATACGTATGTAACCCTCGTTCCCTGAGTAGGGAACGGAGACGTTACGTCGGATGACGACGAATGGGGTTTCGCTTAGAAAGCCTATCAACTTCGAGTATTACAAAACGAGCCAATGGCAAAGAAATGCCATGGGTCTGCAGAATTTGCATGACGTAACTCCGCCCCACCTCGTGGGTATAAAAGGAGGAAGTCAGCAACAGCAGTTTATGTTTCTTCGCTGAGGAGCCAAGTCTGAGCTCAGGCGATCCCCGCGGTACAGCGGAAAGTGGCAGGCAGACGTAACGTCTCCGTTCCCTACTCAGGGAACGAGGGTTACATACGTGACCGTAGACTTTCCCTTTCGTTGTCACTCCGAGTTACGTCAGATGACGACGAATGGGGTTACCAGTCTAATCACGCCACCTTCTCAGCTGTCTTCCAGTGCCCTGCGTAAATCGAGATCCCTGTCATAGACTGGACGAAGGACTCCATTTAACACAGGAATACCAAGGTACACTGGGAAGCATATCCCAAGCTAGGGGAAGTATGCAATTAATGCCAACCCAGAGAGGGGGGGACTTAGAGAATACACATATGACCCGAAGGATGCATATGGGGAACACTGGGGTGTCCGGCCACAGGTGGAATATTTCAACCCCAGGGGTGGCAAGGTGGCTTGCCAAGGGAAAGACACATGCTCAGAGAGGCTTACAGTGGAAATACACATGTGGGGGTCGCTCAGGGGAGGGACCATGCACACGGGAGGCACCTAGCTGACGCGCAGGCAAGAGACACTGGCGCCGACGTCAGGAGTGCTGGAGGAGCTCAGGGCTTTCGGGGAAGCTCACCTGAGGAGAATATCGCACGTATCCAGTCCGTGGAGTGGAATGGTGAGCAAGCGAAGACACCTGAGCGGGTCCGGTACTAGCTAGTTGAAGCGAGTACATGAGAGGACACAGGCTCCACTCGGAGATTATAGAATCTGGCGAATGTGTTAGGTGTCGCCCAGCCTGCAGCTCTGCAGATGTCTGTTAGCGAGGCGCCATGCGCTAGAGCCCAAGAGGATGCCACACTCCGGGTGGAGTGGGCCGTCACACCAAGGGGGCACGGTCGACCTTGCTGCTGGTATGCCAAAGCAATGGCGTCCACTATCCAGTGAGACAACCTTTGCTTGGAGAGAGCCTTTCCCTTCAGCTTCCCACCATAACTGCCTCCTCCGGGGGCAGCGCTTGCAGGTTCACCACCTGGTCCCGAAAGGGAGTGGTAGGAACCTTGGGCACATATCCGGGCCAGAGTCTCAGGACCACGTGAGAGAAGGCCGGCCCGAATTCCAGGCACGCTTCGTCGACGGAGAATGCGTGCAGGTCCCCTACCCTCTTGATGGAGGCCAGTGCAACCAGGAGCGCTGTCTTCATTGACAGGAACTTAAGCTCGACTGATTGCAGGGGCTCAAAGGGATAACTCTTCAGGGCAGTTAGAACCACTGAGAGGTCCCAAGAGGGAACGAGAGGAGGATTTAGTCTCCTCGCTCCTCTCAGGAACCTGATGACCAGGTCGTGCCTTCCTACCGACTTACCTTCGACCAGGTCATGGTGTGCGGCAATGGCGGCAACATAGACCTTAAGGGTGGAGGGAGACAGCCTTCGCTCCAACCCTTGCTGAAGGAAGGAAAGCACAACGCTGATCGAGCATTTCCGGGGGTCTACTCGGTGAGAAGAGCACCAGTCGACGAAGAGGTTCCACTTCAACGCATAAGCGTGTCTCGTGGACGACGCTCTAGCGGAAGTGATGGTAGCCGCCACCGCTGGTGGAAGGGAACTCAAACCTACCTCGGGCCGTCCAGGAGCCACACGTGGAGGCTCCAGAGATCGGGGCGAGGGTGCCACAGGGTGCCCCGTCCCTGAGAAAGAAGGTCCTTCCTCAGAGGAATGGGCCAGGGAGGTGCTGTCGCGAGGAGTACAAGTTCGGGGAACCAGGTCCGGTTGGGCCAATACGGCGCGACCAGAATGACCTGCTCCTCGTCCTCCCTGACCTTGCGCAAGGTCTGCGCAAGAAGGCTCACTGGGGGAAACGCATATTTGCGGCCCGGCGGCCAGCTGTGCGCCAGTGCATCCGTGCCGAGCGTGCCCTCGGTCAGGGAAAAATACAGGGCGCAGTGGGTCGAGTCGTGAGAGGCAAACAGATCTATCTGTGCGTCCCCGAACTGGTCCCAAATCAGCTGAACCGACTGGGGATGGAGTCGCCATTCTCCAGGGAGGGGCTGAAGCCATGAGAGCTCGTCGGCTGCACAGTTCAGCGCTCCGGGAATGAAAATGGCTCGAAGCGACCTCAGATGCTTCTGACTCCAGAGGAGGAGGTGGCGGGCGAGTTGTGACATATGGCGGGAGCGTAGACCACCTTGATGGTTGATGTACACAACAGTCGCGGTATTGTCTGAACGGACTAGTACGTGTTGACCCAGGAGCAACGCCCGGAAGCGGTGCAGAGCAAGGCGTACTGCCAACAACTCGAGGCAATTGACATGCCAAAGCCGCTGGGGTCCTGTCCAGGAGCCCGCAGCAGCATGTCCATTGCACATGGCGCCCCAGCCCGTGGTGGAGGCATCTGTCGAGACAACAACATGCCGGGAAGCTCGTTCCAGGGGGACACCCGCCCTGAGAAAACTGAGGTTCGACCACGGGGTGAAGAACTGACGGCAGGTCGGAGTAACTGGTACTCGGAGCGCGCCTTGTTGCCATGCCCACCTCGGGACTCGGTCGCGAAGCCAAAGCTGAAGCGGTCTCATATGAAGCAATCCGAGCGGCGTGACCGCGGCTGCAGATGCCATATGCCCCAGGAGCCTCTGAAAAAGTTTCAGTGGAACCGCACTCTTGCCCTCGAATTGTCTCAGGCAAGTCAGCAGTGACTGCGCGCGCTCGCTCGTAAGCTGCGCGGACATGGCGACCGAGTCGATGTCCATACCGAGAAAAGAGATCCTCTGCACGGGGCAAAGTTTGCTCTTCTCCCAGTGGACCCGAAGGCCCAGACGAGCTAGGTGCCGGAGCACAAGGTCCCTGTGTTCGCAAACCTGATCTCGAGAGTGAGCTAGGATCAGCCAGTCGTCGATATAACTCAGGATGCGAACCCCGTGCTCCCGAAGGGGAACAAGGGCAGCCTCGACGACCTTCGTGAAGATGCGAGGAGACAGGGCCAGCCCGAAAGGGAGGACCGCGTACTGGTATGCCTGCCCCTCGAAAGCAAACCGAAGGAACGGTCTGTGTCGAGGAAGAATGGAGACATGAAAGTAGGCGTCCTTCAGGTCGATCACTGCAAACCAATCCTGGGGCCAAACGCATTTGAAAACGCGTTTGGCGGTGAGCATCTTGAACGGCAGCCTGGGAAGGGAGCGTTTCTGCACGCGCAAGTCCAGGATTGGCCGTAACCCACCGGTTTTCTTGGGGACAATGAAGTAGGGGCTGTAGAACCCGAACCTCATCTCGGCTGGAGGGACCGTCTCGATTGCACCCTTCGCCAGCAGGGTGGCAATCTCTGCTCTCATGATGGGGGCATTGCCACCGACCAAAGTGGAGCGGACTGCCCTGAAGCGGGGAGGAGACCGTGCGAACTGAATCGCATAGCTGAGCCTGATGGTGCGGCTATGCGACGCGCGATCCAGCGGGACAGACGGGGAAGCTCTAACCAGGCTCCCAGGAACTGAACCAGCGGGATCATGCAGACGACAGGCGTCCCCCCGGAGGGGCAGCGAAGTGGAGTAACTGGCCCAGACGTGGACGGCATAGCTGCCCGGTGTGGGGGCACAGTTAGCAACCGCGTCCTGGCAGAGGGGGCCAGGGGAGGATCAGGCTGATCATCCCGCGGGGGCCTGCTCTACCAGGGGTCTGGCAACAGAGGGGGACAGGGGCGAAGCGGTCCGTGGACGGCACGCCGTGTCAACCGCCTCTGGAACAGAGGGGGCGAGGATAGCACGGCTTGTGGGCGGTGCTCTGTGTCGCCCGAGAACTCTGTGGGCTCAGGGAAGAGAGGGTCGTTTCTGTCTTTAACCACTTTAGGGTGCTGCCCACCCGTGGGTGAGCAGCGGGGAGCGGAGAACAAAAGATTCTCCCCCGGCCCTCCACCGGGGGAAGGAGTGGTCCTGCTACCATCTCCTGAAAAACGACCATCTTCCCTGAGCAGCCCGTCTCAGGAGCGCCGCTTGGCCCGGCGTTTAGCGGGGGACGGGGCAGGAGAGGGCTGTGGCGCCTTCTTACGGCTTCCTCCGCGACCGGCCCGGGGTGGAGGCTGCTGCGTGAGCCGGGCGGGAGGGGCGGGAGCCGCAGGAGGACGCCCTCGGCGGGAAACAGGATGAGCCCGGACGGCTGGGTGGAGGCAGCAGCTGGCCGGCGGGGCAGAATGTGTTTGATGGCCTCGGTCTGTTTCTGGGCGGTTGAAAACTGTTGGGCGAAGTCTTCAACCGCACCGCCGAAGAGGCCGGCCTGGGACAAGGGGGCGCTAAGCAGACGGGTCCGCTCCGCGTCCCGCATGTCAGCCAGGTTCAGCCACAGGTGTCTCTCCTGGACCACACCTGGACCACAGCTGTGGACATCACCAGACCCAGGGAGCGCGCGGTAACCTTCGTCGCCCGTAGAGCGAGGTCGGTAGCGGCGCGCAGCTCATCAAAGAGCCCTGGGTCTGTCCTACCCTCATGCATGTCTCTTAGCATCTGGGCCTGGTAGACCTGCAGAGTGGCCATAGCATGCAGTGACGCAGCCGCCTATCCCGCCGCTCTGTAAGACTTCGCCACCAGGGTCGACGAAAATCTACAGGCTTTGGATGGGTGCTTAGGCTCGCCACGAGAAGAAGCACTCTGAGGACATAGTTGCATGGCAACAGAGCGTTCAACCGGGGGGAGCCCAGTGTACCCACGGGCGGCTGCATCATCGAGGGGAGGAAAGGCGGATGAGATCAACGAGCGGTCCCGAGAAGACAACGGGGTCTTCCAGGACTTCGAGATCTCATCATGCACGTCTGGGAAGAAAGGTATTGGGGTTTGCCGAGGACGAGGGTCGGCGGCCTTACCCAAAAACCAATCGTCCAGTCGCGAGCGCTCAGGACAGGGTGGAGGCCTCCACTCAAGCCCGATGCTCGCGGCTGCCCGGGAAAGCATGGCCGTCATCTCCGGATCAGACTCGAGCACAGCCGTATGCACACCGGAAGGTGGCAGCTGTGACGAGCCCTCACTTCCAGAAGAATCAAACCCACCTTGTGATGCTGCAACAGACATGGCATCATCCTCTGTAGCTTCAACCGAAACACGCGGGCCACCAGAGGGTAGACCCGTGGGAATCGGCCGCTCGCTAGCGGGCACCGTCATTGAAGAGGGGGGCTGGGGTCGCGGACACATAGTCACGCCTTGTTCCAGACCGTCACCCTCAGGTCACCCTGGCCACCAGCCGCAGGACGGGGGGTGGATGAGGGGACTCTCACTCTTGCGAGTTCACCGAGAGAACATGAGTCATCCACGAGCGCTGCTCTAGCATGATCAATGCCCAAACATACTATGCAACGCTCGTGCCCATCAGAGTCCGATACCAATCTGCCGCAACCAGAAGTACACAGGCGAGGCATCTTTAAAAAGACGTGCCGCGTGTAAGCTCTTTTAGTAAGAAAACTCAAGTGCTGAAGCACCCGGGGAGAAACGCGCAGACTGGCAGATCACTGCAGCAGATCAGCAGGAAGCACGCTCTCGCCGTAGATCGCCGTCACACCAACACTCGAGGCACTCGTTCGTGAAGCTGACAATTCAGAGATGGCTTGTGGAGAGAAGAATAAACTTGGCTCCGAAGCGAAAACATAAACTGCTGTTGCTGACTTCCTCCTTTTATACCCACGAGGTGGAGCGGAGTTACGTCATGCAAATTCCACAGACCCATGGGATTTCTTTGCCATTGGCTCGTTTTGTAATACTCGAAGTTGATAGGCTTTCTAAGCGAAACCACATTCGTCGTCATCCGACGTAACTCGGAGTGACAATGAAAGGGAACTGTACTGTATGTGTACGATAAATAATAAATGTTTGCTTATCTGACTAATAAAACAAATCAGTAAGGCCTGCCCAATCGGTCCAACGACAGTTTACAGTAAGCGGGGTGAAAGTTTACTGCGT